>CM056199.1:40130-1453267 GCA_029692085.1 Gymnothorax javanicus | reverse complement strand
TGATCTCCATTTCAATGCGAAAAAAATTTTTTTGGGGATTGCTGATCTTCACGGAAATAAAAACCCCTGCTGATTAATGGGGATCAGCGCCACTTGGGGTTTGATGGTTACTCGGGAATTGGGGGTGGGAAAATTTTTCGCAGTGCAGCGGAAACCCCGGCAAATTTTTCCCAATTAAAGAGTTCAAAATCGAATTTCCCCCAAACCCGGGAGTTAAACCCCGGCCCGGGGGGAAAAACCAGGAATCAACCCCTAGACCATAGGGGGAAAGTTCCCCCTGCACTCTGGGGAAAATTTGGAATATTATCCCCCAAATACTTGTTAAAAAAGAACGATAGAAATTTCAGTCTTTTATTTTTCTCTTTTTTTTGAAGGTACAGTGAAAATTAGTTGAACTGTTGACAATGACCCCCTTCTTTTTGGTCAACATGGGAGAAAAAAACAGCAACCCTGAGGTTTGCGCCTATCAATTTCCTGTCCCAGATTTCCGGGGGTTGTGGGGCTAAAACCCCCGGAATGCTAACCCACTATATGGCTTTTGGCCACACTGGTGAAATGGGATAAAATTTGACTTTTTCCATTGCCCCCTGCAAAAATTTTGCTGGTTGCCCCATGAAATGGGCAAAAGACAAGAACATTCCCCTTTTTTTCAAGCTTGGACAAAAGTTCATCCTTGTGATACTCCTCTTTTTTTATCTCTATGTCACTGGGAGAAAATTTCCTGGCCTTTTTTTTATCTTCAGGTCAATGCTTGAACGGCTGATTAGTAGAAGCAGCTTCCCCGTTGGGTTTGAAGCAATACTGAAAAAGGACTTGCATGCTGAGGAGCCTCTGCAGTACCAAAAAAGGGAATTCTAAATCATTGCATTTGACAGAGTTAAAGTGGCGATTCCCATCCCGGGGGAGTTAAACCCCGGGCCGCCTGGGTGAGAACCAGGAATCCTTACCGCTAGCCCCCTTGGGAAAGATGTCCAAATAGTCTACATCAGAATAACAAGGGAAAAATCGACACATGATAACAATCAACACAGGAACAAAAAAGCGCATTCCAATCTTTTATTTTTCTCTCCTTTCAACTCGACCACCGCCTTTTCCCAAAAATTAATCTTTTTTTTGGGCCCGAAAATTTTAAAAAGGAAAGGGGCGTCTCTTGTAAATTAAAAAAAGCCCGACTTTTTATCCCCGGGCCCCGACAGTTGGGCAATCCTGAATGGGGGCCTGATGGACATCCCTGATTTCCCAAACTTTTAGCCTTATAAGGGCCAAAATGAAAACCAAAGGGTTGGACTGCCCTGCCCACAAGCTTGGTTTGTCATACTGTTGAAGTGCTTGAGTAAAAAACTCACCTTCCCATATCGGGGGAGTAAAATTTAAAGGCTGCCTTGGTGAGGAAAAATTATCTAAACCCCTTGACCTTCAAGTAGTTTAAGTGCTAATTACAGTGGAATCATTTGTGTAACACTAGTATTGAAACAAAGCATGAAAAAGGTGCTGGATTGCTGGGACGGCCTGTTTTGATAATAATGGGTTTTTCCCAAAAGGGAACTGAGTGAGTAAAAACCATTGTTTCAAAAATTAAAAATCCAAGAAAAATTTGGGGATCAAGCCCCTTTTTTCCAGCCCCATTTTCGGGAAACGGGGCCCCCTTACTAGACAGTGCTTGACCGGTTAAACCCGGGTTGTTTAAAACCTGCAAAGTTTTAACCCACTATCGACCCGGGCCACGTAAAAGTGAAAAACTGTTCCATGCCCTTTTTTTAAAAACTGGCTTCATATTTAAAAATTTTGTGGGATGAAAACATTCCCTTTTTTCCAAGTTAAAAAATTTTTTCTTTTATATGTTGGGTTTCTTTTCTATATCACTGTGACAAAATCTTCCCCTGATTTTTAAATCTTACCTAAATTTTTCCCGCTGATTAGTAGAATGGCCGGGTTTGGGAACCCTTATGATAATGGCAAAGTGGAATGGAGAACATGAACATTTTTAAAACTTCCCCAGTCATTTTGCAATATGTTCTGTTTGATCTCCCATTTCAATCGAAAATTTTTTTTGGGTTTGCTATTTTCACAAATACCCAAATTTGCTTTAATGGGATCAGCTGTGCCACAAAATTTTAATGAAAAAAGTTACCGGGAATTTAAGCTTGGGAAAGTCTGCAGTGAGCGGGGGGCAAAAATTTTCCCCTCCAATTTAAACGATTTAAAAATCAAAATTCCCCAAAACGGGATTTAACCGGGAAACCCGGGGGAAAAACCAGGAATCAACAGCTGCCCATAGGGGAAAAATTACCCACGTGAGTCTAGAAAATTATTGACTGTGAAATAGCCTTTTTTTGTCAGACATGGAAAGAAAGCACCAGGTTTCCTAATTAACCTCCCAGTTAGATAGATTGCGCGGCCAAAGGAATCTAAATTATGCTGGTAATGGAAATGGATAGAATCTGTTAACTCCCAGCAAAATTCGGTTGCCCCAACAAATGGAAAGAAGACCAATGCCCTTTTTTTAACTGAAAAAGTATCGGAATACTGCCTCTGTTATCTAACTCTGGAAAAATCTTCGTTTTTTTCTTCGTCAATCTTGAACAGGCTTCAGAAAATTAGCTGTCAGTTAGGTTTGAAAAGCTAATGAAAAGGTTGCTCAGAGATTGAACCTAAGTTCAAATCCTGCATTTGGGTTAAAGTGAGGATCCATGGAGTTGACCGGCTTAATTGAACATTATCAACGTGAACCAATGGAAGTGTGAAACAGCCCACAAGTACGTGGAAACTAGAACATGAGAACATTCAAAGCCACTCGATCAATCAATTATTTCCCTTTAACAGTACAACTGTGCAAAATTGCCATTTTATTGGTACAGGTTTAAATTGGTACCTAGTAATAAAAATGCGACTGTTTGGACCCGTTTGGCAATCTAATGTTGAGACTATAGATGCAACTTAGCTTCACTGTTGCCAATGAAAACCTAGAAAAGTGTGGATACCAAACTATTTTAGTCATGAGAACTTGGTCAACTCGCTTCCATATGGACAAATTTAGACTGCATTAGTGCACAGATCGATCTGACTTCAATAGTTTGATGCAATACATGAATGGTGAAAACTTTCAATACGCATGACAAGTGCTTGATCTGGACGCCTAATTGGAGATGAAAAGTTTCCTTGTTCGAACTTGAGTAAAATCATTTTTGACTGTAGGATTGCTGATAAATAACTGGAATATTTCGGACCCTCTTTCACCACTAGGAAATGGCTTTAATGAGCTGTCAACCTAGTTCGATATGCAGGTTGTAGCGGACAGACATTTTACTAACATATCACATAGACATCAAGAGTTGATATGATCCATGTACGAAACTGTTTGGATAGTCGAATTAGGAAATAGCATTGCCTTTTAAAGTGTAGAATTTCTTTTATCCTGATAGTCGTTTATACTGTGGAAACTTCTATTCGTTCTTCGAAAGTTGCATTAATTCATTGTTCAAATCGGCAACTTCTTATGTAAGCATTGGGAATGCGAAACACATGATTTTAACTTGACTAAAGTGACCATTTGAGTCGGTGATTGCAATTTATGCAGAAATATTTTAGGAACTACTCATTTCAATGAATTCTTTTAATAGGACAGTGACAAATAGTTGACTTAAAGTTAACCAGGAATTAGGCAGGAACTTCGTAGCCTTGGAGGTCAAAGTTTTCCCAATTGACAGTAAAGAGGGCTAAGTAAGAACGGCACTATGGTGAACCTGAACTGCATGACCAATGGAAATACCATTCCTGCAGAATAATTGTATCTATATGCTAAAGACTAAAAAAAACTTTTTTTCATTGAAAATTAGCTACTCTCTTTACTTATTAATATTGACTGTGAAATGATTCCTCATTGTTGTCTTTCGGTAAAAGAAGCTTAAACTGGTACTCCATTATCTGTCCAGGTTTGATGAGATGGCTAGAACTAAGACTACAATGCTTAATTGGTTGAAAGGGAAATTGATTCCATTGCCCTGGAATTCTGTTATCGGCATGGAAAAGTAAAACTTGCATTGGACTTGGAAAGTTATCCTGTATACCTTATAATATGTTTGACTTGAAAATTACGCCATGTGATTAAGCATCTTACAGCTGTATTAACATTAACCCCGTCAGTTGACAAAATCTACAGGCTTGATTGGCTGAAATTGCACAGACCTCAACATGAAAATCATTGCGATTAAATGACCGTCATACCGGGAGTTAACGTGCCTGGTGGAACAAGATCTCATAGCCAATGGATTTTAACATCTAGTCAAATAAAAGAAATTGACTCTGCAAATTTCGTAATTTAAGCTTGATTAAAACTTCTTTCCTCTTAATGATTGCCATGCCTGTGCAAAAGTTCTGGCTTTGATGCTAAAGTTTTAAAGGAAATGTACATTTAAGTTAAAACCATTTTGAATCCAGGACTATGTGCAATCTGAATGGAGGCCTGTGATTCTGTATGAAATTTTGCCTTAAGGCAAATAAAACCTCAAGGTTGGCACTGCACGAGATAAGTTTACATAAAGAGCCTTTTCAAAATCACTTCATAATCAGATCAACTAGCTGCATTGGTAGCCGGATCGAATCTTGACCTTAATGCTAAATGAAACATGGACTTTTACGCTAGATGAAAAAGAAAGACAAATGTTTTCTGGCTGAGAGAATAGTTAAAGTTCTTGAGGCGAAAAATGTTTTACCATGTTTGAAATATTGTAAGTCTGTTCTCAAATTGTTGTAAACGGCCAATTTTCTCATTGTTGTGTTCAAACGGTTGAAGATCGTGAATGCCGGTGAACCGGGTTCTTGGATAATGCAAGGATCGACTAAATTTTCCTAAAGCTGCAAATACTTTCATTGTCTGCTTTGAACTGCTTTCGTCAAAATTTTGGATGAAAATCATTGCCATTTTTCAAGTTGGTAAATATACTTTATACGTGGTTTGTCAATTTACTATAATAATGTTCGATTGTTATTCAGCTAAAGGACAGCATTCTAATGACAGGTGAAACTTAGATTATCAATGGGAGTGCCGTCGTGAAATTTCCAAAGCTTACTAGACCTTGGAAATTTCATACTCCAATTAATGGAAAATATTTTGATCTGTCAACACGAACGATGCATTACAGGTCTTTCCTCTGCTTTGTGCAAAAGTTAAGAATATGGTGGAAGTTAATGGCATTGGTCAAGGGAATAATTAGCGCTTCCAAATATTCCTACCTTGCTTACTAACGCCTGGGTCAAACTAGCTAATCTAAAAACTAGGAAAATCCACAACTGGATAAATGTTGATAGCAAAATCTGGTTCCATAATAGCAACATTTTTTATTTTTGAAAGACAGTTATTGTAAGTTGACATGCATTTTTGAGTCAAAAATTCACATGCAATTCTGGGTTTGCGCGAGCAATATCTCAGTTTGCAGGGTAGTTGGATAAATGAAGATCTAATTGCTGGAGAACGCAGTGGATAGTGGACTCCTCCCTTAGAATTGCGGTTACCAATCTGGAGTCAAACGTGCTTTCCTGGAGAAACTTGCAAGTGTAGTAAGAACCCTCTATTCTCTCAGAGAGAAAATTTCTGCTATTTAACTCAGTAATGCTTACGCTATATTTTTTCACTTCATTCAGTTAACAGAGAAAAATTCCGTGTTGAACTCTGCACTCAAAGTTTAAATAAAAGCCATTTCAATTAGAGAAATTCCTTGCGATGAACCCGGCGCTGGGAAACTAGAACCTTACTATTATTTTAAATTTATGTTAGAAATGAAACCTAATTGATAATGTACAACAAGTTAAGGTACAGATTCAGTCTTATTTTCTTCAAAATTACGTTCACCTGTACATTGACAACTTTTATGCAAAGTTAAAGTTAACTCTAATAAATTGAAAAAGTCACTGATGACACGAGAAAGAAACGAGTATGGGAGACATGCATTTGAAATTTTTTGCTAATAGAAGACAAACCTATTGACGGTGAGCCAGAGTTAGGTTTGTCAAGTGTTAAGTCTGAGTAAATCACCTGATTCAGGGCACTTGAAATGAGAGACATCTGATCCTTATTCAAGTAGTAAATCATAATTGAACATTTGACCAGATTGAAAGAAGAGACAAGTGTGGATGCTCGATGCCATGATAATTAAGTTCCTTCAGCGAACTGTGGGTACAAATTGCATAGTGAACTTGTAGAAAAAGTGGTAACATGTCCTTTCCTCATCTGTAAATCCCTGCAAAATTCCAGTTTTATTCTGCATCTAAACGTGATCTTAACACGTCTAGTTACAATGACATTCGGCGAGTACTGAGAAAAAACTGTCATTTCATTTAAAAGTGCATTTGCAATACTGATGCACTTGTTATCGGAAATTTATAATTTTTTATTTGTTAAGTTCATCATTGCCAAAATTGAAAGAATCTCACATAATTCACAGGATTAGCGATGCTGTTGACTCTTAAAAGTAAATTAATAGTCAAAATAATTTAAGCTGAAAGTCATTTGCAATCTGTTCTGTTAACGCCATTTCTAGATTTAAGTTGGGATTCTACTTGGAGTAAATTTGAATAGTGCCATGAAAATTACAGTATGACTTTGCTTAAGTTTTATTTTTGGAAGGCGTAAAACTTTTAACTTTAAATTGAGCCTTTTGTCAACAGGTAACGGACTGGAATTTGATCCTTAATGCTTCGAAAGATTCAAGGCCTGGAGGAAAAGATTGGACACTAGATATGGTAACAAAGGGATAAATTCAGTTTTATTTCTCACTGAAGTAAAGCTATGTGAACCTTTGAAATAGTCTTTTTTCAGAACTGGAGAAAAAGTCATCCTGAGGATTCCCTTAGTATGCCCAAACTTTCTACGGCAATTTTGGTATAAGCAATGCTAAACTACTTGCTGTGAACTGTGATGATAGCTTTCACTACCTGAACAAGATTTTGATACATTTCTGCAAAATTCAAAAATGCCCATTTGACTTGGACAAAGTTAATTGTTGCATCCTGTTTCATGTAGGAAATGTTCCTGGATATTCTTCGTATCATATGAAGTGCAATATTAGAAAATTTGGAATTGTGCAATACAACAATTCATGTAGATACATGATTCACCAAGTTTAATTTTGCTTCACACTAGTAGTTTTCCCATTCAGTGACTGTCGAAAGTAGTCAGGAGGGAACGCCAATTGGAAATCAATGTCACAGAATTCAAGAATGACGAACTATAATCCAAAATCATTTCACCTTTATGCTCATAACTAAAGTTGACTGTCCAAATGTTATTGTTTATGTGAATTTTTAATACTCTCATTGAATAAAATGAGTTATCGCCACTTGGTCAACATGATGACTCGAACTGTTTCTTAATTTCAGCCTTAAGGGTAAATGAAAACTACAAGGTGACTTCTGCTGGGACATTGCATACTGATATAGATGTTCTTCCCTTCAGATTGGTTCAAATATGTGCCTAATGGAAGTTGCAGAAAGTTAAATTATCTTACCTGATTGTAAACTTAGAAAAATTTCATGCATTGTGATGTTGAAGCAGCTGTTATGAAACGCAGGTTTTCTTCTAACGTAGAATCCATATGTTGAAGGAATTTGACAAATGAAAACTGGCCTCTATAAGTTGGAGAGTGATGCTCCTACATCATCTGCAGATTAAATATTTTCACTTGGTTAATTAACTACAAAAATTCCGTTCATTACAAGATCGAATAGCCTTCAGTCATTCCTAGAAACGTTACATAATACCTTTATGGAATAAGAATTCACTATCTTTAACTTTCATTTTATCATTCAATTTGACAATTTCATCATAAATTTTTAAAGTTGCTACGATAGAAAGGCTGTATGACCTGCTTAGAGCAATGTGATTTGAAACTTTGAACTTTCTAAGGCGAAGATCTGCAATTGCTTTGACTAGGTTTTCTAATCTGTAAAGTTTTGAATCAGTTCAACGGAATAACGAACCTGGATAAAACAGGATCATTACCGTGTTTATGGAAAGTCCTATAATAGGGAATAAAGTGATGAGGAAAAATGTTCTCATAAGAGTTCAAAATTGAGTTCCTCCGATTAACGCACCTGGAGTAATGGAACTCGCTAGCAATGGAAAACCACTTATCGGGGAAAATGATACTGCGAAATATCCTGCCGATGACGAGGTTCGGCTAAATTCTGATTAAGGTAATGAGAAAGTTGAACTGTTGAAATGCCTTTTTTGGTCCCTGGGAAAATTGTTGCTGAGATTGCTAATCAAAATCTGCTATTTTGCGGGTGTTTAAAAGTCACTGTAAACTTGTGTTGCATTGGTAATGTACGAAAATTTCCATGCCATTTATGCATCTTGTCAAATTGTGAAAGCAGAACATTGCCATTTTTAGCTTGACAATTCAATTGTGCTTTTTATGCCTTGACAGAAAAATTCTGGATTTTATTAGTTCGAATTGAACGCTGATAGAGCAGATTACCCGTAGGTTTGAAGAAATACAGGAATCTCGTAGAATCGAGCCGCAAAATTCTAATACATGATTAAAGTTAATGAAATTCATACAGGAAGAACAGACCTCAGTCTAATTTTTTTCCTGACAATGAATAATCTTCCAAATATATAGTAAAATGACATTAAAGCTTAACACATGGGGCAAATGATATATTGTTTCTCGTCAAGCTGGCACAGTTGCCAACTGACGCTATGGCTGACAAAGTTTAAATATTCTTTACTGAGTGGAAAAACCATTTCCGCCACTGTATGCAGATAGTTGAGCTGTGACATGCCTTTATCAAACTTCTTAATGCAAATCAATTAAGGTTACTGCAAGGTTACTTAACTTGTCACTACTGTTAAGTACTCATGGAATAGTTAGTAAATATCTGCAAAGATGAAAGTGCTTGACATGAGTTATTAATAGAGTAATCATTTTGAACAGGGTATCAGAAATCCACGGTTGACCGGAAGTATTAAATAATTAGGAATTTTCCAACGAACCTATAGTCAAAACAGATTATCCAACTTAGATCCGAAAAGTTGTAAAAGGCCCCTTTTTCACCTTGAAATTACAGGGCTTTTGAATGAGATAATTTCCGTTACTGGACTGAAACGGCCAGATACAGTTATGAATTGGTATATGCCATTTGACATAAGTAAACTTGTTCTTTAATTGTTGTTATGTTGGCATGGACAAAAACTTCCTTTAGTAATTAAATTTTTGAATTGATTGATCTCTGGCCTAGTGTAAATCTATTAGTATCATATACGATATTAGAACATGAAATTTTGGATGTGACATAATTTTGATAATGTTTTGGATGCTAGTCATGAGAAATATATTTGGATAGTAATTCAGAAAAGTTTATCCGACGTTTAAGGGACCATTTGGTTGATCAGAAACTAGGCTACGCGGTGGAAGGTTCAGCGTAGCTGGGTATGCAAAGTTGTTCCATTAAGGAGAACGCATCAGTCTAGGGACCGGCGCCAAGTGAAACAGATCCAACTAGGACCATTGGGAGTTACCACTGCTTGGGGAAAATCTAATGCTTTATGTCTGTTAATGAACAAACTTATCATTTTACTTTAATTTTTCTTTCTAAGTCTAAAATATGTAACTTTCATGATTTATTTTCTGAAATTGTAGAAGAAGACATGTCATTTTGACATAGTCCTGTCTTTGAAGTACGGGAAAACAAATTGAGATTTGCTTGCCATGATTGAAAATTTCTGGGTTAGAGATTTCAGTTGCCATTCAGAATTGCGTTTATATGGGAAGAAAGATTTCCATTTTACCAAATGACAGTCCTGGTGAACCCTAGTTACATGCATGTAGAGACTGTATTTTACTCAGTCATTAAAAAATTGGCTGATTTCATCTAAAAGCCAATTAACACTGAATTAGTTAAAATGGTAGCACTTTTAGTAACTGAAAAACTTAATCTTTGTTCATTTGCAAGTCGAAAATATAATTCCTTTATCGGCTTAAGTGGGGAACAGAAGCTAACGAAGCCTAACGGGAGGATTCCAATGTTCATGACGAAGAGATGTCTGAAATATCTTTGAAAGAAATAACTGTAAATCTTTATTTTTTCTTCAATGTAATTCTTGCTTCCCTAATTACCGTCATCTAAAATTTCAAGATTTATCTTTATGATTGAAAAGCTTATGTAGCCTGCGCTTTTCATTTGCATGACTTGGACAGGTTGGAATGAAATTGCCTAAGGGCCACTGAACAAATTATGCCTGACCCAAGCTAAGGTTGCTAACTTAAGTCCGAACTATTCATCTAAGATCCAGTAAGTACCTTGGAGACAGAGTCATTCCTACCTTAGGAAAGTCTAATGCACAATAAATTATAATGAACATGATTAAAAGATATAGATTGATTTGATGACCTGTTTTGAATTCTTAGACACGAAAAGTCAACTTTTTGCACAAGTAAGTAGGCAAAAGTGTGTTAAATCGAGCCCTTTTTGCGAAATTGGGAAGAATGGCCTTGATCCAGATCATTCACTTCAGTCAACAGGTGCCTTGCTAAGAGGTCTCCACTAAGTTCTCAGCCACTATGAAGCTGGCTATAAGACGCCAGTGCGAAAAGAATTGCCTGTGAAATGGTGGAATGCTGAAATATTTTTTAGCAACTTAAAATTATTTTATACTGTTTTGATGTTTAATATGTGATTTCTTTGAATCTCCCAAAGTTTACTCCAAGAATGACGCTGTTAGAACTTGGGCTATTAAGCAGATCTAATTGGCAACGGAATTTTTACAACGGTCTCAAGCTACATTTGCAACATGGTTGCTTTTGATCTGCCTTTTTAACGAGAAATATTTTTGGGATTGCTGATTAAGAATGTAATTGTTCATGTCAGTTTCAAAGTTGATAAAAGTTCCTTAGATTAGCGTGGGAAAAGTCTGCAGTGGCTTGGAGATTAAGTTTCTAATTCAATTCAAAATTGAATTTCCCTAAATTACCGTGAACCTAGTAAACCTGAACCTTTAATGACCAATGGGAATTAGGATGAATTGTACAAAATTCAAACTTTTTAAAGTCTTTGTTCCATTATGAATTTCTTTTTGGAATTATTTTTGAAGTACGTGAAAAAGTTCATGTTACATTGGTAAAATTAGATTAACTGGGAAAGAGCCTAACCAGTGGTTGGCCGCAAATTGTCCAATTCACGAGGAATAAATTGCCTGCGATTAACCGGGGAAAGCAGAATAGTGACCATTTTTTAATTCCCTTGCCTCTGAAAAATTGAGAAACTACTTTTGTAAAGAAGAAAAAGTTCACTTTTTCTTCTTTTTTAAGTCTTGTATATTGTAGTTTAATGCCTTTTCTGTAGAAATGCTGGCCACCCTGGATTTGCAAATTCAGTATCCTGTGCAAGATTTGAGGGTGCTGGGGCTCAACAAAGACAGCTAGTGTATATGGTTTGACAGGAGTCAAATTCTTCCGGACTGATTTGCCAGGAATGTATGAAATGATTTGAACTGCTCTGGAAAGTCATCCTATATTCCTTTTACGAATATCTGGAAAATTCCAACTATAACTAAGGCATTCACACATGATTATATACACTCAGGACATTCGGCAAATTCAGGTTTGATTGCTGGAACACCACAGTGCACTCATAAATGTGAAACTTTATTGCTGAAAGTTAAAGGAAGGAGCCCTACGGGGAACCGACCTATGACCGGACCTAGCCTTGCAATCTGAATGAAGCTAATGACTCCTCCAAAAATAATTTTATTATAAGTGAATGAAAACTTATTTTACTTCCTCCCATACGTAGTTCGCTACTTGTAGATAATGGACCAAGTCTCTTGCCTTAGATTAATTAAGGTGCTAGTGAGAACAAATTGATCCTCGACGGCAACGTTGAGCATTGACGCTCTTATGATAAACTTAATTGAACAAAAAAGTGGATGTGGATGTCTGAGCTTAATTTAATCGTAGATCTTAGATGGTAAAAGCCTCTTGAACAAGTGTTGGAAGACACGGTCAGAATAGTGTTACCGTATAAGATTTTCTCACGAGTATTAGCACACAGGTCCGGACCGGAATATAATGATTTTAGCTGAGAGACTACACTATCATTCAATGGACTGAAAAAGTGTGTAAAAACGGCCTGTGCTTCTCGTAACTGTTGCTTCGTATAATGGATAGAAAAATTGCTCTTGATCGTTTCAGTAAAACTTTCTATACTTGATTGCCTTAAAGTGTAAAAAATTTTTAGAAATTATTACAAATGTCTTTAAGCTTGGCCATAAGTCTTTTCCAATTGTTATATTATTTTAATGTAATAGTATTTGGTAATGTTTCTCATGTATAAATACTTTTGACACTGTTTTACTGTGCATGCGGTAAGAATTTTAGGAAATGTTGGGATTGCGAATAGCGAAATTTTTTAAGTCATGTTCAATAGGTTTGTGATCAGAGTTCACAAATTTTGGGTCGAAATTATGGCACTGATGGAAGTTTCCAATTCATTTGATAAAAATTAATTCCATCGGGGATTGAACTGCACCAGGGTGAAAACAGAATCTAACTCTAGCCTAGAAAGTTACCATGATGAGGATAAATGGGGAATTATCGGTAACATGGTAAAAAACACCTATTTGTATTTTATTCTTTCCTTGGAATGAATATAAAAAATGCTAACAGTCCTTTTTAGCAACATTGGAGAAGCATAACCTCGTTTGCCAAAATTGCTGGTCAAATTTGCAGGTAGGCACAACGCGTATGCAGCCTAATGCTGTCCATCCCCGAATACTGGGTTTTGGCTATGCCCAGGAGAAATTTGCTGTTTGTCCTGCAATTGAAAGCAAGATTGCTCTCTCTCAAAGTTGGTTAAAGTCATCTGTGAAAGATTCTGCATTTTTTTCTTTCATGCAAAATTTCTAATTTTATCTTAGGTTAATTGAATTCTTGAAAGGATTAGGCATGGTTAGAACCAAGATCTAAAGAGTTAAGCTGCAGGACTGCAGTCACTCAAGATCTAAATGAGTGACGGTAACTAAAGATTCCAAATGGATTGAACCTCGCTGATTGAACCGAATCCTGCGACCAATGGGAAAAGCATCAATAAATTAGAAAAAAGAGGTAACATTAAATACAATACATAAACATAACAAAGCAACTTCAGTCTTTTATTTTATCCTCCTTTAATTTACCCTTTTAGTCCCAAAATTACCAGTCTTTTTGGCTGAAAAGCTTATAAGGTAGCCAATTGAGGCTGAAAACCACTTCTATGGCCGAGTAATTGAGTACCTTGGGAGGCTTAATCTGACTTCAAAGTTTTAGTTTAATGACGATGAATTTACAGTTGACTTCACAAGTTGGTTGTATGCCTTAATGCTTGAGTAAAAGTTCACTTCTAAGATCAAATGGTTGACTTTAACATGTATTTATAAACTTAATAGTTAAGTGAATAAGGATCATCTTAATTTTTGGAAAGATATAAAGTAGGATTTTGCGGAACGGTGGAAACTGTAAGAGTACCACTGAAGTTGAAACACATGG
The DNA here is from genome assembly GCA_029692085.1 of Gymnothorax javanicus. Lineage (NCBI taxonomy): Eukaryota > Metazoa > Chordata > Actinopteri > Anguilliformes > Muraenidae > Gymnothorax > Gymnothorax javanicus. The sequence continues at coordinate 1,439,747 of CM056199.1, read as the reverse complement.
TTGACAAGTGAGCCAGTGCGATAAACCAGTTCCGCTTTCGTCCAGAGATCTATCCTAACTAGTACAATTATAACGTATTCATTCTTTCAACACTTGTTCAATAATTGGAAATATTTTAAGGAGTAAATATTTTTTACTGTTGTTTAGTTAATGTCTGTAAAACTTGCTCTGATTATTAAATCTTGACCATTTTTTCACAAGCTATTAAAAATTATTTTTAGACCTTTTGTGTATTGCGATCTGAATGGAACAAATTTTTGGATTGCAAACTTTTGAACTGTGTTTGCATTCATTCAGAATTGTTTGGAATAGCTTTTTAGATTCGGACTCGAATTAATGACAGCGCACGTTGGTTTGATGAATTATCAATTAGCTGACTCGGGTGCTGGAGGGCGGTAACCTTCCAGTTAACCATAGGTGAAACAATCCCGGAGGAAAACTGAATCGAACACTGCATAAGATGACTTTTCTTATTCCACTTAAATGATAGTAATGAATATTAACAGCTTGAAGCCTCTAATTTATCTTTGAGGTACTATAATTTGGAGTACAATGTTACTCTTTAGGATAGTGGAACAGGAGCAAGCTTAACTGGGTTGTGCATGATTTTCATTCTTGCACGATACTGGTTTTTCAAGCAATATGAAAAATTAGTAACATAATTTTTGAATTGCAATTTCCTGCAATTTTGGTTGTCATGAATGTAAATAACTAGCATTTTTTCTTGGTTGTAATTCTCTTGTGAACCTTGTCATTGTTTGAGCAATATGCAGACTTTTTGACAAGCGTGGAAACACGTCTGAAGTCTGTAGTATGCCAGGTTAATGGATTCCTTGAGACCGCTACCTGAAGAGAAAGATTCCCTAATGTTAGTCAACGGAACAACCGCCATGTGGAACCAGGAGCTTACTCTGCAGTGCACCTCCAAAGATGTCTAAATCATTGCATTTGACAGAGTTAAAGTGATTGATTCCCATACCGGGAGTTGAACCCGGCCGCCTGGGTGAGAACCAGGAATCCTTACCGCTAGACCATATGGGAAAGATGTCCAAATAGTCTACATCAGAATAACAAGAGGAAAAATACGACTCATGATAACACATCAACACAGGAACAATAAAAAAGATTCCAATCTTTTATTTTTCTCTCCTTTCAACTCGACCACACGCCTGTCCCAAAATTGACCAGTCTTTTTATTGGCTGAAAAGTTTAAAGGAAAGAGCGTCTTCATGTACAGTGAAAAAGCCCGACTGTCTATGCCCCGGCCGACAGTTGGGCAATCCTGAGATGGAGGCCTGACAGACATGCCTCGTACTTCAAACTTTTTAGCCTTATAAGGGCCAAAATGAAAACCTACAAGGTTGGACTGTCCTGCCCACAAGCTTAGGTTTGTCATACTGTTGAAGTGCTTGAGTCAAAAACTCACCTGCCCATATCAGGAGTCAAATTAAGGCTGCCTTGGTGAGGACAAGGTATCTGAATCCCTTGACCTTCGAGTAGTTTAAGTGCTAATTACAGTGGAATCATTTGTGTAACACTAGTATTGAAACAAAGCATGACAAGGTGCTGGATTGCTGGGACTGACCTGTATTGATAATAATGTAGAGTTTTCTTCAGGCGAACTGAGTGAGTCAAAACCATGTGTTTGCACAAGTGGAAGGTACGGCAGAAAAAGTGTGGATAAAACGAGCCCCCTCTTTTCAGTCCACTCGGGAGAATCGAGCCGCTACTCAGAGCATCGAGTGCCGTGACCCGGATTCAAACCGGGGTTGCTGCGCCACACGCAGAGTACTAACCACTATACGATCACGGCGCACAGTAAAAGGGAGATAGAAAAACTGTTCCATGTGCTGGTCGAGAAACTGGCTTGCCATAGTTGCAAATGTGGAGATGACGAAAACTGCCTTTTTTCACAAGCTTGAATAAAATTACATTCTTTTTATACTGTTCTGTTTTATGTTCTATATCACTGTGACAAAATCTTCTCGTGATTGTTAATCTTCATCTAAAAGTTTGAACAGCTGATTGGTAGAATGGGCCTGGTGTAGAACCTTGCTTATGATAATGGCAAATGTGGAGATGACAAGAACATGAACATTTTTTCACAAGCTTGCACGTAAGTACATTTTTGCAATACCATTCTGTTTGATCTGCCATTTCAATGCGAGAAAATATTTTTGGGATTGCTGATCTTCACGGAAATAACCGAACTGCTTATTAGTAGGATCAGCTGTGCCATATTAGGTTTAATGCAAAAGTTACTTAGGAATTATGCGGTCGGGAAAGCTCTACAGTGCAGCTTGGAGGACGGCAAAGTTTTCACAATTTAACAGGTTGAGAATCAGAGATTCTCATACTGGGAGTTGAACCCGGGCCGCCGGGGTGAAAACCAGGAATCCTAAACGCTAGACCGTATGGGAAAGTTACCCACTGCACTCTGGAGGGAATAAAATTGGAATACTATGCACGACAATACTTGTTAACACAAGAACAATAGCACATTTCAATCTTTTATTTTTCTCTCTTTCTTGAAGGTACAGTAGAAAATATAATTGAACTGTTGACGATGAGCCCCTTCTTTTTGGTCAACATGGGAGAAAGAAGCAGCAACCCTGAGGTTTGTGTCTATCAATTGTCCTTTCCCAGATTTGCACGGGGGTAGCTGGGATTACAAACCAGGGCCCAATCTCATGAAAGGCTACTACATTAGCTGCATGCTCAGGGTTAGTTGGCTTTCAAATCATTAGTTGCCATCTTGTTAGTTGACTTATAAATTTCTTTTCGCAAAACGACACTAGGAACCCAGCTAACTAGTTGCCAGCTAAGAAAAGTAGTTGTTAACAAAAGTGTGGGGGAGACGTCCAAACCACATAAACCACAGCATGTCAATTTCAATTTCATTGGGATGAGTGCTGACTTTGAGGACACTTAGGTCATTAGGGGTGTGTCCTGGGGATAAATCTATGCATTGTGTGCAGTCTTCATATCTATCATTGCACAGACAGACTGTGATTTTCGCCCTGCAGTAAAGATGTCCCTGAAAAGGCAGCGTAAGGGAAATTACACCCAGGTAGAAAACTTTTCCTGTCGCAGAAGTACGAGAAATTTAAAGACATTATAGATGCAAAACAAAAGGATGTTAACACATCCCATTAAAACCTATTTTGAATTAACAATGCTCTTGCTCTATGTCCATTAGCAATGTCTAAATCTCTGTGATACTGTTCAGCTCGGACCTCCTCCCCAACTGGTCCAAGGTACTCAACATCTGGCTCATTTCGGTCCACTGCAAAGTTATGCAGCACAGCTGTGGCAGCAATAACCTTGCAGGTACTCCCTGGGTCTTTCAATCTATTCTCGACATGGAGAAGATGAAAGCGACGCTTCCATCTCCCAATGGTTTGTTCCACCAACACCCGTGTAGACTTATGGGCAGCATTGTATCGATGCTCTGCTTCCGTGGTTGGATTCAAGAGTGGTGTCTGGCTTGATCTAAGAATTTGACTGTCATGCGCCGAGCCAAGCTATCTAGCAACTAGATTTATCCACTTGCCCATATGATCACACATCACTTGCACGTTAATGGAATGGTAACCATTTCTGTTCACATAGTCAACTTCGTTTTGATGTGGTGAGATAATCCAGACATGAGTCCCATCAACACACCCTATCACACCAGGAAAGTATTGCATTTTGTAGAACCCATCCTTAACGGGTCCTAATTTATTCCCCTCTGGAAATTTGATGAAGTCATTTACCCTTCCAGCCAAGGCATTGCAAACACGATGGATTGCTCAGTTAGCAGTCGCTGGTGACACTTGCAACGGATCTCCAACAACCTTATGAAATGTCCCTGTCCCATAATACTGCAGGGCAATGAGGACTTGTTGACATGGAAGTAGAGGCCTGCTTCGTCTTGCTGGATGCTCAATATCTGGGGTGACTAAGTCAGTGATGAACATGATCCCTTCTCGAGAGAATCTGTATCTCTGAAGCAATTCCCCGTCACTAAAGATGTCCAGAGCATTCCGACGATCTCGAAAAATTCGCACTCGTCGTAAAGCACGGTGCCTCTCCACAAGCTCAAGTATCCTTCTTGCCATGTTGACTTGTTGTCTCATCGATGCCAAGCAAGCAAATGATAAAAGAGAGATTTAGAGGTACTCCAGATCACCTCTAACTTTTGCAGTCAACTTAGCATGTAACTAGGCCTAGTGACATTTCATGAAAAATACTTAGAAGGCAACTAGGGATAGCAGTCAACTACAGGCCAATTTAGCTGTCAACTAGGCTTAGAAGAGTTTCATGAGATTGGGCCCAGAATGCTAAGCACTATATGGCTGTGGCCACACTGGTGAAATGGGATAGAATGAGGGGTCCATTGGCCCCCTCTAGAAATCAGCTTGTTGTCATCGCAAATGACAAGAACATTGTTCATTTTTGACAAGCTTGGACAAAAGTTCATTCTTGTGATACTCCTTTATTTCATCTGCCATGTCACTTTGAGAACATTTTCTTGCGATTCTTGATCTTCAGGTCAATGTTTGAACAGCTGATTCATTTTTTAAAGATTTCTCTTTTTTTTTGTCTGGAATGCTGCAAACCAGCAAAGCATCCTTTCCCCATCTCCAAGACACCTGCCCTAACTGCTTATAAGTTATCAAACTTTTGAAGTACATTTTTACTGTAGCCCTCCATTTATCTTCTTCAGCTCTCTCTGGCCCACTTTCTTTTCCTCCTTTCCATATTTTTATATCTTGTTTCCCCGACCGGTGGTGTGGCGCGTATGAAAAGATGGACAAAGTGTCACATGTAATGACTGGAATAAGCCCCTTTTGGAAGAAAAAGCCGATATGGCGGAAACACACTGCAGCACTGAGTTTTGCACCCTGGATTAGAAATGGTGTGGCTGGGGCCACAGCACACTGTACTTACCCCTATTCTTGGTGTGCACTTGACGTCATGCATAATTTCCAAACAGGAAGTCCGCCATGATGAATGATAACAACAACCAAGATAGCTGCGCTATACCATTGAGCTCCTGCAACGCTTCGTGATTTTCTTCGGATTTGCGCTTCCTTTTGAAGGAAAACAATGCCTACTTTGTGTGCGGTTTTTAATTGTGGCAATAATGCTTCACGTGATAAAGACAAGAGTTTCTTCAGAATCCCATCTCATTGAAATCAATGTCGCTTACTAGCAAATACGGCACTGTTTACGTGCGCTGGCAAACACTTGCTTTTTACTTCAGTACATGTTCTCGAGTTCCCGATTCTATATCCAGTCTCAAAGAGCAAAGCTGCAAGGGAACAAGCCTCGCTTAATCCAGCTATGCAATCACAATGTGCGAGGATCACATCGCCATTCTTATCGCACACAAACCACGGCTTGAGCGGCGTTTCTCGAGATCTTTGAGAATGGTTTACCCTAGCAACCAGCACTGTTCTCTTTCACTTCTTTAGTGAGAAGAATACCAACTCAGCCAGACAAAAAAAAAAAAAGTTATAAGCATCTAGACTCTTATAAGCCTTAAAGCCTTCATTTGTGCGTTGGTTGCCCACGAGGCTTGAATAACTAGACGGTTTACGATATCGGTGTATTCAATCACTGATAATGTTGCCAAATCCTCCATATAATGAGACGGCTTTAACATATGGGTCAAACCCAGAAATTTTCTCTGTATCTTGACTTGGTGGAGGACTCCAGAGAGTCATAATATCAGGGCTGCCAACTCTCACGCATTCGCCGTGAGTTTCACGCCTCTTAGAGGCATTCACGTTCCCATGCCGCAGTCAGCAAGTATTCAACTGACGCATAGCTATTTAAGAGATTCTCACGCGGAATTGAGTCCTTGAGCATGGAAGTTAACCAGTTTCACGTGCATTACGGTGGATTTCACCACTAGAGACCTGGAAATCAATTATGACTCTGGAATTCTCACGTTTGTCTTTACACAGGGGTTAGAAGCAATGGAATTGCATAAAGACGTTTGAAATGGTCTTATTTCGTTTAAACAATTTAAACGAACATGAAACACACACATTGCTTCCAACCCCTGAGTGAGGAAAAGGGCACAACGTTTTGAGTCAGAATCGCTTCCATGGTGAAATCCACCGGTAAGCAAGTGAAACTGAAACTTCCACGCACGAGGACTTTAATACGCGCAAGAATCTCATTAATTTTCCTTGGTTGAATAATTGCTGACTACGGTGAATACGCCTTCAAAATGCGTGAAACTTACACCGTATGCATGAGATTGCGTAGAAGGTTGGCAGCCCTGTAATATTTCGAAAAATTTGGAGATGTATCACTGTTATTGTTCGCACGAGATGCCATTTTTGATTTGTATATCATCCAACATGGCGGCGCGAGCTATTTAATCACGTGGTTGCACACCAAGAATATGCAGATCAGTGGTGGCTGGTGAACTGGCGATTGGGGAAGCTCAAACCATCCCTTAACATAATGATTGGTCATGACCTGTTTTCAATCATTCATTTAAATTACCATGACAGAAACTCTGAAAACTCTCAACATTATCAGTTGTGGCCAGATTTCATTTATAACGCATACCTGTCAACTCTACCACATTCGGCGTGAGTTTTAGTGGCATATTTACGTTCCTCTGCTGTAGTCAGCAATTATTCATTCAACGCATGTGTAAGAGATTCTCACGCAGAATTGAAGTCCTTGTGCACTGGAGGTTTATCAGTTTCACTTTCGTTTACTCAGGTGTCGGAAGCAATGCATGTGTGTCACGATCGTTTGAATGAAAAATGATCATTTGAAACGTTTTTATGCAATTTCATTGCTTCCATTGATCTTATTTCATTTAAACAATTTAAACGATCATGAAACGCAAGCATTGCTTCCAACCCCTGAGTAAACAAACCAATCATTATTTTGAAGGGATGGTTTGAGCTTCCCCTATCGCCAGTTCACCAGCCGCCACTGGCACAGATGCAGATTATTTTGCCTTTTTTTTTCAGAACTTTGGATGAACAGTAAATTATGCAGGACAGTCCTGTCACGTACGATTTGCCATCATGAGATGGACTTTTTTTATCCACTCGGCAACTCTTGCCAATGGGGTATAGTCCTCCACTACGCTAGCTGTCTGTCCATTGTTACCACTCTAGCTGCTAAACCATTGTAGGGACAGCCCTAAAATTTAACCAGGTTTGGCATATTGGGTGTCTCCAAAAACCTATTTGATGTCAAGGTAAGAGGTCAAACCTAATTTTTTTCTTGGTCAGAGGTCGGGCCCAGCCACCTGCGAGGCACGCAGAGGTGATATATAATGCCATGTGGAATCTAGTTTCAGAACACAGAAGGACGGAGGTAAGCGTTACCGCTGCATGAACTGAAAACTCATTGGACCTTGATTTCAAGGCACGGGGTTGGGCAGGACTGAGTTTGATTTTCTGCTGCTAATCAGCACAATCAGTTGTGGTCGAACCGGAGCACGCGAGGATGCAGGACGTCTGTGAAGAAGGATTGAATATTTTTTTCTTTGAGCAGGCGGCTAAGGTCTTTTAGGTATTGTATTCCGGGACGACGAGTCAGGAATACTATAGATCAGTGATCATCGTGCCGCGTTCGCCACCGCGTTCATAGAAATTTGGTTTTCAGCGCTGTGCACGCCACAGAATTCAACCAATTCCTTTCCTATTTGGCGTGGGCCTTGTGTGTGGTAAAGTCACGAAGCCTATCAAATTTGGGAGCAATTGCTTTTGGGGGTCCTGGGATACCGTCAACCAGCGGTTGACTGACTGGCTAGTCAACGATTTTGCAAAGTATGTTAGTCGGTTGCATTAGTCTTCTGTTTGTATGTTTGTTTGTTTGTCTGTTTGTTTTTTAGTAAAACGCTTTTTTATCCTTTCCATATCGTTTATGTTCATGAAACTTCACCATATGATAGAGGAGGTTCGTCGGCTGAAGCCTATACTTTTTTTAGTCCCTAGGTCAAAGGTCAAGGTCACCAAAAACATTAAAACCACATTTTGGTTCGTAACTTTGCTTCTATTACAGCTAGAGGCTTGAAACCAACTCCATTTTGTTCATTCTGTTTCAGAGATCTGTGCACGACTTCAGCAAGTCGTCATTCTATGAATGACCTTTCATTTATTTTTTTTTGGAATGGCTAAGTCAGCAACGCACGTTCCCATACCGGAGTGAAACCTAGGCAGTCTGGGTGAAAACTGAGTATCCTAACTGCATAACTACATGGGTAAGTTGGCTCAGTCCACACACAGGAAAATGTGAAAAATATAACTGAAGTACATGTTTATTATTATTATTGCACTTTTGTAAATTGACTCACTCTAACAGAATAGGCTTGGCAGAATTCATTTCTGAAATAGCAGACAGCCTTGTTTGCTGGAACTTTGTTTGGTTAATGAGTGATAGAGCCCCAGGAGGTATAAAAGCTTACAATCACCCGAAGCTTTTCACAGGATTTGAAACATGGTGCTCAGGATAGCAAGGGAGAATCACGAATGGTAAATCGCGGTAAGAGGGCTAATGACCATGACTCTGCCCGTTTTATTTCCACCGAGCGGGGCAAGGGTTGGTTTGATTGACAGGGATAGGGAATCTGCTTATACACCTGCTATTTTTGCTTTGCTTCCTCTTCTGGCTCCGTGATCTCGTAATTCACAGTTGAGTCCTCTATTCAGGTTTATTGAAGCATTTACGGCTCTTCATTTATGCGCTTTGCTGAAAGGTAATTTACATTTGACAAGGTAAATTTTACTGGAAAGGCAAAGCACCGCTGTACTCTGCATTTGCAAATTTCTTGGTTGGCAAAGTAGTCAAAATGCACGCCAGCTGGTTTTCAGCAGTTTTTTTATTTAATATTGCAGGCATGAACATTTGAAATAAAAAAAAAACTGTTTTCATCAGCTTTTCAAAAGAATTGTTGACAAAATGGCTTCCTTTTGACTGTGTCACTCTCCCATAATTGCCAGTATTACCATACCGGTTAGTGCTATTTCCAGCTTCATTCATGGTAAATTTAGATATTTTACCTTTCAAAGACACCACAAAGTCCTTTCGTCCTCAGTAAGTTATTCAGCCTTAAATAAACTCTCAGCACTGCTATTTGATCCTTATTAAACTCAAATGAACTGTGAGTTGAGTTTACATTGAATATTTCACTGTGCTCTCTTGCAGAAGTGAAGGACGCTGTAAGTATTCTATTGCCGCTACTCAAAAAGGCCATTCTGTGGGATTGCATGCTTTCTGCACAACAGTGATGAAAATCACGTCATTTCATTTCAATTTGATATTGGTCTCCGTTCTCACTCTATGCAGCATTTGCTGGCGATTTGAATGACGATTAAGTGCAGCTGGCAGTGCAATATCTCTGTTCCTATTCAGGGCATTGATCTTGTAAGGGCGTGTCTTCCTGTCCAATCAACATCAGCATTCTTGGAGCAGAACCAATGATTCAGGGTTTTATTTATCATACTACTATTTACAGTGGGGTGCAAAAATTTGGGTACCCCTGGTTTAAATGTCTGTTACAATTAATCTCCAAGTGATTGAAAGCAAATCTGAACACTAAATGCTCCAAAGTTAAACATGACACATTTCATCACATTTTAAAGCAAGAACAATTTTTATCTTTAACTTTTTACAGTTTCAAAATAATAAAACAAGGAAAAAGGCCTTGTGCAAAAGTTTGGGAACCCTGTCAGCTAAGCTAGTACTTTGTAACTCCTCCTTGGGCAGCTATAACAGCTTGCAAATGCTTCCTGTAGCCAGCTAAGAGTCTTTGAATTCTTGTCTTTGGAATTTTCCCCCATTCTTCCTGACAGAAAACCTCTAGCTCAGAAATATTACTCTGCCTTCTTGCATGCACGGCATGTTTGAGATCTCTCCACAGAATTTCAATAATACTCAAGTCTGGGGACTGTGATGGCCATTCCAAAACCTTCATCCGTCTTTCCTGGACGTACTTCATAGTGGATTTTGAGGTATGCTTCGGGTCATTGTCTTGCTGGAATACCCAAAGTCTCTTCAACTTCAATTTCTGGACTGAGCTTTGAACATTGGCCTGTAGAATGTCTTGTTCCTTCGAAACCGCACAATATTGCCTGTGCCCCCAGCTGCTACACAACCCCAAAGCATAATGGATCCACCTCCATGCTTAACAGTTGGCAACGTGTTTTTCTCCACAAATGCTTCACCTTTTTTTCACCAAACATACCTTCTTTGGTTGTGGCCAAAAAGGTCAATTTTGGTTTTGTCAGTCCAAAGCACATTGTTCCAATAGGCTTGAGGTTTCTCAAGGTTCTCTTTTGCATACTTCTGACGCTTAATTTTGTGTTGAGGTTGTAGGAAAGGCTTCTTTCTTGTAACCCTGTCATGTAGGTCTTTGTTGTTTAAAGTATGCTGAATTGCTGTCTTGTGAGCAACTAGACCTGTGTCTGCTACTCTTTTTTGCAGCTCTTTTGCAGTGATGTGTGGGTTCTTCTGAGCGTTTCTCACCAGATCTCGGGCCATTCTATCTGAAATTTTCTTAGTCTTCCAGATCTTGCCTTGACTTCCGTTGTTCCATTTCAAAGTCAAAGTCAAAGTCAAAATCAAAGTGTTTTTATTAGTCTCCCTTGGGAGAAATTTGTCTTGGGCAGAGGGGTCTGCTGCACAGACAACACATCCAGCACATTTGATACATTCCACTCAAGCATCCAAAACAATTACATAAAAAAAAAATACATAGTCAACAGAATCAGATAAAAAAGTGCATACCAGCATCTCAGAGCAAATTCAGCATCCAATGACTTTAGACTTTTTCTGTCCATCCTGAGCGATCTGCTCATTTATGAGCTTCACTGACAGTGGGATGAACGAGTGTTTGTATCTGTTATGTTTACAAAGAGGAACTCTGTACCTCCTTCCTGAGTTAAGTAAAACATATTCAGAGTGCAGTACATGAGACGTATCCGATAAAATATTGTCTGCAAGTCTGAGGACTGTTTGTTCAAACAAGTCTTGGGGAGTTACAGGTACTGCCATACCAATGATTTTGCCTGCTGTTTTTGTCAGATTTAGTATTTGAGTTTTTGATTTAACAGTTAAGTTGCCGAACCAGCTGGTAATGCCGTACCATAATACAGACTCAATAGTTGCTCTGTAGAAAATCAACATAATATTCCTACATACACCAAACACTCTGAGTCAACGGAGAAAATGCATGTGCTGGTGGATTCGGGCACAAACGCTTGCCACTTTCGTGTGCCAGCTTAAGTTGTAATCAATGTGAACCCCCAGATATTTGCATGAATCCACCTGCTCAATATTACGTCCATGTATGGCTACTGAGCTACGGTCCCCAATGGACCTGGGGTCCACTAGCATCTCCACTGTTTTATTCGTATTAATTTATTTATTTTCCATTTTCTTACAATGTTTCTGACAGTAGAAATGGGTAGTTTGAAACGTTGCGAGAGTTTTTTGCAGCCCTCTCCTTGTTGGTGGAAGTGAATTGTCTTGATTTTGACATCCTTGGACAACTGTTTCAAGGAACACATAGTTTTTAAAACCAGACACAACAGGCACCACGTCGGATACTTTAGAAGGCATGGAGTTACTTCAGAATATATAGTTCAACCCTGGAATTATATTCACCTTACTCATTGAAGCCCTCATGAGTAAATCACCTGGGTCTGGGCCTTAGTAATCATCTTCTTAAAAGGTAACAAAGAATAATCCAAAAAGGTTTCCCAAACTTTTGCACAGGGCCCTTTTTCCTTTTTTAAATTTTTCATTTAAAAACTCAGAAAAATTAAAATAAAAAGAAGCCTTGCTTTTAAATTTGCAGAAAGGTGTCATGTTTAACTTTGTAGCATTCAGTGCTCGGGTTTGCTTTCAATAACTTGGAGATTAATTGTAACAGACATTTAAACCAGGGGTTTTTGCACCCCGCTCTATAAACACCATTTTAATGTAAGCTTGATATAAGCTCTGAGTTTGCTTACATATTCATTATGCGTACACCAGAAACAACCAGAGAAGTCGAATTCATGAAATCGTCCCACTAAAATGCTACTTGCTCTTTGCCAAGGGTTCTTCTTCTTCTGAAATTCTGTACACCGTATGGCAAAATGCTGCCCTCCATAGCTCCAGGCCAGAATCAAACCCACAAGATTCTTGCTGTGAGGCACCAGTGCTAACCACTATGCCACCGTGTTGCTCATTTTTCATTGTTTGTGATGGACTGAGGGAGGGAAATGCTGTTTTCTCTGAATTGGGCTGCACTTGGAGAATCCCCTTGTATTTTGAACCTAATGCTCACTTAGAGATCCAAAAGACTCCAGAGCTTTGTTTACAGCTCAAGTAAACATATAAAACATTTTTATCAGCTTGATATTACAGAGGTGTGATTACATTATTGCAAACTCCCAAAAAATGATTTTGTAACTTCATGACATTTCGAAAGTGCTGTACAAAAAAGTATATGCAGCTTTCATCTTCTGACCCACTTAGTTGATTACAGCAGGATACCAAGGTTCAACCACATAAAATGAACTAGAATATAACGCAAGTTGCAACATGAGGGCTCCAGCAAATCTGGCCGTAGAGCCATTTTGTTTCCATTGCATGATCGGGCACCGTCTGAAAGCGAATGAGTATTTTTTCCCCCTTTTCTCTTTTCTCATGTCCAAACTTTTCCCCTCTTATGGTTTCAAACTGGTTTATTGCTGGTTTATTGTTTTTTTCCTCAAAATGAATACATTTCCCTTTTGAGAGAGGAAGGAAAATATTGTCATAAATCTTGTCTCAGCACTGAGAGGGTAAAGCACCTGCTCACAGGATACTTATACCCAGTGGCGGGCAGTGGACAGAGAACAAGGAGGGCGATAAACATGTCTTTAAACTGCTTATTAGTCTTGATCTGTTTTCAGTCAATTTCCCTGGTAAAAGACACTTGTCTTTGTTAAGACAAAAAATCAAACGTACCAGTTGAACGCAAAAAAAGAGCGCATTTCAATCTTTTTCAATCAAACAATCATTACACACAGGTTTGATGACTTGCTTAGGATGTGACTAAATTTAACGCGGAAAATCCACAGTGGTGTTTTCGAGAAGAGTTGCCTATTAAGGCATGTGAATTAGACATTTTATAGAATTTATTATTCACTCGCCTCAACATTCATTATAACGGAAACTAACATGTTGACCAAGAACAATGATTGAAATCGGGTCACTAATCTCATCCGTCTTTTCCGGCCCCCCAGTTTTCCGTCCACCGCCTGCCACTGCTTATACCAAGCACAATTAGAAACCCAAATGTTACCAGGAATAATAATCTTTATTTATTTAAGTCATGCGCTCCAAGAAATAGGACGCAGCCCAGGACAGAAACGCCCCATCAGGGCCTAACACATGAAGCAGACAAGTGTAGGGGCACACGCCAATTTAAACCACCCACCGCAAAAGCCACACCCCCTTTCAGGCACTGCCAATGAATACTCAACTGACACCGAAGTTACATTACCTCGGGCCGCAATACACGACATTGCACCGCAACCAAACTCCCGATTTTCTGTAAAGCACACGATCAGGGCTCATATGCAACGGCACTTGAAGGAACCATTTAACTGCCCCAGCTACTTTCCCAACCCCAGTATGCTGACTCCACCTGCGCTTCTAAAAACAACATTTAACATCAATGTCCCCACGACACAGACAAAGACAACAAAATAACAAAATATTTAAACTCTCCTTAAGCACTGGACCCTCCCCCAGTGTCTGAGTTTTGGCGCTGGTCCGGCTACACTCAGGATTTGCTGTGGGGAAAGCCGACCAGTCCAGCGCAGTGAGGCGTTTCCATCAACAACAGGAAAGCCTCTCCAACACTGGAGAGCGGAAAACTGCGCTCCTATATCTCCGCTACCTAACCATAGCCCTGCCCCACGCCGGAACCTCGCCCTGACAGGTAGTGGACCTGTCTTCACCCCCGGCAGCCCTAACTGGCATGCGAGCGGCACCCACCCTCCTGCAATGAGTGCAAAATACAGGTCGCTTGGCTGGGCTACTGCCCCACAATGTTCACCAAGCTGCACGCCCAGGAACACATGAGCTGCCGCAATCTTTGCGTTTAAATCTTCAGTTCATGAAAAACACTCCCCCCCACGCCGGTGCAATCACTTTCTCCTCATCAATCCAATTACTCATTAAAATATCCTAAAATCTGGAATCTGCATTGCAATGGCTTGGTTTTGCGTGATGGAAACAAAATGGCTCCTGTGCTTAAGTTGTTGCGACTCTACCTTGGGACTAATAACAGACTGGCTCTCCCTTTTCAATCTATCCCTGCCAAATTCCAATTCTTCTGCCATAGAGCTTACATGACTCCTCAGAGCACATTATTCTTAAAATTGAAGTATGTGGGTATAGAAATGGACCGCTAGGAGAGAGCTTGATTACCTGGGCTAAACTCTGCTCTCAGGTTGGAGTTCTCAAAGCGTCACACCAAAGCAGGACCCCAAGCCAGAGAAAATGGGGTCTCTCTCCACCCTGGACTTTATTAGCAGCTGTGAGGGGTGTAAAACTGAAGCCCAGTTCCTAAATACCTGTGGGGCACAGAGTGCTTCCAAGCTGCCAGATACGTTAAAGATGAAGGCGAAATAATGTTTTTTTTTGTTTGTTTTTTTTTCATTGTTTCAGCAGCATTAAATATCATCTTATCCACAGTGGATCAAAAGAAAACATTATACCTCGATCAAAAGAAAACATTATCTAATCCCCTAGGTTAGGGCTTCCCAAATCTGGCCCTCAAATCCAAATCCAACCGTAGTTTCTCGCCTTCCAGGAAATTAAGCGAACAATTATTGCTATCAATTGGCAAGAATGTCTGTAGACTTGACTCTCAGGTCAAGGGAAGGTGGAAAGTCAGCAGTTCCCAACCTTCAACAACCATGATTAAAGTGTATAGTGCAGGTTAATTTTTCAGATTTTGTACTATTTTCTTGTGGGAAATATATATCTGAACGATTATACATCATATTTTATGTTGTTGGTTATCAGAAAACAGAATATAATACGAAAGAGTAGGTACTTTTAACAGCGGTTTACGAGGTTCCCCTCTCCTCGCATAATGCAATGCTCCACATCAAGAAAGGTAGAGAAGAACCTGTCAGAGTACGACGGTCAATGAGCCTGCACTATACAGCAGGTTGCAATGGTGAATTATTGTGTTTGTGCGGGGTCTAAGAATTCACCCCAAACAGGGCACAGGGTCCATTCGTTCCCTGTCAATAATAAACAAATTTTATGCCAGTGGATTCAATTTGTCCGTGTCAAACGGGCTCGCTAGATCCACGGCTAGTGTTACTGATCAATGGTGATCATCAACCGGTTTTCACATTGTCAGTGTTTTTGGCTAATTTAGTTGCAGTCTTCCTCTAGAAAAGTACGAAATACAGCTAGTACCATACCATCGAAGCATGGGACAGTCAAGCGGATATGCTTACAAGGTCAGGGTAAAGGGAGAATCCCGATAAAATAAACATCAGTTTGACAGACAGGGTGGGAACTGGCAAGCCACACCCAGGCTAGGTAGCATGATGCCTTCATTATCATTTGGCTAGTACATGTTTAGTTAACGTCTTCATCTGAACATATCACATTATCACAGCAGCTAGATGAACAGAAAACGTTGGCTGCTTCACTCAGTGTTATTCATACACCGTAAAATATGTGTTGTTGTTGTTACGGTTTTCACTGCTGATCGTAGACTAGCTCAAGCACTAGTTGCTATACTGTATAGCTACTCACCAGGGGTGCCTTTCCCAAAAGCGTAGTTGCTAACTAAGTTAGCAACTTACATAGTTCGTCCATTCACAGTCAATGAGCCCAACTGCGTAAATTAGCATCTGTGATTTTGGGAAACGCACCCCAGGACACCTCGCCAACCATCCACTCGTTCGCCTCCGACCAAGCATTAATCAGTCTCTGAGGGCAAGTATTTGCTGGATTTTCCTCCCCTCTCTCACGCCTGACCGGCTCGAAATTATATGGTTGCGGCCCATCATAAATTTCTTCAGTGTTTCTTGCCACCTCCTCATGCTCCCAATCACTCGCCATAGTAAGCTGAGGCTACTTTCCTCCACGACTCCCTTACGTGACGTTGTTACCAGGTTACGTTAAAAAAACCAGCTACTACTGAAACAGGCAAAAAGTGTCATTTAACGGCATTTGTAGATAGTTTTAGAAATACATATGCATCTTTGCGGCTTTATGTACACATTAGTCAAGAGTAGCGTTTAACCTGCACTATACACTTTAAGGAATGCATATCCACCCTCCACAGGTTATGATGCTATGTACGGTCTTGTCTGAGGTTGCATGACAGAGATGAAGAGAAGAATGAAGCCACTCCTAATCAGTGTGTCCACCTTCGTCCGTTCCCTGGATGTCCTCAGCTTCTGCCTTCCAGTTAGCCAGAGGTAAATATCTTGGCTGTGAGGTCATCTAATGCCCAATCTGCTGCTCCTGCGTGAACTATCAGTGCTTATGCAGAGCAATGGCAGGGAAACACAGAGACCCAGATGTTACAGTTTCATTGTAACTGTGTAAGTTAAAATGAACGCTAATAATTCTTGACCTGTTGACAATCATTTTGCTTGATGAACACGTTTTCCAATGAATAAAAATTAGCCATCGGCAGTAAAATGTGCTGCTTTCTTCTTACTGCAATGTGTGCAACGATTAGAGAAAGAATATTTTTTCACTTTGCAAAACGATAAACTACGATGTTAACTTCTGTGTTTGCTGTGAGCACATCCTGCTCTACCTAATTGTATCTTCACGATTATTTAATTCCAATTCCGGAGTCCGGAGTCATAATCGGTTTTCAAATTATATGTGAAATCCACCGTGACGCATGTGAAACTGATAAACCTCCGTGCACCTAGACTTCAATTATTACATCGCCTATGTGCTGGCCTAATGAAAACTGGCCACACCTGATAATGCTGAGTTGTGACCTGACGCTGAAGCCACAGTTTCAAAAAATCCTGGAGGAAACCCTGCATTCCCCGTATTTACACGATTTCCGTCAGATCGTTTATATGTCCATGGTTATCTTCAATGTACTCGGCCTATATAGAAAAATATGACTGTGAGTTAAAAAAAAAAAAAGAAGACAGATAAATGTTTCTCCATTATGATTTATCCATCTCAAGTAAAGTACGACTCAATTTTAACCTTTAACAAAATATATAGCTTAGAGAGAGACGTATTTCTATTGACATGTAACAGAGCAGAGCACCGCAGCTGAGTTAAAGAAAACAGTACAGTCTTCAACTCTGCAACTTACTGACAGGGATGAGCATCAAAGAAGTTATTGTTGGACAAAATATTCTTGTATTGTTTATTTGTAATGGAGCCAAATATAGACCTGTCGAAGATCTGTGTGGTCAAGCTATTGTCTTTGTTTTTTTTTTTTTTAAAAAGTCAAATTTGAGACAAATGGCTGTGTTTGACCTCCACTTATTTTCAATCCAATGGTCAATATTTTAAACAGTTACATGGTACAGCGATGGGATCTCCAGTCTCAGTAGTTGTTGCAGAGATTGTGATGCAGAACATTGAAGAACATGCCTTGGCGACGCATAATGACAGTTTACCCTTTTGGTTTAGATACGTAGACGATACTATAACGGCTTTATAAGACGATGACAATGATAATTTTCACCGGCATCTCAACGAACAAAATTCCGACATACAGTTCACCAAAGAAACTGAATCAAATGGACAACTTCCTTTCCTTGATTGCTTGGTTAGACGTGACAACAATAAACTTTGCACCACAGTCTACAGAAAACCTACACATACGGACAGACTTTTGGATGACACATCTTATAATCCAACTGCACACAAAGCTACAACGATTAGAACTTTGAGGAGACAAGCTTTCCTGGTTTGCGATACCGATGACAGTTTGCATGACGAGATGCAACACCTTAATAACGTTTTTTCTAAAAATGGTTACAGCGCGGATTTTGTCAAACACAACACATACAGATGGACCGACTCATTTCAGAGACAGATCGAAAAATTGCAACCTCTCACCACAGTTACTATACCTTACATCAAAGGGACTTCTGAAACCATCGCATGAATATTACAATCATACAATATACGCGGCGCACACGAACCTACCGTGACATTGAAACATTTATTGACATACGTCAAAGACAGAACTTTCTCTATTAGACAGACAGCTATTTACAAAATTAACTGCAATGACTGCTCTGCTACTTACATTGGTAACACAGGACTAAAAGAACATAAATGGGCCACTGTAATTGGAGACCTTAACAACAGCATTGCTCAACACCACCGATTAACTAAACGCACTATTTGGTGGAACTCTGCACAATGTATTGATTTCAGCACAAATTGGCAACAACGACTCACGCTTGAAAGCTGGCACACAAATTTGGAACAGAACCCTCTCAATCAATCCCAACAACTTCCTGCTCCCTATAGATGTTTATTAGACACTACAACAAGAATTAACCGAGGCACCAATTTCCAATCACTTCACACCTGATCTAATTTTTAACAATTACTAATCGCTCCAAACCAATTGACAATTACCCATCAGACATGATTGCGACCAGATAAATACGCCTAATGATGTTCTTACCATTTGACTCTGAAGATGACTACCGCAGAGGCAGTCAAAATGTCGGTCGAAACCAATTGTCTTTTCAAAGCCAACTTAGGAACCAACTGTCTTTTTAAAGACAACTTAGGAACCAATTTTAACCCAGAAGATCTCTCTACCTTCGATACATCAGCCCCTGGGTTCAAACCTTTTCTTGATTGAGAATAATAGTCGAACAGTCCCTCGAATGAAACGCTGGACCTTACTTGACCTTCCAGTACTCAAAAAGTAGCTCGCTTATTAGCATTTTGCGATCGGGAGCCAAGACTTTGGCAAATGAATGCAGTCGTCATGGTGCAATTTTTGACTGAAAAAACACTTTTCAACAGCAATAATTCACTTAGTCCAATTTTCAATGACCATCTTTCAGACAGTGCCAACTCAAGCTCCGATGCCGGCATACGGAACCTGCCAAACGCGCCGTGTTTTCCAAGTGTCGCTGCTGATTTCTGCTCTGGATAGCAATGCTATGGACAATGCAGAACGGCCCATTCAACCTTGGCCATCGATGATGTCACTTGTAGTTCAGGTGTGTATCCCCTTCCCTGTCTGCCAGCATGTGTGATGGTATGCGAGATTGGCGTTTTACGCTTTTACGCTGAGCGATTCAATTTGACAGATCTGCAGTGCACTTGCACATTGCAGACACAATGTCAACACAGCTCTCTTTGAGTTCCTTTTCTCACCTTTTGCTAGGCCTAGCATGGGTCACAATGTTCCCCAGACGACTCCAGCTGCAGTGGAGCAAAGCACTTCTCAAGAACATCAAGCTGAACCCCAACCGTCAGCATCAGAACCCACTCCTGGGCCTAGTAAACCAAAAACAATGGTGACAACAACCCAATGGGCAGAATGTCAGTTGAATGAAAGGCCTTGGCTGCTACACACCGGTTCTGTCCTCAAATGCGAAGTTTGTTTGGAAGAGTACCCTCGGAAAAATTCCAATACATGATTGGAGTGGAGCAGTCTTCGTTGAAAGATGACTTCCTCACGAAACATGAACGAAGCAAGATCCACAGAGAGGCTGAAAGAGCACGTTGTGCAAGAGCTGCCCCAGAAAAAACCCGCATTGGGACAAGCTGCAAGGTTAGTTTTTTTGCCCAATTTTTCAGATCCGAAATGATTGTCAAGTTTTAGTTTGAAATTAAAAAAAATCTATTACAATATTAATCTTACATCCATGGCATGGTGGCACAAGCTGAGAGGCATCCTTACCTTAGGTAATAGTTAACATTACTAACCCGCAGCTGGCGGGTATCAGTAAAAAGTGTGCGAATATTTGTTATTGTAAAGGTTCCAAAACAGCACTAAGAAGCCAGGAAATCACTTCTAATTCACTATTAAATTCAAAATTTTCTTGGGGAGTACCCTGAGTGAAGCCATCGTGGAGTGGCTTATGCCTTTATAGTGGCATTGGTCATTGGCTGCAAAACTCGTTGCGAATGACGAAGTCGGAAGATTCGCATTATGGCTAATTACTACAAAATGGACTTTTCGAGTACTGCCTTCGTGCATTTCAAAAAAGCTTTCGATTTGGTGGACCAACTCTTACTTTGGAGGATCCTGAGACATTATGGAATGCCAGAAAAAAATTGTTGATCAAAGTTATGTATGATGGTTTTGAGGCCAGTGTCATACATGAAGGCACAACAACACAAGGATTCGAAGTGAAGACAGGCATAAAACAAGGACGTTTATTGAGCCTGCTGCTGATCACATTGGACTGGGTGACAAGGGAGACTTCTGGAAACATGAAGACAGGAATACAATGGACTCTAACCACACAGCTGGAGGACTTAGAATTCGGGGACGATCTGTGTCTGTTGAGCTGCAAAATAGCGCAAATGAGACAGAAAGTCAACAATTTGAAAAGAAATGCTGAAAAAGTGGGCTTAAAAATAAATGTGGCAAAAAAAAGAGTGAGGACACCTACAAACGCTGGCAGCATTAAATGCGGAGAAGAGACGAATTCCGTTGCCTTACAAACTAGAAAGAAGAGCATCACTTCGAGAGAAGCTAAAAGGAAAAGCCCTGATCGTGTTGCCTGGAGGCAAATGGTGGATGCCCTATGCTCCACCCAGAGCAATGAGGATTAAGGCAAAACAAGGCAAGGTAAGGCATTCAAACCCTGGACGCCATGTTTTTAAGGCATGGCAATGCATCAAATGGAAAATGGTTAGATCTTATACATCATTTTATACACATTTCCCTGTAATTTAGCTGGACATGTTTGGGGTTGTTGGAAACCTTGGGATCTCCTCTTTGATGAACCCATATATGGGTCTGCAGGTTTTATGGGTTTAATCCCACATTGCTGGGTGGGGGATTAGCCCTCGCTGGTCGGATCCCCTGTAAATTTAAATTTCACTCATAAAGCATCCGCTAAATAACCGTTATGTGATGTGAGGCAATGGCACAGGCAATATGAACGTTTAAACTGTGGACCTGCATAGGGCTGTCAGTGGGGCGATGATGCATGACCGCTTCAACTGGCTTTCAGTTCTGGTGCTACTGCCCCTGGAGGCGGCTATCGGCCTGCTGGGTGCAGCTTCCAAATCCAGGGGGGTGAAGATGCCCCTGAGCGGCTGAAGGTTATCACTGAACCATTCATCCGACTCATCACCCAGGTATATGGACAGTCCAGGTATTTGCTAAAAATAAAAAACAAATCATTTGTGATGTCATATCTGAAGCTCTGAAGCTTGCCCCAAACTGGATGGAGGATTTTTTTTGGTTGATAAATTGTTTATTGTTTCATGACTTGTCAGCCATTCTATGTCAATATTCAACCACTGGGCAATTTAGCGTCTTCTGTTATCATAGCATCATCACATCTTTGGACTGTGCAAGGAAACTGGAGTACCCGAAGGAAACCCATGTGAAGATGGAGAACATGCAAACTCCACACAGGAAGGCCTCAGGCCGGATTCAAACGCACGACTGCCTGCCGCCCCAGGAATTTTTTGAAGCCACTCTACCAATGTTGGCCTATCTCTTTGTACTGGCTGGCAAATTAGCATTCTGAACAACATACCTGGTGTGATAAATGTTTAGTGAAAACTACTTGGGAATTGTATATTTTTACAGGAAAACATGAAAGCAAAGAGCGGTGGGGACGTCGAGAAGTGTGGGAACTGGTAAATCAAGTTTAGGTTCTTGACACTTATCTTGTAGCTGACCTATCACTGTCAGTGACCTCTGATGATAAAAAGAAGGTATGTTATGTTGACTCAAAAGGTAATACTCCAAGTTTTGCATAAAACTGAGACTCGATTTAGTTTTTTGTCTGAAAATGTCATCTTAATCCTGAAAATGGATTTCAAGATTTTGCTATTTTTGTTTAGGTCTGGGCAGGATGACACTTAATTTTTCCACCCATTACAGTTTTTGAACAAGCATCAGACTGTCTGTAGATTTAATTTCAGGACCAATTCTATTTTGCTCACAGAGTGGTG
The DNA here is from genome assembly GCA_029692085.1 of Gymnothorax javanicus. NCBI lineage: Eukaryota > Metazoa > Chordata > Actinopteri > Anguilliformes > Muraenidae > Gymnothorax > Gymnothorax javanicus. Next base: position 1,417,607 of record CM056199.1, on the reverse strand, counting down.
GTTACACATGACTGTTAGTCTTATCAGATTATGCCATTAGCTCAGATTATGCCTCCGTGGAAAAAACAAAAAAGTTTTTTTTTTTGACTGTAAACAGAAGCTGTGCAAATCCTAAACTTTGCTCTCATATTGTACACCCTTGGCCTTCCAGATATTAATGGTGTACAGACTGCAATACGGGAGATCAGCAACAATCGCAGCCCGTTGGGTTGTTGACCCCCTGCACCAGCTGTGTCTGTAAGATGCAGAAAAAATTCAAAATTACAACAATTTACTCAATTTAACATTAAATCAAACATCTTATAGAATTTCTACGCTAACATGTTAATACATTGATTAAAAAAAATTGAACGCCCTCGTTAAACACATTGAACTTAAAGTCCAAAATTAACACGCAGGAATTCCAACACTTGCTGCAGATGGAAGGTATGTACTTGTCAGTAGCAAAACTGTGTCCATCAAGTCATAAAAGAGAGTAAGTCAAGTCCCAAAAATGTGTGTCAACTTAGACTGTTTCACCAACTTAGAATAATAATAATAATAATAATAATAATAATAACAACTTTATTTATATAGCACTTTTCTTCACAAAAGTTACAAAGTGCTTCACTGACAAAACAAAGAGAACAAAGAAAAACATCAGCAATAAAAGACAGATAAAAATACATGAGGTGAGAAAAAAATAAAATAAGAATTTATGAATTAAGAATTCATAAAAGCCTTCCTGTAAAAATAAATGTTTTAAAGGGAGAATTTAAAGGAGGCTAGAGAGGTAGACGGTCTGATTGCAACTGGCAGGGAGCTCCACAGTCTGGGAGCCCTGATTGCACAATGCCGGTCACCTTTAGTAATAAGCCGGGATCTCGGAATATCCAACAGAGCTTCCTTGGCCGATCTAAGGGAACAAGTCGGCACATGGGGGTTAAAAGTTCTGTTGATACAGTTAGGTGCAAGGCCGTTAAGAGCTTTAAAAGTCAACAATAAAATCTTAAAATGAATTCTACAAGAGACATGGCAGCCAGTGTAAGCCTAAGTGTAACTTTCAGCAGCCTTGCCTGTATCAACGGAACCACTGGCAAACCAGAACCCAAACAAGAGGATCTTAATCAACCTCAGCTGCCTGACCACACGGATCCGCTCTCCAAGAGACGCAGAAGCCAGGCAAGAAGTACTATCTTCTCCTCCTGAACGTTAATCGTGACAAGGAGCTCTGTCAACACAAGTACAAATGGGATTTGGGGCCAAGAGGGGCACTAACCCTGGGTCAATGGTCATAACCCTTGCAGATGCGTACGACTCATATGGTGTACAGAGAACTTTCTGGAATTTTGGTGGGGGGATGTGCTAGGGTCCCCTTAATCCTCCACAATGGATCTGCCAATGCAATCAATATCACTATTAAAATATATAAAATTGATGGAACATCTTCATCATAATGGCAATTTTTCTGAAAACTGCTGTAAGTGCGTGTAATTGAATTGACTAGAACGTTTTTGTTTCTGTTTCTCACAAAGGCGATGCTGAAGACACACATGCAAAGGTATGTAAACCCATGAGCCACGAATAAGAAGCTATCGCATTCTCATTGCTAGACATGTTCGCACATTAAATTTCTGGGATGTACAGATTTACATAATCTGTGTCGTAATTACAAGGGACAAGATACAGGGTCCTGCTGTTAAACAGGTCGGAAAGTTATCTTTGCGGGTGGTCGATACACAGCTCACCTCAGTAATAAACATAGCAAGTACTTTCACATAAGCAATGAAAGCCCATCTCAGAAAAATGTAACACGCATAGCTCCCACGAAAGGTTCATAAGCTGGTGTTGGTAACATGCACTGTTTGATTCATTCCAGTGTCAAGACGAAGCACTTGAAGGCTTGAAGGCCATCAACACGACTGTGACCCGTATTGCCGACTTCCTGGGAAGGCTAGAAAGTTTGCTTTCCTGCCTTGAGAAGCTGCCAGGGCCAGAGGAGTGAAATATTCTCACCATAAGATCAGAATGTTGTCACAATTTCATTTTGTTTTCGCAGCCCATCCCTGCACATTTCCTCTCCTGCCTCAGCATATTGTATTTTATCCTTAATCAAAAAACAAAAACTAATTCTCTTAATGCTTCCTTTCCTAAATTTGTTCAGAAATAAACTTTTATCTTCAAAGTATCAATTGTTTTTTTTTTGTTAATGGTGGTTGTCTGACCTGCGTCTTGTTGCAGTGGCTGTTGTATGAATGCCTCGTCCATGTGCAGGCACTTCTTGATGCACATGTTGCGTTATAAGGAATATGCCACAACGACAGCACTTGCCTTAGATGGGCTAAACAGCTAGCAGCCACTTTCTTTTGTGACAGCCCCCTAGCAGTGCTCAATCCTGCTTCGGGTTCCTTTTCCTTGTTTTTTCATTTTCTGTCTTGCAGGTGCTGAGTGAGCAGGGTTGCGCTGTACCTGGGAGTGCCTGGCCAGTCTCCCAGGTGCATTTAAAGGGACTATGTCAGCTGGGGCACATGCGTAGTAGAGTCCAGTCGATAAACATTGTCAGTGCGATATCAAGGGAGCAGAAATACAAACCCCAAGCTTATTAGTATGTGTGTAAAAAAGCGTGCAGCCGTCGCTGTTATAAATACAGAAGATGGCCTGCAAACGCCGGAGTTGCTAGAGTAACCACATTTATCTTTGCCGAAACCCATGAATGAATAAATTATAGCCTACTAACCATCCATATTTCTTTGGGTGAAAACACACTGAAAGTGTGAGGTAAGGTAAACCTGTGAATTCGTGGTGGAGTTTCAGTCTGTTTGCATTGCGTGCATCCTTGAGAAGTTTGGGGAAATTTTTATCAAGCAACTGTAATGTCCGCAGAACCTGTTTGTTGCAACGTTTTGTCTGACATGCAGCTGTCATAGATCCTTTTGCAACCGCTTCCAGTTTGACGGCCGCCATGGGACAACATTACAATCAACATAGGCTAACTTAAAAGCAATGATAATGCTACAAAAACCCGAGCTATGACAAACTGATGCTACGAATAGGCTCTACGATCAATAAAGATAGTTTTTTGGTTAAAAATTTCAATAAACTTCTCAAGGATGAATGCGATATAAACAGTTTGAAATGCTTACACCTTACATCTCCTATGAACTTGAAATAGTTAGCCTAACGTTTTCAAGTTTTTCGCTTCATCACGCGCATGCGCCCCAGCTGACATAGTCCCTTTAAACCCCACATCAGCTGCGTGCTCTTCTTCTCTCTCTCACTAGTCTCCAAGCCACCGTGAGGCACGCCACGCGGCATCTGGTTTCCTTTGTTGACTTCGGCCCCACTCTTTCCTTTATTTTACACCATACAACATTTTACACACATTACACACATGCATCCAACAGCTGACACACTGATCCACAGACGCACACATCTCATAACCCTAGCAGTTTTCTTTAGTTTTCTGTAAATAAATTATTTGTACACCGTATTGCTGATCGTGTGTTTCCCTTTTCTGTTGTGGCCGCCGTTTCGGGTCATAACACTTTGCAGTTCAGACATCTGTTGAATGCAGTGACGTGCCGGCGGAGGTCAGTTAGGGGAGGCAGAATCCTCACCGTTAAACAAACCATAACTCTATTACTTTGCTTGATTAGCAATCTGAGGATTGATTAACTAATTTACAAGACTAAACGGCAGAATGGCGTGTCAGTTCCATCCACGACATTATTGCTCAGTGCATTGAACTTAAAATGCTCACGAGACAGGAAGTTAGTTCATATTTGCTTAAGCCCCTGTCACATTGTGGCGAATCCCCGCGAACTGGGGGGATTATTTTTGTCATCGTCATTCGCCTGTCTGGACCTATACACGAATGCCTTAAGATTGCGGTAGGCATGCTGTAGGTATTTTGTAAGATTGCCGTAGGTATGTCGGCGACGGGAGTAAGATTGCAGTGAGAATGAACAAGAATCATTACGCATGCAGTACAAATCACGTACGAACTTTGTACGAAGCTAGAAGACTGGAGTATGAATCATGAAGAATCACCACGAATGTATATTTATCGCAGTACTGAACTCACTACGCTTTGAGTACTGAACGCAGTACGATTGACCGAGAATGCAGTACGAACGCAGTAGGATTGAGTACGAATGTAGGAAATGTGGATGCGCGGAAATGTGCGGAAATGTACAACTTTTTTTATGGGATCATGACGTCACAGGGGTCATTCTTGCTTTCGCGCCTCACTACGACCCCCGACGAATGTTCAAAAATATATGCAAATCGCCACGACTGGCTCCAAGAATGCAGTAGGAATGCAGTACGATGAAAAATAAATCGTGCTTAGACCGCGAATGTTTTGAACATTTCGAAACAGTCGTAGCCCCTCTGAGACTGGCCAAGAATGCCGGCGGATGAGGGAGAATCCACCATGAGCCCAATACGAATTGCCAAGATTTTTTCACTTTTTCTAGTTCGCGGGGATTCGCCCTCCTAAGTCGCCACAGTGTGACAGGGGCTTTAGAGGAAGCTAACGCAATGCCATCAACAAATATTAAAACCTTTCTTATGCGGCGTTTAATGTGTGGTCAATATGTTGACGATAATATTTTCCCCCTTAAACACGTACTTTTTAATGCCATTTTTAAAAAATAGGGAAATTATTTTCAGTCTTCTTTCATAATCTGTTAAACAAAAGATCAAAACAATATACGGAATTACCGAGAGAGTTGAGATTTTTTCCCAATTAATTATTAAGATTTACTTCCTTGCAGTCTCGAATCAAAGCATAAAAGTAAATTAATCTTTTTGTCACTATCACCTCTTAATCATTACAGGCTTAATCGACCAGAAAAAAAGGTCAAATTGATTGATTGACAATCAGACATAGTACGTGGAAACAGGTTGACAAAATCTTGCGATAAAAAAGGAGAAGTCACTGCCTACCCTGACCGCGCGTCCCCGGTAGAATGCAATATTGCATAATAACTTATTCTGAGGAGTGACGCACCGAAACATGCACTGCACACCAATAGACCATATGAGAAATAAATATTTGCCTTTGTATTTGAAGTTGAACATGCACAAAAATATCTGAAATTTGTCTGTCCATTCCATTACACAACTGAAGCATTTCTAAGCTTTCAGACTTGAAATTCTCTTCAGTTACATTGATGTTTACTTCAGTTTAAAAGTTATTCAGTGATAAATTGAAGCAGTTGACAAACAATTATCAAAAGTAAATACTTAAGTCTTTGCTTTTCCTAAATTTGCAAAATGTCAAAAATCGAATGCCCCATTTCCAATACGTGGTACCAGCCGTACTCTGCTCTCCTTTTTTGCTTTTTGGTCAGGAAAAAGTACCTGGGGCCATTCCACCGAATCGGTGCCATTTGCATGTTGTAATTTTTCAAAAATAAACTTCATTTTTCAAATTTTTTCAGCATTGTATCTGATAACACACGTTTAACTATTCAAAATATGTAATGGTCAATCTCAGGTACATTTATTTTTATTTTTACAAGGTTGCGAAATGGAAGATGGTAGCATTTTTTTCAGTCCTGTTACCGATACTATTATAACTATTAATATATCAATTAAAAGTCACTCCAAGTATTTTGTTTGTTTTTCACTCAATAAAGTGGGTATGCATAAGAAATAATTTGATACATGTTCAAAACATATATAACTATGGTAAAAAAGTCAGAAGTATGCAGGCGAAATGCATTTCTTTTAAAAATACAAAGCCAGTTTTAATTTTTAATGGGGACCTTAACCTCAATTTGATCAAAAATCTATTATGTGATCTATCCAACAAGTGCTCAAATAATGGACAAAGAAAATTTGGGGGAAAAAAGTTTCATCTTTATTTTTTCAATTAAAACAATTAGGTAACAGGAATGAGAACCGAGTAGCAGGATTGAGTGTCTCTGAACAGAGCAGAATGGAGAACAGGTGTGTGTGTGCATGACAGTATGTGAGAATATGTCTTTGTGTAAGTGTGTGTGTGTGTGTGTGTGTGTGTGTGTACAGAATGTGAGAGTGTGTAATTGCATGTGTGTGTATGTATGCATTTATGAATATGTGTATAGACTCTATACACATAATCATAAATTCATGCATACACACACACATACCATACTACTATAGAGTGTATGTGCATGAGAGTGTGGGTGTGTGTAGTATGCTTGTGTGTATGGATGTATATATATGGTATGTATTTGAGTGTGTATGTAAAGGAGTGGGGCAGTGGAGACAGAGAGAGAAGGTGTGAGTATCCCCGGCAGCATGTGTGTCACGCTCCGCAGGTACAGAATGGGCTCTGCATTTTTTCTCTGAAAAAGGCAAAAAGAAGAAAGACAACAGATACAACAAGTTGAGCATATTGCGGTAAACAGGCATTTCTGCATAGAATTGCATGATTACAAAATGCATTTTTATAGAATTGCAATGAATTAATGAGCAAAAATCTACCTTGCTTTGCATCGCGTCGAGCGCGATAGCGCCGCTGCTTCTCTGCAGCACTTAAGCGATTGGCTCCCTGACAATAATATGTTCACATTGTAAAACACCATAGTAATACCAACTGTAAAACTTAAAATCAATGAATTCATGTTATACAATATAAACAATTAAATACAAACTGCTCTTCCGCCCCTCTCTATCTTACCCCACCCCTCCCTGGATCTATCTCTTCCCCTACCTACCTCCCCTTCCTTTCCCTACTTCTCCACTCCTGTCCCTCCTCTCCCAACACCCGCCCCCTCCCCTCTCTAACCCCTCCCTACTTAGCCCCGCCTCTCTCTACCTCAACCCCACTCCCCTTCAATATGTCACTTTCAATGAAAATTCTCACTCCTGTTACTCTAATTCAGTCCTGTTACCCTTTCTATGGGTAACAGGACTGAGTTTTTAGCACAGAATTAGCTATGTAGCTAAAGCTAACACATGGAAAACCATGCTAGTAGCAAGAGGCTCCTAAGCACCTTTAAGTGATTAACCAAAACTCAAAAAATAAAAATAAAATCATAAGAGCATACAAAATAATTTAGGTAACAGGACTGCATGTTATGATTTACGTTGCCAGTCATATTTACAATATGATCAAAAATAAACAAAAGAGAGTGAGAGAACTTACTTGTGGTCTTCCCATTTCCTTCACGGGGTTTGAAATGATGCACTATCCTGTTGATCCTGTCACATGTGGAATGTTCCAAAATCTTTATGGGGGTTAATGTATCAGGGTAACAGGACTGAGTGCAAACCTGGGGACATCACTAAAATTGTGTTTTTTAACTAATGTTTTATGATTTTTTGAGAGGAAAATGTATTTTATGTCTAAATTACAAATTGGGCCACAAAATAATGCAAAAATAAATACTTTTATAAAGGATTCTGGTGATTATATTTCATAGTTAAGTTTAGTGTTAGAGAGTGGGGACAGGCAAAAATCCCATTTGTTCAGTGTTCTATGTAGCTTTTATAAAATTTGTAGATCATGCATCTTCAAATTGCAACCAGGACAATAAGAAGGACAATTTGATTGATAATATAATGTATTATACAGATACTTTTCATGCATATTCATGCATATTTCTGAATGTCATGTATTGGGGACAGAAAAGGCACCGATTCGGTGGAATGGCCCACCTGGTACTTAGTACCTCGTACCACCTTTTCTGGCACCTGCTCTCCTGGGATTCCAAAAAAAGCCGACTGGGTACTAGGAGGTACTAAAATGTGACGTGACAACACCGCAGGCCACTGATTGGTCAGAGAGAATCGTCACTGTGTCATTGCCCTCCTGCATCGCCTTTGCGCTACCAGCGTCATCTTGTTGTCTGAGCTCTGATGTAGGATTTCCAGGGCCAATTATAGTTCCGTAAAATGGGGTAATAAGAGACACTACTGAGATATTTTGTTTGATTTCTCTCAAAGCATAATAGCTTTGCAGGCCAGGTATGTGTCACATTGCGTCTTAGTGCCCATGCTTTATATTACTCCTGGAGATATTGAGCATGTGTGGTCACGTGACTTCATTTGTATTCGTTAGTCACCCACTCATTTGTTGATGGCTCTATTATACACCTAATAAGGGTTAACCAAGCAAAAATACGCACCTTAGCTGACGAACAGTGGCCAAATCAGTGCCTCTCAGAAAAGGAGATAATCAAAATCAAAGAAAGAAATACTGGAGCACACGATTACCTGTCACCTGCACCATAATAAATTGCCTAAGTAATCGTGTGCTCCAGTATTTTTTTCTTTGACATAATAAGGGTTATAAGGGACACAAAATGGCCTACTAAACTCCTGGCATGTTGTCTTTGAAGTAGGGATGGAGAGATTCACCGGTGCGTATCAGTGGTCCGATACAAACGTTTGCGATGCGACTGCATCAGTAGCTTCAGTGTGTATCGGTCACAAATGCCAGCTGATTCGCAATGTATCGTTCCTAACGTCCCTGTATCGGTAAAACATGTGGTTTACACGATTATTTCAAGTTTTATTCCCCTCGCTCAGGTGTTTCCGAGGCGCCCTGAATGTAGGGTTTAATCCCGGGAAACGGGATTCCCGGGATTTGACCTCCAAACCATTTCCCGTTTCCCGGGAAATAGAAAAATGAGAAACCGGGAAAAAAAACATTTAAAAAATATTCATAAGATAATGGAATATATTTATAAAATATGTAGGCCTATTTTTATTTCTTAAAACATATTCAACAGCTGTGTGTGTGCGCAGGTGGAACAGCTGTGTGTGTGTATGCGTGCAGGGGAAGAGAATACTTAACTTAATTGAAATGACTATTCACACTTATTTAAATGCGTCCAAGCACAAAAATTGATCGAAATTCGCGTTAGACGCACTTATAAGTGTGGCCAAGATGCACATTGCTCCAATGCCCACACTTAAAATAAGTGTGTCCAAAGGTAAATTTTTTTTCTTGGCCAAACGTAGGCTATTTTAAGCGGCACTTTCTAAGAACTGGACTGGTCATCAACTGGCGCAAGCGAGTGACTGTGGCCGAGAAAAAAATTCAGCATTGGCCACACGTAAAAGTGCGATTAACATCGGCCTGAATTAACAATCACAAAACGCCCTGAATTCAAACACTTCTGACCGTTAACGCAGTTAGTTAAGTAACTTGTGGGTCTATAATCTGAATTAGACTAACACAACACGATTTTTGACATCAGCTCTGAGTGGAAATACTTCATAATAGCCTACTTCAAAATATTTAATAATGAGGACGCTACGGCGCTGTCTGAGGAGGGATCAAATGCGCAAGACTGAGGCTCAACTGTCGGCTCACTGCAACATTTAAAATCTCAGACAAAACTCCAGGTGAAAGCTCAAAACTACAAGAAAACTGGATTCATACTTTATGCAAAACACTTCAGACAGAGATGCAGCGGGCTTTAGTGAAATGGGGCTCTCATTGAATAAAGAAACATCTCCTGAATCCATCTGAAACCTCCCACCCAGTGAGTGGATGCGTTTTATAACTTTGCCTTTTAACTTTGAGTGATCGCTGACTTTATTTAGCCGACAGTCTGACACCGCAGCACACACCGTGCCGGCCACCCGCAGCGTCTGAATGCCAGCAGATTATGGAATCTATCTGAGCTCAAAACCATGACTATGAAAGCACCAAACTACTTGCCTTAACGAATTTCGTTAGTTTTTAATATGAAGAATTGTAAAATATCATTTCCATGAGGCTGTTCAGTCAGACAGCGACAGATCACAGGCGTTTTCTCCCTCTCATCTGGAGCGAACGTCAAGCTGCATGCGGCTTGCGCAGTTTATATTGTTATAATATTGATTAATGTTGAAATTACGTTTTTGTGCCTCAATAATTATATACCACCAGATAATACATTACATCAGTCATGTTTGGGACCCACATGTCTCTTTGCTAAGTGTCTCCTGAACTATGACCAATGTTATATAACGGTAGCCAAAATTATAGGCTACCTTAAAAACAAGTCACTTTCCCGGGATTCCCGGGAAAATGTGTTTCTTTTCCCAGGATAGAAAATGTCTCATTTTCGGGAAAAATATTAATCCCTACCTGAATGCACCACCATTACCTTTCGCCTTTTTCGGACGGAAGCCGGATAGGGATATGCAGTCAAACAAAATGGAGGGAAGCGACATAGACCAGGAGACCTCTGTCTGTACCATATTGAATTGCATTTTTATTTTATTTTATTGAATTTATTGGTTTGGGTAATAGAAAACAATCAAGTATTGAATACATCCCTAACAAGGAAAGAGAGAGGAAAGAATAATTGTGCTGGTGAGGTAAGAAACCAAATGTGGGCTTATAAATTATTTGCATAGTGCTGAATCGAATCGTATCGAACCGAATCGCATCTAATCGTGAACAAGGGTGATACGTATCGCATCGTATCGGCAAGGGGCTTCACTGTATCGTTAATGTATCGTATCGCTGACAGCATATCGAGATGCGTATCGAATCGGCTCAGTGGTGGAGATTCACATCCCTACTTTGAAGGCCTTGATGGTAATCTCGCGTCAGTCCGAATATCCTTTCACAATCAGACGTTGATCAATGCGATCTATAGCGATGTTCACGATGACATCACAGGTGATGTCATGCATGTTTGTTATGACAAGTGGTTGGCAAAAAGTTTAATAGTGGATCTTCATCTTTATGTACCTTATAAAAGATCTAAAATAGCCATGCCAGTCAGTTGTTGTGTCATAGGTTGTACCAACAGGTTCGCAAAGGATTCAGTAATCATGTTTCTGAGGATTCCAAGCGCAGAACCAAAGAGAACAGTGTGGATAAACACTATCAAGCGAAAGGACTGGCATCCGTCACAACACACACAAGTTTGTAGAATACACTTCTTGTCAGGTAAATAAGTGGTTCTTAAACGACCAAATATTTATTTTCTTTGTATGTTTTTAATATTAAATGCAGTTTTTTTCATTTTATGGCATTAATTGATAATTTTTTATTTCTTCGATAGGGAAATCGAGCGATGACCCAACCGATCCGGACTGCAAACCTCATCTTCACATGGGATACGAGGTGCCAGGGAAAGATCCTGCTTCTAAATCAAAAACGGACAAGGACAGATACGAACGAAGGAAACAAAGAAGTGAGTTAAAAGGTCAACTAAACCAAGAGAAAACAGACGATAGCAGGGAAGAGGAGATAGCGGGCCCATCTTGTAGTTGGGATATTTCTACTGTCATGGAAGTCAAGGACACCAGAGGAGACATTTGAAAAGCTTAAACAAGAAAATGAAATCCTGTCGAATGAGGTGAAAAAACTTCACGAAGAGAAGCATGAACTACGAACTAAAATAGCTGGGATAACAGAAAGGCATTTGGAATTGAAGGAGGAGGTCAAGGGACTCTATACCAAGTTAGAAAATCTGCAAGAGGAAAATAGGTATTAAAAAGAGGAGTTAAGCCAAATTTGATGAAGAGTGCCTTAAAGATGCTATTGCATTTAAGACCAAATTTTACACTGGCTTTCCTAATCATGAAGCTTTTTCATGGGCACTTGCTCTTTGTATGAATGTCCTTCCACAAACAAAAATGTTTTTCTTTTCATTCTTATGAAAGTAAAGCTTGCTTTATTAAGTCAAGATTTTGCATATGGATTCAATATTTCTGTAGGTTTAGTTTCAAAGCTGTTAAATGAAGGCTTACCAGAAATGGCAAAAACCTTCAGATTTCTAGTTAGACGTCCAGGAAAAGATGGAATTTTAAGGAACCTCCCTAATGTATTCAAACCAACATTTTCCAAGTGCAGAGTCATCATTGACTGCACAGAAATATTTTGTGAACGCAGCAGAAACTTGACACTAAGAGCTTTGATGTGGTCTAATTACAAGCACCACAATACTTTAAAAATTTTAGTAGGCATATCTCCAACAGGTGCTGTAACATTCATATCTAGGGCATATGGTGGGAGGGTATCTGATAAGGTTATCACCTAAAAGTCTAAGTTTTTGGACCTTGCAGAACATGGGGATCAAGTTTTAGCTGATAAGGGGTTTTTAATTGAAGAGGAACTTGCTTCTAGCGGTGCTCAATTAGCTATTCCAGCATTTACCAAGGGTTTTAAGCAATTAAGTATGAAAAGTGTGGAACAGACTCCTAGACTTGCTAGGGTACGAATACATGTTGAACGTATGATGGAACGCTTAAAGGATTTCTAGCTGGAATAGTGCCTGTTTCTCTTGTACCTCACAAAGACAATTTGGTTATGATTGCGGCATCAATTTCAAATCTACAACCAAGATTGATTTAATACTTATGTTCTTCCTTTAGTTTAAGTTGTTCTAGTAAATATTAATAGAATGGTTTTCATAAACTGTGAAATTAACTTTATACATGGCTTGTACACGTTCATGAATACAATTTGTTTCACAGGTAAATAAAAACCACTCTAGAGGTAGTTGTAGGAGTGTTACAGGGAAACAGACAGAAGGAAATGCAATTGATTCTTAATATTATTTGTATTTTCAAAACCATGTGTGTTATAAATGGAATTTTTATAGTGTTAAAATGTGATATATATATATACATCTATTACATTGTCAACAAAAATTTAAAGTCTACGATATACATACATTATTTTATGAATTTGGAACAGTAACGGTCCATAATTGTAAGAGCATGATCAAAAAATTACATTGGTTCTTTACATGCTGTACAATACCATTTCCGTTTTGGTTTTCTACGTACATTAACACACTCATAGTGAAACCACCCAATGTCGCATGAATCATTGTCACAAATCATTTTACCGTATTCCGATTGATTGCATGCACTAAACAACTTTTCAGTGTCACTATGAAGCTCACATTCACCTTCTTCTTCAACAGTGTCTAACTTTCTACCTAACAGTTCTGGTAACAAGTCATTATCAAAAAAACTCACATTTCTCAAGTATTGTATCCAAATATTCTGTATCCTTAGGGATTTCTTCACAACATAACATCCCTTATTTGCGTACACACAAAAGTCAGCTCTCTCTAGTTCGTTTACATGCATTTTGACCTGTATTTGCGTGTAGTACTGATGACTTTTCTTCAGGTCACCTTCTGTGTTTAAACAGAATTGGGTATCTGAACTTGCTGCTTGTAGGGGTTCAACATCTTTGTGTTTAAAAGGACATTTAATCTCCAGCACAATCACAAGTGGTAATCCCATCAGCAGACGCTCCTAAATACATTGTCTTCGAGTCGATCAGAAAACCCGATAGTCTGCATTTGAATCCCTTGTGTGCTTTCTCCACGGATGTTATGTGTTCGTTCCTGGCCGTCTCTTCGTTGTCCACGCCCCATTTTAGTTGCTTCACTGTTGATGTGTCACGGTTTTCATATCCCATTATTTCTACTAATAAAGTTTTTGGGTCAGTTGTTCCCTTCATCTGGACAATTCTGTGTGTCATGCTTGCAGTCACTCTTCCTTTACGGTGTTCAAACGACAATGGGGAGTTAGCCTGATTTCTTGTTGTAGTTTCAAGTTCTTTTCGTTGATCACCTGTGTATGAAAGGGAGGAATGAAATCACTGCACTTTTCTTTTAGCTGTTCAGTTGAAAGGTCTGCACAGGAAGGGTCATGTAAGGGTATCAATAGCTGAGGGATGCCTACATCATCTTCATCTTCTGTGGCCTGTCAGTTTCCTCATGGTCAAGCTTTGGGATGGAGGTGAAGAATACTGCCTTTGGACAAATGTCCTTCAGCCTTTGAAGAGTTTCTTTATCAGGCATTGGTGCCTGGGCAGGATACTCAACAGACTCTACTGCAAATGTTCTATTTCTGGGTCCGAGCTTTTGAAATTCAGTCACAGATCTTGGGTTTATCTAAAACAAAATAGAAGCTAGAATGATTACTATTTACTGTACATTTCTAGAACTATGGAAAGAACCATGGAATTTTTTTTTAATTACAATTTTTTTTTTTATTACAAAGGGCAGGTGCGTAGAAGAGGCATAAGATGATCAAAAGAAATAAATAAACTCCCGCACACCGTCTCACTTGCAAATAATATTTAATGGTTATTAAACGGCGACGTTTCAGTCATAAGACCTTCATTTCGCCTAATGAAGGTCTTGTACTGAAACTTTGCCATTTAATAACCATTGAATATTTTTTTTGCAAGTGAGACGGCGTGCGGGAGTTTATTTTTTTAAGTATTTTATTTTTTACCTTTTCCCTAAATGCTTCATTCCATTTACATGCCTCACTTGTGCAAGCAGATTACATGCTTCACTTGTGCAAGCAGAAACTTGGCCGAAGGAATCCTACATAATTCACTTTGTTAATCCCTTTAACATATTTAAAGACCTCAATCAGATCACCCCTAAGTCTCCTTTTCCTAAGACTAAAGAGATTATGGATCTTCAGCCTGTTCTCATAGTTTTCATCTTTTATACCTGGAATTAGCTTAGTGGCTCTTCTCTGAGCTTTTTCTAGAGCCTCTATATCTTTCTTAAAGTATGGTCCCCAGAACTGTACACAATACTCCAGATGTGGTCTGAAGAATGTGTTCTACAAGAGAAGTATGACCTCCTTGGATTTGTACTCAATACTTTTGGCAATGTATCCCAGCATCCGATTGACTTTTTTAACTGCTACGGCACAATGGCTGGAGCCTGTGAGGGTTCGGTCAACAATCGATCCCAGATTTTTTTCATGTGGAGCACATTCCAGTTTTAAACCTCCCATGAAGTAAACCTGTCTAATGTTTTTATTACCTAGATGTACAACTTTATATTTCGCTACATTAAATTTTATTTGTCACATTTCTGTCCAATTCTGGATTCTATCCAAATCATCCTGAATCACTTTAGTGGACTCTAAACTATTTGCCAAACCTCCTAATTTAGTGTCATCTGCAAATTTAACTAATTTGCTTTCAATATTCCTATCAAGGTCATTAATGTAGATGAGGAACAGCAAGGGTCTTAACACCAATCCTTGAGGGATGCCACTCCCCACCATACCTAGCTCAGATGAGATTCCACTGACCACCACTCTTTGTGTTCTATCCTGCAACCAGTTTTGAATCCACTTCAGAATACCTCCTGTAACTCCAATGGAGCTCATTTTAAAAATTAGTTTCTTATGCGGTACTGTATCAAATGCTTTCTGAAAATCCAAGTATATGATGTCGTAAGCCCTGCTCTGATCATAAATCTTGGTGGCCTTTTCAAAAATTCCAGAGGGTTTGTCAGGCATGACCTTCCCTTACAGAAACCATGTTGTCTATCTCTCAACATATTATTACGTTCAAGAAAT
Organism: Gymnothorax javanicus; assembly: GCA_029692085.1. Taxonomy (NCBI): domain Eukaryota; kingdom Metazoa; phylum Chordata; class Actinopteri; order Anguilliformes; family Muraenidae; genus Gymnothorax; species Gymnothorax javanicus. Next base: position 1,402,328 of record CM056199.1, on the reverse strand, counting down.
AATTCCACCTCGTCTTTTATGATAGATTCCAGTATTTTGCATGCAATGCAAGTTAAACTGACTGGCCTATAATTTCCTGGCTCAGTCCCCTTTCTTATATATTGGTATTGTATTGTATTGCCCTGCTTCCAATCATTTGGTATTTCTTCAGTTTCTACAGACCGTCTGAAGATAGCTGAGAGCGGTTTAAAGATGATCTCACCAACTTCCCTGAGCACTCTAGGATATAAGTCATCAGGACCCGCCACCTTATCTGCCTTTAGTTTATGCAACTTGTCCAATACTTCATTATCCCTAACCTCAATTTCCGCTAAATAATCTTGAGCATTAGACATGCGCTCTGGCCGAATAAAAACCTGCTCCGAGGTAAAATTCTCGACAAAGTAACTGTTTAAGGCATCCGCAATATCCTTGTTATCATAAAGCAGTGATCCATCTTTATTCTTTATGCACTTAACCTCCTCTTTGACTTTCCTTTTTCTGCTACAGTACTGATAGAAGCGCTTAGGATTAGTTTTTGCCCCTTCCGCAATTTGCCTTTCATACAGTCTTCTAGCATTCCTCAGCTCTTTTTTGACCACAGCCCACATTTTACAGTATTCAGCCTTAGTATTCTCATTGTTATCCTTCATGTACATCTTATAAAGATTCCTCTTTTCCTCAAACAAATAGCTGTGGTCATCCACAGAGGATTCTGCTTTTTCAGCTTAGTTTTGGTCACCTTTGGAATGAATTTACATTGTGAATCAAGTAAAACCCCCTTGAATCTATCCCACATCTCATTTACAGACTCACAGTCGAGGAGTATCTCCCATTGTATTTCGCTTAGATATGAGCAAAGTCAAAGCTTGCTTGCCTAAAATTGAAAATTTTGGTTTTCGAAGACACCTTTTTAACTTGCCATGAAACATCAAAATTAACAGCAGCGTGATCACTTGTCCCAAGTGGCTCCACTACCCCAATATTGCTAATTCTATCAGTGTCATTACAGAGCACTAAATCTAAAATTGACTACTCTCTTGTAGGTTTATTTACATACTGCAACAAACAATTGTGGTTTATAACATCTACAAATTCTTCTACCCCGTTACCCTGTCCTTTAACCATTTCCCAATTGATACAGGATAATTGAAGTCTCCCATAATAATAGTCCCTCCTCCTCTACAAGCTTGCCTGATCCTCTTAAACAGCATTTCATTGACAATACTGCCCAAAGCTGGCGGTCGATAGCATACCCCTATTTTTAAACCTGTCTCGTGTTTGCCAATGAGCCTGACCCAGATATCTTCACAGGGCAAGAAATATTCGATTTCAGGAATTGCCTGCACATTTATGTTTTTGTTCCCATAGAGTGCTACACCCCCTCCTCGCCTATTACATCTATCCTTCCTAAAGAGCTTATAACCTTCTATATTATTTTCATCTCCATCCTCTTCACAAAGCCATGTCTCTGTAATCCCAACTATGTCATAGCCCTCACTAATCATAACAGCCTAAAGTTCTGTAAATTTATTTTTTATGCTTCTTGCATTTAAATAAAAACATTTCGAGTTATTACGAATGCTCTATCCCTTCGATTTCCCAGATGCCTGCTGCTCCAAGCCCCCCACTATGCTTTGTTGCATTAAAAATATATCATCAATAGTGCATGTAACGCTGTCAGCTTCCATCAGGGCAGTCTGCATTTCCCTCTGTATAACACTCTCTAACCTCCCTGCCCCCCAAGTCCCTAGTTTAAATAACTCTCTGCTACCATCAACATACGCTGACCCAGTGCAAAGGTACCCCTCCGGTTCAGGTGTAGCCCGTCCGGCTTTTACAGGTTACCCCTGTCCCAGAATAAGTTCCAGTGCCCCATAAACCTGTCATAAAGGAATAATAGAATCATATCCAACTCACCTCGCAATTTTCAAGTACCAACCGAGGTATCATAAAAATAATGTATCATCACAGGGAGTGACAAAACAAAACTTGAATTTGCGTTTGAAGACTTCCTGAGAAAATTGTCCCTTGTTACCCGACCGTCCCGTATTACCCCATTTTATGGTAATAATCAAGTGCCAATTGAAGACACAGCCTCTCTCTGTGACAAGTACGTGGTGTTGTCCATTTACGTTTTCCAATTGGACAGATGTCTATTTAATTTACAGCAAGTTGCAAAGTTACACCTAGCTGCAAAAACAGGTGTACGTACTTGTCACTGAAATCACCTTCATTCGCTGAAGAGTGCTGAAATTCTGCTCTAGCTGGAAAAAAAATTACCGTCGCTGAGTGCCAGTGCATAGACCTAATTTATAATTGAATATAAATATATAAATATAATTTATAATTAAATTATTTTTTCTGTACTGAATGTAGCCCATTTTTTTGTCGCTGTTAGATTGCATGGGGGAGAGAAGCCGTGTCTTCAATTGCCACTCGATTATTACTATAATTGAAAAACATGTTAATAAAGGAAAATGATTGAGAACTAGCTAGGACTAATTGTTGTTATAAATAGATGTATCTTTACCCCCGAATTTTCAGTTCGGCGGCGGCCCTGAGGATTTCCCAAACTCTTCGGTATTTTTCAGCGGTGTTTTGTCATGCTGCCCCCAGCCTCTTCTGAAACAAAATTTGCCTCCTTGCTCTGCAAAATGGCGACATACCGAGAATCAAGAACACCACTCCATCGATTTCCTCCATTGTCTATGTATGTGCGTGCGTGTGTCGCGTTGAGAATGACGTCGCGGCAGTTTCGTGCTGTGTTGCTATGACAACCAGCTACACTGAGGCAGTACTATCCTCTCATGTAAAACAACCCCCCAGAAAAGTACCCGGTACCAAGGCGGGTGGAGTAGAGGAGAGTAGAGCCGGTACCGTGTAGTGGAAATGAGGCATTGTCACATTAATTGCACTTGAGTACTCTTTTTCTATTCTAAAGTGCATTACTGAAGTACAGTTCGAGCTGCAGTTTAACACCAACACACCGGAATTGTGATTTCAGAAGCCCAGTACATCTCACTACAATGCAACTTGTTGACCTGTGTGCTGTATTGTAGGCAATTTCATTGGGTGTCCAAGGAGTGAGTATTGGGGTCATAAGCCGTCGCTTACAGCCATACCTCGAGTCCCCCAAAAGCCAGGCCTGCAAAAATAAATAAATAAATAAATAGACTCCTTCAAGCTCACAGTTCAACGAGATAGGGACTTATCTAATGTGATGGGAACAAGACATCTAGTTTATGCAAAATATAGTGTATCTAGAATATGGTACTAAATCATGGAGACTAAGGACATAAAAGAGATTGAGACAGGTTTGTCAGTGCGCCAACAGCCTCTGGAACTGTGGGGATGAATAACTGCATGGTCAAGTGAAGGTCAAAGTGATACTACCAAATCAAACCTCATGTATGACTTCTGTCTGCGATTACCCTATCTTGCAATGCATTCTTGTTGTATCCAGTTTGAAAGAAATCCAGTAGATGTGGTCTAAGTTACAGTTTAAAATCCAAGTCAGTTTGGCCTGGTTAGTTTATCTGAATGACACTACGACCACAGTCTGTTAGAGGCTAGCAGGGTAATAAATAAGTGTAATATAACAAATATGCGAAGAAAAACAACTATATAGTAACTAATTTACTTCTCCAAAAATCCCATGGGACAACACATTCCCTACACAGCAGTCCAGGGGAACGTAGGAATTGTGGGTCCGTCCACACTTCGTAGCATCCACATCTGTAATCAAGCATTATCTGCACAAATAAACAAAATGTAGACAGTGGGTATCGAGAAAATGTGACCTTCAAATCATTGAATAAGTCTGCACGAGAACATCATGAAAATAATATTGCGAGTGCTACCACTCTTTTCTGAATATTCTTCAAAAACTAGTTACAGCCACTGCTATACTTTTTAAATACATTTATTCAGGGGTACATACTTTTTTGATTACCATTTTCTGCCAAAGTTGGTTAAAAGTGGCAGCACTGCATTTGCCATGACTTGGACATTCAAGCTGTGGTGATTTTTTCTGTTGATGAAGAGGTGCTCTTCAGCAGTTGGTTTCTTTATCGCAATGTGTGCTCCATCAATCAGTCCAATCACTCCAGGGAATCGCCAGATGCCAAAAAAGAAAACAAACGTTTTTGAGTCCCTGCAACATCTTCCCTGAAACAAACCATTGGGTGTTGATATAACTTGAAATCGATGCTAATGTTATGCAGTATTTAGTGGCTTCCAACAAAATGCATCCTAGTATTAAACAGTGTGAATTTCTGTACATTGCTGCGCAAAGGACAGATTGGAAATATTCCGAAGTACACTTCTTGTTTAATAGATGTGTCTGATAGTATTGCATGAGTAATGGATATTATCTAAATTTTTCTTGACTAGCTCAGAATGTTTCATGATGGTTGTTGTGAATACTGTTACCCACGCGGTTGGAAACTGTAAGTGTTGTGCCTCCAATCCAGCGATGTACTGTGTGACCTTTGTCACAATGCGGCAGATGCTTGCTTTGGATATGCCATGCATCTCTGCATCATTATTATAGAGGCACCCTGTAGCGTAAAACTGCAGGGCCGTCTGCACCTTGTTCACAAGAGACATTTCATAAATTACGGCTGAAAATGCTGCCTAGATTAGAACTTGTGAGATTGGCTATTTAAAATGTATGGAAGTCAACGTTTTACATGAACCGTTGAAGTTTACCTGGGTGATCTCGCTGATCGCATGACTACGTCTGGCTATCGCTGCGAAATCCGATGACATATACCTACGTACAATTTCCATGATGGACTCGGCATCCAACCAGTACGGCTAGTGTACATCAGTTTCACGGGCATTTGTTATATTGTCTTTCCTTTCTCTGAATATTTTGGGCTGTCTACAGCTCCCAGCAACATTAAACAATAAATGAAACGCCATATTGTTTTTTCGCCGACCAGGTTTTAGGACAACTCCTGAGTGGTCCTGGAAAGGCAGACAGTCCGATAGGATGGGAGGTCGACGGACCGTTTATTGGAACACCCAGATCAAGAAGGACTGTTTGACCCTGTCAGGGATCGTCCGTCGCAGGCGCGGATGGTCCATCGTGTTAATTGAAACGGCCCCCAGGTGAGAACCAAGGCTAGAGGAATGCAAGGCCAAGAAATGAGGTGAAGACGGGAAACAAGAAACAGAAGGGAAAGAAAAACAAAAGCACGCGGACACGGAACCAAAGATGCACAAATCAAACCGAAATAAAAAAAGATGAAAAAAATGCAAACATAAGTTACAGGCACTGACAATATTGTGTGCAAATGTGGCAGTGCAGTACATGTCAGTTGCTGAATTAGGCCTCTGATCTAATTTGCATATTTGACTGCAAGGGATGACACATTAGCTGTTACGCTACTAGACTGCGTTTACAGTCTCGTAGCTTCAGGCCTGGTTTCTGCATAGGCTTCTTTCCATTCCATTTATTTTGGTTTTGACAGCTTTCTATGCAAAGTGACAAACTACATAAATTAAACCCAGTACTTGTCCTGAAGTGGCAGTTCATGCACGAAAGCTTTGCATGATGCACTGGGGAAAAGTCAGTGCCACATATCTGATGTGTATTAGCCCTGTGCTGATCCCTGGGCAGGCAGTAGGACCCATGCAGCAAGCAGCATTGATTTCAAGCCGGAAGATTCAGATGATGTCATATTGTCACGTTTTCAAAGGCCTCTTCATCTCAAAATGATGTTTTTTTTTTACCATCCCCCCCCCACCCCCGGGTCTGTACTCGGGCAAGAAGCCCATTTTTGTTCCAGGTTTCTCATGGGTTCTCTTCTCCCAAAAATATACCCCATCCCCATGTTCTGCAGACGGTCTTCCCCTCCCGTGTGAAACACCCACAATGCTCTCCATTGAACTGCGGGTGAGATCAGTCAGTCAGTATCAGTGAAAAAAAAAATTGCTTTTGTCACCTTTCCTCTTTGACTAATAGTCTCCTTAATATCATCTATTTTATTTGAGCTTATGTGTGAAATGGGCTGGTTGAATTATCCTTGTGGTTAAAAAGCAACATACAAAATCGTGAATAACAGTAAAATATTATCCAGCCTTTTGTACATTTATCTCTCTGCGCCGTCGTTCGAAAATCTCATTTCAGTTGTTGCAATATACAAGTCTAGTCACTTCCTCTGTGGCTATAATTGTTAATTTGCTCCTATTCAGTAGTGTTTATCAGTGTAATGCAATGGAAGAATTGACATTCTTACTTTATTCTTGTTTACTAGTATTGGACTTTGCTGCAGCAGAAAACAATTGTGCTGTTTTTGCTGTGTAAGTCACCAATATTGGCTTTTTAAATGCACAAATAATTTTTTCTCATGGCTGTCTGTGACCATTCCCCCATCTGGCCATAGCTGAGAGACAGATAAGATATGAGATTGTGAACGATGACAGACATAAATACAGGCAGCTGTGCTCAAAAGTTTGCATACCGTCGCTGAATTTGCAAAATGTTGCCATTTATTTTGAAAATTTCACTCATCATGCAAAAAACTTGTCTTTTATTTCAGGATAGTGATCATGTGAAGTCAATTATCATCACATGAGTGTTTGGCTCCTTTTTAAATTATAATGATAACTGAAATCACCCAAACGCTCTGATCATAAGTTTACATCCCCTTGAATGTTTGACCTTGTTATATAGACACAAGGTGACACGCTCAGGTTTAAATAGCTATTAAGGGTTCCACACCTGTGGCTTTTTAAATTGTTACCAGTGTCAGTGTATAGTCATTGAGTTTGTTAGCTCCTCAGTGGATGCACTGATCTGGCTAGACACTATGCAATGGGGAGCGGAAAAGAACTGTCTAAGAACCTTTGTAACAAGGTAGTTCAACTTTTCAAAAGATGGGATACGAAATAAAGAGATATCCAAAGACTTCAAAAAGCCAGTCAGTACTGTTCAGTCCTTGATCAAGAGGTGGAAAATTAGGGGATATGTTGATACCAAGCTAAGGTCAGGTAGGCCAAGAAAGATTTCAGCCCAAACTGCCAGGGGAATCACTCGACACACAAAGAAAAACCCACAAGCTACCTCAAGAGAAATACAGGATGCTCTGGAAAAAGATGGAGTGGTCATTTCAAGGAGCTCAATAAGGATATAAGCAATAAGCAATGAGCTGCATGGTCGAGTTGCTAGAAGGAAGCCATTATTGCACCAATCCCACAATAAAGCCCGCCTAAAATATGCAAGACAACACCTTGACACACCTCATAACTTCTGGAATACTGTCATTTGGAATGATGAGACCAAAATATTATTTTTAGTCATATAAAGCCCTGTGTTTGGTGAGCAGTCAACACCATTCCCACTGTAAAGAATGGGGGTGGCTCTCTGATGTTTTGGGGGTGTGTGAGCTCTAAAGGCACAGGGAATCTCATGAAAATTGATGGCAAAATGAATGCAGCATACTGTCAGAAAATACTGGCAGACAATTTGCATTCTTCAGCACAAAAGCTGCGTATGGGAGGCACTTGGACTTTCCAGAATGACAATGATCCAAAACACAAGGCCAAGTTGACCCTCCAGTGGTTACAGAAGAGAAAGGTGAAGGTTCTGGAGTGGCCATCACAGCCTCCTGACCTCAATATCATCGAGCCGCTTTGGAGAGATCTCAAACGTGCAGAGCATGCAAAACGACCAAAGAATTTGCAGGAGCTGGAAGCTGATTCAGAATGTTACATATCTGAACACGGAAGGTAATTTAACAAGTCATTTGTGGGAGTGAATGGCATAAGACAGGTGAAAATCAGATCAAATGAAGAAATAATTTGAATTGGGTCAGTCGTGTGTCAGCAAAGATTGTCACGATTCGTGTCACCTTCGTATGTGACGAGCATTCTTCATATCAGTCTCAGTGACCTCATGATTAGTGTCATTTTTTTTTGTTTTGTTGGGTCTTCTATAATTTTCCATTCCAATTTGTCATCTTCTTCTTAGCCGGACAAGTCAGTTATCTGAGCCGGGGGACGAGAGTGAGAAACAAAAGCCTGACAAAAGTGGCCCAATCACTGTAAGCCAAGCGCACGTGTGTGTTTTTGCTTGTGTGTATGCTGTAGTCGTTCATTACCAATGAAAAATGTACATTCTAGACACACCTGCATTGACTATGGGGAAAAAAGGGGAAAAAAATACACTGCGAGATGGCTGTTCATTTCTGGTGAGCCAATTGCTTGTGCGAATGCATGCAGAGCTTGCAAATAACGGCTTTGTCTCCTCAGTCAGGTCAATTCTTTTATGTAAATCTTCTGTCCACATGATCCCCTCCCCCTCCCCCTCCCACCGCCAATCCAGCTGACCTGAATTTAAAATCGAAGTTAGCATCACACTCTGCTCTTTCTTTGAGGTTGTTAGTCGAAAGGGCGGCCGGCAATTGCATCATGACAGCAGATACTAAATTGTATGAGTAATCTACTGAGAAACGATTCACATGAATAGATTACTTGTTATTGCCTTCATGTGTTCAACGCTGTGGTAAAATAGTTAAGGAATGGATCTGGTCCCTTTCTTCCCCAGTCAATGGTGAATGTTTCTGTTGATAATCCACAAAACTGCACGCCTGTTCACCCCTGCTGGCAAGAGGGGGCTACTCTTTTGACCACAAAGAACCAGACAATTCTGGTCAATATCAAAAAATGTACAGTTAGTCAAATCCACTCTCTACTGCTGTCATGTTATCATACCTAAAGTGATCCAACTGCTGTTGTGTCACCAATCTTCAACTAATCCACTCCCTTCTGCTGTAGTTTTAGCTTCCCTGGACTATTTCACTTGCTGCTGCTGTAGTGTTAGCACACTTAAACTAATCCACTCCATACTGATGTACTCTTAGCATACACAAACTAATCCATTCCCCACTGATGTTGTGTTAGCATACTCCAACTACTCCACTGACCCTACTCTTGTTGGGTTTACATAGTTAACCCCTTATCACTCCGGCAAAATTTGCCTAAAATGCCTATACAATAGCTCCGTACTGTTTACATGTGCTCCGGAGCTAGGACTACAAATACTGCGGACTTTGTGGATATCCACCGGCTCATTTCAAACGATGCAGCAGCTGTTTGTGGATATTTATCAGTATAATAGTGCGTTTTGGACTAAATACTTTACTGGATTGGATTTACTGGAACTTTGTGGATGTAACAAGACCATGTTTGAGGGGATATGTTCGACTGGAGGAGTACTAGGAGGCTTCATTGGTGAGTTACATCAGTTTTGTAACTGTTCGTTTGTTTATTTGTGGTCTGACACAGGCGTTGATTAAAGCTGCTGTGATGATTATATTTTGAAATGGTTGGCATCAATTGAATCACATGAATCTTAGCTTTCCGAAGATATGTGGCATGAGTATCTCCCGCTACATACAAGCTGTGCAAATGACGTAGTTTGTTTTTAACTTCCCTGGGCTGTCGGAGTGACAAGGGGTTAAACTATCCCATTTCCAACAGATATAATCTTAGCCGTAAACTAATCAACTGCCCTATTGCTGTTGTGTACGTATACTTAAACTGATCCACTCCCCACTGATGTTGTGTTAGCATACTCAAACCAGTCCACTGCCTTACTGCTGTTCGATTAGCACACTTCACCTAATCCACTCCCTACTGATGTAGTCTCAGCATACATACGTGAACTAATTCACTGCCCTACTGCAGCATTTCTGGCATACTTGAACTAATGCAGTCCTCATTGATGTGGTGTTAGCATGCTTGAACCAAGTATCTATGAGTAAGGAAAGTTGATAAGGAGCATCTAAAACTTCAATAAATTTAATCCACCTGTAAGGGGTAACCATAAGTTTTTTGAAATAATTTTTCCCAGCAGGCTCAGTGACTGATGACGTTAACGCTTTCCCCGCCAGAGTATATTTTTGAGTAGCCAGCCACTGTCACCATTTTTCATAATATTCACAGAGTTTTTAACACCCTCAGAATATTCAGTCTAATGTGTAAACAGAAAGAGTGGGACTTCTAGTTATAGACACACGGAACTATTTCATTCTAGTGTAATTAATTCTTTTATACAAACACTTTAGTGTTTGTCGTTTTCATTTTAAAAAATGCGCATTTTGGACAAAAGCTGAGAAAAGCGAATGGACGATATTTAACGCTGACCTGCTGCTTTGTTTTCAGTTTGTCTGCATTTATCAAGGAGGTTCATCACAGCTTCCGAAAAAAGCTTGTGATCATGGAATTTGCCCATGAGAAAAACTTATTTTCTGTCTTTATAAGTTTGCCAGGTGCACCAAAATGCACCGTTTTCCTGTACGTTTCAACCATTTTTGTCAGAAGATCCGTAACAGTGCCCGCCACCGTATGACAATGAAAACATTGATTGATGGAAAATTTGGTCAATGGCGGGGAAAGTGTTCAGGTTAAATTAAGATGAAATTTTTGGGATGGTGATCTCCATAAAATTATGCGGTTTTGACTTTGATAATTACAAAAGCATTAAATGAGAATTGCCACATACCTGTTTTTTTTTTTTTTGAAGAAATCAATTAAAACGTTTAGTTTACTTCTGTGAATTGTGAAGTATACCTTTGCAAAATTGTCAAACGAAGCGAGATTGTTTTGTATGATGTCATTCTTTTTTGTAGAGCTGCAGCCGTATTCATCAAAGGTCGATATCTTTGTTGACGCATTAGAGTCTGATCCCAGAGGGCTGTTCACGAAGGGACATTTGATCTTATTGGCTCTTCGTACTGTTTGATAAGTTATCGGCAGGAAAGTGGGCATTAAATTCTCATAAAGGGACAACAGCTGAGATTTAAGATGGTGAGGGCGTTGATTCATCTAATGCGACACCTTTGAGACCTTTGACCTCTGACCCTCAACCGCCCACCTACCCCCCCCTCCATTACAGGCAGCCACCTGTTTGTCGACTCTCCCCTGTCAAACCTGACGGTGGGCCTCCTCGTGCTGTTCTTCTCATCCACTGCTCCTGTCTGGTGCTGCTTGTCAGGCTGCTCAACTCGCTCCTCAGGGGTCAGGTGGCAAAGGTCATCCAGAGGGTCATCAACACAGGTGTGCGAAATAAATGCAATCCAGGTGATGGCTAAGTGGATTTTTGACTTCATTTGCCTTTTAGATTCCATGCCAATCTTTTTTTTTTTTTTTTTTTTTAACGGACTTGGACTTGCATGTTTTTTTCAATGCTTATCTCTGATTTGTGTGAAATATTGAGTACAGACATTCCATGCAGTATATTTTCAATAAAGAATTAATATGTCTATTTGTCTTGTAAGGTGGTCGTTATTGCCGTACATTATTTGCACCCGCCCCTCAGGCATCTCTTGCCCCTTCAGCTGGCCGGCGGGGTAATTGGCCATCCTGGGGGAGGCTGGGATGACTTTTACAGTTCAGAGCAGTTCGGTCTTCACCTCGGCTATTATCCCTCTGATTGGCGAGTCTCCGAGACTCCGCCCACACAGACAATCTTAATTCATAAATGATGCTTATTTACAAATATGCCAAGAGTATGCCGCTTTCCTCTGTGGATTCTGGATTTGTACAATTTAGGTTCTGTGTTCAGCCTTGTTCTCTTATTCAAAACTTCAAGTCGGCGTAAAAACTGCATGCTATTTAATGCACTAGCGGTTCTCTTAAGCAGGATGTTTTTTTTGACCATACTCTGCATTTCCTCATGCTGGCGTCATATTTTCATGCGGAAATTTGCAAAAGAAATTATTATGAGACCGAGGTCCAGATGGAGACAAGTCTGGTCCAAATTAGAGTCCCCTCATTTAATTAAAGGGCACGAGGGAGGAAAATAGCTGGAATTAAACTTTTGCTCAACTTTTCTGATTCTTTTTTAATGGTAATAGGCAGCCATAGCTTATAATTGGGCACAAAGCTGGAGGGGAGAATGCTGCTTAGCTCAGGTGAGCTCACGGTCATTTTAGAGATGGGCCTGAGAGCCTTGTTTAGTCATTTATTTAAAAGTTTGGAAGGGAGTAAGCTGTTTGTCATCTCTCTTAGTTAACTGTTTGCTCTAAGTCATAGTGCTCGAGTACTATTTAAAAAAAAAAAGAGGTCACAAGGGAATTCTTTTTTTTTTGTGAATTCAGATTGTCTTACGGGTATGATGGAGGCAACTTTTAACTGGAGGAGCAACAGGACGATGGAGGCAATTTCAAGCCTGAGTAATTATTCTGGAACCTTCCGATTACCTGTGGAATGAGGGCAGCCCCTGTAACCCGTTTGCATGGCAGCAATTAAGCTGGATGAAGATGCGTTTCGTCACTTTTAGCTGCAACTAAATCCTAATTACTGGAAAAGAGAGAAACGTTTCTCTCTTGTGTGGAAACTGGGACATCAGTACTACCCCATTTCCATATTAAAATATGAACGAGGGATTTTGGAAACGGCTGGGGACCTCATTTTCCACGTCACTGATGCCAATTTCACAGGGCTCAGCTGTGGCCTGGACAAAAACTGCTCTACGGGCAGCTATTCTCACTCCCAGCTCATATTTCCCTGGCATGCATGAAGCACAGTGTCTGTCTGTTCCCTCCGACTCAAAATTACAGGCAATCTTTGCCCACTATAACATTGTGGTTGAGGTTTGCAATTTTATGTTGTTGAGAAATTGCCTTTTCACAGTTGTCTCTGCCTTGTTTATTTCATGGTTTCGAATGATTTACAAGTAATTGTTTTGAAGCTTGTTCCTCGCGACATCGTGGCTGTCAGAAAGCGACTCCACAGTCATATCTGATAGATGAAAACAGACAAGCGTCGCCACTGGTCAATCTGTAATGAAGATGGGGTAAGATAACGTTATATAGAAGGACCATCGCATTCATGTGGCACTTTTCCCTCTAACCAATGGCAAGTTAAAGCGTATGGAAGCGATGAGGGGGAAACTCACTTCAATCACCAACCACCAATGTGTACAGCAGCCATTTTGTATCAGAGTGCTCATCACCCATTTGATGTGGTTGAGGAGATAACTTTTTTAAGCCAGTTGAGCTTGGTCGATGATAAGATGGCAAGCTGAGCCCTGACACATGGGAACCTCCTAGTTTTCATGATGAGTGACATGGGACCTTTTATTGACTGCATAGAGTCATAACTTCAGTCCTAACATCTCATGGGAAAGACTTCAGGTCCGCGTAGCTTCTCTGCCCACTTCCTGTGAGGATATAGTATGGAGCATTGTAAAAATGTCTGTCTGTCAACAGTGCATTTTTTTGATTGGTTGAAATTAGACCTGTGGTTATAGAGAAAAAAGAAAAAAGTCAGTGACACTCCGTCACCCTTTTGCTGAGAAGAACTCCTTTTACAAGGTTCCATGGATGATTATTGTTCATCTGAACTTAAAATATCAGTTTAAAATGTGGTAAAACATGCTTAAATAAGTTTTTTAAAAGTTTCCTTGAGCCTATTTTATTAGCACAGGCAATTCTTCCCATTTTAGGCCTCCTGCGGTGACAGTTATACACTTAACCGTTATTCGGGAGCTTTTTGGGCTTGGATCCCTCTGAGAATGGTTTGGCGAGAAAAAAGGAGAAATGACCATGGTGCAGATATAAACTTCATTCATGACAAGTAAATGTTTGTTACTGAGTGATTGAAGCTGATTGAGTGAACAGTACAGTATACTGCGAGGGTACAGAATACCAGCGTTCCACATTACCTGCCACTGAAACAATAATCAGTGCGGTCACTTTGTTACTGTGTAACACAGCTCTTTTCAGTGACTGCAATGAAGTTGCCCCAACGTGACCCCAAACTGCCTGTCAGTGGCTGCACGGCTCCATCTGTTTTTAGGCATCAGAGTGATCAGCATTGAACGGGCCTATCCCCTCACCCTGGGGTCCAACATTGGCACTACTGCCATCCTCACAACCCTGGCCAGCCCTGGTGAAAAGCTGGCACCTGCATTCCAGGTACTGCTCTTCGCTGTTGCATTTAAATCGCTAATAAATGCGGTGGGATCGCCGTAAATCATCACGTGGATGTTCATGAGATAGAAATAGATGCCAGACAAAAGGATAGTTAACAACATTCATTAAAAATCTATAGGTTTTCCAGTGCCTGCTCTCACAATGGCCTTGCGCCTAATTCAGTCAGTTACCCACCTACTGAATGTATCACTCATCCCCCCATCCAGCTGCCGCAGTTCTGGTATTTCACCACTAGAGGGCAAAGAGCTCAGAAAGCTCACAGTCAAAGGTGAAAGTGGCTTGCTGCTTCATTACAGCAGCTTTATTGCTCAAAGCCTTTGGATGATATGCCCTTTATGATTAATAGAATTGAAATTGAGCAAGGCTGCTTAATTTGATTGGGAAATCAGTAAGCACGGAGAAATAACAAAAAGTACCCCCTTTTTTAATTTTATATTTTGTGTTACATGTTGTATTTACCATGATGTGCAACAAGAAAATTGTGTGGTGAAAAGCTGACTACAAGAGCAATAGCTCTTATTCATGATAATACGTTATTTGTTGATGGAAAAAAAAGAAGTTTTCCAAAAACTGACTCCTTTCTAACATTTCAAAAAAAAAGAGGAAGCTACCCCAAATATCTTCAAAATAAGGAGGTTTCTTCTGTCTCTGGAGAAACTTGCAGAATCTGTGTACGAGATTTTCATATGACACCGGCGATATGCTAATGCTAACCGATTCTCTCAGGGCAAAGAGGACCCCATTTTGAGTCTGTGTGTTTTTACCCCCCTTCCTCCAGGTGGCTCTGTGTACGCAGAAGATTCCTGAAAAAATGTGCAGAACACACGTCCAATACGGCATTATTTTTATAATATATTTGGTAATTTGCAGCAAAGCACTGACATCTAACCCAACTTACAGTACCAGCGTGGATAAAGGTACCGCTAAAGTTAACGAGAAGTTGGCTTCGCGTTTTCGTCCACCCTTCTATGATCGGCCTGGCAGGTGGCATAGGATTACAGCAGGTGTCAGTGTCGTCCCGGCAGGCAGAACTTGGGGGGACTGTCGATAGGGGGGAGCGGTTTTTGGGTATGACTGGTGTGTACCAGATGTTATTGCAGGCCTTGAATTTTGGCAAGAATAAACTACCGCAACTGTTTCGGATATGCAAGCTCGAAATACCGCAACTGAAAAATTGACTACGCAAACCTACGCAATACTGTTTACCTCTGTTTTGAATAACCATTTTGTATGAAATACGGATATGTGGGCAGTTTGCGTGGTTTTATTGTTGAAAACATTCCTGTTGACTGTTTGTAACAGCAGCAATGTATAGCGCATTACACAGACGACCCGGTCTTACAAGCGTTTTAATTGGCGATAAAACTTAACAACTTCATTGACTGTGAAAGTTGTTAAAAGATTCCACGGATGTAAAATACTGTATAGAAAGCGCTTTTGATATTATCTGCGTGTTGATAAAGTTATTTAAGGGTTTAGTTGCTTAATTCATGCAAAACGTCCATACTTAACGATACCATTAAATCTGAATATAAATGTTTTACACAGTATACCTAAGGCAGATAAGTGATCATTTCTCACAAATTTGAAAACATAATCAGTCCCGCTGTGAGAACAGTTTTTAATCTGCACTACCCCATGACACTTGCAACTGAGAAGGGCTTTATCGTGTTAATTTATCGGTAACAGCAAAGTCTATCCTTGAGATTAGCTCTCAAATTATGAGTAAAAGGCGAAAAAAGTTAGCATATTTTACGTTCAACCGTTTGATCTGACTGAACAAGTCACCGCTTTCTTGACTGAGAGTTGTTCGGTTTATACACAACGAGAACTAAAACCTCCAGATTTCCAAAGGCCGAAACATTTCTTGCGGACTTAGGAAAAAGTGACACCATTATTTTAACTTACAACTAAATAGATATTTGCGTAGTTTATTTCTATTTTCAGAAGTGCGGGTTTTGTTCATAATTTAAATAATATTAAAGTGGTGGCAAAACATGTTGTTTTGCTTTCTCCGATAATGGCGCTTTAGAACTAAAGGTTTCATTTCTTAATTCTTATTGGCAAATATTACGGCAAAAATATTATGGCAAAAATAAATGAATTTGCAGACATTAACTTTCCTGGAAATAAATATATCGCCAACTGTGCGAAAGAAAATCTGTAGCAAAAATTACTTCAGGCGTTTACTCTATACGACAAATATAATGGATGTCATGTTGTCCGACGAAAAAATTTCAACGCTGAACTTATTTGGACTTTGCGACGGGGATTTACACTAAGATCTGTGTGAAACGGCCGCCAACATGCCTTCTCACTGACTCTACTTCTCGGTTCAGTGAGCAGGGCACGTCTACCTGACTTTCGGCTGACACACGGCCAACGGCGCGTTGACGAAAGTGGAACCTTTATCCACACTGGTACTGTAACTGGAGCAAAGGAGTGATTACAATTTGATAAATTGTATGCTACAACCACAGCATACTCAAGAGTACATAAATTGCAAAGGGTTCATAGGATACCACCACAGAAAGATGTAGACTGTCGTGATGGAGGGTAAATTCTGGGAGAAAAGCAGAGAGAAACAACCTCAGACAAGCCCTGGATTGTATAATGTATGTTCTTACCAGACATATATCAGCTGAACTAAAGCGAACCTGAGTTTGAATTTGAGTCAATGATTCATTTGCAATAAAACAAAATATTGGTGTCTATAAAACAGGCTTTTGAGAATGTTCACATCACTTTACTTTGCATTATGATATCTCCAACAGACAAGATTAGCATCTGAGAGTGACTACAGAACATCAGTATATCCACAAGATTTACAGACGGCTGACAGATTAATGGAAGATATCAATATAAACAGCCTTAGAAAGGCGCTGGACCTGCACAAGCTGCCAGATCTGCTTCAGCATACGCCTCGACATATGGTCGGCTTCACTGGAGGGACCGAGTGCCCTTCTTCCGAGAAATATTCCCATTCGGTGTTTTTATGATGGTGACAGAGAGCACCGTCTTACACATTGTTCAAAACCTCCCATGTGAGTTCAGCTGGTTTGAGATATGGTGATTATGAAGGTGGTGGCGTATGTTTAGGATCATTTTCATGCTCATAAATCCATTCAGTGGCCTCTTGGTGCCCTGCGGGGTTTGAGCCATTGTCATCCTGGAGGAGACCATTCCCATCACGGTAAGAATAATTCGTCGTAAGATATAAAGTTGATCACACAGAATAACTCAGCACTGATGTGCAATGACCCTTCCCATGTTTCAGGAGACGAATGGCCCTAGACTGTGCCAGGGAAATGACCGGAAGCATCTGCATTCGTTATGTTTGTTCACACATTCATTCATGCTTTCTCCTTTGTCACTCATTTGTGTTTGTTTGAGCAACATTATCCCATTAGTCTGGATATTCACACTTCCAGAGCAATGAGTGTGCATCTAAGATCAGTTAAGAATGATAAGTATGTTTCAACCAACACAGAATCACAATTCATTTTTAATCAATGCACCTAAAATCTATTTGTCATAATAGTGCCTGGTTTTGCAATCCTTTAACCCTCACACTTCTCCAGTTTGCAGAGGACTGACTCCCCCATGATAGCCAGGTTCTTCCCAAGATTTTTTTCAGCTTGTTTTGTTTCTTGCGCGCGCGTGCACGTATGTGTGTGTGTGTGTGTACGCGTTTTTTTTGACACATTTGTTAATTTTTGGGATGAAGGCCGGGCACCCCTTTTTCCTATTCTGCAAACCGTCTTTTGCAACAGTCCTTGTGTTAATAAAATAACATGCAAAAAAATGTAAATTAATTACTCTTAACTACATCCTAAAATAATGACATAGCAAATGTCTCGGGCCCTGTTCCCCAAATCACAGCCCTTGCAGGCTGAGAGCCGCTATTTTTGTGCTGTGGTGAGGACTCAGCCTTAATGTATGTGGCGTACACTCTACCAGGTGAGCTACCCGGGCGCAACATTTTGTTATTTAAAGGATAAGAAAACCCTATGGTGAACTTGCATTGTCGAATAAAGTGCATGGTGTCTGCTGTCCAAAACGATAAGCCATTATTTTATTTACATTTTTTACACGGTGTTATCCGCTTTCAAACATCGCAGAATCCTACAAACTTCAGAATCTGCCATCGCCGCCATTAAAAATAATCGGCCAATCAAACAATGGGAAATATTCTGGCCAGACCGTTGCATGACGTCATGAGGGCTGGATATGTCTTTTGAGTGTGCGTAGTCACAGTATAAGTATTGAAAGTTGCGTTGATAATCAAGAGTGTTTTGAGAAATACCAGTTGTTTGAATTACGACCGATTGTTTGCTAGAAATCTATATTTAATCCTCGACAATGCCGCAGTGCGCAGTTGTTGGGTATTCCAACGAAATGGGCGAACCGAACCTGACTGATGTGTCCTTTCACCATTTTACCTTTAAAACAAAAGAGTTACCAGCCCGAGTGACGTAAGCATCTTCTTCCAGCTAAAGTAACATGGCGGCTTTCTTGCGCTGTCTTATACATTTAACATTTAAATGCAGTTTGCACAATACAAAAAAAAATTTAAATTGCGTATCGTTTTGGATAGCAGAGATTATGTACTTTATTTGGCCAAGCAAGTTCACCATAGGTTTTCTTATCTTTTAAGGGGTGATCTGGGGTTAAATGAAAAATGACACCAGGAAACAACTCAGAATTACAGAGGTACATGTAATAACCACCAAAAAAGATACAAGTTGGCATTTTTCTGTTTATGCGGTTGCCATGGTAACCGAGCAAGCTCATTAAATATGCAGAAAACTTCTGGCACCAATTCCTCTTTAACTCTGATAGAATTCAGTTTTTCTTTCATCATTTAAAAGCCATTGCTTATCCAAATGCAATGACATAGTCATTCTTTGCCCAATTTATCAGTTTTGTGATTTTGGGGCATTTTACTCAAATTTTGAAATTATTTTGCGCAGAATCTGACGAATACTCAAAATATTCAAAGTATGTAACAGATAGGTAAAATTTCCCTATGTCATTGCATTTCTAATGAAGTAAAGTACCTGCAGCCCAAATTTCAGCGATTTTCAATGGTAAATAAAAAAGTTATGGCTGCCACAAACATGAGAAACGTGGAAAAAGTAATACCTTAGGAAATCAACGGAAAATGCATTAGACCGCATTGAAAAGTTGAGTTCAGTCTTAGTCTGTGGCTTACGCCCATTTTTCAGACTGTATTATCTGATTATTCAAATGTTCGTCACTTTCCTGGAGTGAAAAGCATAAATTCCATCATCACAGTTTAAATCATGATTTTAAGGCAAAATTCAGTTTTTAATCCTTGTAGCAATTAGTGATTATTAAAGGTGGGTTCAGTCAGTCAGTCAGTCAGTCATCCGGTATGCCGGTGACTTGATGCGATATCTTGTGCCAGGTCTGGCGGTCGAGCATAGCCGTCCCAAGAAGTTCTCCTGGCAATCCCGTCTCACGTTCAAGGACTGTCTTGAAGGTGGTGCGAGGTCTGCCAACTTTACGTCTCGCCTCAGGTTCCAATAGGAGAACCTGAGTGGCAGGTTGATCGTGATGGAGCACGTGGCCACACAGTGCCAGACGTCACTTGGCAATTAAAGATGATAGGCATGGAAGGGAGCCAGACAGCTGCTCCTTTGTCCAGCGGTCTCTCCAACTGATGCCGAAGACTCTACGTAGCATACATGTGTATGTGCCGTCCAGGGACTTCTCTTGAGCCTTTGTTAGAGACCATGACTCTGATCCGTAAAAAAGGATGGACTCGACTGAGGATTTAAACACTTTGATCTTTGTTTTCCTGGAACGAGGGGAAGCCCACACCTTGGATAAAGAATTGAGGGCGCCCCAAGCTTTGGCCTTTCTGCAGCTGATGTCATGCGCAGTATTAGTCCAGCTGCCAAGATATTGAAAATCGTCAACCTTCTTGATTACGGAGCTGTCCAAAGCGTGGAGAGGTTGATCAGATGAAGGATTAATGTGCATCCATTTAGTTTTGGCTGCAGGCCAACGGATTTGGCAGCCGACTCTACTCGATGTAGAAGGTCCTCGCAAGAACTCACAGAGTCCTCTAACAGAGCAATATTGTCGGCGAAGTCAAGGTCAGCTAGGTGTACAGCAGGGTGACGTGAGCTTCTACGGCGTTTGAGTGTGAGGCTGTCATCGAAGTGGATTGCTAGACGTAAGGCATAGTCCAGGACAATGATGAAGAGCAAGGGAGCTAAGGGGTCCCCTTGAAGGACACCTCAGTTGATGGAGAACTCTTCTGTTTCACCGTCAGGAGTTATGACCACTGCAGAATTTTCAACATACATTGCTCTAATTGCATTGACCATAGTAGGAGGGATGCCATATGCTTGAAGAATGGAGAACATTGTTTCACGCCTGATGGAATCGAAGGTCTTCTTAAAGTCTAGGAAGACTATGATGCCTTCCTTATGATGGTTCATAAG
This sequence comes from Gymnothorax javanicus, assembly GCA_029692085.1. Classification (NCBI taxonomy): domain Eukaryota; kingdom Metazoa; phylum Chordata; class Actinopteri; order Anguilliformes; family Muraenidae; genus Gymnothorax; species Gymnothorax javanicus. The sequence goes on along the minus strand of CM056199.1, from coordinate 1,381,921 downwards.
CTCTTCGATGATGCGGCGGAGAGCTAAAATCTGCGCGCTAGTAGAGCGCAATTGTCGGAAGCCATTTTGATTTGGGCGCAAAAACTTGTCCATTACTGGTCTCAACCTGTTGAGCAGCAATCAGTTATAAACCTTTGAGGCGCTCTGGGCCAAACTGATTCCTCTATAGTTTTCAGGTAAGGTGGGTTTTTATAGAATATTTTTATTCAAAAAAAAATTTTTGGAAAAATAATCAAATTTTGCCCATTTAACCTCAGATCACCCCTTAAGAATTTTTCAAAACTTGCTCAACCAGTTAACATTCAGTGTTGTTTGGATGTTGAAATTACGTCTGCTCTTCAACGGACATATATACGAGTTAGAATTTATTGATGTTTGTAGACATTATGTTGATTTAAAATACAAGTGATTCAAAGTTCACATTTTAACGTTGAATCAGGAGTACTTTTTCAGCACTTATTTGACCAGTTAATGTACAACGTTCTTTTGATGTTAAAAAAAAAAAAATTTTCTTTAACTGACATTATTTCAACAACATCTAAACGTTGAAGGTTGAGTCGATTCCCAGTTGGGTATGCTCATCAAAATTACCCAGACAACTGAGGTTATGGAAGGCTCTGGGCTGTTAGGCCAACAGTTTTCTGGGGTTCTTTCGCTCACTGTCCTGTGGGCTATGACCAAGGTTTTAAACCTGATACAAAACAGAGCCTGGGTATGCAAACTGCTTCGAGAAGGTTGTATACAAGTTGGTGTCAGTTGTAATTCATATCGACTTTGTCGTTACATAATAGATTCCTGAGACATTAGCTCGAACTCTAGCTAAAACAAAGACATAAAAAAATAAAATTACACTCACTCCACTGAGAGCTTGTTTCTCTCATCTCTTCAGGAGACAGAGTTAACTGGCTCAATGGGTTCCGTCTTTATGGTTTTCATACGGCTGTACATAGCCTTAAGCTAAGAGCACTCTGGAGCATTCATAGCTGTACGTTCACGGGCTCCTCAGCCCAAAGGGTTTGCATTGTTCCACATCCGCAGCCTACGACAGCAGAACATGACAGCGCTTGGCCCCCTTGTGTTCTTATCCCATCTTCAGAGCGTGTTAAACTTTAAAGAGAATGCGTAACACAAAAGACTGTTGGCAGCCGCCGGTTCATGCAGAGGTAAAGAACGCCCTGTGCACAGTTTTCACTTGTCCATCCCGATCCGCATGTTGAACAAATGCAACGCCTAGCCAGCGATCAACATTTCAAGTGTTAGTTAGCACGTGCTGGCGGGCATCAGTCTCGAGTGTGGTTGCTGGGCAGCAGGAAAGGATATATCATATTATACTTTCAGTGCTTGTCACCGGAGCATGCTAGGTGCACATGCTGTTCTTTTCATTGGAAATTTATGATTTCGTGCTCAGAATTTGAATGAGTGCAAAACGCATTCAACATTAGTCCTTGGGGTGAGATTTAAATTGCTTGGAGTCAAAAGCCATTTGTGTGCCTACAGGGAAAGGAAAAAAAACGTGTCTTATGCAATCGGCAGAAATGTATGATCCGCACTGAAGCATGTATGCATTTCTTTAACACCTCAAAGCAATTTTGCCCTGTGTTCTCAGTCTGCTTTCATGCATGAATAAAATGAATTGGAACCTGGAGCACGCTGTACAGCGAAATAAACAACATAGAAACCTGCTGTTACACTGACCTCCGAACGGAACGAGACCCGCTCTCATTTCAACAGAGATTCTGGAATAAGAAGCTGGTCATTCATAATTTTATCACATCGCACAGGTGATTTTTTATTTCTCAGTTATTTATGCATGTTATATTTGTATAAAAAGAACAACAGACACAAATACACAGCGCAACAGTACATAATGAATACCCTTAACGGGAACGTAGTCTTATTGAATTGGTATACATTGGTATAATTGGTATAATGTATAATATAATAATGTACTGTATAATTTAACGACGAATGCAATGTGTTGAGGGCAGTGCTGCTCTTTCATTTTTTTTAGAAGTGTAATTGTAAACCATTCGCAAATAAGAAGGTTTTTTTTTTAAACTTTAGTTTTATCTTGATTCCTTTATTTTAGCAGACGTGGCTGTGAGGACCTAAAACTTGTTTACAATTTCAACTTGGCATGAGAAATCTTTCACTTTTTTTTTTTTTTTTTTTTTTTCCAATTTTGTATTCAGACGTGGAGTGGTTTAAGTTTGTTTATTATTCATGCGACAGTCCTCAGGCTGTGGAAGTGCTATATGCGCATGGAGAGAGTCACACACACCTCAGACAGCCTGACAAGCAGTGCGCGCTTAGGGCGGCCATTTTGTGCTCGACTACAAAACCAGACTTTGTGTGGAGGAGGGGCTCATTTTTGTTTACATAACTGGATGATTTTGCGACATCTTTGCACAAGTTGCGGAAGACTCAGAGCATGTGGCTTGCACTCCCAGAGGTCGAATCCTTCAGTTTAAGGTCAATTTGCCATTAAGGTCTGAAGATTTATCTTCGGGTCCCGCAGTAAGTTCTGCTGTCAACTGGGACTTGAGAATTACCTCAGTACAACAATGAGAGGTCTTTTCAACTTTCATTTTTTAATTCCGGTCCATCTGTCCACTCCCATATGGTTTGGTAGTTAAGGCTCAATTCCTGGTTTGATTTGAATTGAACAGCATGAATGTTCAATCAAATCCTCAATCAAGAAAATAATAATCTCAGCTGAATATGACCTGAATGAATGGAGTGAAAACAAACAATCGACATTTCCGTCACCCTTCTTTCCCTTGAAGGGGTCCTCCAATAAAATCTTTCACTGAAAATGTCATGCTTTGGTCTCAGAAACTTGTTTAGCATTTTCCTTTGTCTGACAAATCTGAAATTCTGCATCCACAGTTTATGCAGCCACTTACTTGAGTAACCACCTGCGATAGGCTCTAGAGAGGAGCTTGTTCATTATTATTATACAAGTCCATTTATGTTGTAATTGAAATAACAAATGTTAGCTTCTTTATAGCAGTTTTAAAAGATGGGCTGCCATTCTTTTGTCCCTTGGTGATTGTGATCAGAGTTGCCCATAGACAAAACCAATCAGTGTAACCCTGTGAAACCTCGAAGTTCTTCCAAATCAGTTGTTCATTTCAGCAAAAAAAAAAAAAAAAAACACGGGAATTGCATGTCCGCTCCAATCTATGTGCTGTAAACCCAGAACACTGGCCTGACACAGCTGGGCAATTGGAACTGTTCTATTAATTCAGATGCTGCAGGTGTAAATCCCACGTGTGGCACAGTTGTAGTGAGCTTGAACCATAACCAGCAGTGTCCAGCAGTCAGGAATATTTTTTAAAGCTCCTGAACATGAAAATGGCCATTTCAAGTGTGCACCCGAGTTCCCCACTTCCCCTTTGCTGCATGTACTGCATTGTGCTGTCACCCATCCGCTGCCATACATCTTTCTGGGGCTCATGCATCGCCATCCAGTTTGCTGAGGCCCATCTGTCTTCAGCCATTTTACAGGGTTTCTGTTGTTAACTAAACCAGCGAGTATATATGGATCAAAGACTTTTCAGACGTGAACGCTTGACAAACTTGACAAACTATTTTTCGGCAATAAGTAACTTAGCCGAGACATTTCGTAGAATGGTAGCATTTGGCTGTGTCTACAAACTGAGCCAGTTATTATATAATTTATGAACAACAAGCAGCTTTGGTCTGTCATATCTCTAAACATATATTCAAATATAGTTATTTCAATATGACACACTCCTGTCTAGTTTATCTCATTATTTCAGTTTTCCCAAACGTGATTAGGTTGTCCTGTACAATTTCAAGCATGCTCAGTTATTAGTGATTTGAACCATTTTTAATTTTGAAAACCAAAATACCTCCGCTATTTTTGTCTGTAGACAACTGAGGATCTTTTACAGTCTTCTCACAATTGTGTGTGATGATGATGTCGGTGTTGTAAGTCAGTCTGGTCAGGTCCTTCAGGACAGTGGAGGTCAGCACCATACTGCCACGATTTTGAGGCTGAAAGATGAATAGAACTGCAAATGAGGGCGAGACTTATGAATTGTTAAATTGCAGCTTGGTGAGACGACAGCAGATATTCAATTCTCACCCAGCGTGGCCTGTCCTCTCCGCGAGAGCTTTTTCTTTTTATGTTTTTTTATGTGTGCACATATTCATAAAAATCTCAGAGGATTCCATTAATACCACCTCAAATCTTAGCAAATCTGCCATCTATTTACGCTTGCACAGGCATTATCTAAGTGAGAGGAATTGGTAAGGGAAGGCTTTTTTTACCCCTGTGAGTACAGGCAAAGTGAAGGGCAGTGTCGAGGCTTGCTCGAGGATTGTCAATCAATCAATCAATCAATCAATCAATCAGTCAAACTTTATTTATACAGCATAATTCATGCAAAAGATGCAACTCTTTTCACCTTTAATACAAAATCATATGGAATACAGGACATCAAATACATTTCAAAATACAAATACAAAAAGACAAAATATAGAAGAACCCCCTAAATTATCAAAGAAAATTGACTAATATAAGCTTAAATTAAAACCTGAGTAGAAAGGTAGGTTGTCAGATTATGTACAGTTATATCTTTGGCTCTAAATCATTTAGTTTCTTTGGATGATGCACTTAACTGCCTGTTGTCAATCGCTCTAGATTATAGCATCGCTCAATGCCAATACTGTAATGCGATCTCTCTCGAAAGGACATACCTTTTGAGAAGGTATCCCAGCATGTTTTGGTGTGGCTTCTGTTCAGCCTGTATACTCAAACGAGTAATTGAAGTCCCGGGCAGCTATTATGGATTCACAGTTGTCGTCTCCAGTAAAAAAGGAAGGCTTTCGCACACCTCTTTTTTGGGGGCAGGTGCGTAGGAGAAAGCCCAAAAAGGGTCGCAGATCAGGAAAGTAGAAAAAACTCCCGCACACTGTCCATTCCGCATGCAATTATTTATTCACCAATGTTTCGGTCAACAGACCTTCGTCAGGTGAAAGTCGGAATGGACAGTGCGCGGGAGTTTTTTCTACAGTTGTCGTCTCCGCCATCGCCGTGATCATAGAGATTTTCTTATGGACACTCTACAGGCCACTAATTATACCCCCGATGACGAAATGTCGGGGGTATATAGTTATATACCAAGAATTCCGTCCGTCATTCTGCCCGAAGACATTATTTGTCCGATCGATATCTCGAATATTATTCATTGGATTCCTTTCAAATTTGGCACACATATTCTCGACCACAGGGAGAGGTGCAGTGCAAAGTGTCGGCCATCTGGGATGATTTTTCACAAAAATATCACCATTTTCCTGTTTTTGGACTTAGAAATTCTCAAGTGGGTTCAATGTCAATTTGTCTGATTGATATCTCAAATATTATACATTGGATTCTTTTCAAATTTGGCATACATATTCTCTACCACAGGGAGAGGTGCAGTGCAAAGTGTCGGCCATCTGGGATGATTTTTCACAAAAATACCGCCGTTTTCCTGTTTTTGGACTTAGAAATTCTCAAGTGGGTTCAATGTCAATTTGTCTGATATCTCAAATATTATTTAATGGATTCTTTTCAAATTTGCCACTCCTAGTTTCAAACACATGGACAGGTGCAGTGCTAAGTGTCATAGATGTGTTGTTATTTTTGTCAAAATTGATTTTTGGAATGTGATCATTTCTATAATTACCAACGGAAAAAGCATGATTGGGGACGTCGGGGGTATTAGTAAGCTCTGCTTGCTTTTTCACTTGTTTCATCCGATTTCTTTGACACTTCTTGTGGGCATAGGTTCTGGTCAGGTCACGACAGCTATCGATTTTGATTGCTATGGCAACAGAATTGAGTGAATAAAGCGCAGTTTCATGCTTAAAATGTGCCCATTTTAGTGCGTGGCTTGAGAACGCTCTAGAGATCAGAGTTTTCAAGCTATCACAAGTGGGCACTCAGGGGGCAACGCCCATGCACGCCGTGGGCAACTGGACTGCCTGGTTCATATATGTGGGTGCTATATAATATTTTAAATCATTTATTTAAGATTACATTATGTGAATTATGACACGGCTCAACGTTGTCAGGTGTGGCTAATTCACCTTGTTAAGGTAAGATGAGAGATAAAAGACGTCATTGCAATGCAAAATTTAACTTCAAACAAAGGTAATGTTACTCAGTTTTGAATATTTGTTTTGAATATAAATCTTCATTTCCTTTGGAACTTTTTTTTTTTACCTTTTATTTCACTAGGGTAATTCTATCAAAAACATATCTCTTTGTCAAGGATGCCCTGTGAGAAACTCTTGCTAGAACAGTTGCAAATGAGGAGAGACTGAAGAAGAACAGGGGTAAGGTCCCCAGAGAAATTTTGGGGTGAAGGGCCTTGCTCAAGGGCCCAAAGGCAGAGTTCTTCCCAACTTCATCTCTCCAGATCAAGTCAGAATCCTCAACCCCATCAAGGGCTTGAACCCGCATCTCTTAATTACTAATCAAGCAACCTACCACCAGGTTACCCTGCAGATTCGATGGGTTAGATGGCCTGCATCCAGGATGTGCAAAAAACAAACATAGTAGAAGGTCATCCTTTTTTTAAGTGAATAAAACATTTTAATTCAGGAAAATGAGTGAAAACAGGACAAGAATACTCATTAGTTAAAATGGATTTTTCAATCCTCCTGTAATTTCAGTTCGGTAGCAGCAACTGGATTTGTTCTCGATAGGTCTGCAGCCTCCCTCCTGCTTGTCGCACAGGTGGTGTCAAGGAGCCAAACAGGACAAGTTTAGAGCATATTACCAACCAGGTGAAATATGCTATTCCATTCTTTCACTCACTCTTTCTTTATTATTCTTCCGATGATTTCTTTTTCCTCGCTTGAAGTTGACTGAAGACAGTTAATCACGGGGGATTCCAGGGGAAATTAATTCTGAACTTCTGACAAGTGGCATTTTGCTCTAATAATGTTTTATTGGTGTGAATGTGTTTTGCTTAATCATGGCAATATTAGAATCAGGCAATAATGTGTTATCTGAATGTGGTCTCCAAAGCAGAATGCAATATTGGCAAAATACCGCTGAGAAATTCTTCAGAATGAACTCCCCACCTCCTCGGTGATCTTTATCTGTTGCACACAATTAAAAGATAATGTAGAACAGCAAATTGAACTTATCAAATAAGCACAGACCACAAATACTGTATATTCTTCAAGTATATTTATATTCAAACCTACAGGCCTTGGTGATTTGCCAACAAAGTTATCTTGTCTAGTGTTTCTATAGCAGTTTCTTGCATGTTTAGATAAAAAAAATACACATGAAATTGAATTATTTTCTGTTGTTGTTCTCCTACAACAAAATTGACTGTGTGAAGAGCTTGAAATAAAACATTTAAATGAGCAAAGCAAAATGCTTTGGCTTATTAAAGACATTATTTAACCAGCAAGACAAGCTTAACAGCTCCCATTGTTTTGCACCATAACAACCTGATTAACTGCGAGACCCAAACTTAATTTGGATGGGAAATAATGCGCTTTTCATCGATGGATCAATTTAATGATTTTAAAAACAAATGTAAAAGTAGGAATGAAGTCATGGATATGTCCATGGGTGCGTAGACATGGTGTGCCATCCAGCGAATGGCAACAAATTTAGTGTGACTTTCAACGCAGCCTGGCAAAAGGCGTTTTCGGACCGGATGAACCTTTTCATAGTTCGAAGTACTTAGTTCTTGGGAACCGGCCATTTTATTGTATCCACACTGCAAGAACTGTGAATGTTTGTAGCTCTTAGAACTCCGTTTTAACGGACCTTTTTAGCTCCAACTTCTCAGTAGATACTTTTGCAGCACCAGAGGAACTCTGATTGACCTAATTGTATGTTGATTATGTCGTTTCCAGAGATTCCTGTCGGCGGTGGGAAGGCCAACAGAAAAAAAAGGTGTACAGTTCCCAGGGAACTCTTCCGCGGGCAGGTCAACTCAGGAGGTCCCCAGAACTGTTCGGTCCGAAAATGCCTGAACATAAGTTTCGTGAAAAAGACCAACTTTGGTATAAGATGTGTTGAAAGAAACGCAGAAGAAGAAACAGAGGCAGTGCATTGGCTGTTCATCCTTCTCGAGAGAGTGGATATGCAGCATAAATGGAAAAAGCACATCAAATAAATGCCCGGCTTAGTTTTCAAAATGCATCCATATTCTCCTAATTCAATCCAGTGGCAGTTTATAAACTCCATATACCTGCTGAGTCCTGCTAGTGATTAAATGTGATTTTGGAACAGCGTGATCGTCTTTGAAAAGAACAGAACCATAAATACATAAATCATGGGATGAATGGTTTTGTTTATTTTTGTATTTTTATTGAGACGTCACATCCCTGATATCAGCCTGACTAGCTGAAGATTTGTGCCGCTTGAAGGCACTTATATTAACTAAAGGCGAGGTATTATTGCGTGGAAACTGTGCAGTGTCGACTCTTCAATTAATTCTCTCACGCTCTTTTTAATTTTATTGCCTTTTCCACAAAATAAAAAACTATGGAGGACATCCAAGGCTAAACTGCCAGCGTTCTTGAAGTTTTTTTCAGTTTCCATAAAATTACTGCCTTGAAGGACCCATATAATGGAAAACGCTTTCTCCTCTTTAAGTCAACCTGTTCAGTAGTCACCACTTGTCTAACAGCCAGGGAATTTCAATTTGAAGACCCCTCGTTTAGCGGATAACCCTCCCTTCTCTTTCTCACCTTCAGATTTTGAAACACACGGTTTGAAATTCCTGCCATTTTCCGCGTTACGAACAGACCTGCTCCGGCATAGTTTTCTCCTACCAGCTCGGTCTGTGTGCTGCTCCCTCTCACAGCCTTGTTTGACTTCCTCCGCAACTTCACTGTCACACACGAAAATAGGAAATTTCATTACATGTGCACGAATATTTCTACAAACTCTTTTTTACAGTTTTTTTCGATTACTTGAACTCATTTTGCAAATGCTTTGCTCACTGTGCCAGAACTCTAAACACAAGCAAGTAAGACACAACACCTGGAAATAAACCAGTCACATTTATGGCAAACTGAAACAATGTCATCAAAACTTAAAAATCCTTTGTCAAAATGTAACTCTGATGACAAAAGGATGCACATTTCCATCATATGAACACACTTTCATATCAGCAGCAACACGATAACATACCGAACACAAAACGCTGCATTTCTCACTGCTTTTCATTTCTTCAAAAAGAATTCTGCAAAGCTCAAAATAGAAATTAAGCATCTTTTTCACAGTAACAACTGTTTCCAAAATATCAAAAAAATAAATAAAGTGTCAACTCAAAACTGTATCTACAGGAAAGCAAACATAAAACAATAGCAAAAAACAATATAAAACATAGTATGTGAAGCAAAAATAAAACAATAAAACAAAATCAAACTATGCACAGTAAGTAGCAGAAAATTCTGTTATGCTTGGGGCTGGGGGAGCTGCGGATTTTGTCGTCTATTAGGGTCCGGCCACAAATTCTCATTCACACCGCATACGATGTCTTCCTGTGCCTCTTTCTCTCACCGCCTCCATGCTTGCAAAGTACTCAAAATGGCTAACCTGGGGCCTAATTGTAGTGCTTAGGCCCTGACTGATTGGTGTTCGGTTTTCTAAGTAAGTGCTTTCAGGTGTGTGTCTCAGGTTTTCTAATTACCCGATGTGTTTTATATTTTCAACATAAGTGTTTTCCCAATGGTAACCACATGATTTCATTTTTAACATAACATAACATGAATGGCAAGAACAGGCCATTCAGCCCAACTAGGCTCCCCAGTTTCTTTATACTATTGTGAATATATCACTTCAGATACTCAATGACTCAATGGTATCTAGCTTTAAGTCAAGCCTGCTCTTGAAAACTCCCAAGGTCTCTGCCTCAACAATATGGTCAGGCAAGCTATCCCACATCGAAATTACTCTTTGGGTGAAGAAATATTACCGAATATCAGTGCTAAATTTACCTTTGGTCAACTTCCATTTGTGACCCCGAGTTCTACTAACAACACTTGGCCGAAGGAATCCTATATTGTTCACTTTGTTAATCCCTTTAACATATTTAAAGACCTCATTCAGATCACCCCTAAGTCTCCTTTTCCTAAGACTAAAGAGATTATGGATCTTCAGCCTCTTCTCATAGCTTTCATCTTTTATACCTGGAATTAGCTTAGTGGCTCTTCTCTGAACTTTTTCTGGAGACTCTATATCTTTCTTAAAGTATGGTCCCCAGAACTGTACACAATACTCTAGATGTGGTCTGACGAATGTGTTGTACAAAAGAAGCATCACCTCCTTGGATTTGAACTCAATACTTTTGGCAATGTATCCCAGCATCCGATTGGCTTTTTTAACTGCTACGGCACAATGGCTAGAGCCTGTGAGGGTTTGGTCAACAATCACTCCCAGATCTTTTTCATGTGGAGCACATTCCAGTTTTAAACCTCCCATGAAGTAATCCCGTCTAATGTTTTTATTACCTACATGTACAACTTTACATTTCGCTACATTAAATTTCATTTGCCACATTTCTGCCCAATTCTGGATTCTATCCAAATCATCCTGAATCACTTTAGTGGACTCTAAATTATTTGCCAAACCTCCCAATTTAGTATCATCTGCAAATTTGACTAATTTGCTCTCAATATTTCTATCAAAGTCATTAATGTAGATGAGGAACAGCAAGGGTCTTAACACCAATCCTTGAGGGATGCCACTCCCCACCATACCTAGCTCAGATGAGATACCACTGACCACCACTCTTTGTGTTCTGTCCTGCAACCAGTTTTGAATCCACTTCAGAATACCTCCTGTAACTCAAATGAAGCTCATTTTAAAAATTAGTCTCTTATGCGGTGCTGTATCAAATGCTTTCTGAAAATCCAAGTATATGATGTCATAAGCCCTGCTCTGGTCATAAATCTTGGTGGCCTCTTCAAAAAAAAATTCCAGAAGGTTTGTCAGGCATCACCTTCCCTTACGGAAACCATGTTTGCTATCCCTAAAGATATTATTACGTTCAAGAAATAAGTCCAGCTCATCTTTTATGATAGATTCCAGTATTTTGCACGCAATGCAAGTTAAACTGACTGGCCTGTAATTTCCTGGCTCAGTACGGTCCCCTTTCTTATATATTGGTATTATATTGCCCTGTTTCCAATCATTTGGTATTTCTCCAGTTTCTAAAGACCGGCTGAAGATGGCAGATAGCGGCTTAAAGATGATCTCACTAACTTCCCTGAGCACTCTAGGATATAAGCCATCAGGACCCGCCGCCTTATCTGCCTTTAGTTTATGCAACTTGTCTAATACTTCGTTATCCCTAACCTCAATTTCCGCTAAATAATCTTGAGCATTGGACATGCCCTCTGGCCGAATAAAAACCCGCTCTGAGGTAAAATTCTCAACAAAGTAACTGTTTAAGGTATCCACAATATCTTTGTTATCATATAGCAGTGATCCATATTTATTCTTTATGCACTTCACCTCCTCTTTGACTTTCCTTTTTCTGCTACAGTACTGAAAGAAGCGCTTAGGGTTAGTTTTTGCCCCCTCTGCAATTTGTCTTTCATTTTTAAGCTAGGTGTCTTCTATATGAAATAGCGTCTAGTGTTCAGGAGTAAGTGTGTTGCAGATTTGCAAACATAGTTCAAAGCAGCACATGTGTCTAAGGTATGGCCACGCTGTGTTTAAGGTATAGTTACAATGAGTTAAAGTTTTGTCACATTGGTTTAAGCATATGTTCTTAGTGTGTAAGCAATCTAAAAAAACTGTAAGAGACTGTGGCAAATTTAGCCAGGGGATTTTCATTTGTCAGTTATTCAGATTTTTGCAAAATAGTTAACCCCTTTAAGGCCTAATTCAAAAATCCCGGGAGAGCGTCATGCTGCCTTGTTTACCTTAGTAACCTGTATGTGGGCTGAAGCGCAACTTCTCAGCTTTCAGGAACAGTTGGCTTTTTTTTGACTGCGCAAAACCTAAGGTAATTACGGCACTTACAAAATTATGTGCGCATTTGTGTTGGCGATGACACATTTGGATTAAAAGGGTTAATAAACCTTTCTTTTGAACATTTAAGGATATAATCTCTCACCGAGAAATACCATATGCAATTAGAATGTTCTCGACTGCATGTTGCAATGCCAATTTAGCTACCATAACATGAGTGGTGAGAAGAGGTCGTTCAGCCCAACTAGGCTTGACAGTTTCTTAGTACTTTAGTGAATCTATTACTTCAAATACTCAATGACTCAATGGTATCTAGTTCTAAATCAAGCCTGTTTGTGAAAATTATCAAGGTTTCTGCCTCAACAATATGGTCAGGCAAGCTATTCCACTCTGAGATTACTCTCTGTCATGGTTTTGGGGGGTTGCTGCCTGCTGTGCATTTTCTTCGCCACCTGAGGGCTATCCTGCTGTGTGATCAGGTGGTTGATTGCTTATTGTTTGAAGCTGTGGAGAGACTATTTAAGAGGTGCTTCTGGCACAGTCTGGTGCTTTTGTGTCACTCTTGCGAGTTCTACGAAGCCCTTAGCGTGTAATCGGAGGAAACTTCTTGAAAGAGTTTAGGATTTGGTGTTTGTCCGTCTGATTTATTGTTCTGTTCCCCAGAGTTTATGTACTGTCCTGCAGAAATTCTTGTTTGTTGGAGCATAGTCTTTGCTTGCAGACCTCTGTCGGTTTGCTCCTGTTCCACCAGGAGAGGGCGGTAACCCTGTCTGTCTCTCGTGAGAAAGCTCTTATTTTCTGGGAGGATTTTCGCCCATTTTTTCTGGGTTGTTTTTTGTTGGTGGAATTGCCGGGGAGTTACACTCCCTTTTTCTGTTACCTTTTCTCTATTTAGCGGTCACTCGCGTTTCGTGGGCGGCTTTTAGATACCCTATTTTGTGTCGCGTCTGGGCCTCCGTCCCATTCCCCCTCACACTCTCTGGGTGAAAAAATATTTCCTAATGTCAGTGGTAAATTTACCCTTTAGCTAACCTATAATGATCAATACTGGCAGTTGAAAACATCAGAACTCTTGAAGACTAACTTTGCTTGAGGAACCTAACTGGGGGAGGTCAGGTAACCTGTGTACGTTTGGCCAACTGAGGGCAACCATAAAGGGACTATGTCAGCCGGGGCCCAGGCACATGACGAAGCGAACTTCTTGAAAGCATCGGGCCAAGAATTTCAAGATCTTCGGAGATTTCGTGTAAGCATTTCAATCTGTTTATATCGCATTCATCCTTGAGAAGTTTGATGAAATTTTTACCAAAAAACTATCTTTATTGATCGTTGAGCCTGTTCGTAGCATCAGTTTGTCATTCTTTGGGTTTTTGTAGCGTTATTATTGCTTTTAAATTAGCTTACGTTGTTATGTCATCCCATGCAAAAGGATCTATGACAGCTGCATGTCCGACACAACGTGCGACAAACAGGTTCTGCGAACATTAAAGACAGTTGCTTGATAAAAATTTCCCCAAACTTCTCAAGGATGCACGCAATGCAAACAGATTGAAACTCCACCACGAATTCACCAGTTTACCTCACCTCACACTTTCAATGTGTTTTAGCTCAAAGAAATATGGATGGATAGTATAATTTATTCTTCGTGGGTTTCAGCAAAGATAAACGTGGTTACTCTAGCAACTCCGCGTTTGCAGGCCATCTTCTGTGTTTAAAACAGCGACAAAGGTACGCTTTACACACATACTAATAAGCTTGGGGTTTGTATTTCTGCTCCCTTGATATCGCACTGCATGTATGAAGGTGTTTATTGACTGGACTCTACTACGCATGTGCCCCAGCTGACATAGTCCCTTTAAAGCAAAATTCAATCACGGCAGCAGTTTCCTCTTCCTCAATTGGTGCATCTGGGGGGCTGTGTCTGTACAGAGTACCACATGCTTAGAGAAGCCCCATGGGAGTCTCTGTTGGGCTGGCCAGTGTGACTGTGGAGACTCCCAAACAGTTAAGGCAATATTGATTGTTGCCTCAGTAATCTCAATCAAGCTGCTGTCCTCCTGCACACCAAGTGCTGGCCTCAGTCATCCAAGAAAGTCGATTGGCTTGATCAGGAAGTGAAAACAACTCCTCTTGTTATCATTACTCTTTAACCCTTTGACAACCAGCTTTTACAAAACCAAATATGACCGCTCTGGCCAAGTCAGTCAAGGCCAGATATCAGATATGCTCAATTTTTTTTTTATTGAATTCTGAGTTAACATTAGCATTTCTTGGTATGAAATGGTATAATTAAATGCTGCTTATACATTTCAGCACAAGTTGGATGGATTAACTTGCAGCAAAATGTTTTTAACCTATCAAATGTAAATATATATCATATGTACTATATATGATGTACAAATCATACGTATAATGTATATATATCATAAATGATTTTACAAGCACATATCAAGAGCAACTATTCAGAGATACACGATCAATTTGAATTTAAATCTTTGCTGAAAACCTTGATTCAGAGAATCAGGTGTGAAACTGCTAATTTGGGATGAAAGCCTGCACCCACCCCAGTCCTCGCTGGATAAGATTGAGGACTCCAAGGTAATCAGAAAATACACAAAAATCTGTATTCCGGCAGAGGAGTCCATTTCTGCATGAGGGGGCGCAAAAGGGTTAACTCCATTTGGGTCAGACATTACAAAAACAAAAACACGACAAGCACGTGGATATTAGTCAACACCCAGATAAAATCATGTGACTCATCTTTTTAACTTGCCTCGCTACAATAAATACAATGCAAATTTTGGTCATCTTGCCATAGTGCTTGTGAAAAACAGGCACTGTCAGTAGTGATGTACTGAGACGCCATATTTTTAGGTTTTAGGACAGTTAAATTTTTCCAAAATTGTGACCGTGACTTTGCCTTTACCACAGTCATCATTATAAATTGTTGAATGGCTGAAGCAGATGGGAGTAGAGAGAAATAAGAGGTAGCCTCCCACCCATTGTTAGCGCAAGTTGCAGATCTAAACATGGGCCCAACAGTAGTAATTAGGTATTTTTAATTGGGGGAAGGCAAGTCAGATCTTGTGTATTGATCCTGTGCATTTTTAGTGACTCCTTTTTAAAGTGACTAACCTGATTCATTGCCAGTAGCTTCCAAAAAGCTTAAGCTCTTTTCCAGAACTCCAATTTTGAACCTTTTTGAGCATATAACATTAGTTCCTCCATATTTTTAATTAACTTGTATGAGGCCTTGCCTTCTTCCTCACTTAACAGGCGCATTTGAGAGGAACTGATGAACTGTCTTGCTTTGAAAGTGGATAATATCAGGCGGCAGCAGCAGGGAGCGGCGACAAAAAGCAGCCTTCGAGTCAGACGGTTTCCGACAGCCTTCAAAAATATACAGGAAGTCACAGAAATATTCTCTGTAGATTGCAAAGCACATTTGTTTATAGCTGTCGCAGATATTGCACATGCATGCATTATCATCAGCTGCGCAAGATTTGTTTGTCAACAGATTAAACATTCATTGCACAACATGGGACTACAACAATCTAGCGTCAAATATCACAGTCACACAGGAAATCATGGGTTTCAACAAAAATTGACAATTGCGGTCAAAAACAAGAGCCAACAAGTGGTGCCTGGCTCGACAAATCCAGGGCCTTGCACATATTTTACCTCTTCAGGGAGTTTTCGGGCACATGTGCTCTTGGGTTTGACCTTTCAGGGTCACTCAAGGTCAAAGGTCATGATGTCAATGAACTTGCCATATATGAGTTCCCATATGTGATTAAGAGTAACCAGCTTTCTGAAATGTCCTCTCCTTTGTTTTGACCTTTCAAGGTCACTTAAGGTCGAAGGTCATGGTGTTATTTTAATCTCCATTTATGATTTTCTATATGTGTTTAATAGTAACCAAGTGGCTATCTGCAACAGTTTTAGAGATATAGTGAAAATTAGGCAATTCAGATCAATGATCTTGACCCCCCTGAACTTAAACCCTACCTGTAAAAAACCATTTTGTACAGGTATGGCCAAAAAAACCATTTTGACCTTTTCAGCGACCATGACCTTGACCCAATTCATTCCGAAATTTAGTGGGATCTATTCTCGGTTATTGCCCAACTCTTGGCCAAATTTGGTATAATTTGAGGCGGTAGTTCCCTCGAAATTATGCTAAGGAATGAACAAGTAAATAAATTAACAACACGCAAACCAAGGCGACGATAATACCCTCGCCCTACTCTTTTGGGGGGACGGGGTAATCAGCACTTCAATCAGGGGGCAGCCAGGCATTTCCCATCATGCCTTGATCCTTACAGTCAGTGGAGAGCAACTGCGGTACCCGCCTTCAAAAATGGCAGTCGACTCAATAACAAGAGATTATCGTTGCCTACATGTGCATGACATCAGAGCAAGTCGGGATTTAGTTGGACGTGAATCTAGCGGGCATCCCTTGCACGATGGTCACTGGTGATCGATTCTGCGCTGGCCTGGCTCATCTCGAGTGAGCCTAGACATGACTTGCAAGTTATATTTGTCTCATCCATGTCCAAATAAAGAAGGTTACTGCAAAGGTAATAGTCTTCCCCAGGTAAATGTAAAAATTTGGACTATATGACTGGAATATGTTTTGGAAAAAAATACTAATTTGAACAACTTCAAAAGGAGAGCATTGATTCGGGACAAGCTTTATCGCCTCACTTTCAGTCATCCTTCATTTCTCTTTGATTCCCACGAATTATAAATGTTTAGATTGAGCTCTTTAAGAGCATCCTAACAGCTGTATCAAAAGCACTGCAGTCTGAGTCTCACCACTCCATCTTCTACTATGCCAAATAAATCAGGAGCGCAGGACAGAGCTGACAAGTGTATCATGCCTAAGGCAAAACTACCAAAAAAAAGGAGATATCTAAAAAATAAAGCCACGCAGTAAATAAACCTGGACCTGATTCTTATTCCGACCCAGAGAGAAAGAGGTCTGCAAAGGTGATGAATAAAGCATGAAAAAGCAGGCAGACTACAGAGGATGAGTGATTAAAGATGGACGTAGAGCTACTCTCGAAAATCCAAAGTCTGCTCGACAGCCACACTCGGCCTCGTTAACGGCCCGGATACAGACGTCTGGAGCTAGCGTGGTGGCTCTTACGTGTCCTGAATGCAGTGGTTTCGATGAGGGCTCACGGACCACACTCTGGGACTGGGAGATAAAAGCTTGCCCAGGACGGCCAGCCTTTCTCTTCGGTTAGTTACGTTATGTGCTGGTATACCTTGCAGTGAACAAAAATGAATGGCTTGTGTAGCAACACGTTTATCCACAAAACTTGGAAATTAAATCATCTCTGTATTGTTTTTTGAAATGGACAGGATTTGCTGTGAATTTTTTTTTTTTTTTTTTTGCAGTCAAAGTCAATATTATGCAAATCCAAAAGTGGTTCATCCCATATGTACAAGAAATTGAGCCAATTTTCACCTACACTGAGGAAATGCAGTCCTAGTTCTTTCAGTGGAGAGGCTATATACTTTAAGCGATGACCTTCCCTTATCAAGTATTACACAATAAAAATATTGTGCAATATTATATTGCAAGATAGCCACCACTACCAATGGCAAACTGTATTCCCACCATTAATACTACTTCTGTCACCGAGGCCCGAGATCATAAAAATCTCTCAGACTCAGCTCTGAGTCGATCTCAAATCTCTGAGAACGAACTCCACGGAGTTTTACTCAGAGTCCCAGATTATAAAGCTTTTAGAGATTGAACACCCCTGAACACAACTCAGTGTTGACCATGCTCCACTGGAGTGCACTCACAATGTACTGTAAATTTCCAGCGGCGAGAGCGACATCTCAGGTCTCTTCAGCGAATACAGGTCATTTTGGTGTGAACCGTATGGTGCTGTCTGTTCACGTTTTCCAAATTTGACAGCTGTGTATTTTTTTTTTAAAGCAATTTACCGCAACCATGTTAAAAAAACAGTTCAGCAAACACAACTAATGCCATAAACTACGTCTCCCAGCATGCACCTGGCCCCTGGGCCTTCAGAAAGGACCCTTGGATCTGCTCTGTCCACCTCTCATGTTGAAAATGGCCTGAGTCATGGTTTAAGCATGCTCTGGACCGTGCTAAATTTTTATGCCCAAGTTGAATACAAAAATTTACTCAAAAAGTTTAATAGCCTGGGCATTCTGAGTCTTGAGTCCGGAGGTGAGAATGAAAATTGAGCCGCGCACAATATTGCTCTCAAAAACACTTTATTACCTCAAGCCCTATTCTTTTCGTACCCATAATGCAATCACTGCCTTGTGCAATTCAAGCGCTTACTAATCTCACAGAAGAAAAGACTGTGCTATTGTTTGTAAAACAAGACAGCGGGGCAGTCCACTTTTAATTCGGAGTTGTAGGAAGCAGAGAGGGTCGGAGTTGAATTCCAATCAGTGAGGGGAAAATTGCATATAGTTATTTGGCTGCCTGATGGACTGCACCACGCACTTTTTATATATACACCCATCCTTTCCCAGAGTTACTTCTGAAACTTTGTATTAAGCCAATAAATTCTCTCTTTATCTTACTGTCAGAGTCTTTGCTCTCGTCGTGCCCTCGAAAAACCAATTTCTGTCATCCCAGCAAGGAGGCTGCATCGATCAGTTGTCTCAGAATAGCCGTACCATGCTCAGCGTTTTGTTAGGCTTTGTTTACCACTCGCAGATGAGTGCCTAATCTATTGCAAGCAAAATCAGGAACTGCCCTTCTTGACTACACCGTCGTATTAGTGTTCTTGTAACGAACAAGTATAGAACTACATGGATGAGCTGCTGCATAGAACTTCACTAACCAGTAAGCTACTGTACACTGTCTAAAACTGACATGAAAATAATTCTGCTTTGGAAAATAGTTGAGCACTCCAGAGACGCAAAGAAACAGCTCGATACGTTATGTACTCTCAAACTGTACAGGCAGTCTTGCGCATCAAATCAATCAGTTCAGATTACTTAAGCGTGATGATTTTTTAAAGATTTTTTTTTTGTTCGTGGTTCATTGACTTTAATGAAGCAGCCTGACTCCGGTGACACCTGTGGAAGGGACATAATTGCTGGTCACCGGGAGCTTCAGAAATCTCGGCTCCCACACGTTTTATAATTTATGGAATATAGACGGATAGCCCTTAACGAGTGAGAGACAGATCGATGGGAATTGAGGTTGAGCATGGTATCTCAGGAGTGTGCTGTGCCACACTAGTAAATTACCAATCACAATCCATGCTCAATCTTCACGTTTTCTGTCAATGCATGAAGAGTTCGGAACAGATGATACTAAGGCCTGAATACTAAGTTGTTGTGTGGGACAGGACTGTAATCCCACTAGCTTCAGCACTGATCAAACATGGAGTTATTTGTGCTGCTGGATACATCAGCGGCTCTGGGTTTAACGCACAGCTGGACATGGAGGGCTTTTCCCCTGCTGCTTGACCACAGTCAGGTCTCCAGCCTGGAATAACATCTGCTGCAGGGCACAGAGTCTCAGTGAGGTGTGAATTTGTATGCGGCTTCATTTGCATTATTTTAGTGTCGGTTCCAACGGTCTGGTGGAATGAATGTGGTTTTTGAAAATTAGCAAAAATAAGGTTCATGATTTGATTAACGCATGCAAAGCCTTACCGTTTGTTTGTTGCAACAATGCAATACTTCAGAAAAGAAAGGCTTTGATACCCTGAAAGGTGAATGTTGCTATCGACATGCTAAGATTGAGGTAAAATGGAACTACATCACCCAGCGGTCACAGATCAGCAGTTTTGACCCCTCTCAAGTAACACAAGTGACGCGCAGGAGTGCGAGAATTTGAGTGGCCGTTTGCACTCTGCTATAAGTGATTGTAAAATTACAGTCAAAATAACTGGCAAAAGAGGTGCCAGTTAATAACAGTGTAGCATGTCATTAGCAGCATGCGCATTTTAATTGGCACAGAATTTTATTTATTTATTTATTTTTTTTTTTTCAGGTGGTTATAGGGCTATGCGTATATTACCTTACTAAACAAAATGTACACCATCTCTGGACCTTATTTTTGCCGATTTTTGAAAATCCCACTCATTTTTCTCAAAGACGCTGGACCGTTGGAACCAGAAGTGGAAAAATGCAGACAAAGCTGCATTGAGAATGAGGACTGGGTTGTGACCTTCTATATAGTACAGCTGAAGCACGAGATGCCAGAACAGGGCCCTAAACCAAAGCTCGATGAAAAGGGCTCAAGATATCGGGGTTGGAAGTAAAGCTGCTTTCACACCGGACGCAAAACGAATTTTCCGCACGACAGATTACATTCAAAGTCAACGCAAAGACGCGAATACACGCAAAACGCATGTATTCGCGTCTTTGCATTGACTTTGAACGTAATCTGTCGTGCGAAAAATTTGTTTCGGGTCTGGTGTGAAAGCGGCTTAAGAGCGCGAATTTCGCATGCATTTCGCATTCCAATTACAATCCAGTTAAAACATTGGATATGACCCAAGAGAACTGTATGGAAGTCTGGTGAATGTGCTACTCAGTTAGGAAAATGTAAGCATCAATTTTTAACTGTGTAGTGTAGTCTTAATTCTGATTACAGGAATCTTCTGATTATAATAAAGCTCTAGTGGAAGTTCAGTCAGGAAGACTCTCCTTTCGCCTGCCTCAACCAGTTTATTTTCATTCAGTCTGCTTTCACTCCTCTAACACATGCCCTCATAATTCACCTCCGCCAAGGAGGTGTATGTTTTCACCGGCGTGCGTTTGTCTGTTTGTTAGCAGGATATCTCAAAAACGGCTGCATAGATTTTAACCAAGCTTTGCAGGATGTTAGAGTAGCACAAGAGGAACAAGTGATTAGATTTTGGCATATCTACGCCAAAGTACAGCTGAGATATAGGCCGAAGTACAAATCCAGCTATGCTGGCGGAGATTTGAAGTCTTTCCAATGGGCCAGATTTCCAATCGGCGTGCTTTTGGGTTTTGCTGCCACCTGGCGGTGGAATGCAACAATACCCTACGTCAGCCAACGAAAATAACTAATGCACCGAGTTGCCTTGGCATGGCGGAGGTGCTGCGCTCTCTGAGTGCTTTCTAGTTCCAGCTGTGATCATGCGGGGCTGTCAATTGAGTTGTCAGCTGGTCACACTGATCCAATACCGCTGCGTTGTTGGCCTATCCTCTTGCTGCTGTCTTTTTAAATAGGACTCTCTGCTTTTATTACATGCAGACTGCTGTTGCGCACACCCTCCACCTCCCCATCACCGCCCAGCCTCTGTATGTTCATCTGTGTCATCTTTATCAGCCATCACCACCACCAGTGTCCGGACTCCATGGGGTGGGGGGACTTTAAGACTATCATCACAGCTATTAAACTGTTCATCGTGTAATCTGTGATAAATGACCTTTACACAATTCATTGGTCTGTCCTGATTGAAATGGAAAACACCTTCAAATGAAAGTAGAACTACGATTTCCCAGTAATGATAATTATCCAAAAACTGGGTGCTGCAGTCATGGACTGAGATAGAAAGGGGAGATAGAATTCTGCAAATACAGCCATTACTTGACTAGACCATTTAATTTGTTCTGTCTCGATCAAAGGAGGCCTATTTTGCTTAACGATGTGAAATATTCTTCGAGCAAACATGCTGAAAGAAATTACAGAATTTAACTTTTGTATTTTCTCACACTCATACTCCTTTCAGCTCAGTATAATTTAACTGTAAAAAAAAAAAAACCTGTTAAAATGTAAATAAAGACAAAAGAAAAGTCTACCTACCTCACAAAGAGAAACATCTTAAATTGTTCAGCGGCTTTTTTATAATCTGGGCCACATTCTCATGTTATTTGAATAATTTTGCTTATAAATTGAGGTCAAACGAGGGAGCAAAAGGAAGTATTTTCAAGATAGAAACATTTGAAATCTGTGTAATTTGACCCTAGTTCTCTTTTTTTGGTTGTGTTTTTATCTTCCTCCATTCAGTTGGGGCACAAAGGGTTGAGCGGAATGGTTTCAGGGGAAAACGAAATTCAAGACTTCAACCTCTCCTTAAGTCAGACAGCTATGATTTGAAGCAATTTATAGAACAGTGAAATATCAACAGCCATTTTTCCCTTTCATTTCATCAATCATGTCCTGACCACCTCCTCTCTCTCCATTTCACGGACTGGTATAATGAGACTGGTACTAAATCCCCGTCTTCTTGCCTGTGTTTCCTTCAGTCCAGCCACCAATCACTGGTAAGTGCTACAAGTGTGGAGTCTGAACAAGCAAGAGCTAATTTGGTTAACTGTGCACCTGGAGTCACGCTATTTATATGGGGAAAGGAATTGGTGATGTTGTTCTCTTCCCTGTCGCTGCAGTCACACTGCAATCTTCCAAATTGAGTATTCATCCGGCCCTTCATTATCTAACTCACTTAATCCCGGTCAGGGCTGTGTGGTTTTCGGGACCAGTGGACCAGAGACGGGAGAAAAAACTTGACAGCTCAGTAGTAACAGCTGTTGAACAACATGCAATTATTATTCAATTACACGGTCATATTTTAGCGCAAAACCGAGCCGAAACATTTATTTTTTATATAGAGTCCGGCTCTGAGCTGCCAGACGAATGAATTCCCATGTCCCCTCAGGGGCTCAGGGTCAACAGTGCACTGTGCACGCTCAATGCAATTCATGAGCTCTGAGGAAGTTTTGTTTCATTATTTAATTCACCCCAGGCAATGATGCGGTTCCCCTGTCAATCACAAGTCAAAATTGTTTCACAGCATGAACGTTATCCTGCTTCCGATTAGCATATCTCTCTGGCATTCTGAAACATGACAATTAGGGAAGCTTTCTCAAATGCCCACTCACGAAGAGCTCTACGGCTGCGTTCGGAACTGCATGATAACATAATATTCACACTAAGTATGACATCAAATTGAGTATGCCCTGATGTATTCTATGCTAGCAGTAATTTCTGAATGTGCAGCTGCAGCTCAGTGGACATAACTGCCACACAATGCATTGCATCTCCTCAGATTCTGAGCCAGGCAAAAAGCTGTTAATAAGTCTTACCTCAGTAATAAACTTCAAAAGCACCTTTAAAGAGAGACAAGGCTTTCATTTTGGTATTCTATATTTTGGCCAGTGGCGGTCCGTCGGCAGTAACAAAGGCCTTCAGAAACCTCGCCCTTCAACGCTCATTAACCCAAACCTCTCGCAGTTTACTTTTCCCGATCAGCAACAGTTGCCCAGACTAATTGGTAGGACCGGCGACAGTATAATTTTTGATAGCATTGTTATACATTTCACCACACAATTATGAGGCGTTTTCTACCGTACAAAAATGATGACGTAAAATGTGCTTATGTCTTTATCATTTCTGCACTCTTTTAGCTTGTGAAACAGTGCAGATTTCCTTAGTTTGCGAGGCTCATTAAGCAATTAGCCACGAAAATCCATTCTATATTCTGAATGTGGTCGCGCTAAAGGGTGTTGTTAGGCATGCTGCACAGCTGAGTGATGGCGAAAATAAATGCTGCAAAGTCAGTGGAAGTTGCAGATTTTTTGCCATTTATGTTGCTGTTGCTGACCTTGCAATGCCATATCAATTATACACGTGTAGGCAATAGGCATTCAGGTTTTTCATAATAATTTCTTATTACAGGCCATGGATTGTTCTTGGTTGTTCAGACGATAAATTGTTTGATTGTTAATAAAGCAAACTTGAACGAGAACAGCTTGAGCGGTCTAGGGTGAGATTACTGAAGGCCTTCTGAACATCTGACAGCATGCCGCTGATTTTGGCAAAACACTGGTCTGGAAGTACGACAATGAAGATGGCAAAAATCTTTTTGCCAAAATATGGAGTACAAAAATGAAGGCCTTGTCTTTCTTTGGAGTTAATTCTGTGCTTCATTATTAAAGACTGATCAGTGGGTCCAATGGCTTAAGTCACTTCAGGTTTTCATTTTTTTTTTTTTTTTTTCAGGTAAGAAAATAACCATTCAGATTCCCAAGATGTGGTCAGTTTTTCAAACTCGGAGGTTTGCTGCTATGCATTTGGAAATGTTAGAGCCGCTGGCCAGGTCAGACTGGCCATCAGTCACGTGAATCGGTATCGATCAGACTTTATCAATCACACGTGACGTGTAACACCATCGCATAACTGTCTCGCTTGATCATACTTCAGTCTGAACCGTTGGATGGTTAAAGGCTTACTTAATTGTTGATACAACAGGAAGTTGGAGAGACTGGGGTCCAATGAGCCATATATTTGTAATAGATGTCAGAGCTGCTTAAAAAAGGCAAAATAGTGATACGGCTCATTGGTCCCCATGACTCATCAGATCCCAGTGTCCCCCATGCAGTTCATTGTGTTGTACTGTATTACGCTTTTCTTCTTACTAATTATAGTGCCTCCATGATTCTCTGCCTTCGGTAAAACCTCTCAGATGAGTTGATTTGGATTCCCTCCTGGGTTGTTAATTCTTTAACTGTTGTCCCTGGTGTCTTAATCAGTGAGTTTGCAGGGATCAAGACAACACAGCAGTCATACAGCTAAAAAAGCCCCGAGCCACGCAGCTTCGCATATAATGCAGCAGTGAAAAGATTAGTATCCTCATTGTCTTCTTCATACAGTCTGACTTCACGGTCCTCCGCTACACAGTTGTTAACATTTTATAAAATAAATATTGGGAGACACAAGGTAGAATTTCTGTGATTCATTTCTTGAAGCAACATTTTGAAAGCTGTTTTTTTTTTTTTCAATTTTTACTGCACCAGTAGTGTTACCACCCTCATGCGATATCAGGGCAGAATGCGCACAGTTAACTAGGTGCAGACAATTGAGATAAAGAAGTTTTTTTTTTTTTTTTTCTGGGCAAAGTAGAGAGCGTACACTTGCTAGAACATAATCTGAGAGATGTAAGATAATTGGAAGCACTGAATACATTATATTTCTATGATAATTAAAGCACATAGAAGGGATTACAGGGGGTAAAAATAAACAGTGACTTCACAACACACTCCACCATCTGGAATTTACTTGATAGTGGTAATTGGAAATGGTTGAGGAAATGGAGAATGTGTTGCCTTTTAGCGTTCAGCAGATGTTTCACATTTTATTGGCTCTTTATTCTGTTCCCTATCTCTGCAGGGTTATCGGTTCTGTATACAGTTGATGATGGTGATAGAAGGTAAGAGAAAAGGGTTGTTTTTTTGAGTCCAACAGATGCTTCTCTTTTTACAGGCCATTTTATGGACCACCTCTCAATGCTTAATGGGACTCGTGGCACATTGCACAGGTGTCGGACAGGGATACTGTGCTATCCTGAGGCATACGTGGCCCGCCATTAATGGACATTAATGGTCCACGCGTCTGCTGTGTCTGCCGGTTCTGATCAAATTCATTCTTGTCAGGTTGTTATCTTGAGAGTCTGTGGACTACAGAGGAACAGCAAAAATTAAATAAAAAAAAAAAAAATTAAACTTTCATCCGCCTCATTCATATTTATGGAATAATTCCACATAGTATCTTCTTCACAGTTATACATTGGCAGAGGGCATGCGCATCGGGTCCGCTGGAGAAAAACCACCTCAGTCCTTCGTGTGGAGAAAAGATCGTTAGCTGAAGAATGACAGCTTACTGTCAATTCTCAATGATTGTCAAACTCCATGAAAATGGTTTATTTACCGGAATGGCAGTTGTCAAAGATATTAAAATGCATGCTGGACTCAGTAGAGATTGCCTGAATACTAATTAGTAGTCTGCATGTCTTTTTTTTTTTTTTTTTTTTGAAAATACATCGGTTTTCTATTACAAGTAAATTACCCAAATCAGTTGTGTGATAAACAGAATGTTATACTCTTGGCCTTGTCATTAGAAAGTTATGAAACTTGGTGAGTAAAATTTGCTAAAGCTCGCAAAAATGCACAATTTAATCAACACGTTTAATAACTTTCTAATGACGCGACCACTTGTGTAAGTTCCTCTGTTTAATACATGTTACCTGCTTTACCGGATGAGCAACTGGGGCATCCCACAATGACTAGTACTACCCTTTTCATGCATTATTTTCAGAAGCAGGAAGCAAAAACATACAGTGAGTACCATCATTTATTTTAGTTATGTACACAAGCACCTTGAATCTCACAGGACACAATGATGATGAGGTCTGAAGTGCTGACTGTCAGCTCCCATTTGTGGGTGTTTTCATCCACATCAGACGAACCGTTTAGAAATGACAGCACCTTCAGTACATAGTCCGGCCGCCCCCCAAATTTTGAACATTTGGACATACTGTCCTATGCAAGCAATGACTGTTTGACGTTTGTGACACGCAGACAAACCCAGACACTGGGTATCTTTCCTGGTGATGCTCTGCCAGGCCTGTACTGCAGCCATCTTCAGTTCCTGCTTATTTCAAAGACTTTTTTCCCTCAGTCTTTGCTTCTGCATGTAAAATGCATGTTCAGTGGGATTCAGATGGACCTAGGCAACAGGACCAAAATAACAACAAAAACAAAATGTGTCACTGTCCTGTGAATTATGGTTCTCACTGTAAATTTAGTACTATGGCATTGACTTAAAAACGACAGCATCCATTCTCCCAAAATCACCATGTCAGCCCATCAACAGATGACAGATGTTCCCGTCACTGAGCCGGGATGCATTCGAGTGAATTCTAAACCAAATAATGTTGTCAAGTTGGTTGCTAATCACACACTGCCAGCCACCGTTCTATAATCAAGCGCTGTGCTGACAAGTCAGTCCGAAATGCATATAGCGGGACGCCCCGGTGGCACATCGGTCAAAGCGCACACACCATAAAGGTTGTGTCCTTTTCGCAGTGACCTGGATTCGATTCCGGCTCGGGTCATTTGCCGCATGTCATCCCCGTTCTTCTCCCCCAACCTTCTTGTCTCTCTCCACCCTGTAACTGTCAAATAAAGGTAAAAAATCCCCAAAAAATAATCTCAGAATACATATAGCTTGCATTGTTCCTCTGAGAAGTGACTGCATCTATCTGGCTGGCGAGCCTAGTCTCATCCCGACGCGTCATATATTGGCGCTACCTGACGGTAAAGGAGGCTTTCGCCGTCCTTGTTTGAAGCCTGTTTAAAAAGAACCCTACCCCCTAACCCCTATCCCCTAACCCTTAACCCAATCTCTAACCGTAAGTGTCAAATAAGGACGCAAAAAGCCTCCTTTACCGTCATATATCGACACTTGGTGAGGTAGCGTCACAATATGACGAGTCAGAATGAGAATGTGTTGGGCTGGCATGCATGGTTGAATTGCCAAAGTTTCAGACCCGAGTGGATAATCTTTCAGATGAGTTGAGTGCTCTAAGACTTGGAGACTAATTATTTTCAGTGTCATAAATGCCCAGTTTCATAAATTATTAAATAATGCTATGATTCCGCAATTCTAAGGAAATTCACGCTCAGAATGACTTAAATTAGCTCTGGCAGATGCTAACTCTAAAGTAGGGGCACAGATCTGAGGAACTGCAGGGTGTATCTATCCTTAAAACACACATAGCCTGCTTTCGTCATGCTCACACCTGACTTTAACTGCCCCGTGCTGAAATACAGTTGGCTGCCCATGGAGGTAAAGAAGAAGACTGTCAGAACCACTGCGCTACCTAAAGCATAGGGTGTGATGCTCAGGTAGTGGTGGCTGTGTATAGGATTCTTGCAATTTCCCACCACAGCTGTCACACGTTAATTTTCATAAAATTCATATACAGTATGCTTTGAAAATCATGGCTGGGTTTTTGTGAGGGTATCTCAGTATGTTTTGTTTTGATTTCTTTCTTTATCATTCACTGCTGTGTTGCATTTATTAAACCAGTTTATTGTGTTTCCATAAGATCTTTTGTCATGAGGGCGAATGTTTTAATGAAATAAATATTTTTGCGAACAGCTACACATCCCCGAGAGCAGACCCCAGAGAACTGTAATGAGTATCTCTGGCTGGATCCAATTTAAAAAAAAAAAAAAATCAGAGAAATTAAAGTAATACGCTTGTTTATGTTGTCTTGAATATGGACGGCTCCGTTGAAAAGAACTTGCCACTTAGCTAGTGCATCACTAATAAGTGTAACTAGTTCAGGCAGGAAATTCGAGAAGAGCTACATCAGCTGACAGCAGCCTGGTAAGCTACCAGCCACGTCAGCTTCGGCAGGCACACAACAATTGGAGGATGACATCATCACATGAGGTAATACAATGGTCTATTTGAAAGACGTCAAGCTCACTCACTTCTGCTGCTGTTTGCAATGACTTTTCATGCTATGCAACACTCTCTTTGGTTTTGCTGGCCTCCTCCACCCCAGCCTCCACCTGTTTGGTTCTGCTTACATCGGGGGGGATTTTGATTTCTGTTCACGACTATGTTTGTATGTTTGCTGTGCTTAGGTAGTACATTCCTCCAGAGCAGAACCGCCGCCAAATACGATGTAATGCTTATTCCCATGAATAAATTGTTCTATTTTATTGAAACGTGAGTTTTCCTGACTGAACTATGGTAAAACTATGTAGCATAAATTAAAGATAGCATAAAGAGAAATTAATATTAAAAACATTGCAATTTTAGGGTAGGAGGGTCATGAGTTCCAGTCATTTTTATTTAACATTTGTTATGACCACAAAAGTGAAAGAACTGTGTGAATATATTCAGGAGGCTGAGAATGTAAATTCAAGTCCCCAAACTATTTTTCAATTATTTTTAATTCTTTGGTACCTTCCCT
The DNA here is from genome assembly GCA_029692085.1 of Gymnothorax javanicus. Classification (NCBI taxonomy): domain Eukaryota; kingdom Metazoa; phylum Chordata; class Actinopteri; order Anguilliformes; family Muraenidae; genus Gymnothorax; species Gymnothorax javanicus. The sequence goes on along the minus strand of CM056199.1, from coordinate 1,353,196 downwards.
ACATTTTTAAATTCTGTAGTACTAATTCTATGGTACCTTTCTTACATTTCCCCGTGGTGTAAAAGCTGCTGTGATGTAGCCTTTAAAACAATGGTAACAGCACTTTGCAACTAAATGTTCTTATTTATTCTAAGTGTGTTAGCAAATCTGTCCATCTAAATCCCACCTGCAGTTTTAATTTTGATTCTTGATTGCAACTAATGCACTCCCATTAACTTTAATTGCATGATGTCATATAAGTGGGAGAAATGGGATTAAACCAAATTGTTTGAGAGACAGAACAGGCACCTGTAAGAATTTCACACCAGTGTTTTTATTTTATTCTATTTTTAGTTTCCACAATAAGAATCTCCTTGTTGTTTAGGCTCAGCCAATCTAATTTCAAGGAGGGGAGATTCCGATTCAGTTGGTGAGACAGGAAGTGAAGCAAGTATTGCGTGTGATTGGTCGCCTGCAGTCTGCCTGCGCCAGGTGAATACAAAATGGCCTCTGCTATGAAATGACTGCTTGGCTGAGTGGAGGGGAGAAGTTTTTGCCTGGCACTGTGTTCTCTGTACCTTCTCACAGTCGAGGAGGATGCTGTATATGGGTTAAGCTTTGATACTCGACCACTTTTAAAACTACAACCCCAATTCCGAAATAGTTGGGACAAAGTGTAAATTGTGAATAAAATCAAAATGCAATGACTTTCAGATTACATGAGCCAATATATTATTTAAAATAAAACATAGAAAACATTTCAAATGTTGAAACTGAGACATTTCACATTTTTATCCACAAAATGAGCTTATTTCAAATTTTCTGGCTGCAACCGATCTCAAAAAAGCTGGAACGCAGGCAAAAAAGGGCTGAAAAAGCAATTAATATATAAGAGAATTAGCTGAAAGAACATTTAGCAAGTAATTAAGTTAACTGGCATCAGGTGTGTAACATGATTGGCTATAAAAGGGATGTCTTAGAAGGCTGAGTCTCTCAGAAGTAAAGATGGCCAGAGGCTCTCCAACCTGTGAAGGCTTGCTTAAAAAAATTGTTGAATACTTTAAAAATAATGTTCCTCAACGTCAAATTGCAAAGGCTTTGAAGGTCTCATCATTGACAGTGCATAACATCATCAAAAGATTCAGAGAAACTGGAAAAATCTCTGTGCGTAAGGGACAAGGCCGAAGACCTTTACTGGATGCCCGTGATCTTTGGGCCCTCAGACGCCATTGCATCACTCACCGGCATGATTCTGTCATTGACATTACTAAATGGGCCCAGGAATACTTCAAGAAACCACTGTCTGTAAACACAGTCCGCCGTGCCATCCACAGATGCCACCTAAAACTCTATCATGCAAAAAGGAAGCAATTGTTGAGCACGATCCAGAAGCGCTGTCGTGTTCTGTGGGCCAAGGCTCATTTAAAATAGACTGCAGCAAAGTGGCAAAGTGTCCTGTGGTCAGACGAGTCCAAATTTGACATTCTTGTTGGAAATCATGGGCGTTCTGTCCTCCGGGCTAAAGAAGAGAGAGACCACCCCTCCTGTTATCAGCATTCAGTTCTAAAGCCAGCATCTCTGATGGTATGGGGATGCATTAGTGCATATGGTGTGGGACACTTGCATGCTTTAAAAAGCACCATGAATGCTGAAAGGTATATAGAGGTTTTAGAGCAACATATGCTCCCCTCCAGACAACATCTCTTTCAGGGAAGGCCTTGTGTATTTCAGCAGGACAATGCTAAACCACATACTGCAGCTATTACAACAGCATGGCTTTGTAGCAGAAGAGTCCGTGTGCTGAACTGGCCTGCCTGCAGTCCTGATCTTTCACCGATTGAGAACATTTGGTGCATAATTACACGAAAAGTCCGTCAAAGGAGACCCAAAACTCTCCAGCAGCTGGAAGCCTGTATTAAACAAGAGTGGGATCAAATTCCAATGGCTAAACTCAAGAAACTTGTCTCCTCAATGCCCAGACGCCTCCACTCTGTGTTAAAAAGAAGAGGGGATGCTACACCATGGTAAACAGGCCCCTGTCCCAACTTTTTTGAGACCTGTAGCAGCCATCAAATTTGGAATGAGCTCATTTTGTGCATAAAATTGTAAAATTTCTCAGTTTCAACATTTGCTATGTTATCTCTGTTCTGTTGTGAATAAAATACTGGCTGATGTGATTTGAAAGTCATTACGTTTTGATTTTATTCACAATTTACACTTTGTCCCAACTATTTTGGAATTGGGGTTGTATATGGATAAGTTCAAAGTTATAAATAACATGAATCTGATGTCATTGACTAATGTCACTATGGTTGGGTTCGACAGTGCAACTGACCATGGTCCTCAAAAGATTCAAATGTAAGAATGCTCTGAACCTATCCGGCACACGATCTCTTATTCTTAAATAAAAAATAAAACCGTGTATTGGTTTAAAGAAGTCTTGCTCCTCTCTGCAAAGCATTAGGATCTGATGCAAGGAGTATGGCACTGAGGATATGGGAGTATTAATGGGACACCTAGCTCTTTTTAATCGATGATGTGGTCAATACTGGGCAGCCGCTCCTAAAACTGAGATGAAAAAGCTCTCAGGCGGTGAAAATGGAGTGGGCTCATACATTTCCTGTCTGTCCTGTAATGAGAGATCTGGCACTCAAATGGCTTTGGAACAGAAAAATCTGATAAGCTGAGATGGCGTATCAAGTTTTTTTCCCCTTTTTCCCTTAAAGAAGTATTTCAAATCATGAATATTTAAAATTCTTAAATTGCAATGACTTACGAAAAGCCTATTGCGGGTACATTAACATTATGATCCAATCATAACTTTTGCAAATTCCGGATAAAGGGAACTTAAACTCATTTACTGAAATTAGGCACATGCGTTTTGTACATATTTTTGGCAAAGGCACTCTCTCTGAATGCAGAATAGGCCCTATAGTTCTATAGTTGCAAACTTAAGCCTTATGCAGTCAGCTAATCATTAGTCTACAATAGCAGACCCCAATATGTAATCCAGAGATTTTTTTTTTGTGAGGATATCACAATCCCACCATCTACAGAACAACACGGCTCCTCTTTTGTGCCCAGAGTTGAAGTTGATTAATTCAACAACTGCATGGCTCATCTGTTTGAGACCAAAAAAAAAAAAAAAAGTGTAGCTGTTTGGCAAAGTACTGTGCAATAAACACAATCCCAGTCCCCAACAAAAGCTTATAGAAATCCAAGGACTGAATATGCAGGGAATTGTATTCTTGAGCGAAACTAATTTATTCAATTCATTTATTTCAACATCCCAAAAATACAAATTAGGACAAACACACTTTGCATAAGGAAAGAAGTGTCCCCAACTAATTATGCGAGATGAGCAAAACAGAGATCGCAAATTGAGCCTCTTAAAAGTTTTTAGAATTGAGTTTGTTCAACCTAAGGAAAAAATATATTCACTAGCAGACTTATTTTAGGATTAGATTTGGTAGAGCAGTCACATGTTGCTCCCCGGCAAATATTTGTCAGTTTTAGCATGCAAAAAGGTAATTATTTCAGGTAAATTACCTTTCTGAATTCATTATTTTTTAATAGAACCAGATGCTGTCATTGACTTCCACAGAGAGAGCTGAAAGATTAATCGAAAGGACTGGAGCGATATCCATTATGCACTGTCGAGCAGAAATCCCTTGTGTTTACAGTAATTAATAAGAGAACAAAGATTCGGAAAAAAAGGACGCAGATGCAGCAGGAGATGGATAAATAAATTCACTTGCTGTTTGCCTGAAATATGCGCTGATAGATCAATATAGCTATTAATCATGCATTTGGAACACAGTACATTGGTTTTGCAGTCAGTTTCACGCATAGGAATGTCTGTGCTATTGTTGAGGTGTTTAACAAACATTCAAGGAAAAAGAAAATTGACAGTTTACGGTCACGGCTGTAGTTGCATTTTGGGGGGAAAATGCAGTTTGAAAATGGCCGTAGTCCCTTTTTGCCATGAATCAGAGAAAGTCAATTAGTGATTTTATAATATGGAATAAGGATTTGTTCACTCCTGATTGGTCGAGACGTGCTCCGCTGGTTACTGTAAACAGCGATATTCACCGCGGGAAAGGTGAATATAATAACCCGACGACCTCCAGCTAAAAACAGATTAGGTTTCCCCGCAGCAGCTCCTGACAGTGTTTGTATTTCGTGTCAATCCGTCCCTGTGCAGAGCTTTAAGTCAGAGTTGTTGCTCTTCTCTTATTTTATATTTTCTAGCAGGGTCATATAATAAAACAGTTATTGACTTCAGTTATCGGTGAATCCAATGATCGGTGAACATCACTTGTCCGAGGTGGATAAATCGTTGGATTCAACCTAACTGAAGTCAATAATCAAATATTATTATTTGAGGTAAGGATTCGCTCCCTTCTGACTGGTAGAGGCAAGCTCTGCCGGCCACTTGTCCAACGTTGATGAATCGCTGGATTCGCCTCAACTGAAGTCAATAACTGTATATTACTGCCCTCGGTCCCCGCTCATCACATGTCTGTTTTTCAGTGTACTCAAGCTACCAGCCCCTGCTCTAATTTATTGGTTTGGGGTGATTGCAGTGGTCTTTAGGGTATTTGCATGCATTCTCTTTATCATTATTGCCCACATGTATCACTGGGAATGTGCCATCCTGAGGATTCTCACTTCAGCCATAATTTAGCTCTAATCGCCCTCTCGATAGGATCTCTTGCTGTTGAATGAGGTGTGCTGTGTAATGATTGGAGCGAAAATCCCACTGGCCAGTAGATCGACAGGTGCACGGACAATGATCGACAATGTTGAGATATGAAACAAATGTTTTTTTTAAGAATATGTAGTTTTTTTATGCTGTTGGATAATGTACTATCTGTATCTGGCAAAGAAGCCCTCTATTATTCCCCTCTGTCGACCATTTCTCTTGTGTAGACGTTATCTCGCAGGATATCAAGTATTTCTCTTCACTATTCCCCTTCTGTCAGCGAAACATTTTCAAATTTATTATTTAAAATATCCTTGTGCTGTCGGCTAGAACGGCTGTAGGCAAATGGCAGCACACAAATCACCACGGCTTCATATGTGAGAAAACAAATATGTATTGTTGCCTCTGACAATGCCGGAGGTTGTCAACATGATGTTCTATGCATGCAGGACAAACAACATGGCTTTAATGGTCCTTATCAATATGGAAGCACAGTCTTTGAAAACCTGTTTGATTGGTAGGGAGCCACAAGTACATGGTTCAATAGTGTTCACTCAATAAGTGCCTTCTATGCACACAGCTTTGAAAGAAACAGAAATCTTGAAATTGGCACAGACCATGGAGAAAAAAAAAACTTCTGTTCTTGGAGACTATTCTACAAAGCAGTCAAGCCACAAAGACACATTAATAATAAATACAACTAACCCAACTGCTCAAGGAAATTAATGTTTAATGAAGTTTTACTGCAGAATTATGAAATAATAAGGTTTCACATTAAGCTGTGCTGTGCTTATCATCATTTTTTATCATTTATACAGTATATGCAAGTTTTTTCCCCCTACAACTAATTTTATGCCAGCCCTTGGCTTGGATTTTACTGCAGATGACACTGGGCAGTCTTCCCACGGAAAATGATTGGATAGGTTGTAAATGCAAGCAGGGAAAACAACCTGTGTCTGTGTAAAGGTGCCCTCTAGCAACTGGAGTAATTATGAACACAGCAGAAGTCCAAAGGGTTGGAGGTTGGGTTGGTGTATAAAATGAAGGATTTTCCCACTGGAGGTCCATGTTCTACTCCTGCTTCTGCAAGTTTAATACTACGAAGTACAGGTAGCAACGGTTTTTTAAGAGGCTAAACTGTATAAAACAACAATTGCTTTTCCCTGACTGTGAACCCTAACCCATCTCTAACCATTTGTTTTTGAAAGAGCACTGCTGGTCTTACAGTAATTTATAAAGCAGTCCCCCTTAGGTCTAAGAACCAATCCTATGGGTTACATTTGAGGGTAGGACCAAATAACTGATGTGGTCGTATGGGTTGGACAATATGTTGGGTAATACGGCAGCACTGAAGACTGTCTTGTACCAGCGCTGCCTGACCCTGTTTCTGAAGATCTACCGACCTGTAGGTCTTTATTCCAGTCTTAAGGAATCCTCTGGGAACAGCCATAGCGGAGCTGTTCGACAGGAGGTGTTCGACAAAGTGTCTGGATATCTACCAAACTGTATCATTCCACTCCAGTTCTGACTAAGCTCATTTCATTCATCTGCTGGAGCTGGAGGGCTCAAGCCTGACCCTGGAGGTCTGCCGACCAGAACGTTTTTGCTCTGAATAGCCAGGTTTACATGCAGACTTTTTGTTCAGTCTGATTGAGATCATTCTGATTGAAGATTTCAGGTCCACTGTTTACATGTGACGTGATCTATTCCGATCTGGCGTTCATAAGCGACACCGCATTTAATCAGAACAGATTTTTTACAACTGCGTGACATGCGCAGATTGATGAAAAAAGTATCCACTTTTGTTGTTATGCCGTTTTGGCTTATAGTAGCCGGTCTTCAACATTTTCTAGCGGTTCTAATTTGTTCGACATTTCAGTCTATCCCAGCTCCGCCGAGTTTTTTGCGGACTTTTTGGAACAGTTTGCTATTTCTTGTTTTCCTGTCATCTACGCGTGTGATTATGTTCAGTTGTTTGAGAGTTTCTGTAGACCAGTTCTGCGTGCTGCGCTTGGACGCCACCATATTTGCAAGTGAAGAAATGACATTGTTCATTTACGTCAAGACGAAGCATGCACAGAAAGAACGCGGCCAGAAAACTTTCCATTTCACTGTTTCCATGATAAAATTTTACTTTTCATCGGTTTGTGAAAAGGAATATTCTACACCTCTGAAATTGAAAGAAATGCCATTCGGTTTAGGCCTGTTTATTCTGATTGGGGTGTTTATATGGAGCGTTTTTATTCGGTTTGGGCTTCTAAACTAATTTTAATTGGAATATTAGGCTCTGTGTAAACCCAGCTAATGTAACAAAGCTTGCCTCATTCAGCGGTTACACCCTCAGAATTATGGGTAAAGTAGAAGTCCACTTCTGTCCCTCAAGGTGAAGTCTTACTAATGTACCTCCCAGAGCTAATAATTGAACCTCGACATAACTATGTACCCTTTCAAGGGCTTTAAAGCAACATATACATTTTAAAGGGTCAAATAGGTGTATCCGAGAGGGCACTGCCCTAGTAACAAGCCATTGTACCCGAAAGGTACGATGATGTACTTTATCTTCTGACAGCGTACAGCAGGGCAGCCCCATAAATTCTGTACATTTTCACTCAAACCCTGGCAAAACACATTACATTCAACAGTCAGTCATGTCTTCGAGATGCTAATCAGCAGAATGCAGTGCGCCAAATATGACGAGCCATTTTAGCACATCATTGAATTGAAATAGGAAAATTACATTAATTCTCAGTTCCAAGCTACAATTACTAAGAGTAGCAGCAGTCTAATTCTGATAGTGCCAAGAAGCATCGGGGCAAAAAAAAAAAGCTTTTTTGAGCTTTTTTGCCTTAAACCTTCAGCGCGCGTGAGGCTATTCATGGCTTTGACGCGAGAACAGCCGCTAACGTTCATTTTAGGGATCTTGAGAGGTCTATCGAACAAATCGCCTTCCTGCTCCATTTCCTCGTGTTGACAGAGCTCGACAATGCCACTGCAGCTGTCTGGCTGCAAATTACTGATGGCACCATTCAATTAGGGAAGTTAATTTTTAGATTGCCATCCTGTATTCGGTGTGTAACTCCTGTTGAAAATATTCACTTTTCTTTCGGTTTCATCTGCACTTTACTTCCCAGGGCATTAGCATGAGTAATGCAATGAGGCTGTAGAAAATTAAATCTCGCTGTGTCAACACTGACCCATTAAAATGAACTTTTAAATATTCCAAATGAGCGATTGCCCAGTTACTTGTGAATCACTCAGGAAAGCATGGCAGCTTTAATGCTCTCGCTCTGCGACCCAGCAGCAACAGTAAAACAGAAAAATGTGCCTTACAGTGCCTTGCATTAATATTTGCACTCTTGGTAAATATTAGTTAAAAAGGCTATGTCAAAATGTGGTTTCTTCTTATCCTAGCAATCTTTTATTCAACATATTAACAATAATCTAACCTTGAATTTGAAGAAAAGAAGGAAAAAAAATCCAATTTATTACAGTCATTTTTTAGGATTACAGTGCACCATAATGATTAGAAAACTAACTGGTCAACCATGACTTCCGTTTCCCTTGGGAATATATATGAAGCGACACACAGGCCTAAGTCATCTAACCTCATGGTAATGAAAAAAGACAGTAAGCCACGAGCTTCACAAATGAGGAAGTGGCTGTTTGTAGGAAAATACACTGTTGCTCATAAAGTTGGAACAAAATATTTTTTAATCTGTTTTCATAAAATGATTTTGATAATATTATTTATTCTTGATTGATAAAGTGTCTGAATACAAAATTATTCCAACATTATGGGCAATAGTGTGGATTAAATTTGAGCACACTATACCCACTCAAACCATCAGGGTCAAAAGTAAGATCTCAAGGGATGTGGCAATGTTGAAAAATCTGCCTGAAAGTTGGCATGTGCCTATTTTGAAAGCATTGAGTGTGGGGAGGATGGTTTGTGCGATCGAGGAAACTCCAAGGATCACAGTTGGAGAATTGCAGACATTAATTGTGTCCTTTGGTCAGAAAGTCTCCAAAACTATGATCAGATGGCATTTACACAAACACATTCACCTGACAAAAGCCTCTGTTGTCATCAAAAAAACGAAGTCATGATTGTTAAGTTTGCCAAAGCATACTGGAAATTCCTGTGGGATGGTTCTGTGTGAGACTAAAACAGAGCCCTTTGTTTAAAAAAAAAAAAACAGAGGATGGTTCGGAGAAATTACAAAGATAGCCATTTTGTAAAGAACCGCAGCCCCTCTGTGAAGTATGGTGGTGGATGTCTGGTGTTGTGTTATGTGTCACGTCCTGTCTCTGCGGTAATTAGTTCTCCAGCTCTTTCCATTCCATTCTGTATTGTCTGATTGAATAGTTAATTATTTCCTTGCCATGTCAATCCTCTCGTGTATTCCTCACACCCTTTCCTGCACCTGCTATTCGTTTTGCCGCGTTGTCTGAGTGTAGTTCAGTTTCTCGACTGGTGCCTGCAATCAACTACATGTACGGTTTGGTCCGCGCTTCATTTCACGCTTTTAAAGCGACACACAAAATATGATGCGTAAAAACCTCCAGTTTCTCACGCAACTTTTACACGTAGAAGAAACATCTAGCATTCGCTGGGTCTACTCTCTGTGTTTCTTTACCAGATTGCCATTGTCCCGCCTCATGTTAAACAGTACTCATGTAAAACAGTACTCTCTCACATTTCATTCTTCTCCCTCCTTAATCCAGGTTCTTTTGTTTTTCCTGCCTTGCCGTGTGTTTGTTTTTTTTCTCTTCGGGATTCCTGTGTTGGCCCAGTGCTCCCCATTGTTTTGCCGGCCCCGACTTCCCTGGAACGGCTTTCCTGGCTTTGACATCCACTCATCTCATCAACTTCACCCTGCACCAGTGAAACGGTTGCAGCTCTCAGGCCCAGGACTGCCTTCTGACTAAGGTCTCCTTCACCTCCATTGCTCTGTCTGCTGTGTTCGGGATTTGGACCATCTACTAAGATCATTAATTCCCTCTTGATTCTGATTCCACTGTGGGCCTCATTTGTCCTGAATATTCTGTCAATGGGGCTAAATTTTCTCCAGAAGCCCTGCACAACTTTTCAGGATTCATGGTCGCTTGGATTCCATCAAGTACCAGCAGACGTTAAATGAAAACCAGACTGTCTCTGGCAGACAGCTTCAACTAGGCCTTGATCGGATCTGCTAACAGGACAATGACCCTAAAGATGCGTTGAAATTATGCAAAAAAATGGTTCATCAACCTCAAAATCAAGGTTTTGCCATAGTCATCCCTGTCCCCTGATCTCAACTCTGTGGGACTAACCGAAAAGGAAAGTCCATCACTGCAGACCAAGAAATGTGAAGGATTCAGAGAGATTGTGCATGGAGCCATTGTTCCAGATCCCTTGGTATGTCACCTTCAACCTTTTCATGCACTATAGGAGAAGAGTCAGGACTGTTGTCTTAGCAATGGGAGTCAGCACAAAGTGTTAAATTCAGGAGATGCAATAACTGTCGCATGCGCCTTTAAAAAAAAAAAATTGTTTCATAATATTTTTTTTCTGTCAGTCACTCATAATCATTTCAGGTTACATTTTTGTTAATATTTTGAATTAAATATCAAGTGGGTGAATAATAGGGGCATTTATTCACTTTCACTTTTGTTCATGTTTATCAACGTGTACTGAAGGTCATACTGTATGTGCTCGTTGGCATGAATGCACTTGATCTTATTGTTCAGCTTGAAACATCTGATTCATACAGTGATTTAGGTTTACTCAGTGCATTTCTACCTCTCATAATAAGCATAATGCTCATTTTTGCCCAATTCAAACACCCTCACTCCCCACACACACACCTAGAGGCCTCAATGCTGCAGAACATCTACATTGCAGAATTATGAAAATAGCAGAAGACTCTCACTGGGGAACTGCATTGTATAACAGGTTCTGACACGTAACACTACGGGAAATGGCTGAGTTCATAGTTGTGATCTCTCATCTTCACAACTATGATGACGGAAACTGTAATCTCTGATGAGGGGTGTAACCAAGGGCTATGGGCCTCAAAAAAAGCTGTCACATGGGTCCAACCATCCCATTTCGATTTATTTGACAGAAGTGTCAATGAGGTTGTATTGAATCCTGAAGAACATTTCTCCTGGGGGTACCAGTTGGAGTGTGTAGAAAGGTTACTGTAGTGGACATAGTGCTGCTGCTTATTTCTAGTGTTTCGTAAGAGGATGAATCCAACAAGACTGAACTACCAGTATTGTGAAATATGGATTGTCATATCAGCTTGACTCTGTTACTTCATTTATTTATTTATTTATTTATTTATTTATTTTTCAAGCATGGATCAAGTGTCTTTGTCACATATGAAAAAGTACCACTAAGCGAACAAAGTTTTTGGGAAGTTTATCTCTGACACCAATCAGTTTGTTGGGTTGCATTCCAATCTTCTGATGATTATGGGTGCGAAATTAGGAGCAATTCAATTACCTTGCATGAAAGGCTAAAGCTACACAACACAGCAGGACTGCAGTTTTCTATAAAAGACCCGGTGAAAGCGGTGAGGGAAGTTATTATGTGCACAAGCTGTGCATGACTTTAGTAACAGGCTACGATGTGCCAGAATTTTTGATCAGCCTAAGCTACACTACCTTTCGCACACCCTAAGATCTTGTCAAGTCTTTATCTCACATGTACGTTTACAAGAGAGAAATCACTGGAACCCATGCTTGTTTATTACAAATAATAAATTTACTAAAAAAATACATACGGAATCCAGCACAGGTGATTGAAATGATCAGCTCGCTATCAACCCCCTGAAGCTGCTTGATAATGAGTAGATTATTTGAATCACCTGTGCTGGAGCAGGGAGAAATCTAACACATGCAGGACAGGTGGTCCTCCAGGAGAGGTTTGAGAGACACTGGATTAGACCATCGCTACTGATCTGCTTAAATATCGACAAAGTGACTGATTCTGGTTTTTCTTAATTTGTTTTGTTATATACATGGTTTATACATCGGGCTTCAGTTTTTCTACCTTATTGTCGCACAACCAATATGAGAATTATACACCAGAACAAAATATTAAAAAAATGTAACTACACTGCAAAAAGTGAAAGATAAAAATACTAGGTAAGATGAATTTACTTATTTTTTAGTCTTAAAACACTTATTTCTATCACAATATTTCTTAGTCGGACAAAAAAAATTTGAGGTAATTTTGACTAGTTGCCAATGGAATAAGAAAATTTCACTTGTCAAGCAAATAGCAACTTATTTTAAGTTACTGTTTGCTTGACAAGTGAAAATTTTACGTTACTATTTGCTTGACAAGTGAAAATTTCTTATTCCACTGGCAACTAGTCAAAATTACCTCAAAATTTTTTGTCCAACTAAGAAAAATTGTGACAGAAATAAGTGTTTTAAGTCTTAAAATAAGTAAATTCATCTCACCTAGTATTTTTATCTTTCACTTTTTGCAGTGTATTACAGAAGATATTGGGGTGTGCAAAAACTTTTGACCGGTAGTGTACCTATGATAGGAGTTTCAGCCTGAAATGTCAATGAAATGACAAATGACCAAACCTGTTATGGTTCAGACTGGGAATCAAGTGCAGAATCAGATGTGCAGTCCACATGGTTATTTATTTACAGCAGTACAGTACACACTGGGGACAAAACCACTGATGAAGTGGAGATGGAACCCCAGATAATAATGGACAGCTCAGTACAGATGTAACAGGCAAGGCTGGGCTGGCAATCGCTGGCCAGTAGCTTCCGGAATGCAGCCAGATGGTGTCCAGACTTCACCAGTACTGAACTGCTTCAGAGGACGCTTGAGAGTGCCCACTCCTGGACAAGCTTCTTCCGTACTGACTGGACAAGGAGAACAAACTTGGAGGGGTTAACAAGAACACAATCTCAGTCCTGGACCCTGATTAGGATTGAGCTCGTTCTTGGTTACTGAATAGATGAACATGCCTGAGTTGGGTTAACTTGAACGCTGTTTTGATCTTGGACCCTGGTCAGGATTGGAATCTTGTTTGAATTAACTAAATGACAATAAAGACTTTGTAGGGAAAAGTCTATCACTAAAGTACTGGTTGCGTAAGACAAAGAACTTAAACTAACGTACATTGACTGGGATCTTAGTACAAATACAACTTCACAAGCCAGCAACTTGCACATAAAGCAGAGGGCTTAAATAACCGTTACACGGTCATTAGGAGACAACCATGTAACGAGATTTAGCCAGTCGGGGAAGACGCACAAGATGGAAACCAATCACAAGGCACATACACCTAATAGACACGCAAGTTGCTGAATTCGAAAGGGACACACAAGGAATTCACATGAGGATTGTGAAAAACCCTCTGCGTTGAATGACTGTCAACCTCAGATATAAATGCAGTGATAATCAGGCTAAGTTTTACATTAAATGATTAGCAGCCTATGCTACAAGTGAAATGATGAACACCTCAAGTTGTTTATTAAATGATCATCAGTCTAAGCTGCGCATGAAAGGATAATCAGCCTAGGATCTATAGGTAAAATGATAAGCAGCCTTGTGTCGGCTGTTCATGAAATGATTAACTGCCTATGCTTATGGGGGCAGATCAATATCATTATAAATGAATGCACACAGAACTTTCAATTAAATATACGGTCTAAACGATTTACAAATCACTGTATTTGGTTTTTAGCTGCATTGTATACTAATAGAAATCCACAAACATGTGTTTAAAAGTATTTGAAATTTTCATTAAAAACATATTTGGATTATGTTACATTTACATACGGATTGCCATTCGTGAAATTCACTGCATTTGTGTGGGGTTTTTAGAGAATCCCCTGACATTGACCGATTCACAGCGGAAGATGTTCTTGAACTTATGAGAGCTGAAGGTTAACAACTCGTAACAGGCTGGAAACATAACTCCTCTGTGCCTCCCAGGCAAAACTAAATCCTCAGAAGATGAAAAGAATGAAAACTGGGTTCAAGTATCCTTAACGAAAAGGGCGTCATTTTAATGATCTAAGCGCACGGTCTGAAGCATCTAGCGCAAGTGCGTCAAGGGCGAGTCCAAATCCATTTTTGCTAGTTTAATGGAGGGTCATCAGAGTGGAATGCAAGGCGCAAGGTTCAAAGGGGTTGTACTTAATCTCTTCGTTAATCATAGGTGTGTTTTGGGCGTAACACAAATGAAGCCGATCAGAGTTTGTCCAGTCCCATATCCAGTAAAAGCCAGATGCCCTGGCATCTTGACGAACTGCTATTATAAGGGCGCAATTGCCTGGTGCTCAGGGCAAAAAAAAAAAAAAAAAAAAAAGTGTACGCTGCGAAGTGCGCAAGTAAACCGTTACTACACAGTAATCTCCAAAAATGTAATAAAAACATTTTTTTTTTAAATATTGTTCAAAATTGTTTTATTCATATCCTGATGTTAAAAATCATCAGTGAGAATTTCTGGGGCTGCCTTTGAACTTTACATTACATTACAGCTTGTGGATAAAACGAAGAAACAAAAAAATAAACCGATATTAATTCAGTGTCACGGGTAAAACAATAATTACACGGTAGTGGGGAACGACCAACAGAAATTAAAACAAGTGAGACTAACAGCCAGTGAGAAAGAGACAAAAATAAGGTTATTTTGATTACCGTAACCCCTTGAAAAATGTCTGACAGTAGTGAAAAGAACTTTCTTCCGTCTGGCTGACGATTGAAGGTCAGGTCTGATACATGGAAGAAATTCGGATTAATGATAGACGGTAACAGTGTCTCAGTTGCTTTTGCCGTTACTAAAGGACTTGTTTTTTGTGGCCACTTTGTTTTTCAGCCAAGCTGTAAATAATAATGAAGACATGCCAAATAAAATGCGGGGTTTTGTATTTGATGAGAAAAGCGGAACAAATGGGTCAAAAGCGCTGCATTAATGAATCAGGCCGGATTCAAAATAGATTTTTCAGATAACTGTGGTCAATGGGTCATCCCATGCATCTGAGGCGCATTTTCAGCTCTTCAAATATTTGTTCTGTTACAGTTTCTGTTTTGTGTGATGGAATAAAAATCCACGCGCTGTTTTAGACAATGTGTCATTTAATGAATACACAGCCTAACCATTGTCCCGGATGCTTTCAGGAGGGCTCTTCAAGAGAACAGCAGGAATAACAGAGCTCACCAATATCAAGAAGTCATGACTTTATCCTGAAGAATTTGTGAACACCGACATGCATTAGCGCACATGTTGAATCACATATTTTTACCTGATGGAACAGGTTCACTGTCAAATTAAATGGTTTGTATCACAGCATGCCTGAATGTGCGGACATCAGTCGCACTAACCGTTCTGGCATGCATTTTTTGAATATCTTGACAAAAACCTTTCACATTGTAATCTCTTTATTGCTAATCGGTTGCATGCACTGCTGCTCGTCTCTGCATGGGTATTATGTAACAAGCAGAGTGCACGTGCGTTGCGCACTCACCAGCAAAGACACATAATACTATCTGACTATGCGCCCTGAGATGAGCAGTCAAAAACTGACCAATGACTTTAGACCAGGTTTTTGTTGGTCAATTGCGCGATCGCTTTTTGCCGCCTCAAGATAGCAATGCGCCTGACCACACCTCATTTTATGACCAGAACACCCACGGGCGCTCAATTTGGCGCAAATGAATTGGCTATTTATGCAGCAAGGACGCTCAATGGGAAATTGGTATTTTCAGTGGCCGTAAAATAGCTACCGTATATGACCAAATAATCGCCCGCGTGCAAATACGCGTCTGTGTGCAAAAAGCCGCCGGGGGTCCGACCTCATTTTGCGTATTAAACGCCGGTTCAATTAAACGCCCGGGGTTCACTTAAACGCCCCGGCGATTATTTGCACTATTGTAATATAACGTCTGTGTTACCCCATGTTGCGGTAATACAGACGCTAAAACATGCTTCGGTTTGTCTTTGTATGTAGGGGAGAGCTGGTACGAAAGTTACATTTTTCACATGGACGTCATTTTAAAAGATAACGTTACAGACCGAAAAAAAATTTCGGAGCGATTAACTACTTTCGTGTGTGCTCTGTCAATATCAGGTGCTAAATCATCACCATATATATTGACTTCGGCAGAGTTTGACGTTGAATGGAAGTTGCGGATTGCTTCTTTCGACCTATCCAGCCGGGATGAAAGTAATGCACGGGCAGGGCAAAAGTAACGTGATCAAATTTACTGGAATCTTTTTTTAAATTTCTCATTAAAACGGAAGCAAAAACAGCCAGACATTTGTTTTAAACATTTTAATTGGCTTCAAATGTTCCAAAAGTGAACGTGAACGTGTTTAATGTGCAAGGTCTATTTATAAAAATTATCCCAGAGAGCAAGCACCTCCGCTCCGGATCTGCCCTGGCTCTGTGCCGACTCCAGCTGATCCAGCTCAGAGCCGGGGCAGATCCGGAGCGGAGGAGCTTGCTATCTGGGATGAAATTACTCATCACAGTTGTGACAGATATAATGAGTGGCACCCTCAGTGCATGCCTCATGCGACCACAGCAGACAAAAGATGCACCGCACCCACACTTCTCCAGGCAAAGATGAGGCAAATGTCTCCCCACAAACAAGACATTCCTCATCCTTGCCCCGAGAAACTGTGGTTGCAGTGTGTCCACTAAGCCTCGTTTTCTTTGGGAGTTTTGAGGAGGACTGTTTTCTCTGGCCCCTCTGCCGACTCTCCTCCTCCAAAGCAGCTTTTACTGGGGTGTCGGTCAGTATTGCTGTTGACCTGCAACATTCAATGAGATAATAGTCAGAATCAGCTTGTTTTTATACAAGCAAGAGAATCAAGACGAGTTAAAAATGACACTATGCTCACCTCTTTCTGCCTCTCCTTTTATTTTCTTTCCTCGAGCCAGCCTTTGGATATGGGCGAAGCTTTTCTGGGCTGAACCTCTGTACTGGCGTGCCACTAGATGTTCCTGGAACCACTAGCATACCTGGATAGATGATATTAAAAAAAATGCTTGGCAAGGCTCAACATGCACATTGAAAGACACACACAGACACAAACTCTCGCCATCTACAGGACTGGCTGACTCATGGGGATGCAGCTCAAATGGGCTCTGGCTAGGTTGCAGGTGTCTCAAGGGAGCAGGCGCTGGCGATGGAGCTGGTGATGGAGCTGGCGCTGGTGATGAAGGGGGCGCTGGTGATGGAGCTGGCACTGGCACTGGGGATGGAGCTGGTGCTGGTGCTGGTGCAGGACGGTCGGTCACAAAAGCTGGAGCAAAGTCTGCCTCACTGAAAATATCTGGATTCAAGGGCCAGATACCGGTACACTCGAACCCAGACGAAATGCTGCTTGGTGTCGCAGCTTGAGGCAGAGCTTTAGCCACAAGACTTGGGATGTTGTAGATGGTCAAAGTTCTTCCAGGGTTCATTCGCATCCAATTGTCTGCTGCACTGTTAATGTAGTGCTTCAGAGGGCCAAAAACGCTTCGGTCTAGCGGCTGAAGACGGTGGGAGCAGTGGGGTGGAAAAGACTGGAGTACAATGCCCTGTGACTTGCAAAAGTCAATAGCTACCACAGAGAGGTGTGATGCATGATTGTCTAAGAGTAGCGGCAACTTTGACTCCGGGGTCACGCGGGTGTGTCTTGCAAAATGCTGTAAAAAGGCCAAAAAATCTGTCTCCTGCATCCACCCCGATCCATTGGCAGAACCAATGCAGCCAAGGGGGCCGTCCCAAATGAAGTGGTCCTGGGAAATTCTTCCTTGGGAAGATAAAGTAAGGGGGAACAAAGTTGCCTTGTGCGTTGGCAGCAAAGGCAACGGTCACCAATGTCCCTCTTTCCGCGGAGGTCACAGCACCGACCTGGCGCTGCCCCTTGGTGGCAATGATTTTGTCTGGCACTTGAACCGTTGTGGTACCTGAAATAATAAATGAAATGAATCATTGCTGTTGCTGTTGCAAATCACTGTTGCTTTTTAATTTATCTAAATATAAATTTTTACCTGTTTCATCCATGTTCCAGATGTCATTTGCCTCAAAATTATAGCGGGTGAGGACAGTCTTTAGGTTGTTAAAAAACGCGGTCACGTTGGTCTTGTTGAAGCTGGTGGAACGGGACATGCTGATGGCTTGAGGTCGACGGATGGACAGGGTTTTGTTGCGCTCGAGGAAGGAGGTGAGCCAATCCTTCCCTGCCATCTGGTTTTTCTTCCATGAACATGGAGTTTTGAGGCCAATATTTTCGGCCAGCTCATATGCAAACTTTCGCACCTAAAAAAAAAGCATTAAAAAGAGGTTAATTCCCAGAAAGCAAGCACCTCCGCTCCGGATCTTCCCCGGATCTGCCCCGGCTCCAGCTGATCCGGCTCAGAGCCGTGGCAGATCCGGAGCGGAGGTGCTTGCTATATGGCGGAAGTGGTGTAGCTCTGTCCGCGGTGTTACTCGCACCTCTTTAGGACTCAGGCCAAAATATATATCGGCTGCTCTCTTTATATATGCCTGCAGTCTCTTCTCCTGGTCTTCTGTGAAGACTTTGTTGTGAGCCCTGTACCCCGGGGCCCTGGTCTGCTGCCCTCTTGCCTCTGCCCTCCTCTTGCAGTACCTGAACAGGGTGACATGACAAACGCCATGCACCGCTGCTGCCCTCCTTATACTATCGCCTCTTCGGACATCTAAAAAGGCCTTTGCGTAAACCTCCGGGTCAACCGTTCCTCTCTGGGTAGTTCTGACCCTAACTCTTGGCATTTTCTGTCGGAAAAACATAACACACATTTTTATTGAGCTTTTAAACACAAAATGCAGCCGCATTAGCGGAGAGGGATGAACGTAACTGTTGCTACTTCAGTCCCGACGGTGCCTCCTGACATTTGAACGAGGATTACTTCCAAAGTGGAAAAATTCTGACATTTCAAACTTCACCATATGTTACGGAACTAAATCACCCATCATTTCATCATAAATATGACACATGGAGCGATAAAGACAATCTTTAAATCGAAAAAGTTTAGCATTGGTCTGAATTTACTCACCGCTGTGGAAAACAGTCTTCTCGGTCTCGTGCCGCGAGGAAGACTGGACGCCTCAAGAATGTTCGCGGTTCTGGAGAGGGGCGCAAGCAGCACGTTCTGACCTAATGCGGTGAGTAAATCGCCGTGTTACTTTCGTCCAGAGTTACTTTCGCACCGGCGCTCCCCTATATCTGATGTCAATAAAGATGTGGGGGAAAAAAATAGCAGACGGTCTTTGGCACAGAGATATAAAAAAAACTTGAGTGGACAACGTCATCGGCTGGACCAAAGCGCACACGGCAGAGTAGCTCTGCCATCGTATGTATGTATAAAAGTCCAATGAGACGCATGTAAACATGGGTGTCGACAATTATTATTTTTTTGGATGGGGGACTTGTTTTCCGTGTTCTTTTTTATCTTTTCATTCTTAAAAAAGTACACGAATAAGGAATTGTAAATCAACAATATTAATGCTCTATTATTAGGCAAAGCTAAAGAATAAGCTCTACGATTGCCTTAAGCTTTATATTATCGCTCAGTTAACCACGTTTTCGTTTCGTTCAAAGAAAAAGCGTTCGCATTCAGCTGTGCCTGTGAGTCTGACTCAGGTCTATACCTGGAAGAAACTAGTCGTTATATGCATTTATGAATTTATATGTATGCTTTGTGTATTAAGATCGGAACAACTTCATTCTGAAGTGTGCATACCTACTTGTTGTCTTCATTTAGCCCGTCTTTGCCCTGACACAGTGGGTAACAGGATGATACTGCGTGTTGCCCCAACTGGGATCAATGTAGGAGTCTCAAAACTGAAGTATGTAAATGAAACCGCGCCAGTTTCAGTTTCCGCGAATACACTGTTCATAATAAACGAATAAACTGAACCCTTTTTTGACAGGTAATTTAACTGGCACCTTTTAGCCAGTTATTTTAACTGTAATTTTACAATAAGTTTACCACAGAGTTCAGTGCATGTTCAGTGTAAACCACTGTTAAATGCGTGCAGGACTCCACTTACAGTTAAAATGACACGGAGACAATGCGTTAATTTAACGGTTAAATTCAGTCAGTTTATTACTGTGTAGGAAAGCCGAACTGGCCTGATGCAGGTCGGTGCAAAAATATAAAAAGGCCTGTTGCAAATACCCGCCTGGTTCTTATAAACGCCTGGGGTCCAAGTCGATTTTGCGAAATAAACGCCCGGGCTACTAAATGGTCATATACGGTAAGTCACTTATGCTACGTTAAGCGCCCTTCTATGCTGAGTGTAAGATAGATACCAGAGACGGCGACACATTTTTTGAGGCTTTTGTCCTTGGGACTAAGACAGCATTCTTGTTTGGCGGAAATCAAACCAAATTTTTGCTTCTGGTTCTCACTTACCATCATTTTGGGGTGCCGCCAGTTATTTTGGGGCTCCATGGAAATATCCTGCATTGGAGTCTAGCGCAGCCACCCAGGCCTCCCAATCCTTGCACCACTACAGCGCATATTTAACTGCCACTCTTAGCTGGGGCCAGTGGATTTATCCTTTCAACACACCGACTCACTGCTGGCAGAATACAGCGATATCCCCCCTGGCTATTTATATCATATACATATTCATAATACTAAAGCACAAAGCTAGTCAAAATCAGAATAGCTTGAGGCAGTGACTGAGATATTCTATTAAATTATGTTGTCATTCTTTTTGTTGCAAATCGCACCGAGTGTTTGTGTCCATGTATTGAATGTTTGTACTGGAACTAAATTGTTCCTACCTCCCTGCTCTCGGATTGGTTGCTTCAGGACAGGCGCCGTGTATCAGGCTGTTGGATGGCAGGCGCTAGAAGTGAGCGGTGATGGTTTTTTTCTTTCAGGTCCAATGCATACCGCTCTGCTCTTATCTCAGGCATTCTGTCAAAGTGGCCAGGACAAAAGCACTTGGGCTTTCTCATGCATACCCAATGAATTTCGAAAGAAACATGACAGGGGAGAGAAACAACTGGATTTGAAGCTGTGATAAAAGAGATGGCGGCCCTCCAGGAGATTAAAGCATCAAAAATTCATACGCAGTGTATTCGATCAATTAGTTTACGGAATTGCCATTTGTAGCATTAGAAGAGCTTATTTTTTATTTAGTTTGGTCCTTTCAATCAGATATCATTTATATGAGAGAGAGAGAAAAAAATGAGCAATTACAGTTAGACTGCTTATTCATAGTGCAGTGAATATAATCCCACAATGCAATGCAGCCACAACAATGACTGATTGGGGATGGAGATGGAAAACATTCGCGGTTGGAGGGGGTGCGGAGGCAAGGGTGGGGGGCTAAGTGTGTGGGGGAGGGGGAGTCATAAATCATGCACTTGAAGATAAGACAAAACTGTGGCAGAAAAGCTGTTTTTTTATGGAGTATTTACACAGTGATAACAGTCGCTCCATGCTGGGACCCATTTTGGGGGAGGTACTTGGTACACTGGGGAGGCAATGCGGCCCCACTGGATAATACTGCTGCCAAACTGCGAGAAGGTCATAAGTCTGTTCTTTTTGTATTTTCATTGCTTTCTATTTTATATCTGTTAAAAATAAATGAATTGGCGGCACTTCACGACAAGGGTACACAAATTAACATTAGTCAATGCTGTACTAAGCATACGTGTGCACCTAGTAATCATTTACTAATGGTGTTCATGAAAAGGGGCTTTCACATCTGTCATACGACGGGTACACTGCAGGTCTACAACAGAAATGTGGGGTAATTTGTGAGACGCTCGTGCATATGTCCAATGAAATTCATGTATTCTACGATGGAAATGGTTGTCTTAGACCGTGATCTTAGAATTTTGAATGATTCTATATGTTAGGCCCATTTCGTAGATCTGTCCTGCGGTGAACTACGAGGTTCTTCGATTGTTTTACGCTAAACCTACGAATTTCTTTGATTTTTGGGGTCATCTGAGGTCCTCATTATCTTTGGAATTTCCTCTGGTAGACTTATGGTTGTCTTGTGTTAAACCAACGACAGTCCTATGAATGTTCCGCCATTCTATGTTTTTCCTGTGTTTGTCGTGAGTTAATCGAACGATTACAATTCTATCCTACGTCAGTTGCACGGCTGTCTTGAAATTTTTATGACGTATTTTCTTACAACTCTAATATGACACATCTTACTATATGACAGCTTCTATGCCACCTTCAAATCCTCCTCTCTCAAACGTACGTCAGTCCCTTCTGTCGTGGACCCGCTAAAATCGTACGGCATAAATAAATCATGCGATGTATGTGAAAGCCCCTTAAGGTATTAATTTATACATTTTTAAGAGTTTAATAGTTTGAGGTGTTAAAGGATTTTCGATATGGGTGAAAAAGAGCATTAATAAATGGTCTATTATGGTTATATTATGCTTATTCAACACTGATGCATTAGTTAACTATTAATTAACTGATAGTTAATGCTTATTATTGCATTAACTACAGATAACTGAAGTACCCTAATTGTCAGGTGGTACCAATTACTTTGGCATGCCCAATCCTTTCTGAATCTGGAGTATGCAGTTTGAAAATGATGTACAGACACACTTGTACGCGACTCCTGCTGCCATCTCAGAAGGACACAGACAGTTCTCATTTATCCTCCAAAAACATGCAGCCACCTTTTCAGGAGCAGTTTATTTTCACCCCTGCCCACAGAGCTTAAAGCAAAGAAGGCCAGAGGCTACCCAAACATGTTCTGAACTTGTTCAGAGAGCAATGATGGACACCCAGCTGTTCAGTGGGAGGCGCTTGAGTAACAAACAATGCTAACCCAAACCAGCTGTATCCCTCCCATAACCCTGAGCAGCGGAAAGCCGATTAGGCAGTGGGCCGATGAGACTGCTGGCCACAGTTGGCACCAGTACAGACAGATCTGGTCATTGTTCCACAAGCAGCACTTTTGCCACCACAGAAGCCCTGGATCAGGAACAGGTTCGCATGGATTTTGCATATTCTCCTAGTGTCCAAGTGAGTCTCCTCATTCAGTCCAAAGACTTGCATGCCAGCCTAACTGGAGACTCAAAACAGCCCATATACTCAAGTTTGTAAGTGAATAGCATGCAGTCCCTGAGATGGATTGATAAACTGACCAGGCTGTGTCCTGCCTCTCGCCCACTGCATGCTGGGATAGGCTGGAGCCCCACGGCGACCCTGACCAGAAATAAGTGGATTAGATAATAGATGACTGGATGGGTGGATGGCTTCTTGACTGGGTGGGTGGAAACCAAAGCAAGAGGAGGTAAAGAGATAGGAGTGGGTGTATGAGAGAGGTGTAGGTAGGTGGAGAGGGAATTAGCTGACTATTATTATGAGGTGGCAGAGCAAAATCGGAAATATAATCTAATATGAAAGCAGTCACAGCAAGTAAAGACCAAGTTTCCATGACAGGGTTCTTCTCTGCGCTTGGAGGCACATGGTTCTTTTGAGGGGGAGGGGCTTGTCTCGATACTCAAAATACAGTATCTATCTGCCTCCGTATCACTCGTTTCTTCCCCCGAGTTTCAGATTGAATAAGGAGACTATGAGAAGAAACAAGGGAACTTTTTTCTAAGTTATGTGTCACATCCCAGGTTGGTCAACAATACAATGCAGTCTGTCCGTTCTCCCCTCATCCATCTCCCAAACAAGTGGAACGGGGCCCTGTTTACAAAGCAGGATTGCTGAGATAGCCAGGTAACTCTGGAAAAGTAAATTTTAAAAAAATAATTGTAAAGTAAAGCCTGCGACAGCTCTTTTTACTCCAGTTCCAGTTTGGAGATGTTTCCATGTTTTACACGGTGTAGTTGGCCAGCTAGCTGAGTCATTCTGTTTTGTGGAGCAGGCCCGAAGATGAAATTTTAAATTTGGCTTTGGATCTTGGGTCCCAAGTACATGCAGGTACAAATAGCAAATTTTTTTTTAGCATAATTTTTTGAAAAATTACTTATACTGGCACTCTAGTCCAGGAAGAGCATTTTACAGCATCCAGATATTCAGACGGATCAGGTTCCTCGGCTAACCGGGAAAACATTAAAGCGTACAAGAACACAGTACTGAGTGGCTATCAGGACAGTAGAGAATGCCAACTGGAAGAAATACCATGTATGGCAGCAGTAGATGGACCTTGCTAGTAAAGTTGCTATAATTTAACTTCATACCTTTAAATTTAATGTTATAATCAATAACCAGATGTAACTCGACAAAACTTAACATGACATAGATATGGAGTATTAAACGTTTGTCAGCCTGGTAGATAAACTGCTTTTTAAGATTTTTATCCTAAGGGACCCACAGAGTAACATCGCCTGAGTAATATATTTTTTATTTGCTGTTGTACCACGCCGTCCAGCTTTCTTTTTTTTTTCTCATGGTACCATCCCAGAAGATTCCGGAATTTATGAAACCTATGCATTTTACTGTGCTCAATATTGTTACGATTGTGGGCACAAATGGATGAGTGGAACAAATCCTTTTTTTCACTCCTACTGTGTTTCAGGATGTTTTTGATGGAAGGGGATATCAGTGGCTCACTCACAGAGCATCTTTAAAAATCCTGCATCACTTCCTGTTTCTCTCAATGCTTGATCTTCCCACTCTCTTTTGATGTCTACGCTGTATGTTATGGACAACCCCACATCCATAATATGAAAATAATCGTGCTAAAACATGTTACAGTATTTACACAGGTGTGTGTGTGTGTGTGTGTGTGTGTGTGCACGCATGTAACATGAACAGTCTTGGTTTGGGCATGTTTCAACATTTCATCATGAGAACTTAGAAAGGCAAACTTTCCTCCTGATGAATTGTGTATGTATTTGTGTGACTGTGCAGGTGTGTGTGTGTGTTTGTGTGTACGCATGCATGTACCTGCATATGTGAATGTAACTGTGTGTACATGAACGTGCATGAGAATATGTTGTTCCCACCATGACACTTTAAACACTGTATGCAGCTTTCACCCGTTTTACTTCAATCATTTTTCGTTTGCTTTCCTCTCCTACATCCAGCACAGTGCCGAGGGAAAGCAGCCCTCAGTTACCTCACCAACAAAATAAATAAATAAATAACGAAAGTCTGAAACAAACAGGTTGTGTAACACACTTATGTACCTGTCTTCGCCGAGATGGAATCAGAGCTGCATGCTCACAAGCATGCAAACCAGTGAATGCTCCTGGGTACGAAAACATAGAAAAATATGTGCACACAAAGGCATGCAAAGTAAATGAAAAGATACACAGAGCTAATTAAGGGCATTGCGTCAGCTGTAGCCATTTATAATACTGCGCTGACAGGCCGTCACGCGTTCACAGCCAACACGTGCACATAAGCGTGCTTAGATGCAGACGCGCTAGCGCGCGGGCGCGCACTTAAACAATCTGTAACGAGGGAAGAATGTTTTTCTGAGTCTCCTCTGCATTAACATTTGAAAACATAGATACACCACAGCACAGACTGTACAGGGTGAACATCAAAGTCGTGCTAAGCGTAACCGAGAAAAACGTGGAACACAGGCGTGCGCTGTGCAGCGCTTCAAGAAACAAGCCCGTCCCCAGCTCTCCAGCGCGGCCTTATCAGTGTGTCTCACGCCAGCTAAAGCTGTTTTCCGTTCGGCCTGGCGCAGGTTTGCCCGGGTCAGCTATCCAACGGCGATTCAGTCCATTCGTTCCTCTCTTCCGCATTCTGCCTCGCCCTTCGGGTCACACAATCCATTTGCAGTTGCTCCGGCGAATAATAGACTTCACGAGAGACTGTGTTCTCCCGCGCTTCCCCTGTTAGATGAGAGTTCTGTGCATTTGATAAATATGGGGCTCCATGACCTCAGTCCAGCCTGGCAGCAGTTATGTTTGTTTGGGTTCTCACATTAAAATCTGCTCCGCGCTCAGACCCAAGGAACCATTTGGGGGGGGGGGGTAACACTGTTTAATTAACATTTTTAACCTGATAATTAAACATGGATTGACTGCAAAAACAACCAGATCCTGCGGCTCTCTTGGACTAAGGGTTCCTAAGTCCTTTCTTACCATATACTGTGTGCACCGTAATTCTTTGGACAGTAACTTCTTAACCCTTTGAGTGCCATAGGCAATTATAGTTGCCCAATGGTGTAAATATCAAAACCAGATGCTGTTGAAAACCTCTCATGTGGCAACTTGTTTAAAAGAGCTCCTGCAGGGGAGCTCTTTAAAACGAGTTGACACATGATAGGTTTTCAAACAGCTTAGGATAATTAGATTTTTAATTCCTTGAAAATTTATTCAGCGCTCAAACGGTTAAAGATTTGGTTCTGCGCTGTAGCACTTTCAGTTTCTAAGGACATAATGACAATAAGGTTGAAGTGCCGACTGTCAGCTTTTATTTTAGTGTGTTTTCATTCATATCGGATGAACTGTTTAGAAATGACAGCATATTTTATACATTGTCACCCACATTTATGGTCACATCAAAAAATATTGGACAGCTTAACCTAATGTAGGATATAGGAATCATTTTTGCAACAATTATGCTTTGTAGGGGAGACTGGGGTCCGATGCGCGATGGGACCAATGAGCCATATCACTATTTTGCGATCAATCGATGACAGGGCTGCTTAAAATAGGCAAAATATTTGACCATTGATTGATGAGTGATAGGGATAAATGAGCTATATCACTATTTTGCCTATTTTAAACACCTTTGGCATCGATTGATCGCAAAATAGTGATATGGCTCATTGGTCCCCATGGCTCATCGGACCCCAGTCTCCCCCTATATCCTTTACAGACAATGACTGATTGAAGTCAGTAATATGGCGACATCACCAGACCCTGGGACTTTTTGCCTTCAGTCTCCCCTTAAGCACCTAAAATGCATGTTCAATTGGGTTCAATTGACTCAGGCAACAAAACCAGAACAAAAAAATGTGTTGCAGTCCCATGAATTATGGTGCGCATTGTGAGTGCTTTTTTCAGGCTGGCCCTTGCTAATGTATTGGGCCGTGCCCCATGGGTAATGGAGTTTTCTGTGTGGAGGGAGGCCTCGGCAGCGGCTACAGTGTTGTCACTGCATGATGAACAATATCTCTTCCATTTATTGTTCTGTGTTTGCAAGCTGAGCAGAAGCAGGATCTGGGTTCTTCGGAGAAATATATTTTAAAGCAGTTTCCACTATCATCTCCCACAGCAAAGCCTGATTGCACAGGGATTCCGTCCCCTGAAAACACACAGCAGGGATGTCTAAACAAGAAATGCTTGCAGACTGTATCCAAAGGAGCTGAAATACATATTTTTGCATTCAATCTTGGTGGCACCCACACAACCAATTTGGGCATTTGTAGTTTCACCCTTTGAAGGCAACAGGAATTGTTACGTCTTGTTTCTAGTTTAACCACATGGATTACAAACTGCTGAAAAGCTGAAACGGATGCTGGTTCTGTAAAAAGCAGCCAGAGGACTTCATTAAATAAGTGTCACGGCAAGAGACATGCAGAGCGAAGTGTTGCTGACGCACATCTGATGGTGCCCCATGTCTACGGCTCCAAAATATGGCAGAACTCTTCACGAGGCAACTCAGCCCTGATGTGAATTGTTTTACACAATGCATGTTGCAAAAGCGTCACACCTTCTTACGAACATCTCGCCGGCACAATAGAAAATTCACTATTATGGCACCTGCTCTCAACCCCAGAAGCCATTGTCATCTGGCATTTAATCAGGGAGAGAAAAGATTAGTCTGAAATCTCGTTTTTAGTCTCAGTGGTTTGGGGACTTGTATGGTGGGATCAAATACTGCTTCAGAATGAGTCCCATTTCTTTGATCATTGGCTCTGAGATGACAGCTTTCAGTGCTTATCTGTACGAGTGTTTCTTTCTCTAAGGGGCTTACACCTCTTCTCTCTCCGGCAGCTTTCATCTCTCGGAGCCAAACAGCTCTGGACACACGGAAGGAAGACAAAAGGAGAAATCAATCTGTTCCTTCTTAATCTGCTGAGCTTGTGAATGATTATCGTAATTGGAAAAAAAAAACAACTTTTTTCCCTCGTGTTACAAATACCAATACGCTATTGACTATGTTTACATGGTCCTAAGTCAACGCTAAGTAGGCGTACGCTGGCTCTACCCTTGACCCAGATGGAGTCACGTGATTTCACCACATGCGTAGCTTCCTTTTCATGATGCGTTACCCAAATGCTTCTGGGTAATTTCCAGTTCTCGATGTAGAAGAAAGATAGATACAACCCCAATTCCGAAATAGTTGGGACAAAGTGTAAATTTTGAATAAAATCAAAATGCAATGACTTTCAGATCACACGAGCCAATATGTTATTTACAATAGAACATAGATAACATTTCAAATGTTGAAACTGAGACATTTTACATTTTTATCCACAAAATGAGCTTATTTCAAATTTTCTGGCTGCAACAGGACTCAAAAAAGTTAGGACACAGGCAAAAAAGGGCAGAAAAATCATTTAATATATAAGAGAATCAGCTGAAAGAACATTTAGCAAGTAATTAAGTTAACTGGCATCAGGTGTGTAACATGATTGGCTATAAAAGGGATGTCTTAGAGAGGCTGAGTCTCTCAGAAGTAAAGATGGCCAGAGGCTCTCCATCCTGTGAGGGTTAGCGTAAAAAATTTGTGGAATACTTTAAAAACAATGTTCCTCAAAGTCAAATTGCAAAGGCTTTGAAGGTCTCATCATCGACAGTGCATAACATCATTGAAAGATTCAGAGAAACTGGAAAAATCTCTGTGCATAAGGGACAAGGCCGAAGACCTTTACTGGATGCCCGTGATCTTCGGGCCCTCAGATGCCACTGCATCACTCACCGGCATGATTCTGTCATTGACATAACTAAATGGGCCAAGGAATAGCTCAAGAAACCACTGTTTGTAAACACCGTCCGCCAAGCCATCCACAGATGCCACCTAAAACTCTATCATGCAAAAAGGAAGCCATTGTTGTGCATGATCCAGAAGCGTTGCCGTGTTCTGTGGGCCAAGGCTCATTTAAAATGGACTGTAGCAAAGTGGCAAAGTGTCCTGTGGTCAGACGAGTCCAAATTTGACATTCTTGTTGGAAATCATGGGCGTCGTGTCCTTCAGGCTAAAGAGGAGAAAGACCACCCCTCCTTTTATCAGCATTCAGTTCAAAAGCCAGCATCTCGGATGGTATGGGGATGCATTATTGCATATGGTGTGGGACACTTGCATGTTTTAAAAAGCACCATGAATGCTGAAAGGTATATAAAGGTTTTAGAGCGACATATGCTCCCCTCCAGACGACACCTATTCCAGGGAAGGCCTTGTGTATTTCAGCAAGACAATGCAAAACCACATACTGCAGCTATTACAACAGCATGGCTTCGTAGTAGAAGAGTCTGTGTGCTGAACTGGCCTGCCTGCAGTCCTGATCTTTCACCGATTGAGAACACTTGGGGCATAATTAAACGAAAAGTCCGTCAAAGGAGACCCAAACTCTCCAGTAGCTGGAAGCCTGTATTAAACAAGAGTGGGATCAAATTCCAATGGCTAAATTCAAGAAACTTGTCTCCTCAATGCCAGACGCCTCCACTCTGTTAAAAAGAAGAGGGGATGCTACACCATGGTAAACAGGCCCCTGTCCCAACTTTTTTGAGACCTGTAGCAGCCATCAAATTTGAAATGAGCTCATTTTGTGCATAAAATTGTAAAATTTCTCAGTTTCAACATTTGCTATGTTATCTCTGTTCTATTGTGAACAGAGGTGGACAATCCAGCCCCAGAAAGTAAAAGTCTGTCCCAGTATTTGGCTGCAACTGCCTGGATCTAAGAATTGCAGCAACTCTTCAGCCCAGAGGTTGAACTAATTAGGAGTATCAGCTGCCTGAGCTCATGGCTGGAGGTAAAACATGGCCGGACTTTTACTTTCTGACCCCCGGAATGTCCACCTCTGATTGTGAATAAAATACTGGCTGGTGTGATTTGAAAGTCATTGCGTTTTGATTTTATTCACAATTTACACTTTGTCCCAGCTATTTCGGAATTGGGGTTGTAGGTAGATAGATAGATAGATGTAAACTCAAGTTACCTTACACGCTGCCCAGGTAATAGTCTGACTGTTTGAATAAATAAGACAATAGTCCAATTTATGTGTTTATATGGATTACTAATAGATCTATTCAGTTATTATTCCGACATGGCTTGGCCAGATACAGCCAGCCTTTACAGCTTAGGGTGTGGAGGAGTTGGATTACTGTATGGGTTGCAATCTATTGTAAAAACCCAAATAGTGAGTCGTAATGCAACTAGGGTGTATACATGGGTATAAAGCTGTTCAATAACACAACAAAAGTAGGAATACTCTATGTCTTAATCTAAGTAATGCTGATGCTTAATGCTGAGTATTACCTAATTCGGGTTAATGTAATAAGAAAACACTGTTAACTTGGACATTTCTTATTTGGAATATTGTCTTTGTCTGGTTTATACTGGGATATTTCTGCAGATGTAAATGTAGTCATTCTTAGGTTCTGTTATCTTTTAATTTTTCTAAAGCAAAGGGAAAGCACTTGAAGAGTTTGATTCCAAAACGCAATAAGTGCCAAATTACAAAAATTGAGATAATTCCATGGAGCGATAGCCCTGTGCGTCTTATACATGGGGCAGAAATCCATTTTTAGAAATTCGTACTATAAGGTATATTTTTTTCATGGTCAAAGTTTGTTTTTTTCTATAAAATGCAATAGGCAACAACATAGAAAAAGCTGATTTATGAGTAAAACAAATATATTGCATTTCGGAAACAAACTCTTCACTTGGTCCTTCAATTAAGTGAAACAAAAGATGTAGTAAGATGTAGATTGAGTAGTTCTTACAACTGGAGTTTTGAAATCTCTTCAAGGTAAAAGTACTAATTTGTGCATGATGTATGCACATTACTGTTTTTTTCCCCTCTGTCTCAACTTATTGACCCTGTTAATATACAATGAAGAGCAAACAGTGTTTTGCAAATGTAAGCTCACATTTATGTTTACCATACATTCTGAAAAAGAGCAATGAATCAATCGATCGTATTTTGTGGTATTATCTTTATTTATTAGCCCATTGAAGGCGTTCTTTCTCTGCCTCTTGTGCTGATTGTGTTTACAGACGCACATTATACAAGGTTTAACCCTTTGAGCGCCAAATACATCTTCAAGGAATTAAAAATGTATTTATCCTGAGCTGTTGAAAACCTATCATGTGGCAACTTGTTTAAAAGAGCTCCCCTGCGGGAGCTCTTTTAAACAAGTTGCCACATGATAGGTTTTCAACAGCATCTGACTTTGAGATCTTACTTCATTAGTTGCCCACGGCGCTGAAAGGGTTTAATTAAATACTGTACATATAAAGCATACTAATGAAATGACCGGGAACTGAATTAATACATCACCACCTGGGGCTGATCGTATGGAGGACACATCACCACCCGGGGCTAATCGTGTGAAGGACACATCACAACCTGGGGCTAATCGTGTGGAGGACAGCGCTCTTCAACATCTTAAAATGGAGTCCCCAGATTAGCGCCAAACTCTGTCTCCCTTAAGAGCTTTACGTCTTTGACACCCGGATGACCTTGGCTCTTAGATGACCCCACATTGCCACCGGAACATTTTGGGACCCATGGCAACCTCCAAGTTCAGAACATTTCTACCTTCTCAATATCAGAAATCATCCAAAATTCTGCTCAGTGTCCCATCCAAGCGTTCGCAATGTCTAGATCATTTCGAGGCCTCCCTGGCCAACTTACCAGTCTACATCATCAGCGCCCTGCAATTGGTGGCAACCTGCAATCAGTCCGATTGACGGTGGTATAGCTGGCTGTGAATGGTGCTGCCTGTGCTATAGCTACAGGCCATGATTACCCCATTACCTCAGGCCAGGAGGCTCTGAACAGAATCGTCTCATCAGTTGCCGGTCACATCTCTTCCAGCACCCGGCAGCTGCCACTCAAGATCTGGCCAATTCTTCGCCCTCCTCCCGTGATCGTCCAATGGCTGTCCCCAATCAGACAGGCAATCTCCCGCAAATTTCTGAACACCCACCGATTCAGGCTACTCCTCCGCATTCCTGCATGAAAAATTTAAAGGCAAACTCTTCCCTCCCCGTACTTCAGAGGTCTCGCTCAGACACATTCATTTTTGATCACCATGGAATGCTACATTATTAACCCTTGAAGGTGTACGGTAACAGAAACATGACTGGAGCGTGAATGGGCAGGTCTGGCCCCCGAGGGCCCCAGTTTTCTGCTGGTTTGTGGTGTTTTTCGGCTCAAGAGCCGCATTTAACCGTTTAACTGCCTTCAGCCTTTCAGTGGGGCACATTTTGAGTCCCTGTATCTAATTGAAAGATGTGTTGAACCTAGCCTGATTGCGCCATCTCTAACGTTCAGTTGAGGCATGTTATGCTGAAAAAAAAATCCAATCAGTGAAGTTCAACACATCTTTCAATTAGATACAGTGACTCAAAATGTGTTCTACCAAAAGGTTTGAGCAGGCAGTTAAAGGGTTAAGTCACTGGCTATTGCGTTCACACTCCTTGTTATCAAGGCTTTAATTGCCCGCTGATTAACAGGAGGCCTCTGAAGCCTGCAGACACTGTGGGCCTCCAGGACCAAAGCCGCCTGTCCCAGAATTCCAGTGTGCTGAATAGATTACTCTTATACTGCTGTAACAGCCACTCCAGTAATTGGAAGCAATTGAGTCATAGAAAACTGAATTTTGGGGGGAAAACTGTTCCAAAAAGTTACTCTTCACGAGGGTAATCATGGGTAATTGCATGCTTTCACCAGGCATAGCACCTGGGAATGCTGAAGGATAATTGCCTTGGAGGCCTTGGAGTGATTATTACCACCTGAAATGTTAAAATCTTATTAACTTTCTAACTGTCTATAACACCCATTAGGTTCTGTTATATATGAAGTATATTTCACAATAGGTGCCTGTTCTAATTCATAGCCTGTCTCTGAGCACTATACTTATACATCACATGAACTTTTAACTGATTTGATGATTGGCATTTCAAGACGCTTTCTCATATATTATTCTCAAAATATTAATGTCAGTTTTGCAGCCAAATACATTTTTCATGCCTCCGTTTTTTTTTTTTTGTAAATTACCATGATGACTCCTACTCCCAGTTGATGAAAAGCCATTATTTTGATCCAGTCATGTGTGATAACAGTGATATTCTATCAGCAGTGAGCACTTTGATATGCATAAATATGAGTAAACAATGCAAAGGTTTTTTCTTTAATAGTATAAACCAATTAAAGTCTTTTTTTTGGCACGACAGGTGCAAATTACTGCAGGGAGGTACTGATAAAAGTGAATTCGAACAGCAAAAAAGCCTATATCCTATACTATACTCTGAGCACCATTGTTTAGAAATACAGCGTGTGCCATCGAACCGTGGGATGGTAATACAAACTTTCAAAACATATCTTTCACTGCTAAATGTTGTGGCTGTGGGTTTCTATCTTGGTTATCAGGGGAAGTAAAGTTGCTGAACACATCTATTTTCACCGTTAAAAAACTAATGTCCCAGAGAGGTACTAAGGTTTCAGAACCATGGATAGCGATGGGGTCATGAAGTGGGCGCGCGTTGACAAATTTTTTGACAATCCAAAGAGTCGCGTGTGAGGACAGTGGTTTTGATTTTGCGTAGTTTTGATTGTGTTGTTGTTGTTCTACCAACAAATCTCAAGTCCATTTTACAGTAGATTGTGCATGTTGGTGCCACATAAATGCGGAAGACGCTGCCCCACCACCCTAACTGGTCCTTTATTTTCCATGTATCTTTCTGTATGCATATACAACACAGCTAGAAGTAAATGTTTTACAAAAAAAAAAAAAAAAAACAAAAACAAACACTGTACATTATTTTTGCAAAGAATGGAGTTATAAAATGCGCACATTCAACGTGGTAACCTTGAATTAACACATATCATATAATGATGCGGCACTCCAGGAGGAGTGTACTGCGAAGCAGGTTCAACATTGCCGGGCTTTCTTTGAGTGAGCGGCTCCACAAACCCTACACTCGTAATCCATACCATAAACTACCCTGGCTGGGTAAAGGAGACCCGCCTTCGTGACATTAAAAACCTTGGTTTCCGCTCAACATACCTCGCTAACCTGTCTACTCTCGTTTCAAAGTATCCTCATCGAGAGTCCGGGCCGATACAAATGTAAACGCTTGGAAGCTGAAGAACATAACCCTAAAAAAAATCAATTCAAAGCGTGCACTTGAACACTCTTGTCGAGTCCCCGATTTTCACAATTTAGCGGATGTGCACCCCTTCCAGCACATACCAGAATACTGCTCTCGAATGCACCCGTATTCAATCATGCACGCTCATTTATATCAAAGGCACTCAGTTATGTTTGCTGTTATGAGAAAAATATAACTCAATTAATTTCTCCAAATATCCAAAGTATATTCGTGACTAAGGGCGACAAAGTTTTTTGGCCTGACATATTCAGTCGCAGGATCTCTGTTAAAAGACCGGTTTAACCTCTTGTTTCTGGATGCGAAAGAATCGAATTTTTTCCTGCCAGACCAAGGACGTCGTTGCATGCATATTACGCTTCTCACGTCCATGTGTACTCCTTAGGTCAGTAGCTATGTAGGCATATAGGGCATACTGAGTGGGCTGGAACGAAATAGGTTGTACGAGAACATTTTTTTTTTTTTTTTTTTTTTTTGGGGGGGTGAGCATGGATTGGTATTAAAGCTCGATTGATTGATTGATTGATTGATTGACTGATTGATTGATTGATTGATTGATTGATTACATCGAAACCCAACGTTTTTCTTCTATGATGTGTGAAAAAAACATTTTATTTTATGGTATGACCTCAATATCGTTTACAGTTTATGTATGATATAGCTATAGCCCGCTCCAGCTCATTTTTACGTGAGCCTATGGACTTAATTTTCAGAAATCGCCTCCCATTGTTCATTTTATCCACTTGTCGTATCCAGACCAACTTATGTAACAACATACAAAGGGATATAAGCGGGCTATATCGTGCCCTATCGAAATGCTTCATAATTCACGCACATCTGGCTTATTTCAATCTGTTTGCTAATCGATGACAGTATATTGGTCACTTTATTTTTACGGGTTGATGAAAACATACATCTTACAAAATTTGATGGTTGAATGGAATATCAGTTCTGTGACGGCACTTTTTCATCGTTATGGTACTGCGACTTTTCTTTAACAGACATTCAAGAAATTTGTATCATTACTGTAAACATGTGGGTAACAAAAACCAACCTTTCACAACGCTCCACTAAACACTGAGTATGAATATGTTTTCCAAAGAATTTTAGCTGCGACACAGTATTAAGATGGGCGTGCAGGAGGTGAATTACGTATGACTTTAAATACCTGGCGTATAAAAGTGTTTACAACCATTTTACGCGTCTGATAATTACATTTACAGGTGAATGTAACAATCGACACAACTAGCTACAATAGACTATGTAGGGCCTTATGGAGCCCAAAATGGACTTAAGCGCGTTTGGCAGTCCTGCACAGGATTTTCTTAAACGCTTTTCGAAAATCCCTGTTGAAAATTGTATATATGATGGGATTTACTGAGCTGTTACAGTAGCCAATCCAGAAGAAAAGGTTAAATAACGCGTCTGGGATTACGCAGTTTTCCCTGCACAGGGCATGCAGGCTGTAAGTGAAGAAGAACGGGAACCAGCAAAGCACAAAGACCCCCATCACCACCGCGAGGACGAAAGTGAAACGCTTCTCCCTCATCTGAGCCACTTTCGTTCTGGAAATTGAGTGGTGCCTTTTCGTGATTTGTTCCTGAAACAGCTGCGAAGCACGACTGGAAGCCCACGAAAGGCGAGAGGTCCGTTTGGCACAGTAATTAGAGTCCTCTCCGAGACCCCCTGGACTCCTCTTGGTGAACCGACAGTTCCCAATTTTGTTGACAGAGGGAACGCTCTCCTCCAGATCGATATCGTCCAGCTCCTCCTGTCGTTGATTGCTCCCTGAACTGTGGCTGCTGGGGCTCTCCACCTCTGACTTGGTCTTGCGCACGAAACACGTCTCAGACTGCGAGGGCTGCCTCTCCAGCCCGTTTCTGGCCACGAACACGGTCGCCGCGCGTTGCTTTGCCACCCGGTATATCTTACAGTACACCAGAATCATTATTACGCACGGGGCAAAGAACGAAACCACACATGACGAGAGAATGTACCAGGTCTCGTTGTTGAGCAAACATTCCCACTCGTCATGTTTAGTCATAAGCAGGGGCGGAAAAGAGATAACTGCCGATATGACCCACACC
The DNA here is from genome assembly GCA_029692085.1 of Gymnothorax javanicus. Taxonomy (NCBI): domain Eukaryota; kingdom Metazoa; phylum Chordata; class Actinopteri; order Anguilliformes; family Muraenidae; genus Gymnothorax; species Gymnothorax javanicus. The sequence goes on along the minus strand of CM056199.1, from coordinate 1,317,187 downwards.
ACCGCTATCATTGCCTTAATTCGTCTGGGTGTTCTTTTTAAGTTATAGCTCACTGCTTTTGTCACTGACCAATACCTGTCCAGGCTGATGGCGCACAGGTGGACTATAGAAGAAGTGCAGAAAAGAACATCCAAAGCCAGGTATATGGCGCACCAGGTGCTCCCGAAGTACCAATATCCCATAATTTCGTTAGCCAGGGAAAATGGAATGACCAGCGTGGCTACGAGGATGTCCGCGGACGCCAGCGAAACCAAGAATAGGTTCTGAGGCGCACGGAGGGCCCTGCTTGTGAAAACGGCCACAACGACCAGCACATTCCCCACGATGGTCACTGCGATGATCACGACGACTACCAGAATGATGGACGCAGCGGCAGTCGCGCAGTGAGGAGGGGGTCTAGATGCGCTCGTGCCGTTCGCACTCTCCGAGTAGTTCTGCCCCTGCGAGGTAAGAATCGGTTGAGTTCCATTCATTCTGTGCGCATTTTGTTTCCTTCACGCCTCATTGGCCGTGCACCTCCACCCAAGTGCTCCCAAGCGTCTCAGTCGAACGTACACTAATTTTAAAAACTGCAGTTGTAAAAAATCTACTGGTCGCGTCACTCTCGACATGCCGTGAGGACCCATAGTTTGGTTTACTCAATTAAAAAAAAATGTACAACTCTCGCAGACAAAAGCACTCGTTCGGGATTTAAAAAAATATTTTCTAAATGTTGCTGTCCTCGCAATGACCGAGATAAGATCCTCAATACACGCGTTTATTTACAGTACTTCTCCAGAGTTTTGATTGGCAACAGTATTCCATGAGAGTCTATTTCTCGCCGATCTCTGCCATTCCGTATTTCAGATGGTCACTGGCGTCATTTAGTTTTCATTTCATTCACTTTGGAAAACCCTGCTTATTTCATATTTTATTTATCCACGATGGGAGCTGTAGAGGTAGTCTGAGCAGTGCACTCTGTTAAAGCAGTTTGCGAGCGCTAAGACTTGGCATCATTCCGAGAGAGAGAGAGAGAGAGAGAGAGAGAGGGTTGGTAGGGGGTAAAGTAAGGTATCCAACGGGTTTGCAGGGACACGCAAGCGACTTGCCTATAATAGTTCATGCACGGCTTGTTCATATGAAAAAACGTACATATCAAATTGACATAAATTAATCTTCCACGTCTAATAATCGATTAGCCTACCAAGTAAACGCTGAGTAAATCATGTGAAAAGAGCCGCGGTAACGGCAAAAATCCGACCCGTCATTCTGATTAATGCAAATAAGTCAAGGTTTTAGGAAACAAAATGACAAGGGGCTTAAAAACTGCATTGCAATAGCCTAGGCAAGTATTTCATTCTTTAAATATTTAGGTGGGTCCATAAATGTTTCATATATGTAAATGATCCATGACCGTATCGAATGTTTCGTATCTTAGTTACATATGTATTTAATAAAATGTTTTATACATTTTCGAAAACAAACTTAAAGGAGCTGTGTCAAAGTTGTTGCGCATGCTCAGCATTTACATCCCAAGAAAGTGAATCTGCTTGACTGCAAATCGTAATCTGATACCATCCTTGCCAATTCGTCTTCGTTTTGCATTGTATTTATATATTTTAGTTACTCTGCCACGATTCTTTTTATATTAAGGAGCTTTCCATGGAAATTTAAGGACTCAAAGCGCTATTTTAGCTTTAGCCAAGGAATGCAAAGAATGTAAGATGGTTGCCATCACCAGTAATCACAGAAGAAAAATACCTTCTGGATTTTGACTTGCAGTTGAACGGATTTACTTCGTTCAAAGTTGTGAGCATGGGCAGTAATAGTGACGCAGCTCCTTTAATGCACACTACAATAACTTTTCTCATATGTGACACCGTATTTTGAAATATTTATGGTGATGTATAAAAATACTGCATTAGTAAATACAGTGACAAAAAGAAACATTTTCCAATCATAAATTAATTTTAATAAAATCACTCAGCAAAGAGCAAATTTAGTTTGCACATCTGTTAACTGATATTCGGCAATTTGATGCATTGAGGTTTTGTCACTCTGTATTTTAGAGAAAGTAATTGAAGATTTTTTTTTTTTTTTTTACACAGAACTGCAATAAACACTGGTCTTGTTTATAAATTACCATTGAACAGGGGTCGGCAATTTGGCTCCTGGAGGGCCAGGGACTATGTACACAAGTTTTTGTTTCGACCAATTACACTGATGAAATGAGTTAATTAGTTGTATACACAAACAGGGATCTAGTCTCAGATTACATCACAGAAAATGTTTCAGTTAGTGACACAAGAGCAGTCTTTGCTGGTCATTCATGAGGATAGAAAGATGTGCAGCAGAAATATCAGACTTCATGAGTGGTTTGGCTAATTAAGAAAAGCTAACAAATATATAATATGTAGGTTGGTAATTTCTAAGCTCTAAATGAAAACCCAGTTGACTTTCTGTTGAAGGGTGTGTGTGTGTTTGTCCAGGCATGCATGCACGTGCATGTGTGTGGGTGTGCACATCTGCACAAATATACACTAACTGCGGGCGTGGCAGAGCAGTGGGGAATTATGCTGATGAATCTGTTATCATGAGTAGGCCTGCTCTGCGGTTTTAATCCCTCTCTATAATGAGGGCGATCAAACACAGACAGAGAAAGAGCTGTGGGCATGTTCTTTGCCCTGGAGCCACTGATTTCAAAGATTAACACACACACACACACACGCTTAGACAAATACACACGCATACACTCACACGTACGCACATACACACACACACACACACACACTCAGACGCATACACACACATACACTCACGCGTACGCACATACACACACACACACTCACACACATAAACGTGCACATACACACACACAATCACACACACGCTCACACACATAAACGCACACATACACAAAACATACAATCACACACACACACACACACACTCATTAAATCTCTTCATTTCTAACCTTCACTTTTCTATGGTTTTATGGTTTCCTTTGGCAAATTTTACATTGGCACAGCCTGACTCCTGTCCTTCCTCATCTATCGCACAGCGGCCCAATCCTGCTCGTGCAACTCTCCTGTCCTGCGGGTTTTCACTACCAACAACAAAACACTCTCCTTATCCAACAGCTAGAGCAGGGCTGCACAACCCTCTCCCAGGACAGTTGTCGTATTGTGGGTTCCCATTCCAACATGACCAAAGCACAAGTGCTCACATTCTGTGGAGCTGTGAATTATAGTTTTTGCCTGTTGCTTGAAAACGTTTTGCAAAACTTGGCTTGTTGTGTCAAAACTCTACATGCAAGCAAATAAGACACAACACTGGGAAATAAACCATTCACATCTATGTCAAATTGAAACTCTGCTATCAAAACCTAACAATCCTTTGTCAAAATGTCACTCTGATGACAAAATGATACCCACTTGCATCATATGAATACACTTTCAGATCAGCAGCAACACACTAGTCTACTTTATATAAAACACTGCAGTCTTTCGTTTTCACTGTTTTTATTCAGTTCCACAGAAGGCAGGTTTTCACAAGAACCAAAAAATGAAATACTCAATACTGTACATTACAGTAGTGTACTTTACAGTATAGTAAATTCAGTTAAAGCAAAAATAAAACAAACAATACACTACTGTAAACACAGAAAAACACAATTGTGTGTAAGTGGGCTTATGGATCCTGCTGTCTGTTGGGGTCTGGCCACAGGATCTAATCAACATCACAAGCAATGTCTTCTCTCGCTAAGCATCGAGGAGAATATCCCCTGGTGTGCCGAATCCATCCATGGATTGACCTTACCTCAATGTCTCCGCAGGCCTGTTCCATTGCCTGGAGAAGAGACATGCAGGCATGTGGTTGGCGGTCATATATCCGCCATCTCCAAGCGGAAAAAAATTCCTCTATAGGGTTCAGAAATGGCGAGTAAGGGGGCAAGTACACAACCTCAAATTGATTATGATTGGTGAACCAGTTCCGGACTGGAGCAGCCCGATGGAAACTAACATTATCCCAGACAACAACAATCCTGGGCTGCTCTGGTCTGTCCTGTACAACTGCATCATGAAGTGCATCTAGAAATGTGATTGTGTGTTGCGCATTATAGGGACCCAGTTTGGCATGATGGTGCAGTAGCCCTCGAAGGCTTATGGTGGCACACAATGTGATATTTCCCCCGCGCTGCCCCGGAACGTGCACAAGTGCCCTTTGGCCAATTATATTACGTCCCCGTCGTCTATTTTTGCTAAGGTTGAATCCAGCCGCGTCAATGTAAATAAATTCATGAGGCTGTGCAGCTCCATCCATGTCCAAGACTCTCTGTAACAAAAAATATATATTGTGGATGGCTTTACTCCAAGCACACAACTACAGTTCTACACATACAAAACCACCCCACCCCACCACACAGGTACCTGTGTAGCTTTCTGAATGTGGTACTGATCCAATGGTACATATTCAGCTGTTACTGGACTGCAACCATTCTGTATTGTAAATGTAAAGGACTGTAACACTTACCTGTACATATTCATGTTGAAGTTCTTTGATCCTGACACTGTTCCTCTCAAATGGGACCTTGTACAATTGCTTCATGGTCATGTTGTGCTTTACCAAGATGCGTCTGATAGTGGTAATGCTTACTCGATTTATGTTGTTGAATACTTGCCTATCTGGAAGTATTTGTTGCCGTAGCTGGTGGAGCCGGATTGCATTGTTTGCTCTGACTAGGTTCACTATGGCAAGTTCCTGCTGTTGGGTGAACAGGCGTTGGCGTCCACCCCCAGTAGGTCTTCTAGCCATTCTGCAGAAAAATGCAACCACAAATTGTTATTAGTTAGCTTCTTTTTTACAGTACTGTATATACTGTACTTTACTGTATACACCATACACAGTACTGAAACATCTCAACACGTTATCACGGTATGCTTCACAAAACTACCACTTTTGTTAGAAAAGGAGCATTAGCCACTCTGCAATACAGTACATGTGATACGGTAATGTGATACGGTGCAGTACTGTAAATACTCTAGATACAGTCTGAGTAGAGTAGAGAGTTGAAGACATACCTGTTTTCCAGTCAGAATGTCCTTATTATGGAGGAAACTGTGAAACGGCTTAGATTAGGGCGGACTCTCTGCCCGGCTTCCCTCATAGTCAGGCCATGGTTTATTACATGGACCACCAAAGTTGCTCTTTTGTCATCCGAAATAATGGTCCTTGCATGGCCTCTTCGACCACGTCCTCCTATCTCTCTCTGTCTTCCTCTTCCTCTACCTCTGCCTCTAGTCCTCCCTGCCTCCATGCTTGCAAAGTTCTCAAAATGGCTTAACTGAGGCCTTTTTGTAGCTGGCTGATTGGTGTTCAGTTTTGTAAGTAAGTATTTTCTGGTGTGTGTCTAAGTATTTTCAATTAGCCAATGTGTTTTGTATTTTGAATAGATGTGTTATCCCAATGGTACCCTGAGATTTCATTTTTGAACGAAGTGTCTTATGTATGAAATTGTGTGTAGCGTGCAGGAGCAAGTGTGTTGCAGAAAGGAGAAAGTGTGTTGCAGAATTGCAACTAAAGTGAAAAGCAACGCTTTTGTTTAAGGTATGGTTACATTGTGTTTAAGGTCTAGCAACAACAACTTCAAGTTTTGTTACTTTGGTTTAAGCATATGTCTATAGTATTCAAGCAATGGGTAAAAACTGTATTACAGCCAAGTATGGAAAATGAGGTTTGAACTGACAATCTGTAATAGGGTTGAGAAGCACAGACTGGGTGCATTCTCTGTACCCCTATAGGTGAAAACCAGAAACCATTGGACCAATCACATACGAGGACAGGTGTATGACCGATTCTGTAGTCCAACCAGATGCCTTGTTTCTGCCTTGCTTCCATCCTTATTACTTATGACTTATTTTCCTCTGCTAGTCTGAGAATACTTGTTGACTTCAACCATGCGTAGAACGTCAATTTCACATAGTATTGTCCTCGATCACAGCCCTATGCGGACTTTATAGAAAATTGACTTTTTTCATCGTAATATAAAAGTTTTGGCTGCAGTTGTTGAGTAACACCCATTTTAAAGGCAGAAAACAAAGCGATGTACCAAGTTGACCTGCTAGATTTGTGGCTGTAATTTCATGTCATGAAGGCAACTGCTCTGATCAGCCCAGAATCCTGCTGTTACTGAGAAACCTGATTTAGTCAAAGAAAATGCTGGGGGCAGCAAATTTTTAACAACAAACGTGTTTTCAAAGATTAAATAAGATAAACTGCAGCACTGAGCTGCTTGTATGTAAAGTCCAGGTTTAGAAAGAAAACATCCTTCCCAGGATTTTATTCAAACCACCTGAGTTTGCGAATGAGCATGATTTGTGAGGCGGCAGATGAGTGTAAAATGGCTTAGTTCATGGGTGCAAAAAATGTGGAATTTTACTTTCTGACCCAATGGATTCTCTACCTTTGGTTCTCTCTGTTTCAAAGAACTTCTAAGTAAATTAGTCTCAAATTATTACAATTTATTTTTGTTATTACTGGAAATAAAATTAATAGTGCAATGTTCAGGAGTCATTATGAAGTTTGGAAGCAATGAAGAATGTATTTTGATTGTGCAAAAAAAAAAAAAAACTGAGAATAACATTGGAATGGTAGACAATTTTGAGTCCAATAAAACAGATCCATATTCTTCTTTTTCCTGCCCAGGGTCTGTTAAATGTTTCCTGCCCTTACCAGCATAAAATAATGTTTCCCAAATAAATCTCAGGGCAGTCCTGTTTATATGTGCAAGCCGCATTGTCTGAGCCACCCAATGACTTGCAATGCAACCCATGAAATTTTTATTGTTCCAACTGACTGATTGCCTTAAGACACAGCTGTTGTGTTGACGGTGGTAACAGAGTGTGAGATAGATAGATTGATAGAGAGGCAGAAGATGGGGTGAAAGTTTGGCAGAAAATAGAGTCATAGAGGCCAAACAGTGAGAGTGAGTCAGGAAGCAGCAGTTAGTGCTGTATTCTATGTCTTCTATATTTCAGTTTCCCCTCATTGTGCTTTGTCTCTGTGGCTGTGTCCGAAATCACTCACTCATTCACTATTCCCTACTCACTAAAAAGGGACTCACTATGTAGGTTACTACAGAGTGAGCTCACTGGCAGAGGGAAGTAACTCTTTCGGACACTACCCAGCTCGTTTTGTCGCAGCTGTTAATAGCGTCATTAAATCGTATGTCATTAAATGTCATTAAGCGTCATTAAATGTCGCAAAATTAAATCGTACCTGTTCAACTTCAGTTGAAGGATTTAGACGTATTTTTGTGATAACCGAGCTGAGTATATTTCCCACCGTGTTTGTGTTTACCATTATCGTTTAAATAATAAAATTTGCCTTAAATTTTTAATATCGTCATCTATTTTTTGTCCTCTAACACATCATTATTTGTTTTAATTGTACCAAAATGTCCGTTTATATCCTGTGTAAACAAACGGGTCTCCTGCGCTGCTTGGTTTTTCAATTAATAAGAAAAAAAAAATTTTGGCGCCTGAAGCTAATAAATGTCTCATTCCTGTTTTTAAACTCTGTTGACTAAACGCAGCCTTTTCGGAGCTTTTCGGTTTGTGTGCAGTGCGTGATGGGATATATAGCTGGGTTAGTGACCATCGGATGTTCACTACATTTCGCGGTGGATTGTGGGATGTAATGAGTTCACTATATAGGGGATAAAAATGCTTAGAAACAATTTGGACAGCCCTACAAAATGGCGAACCCACTATATAGTGCACTATATAGTGAGTAGTGAGTGATTTCGGACACAGCCTGTGTTTGTCTTTTTGTCCCATTTCCACATGCTTCTGGTTAGCTCTCCCTTCCATGTGTAATGTCTGCCATCTTCCCTACATGAGTTACTGGCATGTTAGCTGACTCCTTCCTCCTTGCATTCCTCCCACTCTTCCTCGCTCCTGACGCCTGTTTTCTCATTTGTCCCCTTTGTTTCTCTGCTCTGTGCCAGTTTGTCACGGCTAATTTCCATCCTGCATTATTGAAGCCTTTTTTCCCATCTTGCCTGCATCGTATCCTGACCCTTTCTGTCCTGGTTTTCTATTTTTGGATTCTACCCTGTTCTGAAATCTGTGTACTGCTTGACAATGAACCGTAGCCTGTTTCAAACCTCGAGTTTTTAGATTGTGTTTTTGGTGCTGCATTCTGCCCGCCTGGTTTCTGAACTCCGCCTGTTATCCGGCGACTGACTTACCTGCTTATAGATTTGGTACAGCATTCCTGTCCACTGGTTTTTTTGACTCTGTTTGCCTGACTCTACTTTTTGAAATAAACTTATAGATTTCATATAGTCTACTGCTGTGTTTTAAGATCTCAGTCAGACGAACATGACAGTACCTGTGACAACTTATATATTTAATTTAAATTCAAGTCACAACATAGCAGTAGTGTGTCGCGCCTCTTTAATATGTGAAGGGGTGTCGAAAAGACTTCCACAAAGGATACACCTGAGCATCCTCGCTCATACATTCGCTCCTCCAGCAAGCCTCCTCTCTCCTCAATCCTCTTTCCTCTATGTGTATCTTAGGAACAAAGGCATCTTCAAGATGGTGCTGAGATCGATTTCCTGGTCACACGCAAGAGTACAAAGGGGAGAAGAGACAGGGAGTTGCTAAATGGAGAAATGAGAAGAGTCCAGTGTTTTGGTTTTTTGTGGGTTCATTGCAGTGGAATGGTATTCTATCACTTTCTCTCTCTTTTTTTCTTCAAATCTGGATGGCTTGACTTTGATTGCAGTGAAAATCTACTCTCATTTGGGCATGGGTCCTCAAATAAGTTGTCAAAATTTGTGAAGTCAACGGCATTATTTAGACTGATGGAATAACAAATCCTCTTTGACACCCTTTTTAAAGATTTAAACCTACAGCCAAATATCTGCCATCTAGCGGAATCAAACTATCAGTACAATTACAGACAAAATTAACACTGGAAGGTTGAAACTAGATGTCCCAGCTTTATCGTAAGGTACTGCACATGTACTGTACGGTCCAGCTGACTGCCTGATGAAGTCTAATGTGCATTATTTCACAGCAGTTGTGTATTAGTAACATCCATGCTTCAAAAACTCTTAAATTAAATATTTGAATTGTCAGTGTTCCTCAAAACCTCTGCGTTTCGAATAAACGAGCCATCGGGTCATGATCATCAAAGCTGCTAAACACCTCCGCTAATCAATCTTTTACAGTTTAATCAGACACAAGGAAGATAATTTATATTCATTAGTGCCTATCATCCAGAGATGAGAGTGACAGCCTTTGTCAGGACTGGAATGCAAATTCATTGAGGGAGTTTGCACTGTGAGACAGCTTTCATACATTTATAAGTGGATTGAACCATGAACAGTTGATTAAGGTTGCCTATGGAATCCAGTTTTTGTCAGGAGTGCATTAATAACTGCCTTCTTGATTGTGATAATCATATGGCGAAACACAGGCAAGGAATAAACAAAACATACAGTAAGATGATTTGAAAAGTAAGTGATTCTCGAGTCATTGTGATAAAGAAGTGTTGTCAAATTGATTTGAACAACAAAATAGTTTGAATCGTTTAATTAATGTAGTTTATAATCACACTTTGGGCATTTTGAAAATGACTTTTATTACATACAAGCGCTTAGCACATTTCCCAAATAGCATGTTTCTGACAAGCCCTTTTCTCCTTTGCCGTATTGTCATTTTATGCCAGAACTTTTCATTTCATAATCATATGTCTGTTTCATAATGACACTTCTATTTCAAGCCTAATTATCTTGTCAGTCTTTGAGAACAAGGCAAGGGTCAGAAAACAGCACTGGTTGCTCAGACATTTTCCAGCATTAAATTTATGCTTCTGTGTTGAATTATATCCAAAGACCATAGACTTGGGTTAATCCAAGTAAATTTAGATATCAGGATGCCGTGTGCCTAATCTGGTTTTACAGGAGTCAGATATGAGAAATCTCACTGCATTAGTCATCAAGTCATTTAGATTTAATCTTGCGGTTTAAATTCAATCTCAATTTAATCCTATTTTTTCCCTTTTTAGTCTTTTTGTGTTGTTCAATGTCTTTATTATCTAACTGTCATGTGGACTAAGAGTAAGTAAAGATAATGGTAATTAGCAAAGTGAATGACATCTTCTCATCTGTGCATCACTTGTTCCACAATTCAGTTCCTTAGAGCTTCATTTTATTGTTTCACCTTGATGAACACCTCATAATTAGTTCCTAATTGTATAATTAGCTTTGTGTCTGTGCTAATTGGAAAATTATTCTTTTGCCCAGACTGCTTATTTCAACTTCTGAAATTAAGAGTGACAGCCAAACACAGAGTGTGTGCCAAATTACCTCTATTTTCTCAATACACAAGCTACAGACAGTATGTGTTCACTGAAAGCCATTTTTCCTTTCAGGTCACTGCATTATTCATCTGAGTTCATGACGACAATCATCCATAATTTGCTGCACATCTAACAGCAAAACAACGCTAATGTTTTTAGTGCGTCTGACAAGCGTACTATGGCTCATGTTATTCTTAATGTCATAGCAGGACAGTCATGTTTAAATATCTTTCCCTCAACATTACCTCTACACCTGCGGCATCCATTACGTCCCCTTGCTTTGTGATATAGTGACAATTTCTGCCCAAGCGTCGATATACGATGAAAATAGAGCCTTTTGGTGTCCTTATTGTGACGTTTAGGGTTAGGGTTAGGGGCTAGGGTTAGTTTTAACAATGCCATCAAATAAGGACACCAAAAACCTTCATTTTCATTGTATTTTGCTGCTTGGGTAGAAAGCGTCTCTATGTGACATGTCGGGATAAGACTGCAGTCCCTCTGTACCTGACAGGACATGAGAGTGTGGGCAGTCATATTATATGTTTGCCTTGTTTATGTTTACGTACAGATCTTATTACATTACGGCCAATTTTGCTTACGCCTTCTTCCAATGCAACTTACAGTTGATTAGATCAACGAGGAGTCGATCTATCTGGAGTAATCTGGCCCTAAGGGCCTTTTCTCAAGGGCCCAACAGCTGCACTGATCTTACTGTTACTTCACTGAGGCTTTCGCCCTTGTCAGTAATAGTTTTGTGTGTCACCAGATGTCTGACGCAAGGGTAACAGATCATGACCTCCATTTTATAATTGCTGTGTGCATGCATCTTTAGGTGATCCTCTAATTTCCCCTTTTTTCTATTCTGTTCCGCCTTTATCAAACTGATGTTTGTATCAGCTTAGCAGTGCCAAATGAGCTCTGAATTGATAACTTGCCCTGAATTATCACGATTGGGGGAGAAAATGGTTCAATCAAATTATTTTCTTGATTTGCGGTATTACTGGCCGCTAGCAAACAGGAAAGCGCCATCGTTCAGCCATTGCCTTCCTCAGAGGCTGCCCAATCATTGATGAAGAGCTGTAGTCGAGGCTGTTCAAAGGGTGGATATCTGTGGAAATCATCCTTCTTCCAGACTCTACGTTCCCTATTCACCACTATGGTCATAGTTTGGATCTGGACCAATGAGAACATCAGGTCATCAGAGCAATGATATCCGTCTGCCACTTAATTGCTCAATCGCTGTAGTCTGAGAGCACTTTTTTGTCCATCTCAAACTGCTGAAATCAATTCATATCAAAATTCTGGCAGAGATTGACTCCTTTAGTCTGTCCTTGGGAGGTTATTCTGCGCCATTTCCTAGGCAATTTTGACATTACAGCTTATTTAATCTCATGATTTCTTGTCTTTCATGTCTAGTCACCACCTTTCAGAACTTGTCCAAGGCTAGCATTAACCCTTTGAGCGCCGAATACATTTTCGAGGAATTAAAAATGTAATTACCCTGAGCTGTTGAAAACCTATCATGTGGCAACTTGTTTAAAAGAGCTCCCCTGCGGGAGCTCTTTTAAACAAGTTGCCACATGATAGGTTTTCAACAGCATCTGACTTTGATATCTTACATCGTTGGGCAACTACAGTTGCCCACGGCACCGAAAGGGTTAACCTCTTTGGTTTGCGATGCGTTGGGATAACGGGTTGGAGCAGAGGAACTAGAGCGTGAGCGAGGACGGTGCAGGTAAATTTCCTCCCAAGGTGATGTTGTGGGCTGAACCGGAAATTCATAATTTCGAGCATCATTGGGCAGTGGCTCATAATGCAATCAGAACCTGGTCCTCAATTTGACACCTCTCAAATTCTTCATCCCAGGATGGCACCATGGTCAGGTACGTAGAGCCTGAAAGGAACCTGATTACCTTGTACCGTCTCTCGTCAGAGCGTGCAGCTAGCTAAATCTTAAATCTATCCAGAAGGGATATATAGCGAAGGGATGTTTCTTAAAACTTTACAGCGAATAGTTTGCCCTTTGTCAAATACCTTAAATATTCAGACAAGAATATCATAAGGCCGAAGGAGGGAGAAATAACACTGATTACAGGAATATTTCTGTGGAGAAAATTCTCAGTTGGTTGTTTTTGGCATGGTGAAGTGCGACACAAATCACACCAAAGATTAATCTGAGATGTCGTAATATTTGGCACCCTTGTCGTGGCATAAGTCCCTACTTCACATGGGTGAAAAATACAACCTGGCAATTTGACTTTCATCTGGGGACATTTCTCGGGAAAGAGAGTTCAATGTTCAGTGAGCCGACAAAATTGGTTGCCAACAAGAATGTGGCTTGACATATGGAGGCATAAAGGAAATTTGCAATAGGTTTGACTTTGGAGGCTATTATAAAGGGATTAATGAAAAACCTTAGCTTCAGCTCTCATTCCTGACAGAGCTAAACCCAGAGCAGAAATCCCAGGGGAATTACTTTATACCTATAATACTGCCACATAATTATTTTTGCCTGATTTTATTTCCCAAAGTTCATCAGCCTGAGTGAATAGAAAAATATTCATAAATCATAAAATATTCATATCCTCATAAATCCTGAGGATAATATGTAAAATACTATAGATGGGTACCAGAAACTTCCATCTCTATCACCATATATGCTTTGTATTGGTAAATGAAAGAAAAATTAGCATCAAAAATAAAGCGCGTCTCTTGTTATGCCTTCAGTGCTCAGACATGCCAATCTCCGATAGGAGATTATACATCTACAGTGCGTGGCTATAAATAATCTCTGATAGAAGATTATACATCTACAGTGCGTGGCTATAAATAATCTCCGATTGAAGATGATACATCTACAGTGTGTGGCTATAAATAATCTCTGATAGAAGATTATACATCTACAGTACGTGGCTATAAATAATCTCCGATAGAAGATTATACATCTACAGTGCGTGGCCATAAATAATCTCCGATAGAAGATTATACATCTACAGTGCCTGGCTATAAATAATCTCTGATAGATTATACACCTACAGTGCATGGCTATAAATAATCTCCGATAGATTATACATCTACAGTGCATGGCTATAAATAATCTCTGATAGAAGATTATACACCTACAGTGCGTGGCTATAAATAATCTCCGATAGAAGATTATACATCTATAGTGCTTGGTTATAAATAATCTCCGATAGAAGATTATACATCTACAGTGCGTGGCTATAAATAATCTCCGATAGAAGATTATACATCTACAGTGCGTGGCTATAAATAATCTCCGATTGAAGATTATACATCTACAGTGTGTGGCTATAAATAATCTCCGATAGAAATTATACATCTGCAGTGTGTGGCTATAAATAGATCTCTGATAGAAGATTATACATCTAAAGTGCATGGCTATGAATAATCTCCGATAGAAGATTATACACCTACAGTGCGTGGCTATAAATAATCTCCCATAGATTATACATCTACAGTGCGTGGCTATAAATAGATCTCCGATAGAAGATTATACATCTAAAGTGCATGGCTATGAATAATCTCCGATAGAAGATTATACACCTACAGTGCGTGGCTATAAATAATCTCCCATAGATTATACATCTACAGTGCGTGGCTATAAATAATCTCCGATAGAAGATTATACACCTACAGTGCGTGGCTATAAATAATCTCCCATAGATTATACATCTACAGTGCGTGGCTATAAATAATCTCCGATAGAAGATTATACACGTACAGTGCCTGGCTATAAATAATCTCCGATAGAAGATTATTCACCTACAGTGCGTGGCTATAAATAATCTCCCATAGATTATACATCTACAGTGCGTGGCTATAAATGATCTCTGATAGAAGATTATACACCTACAGTGAGTGGCTATAAATAATCTCCGATAGAAGATTATACATCTACAGTGCGTGGCTATAAATAATCTCCCATAGATTATACACCTACAGTGCCTGGCTATAAATAATCTCCGATAGAAGATTATACACCTACAGTGCGTGGCTATAAATAATCTCCCATAGATTATACACCTACAGTGCCTGGCTATAAATAATCTCCGATAGAAGATTATTCACCTACAGTGCGTGGCTATAAATAATCTCCCATAGATTATACATCTACAGTGCGTGGCTATAAATGATCTCCGATAGAAGATTATACACCTACAGTGCGTGGCTATAAATAATCTCCCATAGATTATACATCTACAGTGCGTGGCTATAAATGATCTCTGATAGAAGATTATACACCTACAGTGAGTGGCTATAAATAATCTCCAATAGAAGATTATACATCTACAGTGCGTGGCTATAAATAATCTCCGATAGAAGATTATACATCTACAGTGCATGGCTATAAATAATCTCCAATAGAAGATTATACACCTACAGTGCATGGCTATAAATAATCTCCGATAAATTATACATCTACAGTGCGTGGCTATAAATAATCTCCGATAGATTATACATCTACAGTGCGTGGCTATAAATAATCTCCGATAGAAGATTATACATCTACAGTGCATGGCTATAAATAATCTCCAATAGAAGATTATACACCTACAGTGCATGGCTATAAATAATCTCCGATAAATTATACATCTACAGTGCGTGGCTATAAATAATCTCCGATAGAAGATTATACACCTACAGTGCGTGGCTATAAATAATCTCCAATAGAAGATGATACACCTACAGTGCGTGGCTATAAATAATCTCTGATAGAAGATTATTCACCTACAGTGCGTGGCTATAAATAGATCTCTTGGTTCCGTTCTTATTGTAATTCTTTGCCTTGTGTAGGCATCAGGGTATAATTGAACTGTGCACAGCCAGGGTATATCGTACAGTGTACAGCCAGAGCTGTAAATGTGTCCTCTTTTACATCAAAGGCCTTGCAGCAATGTGTTCTTAATGAACTGAGTATTTTATTTTTAAGCAGAGTGAATGGAGATGTTGCGCCCAGATTGAGGCAATAACTTGATGTTTCAACCCTTCTATGAGTCAAAAGGCATTTCTGTCACTATTGCTGCCACTTACCGGTAGAGCGACATTATTCATACACTTGCTGAAGTCTATACTGTAACCACAGATATGGTTAAAAAAAAAAACAGTTAATAGTATGTTGTATTTGATTTTTAGAGATATTGTTACATTATTGTAATATTTTTGTTAAAAAAAAAAAGATAATTCAGTGGTACTTCATGACTGGATGAAAATCGATGAGTAAAAACGTTAATGATCTGTGGGTTCAGCAATGACTGCTGGGAATAAACCGTTTCTGGGCTGCATTGACATCCTGTCCTGTTGTTCTTTTCACCTCACTGGGAATACTGTGGTATTTTACATGCATAGAGTCACACTAATCTGCATGCTGTCTTATATGAACATGCTCGTTCACATAAGGACTTGCTCACATGGCAGTGCTCATGCAATTACGTATGCACAAGAAGGCACACAGTCATGCTCATAATGCATTCGTCTTAAGGCCAAGTTTCTGCGCGTGTGTGTGTGTGTGTGTGTGTGTGTGTGTGTACATATACAGTATACGCAAGCACATAGTTGACCACACAACTAATCATTACATTGTGCTTCCGCCACTTGACGCGTGACCTCACGACCTCACCAGTCTTGTAAAAGCAAACGACGGGAGAAACTGCAACAAAAACTGCGACTTAATAAAGAGCTTTTGTGACGCCTGAACATTGGCCCACAGGCAACAAAAAAAAGTGCAGCTATTCCTATGAGCGTGTGAAGTGTAGATTTTAAGAGGAGCACTGGAGCAGCATAGTGAAACAAGAGATATTGTTTGCGGATAAAAAAATGTGTCATTTGAATGATATGTTTATTCATGAGCCTTAACAGAGCTTGAGGCCCTGGAGGTCGAGCTTCAGTAAAAAGCCACCTGTTCTTTTGCAGCCAGTAGCCTTGCTCCCAGCCCCCAAGCCAAAATCATTGCTCCAAAACTATCTCCAGTTGCTTTGAACACTCAAATACCCTGCAAAGAACATTTCTTGGTCAAAATCTCTAAGGTTCTCTGTTGTTCGTGCATATTTTTACATATTACATGCCCCATGGTTGTATTCAACCTTTTTTCCTCTAATATCAATGCTTCACTGTGAATTTGGTTCTCCATAAACACAAATTTTGTGTTGCTAGGGATGAAAAAAATATGGTGATGTGGACTGATTATATAAACATGGCGCTATTAGGGCCAATCCCTTGGAATAATATCTAGTCAAGGGGAGACCTTCCTCACAAGACAAACAAGTAGACAGTTTGAAAATGCAGGTGGCCATAAACGATCTGATGAATGTTTAAAGTGTGCTGATGTCTTTATATAGCGATAAAGTTAACCAGGTTGGTGGTCGGGAGGATGCCAGGGCGTATAAAAGAGCCTGTCCTCCAACAAAATATACCCACAAAGGTCGTTTGTTCAAGCAGCTTATTATGACCAAAAGTTACGTTAAGGAGTTAAGCGATCTTTAGCGGTCGTTTAAATAATGACAATCTGGCTTCCATTGTCTGGTTCCATCATCATCGTCAGAAATGGGTTTTCTGTTGGGGCCGTGTGCACGCATGTTTTGCTCACATAGATGGCGTCAAACGGAACTTGTGCTCACCCTCAACTGTCTCGGACCCCTCTTCTCATGATCAGTTTGGGTTGCTGTCTGGAATCTGTCACGTACAGGCTGTAACCAGATGTGGCGCTCTTCAGCTGCCATCGTCACTCGTGGCTGCCCTAAGCGGGGTCGGTCAGTGACACTGCCTGTGTTTCATTCTCCGATAGACAGCCGACTGATAGTTGAACGGTGACAGTGCAAATGACGCACCACCTCTCGGCGGCTGAGACCTGCCCGTAACATGCCAAAGGCTCTTTTTCTCTCTCCTGTGTCACAAGCCGTTCCATTTCCTTGATGCAGTAGCATTTTTAGTTTATTTTTTTGTTGGCTTTATGTAGACTATTGACCACACCCAAAAGAACAAGTCAAGTGTCACTGTACACATCACAAACAGCTCACTGTTTGTTATTACTGAAGTGCTTGGCGCATTCACGTGGCGCGCGTCAGGATTACAATACCACGCGCTTTTCCTTATTTCCTCTCGTGCCTCACTGGAAAAGCAATAAAAATCAATCGATTCTTCAATTTGCCGTAAAGATAGTACATGCCTCACCATTGCGTTTTTAATGGTGCTAAGTATAGATTGGCAGTGAAAATTTGCATGTGGACAGTAATGCGAAAATGTCCAGTTATTTCAATCAATTGGTTAACGGTTTCATCAGCACCAAAGTCACATAATATGAAATAAGGTTCTATCCTAATTCTTTTTAAAGGTTTTGTGATTGGCCAAAGAGGTACAAAACTTCCAGAACTCTTATGCTGCCCTTGCTCCAAGTTTTTTTTCTTTGCCCTTATCAAACTGTGATTGAAAGAAGAAAATCCTTACCGGGCTATCTGAGGTGAAGGGTCACACAGATAAGAGGGGGATTTCAGAAAATATAGGCAGGCTTTTGCGTTCTCCTTACAAACACCTGGCACCACTTTTCTCCTAAGTCACACCGCTCTGCTAAGGTTGTTCTGTTTTCCATCCAATACCTGAGTCCCGAGGCAATAAAATTGCTTTTTCCCCAAAATGAGGAGTGTTTGTAACTGAATCACAGTCTAGATAGGCGCCATATTTTCTAATTCACCACGCTCAGTGAGTTTGTGATGATGGGAGCTAAATGAAAAATATTTGGCAATCCCCGTTGTTACGAAATGAAGGACACAACAGGACAGGAATTAGAATGAATGTTCCACTATGTTCTGTTCTGTTGTGTATGTTCTAATAATTTATCTTTGTGTTCTTGAAGACAATGCAGCCAGAAACAATTTGATATACTATGTGTTTACATTAATTCTGCCATTGTCTAAATGATGGACTGAATCTCATTTTCTCTTGATACTGGAGCTGCTTTGGGAAGTAATAGTTTAAGAACTGTCTCAACAGCTCCAAACTACAGGCTTAAATCTCAAGCCAGACGCTGACATCGTCCCCATGAGAGAAGGGTGAAATGCTTCACTAACATCTTGTAATGACTGATGATTGTTGTCAGGAAAATTAGCGTTGTATAATTCACTTTGAAAGAAGTGGTACAACAAATTTGTTTGAAATATAATTTCCTGAAATTCACTCCATAATAATTTGAGGAGAGTGTGAAATTAATGCAAGTCTCACTCATATGAAGTAGATGGTAAAATAAATGAGTGGAACCAGTTGACATACCATTTTCAAGTAAATCTAAATTTTTTTTTTTCCCCCAAAACCTCATTAACAAAGGCAAATAGACCATACTGCTGGAGTTAAAATGTTGATGTTATGCGTGAGTAGTTTCATTAACGCAGGTAATATTAATCACTTCTATCCATGGAATAATGTTTAAATGGGGAGCACACCCCCAACTCCCCCCCCTCTCTCTCCCTCTCTCTCTCTATCTGTCTTTCTCCCATGAATGCAACAAATGATGATTTGCTGGAAGTAAACTGCAAACGCTGTGATGTGACTGTTATAAATTCCAAGTGGGAATGTGACACTTTGAATGTTTATCTTGTTGTGGAAACTGACTTCCTTTTATAAGTACTAACGATTTACAACCCCTGTCTCGGATTATATATTGGAATGTGACCAAATAAAAGCTGATTGATTTTGAAAAAAAATTGAAACAGGATGGTGAAACACCAGATCTGTGTCTGGCGCTCTTTGAATTAAGACTTCTGTTGTTCTGTCTTCAACATGTTCTCTCTGTTAGGCTCGACTCGCTGGCCTTAGGAAAGGCCCGTCTGGCGAGCCGGAAACTTCCATCCAATCTGGAGAACCGTGGAGACCAGAACCACAGATGGATGGCAGTGTTTGAAAAAAAGATAAAAAACTGAAAGGATCGAGTGAAAAAAGGAGAAGATACTATCTGCTAGCAGCTGCAGAAACCCGAGCTCTCTGCCTGAAGAATGCCGTGCCCAATGGGAAGCAGCATTTGCCACCCCTGAGTGTCTGTTTTGTACCGCTACACCCCCTGCAGAGTGCTCACAGAACCTTATGCTTAAAGCTGCAGTTGGTTCGGAGAAAAGAGCAAGAGGGAGATTTTGATAATAAGATTTTGATCCTAAACACCACAGCCCCTCGCTCAGCGCTCCTTCTCTCCCTTCTGTAGCCCCTCCCTCTAAGCCATTCATCATACTTAATGATGAGGTCAGTTCACCAGTGGTCGCTAAACCGAAACACGTAAAGAGCTCCAATATGTCTTATTGCGAAGTAAGTAACACTGGTAATGACAAAAAATAAACATTGAGCATCTACATGTAGCTCACAGACACATATCACACCATTTCAGTCATAGTAATTGTGCTGGGTGATTGAACAATGTTAGAGAAAGGAGGCTGTATATCAACCAAACAAATGAGTAAACTAAAGTTAGCTACACAACGTTAGCAATAGCCACCAAACCTAGTAACTAGCCGTACATATTACAAAAGCTACCTAGCGATGAATCAAACTATAATATATATATATATATATATATATATATATATATATATATATATATATTTATTTATTTATTTTACAGTTTTACATATTACAAGATGAAAGTCTTGGCTGTGGTGATAAGAGTACACTCCAGGTCCAAACACAGGATGAGGGACACAGATAGGCCTCAAAAAGATAAGCCAGTTTGCATCGCTGTACAGTTGAGTAAAGTGCGCTTCCCAGCTGCTGGCTCGCTACCAACTGATCTGACTTTATGTGGACTATTATTTTCCCCGCCTCGCCAGGTGAGGCAATGCAAATCTACGCTGCAACACTAGGATATCAAACCCATGTAAGCACAGGTTATTAGAGCCACAGTTTCTAAGTATTGGACGCCGTTGACTATTCTGTTGCAGACGGATTGCTTTTACATAATTCAACTGAAGCCTAGTTGTTGTAGCTAAATAAATGTGCAGACCAGTGCTAATGTAGAAGCATGCTTAAAAGATGCTTACCAACACAAAGCCAGCAGATCATCCTGACACTCATGCCCAGTTTATGCAGGTTGCAATTATTACAACCGCTCTCCAAATCCTCTTGGTAGACTACTTTTCTGCTAGTGCCTTTGGTCTTTTTTTTCTGCTGATATAACAGTTATCCAGTTGTTGGCAACAGAGGGCCTGACCACGAGCGCAAAGATATTTTCATATTTCTGGATTTTCGCTGTCAGGGTCCGCCATACTGAGATCCAAATGCACTGTCACACCACCTCAATAGCCGAAAGCGTATTATGACATATTTACTAAACAAAAGCACAAAAATAGTTAACAACTTCAACTTTAAGCACCTCCAGGAACGGGGCACAGGAGCGAGCTTGCGCATGTGCACAAGAAGTGACTGACACTGGGTTAGAAACCCCTGGCTCTGACCTGTTCATTTTGCCTGGACGAGGTAGATTCTTGCCAGTGCCATTAGATGGACTAGGAGGAGCCAAATGTACCTGATTTTTTGCAGATTTACCCATTGCGTGTACTGCTGTCAGTATAGAATTACAGTTTCAGCAAATATGAAAAACATTATTCTTGTAGAAGTTACCTGCTGCACTTTTGAGTATTGAGCAGGAAGGGGTGCACATAAGCAGCATACTTTAACCCTTTAAATATTCCCTTCTTACCTCCCCCAGCGGAGGTTATATGATTGGTCGTTTAAGTTGGTTTGTTAGCAGGATTACAGGAAAAGCTAATGGACGGATTGGCAAGAGAATTTTACCGGAGGAGGATCTTTTTTTTTTCTTGAAGGGTTTTTCACCATTGTGAGAGTGGACGAAATTGAACATTTTGAGTCACATCGTCACGAATATATAACTAGAGCTGCGCTCAGAGAGCGCGAGTACCTCCGCCAATGTACTCAGTGTTATTTTTGCCAGTATTACCTAGCAACCCCTGTGTTTATGCAGTCCTGTAGTCTTCGGCCAAATATGTTTTTAATGGTTTTTGACCTTTTGCATGCCCTTGACCTTGACCTTCCAAAATCGAATCACCTCTTCCTTGAACAATACTTAATCATTCCACCAAATTTGATGAAAATCCATCCATAAGTTTTTTGCGAAATCCTGCTTACAAACAAACCAAGAAACCAACCGACAAATGAACGGTAATGATCACATGACCTCCTCCGACTTCAATGGGCGGAGGTTAAAATTTGAAATGAAAGAAAGTGACGGTGTGGGGCATTATCTCAGTGATGTCAAGAAAATATCACAAGCTGGAAGTGTTGACAAATGGGGTGCTGTGCAGCACTGGCAGAGGGTTGAAATCTCAGATTGCTCTTTCTTTATCGTTCTGAGGCAACAGTCACTTCAGGCTATTGAAAGCAATGGAGTTCTGGAACACAGACTGAGAATGTTGACGTCGGCTTTCTAAAGAAAACACCTACTCTTTAAATGAAGGGTCTCGGACTCCTGGAGGGCCGATGCGTCTGCTGGTTTTTGGGTCGCTCCTGGCTCTCTCTCATCGATGGGTATAGCCAGCCCAGTGCCACCCTCACAGAGATGCTGGGCCGCTGTACACCATGTCTTAGTCATTCTGCTTTAGGTTTTTTTTTTTATTTAACTTTTATTTAACCAGGGAAGTCTTGTTGAGAGTGAAATCTCTTTTTCAGTGCCTCCTTCAGTACAGTGTCCCCATCACTGCACTGGGGCACTGGGGATAATTCCACCAGAGAGAAGATTGCAACCTACTGGCCACCAACACCTCTTCCAGCAGCAACTTGGTTTTCCCAGGTTTTCTCCCATCCAAGTACTGACCATGCGGCTGGAGCAGATTGAGCGGTGGTATGGCTGCTGGCCATAATCTATCAAAGTCTAGTCTATCGAAGGCCTCCTGTATCTCACTCCAAGCATATTCTTTATTCACATACATCTCATACATATCATGTTAACACTTACTCAGCATTTGTTTTCTTTTCTGCCCATCCCAACTCCCTTTTGGTTGGTGCCCCAACCCTTGAGTCCCAGATCCATGGTTCCCGGCAGCCCCTGCCTCCACCCCTTCAATCCCACCCCTTCAATCCCTCGCCTTCAATCCTATTGCCCTGAACCTGCTCCTCGGTTTCCCTGGGTTCTGGTTCACTGACCCTTCCTCTCCTCTCCTCTCCTCTCCTCTCCTGTGCTCTCATCATCTCTCCTCTCCTCTCCTCTTCTCTCCTGTGCTCTCATCATCTCTCCTCTCCTTTCCTCTCCTGTGCTCTCATCATCTCTCCTCTCCTCTCCTCTCCTGTGCTCTCATCATCTCTCCTCTCCTCTCCTGTGCTCTCATCATCTCTCCTCTCCTCTCCTGTGCTCTCATCATCTCTCCTCTCCTCTCCTCTCCTCTCCTCTCCTGTGCTCTCCTCTGCTCATCATCTCTCTCCTCTCTCCTGTGCTCTCATCATCTCTCCTCTCCTCTCCTCTCCTCTTCTGTGCTCTCATCATTTCCTCTCCCCTCCTTCTCTCCTTTCCTCTCCTGTGCTCTCATCATCTCCTCCTCTCCTCTCCTGTGCTCTCATCATCTCTCCTCTCCTCTCCTCTCCTCTCCTGTGCTCTCATCATCTCTCCTCTCCCTCTCCTCCTGTGCTCTCATCATCTCTCCTCTCCCTATCCTCTCCTGTGCTCTCATTATCTCTCCTCTCCTCTCCTCTTCTCTCCTGTGCTCTCATCATCTCTCCTATCCTCTCCTGTGCTCTCATCATCTCTCCTCTCCTCTCCTCTTCTCTTCTGTGCTCTCATCATCTCTCCTCTCCTCTCCTCTCCTGTGCTCTCATCATCTCTCCCTCTCCTCTCCTGTGCTCTCATCATCTCTCCTCTCCTATCCTCTCCTGTGCTCTCATTATCTCTCCTCTCCTCTCCTCTTCTCTCCTGTGCTCTCATCATCTCTCCTATCCTCTCCTGTGCTCTCTCATCATCTCTCCTCTCCCTCCTGTGCCTCATCCTCTCCTGTGCTCTCATCATCTCTCCTCTCCTCTCCTCTCCTGTGCTCTCATTATCTCTCCTCTCCTCTCCTCTTCTCTCCTGTGCTCTCATCATCTCTCCCTATCCTCTCCTGTGCTCTCATCATCTCTCCTCTCCTATCCTCTCCTGTGCTCTCATCATCTCTCCTCTCCTATCCTCTCCTGTGCTCTCATCATCTCTCCTCTCCTATCCTCTCCTGTGCTCTCATCATCTCTCCTCTCCTCTCCCGTCCCACGGCCGGGTCCCAGGCCCCTCACTTCCACCGTTTAGCCTCGAGCTGAAATACTCCCCTGCTGCTGTAGTCGATCTGTTGTTGTATTGTTCACTACCTCACCTTCAGCTGTATTTAAGCCTGGATCTGCTGAGGGTTTCTTCCTATAAAGGAGTTTCTTTGTCTTTCCTCCCTGCTGTCGCCTCTGGCCTGCTCTTGGGGGCATCTCTGGTAACTGGTTTGACACACGTAAAGCATTTTGTGATTAAGTCTTTCATTAAAAAAGTGCTATACAGATAAACAAATTAAATTGAGTCAAATTAAGTGCTTATGCAAATTCATTGATTGGCTAAGGAGTCTGTGCACCTTGTTTAAATGGTCGTATTTAGCTGCCGATTGAATGGAAATACCAGAAACACAGAGACACTGTGGCTCTTCCAGGACTGGATTTCAAGATCTCTGCTTTAAATGGTCAGTAATAGTCCAAGCAAAACAATGGCATTTTTACTCTCATCTGCTGGCTTTGTTTGGAACTAGAGAGACTGCGGAAAATGGAGTCTGTCCTTTGCGCAGAAAGTCAGACTCTGCCTCTGTGCATTTAGGGGAATACGGGCGGATCAGCTTTTCAGTTCCAATGAAAGGACACGATACATGGGCGGAGAGGGCATTCTAATGCTGACGCAGAGGAATCCACAAGATAACGCCTGCACCACCCGAGCACTTAGATTTTACAGTGGCAGGGCATGCTACCTATGAGGTGCTGTTGGAAAAACTATGAATAAGAGTAGCCACTGGGTGTGCGTGTATTTGTGTTTGTGTTCCTGCGTGTGTGTGCATATGTATGTGTGTGCATTTGTGTATGCGTGCGTGTGAATGTGTGTTAATATGTATGCATGTGTGTGTGTGTTTGTGTGTGTGCGTGTTTGTACGCAAGTGTGAATTTGTGTGTTTACGCATGTGTGTGCTTATGTATGTGTGATTGTTCATCTGAGTGTTTGCATTTATGCATGCATGTGTTTGTGTGTGCATGCGCGTGTGTTTGTGCATTGCCTGTATGTTTTTGCATGTTTGCATATGTATGTATGTGCATGTGTGCATATGTGTGTATGTGTGGATTTGTGTGTGTGTGTGTGTGTGTGTGCATGTGTGCATGTGTGTGGCTGTGAGTGTTTTGCATGTGTGTGTGTGCATTTGCAGGTGTGCGTGTTTCTGCTTGTGTGTGCGGAGGTATGTGTGTGTCTGTTTGCATGAGTGTGTTTGTGTGCGCGCGTGTTTGTGTGTGTGTGTGTTTGTGTGCGCACGTGTTTGTGTGTGTGTTTGCGGTTGCTCATGAGCAGATGGCACAAAGATAAGAGTGCGCTCACAAAACAATGAAAATAAAACAATGCATCTAGGGGACCATCTCAAGGATCACCTGTGAGCCGTTTAAAACAAACTCACAGATCCAGGTGAGGGAGTATAAAGATGGCCGCCGCCCCTCTCGTCATTTGCATTAATTGTATATCCCAGCTTTATTGGTGCAAATGCATTTCCAGCCAAATCAGGTCGTTTAGAGAGACGCTACAAGCTATGTAAAGCTGCTCATCGTTTACAGTGCCCCAGGCCTTGGATCGCCTTTAAGTGCACCAGCTACAATGTCATTAAAACTGAATGCATTGAAGCTCCCTGCAGGAAAAAGGGTCATTAACGAAAATCTTCGATTCAATTAACTTTCAGAGCATACTTTGCTCCACTGAAGGCTACTCATTTCAATGCAAGAACTACTTTATTTTATGATCATACCTGCATTTTTATGGGATAATATTTTGCTAACATCTTTAATCTTCATCCATCCATCCATCCATCCATCCATCCATCCATTCTCTATACCGCTTCTTCCTCACTACGGTCGCGGGGGAGCTGGAGCCTATCCCAGCTGACTCTGGGCGAGAGGCAGGGACCCACCCTGGACAGCTCACCAATCCATCACTGGGCACATCTGTTTTTATATATTCTGTTGAAATACAATATGTGCATTTTTTTTGACCACACGCATGGTTACGCAAACGCATACTGCACTTTCACTGACTTGCCAGCGTTCAGACACAAACATGCTTGTGCATTTATTGAGTGCATTGAAAGAACATCATTTCATGTCCCATAAATCTAAAAAAGGTATTATTTCATGCTTATCACAGGAATATAGGAACCCTTACTTAAAGATAATAAATAATATAAAGATACTGCAGAAAAAAACCTTATACAAGCCATTTGGCCATACAAGCAATGGGGTTGGCCGCAAAATGAGGATATTTATACTGAAAAGGACAAAATATGTTCATGAAGTGCAGAACAACTTCGATGTGATGGGAATCTGTCACTACAAACAGTTCTGTGGCTCTTGTTAAAGGTGGAGAAACTGGGCCAGTACCCACAAGATCCCCTAAAGAAGTTCAGAAAAGTATTCTATTTCCTAACCATATCACTTGACGGTCACAGGTTTGAATCTTCCTGCAAAGTTTGGTTTGTTTTTGACTTTTCAGATGGAGGCTTGACTTCATGTCAAAAGCAAATCTGGGACCCGTTCCACAAAGCGGGATTACTGAGCAAGCCAGATAAATCCACTGAGTGAAACCCAGGCCCAGCCAAAATGCAGAACATGGACAGAGAGATATAAAAATGCTGCTCAGGGTTTTGTCTTAGGCAGTTTCATGTCATAGCCAAGTAAGGTTTTTCTTCTTTCACACGCGGTTTGATGAGAGCAAAGTAAAAAAAAAAATTGGAGCAAGGGCAGAGTAAGAGTTCAGGAAGTTTTGTGCCTGTTTGGCCAATACAAAAAACATTAAAGAATTAGGATAGAACTTTTTCCTATATTATGTGACTTTAGTGCTGATGAAACCCAAAGCCAACTGATCGAAATAACTGGACATATTCTCAGTACTGAACACATGCAGACTTGCTTTGCGTTACTAAATCCTGTTTTTACAGAGTTGTATTCTCCAAATTTAGACCAAATTATGAAGCATATCTATATTTCAGCAACAGAAAGGATGGAACATCATCAAAATCTTCTCTGAGTGTCTGTATGAAATATCCTTTTTGTCACATCTTTCAGGCCCCATCAAAATCATGCACTATGGCAGAGCTATTCAACCTTAACCAGAAAGGGCCAGTGTGGGTGCAGGCTTTCATTCCAACCAAGCACTTTCAAACCTGACACCACTAATCAACCCCAAGAGTCTTTGCTAATGAGCTTGATTAGTAGTATCAGGTGTATAGGTGCTTGGTTGGAATGAAAGCCTGCACCCACACCGGCCCTTGCAGGATAATGTTGAATAGCCCTGCGCTTTGGTATCGAGAAACTCCATCATATGAGCGTGTTCTTCAACTTGGAGCTACATTGCCCTCTGCTGGACATCTTGTTTCATTACACCACTGCACTCACTGGACAGGAAACGTCAACACAAACTACAGTACATTATAGTTATTGCTGTTGGTATATTACTTCGAATTGAGAGCAGGCATGCATATTTAATTAAACCGGAAGACGTCTTCAGGTCATCTCAGCTTGTGAAGGCCTGGAAGTTAGTCTGTATTGCATGAGCAGAACACAAACAATCGTGCCCCCATTAATGGCACAGGTAACGTCTGACTTCTGAAGGCTCCAGCTGAAACTGCGAAGCCGGTAACCCAATGAAATCCTTCCATCCATTATCTAACCTGAATTTTTTCTGGGTCAGGATGGTGCTTATGTTATCCGTTGTGGACAGTTTGCCACTCCATTGCAAAATACACTCACAAACTCATAACAATCGGCAATTTAGTCTCTAATTAGCCTCTCATGGATGTCTACAGACTGTGGGAAGAACAAGACCACTCAGATAAAACCCATAGACTGTATAAAAAGATGGACGCAGCACCCTGGTCTGAAAAAAGAAGCCCATGCGGAAGTACCGAAAAATGGCATTCTATTTAATGGACAGCAGATGGCGACGTCGGTGGTTGCAGAAAGAAGTTCAATGCTATAGAAGTCTATGAGAAAATGACCCTACTTTCCCACCTGATTTTTCATTTAAATAATGATTTTTCACATTATTTTATGGTAGCTATAGCAAGTTTCAAGTCTCCTTCGATATTCATGATGTTCATTTTTGTAAATTATGGTCCCAAGTAGACTAGAATAAAGGATAAAGCCAGAATATGCTTTAGAGGCATGGCTATCCTCTGGTCCTCGTCCGATACGGTCAGATCCACCTCTCACGTCCCTCCCAGGATCTTGATTCTCGCTCTTGTCCAATAGAAATCACATCCAGTTTCAAAA
Source organism: Gymnothorax javanicus (assembly GCA_029692085.1). Classification (NCBI taxonomy): domain Eukaryota; kingdom Metazoa; phylum Chordata; class Actinopteri; order Anguilliformes; family Muraenidae; genus Gymnothorax; species Gymnothorax javanicus. Next base: position 1,289,317 of record CM056199.1, on the reverse strand, counting down.
TGACAACATGGCGCAATTCAAATTGACAAAATTGAGGCTTCCTTTATGGTATGCTGAAACCAATGGGTGACGTCACGGTTGCTTCATCCATCTTTTTATACAGTCTATGATAAAACCCAGGCAAACACAGGGAGTACATGCAAGGTCTATACACAAAGGCCCCAGGGTTGTGACCTATGACCTTCTTACCGTAAGGCTACCCACTGCACCATCGCACAGTAAATTCACCACAAATAGTACCAGTCAAAAGTTTGGACGTACCCACATTTTCATAAAATCAGTGATTGAAATGTTTCGAGCACGGGTCAATTGGGCACAACCATGGACTGTATATATGGGCACAACAAAAAGGAAACACTAAATTGGCTTGGCCAAAAATAATAACAATTTATTATTTACCAAAAATTAAACACAACACAGGGAAAAGACGGCCGTCCAATGAGACGTGTAAGTCAGCGTTATCAATAGTATTGGGTTTGAATGAGTAGAAAGTACGGCATGGTGCGTGTTGGTTGCAAAAAAAAAAAAAACATAAAAAAGCCGCAAAAGAAAGGAAGCGCATGTGTGAAGGATGAAATGTCCCGCGTTGCCAAGAGTTGACCGGTCTTCTAACTCCTGGAACCGCCGAACACAGGTGTATCAAATGTTCGTTCAATTGCTCCCAAGCTCCACCCCAACAGGAAACTACTGCAATACACCTACAGGGAGTGCATCTCAAAGCAAAGACTGCAGCCACAGAGCTAAAGAAAACACTAGGGTTGACACGAGACCAATTTTGGCGAGATTCGTGTCCGCCATCTTTCCGAAGGATAGTGTCACGTATGGCAGTGGTTCCCAACCCAGTCCTCAAGGACCCCCTGCCCTGCAGGTTTTTGCTCCAGCTCTATTCTTTCACACCTGATCCATTTAAAGGCTTCATGCTGATTGATTGAAAAAAAACTACCTGAACAGGGTGTGCATGAAGGTGCATTGGGCCTTAAATGGATAAGGTGTGCAAAAGTAGAGCTGCAACAAAAACCTGCAGGACAGCGAGTCTTTGAGGACTGGGTTGGGAACCACTGCTGTATGGTTCTGTGAGAAACCTTCGACCAAGGTAGTTTTGAGGTGAAATACAGAGATTATGTTGATTATTTTTACATGAAGTAAGATGCTAATGGTATATTAACTTAAGTGAAGTTTGTTTATGTGAAAAAATAGACCCGAAAGTGAACATGATGCTGATGATACTACAATTAACAGATGCATCACTTATTATACATGATATTTTTACTGTGAAAGAAATTTAGCGTTTTTCATCTCATTTTATCTAGTTGCATACACACATGTACAGCGTTTGATTGCACATTTCCCCTGCCGATTCCTTACACAAGATGGCAGACGCGTCTCACGTTTTGTGGTTGGTTCAGCCAATGATATTGTCCACTGTAGTGTTTTCTTTAGTTCTGTGGCTGCAGCCTTCGAAGGCTGCATTTTTAGGGTCCTCACTTACTTCTATCTGCCAAAATGACATTTACGGTAAGGGACAAGGTTAAATTTAGGGTTAGGTTTTGGGCTAGGTTTAGGGTTAGGTGTTAGAGTTAAGGTAAGGTAAGGGACACTAGTGCCGACTTGCTAAAACCAAAGCTGTTTAATGGAGATAAAATGACATTACGTCAGTTTGACAGATGAAATTAAGTGACGACCCCTAAAAATGCAGCCTTTAAAGGATGCAGCCCACACTTTGAGATGAACTCACAGAGACAGCACAGGCCCTGGAAGTGAGCTAAGGCCGTAACCCCCCCCAATACAGATAGGGTCCCCAAGGGATCCCTCACCACTAATTACAAAGCTATCCTTATCGAGACATGTAAATTCTAAGAAACGTGCAAGCCCAACTACTCCAGATAAATAAACACATTTTAGCTTCCAAAAAATATCTGAATCTTAATGTCAGCAAAATAACCAATATTTGCATTTGTAACATTTGAGCATCCTTGTATGTATGTGTATACAATGTTGTATATTCCTGCAGTCATAAGGCTCTAAGTGTTCGCTCCAGCACTGCTGTATATGTTCTTACAGATGTGCTGTGCTTTGTGATTGTTCACCTGTGACCTTTCTGTCCAATAAGTCCCAAACTAGTTTGATTTAAAATTTTTTTCTGATAAACACAAATAATTTATTTTTTGCTGTATTTTTCCAGATATGGCTTTAATAAATTCCTAAATTTCGGGCACCATCCTAGTCATGAAACCAAATTTTCAGCCTATGTTGAACAGTTTAAACAGGTATTCCATGTATCGAAGGCTTTGGACAATGCTGCACAGTTGCATTTTTGGTATTTGATATTGAGTATTTACTCCTTACCTTGTGCCATTTGAGGTTATTTACAAATGTTTAATTTCTTGAAAGATTGAGAACAGTAAGACAAGTAAAGTGTGTCCACACAGCTGACTGGTGCTTGTACTGCACCCAGCTGAGTGATGGGGAGCAGCTGTAATGGGTCAGACTACATTCCGCTAACACCGTGAAGGCAAACCGTGACCTGCAGCATCCTTGGTAGTCTCCCTGAATTGAGGTGCAGCCTCTCAGACAAGCTCCAATATTTTCCTCTATAGCTGGAAAACTCAGTGACCTACATATGTCACAACCTGGCTCTAAGGCAGGGTAAGGAGTAGGGAACCACACATGATCATTTAACTAATATTTATCGTAATCGAACATCACAAACTCAATTTTATGAATCAGTTCTATCAGTGGTGTGGTGTGTGTATGTATGGATGTAGGGAAGGTGTTGTATAATGAACAACTAACTAACCACAAACAAAGGAAACCAAATCACCTGTCCTGAGACAGTGGTTTATTCCTGCTGCCTGTATAGCAGCAGAGGTCGTTTTCTTAAAACGTAGGCTGCATCCTTTGAAGTCTGCATTTTTAGGCTGCTACGTCATCGCAGGCTGTTCCGTTGTGAACACGCTTTCGAATACAGCTGAGAAATGCAACCTTATAGCCTGATATCGGACTAAATTGGTGTTGGCCATCAGTTGCTGAACTTCCCATTTCCTGAAACAGGGGCTGCGTTCGAATAATCTTTTTTGCCCAGGAAAGTTCCTTACTCCTAAAAAATGATCCGGAAATAATAACGTGGCAGCTATGATAAGTGCATTTTCATTCTTTAAATGTTAAGGAAAGGAGTCCCAGTGCTTTACAATTTACCTCCTTTAACATAGGGTTCACAGAACCATCCATTTTGAAAAGAAAGGAGATAACGCTATCCCACAATTCCGTGTGGCAGCAATATTAAAGCGACGTCCAATCATCCGTCCAATTACGAAAATTGTGGTGGGGCTGTTATACATATCATTTGGAGTGCTTTTCGTTATGCTAGCATGTCTCCTTGCTTCCCTCGCTTGCATGTCACCCAGTGAGGACCAGAGACAGAGACGTGAGGAAGCGGCATAAGGATGGAGGAGTCGAAAGCTGCCAAATGAGAAATCCTTCATTCTATTTAGCAATGTCACATGAGGAAGTGCTACACTGAAAGGCCACGCCTCTTGACAAAAGGCTTCTTTGAGGGATATACCTGCATTTCCTGCCTTTCAGCTCCCCTCGAAGCCTCCTCTCCCTGGTTCTGCATATGCTCAAGGTGCACTTAAGGGATTGGATGATCCTCCAAGATGGTGGAGGCAAAACAATTTCCAGGTCACGGAAGAGGAGAGGACGCGAGGAGGCAGAAGTTACCATACTGAAAAGCACCCCTTGATTTGTAGAATCAGGTGTGTAAGTATGATGTCATGGTTGGAATTAAAGCCTGCACCCATACTGACCCTCTGATTAATTTCTAATGTTGATGAACAGGCGGAGTCGTTACGTAGGCCTTGGATCATTATGTTTCTTTCTTTAGTTATGTCATGAAAAATGACACTTCAGACATTGCTCTTTCCATTAAAAGGCTGTCACAGCGCACTGTGTTGGTTTTGAGTACACAGAATGTGTGAAAATAATAAATACTACAAATCTCCGGTTGTACGTCACATTTTGTAGAATAGGTATGTTCAACTCCAAGCACTCCTTGACATGAAACCTTTCAAAGAAAAGGGCTAAATCTTGTTTTGGAGGTTAGGTGTGGCCAGTCAAATATTCTGAACAGGTTTTCCCACCATCATATGGGTTTCACAGTTTTCTAGAGGAAAAGAATGACTGCAATTTTTTAAAAATGCTCCTATTTTTACACAAAAATCCTTATATTTTCCAGATCTTGCATGAACATCATGCGAAAAAAACATTCAACAGGAATCCTACATTTGATTGTGTCTCAAATCTTCATCAACTACCTCGATTTAGAATGACTGAGGATGGATGCTGAGCTGGCTGCTAAGTGCCCTTGTTTACATGTCCATCTTCCAAGAAATGCTTAGTATAAAAATAATTTGTGAGCTTTAAGCTCCGGATTTGTTTTCTATATGTTCCAGAGAGTTGTAGTTATTTTTTTTAATAATGGTTTTCAAAATCTGAGAACTTTTTCTTTTTTTCATTTTTGCAACAAAGTGGCACCTAGTTATATGCTTTGGGCCCAATTACGATAATTAGAAAACGCGTCAATAAAGGAAAATGATTGAGAACTTGCCAAGACTAAAAGGGATATGTCTGTGCCCCCCCAGTTCCCAGTTCTAGACCCGCCACTGCAGCCATGAGAAGAAGCATCCAAAATGACTATTACATGGAAGGAACGGGTCACTGCTTCCTTCCAGCAAGGAAACCATGGAGGAAAGAAGTGATTGATTATGGACCACAATTCTGTACAGTAGTTGATGATTAGAGATGTCAGTCTTTGAAGTTTTCCGGTTGGGACAGTCATGTCACCATCAACTGCCGCTGAGTTCATGATGTATTGAAGGACACGACATCCGATTTTTCTCAGACGTGGCCCATGTGTATCTGATACCCCTGCAACTTTCATTTGACCAGTGTGATGATAATGAAAGGGTGCTTTCACAATAGGGACTCGGACACTCTTGACCCCCAAGTCCAGTTTATTCTGTAAGAGTGAACACTTGTATTTGTACCAAATGTGAAAGCAACCGTACTAAAACAAAGAAGTGGACTGTTACCTTACGCCCTACCTGTTTGACTCTTTTGTTCTAACAAACATAGCAGCAAAAGAATCTCTCTGGTCAAACGAAGAAATTAAATGCTTGATTGAAATTTGGGCAGACGAAAACATAAAATCACAACTGGATACTACACAGAAACGTGGAGATTTATGGAATTATTTGCGAGTATTTACATTCACATGGTCATTGCAGGACAACAGAACAGTGCTATCACAAACTAAAGAAAATGCAGCTGCAATATCTAAGTGCGGAAGACGCTGCGAAAGTCTGACAGCTCAAGTGATGAAAAAGATGAATTTCCGTAGCTTCTTCTTCTTTGTGTATATTTCCTCATTTAGAAACCACCTAGGTGCACACTGCCACCTATTGTATCGGAATTTTGACAAAATCATCCATACTCAGGCACAGAACGATATTGCTAGTGTGAAAGCTGACCAGCAGGGGGAGAGGGAAGGGGGACAATCGTACCGTGGCGTGATACAGAACAATCCCCCTGCCAACCGTGACCATGGTTGACCTTGGTTGACCTCGGTTCACCATGGTCAACCACGGTTAAAGCATGGTTAAAAATGGCCGACCATGGTTGAAGCATGGTTGCACCGCTTTGGAGAGTTTTTGCACCATGGTAAACCATGGTCCTCCAACAGACCATGGTCATAACCATGGTTACATTCAACACAAACCATGTTTACATTCAACACAACCATGGTCAAACCATGGTCAACCATGGTGTTCCATTTAACAAAAATGTCAAAACCATGGTTTGACCAGGGTTGACCACGGTTACTTGAACTAGGGTCAACCAAGGTCAACCACGGTCACGGTTCGCAGGGGTCGTACCGAGTGTGAAAGTGCCCTAAGACAATTCGGATGCTCCCCAGGAGGACAAAATCTGGTCTGCAGCAGCCTTGGTAGACTCCCTGAATTCAGGTACAACCTTTCACAATAAGCACCAATATTTTATGCGACAGCAGGAAAATATGGTGACTTAGTGTACATATTTTAGCTCATGAAAGATCTTTGTGGCCAAGAATCGCTAAAGTTACCCAGAGAAAGAGGGAGAGGGCCAGCAGATGGGAATAATTTTATCCTGCATGGAGGTAATCCACGGAGTAATCAATCCCAGGAGGCCTGGATTTCTTAGTTGTGTTTCTTTGTCTGAGTCTGTTTCCAATACTGTTATAGTTGGCAATATGTCTCACTCTGAGTAATGCCAACATTGTCATCACTTGTCCATGAACTTTTGCATATTAAGCAGATTAATCAAACCTGATTATGAGCAAACTTTCAAGGCAGCCATATCTCTAGTAACATTTGTTCATCAAATATACTGAGATGCCAATATCTGTCAGCAAATATAATCATCACATTAATTTTGATACAGCTCTCTACCTCTATTAAATTCTTCAGCATGTGTAGACTGACTTGCATCCCTGAAGATCAGATTTTTTCAAATGGCTTTTTTTTTCTTTTTGTGAAACTTTTAAATGAGACTAAACATATCTGTGACCTAAGACTTATTTGGATTATCAGAATATGACTTTTTTCTATAGGACATCCGTTGTCGCATCTGGTTGCTCAAAGAAAACGGAGCTGTCGTTCCTTACAGGTTTTGCCAGACATTTGAAATGTTTTGGGTATATAGTACAGTGGCTTTCACTTTTATTGTGTGCTTGCTTCAGTGAAAGAGCACACTCTATTCTCTTACTTCTTCTTCTTCTTTTTTCTTCTTCCGCCTAAATTTGGCCGACTAACTCCTCCTACACCGTTTAAGATATTGATTCCATTCAAACTCTAAAAAATTCAGCTTGTTCTGAATTACATTGCATCGGTACAGATTTTTGATTTTCTTTTTACTTTTTGAGATATTTCATTTTAAATGTCATTTTTTGGGGTCCTAATAAATCAAGCCATTTTTGTGCTGATTCAGTGGATTCAGCTATTTTCTGCTATTTTTTCACTCTGTCATACTTTTAGCTAGAAATGTCATTCAAACTGCAAAATGTTAAGTAAAGCTTGTATAATTTATTCACAGCTCAAATTTTTCGTAACTTCTATATTTTTTAAATTATAATTTTTGAAAATAATTCCTGTTACAATACATTCTGGCAACTGACAATGTGGTGACGTCACTGTTAGAGTGGCAAACAGCTGTAAAATCATCAAGAAGTCTTCTCTAAAACTTGTTCTAACTCCCACAGTTTTCACTCCTCATAAATATTTTTATATCCAAGTTGTAGCAGAAGTTGTGGTGGTCATAAAAATGTAACTATGCAAGCAATCGGACAGACGGTTTTGGCAGTATGAGCCAAAAAGCGACGGGAGCACAAACCGAAAGTCCATTAACTCCTATATTAAATGAGACTGATAATTTCGGTTGGAAAGCTGAGAAACACAGTTTTATAACTTGCTCATGTTCCCACATTTTTGGCACTGCGCACAGAATTTTGACATATTTTGCTCAGCAGACTCTCCTCTGAAGTATGGTATCTCTATTTCATAGATTGGACTTACTATCTTTGAGGTAGAGGCAGTAGTATGCAAGAGACGCCTTAGCTAAAATCTCCGTTGGGCTAAACCATTTACTCAAATGGCTCAGCGAAATTGTGGCATAGCGGTATTGCGATTCAATTCTGCCCTCTGCTGGACTTTTTCCTGGCCTCAGCATTATCATCGTTCGGATCGAGATTGACACAATTGTTAGACAAATCTCATTCTTCTGCATCAAACTCAGCAAAAGAATTGTCGGTAGTGTCGTTTGTACAGTCGCTCAAACCAGCTCCAAGAGAGCACATTTAGGGCATCAAAGACTGGTCTTTTTGCAGGGTGGGTCCATAAGAGCACGTTACAGTAAAAATTGTGAAGCAGAAAAAAATTATACTGTACAAGCAACTGTTCGCACTAGCTAGATATATTTACGATCGTGTCTAAAACAGGCAAAATACTGGTATCAAAATGACCGTAACTGCCTTCCTTGATAAGCCAGCAGACGTAACTTTTCCATACTCATTGAGTAGTTTAATAGTTAACGTCAGCTAGCTATTGATTATGCCATCTGCAGCGATGGCAATTTCAATACTCAAATTCAACCCGTTTTGAACACGTTCTGTGCACTGCGTGTTCGTGAGCTAACTAACTAATAATAGCACACAAATATAAAGGGAGCCATGAATAATATCACAACTTGTGTTAACGATATCTTGCAGCTTGCTATTTGATTAGCTATTTAGCTAGCGAATACGCAGTGCACAGAAATGAATAGAGATCTGCGAATAGTAGCATTTCGCTACTTGGCGAGGTCAGCGTTGTACAGTTCGGGACTGGGGGAGACACTGACAATGAGCTATAAGCAACAACAGTTGCGGCAGTCTGCCAATGTGGCCTGCCGTGTTTGCTCCGCCATAAAGCTAATTTCTCTGCATGCACTGCGTTGACCTAGATACGCACAGAGCTATAGAGAGAGATGCATCAACCTCATTGACTCCAATTCACCATTTTTTTTTTTTTTTTTTTACAGCTGGGTTGAAGCGGAGTAGACTCGGTCATGATGCAGCTGAAAAGTCTGAATTCCTTAAACAAATACTTTCAGCTTTAAAGTCTTGTGTTGACATTTCAGCAGTTTTTCAACACTTCTTCAGCAATTTCCTTTGCTTCTCAGTTTCCAAGCAATTTCATTTTATAAGCCAACCCCTTCAACTTTTCTCGCTGAAGCAAGCACACAAATTTTCTTCAGAAAATTTAGCCTTTTCTAGTTATTGAGGCAATTTGGCATTATCTTATCTAAGATGATGAAGAGGGATTATTATTATTATTATGTTATTGTTGCTGTCGTTATTGTTGTTATTGTTAGTCCTTGTAGTAGAAGCTGTCCTATCAGCAGTAACATATTTAATTCGACAGAATTATGACTGGGTAAGTTGTCAGCACGCTCAGCGCTCAGAAAGCGAATCTGAATTGCAAATCTCGTCCACGAGTCAACGCCTGTGTAGAAGCAGAATAAAAACTATAAACATACAGTGATTCTCAATCACAAGCGCGCCGCTCGCAATGTGCGCGCACAGACAGTGCGGAGGCGTCCTGTGAGCGAGCGGTCCAATGAGCGCACTCTTCGCCACACCAGCCAATCAGCGCAAGTCTTGTTCCCACAAACCCAAAAATCCCCACGACCGCCATGATGCTTGTTTGCTCTTGACGTTAAACGGCAGAGGATACGTAGTGAATTACAAACAAAGGAAGCACACAGTCGTTTTCGTCCACTGGTATGCGTTTTCAGGTAAAATAAATAGGTCTTTGTGGGCTACTGTATGCGCACAGTTGTGTGGTGTAACAGGCTGCCTTTCTGCTTTGTGATGTCAGCAGCGACGGCTAGTAGCAAACAAGCTAAGAAAATCTGCAACTAGCGTTAGCATAGCTATGCTATTCACCGAACTCGCCAGTTTTCTGCGTGCATGTATTGCACTGGCTAATATTCGCTGCTCGCATGTAGTGCACTGCTTATATTCACTGCGTGCATGTAGTGTACTGGCTAATGCTCACTGCGTGCATGTAGTGTACTGGCTAATATTCATTGCGTGCATGTCGTGTACTGGCTAATATTCACTGCGTGCATGTATTGTACTTGCTAATATTCGCTGCGTGCATGTATTGTACTACTACTGGCTAATGTTCACTCTCACTTGGTCAGATGGGAATAAATGTATTGATGGCTTACATTAGTAAATACTGAACTCATGTGCTGAAAGTGAAGGATCATCTTGTATTTTTGGAAATGAGCGCATCATGGCATCCTGGGTGGTTAGCTAGCTGACCAACTGGCTAACGTTATTGTTTCGCCGTTGGTTGGCTGGCTAGCTAGCGATGGTTAGCAAAAATTTGCGACCCACATGGAGGGGTAGCATGGTTCCAAGTTTTAACGTGCAATGTTAATGACCATTTTTCGGTCATGTCGTCTCTGTAACCATCCTGTTATGTTCCGGGTCAGATGTTCTATGAATCTAAAAACATGATTAACATACTTTTTCAGCTGGATCCCCCCTCCCCCCCAACTTTACGGGTAAAACATGAATTCAACGTCAAAAAATTATTTTATGTTCTGAAGCTACAAATATTGTAAGGCTCGGTGTTTGGGTCATTCTGAGCCCAGGATCAAGTATTACATGAAATCATCATTTATGCTATATCTCGTTTGTGTCCAGTGTTGCCCATGATTGGGGGCATGTTCAAATTAATTTCTCATTCATTTCACAGTTGGTCTCGTTCATTTTGCTATAATCATGTAAACTCGATGTTTGATGTATCAGGGAAGGATGGGGGAGCCTTGTTTTATTTAGTTTTCCCTTAAAATGTTCAGTAGAAAGGCATAAATGAGCTGAGAGGAGATTGGGTAACACTTTCGGTTACAAACATTTATTTCGTAATTCATTGCGGGTATCAAACTCACCTCAAACCAAAAAAAAGCTTTATTAATTTAAACATAACAGGAGGGTTAACCTGAGTTCCTAATAGTTCGGCAGCTTGGAGTCTTCCCTTGATTTGCCTGTTTTTGCTATTCAAGCCAAAGTTACTCGCCACCCAACTGTAGTTTGATGAGTGGCGTTAGCTACAGCTAACCCAGCTGGGGCAGTGGTGCTACAGCTAACTCCTGTAGCGTTAGTTCATCGAGGTTCATTTGCGAACGTCAAATTGTCTGTGGTTTTGAGATATTTGACTTGGTACTATTGCTAGTTCGCTACGTTAATGTGCGGTGTATAGCGAGCTATTTCTGTTTCGATTCGCACATTTGTAATTGTTTGCCAACGGAAGTTGATGTCGTCCTATGTTTGTAAGCACCGCTCCATATGCGCGTATTTGGCCAAGTAGCGAATGTGAATCAGAAAAATGAACTAACTAATGGCTAACTAATTGGCTAGCTTGCTAACCTAACTAGTTGACTGACTCTCTTTCTAGCTAGTTAGCTAACGTTAACCTAACGAAGAATTCGCTCTGAAGTCTGACGTCATTTCATTGGCTAACTAGCTAACCTTTGGTAGCTTCCTTGCTAGCCAATTTCAATAACAACCGTAGTTGTTGGGCCGTTGTTATATTTGCGTAGTTATTGTTTTTAAAAACCGTAGCCCGGCTTATTTGGTTGCTTGCGTTGGTGAGATTGGGTTTGCGGAAGGTTACGTCAGTTGGACCGAGTTTACGTTAAATGTTTACGTTCTGAGCGGAATTCATGGGCCGGATGAGTCATTCACTTTAACTGAGCGCGTTATACATAAACGAAAGTGTTTTGCCTCCGCTTCAGATCACTTCTGACTGCATTAGCGAGCCGTAAGTTTAATTGGAAGTGTGGGGCTATGGCATTGTGGTCTAGCTGTGTGCTGCTCGTATTTTGAGTCTCTGATCGGCGGCCTGTTTGTTTACAGCCATTTTACTTTGTATTATGGTGGCGGTAAGATCGCCTGATGGATCGATGATGGAAATGAAATGTTCGATGGACCGACAGGTGAGTGGTCCAGTAACACAGAATAACGTTTTCTGGTTGGAATTTGCTCTGCTGCTGTGTTTCAAAGTTTACGTGTATTTAGCAAAATGCATGGTTAGCGCTGAAATAATGTTGTTTCTGCACCTATTTCATTGTTCACGTCAGCAGACCAGCGCCAGATGCATTATTTTGCAGATCTGTCCCAGGGACCTTGTTCATTATACGTTGTAGTAGCAGCATATGAATATCTGCTTGTTTTGAAGTGTTTGGGATTTTAATGAATAGAGTTTTCTCCACGTCGTCCTTGCTCTTTCAGTATATTGTCAGCGTTTTTCATTCGAGCATCAGTACACTTTTAATCCACTGCCCAGGAGGCAGTGGGGTGAGTGGTGTGCGCGGCGCATGGTTGGAAACGCGTTTGATTTCTCGCCTGCATTGCTGGAATGACGAATAAAGCTGCTTTCACACCGGACGCGAAACGAATTTTTCGCACGACAGATTACATTCAAAGTCAATGCAAAGACGCGAATACACGCGACGCGGTGTGAAAGCGGCTTAAAGGGGAAAATGTGATGCGGCGACTTTTGCCTTTAGTGGATTGAGAGTTCTGTTATTATGAAGTTCCTCTTTATGGAAGGATACATTGAAAGCGTCGCTATTCCTTAAATAAAGCACTGCAAAAGAAATGGACTAGCGTTGTGATACGGTTTCTAACTCGATTTTCCCAGCTTTTTACAATGTTTAAGTTGCACGGTTTGCATGATCTCTTCTCTGCGGAGTACAGAGCAATTTTGTTTCATTGTTACGAGCCAACTGGTTATTTGCTTTGTATTGTATTCAGCCTTCAGAGTTTTTTTTAAGTGATGGACTCGCTTTATTCATTTGAATAGGACTTGTGAGATTTGTAAATTCATCGTCTTTGTGTCTGCTGTCAGCTCAGTGCTGCATGCTGTCTGCAATGGAATGTGCATTTATAGATGTTCTGCCTGGGAGATGATGGTGAGGGTTCAGTTGCTCGAATTGTATTGTATTTTGCAAAGATATTGGAGGGGTTGAAATGAGCCTGCTAGTTGCACTGGTGCTTGTTTTGAGAGCGAGAAATGTGTTGGAAAAGATGATACTTGGGCCATTCCACATGAGAGTTGCTAAAACAGCAATTTTTAAAAAGTGTTTTATATTAGAAATATATAGGTTTTCATGTAGATGACTCATTACCAAATCAGGCACTGAAAACCGTTTTGAAATATCTTTGATGGTCTTCTCAGAATTTAGATTTGAATTCTGTAATATTTTTTTTAGCTCCAGGACAAGGATCAAAGGTTATTTTTTCCTAAGCTGATAACTCCTAAAAGGTATTTACCCATTTGCTGGTATTTACTGTATTTCCATACATTGGTAGCCAAAGTATTTGAGACCGTAAGTCATTGTAGGATATTGAAACGCACAATTCCAGCGGCTCATTGTGAAATTTTTCATTTTTCAACGAGGTCAGCAACACAAACATAATTTATGATGCCAATTTTTCAATTGCTTTGTTTTTTTGAGTATAATAAATTTAGTAGATTATCAGAAAATGTAATTCCATTACCATTTTGTAATTCCTTTACCGCTGTCTCTTTCTCATAAATGGCATCCTACAAAATATCTGAACATACCAGTCAATATAAACTTACCATGACCTGGTCAACATCCAAGGCCACCAACTTAAGCTTAAACCTACTGCCTATCATTGGCAGATTTCAGAGAAATGCCTGTCAAAGTAAAGGCAAAAATAATGGCATTTTTTCTGCAGTAATTCCGTTACCGACACTTTCACCTTCGTAGAGCCTTCTACAAAATGGACTACCCCAAACTTTGTGTTATGCAGCTCAGTAGGCATGCCAGTGGAACTGATAAAAGCACAGGCAAGTAGCTACTGCATAGTAATAGATGGCAGGTAAAAATGACATGAAAATTACTCTTGATCGTTATTCCGTTACCGTGGAATTGCCCACTTATTAATAAAAGAATACTTTCACTGCGTGCATAAATATGGACAGCCAAACAAATGCCTACTTTGAAAAGATGCTCTAGTGCAGCAGATTGTCATCACTGACGTTGGTGGGGGTAGTACCGAAGTTCCTTATTTTGCCTACTTGATGCACACTTGTTTTGTGGAGCTTCTGCGCACTTTTTCCCCAGTCCTGTGCTCTTATTTTGTAAACTCTGCCTTAGAAACGGCATCTGGGGTGCCAGTCTACCTCGACACAAACTCCTGTTGTTAATTTATTTGCCGTCGCATGATGTGATCTCTGACATTTCGAATTAAACTGTTCACTTCTGTCATGATGTGAAGCCATGAGACTGGGATGGAATAATTTCCTACATTTATTCCCACAAAAGTTTGGTGTAATGCAAATATGGCTGATGCAGTGCTTAAGGAATACTGGATCTGCAGCAGTTATGGAAGCATTAAATACTGAGGTAGGCGTGTGGCAGAATTTTTAGCAAATGCTTATGTTTTTTTGTGGCTGTTTTATAATTAAACTTTCCTGTCTGCTGTTAAGAGCATCACTGTGTCTTAATCCACAAGTGCTCCTGCATAATTATGCTTGAGCAGGAGATTGGCTCTGGAAGGTGATTTCCTCTCCATAGTGTTCTCTGAGCTCACAGGAGGCAGTGAGGTCACCGAGGCGACTTCATTCAAAAGCTAACAGAACAGAATGTGCTTGTTGTCTTTCTGCACTGAACATGCTGTTAGCCAGAATTGAATCTCAGGGTGTCTCACCCCAGCGACCAGGCCGACCTGGCCCAGACAAAGCCACCTACGGTCGCGGATCATCCCGTTGAACCAGCTTGTTGCACACAAAAGAGATAACTGATGGGTATTTCGTGCCATTTACACAGAAGAAAGACTCAAATACACCACTTCAATTCAAAACACCACTTTTAATTCTATAAGGAACTCATACTAAATACACAGCTGTACTTGCATCAAAACATGAGTGCATTAGTGTATTTCAGAGCACCATTTACATGATTAAAATAATTTGTTGGGAATCACCATCTACGGATCAGGAGACAACCAGTTTCAAAGTGGTAGAAGTCCTAGCTTTTACACCCAGTTCATTTCAGCTGCAGTAGATGGAATGTCATCTCACTTTGGGATTATCTCTTCAAATTAATTATTAATACAAATATACACCTAATTCTACCACTTGTGTGAAACATGTCTCAATTAGAATTTTTTTTTTTTTTTTTTTTTGTCAGCACAGATTTTGAGAGAGCCAAGGAAATGATGTGTCTTGTGCCACAACAAGGGATCGACTAGGGATGAAATCTGGTGACTTGAACTTCTGAGAGTGGAAAGCTGGTGACATGATTCCAAAAGAAATAAACGGATCCACAATTACTGTAATATAAATACATGTATATCTTTTAGGCTACATTTACTCATGCCCGATTTCTGCTACAAGTTTCTATTGCTTGGACACCCACACGCCGATACGAGTAAAAGCTACTTGAAGGGGCTTTGAAAGTGGCATTGAATCTAACAAATCAGTGCAAAGCAGTGCCTTTTTAATCACGTTACAGTGAACAAAATGCTCTTGGACATCCATGATATCAATACATTTGCTAACCTACCTTTTTAAAACTACATCATTCAACTCTTGTACAAGGGGATAATGCCCTCACATGCTACTGCGCGACTTGGCCATGGCACCATTGTGTAGTGCATACATAATGAGGCAGAAGTGTGCCGATTGGTCTGATGTTAATGAGTTTATATTTGAGCCTAGAACCAGAGTGGAGGGAAAAATTTCAGGGCTGAGTAATGAAATAAAGTCAAATCGACTGCTGATTTTTGGGACAACCATTTTTGTCTTGACAAATGCTATCCTGTCTCACATATTCAGTACTGTAGCAGAAAAAGGAAAGTCAAAGAGGAGGTTAAGTGCATAAAGAATAAATATGCATCGCTGCTACATGATAACAAGGATATTGCGGATCCCTTAAACAGTTACTTTGTGGAGAATTTTACCTCAGAGTGGGTTTTTATTCGGCCAGAGGGCATGTCCAATGCTCAAGATTATTTTGCGGAAATTGAGGTTAGGGATAACGAAGTATTAGACACGTTGCATAAACTAAAGGCAGGTAAGGCAGCGGGTCCTGATGGCTTATATCCTAGAGTGCTCAGGGAAGTTAGATCATCTTTAAGCCGCTATCCGCCATCTTCAGACGGTCTTTAGAAACTGGAGAAATACCAAATGATTGGAAACAGGGCAGTGTAATACCAGTATATAAGAAAGGGGACCGTACTGAGCCAGGAAATTACAGGCCAGTCAGTTTAACTTGCATTGCGTGCAAAATACTTGAATCTATCATAAAAGATGAGCTGGACTTACTTCTTGAATGTAATAATGTCTTGAGGGATAGCCAACATGGTTTCCGTAAGGGAAGATTATGCCTGACAAGCCTTCTGGAATTTTTTGAAGAGGCCACCAAGACTTATGACCAGAGCAGGGCTTATGACATCATATACTTGGATTTTCAGAAAGCATTTGATACAGTACCGCATAAGAGACTAATTTTTAAAATGAGCTCCATTGGAGTTACAGGAGGTGTTCTGAAGTGGATTCAAAACTGGTTACAGGACAGGTTTTATCTGGTTAAATAAAGGATTTGATTGATTGATTGAATACACAGAGTGGTGGTCAGTGGTATCTCATCTGAGCTAGGTATGGTGGGGAGTGGCGTCCCCCAGGGATCGGTGTTGGGACCCCTGTTGTTCCTCATCTACATTAATGACCTTGATAGGAATATTGAGAGCAAATTAGTTAAATTTGCAGATGATACTAAATTGGGAGGTTTGGCAAATAGTTGAGAGTCCACAAAAGTGATTCAGGATGATTTGGAGAGAATCCAGAATTGGGCAGAAATGTGGCAAATGAAATTTAATATAGCGAAATGTAAAGTTGTACAGGTAGGTAATAAAAACATTAGACGGGATTTCTTCATGGGAGGTTTAAAACTGGAATGTGCTCCACATGAAAAAAGATCTGGGAGTGAGTGTTGACAAACCCTCACAGGCTCTGGGCATTGTGCCATAGCAGTTAAAAAAGCCAGTCGGATGCTGGGATACATTGCCAAAAGTATTGAGTACAAATCCAAGGAGGTGATGCTTCTTTTGTACAACACATTCATCAGACCACATCTGGAGTATTGTGTACAGTTCTGGGGACCATACTTTAAGAAAGACATAGAGGCTCTAGAAAAAGTTCAGAGAAGAGCCACTAAGCTAATTCCAGGTATAAAAGATGAAAGCTATGAGAAGAGGCTGAAGATCCTTAATCTCTTTAGTCTTAGGAAAAGGAGACTTAGGGGTGATCTGATTGAGGTCTTTAAATATGTTAAAGGGATTAACAGAGCGAATTATGTACGATTCCTTCGACCAACTGTTGTTAGTAGAACTCGGGGTCACAAATGGAAGTTGACCAAAGGTAAATTTAGCACTGACATTCGGAAATATTTCTTCACCCAAAGAGTAATTTTGATGTGGAATAGCTTGTCTGACCATATTGTTGAGGCAGAGACCTTGGGAGTTTTCAAGAGCAGGCTTGACTTAAAGCTTGATACCATTGAGTCATTGAGTATCTGAAGTGATGTATTCACAATAGTATAAAGAAACTGGCGAGCCTAGTTGGGCTGAACGGCCTGTTCTCGCCATTCATGTTATGTTATGTTACGTTATATAGGCAATTTTAAGGATCCCTTCCAACCATAATACCTTGCATGCCTTTGTTGTTTTTTATCATTTGTGCTGCGGCCCTGACACGTGAAGAAAGGTTAAGAGATCCGAGACTATTGTGCTAAAATGGAGGAAGTGGACCGTGATGTAAGCGTTGACGTAGAAGTTGAAGAAATAGAGACTTTACGACGATCAACATCCGTAAATGTATACGGTTCGCCTGTTGCACCATGCGGGCAAAGGAACGAGGAATTTATCGAAAATAAAAATAAACGATGATAAAATAACTGGCCAGGTCTAAGCAACGTAAATTTTAAAAAGCGTCTGTGGCAGTTTAAGACCTCGGTAAAGCAAACACACAATGATGGATGAGGGTTTTTTTTTTTCCTCAACAAACAAAATGTCAGAATTAAGATGGCAGATAAAATGGCGGATATCGCACTTTTAGCGAGCAAGGCATTGTGGTTGCGAGGGATTCTTTTAAATCTGTAAACGGCCAGACCCGTCTAAATTCAGACTTACCTGTGCCAGTGTCTCAGGTAAACATTCCCTGTCTCAAAGACTGGAAGCCCGGTGACTAGCTAACGCTACAGCACTGAATGGGAGCTGATGGTTGGTGGAGATACTGGACTCCATCCTGTTAATGGCCCTCTAAAGTGTACTCTGGGTGTACGCAGAGCTCCTCAAATCCCGGTCCTCGAGGGCCAAGAACTGCTGGTTTTCCGACTTCTCTTTACCTGAGGGTCAGGTGTGGTGACTTTCTGGCCAATCAGTGCCACTAATTGTTCGCTCATTTGCATAGAGGGGAAAAAACAGGGCTGGATTTGGATTGGAGCGCCAGATTTGGAAAGCTCTGCATGTCTGAAGAGCCAGGGGAGTTCTCCAGCTCCTGGATTCTTGGTATTCCTCCTGGTTAATGGCCCAGAAGAGCCATATGCATGCAGTGGAATGGCACCAGATATTTGTCCTTCAGCTTTACATCCAAGCCAGTGTCTTTACAGTGGAACTGTACCGGGCTGCTAGATGATCCTTATGTCATTAAGAGTTCTGTCCCTTTGGCCTAGAAGCCAAATTGTGCTTTGCTTGAAGGCAAAGCTCATTTAGATATTGCCAAGCTGGGGCATGTTCATGCACGATTGATTATTCGTGGGCCAGAACCTGAAATTATTAGAAGCACGAGTCTTAATGGGTGCTCCTGTGTTTTAAATATTGGATGTGTGAAACTCTGCTGCGAGCTCGAGGCAAGGCTGATTGAGTTTTTCCAAAGGTGAAGCTCTATTCAAAATGGCATTCGGTGTTTATGATCAGTCCTTGATCTGTGTCTGAGAAACAAGCTCATGAAACACAGAAATTTGCGTTGGGTGTTTTGGTCGTAATTTCCGAACATGCATATTTGGAGCAGTGGTGCGTGCTTTATGCAGACCAAATGAAAGTAGCATTGTTCTGTAATCAGTGAGAAGGGTGCTTTTAAGGGCAACGCACGACAGAGGGGAAGACCAAGCTGCTCGCTCGTGCCAAATGTGTCACAGGAAAGCAGTCCACATTTCGGCCATTTCGTGTAGCTTAATCGGCGTCCGCTGAAAGCTTTGCTTGTTTACTGGCTGGTGGATGAAACTACTGAAAGCCGCTCTTGTGGTCTAATTGTATCAGTCATTGATGCAGCGGTGAGACGTTACGTCACTCCAGTCCCAGTTTGCCTCGAGGCTTGTTTTAAACTCTGGTATTGTGCTCTGGTCATCGATCGCACAGGGCTCGTTTGTCTTTTGTTTATTGGGGAAAGTGATATGTGACCGAAGATAGAGCGGTTTCAACATCAAGCCTTTGAGTGGAAGTGCGGGACCGGCCTGGTAGTTGGCAATGTTGCTGAATCCACAAAAAATCATTGTTTGAGGGAAAACTTGTCAAGTGATTCATCATTGAAATTTCTGTATTTCCTCAGTTTTTGTCATGGTTTATTGTGTATACATTATATGTTGAAAATTGAGGGGGAAAAGACGAGCAAATAAAATTGTGTGTCTGGTCTTAAGTGGTTAAAAGTGGAAAGGTTTTTTCTTTTTTTTTTAAATTTGGCATCTCCAATCCCACCTGAATCTGGAATGCCCAATTGGGGAACTATATACAACACTTGCTCGTATGCGACCCCTTGTTGCCAATTCAAGAGAGTGTCGACAGTTTGTGGCTCTCCTCCGAAGCACGTGCCTGTCAGTCACTGCTTCTTTACACTCATTGGTTGAATCATCGTAGGTTCAGAACGAGGGCGGAGGATACCCGGACGTGACCAGACTTAGAATCTTCCTGATGAGCGCCCGTCTGGCCAACAGGATGCGCCTAAGCAATGAACAATGGAACCATTTAATATTACCCTTCCCGGCAGACCCTTCCCAATTTGCATCCCTGTAGCGCAATGGCCAATTGTGCGCTACGCTGAAAAACCTGCCGACCACTGCCGGTTGGTACGACTGGGGCTCAAACCGCATCGTCATAGTCACTTCTGCTTCACAGTGCAATGCTTTAACCGAGTTAGCTATCCGGCAGCAAAATGGAAAGGTTGGTAATGCCTGCTGCCTTATTCTTATAGTAAATCAGACCCTTGTGTTGTATTCAGGACTGTGACTCTGTAATCCCTTTTGAGCTGTGTTTGGAAGTGTCCCGGGGCAGCAGTATCCCTTTGCTTGCACACCAGTAAGTACTGACTGAAGTAGCCTTCACAGTGGTGACTTTAATTTGGGGTGTGCCGTCGTTGAATCGCAATTTTTCAAAGTGTAATAAGAACAACTGTTGCCATGAGCCATGTAGGCAATAGAGCACCATTTCTCATTCTTAAAAACGTACCGTCATACCTGAAGCGACCTGAAACCGACAGCAACCGAGCTTCAGAGGCCAAGTGAAATGTTTCTCGGAAAAGCTGTCGAGGTATGCTTATCCCGAGTGAGGTCGCACAGTCTTGTGCAAATTAATTGGATTAAGGTGCTTGTCAGTTGGATGAGCTGAATGGAGCGCAAATAGCCGTGCCAAGTTACATATCCACCTCAAAGATCACTGCGTAGTACCTTTTAGCCACGTTTCATTAATTTCCTCGACTGGTATGATGCAACTAATGCGACTGCATCATCAGCACAGTATTCTAACTGTGTTGGACTGGCCTGGTCATTCACCTGACCTCAATCCCACTGAGAATCTCTGGTCCATCATCAAGTCAAGGCTGCAGCAGAAGGACTGCACCACAAAAGCCAAAGTCATCGATGCTGGTGTCCAGGTGTGGCGTCACGATGAAGAAATCAAGGCAACCTGCAAAAACCTGGTCAGCTCTGTGCAGAAACGGGTGGAACAGCTTATCAAGAACCGTGGAGGACACATCTCATACTGAGTGCTGAATGAAGATGTTATTAAAAAGCCTGAAAACCTTTCTTGTTTGGTTTTTTTTCCCACTCCAGCCTGCTTTATCCAATTAATTTGCACAAGACTGTGTACTCCCCTCCCAAAGCACGATCACGCACCAACAGCTCCTGTGTACTTTGCCTGAATAACAAGCTATTCATTTTCTGACAAATCAAACCCAGTGTGTAAACTGCGTTTCATAATGCATAATAAATGATACCGAGAAACTGGTGTACCTCACTGGGCTTCAGTGTGAGATTGAGAGTCGCAATCAAGTGAATAATAAAAATTGTAAGTTTTTTACATCTCCATGTTTTTTTTTTTTTTTTTTTTTCCCCTCAGGAGAAATTATGAAATCCACTCTATAAAATTTCTTAAATTCAAGATGGCATTGAATGTATTTTTAGGTTTTGAAAATTATATATTTATCGTGGGAAAAATTTTTAGCAAGTTGAAACATCATTAAACATTTTTACGGTCGAGCAATGGCAAACGTGCTTTTAGGCAAGCAAGCACAATCCCAAATATCTGTGTTGTTTCATGGGCGCCTACAGCTTAGAAAGCAACCAGCAGTAATCCTGTCTTAAAACGGGTTCACCGGCCTGTCACTTATTCTTTGATCAAGCAAATCAATTGTGTAATTGCTAATCCAGCAAGTAAATGGGAACAGGCTGTGGGTGAATTTCATTAATTAAATGTTGAGGATTCCAACTATCCTAATGTATTCCCTTCAGCCTGCTTGTTACTGATGGGCACTTACAGTCAGGACTGCAATGAAATCTGTTTTTTTTTCCCCATGATTCATTTTTCTGTTTCAGTTTTTCTGAATTTACGTGCCTTTCGTCATCAGTGTCTAATTATGTGATGGACAAGAAATCTCAATTCAGCGAGAAAATTTTAAAAATTTAATGAATATCAATAAATGTGATTTACACACTACACTATTTTTTTGATAAAATGCTTCAATATGGTCGACTTGTAAAACATCATTCCATTGTTTTGTAAAATTTATACTTCAGTATCGAAGCGGTACTGCACTAATAACTAGCTGATAATAGCTACTAATGACATTATGCACTCGGCTACAGCGGACTGTGATAATTATTTCTGGAGAGACTTGTTTGTGCGGCTTGTCTGTATTGTAATCTGGGTCAATGTGACACTTGTAAATGGCTAATGCTTAGGTTATTGCCACAAATAAATCTGTTTGTCGCCATTAGTTATTGCTCAGAAGCATCTGTCCTGACAGTATAATAGCTACCTTAGGATTAAGGTTGGTCTTTAACCTGGTGTGGGCATAGCTTGCGGTTGGGTTGCAACACCTATCTATTCTGGTTGTCATGGCAACAAATTAGCTGAATAAATCGCAATGCCTTGCTGAAAATATGCCCGTTTCAGTGTATGGCTTGTGAACGCTCTAAATCTGAGTTTTTAAGATGAGCAGGCACTTTCGGGGTCGGGGGCTACACCAATGTGGTTACGAGCGTCCGGACTGTCTAGTTGTTTGCTGCCTATGAGCTAGAATGCTATGGGCTGGTTATGTTGCTATAATCTTCCAGTTTAAAGCGGCGTTAGAAGCAATAAGTTACATTCATTTACAACATATTACCATAATTTGTTGAAGCCAGATTTTTCGTGATGATATTCTGGTATGTCTAGCTTTTCAGTATTTCATTTGCGCTTGTAACTTGAAATGAACTTTTGCACTGAAATCGTCTATTGTCCAGTGCATGCCACGAGATGGGCGCGATCACGCCGGCGCCCCAGTGGCGGAGCTAGAACTGGGAATTGGGGTGGCACAGATACGTCCCTTTATGACAACAGTTAGTCCTGGCTAGTTCTAAATCATTTTCCTTTATTGACGCGTTTTCCAATTATCGTAATTGGCAACTGAAGACACGGTTTCTCTCCATATGCGATCTAACAGCGATGAAATCATGGGTGTTATTTTCAGTACAGTGGCGTAATATTGGCGGAATACTGAGACTTGGGGTGCACAAAACATCAGTTTAAAACAATTATTAGTCCTGACCTGTTCTGAGTCATTTTCATAATTAACAAAAGGCCCACTCTGAGGGCACTCCACACTTAGCAGATGCTGCTTGTTCTCCCCGATTAGGTAAGACGACAATCATTCATCTGGACGCGTATTTCCTGTATTTAAATCAACGTTATTCAAAATTGCATACCTCACCTGCTCACCTGTCGACTCTCATGCAAATACTTTGAGCTGCACGCTTTTTATAGCCTATTTAACTGCCGAGTGCCACTTTTTTTTTTAATCAACCCACTCAATACCGAGAGTGAAAGGCAATATTTCATTGGAACGCAGACCAGTTCAATCAACGCAAAGCATTGGCGTATTAATAAGTGAATTATTTTTCTGTACTGAATTTAGCCCATGATTTTATCGCTGTTAGATCGCATATGGAGAGAAACCGTGAAACGCAGCACATTATTGCCAATTTTTTACAAACCCAATTCTGAAATAGTTGGGACAAAGTGTAAATTGTGTAAAAAAGTGTAAAAAATGTTACGCAAAGTGTAAAAAACGAAAAAATGGGTTTCAGTGATCAGAATAAGGGGAAAAAAATAGATTGACATGTTTTGCTAATCATTATGGGTCATTCCATATAATTTCAAGTGGCTCCCGCACTACCCCTTCAGATTCAGCTGAAAGTTTCAGCAGAGTAACTACGACATATTTAATGAACCCATGCCAAATTTTTCTCGGATCATGCAAAAGATTTTCGAGTTACTGACTTTTGAAGTACATGGGTGCAAGTCGAAATTTGGGGGCTTCATTTTTTCCGCCATTTTTGAGTACTCATAACTTTGTATGTGATGTCGGTAGATGAACGAAAATTTCAGGGTTGAAAGCCACATATCAGCTCTGCTGAAAACATCAATTATAATACTACCATGTGCATTTGTGGCCCCACAGCATGAAGTCAAACTTGGAAAATTTGTGATCGCAATTTTCTTGGCAGCCAACTTCAAGCATCTATATTTTTGGAAATATGTAAGTTTGATAACAGAGCTATGATCAAATTAATGCCTAGGATACAGAAAAATAAAATAAGCATGATTTGCCTGCATTAAGGATTTATTTTGTAATTGCAGGAAGATCTGAGTACTTGAAAAACCTAATTTTGGGCAAGTTTGGAGAACACATAATGCCATGTGGGATAGCTCATTGGTCAATGGAAGCTAGGTCATTTGAAAGAACTCGTCTTTACGTTCTGATACTAAACCTGTGTCACAAAAACTTTACAAAATTAGCTGATTATCATTCTGTCCATGGTGTTTCCATGTTCGAGATGTTCTAAGAAAGAGAAAGCAACATGAATTTAACATTTACACATCAACATTCAACAATATCATTTTGATTCACAGTTCATATTCACACACTAGCTTTAGCCTTTTAGTATTTTTTTTTAATTATAAGTCCACATTTATCTGAAATTTTGACCTTTGATTCACAATACATGTATTCAGCCACTGGTTTTGCCATTCAGTTTTTGAAATTCAGTTTTATTTTTCAAAGTAATGTAATGTTTTCGTACCCACTATGGAATGAAATGAAACTACTTTTATTATGTTCTTCTATATCCCTACTTTCTATGATATTAATATCAAGAAGGCTTTTTGTCATGCAGTGCTGCCCGTGGGCCAGCTGAGCCATCTAGTGGCCAGTTGAAGAACCGACCTAGCGATACAGTACCGAGTGGCTGTAATCTACCGTGAACGTTTAGGCTCAGAAATGGTTAATGGGACAAAAAGCCTTCTTGATATTATTATCATAGAAAGTAGAGATATTGAACAGCGTAACAAAAGTAGTTTCATTTCATTCCATAGTGGGCGCACTAAGTTATGGCCTGATGAAAATGTGCTAAAATGGCATTTTCGCCACAAAAAGCGCCCCCTATACAAAAGCGCCCAAACTAAGCCACCGCCATTCGTGCATATTTAGAAAAGAAAGGTCCCCAGGGGTCCAAATATGCATGAATGAGCCAGGCTTAATCAGGGCGCAAGCTGTGGGAGGTCCCCGAATGCAGCCCAAAAAGTGAAAAGTAGTGATTTGAATCGCCACCTATAGGTGGCCCCCTCATTCAGCCTCTAAAATACCAATGTTTTTTGAAAGACACTACCCGATACATTCATATACATTGAAATCACAGAGGCTGAATGGGGCCGCATGGAGATAATCAAAGTCAAAAACCAATTTTTTAGTTTTTTGCAAGTTTGGCCTTCTGGACCCTTACCCTAAAAAGGGCCATAATTTTTTTTCGACGGGTTCCAGAGATGAAAAAAACGTGATTTCTGTCAGTTTTGGTTATATATCTACCCCCACAAAAAAATTGACGGGAATCGGAGGCGGTGATGTATCACGCCATGTCTCACTCTTAGAAAAATTGGCTCTTTATCGCATAAAATAAGCCGTAGCGACTACTTTGAAAGTTAATTTCTCTGTTTGTATTCAGTGCTTTCGATCTGTTTGCCAAGTTAAAACTCAAGGTACGAGCATGTAGTTGGTAAGTTGTTCGTTCGTACATCTATTCGGTTTGCAGTGGATTCTTCTGGGTTTTGATAAACTTAAAACGCTTGTTTATCTCAAATGTAGTGTTATTTCTGCATTTTCCCTGGGTGTTATTTGTCCAAGCAAACCTCATATTTTTATAAAAAAAAAAAAAAAAAAAAAAAAAAAAGTGAAAATTTTCACTGGCAAGATTTTGTGTTCTGTTACATTACAAATTAACCCATATTTCTATCGTCTTCGTCTGTGTTCTCCACTTGTATGATTTTCTTCAACCCTTTTTGGCTTGTATAGTAATTGGCAAAGAGAACCATAGCTGTGTGCAGAAGCAATAAAATTATTGCATTTCCTAAACCAAAAGAACTACATTTAGATTATGTTTCTACCCTTAGTGGGCTTGGTGATTGCGCCACACATCTACAATAAACAGGAATTTTCTGCAGGTAAATGCATCAGCTAAACTAGAAAATTTGTGTCCTTGGACACAGCTCCCCCCTTTACTGAGAGTTTATGAAGCCCTTAAAATTGTGAAATTATATTTTGTTTGACAAAATTGGATGAGATGCACACCTTCAATCTATGTAGAAAGCATTTACCTAAGCTTGTAGAAGTCTGTCCAATAGTTTTTGAGGAGGGGACAGACGGCATTCCTTGCATACGGAGGGATGGATATACGGACAGACCGGGGTAACTCTGTATGGCTCTAGCATATATGGCGGGAGCATAATAATGTTCTTATAATCATGGTCTTGTGCTGGGGATCGCTCCAGGAAGCTGATGTGCCTTTATCAGGGGATTCCACATCTGAACAGGGTGTAACGCTGGGTTTGTGATTCGAATCTGAACAGGGTGTAACGCTGGGTTTGTGATTCGAATCTGAACAGGGTGTCACACTGGGTTTGTGATTCGAATCTGAATGGAGTGCAATGCTGGGTTTGTGATTTGAATCTGAACAGGGTGTAACGCTGGGTTTGTGATTTGAATCTGAACAGGGTGTAACGCTGGGTTTGTGATTCGAATCTGAATGGAGTGCAATGCTGGGTTTGTGATTTGAATCTGAACAGGGTGTCACACTGGGTTTGTGATGCGAATCTGAATGGAGTGCAGTGCTGGGTTTGTGACCGGAAACTTCTTTCCCTTTATCTGCAGTGTCACAGGGATGCCCAAGGAGAAATATGAGCCGCCCGACCCTCGGCGCATGTATACCATAATGTCCAGCGAGGAGGCGGCCAGTGGGAAGAAATCCTATTGGGCGGAGCTTGAGATCAGCGGTAAGTGTTGATTGATGGCTGAGCCATCCTTCCATCCTACTGGTTCCTGGACGATTTTAAAGGTGACGTTTTGTTCCCGGTGGCATGAATCAGAATTGGACCGGTTGGTTTTATGTATGTCTCCCGGTTCTGATCAGCAGCTACTCATATGCCATCGCATTCTGCAATTTTAGTGTTTCACATTTTAAAGGGTCCCGTTAGGTCACCAGGTGCTCTACCACTTTTGGCCATTACAAGCCATTTCAAAATCTGTTTTTCATGTCGTCACAAGGGGGCGAGACCGCTCATAATGAAGGAACTGATTAACTGGTTGGCTTTAGGTTGATCAGTCTTGCCTTCCTTTGGGCTGTGACTTCCCCACGTGATGTCACAATGGAACAGATTTTGAAATGGGTTGTAATTGCTGATTGGCTGTGCTCCTTGTAACATAATGGGGTACCTTTCAGGCAGTCTTATTGACTCCCTTTCTGGGCAGACCAACAAGCACTGAGATCCTCCAAACCTGGTTTTTGATGTGCCTGATTTAGAAACTCCACTCCACTGCCCTGAATCCTCTGTCACTACATCCCACATTGCTTTGTTGCCCTTTTCCTTGATTCTGTTGCACTTGATTTTTGTTGCCCTCTTACTTGATTTTGTTGCTCTTGTTTTTGTTGCCCTTTTTCTTTATTTTGTTGCCCTTTACTTGGTCTTTTTTATCAATAGATTTGGGTGATTCCTGCGTTACGTGTGTGGCATTTGGAAGGTATTCTTGACATTTTTTAATGCACTATACTTTAATTGGGTTGCAGATGGGGATCAATATAGGACAACCAAAAGATACCTGGGCTTCCCTATCAATGTGGTGCATTAACTTGATATTTACCGAACACATTGGAAGTACAGGACGAGAAGGAGGCTGCGTTACGTGTGTGACACAGAAAATGGGTCAATCACTACATTTAATTTACGTTCTGTGATTTGAATGAAGATTATGACACTTTGGCTTCAACAACTTCAGCAATAGTTATTCCTGTTTGCATTAATTAAAACTTTAATAAAAATACCTGGCTCATTTGCATACTACAGGCTCATTTGCACGCGTTACGTGTGTGACGCCTTTGTTACCTGTGTGACCGCGTGCAAATCCTGCAATTCTTAAGTCCATTTCATTTAAATAAAATCATATCTGTGGCTGTAGTAGGTCCTTGTAAGTAAGCGTGGAGGTGTTTAACATACATCCTTTGTACTAGCCAATATTCATAATCAGAATATTGGGTTTGGCAGTATTAACATGGTGGACAGAAGTGAACAACATAAACATTTCACAGGTTAGTTTTAGTCAACTTCAAATTGGAATTGTAAACAGCAAGCTTTCCGTCTGAGTGAACGTTCTGACTGTAAAATAAGCAGTTCCTTTAATGAGTAAGTGTGCTTGCTGATGCGGCTTTGTAGAAAAATGGATGAAACGCTGAACTTGATCATGGAGAAAAGGCATGTTTTTGGTTTGGAGAGGGTACTGGTGACCACTGATGTCCAGCTGCACCTATACTGATAAACTCTTGCTAAATTAAACCAGAAAATCATTCATTTGTATTGAATTTCATGCATCAAAAGTTGATTTGTGTTAAAAATAGGATTATTTTATGATTTGACAGTGCGCCATTTTGAGGGCTGTGTGTGTTTAAGGAGCCACCTGGAGAGATGTCTCATTTGGCTTCCTCTTTCGAAGCCAAATAAGATTTAATGCTCAGATGAAGAATACTTGTGGTCTCGGAGTTAAAGATCCCAAAAATGTATCGTTTTAACCCCCAGCCATTTTCTAATCCTCAGTATTTTTAAAAAATCATTTCGATGCAGAATTTTCATGAAGGTTTTTTTATGTTTGCAGCCCCTTTTCTCTACCACAGTGTTTCCCAAACCTCTCCTGGCGTACCCCTTATCCTGCATGCTTTAGATCAGTGTTTCCCAAACCTCTCCTGGCGTACCCCTTATCCTGCATGCTTTAGATCAGTGTTTCCCAAACCTCTCCTGGCGTACCCCTTATCCTGCATGCTTTAGATCAGTGTTTCCCAAACCTCTCCTGGCGTACCCTTATCCTGCATGCTTTAGATCAGTGTTTCTCAAAGCTCTCCTGGCGTACCCCTTGTGCTGCATGCTTTAGATCAGTGTTTCCCAAACCTCTCCTGGCGTACCCCTTGTGCTGCATGCTTTAGATCAGCGTTTCCCAAACCTCTCCTGGCGTGCTTTTTATCCTGCATGCTTTAGATCAGCGTTTCCCAAACCTCTCCTGGCGTACCCCTTGTGCTGCATGCTTTAGATCAGCGTTTCCCAAACCTCTCCTGGCGTACCCCTTATCCTGCATGCTTTAGATCAGCGTTTCCCAAACCTCTCCTGGCGTACCTTTATCCTGCATGCTTTCGATCAGTGTTTCCCAAACCTCTCCTGGCGTACCCCTTATCCTGCATGCTTTAGATCAGTGTTTCCCAAACCTCTCCTGGCATACCCTTTATCCTGCATGCTTTAGATCAGTGTTTCCCAAACCTCTCCTGGCGTACCCTTTATCCTGCATGCTTTAGATCAGTGTTTCCCAAACCTCTCCTGGCGTCCCCCCTATCCTGCATGCTTTAGATCAGTGTTTCCCAAACCTCTCCTGGCGTACCCTTTATCCTGCATGCTTTAGATCAGTGTTTCCCAAACCTCTCCTGGCGTACCCTTTATCCTGCATGCTTTAGATCAGTGTTTCCCAAACCTCTCCTGGAGTCCCCCTTGTGCTGCATGCTTTAGATCAGTGTTTCCCAAACCTCTCCTGGCGTCCCCCTTATCCTGCATGCTTTAGATCAGTGTTTCCCAAACCTCTCCTGGCGTACCCCTTGTGCTGCATGCTTTAGATCAGCGTTTCCCAAACCTCTCCTGGCGTACCCCTTGTGCTGCATGCTTTAGATCAGTGTTTCCCTCTCCTGGCGCAACCTCTCCTGGCGTAACCCTTGTGCTGTCATGCTTTTAGATCAGTGTTTCCCAAAACCTCTCCTGGCGTGCCCCCCTTATCCTGCATGCTTTAGATCAGTGTTTCCCAAACCTTCCCAAACCTCTGCATGCTTTAGATCAGTGTTTCCCAAACCCTTATCCCTGCAGATCAGTGTTTAGATCAGTGTTTTCCCAAACCTCTCCTGGCGCCTCTCCTGCATGCTTTAGATCAGTGTTTCCCCTTTTATCCTGCATGCTTTAGATCAGTGTTTCCCAAAACCTCTCCTGGCGTGCCCCTTATCCTGTATGCCAGTGTTTCCCAAACCTGCATCCTGCATGCTTTAGATCAGTGTTTCCCAACCTCTCCTGGCGTCCTGCATGCTTTAGATCAGTGTTTCCCAAACCTCTCCTGGCGTACCCTTTATCCTGCATGCTTTAGATCAGTGTTTCCCAAACCTCTCCTGGCGTACCCCTTATCCTGCATGCTTTAGAGCAGTGTTTCCCAAACCTCTCCTGGCGTACCCTTTATCCTGCATGCTTTAGATCAGTGTTTCCCAAACCTCTCCCTGCTTTAGAGCAGTGTTTCCCAAACCTCTCCTGATTGGTGATTCAAATGATCAGGTCATAATTAACCTCAGAGGCTGCTTGATAAGCGAATCATTTGAATCACCTGGGCTGGAGCAGGGAGAGATCTAAAGCATGCAGGACAAGGGTTATGCCTGGAGAGGTTTGGGAAACACCGCGCTACCAAAATCAAGAAAATTAACCGGAATACAATGGAATGCTAAATGCTGCAAGTGTATTATCTCAGCTGAGCCATATTCCCCCTCTCTATGGAGCTTAAATCTTGAATTATAAAGCATTAAATAGGGTAACGCATAAATGGCTATATTTGGCTTCTGCGCAAAGGGGTTAATTTAATCCAACTAAGAGCATTTTCCATTACTTTCTGAAGATTACATATTCCATGATATTACACGTAAATTCTGTCCTGCTTTGCACATGGGTATACACATCAAAGTTGCATAAATCCGGCAAAATATTTAAGTCAAGTGATGGGGTGGCTGACCTTCATATTGAAGGCTTTAGTCGTCGTTGTTGTTCTGGGTAGAGATAACCTAGACTACCTTTTGACAGAAGTGTGAACTAAACCTTTAATAGTCTAAAGATAAAGGAAACGGGTCATTAATGTCCTGTTATAGCATAGGCTTTGTACTTTGGTCTCACATGTAACGTCAAATGTCACACACGTAACACCGTGTTACGTGTGTGACGGGTACATATCTGGCTATAAAACAGATTCTATTTGTGGGATTGAGGAAGTTATGCCCTCCAAGCATGAAAGCTATGGTATTAATTTATAATCTCAGATTTTTTATATTTTACCTTGGATTTATTAATTTTATAAAACTTTTGTTGCTATGCGTTACATGTGTGACGTCATTCACCACCATGTATTTTGACCCCCTTAAAAAGGGCAACTTTTAAGTCTGCAGGGACTTTTGCTGCAAAAGTTGAAAAATTACAACCTCAACAATAGATTGTTTCTGCTGCTGAGTTTGACACTCATCCAAATCATGAAAAGATTACTTTAATTTCAAGAATGATCCGTATCTCAAAAAACAGTGAAAAACTAAAGGACTTTTGCCCCAAAATGCAATTTTTCTGAAATTGGCATTTGTCATCCTAAACTAGAATAATAGTAGTTAGAAACACATGCAATAATTATTTGATGGAGCTTATTTGAAAATTTGCCCTTTCAGGCTCATATTTCAGAGAATGGCCCATTTGGTGTTTACCTATTGGTCTAGACCTGTAACAACTGAATGTGTTCTCTGTCACTTTTACTGTTAGCATTGTACTTGTCTCGTAGGAGCTCTGCACTTTTGTACCGATCTCTTGCACTTTTGTACATCGCTCTAGACAAGGGCGTCTGCTAAGAACCTGTAATGTAATGGGTTTTTAAGATTAAGTCGGCAAGAGACTTAAAGAAAACTTGAGACATCTGTATGAGCAAAAACACGTCTGTTTTCCACTATATTGCGAAATCTCATTTTGTGAGCTTGGCTCTTGTTGATGTCGTCTGTGTGGCAGATGCAGTGTGTTTTAATGCTTTTATTTGCTCAGGATCTGTGCTGTTGCTTATTTAAGCTGAATATAACCCCTCCCTGCCTGCTTTTCTTTCTGTTTTTTGGAAGTGTTCGGAAATATTCCCTCTCAGGACTCGTCTCCCTCGTCATCCTCCTCCGCCTCGCCGTGGTCTGTTTGATTGCTGAATTTTGTCCCCTCTTTTTCTTTGGTTTCCCAGGTAAAGTGCGGAGTCTGAGCACAGCACTGTGGTCTCTCACCCACCTCACCGCTCTGCACATCAGCGATAACTCCCTGTCCCGCATCCCGCCCGACATCGCCAAACTGCACAATCTGGTGTACCTCGACCTCTCGTCCAACAAGATCAGGAGCCTGCCGGCCGAGCTTGGCAACATGGTGTCTCTCAGGTGGGGTGGGAACTACGTCTCCCATAATTCTCCGCTGTGCAAACAAGAAGCCCAAGCAATCCAAAGGCTTTTGCTTCTAAACTATCGCATATTATTTTGTGCAGGAGCACCTTTCTTGTATCGGAACTTGCCCTGCTGCGATGTCTCAGCTGGTTGAATAGCCCTTTTAGAACTTAAACTGTACAGGATATTCTGTTAATGCCAAAACAGACCAACTGTGAAGGACAGATTAGATTGCCTGATATGCTGCTTTCTGTCCGTTTTACCAAAACGGCCCAAAAAAGACATCCATGGGATAAGGTTTTAAGGATCAGAAAAGCAGAATATCAAGTTTAAGGGTGTCCAGTAAGACCAGTGTCAAGAGGTAGCACGTTTATCTTAGGACTTCTTTGTTATGCTTTGACTTGGATGAAAACGGTCACAGAAGTATAACTCTTAGATATCTGGAACAGTTCGAAGACGCTTTATGGAGGGAAAATCTGCTGCATTCCTGAATTTTATGGAGCATGCAAATATCTATCCATCGTCTGTTTTTCCCATTGCGTGTGAAAACGCTCATTGTGGGTTTCTAAATCCATGGTCAGTAGGGTGGTTGTCAACAGAAGATGACTAGTATTTTTTTCCTGGTGCGGAATGGTCTGAACGGAGGCTCTGCTCTGAATTTCAGGGAACTGCTTCTCAATAATAACCAGCTGCGGGTTCTCCCATTCGAACTGGGAAAACTCTTCCAGTTACAGACACTGGGACTGAAAGGTGAGTGTTGCTCTTCACCCTTGGACGAGAAGGGTTTTTAATGATTTTTTTTATAATGTAACTTCAGTCTCAAGTCACGATTGTTGCATCTGCACTAAATGTTCTCTGCGGAATATTCTCATGACTTATCAGTGTTGACGTGTGGCCTCACATACAGCATTTCGGATTATGGTGTCCATATCAAAGTCGTTTCCTTGGAAAGGATACCGTCCCTCTCGATGGGAATTACGACTCTATTTTACAAAAAACTACTTTTTTTGACAATTTTTCAAAAGCGAATAATCCTCTTGTATGTCATGAATTTTTTCTTTGTATTTTTATTACTGTTTTTATTCTACTGCTCTCTTTTTACTTCCTGTTTTTATTCATCATCTCTCAGTGAAGCATGTTTTAATGGCTCTGAATTTTGCGCTCAAAATTAGTTGCTTAAATGGTTACAAGGGTGGTGCTGGTAGAAGTAGAACTAATTGTTTTAGTTGTTGTCGTAGCTATTGTTGCAGTAACGATTGTCGTACCAGTAGTATTAATTGTAGGAGTAACAGTTGTAGTATTCCTAGTAGTATTAGTAGTTTTAGTAGCCGATGTTGTTTTAGTAGTA
The DNA here is from genome assembly GCA_029692085.1 of Gymnothorax javanicus. Taxonomy (NCBI): domain Eukaryota; kingdom Metazoa; phylum Chordata; class Actinopteri; order Anguilliformes; family Muraenidae; genus Gymnothorax; species Gymnothorax javanicus. Next base: position 1,256,052 of record CM056199.1, on the reverse strand, counting down.
ACAGTTGTCGTAGCAGTAGTATTAATTGTGCGAGTATCAGTTGTAGTATTACTAGCAGTATTGGTAGTTTTCTTAGCTGCTGTTTTTTAGAAGTAACAATTGTCATAGCAGTACTATTGTTGGAGTAACGGTAGTAGTACTGCGTAGGTGGGAGTAGTAGTAGTCCTGGGAACATTTGTGGTAATAGCAGTTGTAGTTAGTAGTAGTTAGTTGTTAAAGTAGTTGTAATCATAGAAGTTATATTAGTAGTTAATAATTATAGTTATTGTAGTAGTTCTGGTAGCAGTAGCATCAGTTACGGTGACATCGGCTGTAGTGGTGATAGTGCTAATTTCCAGGCATTTTCAGTTTTCTCACCTTGGCCTGTACGAGCGTCGGTAGTATATGGTGTGCATTATAATGGTAATAAACACATAGAGGATCTTCCACGACAGGAGTGGGTGCATCATATTAAAGTTAAGAAATGCGGTGAGTAAATTTTGCTTTTGTTGCAAGCTTTAGCGAGCAAAATTTAAAAATGCTAAATTTACTCAACTCGTTTCATAACTTTCATATACGTGACCAAAAGTGTAAGATTCTGTTTATCACATAATTGTAATTTAATAGAAAACAAGAGTAATTTGGTAGAGAACAAACTTAATTTTTCCGTTAGCGCCTCAGTGCTAATTCTCCTTATGTTGGCACGTGAGCCAACTCCATCACTATAATACTACGTCAGTCACGGAGTCACATTGGCGTTTGAGCTAGCCGTGCTGTTTAAATTTTCAGTCAACAGACGGAGTAACTGGCTAACAAACTAATGTTACATAATGGTTATGGAAAGGTACAGCGTGCACGCTGGGTAGCTAAGTAACGTTAACTTGGTTATGAGAATGGTACTTCCCCAGCTTGCTGCCGTTCTAAGCCATTAACCAACGTTACACTTGGTATTCAGTTCAGCTAAATATTAAGAGCATGACGTAATGCGGAGTGAATCTTTTTTTTTTTTTTTCTTAAACTATGGGAAAAGTACTGCAGTTATGTGAAAAAGTATAATCTCTCGCTCGGCAGGAAACCCTCTTGCACAAGAAATCGTGAACCTCTACCAGGAGCCCGACGGCACCCGCCGGCTTCTCAACTATCTGCTGGACAACCTGGCGGGCACCTCCAAACACAGTGAGTGCCGTTTCCTGCAAGGACAGCTTCTCTGTTTGTGATTGGTGCAGAATTTTTACCGCAGTCAGGCTTCCCAATGATGTCAAATTAACTGACATGTCCTTAAGTAGTTGCTAAGTGAGTGCAGATACCATGAGCGTGGAAATAATTTATTGGTTTGTGTGGCTGTTGCATCATGATTAATGTATCAGTTGAAGTATGAACACCGCTAGCAAAGCATATCATTAGCTTTGTAATTGGTCATCCATGAGGTAATGCATTGACTTTTTAATTTGTGTGTCCTAATTTGTAGTTATTGACATGAATTAACGACTTGATGGTTAACTTATCAGCAGATGGAAGTAAACAACTAGTTGATGGCAATTCTTGGGGACCTAATTTTGATGCAACATTGTAATTGTTTTTTGTATTCCCTCCCACACTCTCACTCTTTCACACACACATACACACACACACACACACACACACACACACACACACACACACACACACACACAAGCCTCCACAGAGCAGCCTCCTCCCCGGTCCTGGATTGTGCTGCAGGAAGCCGACAGGACGAGACCAGCAGGTGAGACTGAAGTCCCAATGTCCAGTGCTTTCCACCATTTTCACTGTAAATCTTGCCAACTGCTGCGCACCTTACAGAAGGATAATGCTTGAGCACCATCATTTATTGGACAGTGACACATTGTTAACTGTATCTCCCCGACGACGATAGTCGGGAGATACTATGGTTTAGTTCCGGGGCCGCAGCTGCCGCAGAGATTTTCTGTTCCGGGCTCTGGAAGCCACAATTATTACAGGAATTTCTCCAAATTTCACACAGGTGAAGATATTGATTGGACAATGCTCATGACCGATTTTCGCAAATTTCGGACGTCCAATATGGCTGCTGGCGGCCATTTTGTCCGAAATTTGGAGATTGGGGAGATACTCAACTCGGTCTCTGTGGCGACCGAGTTATCTTGTTTTAATTTGGGTTTGTACTCGAGCTCTTTGAGTTTGGAAGAATGCAGTGGCACTGAGGCTGAATTGCAGACTGGGAGCTTTCATTTGAGGGTATCTTCAGTCATGTAGGATGAACCGTTTAAAAATTTCAGCTTTTGTGCATGATCCTGCCCGAAAAAGTTTTTTTACTGTAAATATGGAAGCAAGTAGTTTTTTAACATTTGGTCACATGTCCTTTGCATGGAATATGGCTCCTTGATGTCTGTGATGTATGGACAATACCAGACGCTGGGTATCTTCCCTGGTGATGCTCTGCCAGGCCTGTACTGCAGCCGTCTTCACTTCCTGCTTGTTTCAGGGACTTTTTGCCCTCAGTCTCCTCTTCAGCATGTAAAATACGGGTTCAGCAGGGTTCAGAGCTGGTCAATGACTCTGCTTCCCACACAAACAAAATGAAAAAGTTTTGCTGTCCAATAAATTCTGGTGTGCTCTGTATCTCTTCATCCGCTGACCTGCTTACTACTGTCATGTAAACTGCAAGGCACTGCCCAACCCTGACCCTGTAGGTCTACCATCAGGGCTGTTCGTAAATTGACCCCGATTTGACTCAACGGGTTTTGTTCTGCAAGATCTCTCGCCATTGATCGAGGCGTGTTTTGTCAGGGTCAGTAGATCTCCCAAGAAGAGATCTCCAAGGCAGACCCTCTCCAGCGTATGAATGAGGTGCGCTTTGAGGTTGAAGCATAGACCTTGGGGATGGTCGGTCTGTGGGAACAGGGTTGGGCAGCCCTGCTATAGCTGTAGGATGATGTGCACTTGAGCCAGGTCATTCTCGAGATGGAAAAACAAGATGTAAGTTAATCGTGTGGCTGCGATGCGTTAACTGTGCACGCTCTGTGCTTGCAGCCCTGTTCTCGGTGATGTGCTATAACGTACTGTGCGATAAGTACGCCACGCGGCAGCTGTACGGGTACTGCCCGTCCTGGGCCCTCAGCTGGGAGTACAGGAAGAAGTCCATCATGCAGGAGATCCTCAGCTGCAACGCCGACATCGTCAGCCTGCAGGTGAGGGCGCCATACCCCCCATCGACTCAGCTGGCCGTGGCAGGCAATTCCTCTGACTCTCGACGACTTGCCCTCGCTTCTTTACACTATGCAGTCGCACCACCAATTACTCACTGCCTATGCCGGAGGAGGATCACGTAGTGAGTGAACAATTTAGTTCGTACTGCTACATGCCCCTGACCAACCAGTAATGGTTGCTGGAGAGGGATGAAACGACTAATTTTAGCCTGTTATCCGCGGCGAAGCAGCGCCAATTGTTGCCTCGCCCTTAGCCGGTAATGGCGTGGCTAGGATTCGGACACCCGACCGCAGGGCTCCCTGGTGATTTTCTTGGCTGTGAGCTCCTCGAAGAGCGTGGTCTCTGACAGATGCATCTACGGTGGCCGATTTAACAGGAGACGGCATAACGAAATGGCGTAACTCTGTTGTGCTGGTGTAGCCTGGATTGAACACCGTGGTGACGTATTGTGATCCTCTGTTTACAATGTTTGGATGCTGGTGAGTTGTCAGAGGGTTTATTTTTTGTTTAAACTCTTTTCACCATAATGACTGCATACGACGCCTTGAAATATGTCAATGGGCCTTTGCCCTGGCCTCCCCATCGATTGAAAACGGGGGTATCCCTAAGGCATCAAATGCTGTCTTCATTGATGCGGCCAGGGTCGTCATTTGTTGTCATTATGGGGAAAGGGAGGGGGGACAGGGTTCCCGCGGTCATGAAATTCCTGGAAAAGTTATGAAATTTGAAAAACCTGTTTTCCAGTCTGGAAAAGTTATGGAATTAACTAAAGGTTTTGGAAAAGTTTGGAAAAATACAGTTTGCCTAATGCTTATAATATGTTCGCTAAATCCCCAAACGATGTCTAGAGTTTACCGCAAAACTACAAGCTATTGTTTAAAATCGAACGCGACACCGTTGAAACTAGCAAGACGTTTCGTGATACGCGTAGGTTACATATGCAGCTAGTTGGCTGGCAGCGATTTTTTTTCCCCCACCGGACTTCTTAATACCAACTTTATCTTATTAGCTTACAGCCAATAAGAATCAAGCACATGCTTTTGTTTAGCTTTTTGACGCCGCATGCTGTACCCTCTATGCACATGGTTACTTGGTACGCTGTTCGCCGAATTTAAAGGGCAGTAATTGTACAGTATAGCTAAGCTGTGCCCACCCAAAAATTTGCTTGCACAGCGCCCCTGAAGGGCACCGTTTTTCTAATAACGCCAGTTGAATTTTCCCACTGCCTCGCTTCAAATTAACCTTAGTGTAATAATAGCATCAATGTCAATCAGAATAATGAATGAAATAACGGAATATAATAAGATTTCAATACAAACACACAACTTTATTGTACCCCGCCACGGGCAAGCGGGGTACATAGCTCTTCCTCCCGCCTGTCCTTCCGTCCGGGTCATATCTCAAAAACTGTTGGAAATATTTCACCAAACTTTGTACAATCGTGAACCATGTCACAAACTACGATCCAGTCATTTTCAGCTTTCTGGGATGTCAATTTTCTGACGTTTCCATGGAAAAACGCCACATTTTGTACTTTATTCTATAGTGGACAATGGGGACAAGTTTTCTCGAAACTACTACACCTAGATGAATGAAATTTTGTTTGTAGGTACTCCTGACGATATTTGAACGAGTTCAAAACCCAGTTCGAAACTTTATTTTTTACAGAGTTATTGCCCTTGAATCTTTGATTCGACTTAGTGCAAAAATCCGCCGGGATGCATCAGTGGGGACAAATTTTCTCGTAACTATTTCACCTAGATGAATGAAATTTTGTTTGTAGGTACTCCTGACGATACTCTTGAACGAGTTCGAAACCCAGTTCCGAAACTTTATTTTTTACGGAGTTATTGCCCTTGAATCTTAATTCAACTTAGTACGAAAATCGACAGGGAGGCATCAATGGAGACAAGTTTGTACACTAAATGGACCTTTTTGGTACTTGATTTGAATATGACTGCATATTACATTTCCATAGAAGCGTTATTTGCTATTGACATTCATTGAGCGACAAATGGGGAGCGGGGGTACGTGAGCTTTACTCGCTTTTTCTTGTTTAAATTTATGCTCGACGTCCATCTATGGCCCAATTGGTTTCTCTCCAAGTCATTTTCCTGCATTATACACTGTTCAAAAATATTTCATTTCCATCCTGGCATTTTTTTTTGTTTGTTTGTTTGTTTGATTACCCAGGTTCGCTTGCGAAACCCGATGATTTTTTTTTTTCCAGCTCGATGAACACGTCATGCACGTAAATTGATTAGACCGCAAAGAAACCCGATTCCCGATTGTGGCAGAACGGAGTGTACGAAAAATGTCTTCACTATTTGCTTTGAAATTCTCCTGCAAGTTCTCTCATTCCAAATAACATATTTTATGTATTTTTAAAGCGTCTGTTTTGACATTATTGCGATGCATGTTCGTATAAACGCCGATTTTTGATTTTCTAAGAAAATGGGACCAAAAGTAAAGGAAAGGATCCAAATTCTGGCTTAAAACACATTATTTATTTTTTCACTAATCACGCGAAATTTCAAAATGGTAATTCTATACGAACATGCGCAACATCTTAAACAATGTACTCTTTGGTTCATGACTGTGGCATTTGTTACGGTTGAGAAAACTTGCACAAAGTGATTTTGATGATCTTGGGGGGAAAAAAAAAACCTCATTAACTCCACCAATTTGCGTTTTTTTTTTTCAAATTTCCTTTTCATATAATGTAGCAATGCAACATACGTCACTGACAGATAGCTTAATTTGATAGGACTCGGCCCACACAACTGAATAATAGGCCGATGTTATTCGCGCTTATACATGTGGCCAATGCTAAATTTTTTTCTTTGCCACACTTATAAGTGCGCCAGTTGATGACCACTCCAGTTTTTAGAAAAAGTACCGCTTAAAATAAGTTTGGCCAAGAAAAAAATTAGCTTTGGACACACTTAAAATAAGTGTGGGCAATGGAGCATGTGCATCTTAGCCACACGCCTAACGCAATTCGATCAATTTTTGTGCTTGGACGCTTAAATAAGTGCGAATAGTCACTTCAATAATAATATCAAGTTTAGCGGCTACTGTGGTGTCAAAAGGTGGACGCCGACCTTAACTTTCTTTTTTACATGTAGGCTACATTGAAAGCTTCCATTTCACCGTGTTCACCAGAAAAGTAGCCTATACGTTATGCCGTGGGCCAAAACCTGGATCCTTTATTGTCACTTCGTAAAAAAACTTCTGAGGGCAGTTCAAGTATTTTTCCATCAGAACAAGTATGATGTGCAGATATTATAAAATGAAAATATTCTCAAAAAGTATGTGCACATTAATGAGAACAATTAGTTTGCAGCTTTGTAAGAAACATTTTTTTCTGCAGCCTACTGCGATAAGCACTAGGCCTCCTACAGACGAATGCACTGACAATTTTGCATATCGCTCATACGAAAAAGAAAATCTCGCAAAAGACAGCTATTCTATGAAACTTTTCCTCCGTTAGCTTTTCTATGAAACCTTTCCTCGGTTACAGTCTTTAATGGTAACATGTCATGTCAGCGTCATTTACAGCGCCAACTTGGCTAACTTCGACGACGCCCCCAGATTCTGCGAACAATGCATGCAAGCAAGGATAATACACTCTAAATTAGGGTTTAGTATCACGGGCTTTCATCTCGAACCCGCATACTGTAGATTTAGTAACGCCATTGGCATTTTAATCATTCATTTTTGGAAATTCTTTAGCGTCATCCGGCGCACAATAAAAAATACTTCAATTTGCGTTCATATGAAAGGCATTAACATGTCTTTAAAGTCATTTGGAACAATCAGCGAGCATTAAAGTGCATTTCACACTTTTATCACACCGTTTGACTTTCAATAGCATTTCTGGACCGCGTTCGTGCGGATAACACAAATATGCACGCGATTGTACAAACGTTCTTAACATTCAATTCACAAAAACCTTTTTTCAATCTAACAGTCGCCTACATCTGGCTCATTATTCCATCGTCAGTGTGGTGTAAGATTAGGTATGCTCTCAGTTTGATAATTACTGTGCAACAATGAGCAAAATGTGGGCTAACTGTTCAATTGGGGAAAAAAAAAAAAGAAGATTTTTGTGGATTGGATGTTAAGAACGTTCAATTGTTTGTACAGTCGCATAAATATTTGTGTTATCCGCACTAACGAGGTCCAGAAATGGTATTGATAGTCAAACGGTGTGATAAAAATGTTAAATGCACTTTAGTGTTCCTTGATTGTCGCAAATTACTTTAAAGACGGTGTTAATGCCTTTCATATTAACGCAAAATGAAAGTATTTTTTTGCTGTATTGTGTGCCAATGACGCTAAAGATTGTCCAAAAAGGAGTGATTAAAATGCCAATGACGCATTGAATCTGCTGCAGAGGTGGAAAATCCAGGGTCGGAAAGTAAAAATCCAGCTCGGTTTTTCTCCCTCCCACAGAATGAGCTGATCACTCATATTGGCTCTATCTCCTGTCAAAAGTAAATCCAGGTGGTTGGAACAGAGTTCTGGGGAGGATTTTTGCTTTCTGTACGTGGACTTTTTTTTGGCACGCCACAAATGTTCGATTTTTGGCGCTGATGAATGTTTCTTGGTGAAATTGGTCGCCATTTCACACAAATGAATGCGTATTTTCTCGTACTGAACAGCAAAAGGTGTACAACTAATATTACAATATACTAGGCCTATTATAAAATATATACTACTTTTATTACTATTAGGCCTATTAATTATTACAGCCAATTTTAATATGTTAGTTTTTTTTTTTTTTTATCAAGCACATCTCCTATGCTTATAATAAATCTGCCAGATCATCATCTGAGGATCATGGTAAGGTCAGGGGGGCGTTTGCTCAAAAAAGGTTGAGAACCACTGCTCTAAATAATAATTTGTAATTGTTCAACATTTGTCTCAGAAAATATTAAATGCCATCTGTTTGTTACCTCTTCAATGTTTTTGCCTTCTTGAGCATTTAAATGTAGCACTTGGTTATTTATTCTGCCCTACAAAGCCTAAGTGCAGTAACTACATATTGGGTAAAATGTTTTGGGCCTGAAAGTATATTGAGGTCAGGATTTTTTGGACAGAAATTATACCGTGGTGAATCAGTTAATCATAATCTGTCATAGAAGTGCTGACTATTTATTTGTTGGGACAGCAAACAAACTCTGAAGCCATTTTTTACTGTTGAAATTATTGCGTAGTTACTGCACTTAGCCTTTGTAGGGCAGTATTGTTGTTTGTTTGTTTGTTTGTTTGTTAAATATAATTGAGAAAATATAAGAATGGTGCCATAGGCCCTTATGCCATTGTGTGATGCCCTAGGATAGGTGGTAGATAGACACAACTTCCCTTCCATTCTCCATGCTACATTTGTACTACACTGCTTAGGGCATAGCACACTGTAGAAGCTCATTATGGTGCTCTTTGTTCGCTATTATAGGCCTTACCTATTTTAAACTAAGTCATGGAAATTAGGTAAAATATTATGGAAATAAAATATTATGGAAAAGTTTTGGAGAAGTTTTTTGAAAAATCACTGGTAAAAAAGTGTGGGAACCCTGGGGGGAGTCTACGGGGAAAAGAGTAAGTTTGGATAAATATGTGTCATAACTTATACTTCACTGTATATTAGAGCTCAGAGATTGTTTTTATGGATCAAAAAAATATTGGAATAAAGGACTTGTTGTCTTTGCTAATGGTGATTATGTTGCACACTTTCTGTAGTTATGATTTGACATCCATAATTTTTCCCGGCCAATTACTGGTTGGAAAATGAGCGCTATGGGTAAAGGCAGGGAATACTCATATTGGTTCCAGTAATGGTATCTGGGAAGGGAATGGTTTGGGGCTGTCCAGTGGGCAGAACTTGCTCTGGTGGGTGGAGCTTGTCCTGCTGGGTGGGTTTTTTAAGGTCACATGAGCTGACGCTAACCAGTACAGTAGGTAACATGATTTACATGTTAGCGTGAAAACGACATTGCCATTTGTCGATGCATTTATTAAATTAGAATTAGTCTGTGAATGAATGATTACACCGCCCTGCATTTTGAAACTTTTCCTCTGCTGACTTGATAAACTGTGTTGATTTTATATAATTCGAAGACGCTGATTTCAAATTTGCCCAAAAAATTTGTGTATCACGTCAGGTTTTTTGACAAATCGCAAATTCTTTTTTTCATATTGATATATCTAAGAATACACTATGATAAATGTAAGCAGAATGACACAGTTAGATTTTAAGCACTCTACAAGATGAAATAAAACAAAATGCAGCTGACCTAAGGATTAAATTTTCTTTTCTTTGATTAACGGGAATAATTTCGTTCGGGGCAGTCTCCCTGTAGGCACTAACAGTAATCAGCCATCATGCAACAGGCAAAAGGCGAAAAGGGGATTGGCCATAGGCTACTTGGGGTGTGGTTATTTTCCATGATGATGTAGTACTTCATGGTGGTGATTTGGAGTGATTAATTCATGAGAAACAGCAAGGACTTACTATGCTTGAACCGGATTCTCGTTATACCAAGGGCAGTGATTTGCGACAAAACCTGACGTGATGGCCAAAAACGTGTGATATTTGGATTCAGCCCCCCAAAATTACTTACAATTGGGTATCAGCTCTTACTCAGCAAATTTCATGCAGGGCGTTGTTATTTATACATTAGCAAGGTATAGATTAACATGTTGTGCAAAAAGAATATTTGCCTTTGAGAAATGCTAGTTGGAATAATTTGATAATATTTGTAAATACAAGGTACACTTGGCACCTGCTCCTGCCGTGGTTGTGCCGCTGATGTGAGAATTCCCTTTGCCCTCTTGGCTCAGCTGTGAAAATTATATCCTCAATATAACTGTAGTCCTTTTCTGTGTCATGACTCTGCGTGTAAATCTTTTGCTCACAGGAAGTGGAGACGGAGCAGTACTACCACTTCTTCCTGCCAGAGTTGAAGGATCACGGCTACGACGGCTTCTTCAGTCCCAAGTCCCGCGCCAGGACGATGTCCGAGTCCGACCGCAAGCACGTGGACGGCTGCGCTGTGTTCTTCAAGACCGAGAAGTGGGTCCTGTTGCACTCTCGCTTCACTTAACTGTTAAATCGTTCGAAAATCTCAGGACTATGGCACGTTTTTTAAAGTGCAAATTATACTTCCTAAAGCAGGACTCTTTCCCAGCTAGTGCTCTGTGTGAAAGGCATGTTAACATGTTCAAATGAATTGGAAAAAGGAACATATCTCATTCACAAAATAAATGCTACTTCCAGCACTTGTCATGTAACAGGTCTGCTGGTGACGCATTCTATCATTGATTAGGATGCTCACTATTGTGTGTGGTTTGCCATGAGATGCGGTGAATTTGCAAGTTGTGTGGAAGCCAAATTGTTGGAGAGTGCCATTTGAAAGTCTTCTAATCAGGTAACTAATAGGAGTAAAGTTTGTATTTGGTATTCTTTCTTCATAAATTTGCACATTAGTGAATGCGCTGCTGAATTCCGATGCAGTTCTGTCCTTGCCTCAATGCTAAAGAGCTTTGTTGGTGTTCCTCCCTGCAATCACGTCGTGATAGTTATTTTGATGTCTCTCTTATTCTTTTACGGTCTGTGCCTGAGTGTTAACTAGACGGGTCGGTCGCCCGCGTCCAATGGGTGTGGCCCATGATCGCCCACATTTGTCATTTTGCCTTAATTTTGACAGAAAATTGTCTGTTATGTAGTGAATTGTATTACCATGCCAACCAAAATCGATAGGCGCCGTGTCCTAACCCCTGCCCATATATACACTACAGGCCAAAAGTTTGGAAGCAAGATCAAATTTGTACAAACAAAGATCATAGTTTCATTGGCATACTTTGCAACAAAATAAACTTGATTATTATATAAAGATTCACTTATAAGAATACATTTTTACTCAAATTATCAGGCCCATATTACTAGGCCCATGGTCCTAGTGCCCTCTAGATTGCCGTTGGCTTCCGGTGGGCTGTAAACCATGACATAAATGGAAACTGTGATTTGTTTTTTACTTTTTCACTGAAGTTGTGACTCTTGCAAATCATCTCAACCCAAAAACTAAGCCCCTGCTTTCTTTTGTAAACATTTATTCAGCAGTGGTCTGGTAACATCAATGTATACAGTACCTAAAGGTAAATAGAGGAAAATGGTGCGTATCAATGAAAGAAAAGTCTAATTGAGCTGTAAATACATCCCAAAATCCATGGATTTCATACTGGTCTTTAGGAAAGGCACAGTGAACAGAAACTTGAAGTTGCTTTCAAATTTTCTACCTGCATTGGCCTTGCTTCCAAACTTCTGGCCTGTAGTGTATACTGATTGTAAAAGAAATGGCTTAAAATTTGTCACCTGTAGAGCGTCCACCGGGAAATCTCCACGGCGGCGGCGGACGCATGAAGAGGCCGAATCCATAGTTGCCCGGACTTTGTCTGGGGGTTACGGTTAGATAAAGCCAGAGCCAGCCCCTGTTCCCCGGAGTGATATGGGCTCAAGGGCCGTGCTCGGGCCGATCTCTGTTCGCTGCAGGGGGTTGATCTCTCCGCTCGCTGCAGTGGGGTTGGAGCCCTGTGTTAACCCCTCTGTCCGCTCGTCCCTGCAGGTTCGGCCTGGTGCAGAAGCACACGGTGGAGTTTAACCAGCTGGCCATGGCGAACTCGGAGGGGTCAGAGGCCATGCTGAACCGGGTCATGACCAAGGACAACATCGGCGCGGGCCGCTTCTGGAGCTCACGCGGAAGGAGGCATGCATGCTCACGGAGCGCATGCACGCACGCAGTCTGTGCACACTTATTTGCAGACACACACGTGTGTGTGTGTGTGTGTGTGTGTGTGTGCGCTCGCTAAGGACAAAGCGCTCCTGCACACACAGACCAAAACTCTCACAAATATGTATGCGCTCGCACCCAAACTCATATGGGGACTCATTCATCCAGAAAGCTTTTTGATCTTTATTGACCTGACATTTTAAATCCAATCTGCACCACAACAACAATAACACAAAGCTCATGGAAAACTCCTTAAAGGGGAACTCAAGGATAATGCATAATGCTGTTTTATACAAACGTAATTAGTAAATAAATGTTGTAAAATACAAAAATGTGGACTTTTTGTTTTCAAAGACTAGCTAAAAATAGATGGCTAAAATCACATTCCCGGGATGATATACCTGTCATCTGCTCAGCATCTGATATAGACTGATAAGTGACAGAAAAAAACCGTTAATGTTGAAGCAACCCTGCGTATTTCAGAAAGTACTCAACACCATCTTGTGCAACTAGCCAATGGGCCATATTGAACGATCTTTTGTCATAAAATAATGGACTGGGACAATCACCCTATTTAACAGAATAACAGCGCATACCTGTGGGCGAAGGGCGACGGTTTGTCATTATCACGCGACCGTTGTAGCAGACGACAGCTAATTAGGGGGAATGAAACCTCATTTATCTCGTCTTTGAAAACAAAAATTCCACATTTTTGTATTTTACAACATTTATTTACTAGTTATGTTTGTATAAAACAGCATTTTGCATTATCCTTGAGTTCCCCTTTAACCTTTAAAGAACTTTGAGCGATATGTGAAAATTTGGCAGTAGATCCAAGAAGTGCATGTATTTGGGCTCTGATTGGCTGGCAGTCCTTGTTCCCCATTTTGGCTCAAGCTGACTCCCCCTTTTCCTCTCCTCAGTGGGAAAGTCCCTGCCCAGCATGGAAAAGCAGCTGATCCTGGTGGCCAACGCGCACATGCACTGGGACCCCGAGTACTCGGACGTGAAGCTGGTGCAGACCATGATGTTCATGTCGGAGGTGAAGAACATCGTGGACAAAGCATCGCGCAGCCTCAAGCTGTCGTCCTTCTCCGGGGAGACAAACGGCATCCCGCTGGTGCTGTGCGCCGATCTCAACTCCCTGCCCGACTCCGGTGAGCGCAACCAATTCTCTTTCTGTAACTATGGACCCAACGCGTTTTCCATTGCTAAGGAATGCGATGCGAGTGCCTAGAAGATGTAAACTGGCAGTATTTTTAGTACAGCTGCGATAACAGGAGCCGTTGTCATGGCTGTATTGTTTCAATAATTGCTGGAAATTCTTGAAGTCGCTTGAATTGTATCTCCAGAAGACAATTTTGGGCTACTATGGAACAGCGATCGTTACGTCGACGTCTGCAGAGATTTCTTGGGAGCGCTCAGTTTCTGAAATTCAAGCTTGGAAAGTGCTTGAATTTGACCTTGGAAAAGGTGTAGGAGCTGTGTGGTTGGCAACGTAACTGCGTTCAGGACAACTGCTGTGGCATTTTACGACATCTAAAGCATGTTGCTGCTCGCTGCTTGTCTCAAATTAGATGCTGTTTTGCAGGAAATGGGTAGACATTTAATGACGTCAATTTGGGAATAACGGTACTCATTGATTTGTGCTGAATCTACAAAAATGGCGCTTGCCAAAATCAGAAAGTAATATATTTGAAGGGTGTTCTGAGTTGGCTAATGTTGGTTTTTGAGTTTGCTGTACAGCTAGGCCTACATGGACTCATATTTATTGGCATCTTGGGTGGGAATTTCTCTGCAATGACCATTTACAGGCTGGCATGATGTGTGTTGGAGTAAAAAACTCTTATAGCAATGTCATTTTTACTCTGTTATCTGGTAGGTCAGAATTCAATTAAAAGCCGAAAGCTGGTCACTTTGGCCGGTTTAACGGTGTCAGTAATGTGCCGTCTGCAGCTTGATGATATTGTCGCAATATTTGCTATCGGGTGATTCTATTACATGTGTGACATTTGGAAGGTATTTTTGACATTCTCCAATGCATTATACTTTAATTGGGTTGCAGATTGGGATCAATATAGGCCAACCGCAAGATACCTGGGCTTTCCTATCAATGTGATACATCAACTTGATATTAACCGAACACATTGGAAGTACAGGACGAGAAAGAGGCTGCGTTACGTGTGTGACACAGAAAATGGGTCAATCGCTGCATTTAATTTACATTCCAAAGGTTCTGCGATTTCAACGAAGATTATAGCACTTTGGCTTCATCAACTTTAGCAATAATGATTCCCGTTCGCATTAATGAAAACTTTAATAAAAATACCTAGCTCATTTGCATACCATGACCTCATTTGCATGTGTTACGTGTGTGACACCTTTGTTACGTGTGTGACCGTGTGCAAATCCTGCAATGAGAAAGTCCATTTCATTTTAATAAAATCATATCTGTGGCTATTGTGGGTGGCTATTGTAGGTCCTTGTAAGTAAGCGTGGAGGTGTTCAACATACATCCTTTGCACTAGCCAGTGTTCATGATCAGAATATTGGGTTTGGCAGTATTAACATGGTGGACAGAAGTGAACAATGTAAACATTCATGTTTGCAGCCCCTTTTCTGGACCAAAAGCATGAAAATAAACTGAAATACGATGGAATACTACAACCCCAATTCCGAAATAGTTGGGACCAAGTGTAAATTGTGAATAAAATCAAAACGCAATTTGACTTTCAAATCACACCAGCCAGTATTTTATTCACAATAGAACAGAGATAACATAGCAAATGTTGAAACTGAGAAATTTTACAATTTTATCCACAAAATGAGCTCATTTCAAATTTGATGGCTGCTACAGGTCTCAAAAAAGTTGGGACAGGGGCCTGTTTACCATGGTGTAGCATCCCCTCTTCTTTTTAACACAGAGTGGAGGCGTCTGGGCATTGAGGAGATAAGTTTCTTGAGTTTGGCCATTGGAATTTGATCCCACTCTTGTTTAATACAGGCTTCAAGCTGCTGGAGAGTTTTGGGTCTCCTTTGACGGACTTTTCTTTTAATTATGCACCAAATGTTCTCAATCGGTGAAAGATCAGGACTGCAGGCAGGCCAGTTCAGCACACGGACTCTTCTACTACAAAGCCATGCTGTTGTAATAGCTGCAGTATGTGGGTTTGCATTGTCCTGCTGAAATACACAAGGCCTTCCCTGGAATAGATGTCATCTGGAGGGGAGCATATGTTGCTCTAAAACCTTTATATACCTTTCAGCATTCATGGTGCTTTTTAAAACGTGCAAGTTTTGCACACCAAATGCACTAATGCATCCCCAGACCATCAGAGATGCTGGCTTTTGAATTGAACATTGATAACAGGAGGGGTGGTCTTTCTGCTCTTCAGCCCGGAGGACACGACGCCCATGATTTCCAACAAGAATGTCAAATTTGGACTCGTCTGACCACAGGACACTTTGCCACTTTGCTACAGTCCATTTTAAACGAGCCTTGGCCGACAGAACACGGCGGCACTTCTGGATCATGATCAACAATGGCTTCCTTTTTACATGATAGAGTTTTAGAAGGCATCTGTGGATGGCACGGTGGACTGTGTTTACAGACAGTGGTTTCTCGAAGTATTCCTGGGCCCATTTAGTAATGTCAGTGACAGAATCATGCCGGTGAGTGATGCAGTGGCGTCTGAGGGCCCGAAGGTATGGGCATCCAGTAAAGGTCTTCGGCCTTGTCCCTGAGGCACAGAGATTTTTCCAGTTTCTCTGAATCTTTTGATGATGTTATGCACTGTCGATGATGAGACCTTCAAAGCCTTTGCAATTTGATGAGGAACATTGTTTTTAAAGTATTCCACAAATTTTTTACACAAGCTTTCACAGGTTGGAGAGCCTCTGGCCATCTTTACTTCTGAGAGACTCAGCCTCTCTCAAACATCCCTTTTATAGCCAATCATGTTACACACCTGATGCCAGTTAATGTAATTACTTGCTAAATGTTCTTTCAGCTGATTTTCTTATATATTAATAGCTTTTTCAGCCCTTTTTTGCCTGTGTCCCAACTTTTTTGAGACCTGCTGCAGCCAGAAAATATGAAATAAGCTCATTTTGTGGATAAAAATGTCTCAGTTTCAACATTTGAAATGTTATCTATGTTCTATTGTAAATAACATATTGGCTCATGTGATCTGAAAGTCATTGCATTTTGATTTCATTCACAATTTACACTTTGTCCCAACTATTTCGAAATTGGGGTTGTAAATAAATAAATAAATAAAGCTGATGCATCTAAATCAGACAACTGTTGATCCCTTGGGGAAACTGGGTGTCATTACTGCTGCTCTCATATATACAGTAAAATTATAAATGATTTAAAAGGGGCATTCAGACGAGTGGACGTCATTACAGCCCTTGTCTGCCTTTTTGACTGTAGCTTACACTTCGTTTCATGTCACACTTTTATTTTGTAATATTATTTCAGGTAAAATGAAATTTTTCTTTCTTCACAGCGCAATGTTATATTCCGTCATTATGCAGTATTTGTTTTGACTTCAAGTACAGAGGAAAATTGGGCAATGTTGTGTTGCATCAACAAATTTAGGGTTATTTCTATTTATTTAGTGGACAGTTTACTCATTTACATAAGTAGCACACCATCTCTAATGGTAAAATAGGTGTAAACAGTAAAAAACAAAAACAGAATTCCAAAAAATTAAAACGGAAAAAACTGAATTTGGGGAAACATAAAACTGAATTTGGAAAAAAATAAAATGGATTTCATAGGGCCCTACTAGTTATTTGAGAGAGCTTATTTGAAAATTTGATCTTCCAGGCTCATATGTTGGAGAATGGCCCTATCACGTAATTTGCATTAAAATACCTCACACGTAGACTAGGAGCTGCATGTGATCAATTTCATCTACAGACAAGTCGAAACCCTCTGAAAACCAGGAGTTCTTGGCCTGTGAGGATCATGATTTAATGATTACTGTTCTCTAGAGCTCAAGTTGTGATCTGTGTGTTTTGCTTGCGCTTAGAACTGTATGTATGTGAACTGTTTGTATCTGCGTGTGCGTTTGTGTCGTCCTGTATATTGCGTTGGGGAAAAGGATTAGGTAAATGCCTGTAAATGCTGTTTTGTGCAATTGTGATTGCTTAAACCATCAGAGAATCCCAGAATGCACGATTATAAACGCAGAACCAAGCGTATCCAATCGATCGTCGGCCTCAGCAGCTCACCTGTGCCTTCCTGAGCACCACTTTACGGCCTGTGCGTCTGCCCGTGTCTGCTTAGGTGTGGTGGAGTATCTGAGCACGGGCGGAGTCGACTCCACGCACAAGGACTTCAAGGAGCTGCGCTACATCGACAGCCTGACCAACTTCAACTGCAATGGCAACAGCACCACGTCCAACGGGCGCATCACGCACGGCTTCAAGCTGAAGAGTGCCTACGAGAACGGCCTCATGCCTTACACCAACTACACCTTCGACTTCAAGGTGAGTTCTACAGCAGCCTCATGCCGTGCAGGGACCATAATTTTGACTTCAAAAGGAGTTCTAGAACAGCCTCATGCGGTACACTGACTGCAACTTCGACTTCAAGGTGAGTCCAGGAATTATATCAAGCCTTTACCCCGACCATACTTTCAACTTCAAGGTGAGTGCAGCAACTGTGAGCTCAAGAACAGCCGCCTTCCACTTCAAGGTGAGATCTAGAACAGCTACCTTCAACCTGAAGGTGAGCTCTAGAACAGCCACCTTCAGACTCTAGGTAAGCGCTTGAACAGCCACCCTAAACCTCACAGGAAGGTCTAGAGCAGCCGCCTTCAACCTCAGGGTTAGGTCTTGAACAGCTACATTCAAACTCAAGATGAGTTCCAGAAGGGCCACCTTCAATGTCAAGCAGGGTTTCTGCTAGAAAAAATTGGCACCGGACAACGTGACCAACAGGTTTTCAATTTATTGGACACATGTTTGAAATTCCGGTCAAATATTATCTGAATTTATTGAGCTTAAAATTATATGCATGCTGTGTAAGAGTGATATCAAGGCATGTCAATTTATAGCGTAATCTTTTTATTGAAAAGTACGTTATATCAAATAAAATGAGTGCCGTCAATCGACTCACGTGCGTAACTTCTAAAATAAATAAATCTTGCACAAGCCTGCGCTCTTTAAACATGAACATAAAACAATTGCAAACAATTGCAACTACTGTTTGCAAACAAAAAAAACCACACCTGGGGCCTGTACCATAAAGCGGGATTTGGGCTTATCGCGTTATCTTCAGGTTTAACCCTTGGTTTTCGGTACCATGAAGGCGGCTCACTTCTTACCGAGGTATATCACCGCGGCAACATATGCTGAACGGATAACCAGCTCCGGAGCAGATTTAGTTCTCGATAGCGTGCAGAAGCACCACATGCTGACCAATCTGTTTTCTGAGAAAATGGCATCACCATCCGTAAAGGTTTCAGTGGAGTTTGGTGCACGGATGAATACCAGTATGTAAGATAGAGGTTCTCATCTGAGGGTTTGACATCTGGCGAACGCTGCGGAGTCGTGCGCGTATAGTTTCACATCTTGAGTGTATCACAATGCCTATATTTTACCACGGGCAAAAGCACTAAAGCCTTGTACTTGTTGTACTTATGAAAGTAAGCTTACTGACCACAGGCCCAAGGGGCTTATGCTGTACTTAGGGTCATTAGTGGTGGTCTGTTGTGTGTCCATGTGTGCGTGCGTTACGTCGTTTCAGCGCGATACAGCTTTCAGTTTTCCACGGATCCTTTTCATATTTTATATGCATGTATATGGGCCCAAGATCTAGCCCGAGTTTGATTTTGGTCGTGCTGCGATTCTTGTTTTGGCCACCAGGCGGCTTTTTCTGCAAAATTTCAAACCGCTCTAGCTCCCTTACTCTACGAGCTGAGGTGCTCAAATTTTTTACTATAGGGTGTTCTGCCAAGCGTTCATCATATGTGTCATGGGTTTTTGATTTGACCTAAATTTCAAGGTTATGTAGGTCAAAGGTCGTAAAATGCAGATTTTCTTTCAGTGCAATAGTGCCCTCAGTTTTCTACGGATCCTTTTCATATTTTATATGCATGTTTATGGGCCCAGGATCTAGCCCCAGTTTGATTTTGGGCATGCTGCAATTCTCGGCCTTTTCTGCAAAACTTCAAACAGCTCTAGCTCCCTTATCCTACAAGCTAAGATGCTCCAATTTTTTGCCCGCTTGGCCAAAAGGCCCAATGGGCTTATGCTATGCTCAGGGTCTTTAGTGGTGGTCTGTCGTGCATCCGTGCGTGCGCGTGTTAAACTTTTGGCTTGTCTAAAGCATCTTCAGTTTTTCACCGTCCTTTTCATATTTCATATGTGTACCAAAGGTCCTGACCAAATTCGATTTTCAGCCCAATCGGACCGAATCTATGGCCAATAGGGGGCATTCCATTTTGGCCACGTTTGGCCAAGCGGGCGCAGTAGCTTTGCCACTATTTTTGTCGTAATTCATTGTTTGTTCTCTGGCTCTTTTGACACCGCCGGGGTTGCAGCTGGGGAAAAAAAAAAAATCATACACTCCATAAGAATACATCCTCGCATCACGTCAATTTAATGAAATACGCAACTGTAATTTTACTGATGGGGCAGTGACATAAATGATAAGATATGCACATCCCCATACCCAATAGGCTTCGTGCTGGATCATATCCTGTAAAGCAGAAAAGGAGAGCGATGCGCTCACTAGCCTACATAGCGCCTGTTGTCATGATTTACTGCATCAGAAGTAAAATTAAATCATCACTGCTGCAGCAATAGCCCACATACAATCATGAATACGGGAGTTATTGCAGTGATATTATCATTATAATTAACTTAGGCATTTACACGCTCGGTGATTTTTTTTTGCCAACTGTCCTTTCTGTATTTGGCAGCTGCAACGGTGTTAATTTTGCCTGGATGATATGTTTATTCTCTTCATATTTTTATTAAGAGCTCTTACCCCGCATTTGAAAAGTACGCAGCTTTGCTTCCAGTCGGTTTGTCCATGTTTGCAATTGGTCATTTGCTTCAAACACCTCCCCTCTTATGTGAACGCGCACATACCTGGACTGGAAAACCCTGGGTTCAGTTACCGAGTTGATAACCGGCTTCGTGGTGCCGCTTATCAGGAATGCGGAGGTCTGGTTAAGTGCAGCCAGATAACTAAGAGAAACCCCGGGTATGTATCCAGCTTTATGGTACAGGCCCCCTGGACTGGCTCATACCATTTTAATAACGCGGCGTGCTGCCAACTTGAAATCAAATAGATGCAACAAAAAAAAAAAACTAAAAAATCCCTTACATCTTTCTGGCTCGGGACATTTTAGCCTACTTTGTACACATTTGTGCTGCAGTGAACTGTGCAGCAGCTGAATTAAAATCAAAAGTCTCAAGTGTCTCTCCGCAACTTGCAATGCGCATCAGTCTCGTGACCTTGTTCTCCCCCAGGCCACTTCGCTGCGCTGTCTTGATCCGGTTCTGCAGAGAGAAACCTCTCTGCTGGCACACTGGAGACAGGGATCATGTAGGCTAGTTTGGCCCATTTAGCCCACTAAGGGTAGCCTACTTCAGATTGCGTCTCAGTCTCTGCATAATCCTTCTCCTTAGACCCGTTTGGTTTCAGAAAACAGTATTTTTATATTGGCTTGTTTCGATATGTCTGACCTCTTCTGATATTGCTGTTGTAAAGCGCGGTGCATGCTTCGTCAGAGTAAACATACAAATGCGACAAGTTAAGTTCAGCATGAAAAAAGTTTTGTTCCACATATAGTCCTGGCCTTTACATTCATAAAAAATAAGATTCGGTTTTTTTTTTTTGTGCGTAATAAAATGACATGTGGAAATTGACCGTTTTAATAAAATTCAAATTATGCTTAGAGGGAATATTTTCACCGGATATTTTGACCGGAGGGGTTAAAAATTACCGGACTTCGGCAGATTTTACCAGTCAAAGTCCGGTAATTACCGGATAACGGAAATCCAGATGTCAAGGTGAGATCTAGAACAGCCACCATCAATGTCAAGGTGAGATCTAGAACAGCCACCGTCAATGTCAAGGTGAGATCTAGAACAGCCACCGTCAATGTCAAGGTGAGATCTAGAACAGCCACCGTCAATGTCAAGGTGAGATCTAGAACAGCCACCATCAATGTCAAGGTGAGATCTAGAACAGCCACCGTCAATGTCAAGGTGAGATCTAGAACAGCCACCGTCAATGTCAAGGTGAGATCTAGAACAGCCGCCTTCAACCTCAAGGTGAGATCTAGAACAGCCACCATCAATGTCAAGGTGAGATCTAGAACAGCCGCCTTCAACCTCAAGGTGAGCTCGAGAGTGCTGCTGACTTCACTGTTTTCACAGCGTCTCAGAGTTGGAGAAAACTGTGCATGGTTGACCCTTGATTGTGTGCGATGTTCCTGCACGCAGATCAGTTGTAACCACATTTTCCTGTCATCCCGCAGGGCGTCATTGACTACATCTTCTACTCCCAGCCTCTGCTCAATGTTTTGGGGGTCCTCGGGCCCTTGGATCCAAACTGGCTTCTTGAGAACAATATCAGCGGCTGCCCCCACCCCCACGTCCCCTCCGATCACTTCTCCCTGTTTGCACAACTGGAGCTTGCCCTGACCTACCCGCCTCCGCTCAACGGGGTCCACCTGCCCAGCCGCAGGTAGTCCTCCGAGCCAGCAGAGGGAGCCGCCTCTTGCAGCTCGGCTAAGTTTCGTAAACTTCGGAAGAAACCCAAAACCTTTATTGACCTTGAGTAATACAGCAGACGAGCGGGATATGGCCAACCGACTTTTCTTTTCCTCCTATTTTTGCTTTCGTTTTCTAAATGTTTTTTTTTTTTCAGGTTTTAATTCGAAAACAACGCTGATGTCAATCCTTTGTAAAATTCCTTCCATTTTTCGGAGATAATGCAACATCCCACTCCTCAACTTCATGTATGTTCTTGTACAGGAGTGGACCACGGCGATGATCGCAGAGCCTCAGACCCTGGTATAGTCTGGAGATCCGCAGTGTTGTCCACGCCAAGGGTCAGTTATGAATTCTGAAAAGAGCAGAATATGTGATTTGTACAGAGGAGAAGCCTGAGTTTCACACAGTCCAGGTTAGATCTGGCGGAGTTTAAAGAATGGGAAGCCTATCTGTCTGTAGACCAAACGTATTGCATTCCTTGAGTGAAAAAAACAGATTTTTAGAGAATGACAGCTGTAAGCAGTACAGATCATCTGGCCTAAATCCTTATCGAGAGGTTTCTGGGGACTTGGCGGTGTTGGAGGGAGCGCGCCGGCCAGTATTGCTGGCGCGTTTTACGAGTTTCTCCTGGTGCTATACGAGCCCTGCCCACCAGCCTTGCATCCTTGCAGTCGGTGCTGTCCATACAAGGGCCGTTTCCAGCAAGCAAAGGGTTCGCGACAGTAGCCAACGGGCGAACGCCATTACAGACTGCGTAACCAGGCCCCAGTAACCTTTTTTTAAGGCAGGGTTATGAATTTGAACGAGCTGTTCTGAGGTCAGATGTTGTCGCCGTGGTCCCCTGTGTTCTTTTATCGCTCTGTGTATTTTTTTTTGCTTTCTCATTGAGGTGGGATGAAGTAAACTGCTGCGCGTAGCCGCAGCATGCTAACCGCAGAGCCGTCACCTTCTGGTTAACGCGCTGTCGGGACGTGGGCTAACTGTGGATCTGTCAACGTTGAACAATGCTAAAGCTACTGCTGCAGCGTCCTGTCACTCAAACGGTGACCGCGGTTACACAGCGGCAGCGCAGGCTCGGGATTGGCTGACTATCATCTCTGCCTTTTTTTAACTACGGGGAGGCGGGCTCTTTAGGGCACCAGCTCATTCACACTCTCTCACGCGCACATACACACACGCGCACCCACACACACAGAGACACACACACACACACATATATACACTGACGTGCTCGCGCACACACACACATACATACATATACACGTGTGCGCGCACACACACATACACACACACAAATGCAGATTTGTAGCACTGTCTCAGAGGCCAGTAGAGTCCTCCTTCCCTGGCCATAAACTGTACCCTCCTCTAGGGGATTTTCCTACAGATGTTTGTATAACGTTGATGTAACTGAAGTTTGGATTCCGCCTTTACATGATTGTATATGAACCACAAAAAGACCTGATCTGTGTGGCATTTTTTGTACCAAGAATTATGATCCAATTTAGAGAAAAAAAAACAAGATTGTATTGTAAACTAAGGTGATATTTGTATCTGTTTTAAGGTGTTTAAAATATATATATATATCTATGAAAGACCAGCTTGTACTAGTTTAAAAAAAAAAACAGAGGTCGTTTCTGGGTTCCCACCTCTGCAATCTTCTCAGTGACAATTTGTAAATGTACTGCTGTTTTTTAATTATTATTATTATTATTATTCTTATTATTGAAATTTTGCACTCCAAATTCTGATTCGGACGAAGCCAATTTTGTCAAGAATCTGCTTGACTTTAGAGAAGTTGTTTCTGGGTAAATAGCGCAAACACGCATCTTGGCGAGCTTGCGAAACGTTTCACTTGTTTGAGCGATAAATGGACTGTTCTGCCGCCTCTCGAGCTGCGGTCGACTGCCGGCTGCTGGGAGCTCCCATATCGCTGCCCTGGTGGCGACGAGGTGGAAGTTTGGTCATTGCCACAGTGGGAACTGCAACATGCGAAGAGGCCCAACCCCTTAAGCACCTCTTGGCGTATGTAGTTTGTGTGTATATTTTAGATACTGCATATATACGGTGTGTATATATGCGTACACACAAGGTGTAAACATTTGTGGATGTTTCATTGGAGGTCTTTTGTGGGTTGTAGGAGTTGAATATTACTGTGTCTTTTTAAAGTTTTGTTTGTTTGGAGGTATTGAACTCTCGCAATCAGGTAATGAGTGACACAGTTTGACGTTTTAAGCTGCTTAACCTTGTATGTGCGCTCGTCTCTGCTGCAGTGCTCTAGTTCGGAAATCTCCTGGTTTTTTTTTTTTTTTTTTTTTTTTTTCCCCTCAGTTACACAATATTTAATATTCACACGCTACACTGCCCCTTAGAAGCCCCTGTTCCGTGGTCTCGTCTAAAATCGCCGTACGGAGTCTCCTCTTCCCGTCCCCTCGCCCATCTCTCCCTTAAACTCAGGCTGTTATTCTCCGAATCACGTTAGTTTGCCTCCCTGTTACGTTTTCTGCTTTTATATTGTAGTGCCATCTGACGCTTGCGGCAAGAAAGCCAAGTGTAAAGATTGGAAGTCGTCCTCTTGCCGCAACCGTGTTACCCGTGGTTTTTTTTTTTTTTTGTTTTTTTTTTTTTAAATGGGAGGGAGAAAAGGGGCCATTTTCCCTCTCTCTGGGTGTGTTCCTGTTTCTCTACTGTGGGCCAGAAGTGCTCTGAGCTTGTCGTTTTGTCGTACAATCATCCACCAAGTGGGAGGGAATGGAAAATAAGAAAAGCATGAAACGTATAAATTACTCGATGTGCTAAGAATATTCCACGGAAGTCGTTCTTTGCTCAATTTTCATGTTTTTTTTTAAAGGTTATTTTAATGAAATTGATTGACAAGCACTTAAAGTAGATCACTAGTGCAGCTACCCTCTGGAAATGGAATCTTCTTACACTCTTTTTAAACTCCGCTTTTTGCCATTACGCAAAAGCGAATTTTAATCTTTTTTTTTTTTTACTCTTCGTAACGAGGAAAATTGGGGAAGCGGTAGATCTGTCGTCCTCCTCCAGGACCTTTTCTTTTCTGTGCATCTTCCCTTTTTCTTGTCCTCCTCTTTCCTTTCTTTTTTTTGTTTGGAACATCGTAAAATATGGAGACTATTATGTTGAATTACAGATAGTGCTGTATGTTGGAAAAAATAGCTTTTTTTGTAAAGTGTGAATAAAAGTTGTAACTCTTGTTTCCTTTCTTTAAAACGGATTGTGTTGTTCCTGTGTATGTATGTGTGATCAATTTACCTTATCACTTTTTGCCATCGTATACTCAAACCAAATTTTTTTTTTTTTTTTTTTTTTCCCCAAAAATACTTTCATCTGGGTATAATGGTCTGTGTGATAGCTAGCTTTGATTGTGCCAGTTGTATTTTGAAACAATTATGATGGGAAGATTGCTTGTGATTACTGAATAGAATTTAATTGTATATGCCAGTATATACATTTGGTTAATTTAGAATCATGTTTAGGCTAGTGGGTCAGTCTAATTGGCAGCAGGCAGCGATGCCCCTAATTGGCTCATCCTTCTGTATGGGTGTGGCTTTTTATCATGGTTTGAGAATGGAGGTGGTAGGATTGTACTTAACCCAGCTTTAGGTGGAGCCTCATTAATGGTTTGCATTGTTTAATGGAAAACATTGTCTTCCCCATTCTCTCATTTTTTTCCATTTTTAAAATTTTTAAAGGTTTGAAGGAGACTAGATTTTCCAACAAAGCTACTGGAGTCAAAGGTCACGTTGTTCAACGGTCATATTCGGACCGTTGCCGCGATTGCAGCGCTTTTTCGCGGTACATTAGCCTAGCGTGGTGTGCCCTTATAAGTGGACATAGGTCTGCTTATCTCTCTGAGTAATGGGGAAATTAATGCTTGTGTTGGTGTGACGGAAGAAAAATGGCCTGGTCTTCTCCGGACCTCCGTACCAGAAATGCCGGGCGTATTCTCGAAAGACCGGGGGGTCAAAATCTATCTGTCATCTTAGTCTTGTTTTACCTCTTTAAGGGTTCAGCTAAGTCCTTTTCAAAGAATTGCTTGCTGAAATTATGTATTTAATTTTTGTTAACGGGGGGTGGTGGTTTTGAACGGGTCTGGGACACCCAGGTTTCTAGATGAGCCTGTACCTTCGCGGAATTCTGCGTCAACTTCAGTTATTTAATTAATCTGGTGAATTACGCTCGCTTACAGTTTGGATTATGTGAAGCCTTCAAAGACGGCTGAAGATGTCTGTTGACAGATATTAATTCTTTTGTTTTTTAAATAAATTGTGTGCTAAATATGGTCCTGACCCGGCATTTGTAACTGAGGCTACTCGAGTGTGATTTTGAGAGGTGGGGAAATTGACGCCAATTTTCTTCTCTTCTGGGTTACTGGGTTCCCCACTGCTGGGTTACATGTTTCAGTACAGTTGTGCAGTTTCTGTCTCGACTATGGGCTACTGTAGCGTCTGAGCAATAATGCATTCTTTTCTTTTTTTGTGCGTGTGTGTGGGGGGGGTGTTAGCACCTTTATATAAAGAAACCATTCCTTTGGGGGCGGGCGGGGGCTACGTGTTAAAACTGCTTTGGCGCTCCAAAAGTCTTTTTATATTCTCCTCACTACCTTGCTCATCATCTCTCGCACCATTTCGCTTTTATCGCCATTTCGCCCGTAGTGATAGCCATGCAGGTTTTAGTTTAATGGGGTTGATGTACACGTAGGCATTTTTGTCTCAATGTAATGCACTGGACCAACTCCAACTGTTTACCATTCATGGAATACCAGCAAAGCACTTGCACAGTTTCAAAAGAATGTTACTTAAAAAAAAAAAAAAAAAATATATGTATAAAAAAGTATATATATGAGTATATAAAAGGCAGCTGTTTTTAAAAAAAAAAAAAAAATTAACTGTTCGAGTCCTAATGGTAAACACAGCATTTTCAAATTCCTGTCGCCCCTTTATGTCTATTACCTTCTATCTGTAATTAATGCTTATAACAGGGTCCGCGTCTCTTCCTTTACGACTGTATCTTTCTTACTCTCAATGGTTGATCATAATAAAACTAATACTCGTTCTGTACCTCTCTGACACTGTGTGTTCTGTCTCGTGACTGGAAACACAGCAGATGCTTCACACTGTGGCTAATCACCTTTTTAGAAATTCTGTACAATCATGAGAAAAAGAAAGTAAACCCTCTTTCAGCTCTGCACTTTTACATATCAGGACATTTAAAAATCAGTTGGTCCATATCGGGTCCTAAAATTGGGTAAATCTAACTTCAGGTGTAAAACACAACACAAGAGATTCCACCCTGCCATTATTTATTAAATAAAAAATCAGCCAAAATGCAGAAGTCAAATTTGTGAGAAACTAAGTACACCCCATGTTTCAATAGCTTCTGGAACGAGGCTTGGCAGCAATAACTTGAACTAATCGTTTGAGTAATTACTAATCCTTTGTGATTTTATCAGTATCTCACATTGTGATGAAGGAATTTAGGCCCATTCTTACGACATTGCTTCAGTTCATTGATGTTTGAGGGAGTTTACAGTTGTGCTTAAAAAAAAAATAGCAGTGTCAAAAATGTGAATAAAGTGCAAAAATTTTTTAATAGCCTTCAGTTCCATATTTCAAATGTAGTGGAAACATCACACATTCAATTCCAAATCAAAGCATTAACAAATTTATCAAATCTGTGTTCTTTAACGGGTAGCAAGGAAAAGGAATGTTATTCTGTTCAAAAAAAAAAGTGTCAACAATTTTCTCTTCAAACTCTAATATTAAATTTCATAACCATTGTTTTGATAAGTACTGCGCATCTTCGTTGCATCGAATCAACCAACTTATGGCACCTAGAGACCGATATTTCAGCTCAGGATGAACACATTACATTCCACAGTTCCTGGAATTTTTGGGTTTTGCTTCAGGAATTGCATTTTTAATGTCTCCCCACAAGTAAATCAGTGGGGTTGAGGTCGGCGGATTGAGCTGGCGACTCCATTCCCTCAATCCTGTTTGTCTGGTACCGAGATGTTGCTCACTTACTCCTGTGCTTTTGTGTTGAAACACCCATTTCAGGGGCATTTCCTCTTTGGTATAGGGCAACATAATCTCCAAGTACTTTGATGTCTTCAAACTGATCCACAATCCCTGGTATACAATAAATAGGTATAACACCATTGTATAAAAACATCCCCCGGCCATGATTTTTGCACCACCGTGCTTCACTGTCCTCACAACGTACTGTGGCTTGAATTCAGTACCTGTGGGCGTCTGACATACTGTCAGCAACCACTAGACCCGGAAAGAACAATTTCACTCTCATCAGTCCGCAGAATGTTCTGCCATTTCTCTTTGGGACCAATCGAAGTGTTTTAACTGATTCTGCACATGCCGTTTTTTCAACAGTGGCGCTTTACGGGGGCTTCTTGCTGATGGCTTTGATCAAACGTCTTCTGACTAACAGCACTTACTGGTAATTTTATATCATCTTTGATTTTTATGGAGGTGATGATTGGCTGAATCTTAGCCATACTGACTATTCTTTGATCTGTTTTAACTGTAGTTACTCGTTTCCTTTCGTGTGTTTCAGGCTTTTGTTGCCATTTTAAAGCATTTGAGATTGTTTCAGCTGAGCATCCTATAATTTGCTGCATTTTTTGTGCATTTTCCCCTCCCCAATCAACTTTTTCACGGCCCATTTTACTTTGCAATTCAGAAGGAAATATATTTTATAGTAACAATTGCTTCACTACTTCCTTAACAAAGGACAATTAATGACACCTGTTTCTTCACAAAATGCATAAAGTCTCCAAACTCCACACTGCTATTATTTTGAACACGCCCCTTTAAATGAATGAGTCCATTTCTCAGAACAAGCAGTGTGCATGTTATGGTAGTTGGGTCTGTTGTTTTTGTATTGCACTACTACATCTACAAATAAATTTGCCATGCAGAATACGCCACAGCATTTCAATTGTTTTGAGGTCTGGACTTTGACTTGACCATTGCAACACTGATTTTTTTTCCCCTTTTCCAGCCATTCTGTCATAGATTTGCTGGTGTGTTTGAGAGCATTCTCTTATTGCATGACCCAGTTGCGGCCAAGCTTTAGCTGTCATACAGATGTTTTCACATTTGACCCTAGAATACTTTGGTACCCAGAGGAGTTTGTGGTCAACTCCACGACTGCAAGGTGCCCAGGTCCTGTGGCAGCAAAACAAGCCCATATCATCACCATGCTTGACAGTTTGTATGAGTTGTTTGTCTTGATACGCTGTGTTTGGTTTGCGCCAAATGTGGCAAAGCGCTGTGCTGCCATGTTCTTTATGGAGAGAAGAGGCTTTCTTCTGGCAACCCTTCCAAACAAGCCATACTTGTTCAGTCTTTTTCGAATTTTACTGTCGTGAACTTTAACATTTAACTAGGTAAACGACGCCTGTTGAGTCCTAGATGTAGTTCTTGGGTTTTGTGCAATTTCTCTGTGCATTGCGTGGTCTGACCTTGGGGTGAATTTGCTGGGACATCAGCTCCGAGGAAGATTGCCAACTGTCATGAATGTTTGGACGTGTGAATAATCTTCAATCCGCAGTAGAATGATGGACTTTAAATAGTTTGGAAATGGCCTTATAACCTTTCCCAGATTGATGGGCCGTAACAATTACTTCTCTAAGATAATTGCTGATGTTTTTCCCTCTTGGCATTGTGTTAACACACACCTAAATGAGCCAGACGAGCAAAGTGCCAAAAAGTCTGCTTTTATAGAGGTGGTGACAATTGCTGATTATCAATTAATCAAGCGCATTTGATCCATAACTCCTGGCTGCTAATTAGCTTCTTCATTCCTATGGAAGCATTAAGGGTGAGCTTAGTTTCTCACACATGGCTTCTGCATTTTGGCCGAATTTTTGTAAAATAAATGGCAAAGTGGAATCTGTTGTGCATTGTTTTACACCTGAGGTTAGATTACATAATTTTATGACCTGATGGCGACAAACTGATTTTTCATTATATCCTGATACGTAAAACTATAGAGCTGAAAGAGGATGGTACTCTCCTCTTCTCATGACTGTTGCAGCATACATATTTCTACAGCAGCAAAGACTCAAACTTAGTTCTTGTGATTATTGCAAATTTCCAGTGATGCATGTCTGAATGGCGGCGGATTGGCCAGCTGTATTCTTGCCTCTTGATTATTGGATGCTGAAAGGCTCCACCCCCTTTCGCCTCCCTAACCAGGAGTTAGCGGATATGATGGTGGAGGGGTGGGTGGGTTTTCTGCAACACCTCAGTTGAACCTACTTGGTATAAAGCTGGTAAAAATGTCACACCCATGGCATACGAGCTCTCACAAAATGGTGTAATGGATGGTCAGTTTGTCTAATGTCATAATAATTGGTCCATTTGTCGGTACATGTTAGAATAAACTCTGGTCATTAATATTTACTAATAATTTACCATTCATTCCAGCGAATTCTGCATTTTGATTGGTTAACACCAGGTATCTATTCACTGGTAAACTACCTCGCACTGGGTCAAGACCTCGCGCTGCGTGAAGAGCTCTCGCTTGATTATCGAGCCGCTTCAATAAAAAACGTAGGCTATTAATTTCCATGTACAAAAAAGGCGACCGCTATGGCGTCTGACATTCCCACTTTTCTGTAAAAAATATTTTCGTAGGGGTGTTGACAAGAGTCATGGTTGAATGGAGATAAATCTACGGTTTTTTTTCGAGCACTTGGTATTTATCGTAGGCTAGATACCTGGAAATTTACATAAATTTCCTATCTATCCTACGATAAATACCGAGTGCTCGAAAAAAACTGTAGGTTAATCTCCTTATTGTTAGGAATTACCTTTTCATCGGATGTGAACTGAATTCATCAATGATGCCAGCTTGTGCCCGCTCGTGTGTAATGTCTGTGGATGAGCCAAAAATTTATGAAGACTGGGCTCATATGCTGGCATGTTGCAGAAAGAGTTCTCAGTCGCCCAGGAATGACTCTGCAAGACCTCTGAAGATGCCCCTTGCCACTATAAATAGCCAAAAGTGTGGTACCTCAGTACTGAAACCTCATTTACATGCATAGAAAACAGACATTTTAATTGAGTTTGGAAGGAATTGGTCAGTATGGGCTGATGGAACTGACATTCAGCTTTCGTTAGAGGTTATTTTCATGCAATTCTCTGACACGATTTGGAAATCGTTCCCCCTCCTGCACGTGCTCTCCCAGCTTTCACAACTCCAGTTTGTTTCAGTGGAGCCTTCAGTAAGGGATGGAGTAAAGGGCTGTACAATGTGCTACAAAATCCTAATGGTGAAATGGATTTGCATTGTATCACCCGCAAATTTAAGCCAAATGTCTGTCCTATTGGGCCATACTGACAAATTAATTCCTAATTCAGTTAAAATATCAAAAAGTATCTGTTTTCTGTGTATGTCAATCAGGTTTCAGTGAAGTGTCCACACACTGTTGGTAATATAAATATCTGGCACTTAGACTTAAGCAGCAGTCTTAAGTTCTGTATGTTTTGAGTCCATGGATTGGACTCAATTTCCCAGCATACCCCACTGTCGCTTGAGATCTGGGGAATGTGGAGGACAGGGCAGCACCCTGATCTCTGCGCGTCCCTCTAATGATTCCAGAAAAATGTCTGCACAGTATGGCAGGACACATTATCCTTCTGAAAGGATCTGTTGCCATGATGGGGTGTACCTCATTTGCTATGATGTTTAAACAAGTGTAACGTGTCAAATTTACATCCACGTGAATGTGAAACTCAATGTTACCCAGCAGAATATTTCACAGAGCATCTCTTTCCCTGATAAAGTTCACACTTGTACCCAGCTGTCCATAATATCTGAAAGGAAAAGGGGGCTTGTCAGATCAAGCGACCTTCCATTGCTCCAAGGTCCAACTCCAATGGTATTGTGCCCAATGTAGGCACTTTTGACGGTGGGCAGGGTTAGCATAGGCACTCTGACTATGACTGATCTTTAGCTATGCAGTGTTGTGAAACATTCCTCCTGTCATCATCATTATTAAAATTTTTAACCCTTCTGCCAGTTTATACTCAAGGGGATAGCTTTTGTTGCCTTTACTTGTGCAATGATGAGCCTTGGGCTATGTCCATACTAATGTGTTTTCATTTCAAAACAGCGCTTTAAAACTGAAAACAGTTTCCGTCCACACTAAAACACAATGCCGGAGTTTTCAAACTAAAATGGGGTCAGCAGTGTTTTCAGAAGTCTCCGTTTCAGGGGTTCGAAAATGCCAGAATAGTATGAGTGCAAGGCCAAAACGTAGGAGAAGATGATATGTATTTTAAATTAAAACTTATTACTGGGGATGTAGCTTTAGGTGCCTAAGAATTGTTTGCGGTTTGTCCCTCTGTGGACCATTATCAGTTGGTACTCGCCACTGCTGACCAGGAGCACCCATAAGCCTGGCCGTTTTGGTGAGGCCTCGACTTCATCATCTAGCTATATGATATAGCTCTCGTAAAGTTACTTAGGTCTGAACGCCTGCCCATGTCTCCCACATCGAACATGTGGACTATGAGAATCAGAAGTTCGCTTGACCGTCTGATATATCCCAGTTCTTAACATGAGCTGTTGTTATAAGATAGTCATTTGCTTCATCTCTGAGTGCGTAGAGTGTTTAGGGCGAGGGGTTGCCCGTGTGATAATGGGCAAAAAGTGGGTTTTCTGAAGGGCCCGTGAGCATGCATATGTTGCTCGCATAGATGGCGTCGAATGGTATTTGCGCTCACCCTCATCTCAGACCCCTCTTCTCTTGATCAGTTTTGGTTGATGTCCGGAATCTGTCATGCACAGGCTGTAACCAGATGTGGCGCTCTTGAGCTACCATAGTCACTCTTGGCTGCCCTAAACGGGGTCGGTCAGTGACGGTGCCTGTGTTCCTTTCTCAGTCAGACATCCAACTGATTGTTGACCGGTGACAGCGCAGATGACGCACCACCTCTCGGCGGCTGAGACCTGCCCGTAACATGCCAAAGGCTCTTTTTCTCTCTCCTGTGTCACAAGCTGTTCCATTTTCCTGATGCAGTAGCATTTTTAGTTTATTTTTTTGTTGGCTTTATGTAGGCTATTGACCACACCCAAAAGAACAAGTCAAGTGTCACTGTACACAACACAAACAGCTCACTGTTTGTTATTACTGAAGTGCTTGGCGCGTTCACGTGGCGCGCGACAGGATTACAATACCACGCGCTTTTCTTTATTTCCACCCTGATCTCACTGGAAAAGCAATAAAAAACCGATTGATTCTTCAATTTGCTGCAAATACACTACATACCTCACCGTTGCGTTTTTAATGACGCAAAGTACGTTGTATATTATTTATTGACAGTAACTATCCCTACACTGGTAGATGAGTTCGCGATTCATCTCTGTATGCAGAAGAATGACCACTCAGTAATTAGTTTGCAAAATAGCACAGACATTTGATTTAATAAATATTTAAAATAAAGTTCTGATTCATATGTACAGATATTGCACAAGGACATCAAGCACTGTTTTTTTTTTTTTTTTTTTTTTAAAGATCTTGCAGTTAATATCAATGTAAGGGGGGGGGGTGATTGAAATTTCATTCCTTTAGAGCAGATGGAATTCAATATTGAAGAAGTATGTTTTAAACACATAGTTGAAAATTGCAGATGGTGACAAGATCACAGGGGACAGAAGTACTTCATAAATCAGTGTAGTCAGAAATTCAAACACAGGCGTGACACACACCACAGCACCTGGGCAGGTAATCAAATGTTTGACATATGGAACCCTGATTAATCCATAAACAAACAAACATTGCACCACAGCATTAATCAAGTCAAGATATCTGCCCTTCAATACGCAATCTTTGGAGGCCCTCCACCATGTCATGCAAGCATTCTAGTTCTAGGTAATGAAACGTGAAGGTAAATGGGACTCTTGCAAAGATGAAAGCCCATCGAGGAGGTCGAAATGAATCCTCTCTGAAGCTAAGCCTGCGTCAGTGAGGCCATCCGACTGGTGCCCTCGCCAGGGCACTTAGCACCAGCATGAACCTGGATAGAACACTGAGATTACAAACACTGTAGTCCAGGGGTTCCCAAACTCGGTCCTGGGGCCCCCATGTGTATGCTGGTTTTTGCTCCACCCTGGTTTGCAATCATAGGATTTTAACAAACTGTTAATTTGTCTTAATTAGGTGCATTGTTCTTCAGAGCAGCAATTTATCCTCTCTTGACAAACAGTATTTTGACAGATATGCATACAAACACTGAGGAATGAATTCCGCATCCACATTGCAACATATGAGTAACTGAGGAACTGCATAAAAAGAGGGAACAAATGTACCCAATCAAAGGAAAAAAATCAATGGGTTCCTAATTGGTGAAACTGTGGGCACATGGTTGCAAAAACTAACAATTTACTAAACAAGCAAATGACAAGAGTCAAACCTGTTTTATGTTATGTTTTTGTGATTGAGTGCAAGCAAGTTATTTTGAAAGAATTATAATCACCTGTCTTCAGCAACCTAATTTGGAGGTTACTGATTTTCTCAGTACCTGATTTGATCTTTTTAAAAATGTTATTACCTGAAATTGCTTGCCACACAGAAAAAAACAAAAAAACTTTATATGCAAGGGTCTTTTATTCGGTCTTCTATTCTTCATGGCACAAATGGATATTTCTATTAAAATTTGGCTTAAAACAGCAAATAACATATTTAAACACAAAATGCACCCAATTTGGACAAATTAACAGCTTGTTAAAGTCCTATGATGGCAATTATGGTTGGGACAAAACCAGCATACACAGGGAGGCCCCAGGACCGAGTTTGGGAACGCCTGCTGTAGTCTTTTCTTGTTTCAGTGCCAGAAACAGGTTTTGTTAGCGGGATAAATAAATGCTGTCACATTGGGCTGCGCAATTAATTGAATCATGATTATTTTAAGATTAATGAGACAGAGATGCCACCATGGGGCGAACAGGGGGACTTGATCCTTTTCCATTCAATGACTCATATCTGATGCAGTCATAAAGAAATAGCAGCCAAATGCCAGAGGCCATGGGAAATGATTCCAGAAAAAACTTCTCTGATATCAGTATTTACGAGTGACATACTGAATGGAGCCTGCTGAATCATTAGCTTT
Source organism: Gymnothorax javanicus (assembly GCA_029692085.1). NCBI lineage: Eukaryota > Metazoa > Chordata > Actinopteri > Anguilliformes > Muraenidae > Gymnothorax > Gymnothorax javanicus. The sequence goes on along the minus strand of CM056199.1, from coordinate 1,221,170 downwards.
AAACCAACAATTACGCTCACCCTGTTCCTGTTTACTTTGCTTGATTACCAATCAAACAGCTGACTTTCCCAATTTTTTGGGTAGCATTTTTCTTTATAACATTTAGAAACGTAAATGTTCATGAAGCAGCACATATTTGCAAAAATGTATTCGCTAGATTTTTGCAATTTCGTGCAAATGTGGCAATTTATATTAACTTGCGTGTCATGTTCGATACACATAACAAAATTTTTTTCAGCCTTTGTTGTATTTAAGAGTAAATCAAGGGCTACAATGTGTCACTATATTTTTAAATTAATATTTCATAATCTTTTTACAAAATACCACAATGGGATTCAGTGGAATATTTTTTAAAATGTTCGGATTATTGGCATTTTTTTCAATCTCACATAGTAGCCTAATTAGGTGTATCTGCTTTTCTTTATCACTTCATAATCATTATAGGCTAAATATTGGTTTTAATAGTTGGTATTTAAATTGCTTGCTTGTTATTCTGGCAAACTGCATAGGAACAGGTTTAGGGTAGGCTAGTTATGCCTTCACAGGTAATGGAAGCTGATGTTGCTGGTAATTAGCTGACTTCTCAATGCAGTTTTTGTCCCAAAAGCACTGCAAATGGCCTCTGACATTTAGCTGCTGTTTGTTCTAAGTCCGCTGGTGTGATTTCATGTAAAGAAAAGGTGCTAGCTTGCCTGTTCAGACCATGGCGGCAGTTACTGTATGTATTATTACAAAAAGTCCTCCACACGAACATGGATATTTTTAAAAACTTAACCTTTTCTTTGTGTCCTGGCCACTTATCCACACATAAACAGCATTGTTGGTTATTATTGCCACCCACTGGCCAGGCATACTTGATTGGAGCGTTTGTAGTCGTTTTTGTGTTCTGGTGTGAATTGAAAATATTTTGGAAAATGAGGGCAAGAGGACAGATTTTTCTAAAATGGAAGGAGAAAACATCCTTCAGGAAAATATCCATGCTTGTGTGGACAAGGCCTAAAGAAAACATAATTCAAGTAATTGTGTAAGCCCCATGGTCATGCCCAATAATTCCCTCTAGAATGGTGCATACATGTGGTTTTAATGGATCAAGATGAAAATATTGGATCAAAAGACATAATTGTAGCAATCTGGGTTTAAGCTGCTCTTTCTATGAAGTCCCCAATGGACTTCCATTTTAATTTACTCCTGCCAGTCATGGGCAGAGAGCTCCTTTGGTAGCTTTTTTATGTACAGTATAATCCCTGATGCAGCCATTCATAATGAATGAAATATTTGCTAACGGCTGCGAACACTCTTTCCTATGAGCTTTGTGGTCATGTTAGCAACTGACTCTTCCGTATATATTGTCTCTCTCCTTTTACTCAAATAATCTGTTGAAAACTTTATAGCATGTTTTCCCAGCTAGCCGGACCAAGAGTACGGTCATTACTTAGCACAAATAGTCTTTCTGATTAAATTATTTTGTGAGTGTGAGCAGGGGCTAGATGCTGGTTCGCACCATTGGTCAGCACCAGGAGAAACATAATAGGAACTCGCTGTTGATTTGTCTTTCAGCGATCACTTCCTCGTCCGGCACCTCCCCCATGTCTCATCAGTCACTGCTAGACTGAAAAGTCCCACCTTAAAAAAAAAAAAAAAAAAAATTTGGAATTTTTGTCAAACGATCGTTTTCCCTCCCGTTCTTCTGAGGCCGAAGCCCTGCCTCCGTTTCTCCGCAAGCAGCTCCTGAATCCTCTTGTTCGCGTTCGTTCGCCCACCCTTACGAGTTTATGTGGTCCTTTGACGGAAGTCTTCCCTGAACCGCCAGTTAAGATGGCGGTGGTGGTCTCCCTGACAGGCGATGTGTACTTGGTGGTGACCGCAGAGGTAGGCAAAGACTCACGCTTAGGTTCCATCCTACTGGACGCGGTGGAGATGGATACTGCCTTAGAGCCACTCGGAATGGAGGCACCTGGCTTTGTGACATCATCGATGATGCCAGCAGCCTCGGTCACTGCTCTTTCTTCAGTGGTCAAAGTAGCGGTTGTCAGAGTAGCTGCGACCAATGTAGCATCACTGAAGAGGGCAGTTGGACTGATAGTTGTAGTAATTGCAGACGACACATCAAAAGAGCAGAACTTTAAAGTATTATTAGAAGTTGCATTTTGCTCCTCGGTTGTATTGGTAAGAGCTTCGGTATACTTGCTGTGTGGCTGAAGTAAGCTACCGGTGTCGTTCCTGTTTGAGTTAAGAACATCTTTTATATATTTTCTGATTAGCAGCCGCATGTCAGTGGTATAGTTTCTGTTTAAGTGATGACCATCTTTTGTATGTTTCCTCTTGGTATGACGCATGCCTTTGGTGTAGGTCCTGTTTGAGGGAATTACATCTTTGGTGTATTTCCTGTTCGTATTATGTACACCTTCAGTATTGTTCTTGCTTGGGGGAATGACATCTTTCTTACGTTTCCTGTTTGAGTGATTCAGTTCTTTATTATATTTCCAGCGCAGATAATGCGTGCTGCTTGTGAAGTTCCTGCTTGAATTAATTTTATTTGATGTGTTTCTCCTGAGTGCATCGCTTTCATCAGCTGTGTACTTCCTGGCGGTGGAGGTAGGAGTTGTGGTGTCTTCTCTGACTGTGTGCACAGGAGTTGTACTATAACGGTCAATTGAGTGGGAAGGAGTTGCCGTATAATTACTGGTGACATATTTAGGGGCTGTGGTATCTTCTCTGGTTGCGTCTGTAGGCACAGGAGTTGAAGTATACTGGCCGGTTAACTGTGTAGAAACAGTGGTAGACTCCATTGTTGTCTTCAGGGCAGTTGTACTATATTTCCTGGTTGCGTGGACATGAGTTTTGGTATAATCCCGCGTAGAGGTGGGTAGAACTGTGGTAGACTCCGTGGTTGCCTGGACGGAAGCTTTAGTATATTTCCTGCTTGTGTTTGCAGGAGTTGTGGTGTACTTTCTGGTTGTATGGGTTGAAGGTTTGATACACTCTCTAGGTTTGTATATAGGAGTTGTGGTATTCTCTCTGTCTGATTGTGGAGATGCTGTGGCGTATTCCCTTGTTAACTGTGTCGAAGGTGTGGTGTAGTCCCTGTCCGACCAGGTTGGAGTTGTTGTATTCTGACTGAAGTCAGTGACATCAGGGCTGGTGGAGTTGTGGGTCCCGTTACAAGCCTTGCAGCACATCCGCCTGAAGCTGGGAGTGGAGCAATGCTTGCTTAGAGCCTTCATACGGCAGAGAAGAGATTGATCCCTGCGACAACGCTGGCCTGCAAGGAAAATAAGAACAGGCCTGAGACGATCATGGTTGGGTGTGTGCTGTAAGGTGGGGTGGCTCTTCACTGTTCCTGGTGGTCCACCATCCTGTAAGTGTTCACAACAGCTCTTCCTAAGCACGTCCTATTTAACAATTAAATTTCACATTGAACTGCTCACACATTGAATAAGGAGACTGTTCTTCTCTGCAGGATCCCTGAGTTAGCTGGCTAACTATAGCTGAGTAAAGCCTGGCATCTGAAAAATGGACTTAACCATTTCAATACTGAATTCAGTGATATGAATCAGGGTTACCCACTGGATCTATATGTCATCTTTGTGACTATAATATGGAATTGGCCCAAATTCATGGGTTTCTTGGACTCATATGTCCCAACAGGATATTTGGAAATTTTGTGGGACACACGTGTCCCGTTAGTGCAGACAGTTCTACTCTGTGCTGCTGTCCAGCTAGTTCATGTCTCTTGCCATGCGTAACATGCCGTCTGCATGCTAAATTAGGGTCGCTGTAAAGACCTACAAGATGGTGGATCTCCAGGAGTGGGGTTGCATGGCTATGGTTTAAGAAGCCGAGAAGGACCACAGAGCTACAGTCAGATGACAAAGCTAAAGCGCTAAGCTGAAAGCGACAAGTTCTGGAGGGAGAGGGGGAAAAAAGGAGAGTTTGAGGTGGGAGAGAGTAATGGAAGCTATGGATGGGAATGTCATGAAAGCAGAATATGAAGCTAACAATGTAACTGTATTAAAAAAAACAAACCTTCCTCTCCCCATGGGAAAAAAATGCAATTAGACAAAAAAAACCTGCTCTTCTTGCAAGTTTGACAGTTTCTTTTCCTTAAATCTATGGTCTATTCTAAGAGGAAATGCTAAAAATAAATCTTGTTGGTGGGATGCTTGAGTTGAAGATATAGGGCCAGTTTCACAGAAATGGCTTAAGCGTAGTCCTGGACTAAACAGTTTTGTATGGAGATTTTCTGTTGAAAATTGAATTTAGTCTAGGATTAAGCTTAATCTGTGTCTGTGAAACCGGCCCCTAGTGGGTCTTGATAAGGAGAGCTAACGTCACTGCAGTTGGAGAAACTGATTTGAATGGAGAGCACACTGAAGTCACAACACATATGCAGTTATTACCCAGAAAGTACTCTCCGAGTCGCTGATTGTCATTTTAACAGTAAAACTGACCTTGGAGGCATTAACAAATTTGAGATGTACAAATGTGGATATTTGCTAAAGTTATTACTTAATCATGGGCATACAAGTTCTTAAGACAGATATTCCAATTATCCCACTCGAAAGAAAAGTAAATAAAAAATCTCACCATTAGAAATAAAGCGTAAAGATTTTGGTTGACCTTATGCAGAAAATTAAAACTCTGAACGGCTAGTTTACACTATTGTAAACTAGTGTGAAAACACCATTTTTCACTCGAGACCATCTGGAATCAAATCAGCCGTGACGCGAGCCATTGTCTGAAGTAGGGCTCGATTCCAACATGTATAATGATGATAAACAATCTATCGCACTGAACATTTCCATCTTCAAACAACTTCTTATCACAGCTAGTGACATGCAGTGTCTTAAGGTTGTATCTAAAGAAGTTCTGATGTTATTGTGCTAACGTGGACAGAGAGACAGAATTTATGACTCCAGTACGCTTCACAGCTGGTGAGTATAGCTGCATGGTCGCAACCCCAGGGGCCAGAGATCTGTTTTGCTGAAATAAGTCGTTTTCCAGCACACCACAAGGGGTACCTAATTCTGCTCACCAAGAGCAGAGTTTTCAAACCTCGGATCTATTTGAAACCCACTGTCTTGACCCCAGCCGTTTTGAGTAACACACGGCAACTGACTCAATCCAATAGCTTATCTTTCACCTCCTCCTCCATATTCTTGCATCAACCTCGGAAATCGATCAACACGTGCCTTCCTTCTTCAAATCTGTCAAATATGCCTTAAAGGGGTACGGAAACAAGAATTAGGAGTAAAAAGATATCTGGAGCAACGAACACCAAGTGTGTCCTTTACTGAAGTACCATTTCCAAATGTGTGACGTGAAAAAGATGGACCTGTGAATCCACATCTTTCACAAGTCTGCAACGGCTGTAAGTGACATGAAGAGCCAAGGAGATTCTATTTCACTGCTTCCTGTTTTTTCGATTACCCTAAATCCACCTCCTATTGTGCGCCAGCTCCTTGCCTCCCAGATTGGCTGAGGTGACAGTGAGGAAAGGAATTAGGTAAAGGAAGGAAGGAGGTTAAAAATAAGCAACAAGAGCGAACCCAGTGTCCTCGCTCAGTGTGAAGTCATAGCACACATAGAACACAATACACAGGAATTTTCCATGCTTAATTTCTTCCCCGAGTCCAAAAATATTCAAACACCAAGGAAATATAAGGTCGAGTTTGCTCTAAATTTATTGTCTTATATTTCTCTTCCTGTTTGTTGGCAAGGAACATAATCAGAGCAAAGAGATACCCTACCCACCCCATTAGATAACAATTTTTGTTTGTGTGAGGAAATATAAAAGAGGAAGGATTACACTGCCACTTTAAGTGCCTTATTACTGAAATTCATAAATCATTTAATTGAGCCGTGAATCAGTTTTCATGAGTAGAATAGGTAATCAAATGAAATAATTCCATGGCAATGTAAAAAGAGAGTGGAAAAAATTAATTGTCATATTCAACATGTACAAAATAGCAATAATATTCTCCCTGAATTAAAATTAAAGTGCTCACAGACTATAACCACACAATGATTCCGTTACATTTTCCAAACTCACAAAGTGGAATATTAAGGGTACTGACTGTTCATCCATACAATGCTATATGTTTACAACTGTGTTAAACAGAAATAACAGTCATAAGCATCATTAAATCAACAGTCAACAGTGTCGCATAAGATCTGCAGAACAACGCATGAAATATGCCCTCCCAAATCCTGAATAAAGGTTTTGTAACTTGCGAATGTGGAACAGAATTTAGTAAAAATTATAAAAATAAAGTACCCGAGGAGATCAGAGACTCTGGGCAAATTTTTGCAGTTTCTGGAAACTTTCATCCCAGCATTAGTATTACCAATAATATCATCATCTTTCCCAAAAGACATGTGATCTACTTTGAGAAATAAAAATAAAATGTAACCACCGCGTCTGCAAATGTACAATGACAGTCCAGGCTAATCTGCCTTTTTCTGCTAGCTCATGTTTCTCACAAAAAAGATAAATGAGGTATTTTATATGTTTTTCATTCCATAAGAAAATAATTAAAAACATACATACATACACACACAGCAAACAAATCAGATACACAAACAAGACACACAACTCACACACAGAAACAACACACGTGTCTGTATACATGTACACATGAACTGTGACACATGGTTAAATAAGTTCCCTCGCACAAAATACTGTGCCGCATGTGATTAAATCCAGTCAATGCAACATCGGCCGCAAGAAAATCCGCAAAAGATTTCAGCAAAAAATCAACTAATTTACCTGCTCAGCCATAAACCCATAATTTAAGGCAAAACTCTAACCCGTCACACTCGTCACAATCAGACATCTGTGTGAACCTAGCCGTCCCTGTCAAGGGCTGATGTCAAACAATTAATGCAAGTAAGCTACAGAGTATTGTTAGTATATGTTACCATCATGACTAATACAAATATAAGAAGATCAGCTGTTTTGTATTTTTTTTTTTTTTGTGACAGTTTGTCTTCAATAATTTCACATTTCTATTTCTGTCTCACCTATTGCCCTTCCTTGCTTTAGCAAATCAGTAGTTCTCTAATATCTTTTGCAGCAGTTATTAACATAATTCTGGTCCCATGTATCCCAAAACAAGGAGAATGCCACCGAACCTGGACTCATTGAGCAAAGTGCAGTCGCAACAAACCGTTGCTTTCCATTTCAGCCATTTTTCATTTCAGTTTTGAATCCCATCTTCTTTTTAACAGCTCCTGCTTCGCACCAGGCATCCTTGAAAGAGCACAGCCAGTCAGATAAGGGCTGTGCAGGCAACCAATCGCAAGGGAGCCTTCTCAGTGCTGGCCCCTCCAGCTATAAAACCACCAACCAATCACGGGCCTTTATTTCTCTTGCACAGCAAGGTCAAAGACTCTGCCAGTTTTACGAAGAGGCGCTCCAGAAAAAGTGTGTGTGTGTGTGTGTGTGTGTAGGTGTGTGTGTGTGAGAGAGAAAAAGGGAGAGAGAGATTGAAAACAGGAGCTACAGCCTCCCACAGCAGAGAAACCAGAAGGATCCGCCCAGATAGGAGGAAGGGTGCGGCAGTCAGGAGAGTTTCTGCCACAGGAAGAGGGTCAGAGAGACGGATGCTGCCCAGGGCAGCAGGGACATGCACTGCAGGCCACAGTCCGAGCTGTAAAGAGGCCGTTTACTTGAGGAAATTTTCCGGAGGGGAAACTTGGGGTCCGGCCTCGAGATCCAGTGAATAAACAAGTTCCCTTTGATGTTCTGGTCGGATGATCTCTCTGTAAAATAAAAAGAGACAAAAACAGAGCGAGAGAGGGATGGAGAGGGAGGGAGAGAGCGAGGGACAGTGATGAGTGTGTGAGAGAGATCGAATACACTTCATAAACCTGCAATGGGAGCGATAAGTTTAAATTTCATCAACAACCAGCAAAATCTGAAACAGGCACAACATAGAAAATGTCATTTTTTAGAGGGGCTATTCCACCAACCACTGGGAAATTGGAGGTGTCTCCTGTGTTGTTCTCCCAATCACTCTCAATAAAATGCGTGCAATATTTTGTGAGTGACCTCCTTCGGCGGAACTTCCGTGCGGTGTCAATTTTTTCTGCCCAGATCAGTGACAGCGCAGGATAATGCTGGCACTTCAAATGACGCAGAATTTGACAACTTTTCTGAATTCCAAGCGACGCTTTCAGACTACAGTGAAAAAACAATGTCCTATCCTGTATGTAATAGGTAATTGCAGAACCGTGGAAAATGCTAACAAAAGGATTAGTGGTCACACTTTAGATGAAGTGTTGCTCATAAAGGCTTTAAACAGCATGTATAATGCCTTCATAAATGAGACATAATGTCTTCATAAATCATACGAAAGCAAATGTCATGCTTTATAAAGGGTGAATTATCACATCCTTATTCCAGATGTGACAATGAAAATGTCACTTAGCTGACAATGTCACCCTTTAAAGTATTTAGCCACTAGCTAAGTGACATTGTCAGTTATATGACATCTTGCATCACATGCTGAATAAGGATGTGTTATTTCACCCTTTACAGAACATGGCATTTGCTTATGTATGATTTATGAACACATTATGTCTCATTTATGAAGGCATTATACATGCTGTATAAAGCCTTTATGAGCAACACTTCATCTAAAGTGTGACCGGATTAGTTTGACATCTTCTCCGTATCACAAACAGTTGGGGCGATAAGAGTTGTCGCGCACCCTGTGCTCCCAATGGTTGGTGCAAAGGCTTCTTCCTTAATTTTTTCACTTCATGCCTCCGTCCTTTAGCTCTGAAGCCACTTCATAAAATGCCATAAAAATCAACGTTACAGTAGTGTGCAGTGATGATTACACACCACCACTTTTGTCTAAAAGGGGTCCTAATACAAACCCCAATCCCCATGATGTTGGGACGTTGTGTAAAACGTGAATAAAAGCAGAATACAATGATTTGCAAATCATTTTTGACCTATATTCAATTGAGTACGCAACAAAGACAAGATATTTAATGTTCAAACTGATAAACTTTATTGTTTTTTTTTTTTGGAAATATTCACTCATTTTGAATTTGATGCCTGCAACCCGTTCCAAAAAAGCTGGGACAGGGGCATGCTCCCCACTGTGTTACATCGCCTTTCCTTTTAACAACACTCAATTAGCGTTTGGGAACTGAGGACACTAATTGTAGAAGCTTTGTAGGTGGAGTTCTTTCCCATTCTTGCTTAATGTACGACTTCAGGTGCTCAACAGTCTCCATTGTCATATTTTGCGCTTCATAATGCGCCACACATTTCAATGGGAGACAGGTCTGGACTGCAGGCAGGCCAGTCTATTACCCGCACTCTTTTACTACGAAGCCAAACTGTTATAACACATGCAGAATGTGGCTTGGCATTGTCTTGCTGAAATAAGCAGGGACGTCCCTGAAAAAGACGTAGCTTGGATGGCAGCACATGTTGCTCCAAAACCTGTATGTACCTTTCAGCATTAATGGTGCCTTCACAGATGTGCAAGTTACCCATGCCATGGGCACTAACTCATCCCCATACCATCACAGATGCTGGCTTTGTAACTTTGCGCGGATAACAATCTGGATGCTCCTTTTCCTCTTTAGCCTGGAGGACACAAAGTCCATGATTTCCAAAAACAATTTGAAATGTGGACTCGTCAGACCACAGCACACTTTCACTTTGCGCCAGTCCATCTCAGATTAGCTCGGGCCCAGAGAAGCCGGCGGCGTTTCTGGGTGTTGTTGATATATGGCTTTGGCTTTGCATGGTGGAGATTTAACTTGCACTCATACAACGTACATGTACGGACGAACTGTGTTAACTGATAATGGTTTTCCGGAGTGTTCTTGAGCCCATATGGTAATATCCTTTACAGAATGATTTCTGTTTTTAATGCAGTGCCGCCTGAGGGACCAGCGGTCATGGGCATTCAGTGTTGTTCTTCGGCCTTGCCACTTACATGTAGAGATTTCTCCAGATTCTCTGAATCTTTTGATGATATTATGGACTGTAGATGATGAAATCCCGAAATTCCTTGCTATTGCACGTTGAAACGTTGACCTTAAATTGTTGGACTATTTGCTCACGCAGTTGTTCACAAAGTGGTGAACCTCGCCCCATCCTTGCTTGTGAACAACTGAGCCTTTCAGGGATGCTCCTTTTATACCTAATCATGACACTCACCTGTTTCCAATTAACCCGTTCACCTGTGGAATGTTCCAAACAGGTGTTTTTTTGAGCTTTCCTCAACTTTCCGTGTCTTTTGTTGCAACCTTCAAACTTAGTGACAATTCAAAATTCAAAATTAGTGAATATTTCCAAAAAAACAATAAAGTTCATCAGTTTTAACATTAAATATCTTGTCTTTGTAGTGAACTGAATTGAATATAGGTAGAAAAGGATTTGCAAATCGTATTCTGTTTTTATTCATGTTTTACACAACTTCCCAACTTCATTGGAATTGGGGTTTGTACTTCTTTATAATTTTTTTGGTGAAAATGTATTGAAAAATACTATTGTATGCAATGAGAATTAAAAAAATAATAATTCCCACGAGTATACTGAGATAAAAATATGGGTACTAAACAAAAACACAAAAAAAAAAAAATTTTTGTAACAATTGAAAGGTGTCGCAAATTTTATTTTTTTGACTCTAGCATAGCCTGAATGCTTGTTTGAAGGCTCATTCCATGATTGCTGATGCTACAAAAATTGTTTAAACTGGTTTGAGGCAACATTATTCAGCAAAATTACCTCTGATGGTCAGTTATTCCAGTATATAAGGTGACATGAACTTTGAGCAGTGTCACAGTATTAAACATGATGGCACGACGGAAGGAGCTCTCTAAGATTTTTCGTAGCTGCATTGTGGCCTTACATAATGCTGAACACGTTAAATGCTGCCACGGCACTGTAAGAAACACCATCAAGCATTACAAAGAGACCGGTTCATTGATAACTAGTGGCAATAAGGCAGTAGAGGTGCAAAATGGAAATTAAGTGCCTCTGATGTTCGTTATCTGTGTATGACAAGTAAAAAAAAATCAGCAGCTGACAGCAAAAAACTCCATGATGATATTTATAACACCAGAAGTGAAGAGATGAAGGTATCAAGATCTACTATTTTCACACACCTGATTGTGTTGCTGGCAAGAGCTGGCTAATTAAAAAAAGACTTAAGTTTGCCAAGAAATTCAAGAAGTGGACACTAATAGACCGGGAACAAGTCCTTTGAACCGATTAATCAAAATTCGAAATTTTCGCACCAAATGCAGACCTTATGTGCGCTGTAGAGTTGGAGAATGTTTCAAAAATGACTGTTTAACCCCTTCAGTAAAACATGGAGGTCATACTATTATAACTTGGGGTTCAGTCCTTTCAGCTTGAAAGGAGCCGATGATCTCAAAAAAATCAATAGAATCATAGCTCAAAAGAAGTATCACAGCATCCTTGTGAGGCATGCATTGCCATCTGGAAAGAGACTGATTGGTTGGGGATTTTATTTTCAACAAGATAATGACCCTAAACACACTTCTAAGTTGTGCAAGAATTATCTGTCAGAAAGAAACATCGGGTGACATTAAAGTTCTGACTTGGCCTGCTCGAAGTCCAGACCTTATCCAATTGAGCATATCTGTTGTAGCATTGAAAGAATTGCTTTGGGACGAACACCAAACCACATGGAATTGTTAAATGAGCGAGGAAATTAAAAATATGTGAAAACTATGCCTGAAAGATTAAATGCTGTCATCAAAACAATGAGTGGCCACACTGGATATAGACTTTTTCTCACAAAAATGCATTACTATTTTTGTTTTTACTATACAGTATATTGTTATCTGTTTACTTATTTCCATCTATATGATCCAATATTGCATGAAATAAAAACTTGAATAGTACTTGGATTCTGATAAATCTTCATTTTGTTAAGTGTATAATCATCGCTGCATACTGATGTACCTGCAACATTTCTAACATAGTAGAGAGGTCATTATTACATGAAAAGTACAGCTGCAGGGAATGAATCAGGAAATGGGGAAAAAAAAGTTTTTGTTCAGGCGCAGTCAGGTAGAGGAGCGGCGAAGGGACGAAGGGGTGGCTGGGAAAGGAGGATGAGAGAGGAGGAAAAAGGAAAGGATTTCCATGTCTGAGGAACACCCACTTGGACATGGCGGCATCGAGCAGGGCCTGACGGTGTCGGGCTTGGCGTCCAAGCACAGGTCGAAGGTGTTGCCGTGCACCTGACACAGCACCTGGCGTTCCTCAGTACCGTTCCCACAGGTCACAGAGCACTGTGGGACACACACACACACACACACACACACACACTGCGGGCTACAGGAGTGCCGTGTACAATATCACATCTGCACATGCAATCACTGCAAACCGGATGTACTTCAAACATGTAGGAACTGCCCTGGCACTGTTCATAAACTTTCAGCCAAGAACCCATGCACTTCAAGGGGCTGTGTCACGATTACTGCACATGCTCAGGACGTGCATCCCAAGAAAATAATCTGTGTGGCTGCAAGTCACAATCTGATTCCATCCTTGCCGGTCCTTCTCGTTTTGCTTTGTCCTTGTATATTTTAGTTACTCTGGCATTATGCTTTTTATATTAAGGTGCTTTCTATGGAAATTTGAGGATTCAAAGCGATATTTTAAGCTTTAGTCAAGGGACACAAAGAATGTAAGCTGGTTGCCATAGCCAATAATCATAGAACAAGAAAATTACCTTCTAGATTGTTGAACTTGCAGATGAACAGATTTATTTCATTCAAAGTCATGAGCATGCGCAGTAATCGTGCAACAGCTCCTTTAAGCCCATAAAACCTAAGGAACCATGTATGGGTTCCATCAAATGAGGCTGCTTTATTTAAAACTCTGGAAGTTCACGCCTATTTTGCATTCTAGTGGAGATCTCAAAATTTCCAACGATTCCAAATATGTCCTTCTGAATTACAGGGGAATGTGTGTAAAATGATGAACAAGAGCTCGACAATTTCCATTCGATATAATGTTGTAGCTATAAAACATGGCGTCCTGGCTTTGAGTATTTCTCTCAGTGTAAGTGTGATGTAGAATCAGTGAAGCGCTGCAACCAGCAGATACAGAATACGTATGTGACATTGTCCTACAACAAGGACAAAGGCTTTTTCTAACTCTTAACCTACTTACGGGAAAACTTACGGGAAAAGTTAGAATTTGAGGGGTTAAGCGCGCATGTGGAAGCAGCTCACACGCGTACGCTTCAGACACACTCGCATGCATACTCACGTAAAATGCACACAACCGTTCACACACAGGAGCAAACACACAAATGCAAACAAATACATGCACACCAATTCATATGAAGACCCCAGTGCTATAAGTACATAAGTCACAAAATGTCCATTTTGAGGAAATCGAGGCAGTGGACTACGGTTACTGTTAAAGGCAGTTTCCCATCCTGACCTCACGGAGTGTGAAAATGTGACTTAACTCACTCCCTGCGGAATACTTTTATCTAAAATTGTCGCGTTTGTACGGAATACTTTTCCCGAAAATTACGTAATATAAAGTATTGAAGTACAGGTGGCCCATCACCGCGATCGTCAATTGATTTCGTGTTTTCATCGGACTGCGAATGGTCATCCACACCGCTGGCACCGGCTTACTGTAGGGAATGGTAGAATTCGCCGCGCCGTTGGCAGCGGTTTGCCGTAGGGAATGAGTTAAGTACTTTTAGCACTAGGCTCCTCAATTATGCCATTATTTAAATAGAGCTTCTTACAGAGGGTCAGTCACCGAGACATTTTATGGAGTAGCAAGGGGGGCAAATGCTCCCCACCCCCCAGAATGGCTCAAACCCCTGGAGGGGAAAAACCCACACAGATGTAAGAAAAAAAGAAAAAAAAAAAAAAAAAAACTCCCAACCAGAGGGAACCTTAGGAGGAACAAGCTATGTTGAGGGAGCCCATCTTTCACACACACACACACACACACACACACACACACACACCCTGCACCTGACCTGAGACCATGCTCCCACTCTCCAGTTGGCAGGGCAGGGCAGGCGGTTGCAGGGCTGGCGAGATTCGGGCCGGTCCGGGCCGCAGTTCTTGTTGTGGACGGTGCGATTAGTGCCGTCGTACAGGACTTGGATACAGCCGACAGAGCGTTGCTGGAGACCGGCTTTACCACAGGATTTAGAGCACGGCTCCCATTCCCCCACCTCCCACCACACACACACACACACACACACACACACACACAGGGGAACAACAGAGACTGTATACACACATACTGTCAAATGCAGAACACTAGAAAATTAAACACATATATGCTTTCACACACCTAAATAAGTAAGCAGACAAACAGTTATGCATGCGCACAAACAGAGCATATTGACATGTGAACACAGACTCTCACACACTTACATACACGCATACAATACACATGTAAACACATGTTAAAACATGAACACAAAGACCCACACTGTCACGCACATACAGAACACGGAGATATGCACAGACACAAACAACGCATACCAGCACTCAATGAGAACATTGCCACAGTAAAAATGATGAGACAAAAACACATCTACGCATTTCACACAAGTATACTCACACACACACACACACACATTTCCACATGCACACACACACAGATACGCACACTCATGCACAGACAAATGTACACAATACGTGATAAAAGACTGAGACACACACACACATCTCACATTCTCATGTGAACACATACGCACAAACATATAAGTACACTCATACATAAACATTCGCAGTGTTCAGATGGCCCTCAGTAAACTCACCCTTTGCCACATGAGTGCTCTCAAGCTGTTCCTGTTTAAGTTTGCCTGATTAACAATCAATTTACTGAATATTCAAGACCAACACATGATCTGTAATGATTAAGAAATGATACAGACAAATTTGTCTTCAATTTTTTCGGATTATCACAATCCTTGTGTCACCCCACAGTGCGTCATGCTGAACAGAGCCCTTTAGCTGAGACTACAGTACCAGTCAAAAGTTTGGACATACTCAGATTTTTCTTACAATATATGTTAAATAAAGAAATAAGCAGCCTTTATTTTGCAAAAAAAGATGTAATTCTTAAATCCATCAAACTAACCATCATTTGTTGTCATATTTGTAGAGCCATCTCACTTTTTTTTTTTTTTTTTTAACAAGGGCAGTCATATGACCGTGATGAATTTGCAGCTGGACGGCTGTCTAACTTCCCAAAGACGTGCTCACTTGAGGTGTGCTTTCTATCAACCTTTTCGCCCAATAAGTCCCAAAATCACTTGACTTTAATTCGGCTGTTGGAAAATAGAAGGAGCTTATTTGTCTGTTTACTTTGCCAAATATGGCTTCTTTGAGAATTCCACAATTTTGGACACTATTCAAACAAGTAAATTATTCTCTTTTCACTTCTGACTGTTTACCTTTCACAAGATTCTATCTGAAATTATATAGAGAAGTTAAGCTGTTTAAATTTCTCTCAGAGTGCTGTGACATTAGCAAAGTGTGTCCAAACTTTCGAGTGGTACTGTATATTCGGATTATAGAACAGACTCTCGTGCCTTATTGCTTAATGAACGTCACAAAATAATTTACGCAAATATTTGCTGTTTAATGAGCCACATGAGTTCAGAATTTGTGAAGACATTTTGACATTTACCGTCGTCATTTATGTGCAGATGAAATCGCCACATACAGTAACTTCACGATGCAATGTACAACAATGTTATCGCAAATGAATTTGACATTCAATCTTCCAATTAGTGTAAGAAACTGTTGCTAATCAGGCAAAGTGCACTGCAACAAGATGAGGTAGTTAAGCATTGAGAGGTGAGGTTACTGAAAGCCTTTGATACCGCCAACAGACCGCTTCTGGACATACAGTACGCATACACGAACACACGTACAATGCCAGCGAGCACTCCTTCTGGTTGCAGTCCCTGGTCATGGCACGAGGTTTCTTCACGTTCTGGCAGTGCGTGCGATGGACCATCTTACTGTCGGATTTCCTCCTGCACCCAAACCGTGTATACTGCTTACCTATCACCGCACGAAGAGCAACACACAGCACAACATGCATCAGCTTCAGCTAACGCCATCGGACTCTGTCATTGCCTATTTTCCAGTTAGTTGTGGGATTTCTCGCAATTCAATCTGAACACATCTCAGCCTGTGGATACTCAACTCACTTCCTCATTCACGCAGTCTGTATCTCCTATCCGCACAGGAGATATCTCACAAAAAATATCCTCTTCCTGTACACTGTAAAAAAAACTAAAAAAGTTAGACAACCAGCTGCAATGCATTTTTGAGTTGGCTCGACTAGCGTTTTTGAGTTTGCACAAACTAATAGCTGAAAGAACTCAGATATCAAAGTTGAGCCAACGCAAAAGTGCCTTGCAGCTGGTTGTCCTAATTTTTTGAAGTCGAGTCAACTTCTAATTCTAAACGGAGTAAGCGAGATATCTCCTCCATCGCACCACACAGGGCTC
Organism: Gymnothorax javanicus; assembly: GCA_029692085.1. Lineage (NCBI taxonomy): Eukaryota > Metazoa > Chordata > Actinopteri > Anguilliformes > Muraenidae > Gymnothorax > Gymnothorax javanicus. The sequence continues at coordinate 1,204,650 of CM056199.1, read as the reverse complement.
CCATTCATTAGAAGAGTAACCTCCGACAGACGCCATCGCCGCGTAATTACCGCCTCCGCAGGGTTTGGAGCAGTGGGACCAGGTCTTCAGGGCCCACTCGAAATAGAGCGAGTCATCCTGCAGGGCGTTACTCTCGATGAACGACTGCAGCTCTTCGTGTATTACGTATTTATAGGACAGCGTGACCTTGGAATCGCCGTGAACCTGGATCTGTGGAGGGGAAATGTCCTGACCGTTAGACCTACCTTAATATTTTTTACAGCTTATATAATTCCTGATCAGCTTTAATCAACTGAAGATCAAATTACACAGCAAAAACAAAAAAAAGTTGACTAAACTTAAAAAGGTCAAGGCAACCAGCTGCATTTTTGAATTTGCTCAACTTTAACTCCCAGTAGTTGCACAGATCCATTTTTGAAAGAACCTGAAGTTGAGCAAACTCAAGAATACTTTGCGGCTGGTGATCCAACTTTTTTGAGTCAATTTTTTTATTTTTTACAGTGTACTCAACCACTGTTATTTAAAAATTTTATCATGCAGCCGTCACAACTTTTTTGAAATATGTTTCAAGGGAGAAAAAAGTCAGATTTTCAGTCAATGAAATATATTTCTTTCATCAAAAAAGTTCTGTGGTAGAGATGGTGCAGCAGGAAAGACAAAATTAAGGTAGCTAATGCACACGTGCGAGGCTAGGCTAATTCTGTCTGATCCTCATAACAGAAGCCAGGACCTTCAACAGTGTGGTGGCCTTTACCGCACCGAATCTCACCATGACCAAAACTCCGTATCTCAGCGGACCGTTGGTCTGGACTGTCTCCTTATCATCATCGTTGTGGTATTCCCACGCCACACCCTTCTCCACGACGGTCCGCGACTCCGGGAACTCTCCCTTCGCATTCAGAAAAATGTGCCCGGTGGCTAGGTTCTTCAGTGCTAGGGAACAGGTGGCAAAGAATTTTCCAATAGATTAGAGACTGAAAACAAACAGTGAAACAGTGGGAGGACCGGTCAATCACATAACGCATCATTTAGCTTGGGGATTACTTTTTAATTTCAGCAAGGGAAGTCCCACTGAGATCAAAATCTCTTTTTCAAGGAAACCCTGGGGGGGTTGAGATGGGGAGGGAGAGGACAAGTTGCACAGCCAATAAGATCAGGGGATGATTAGGTGGCAGGTTGGGACTTTAGCCATGACACCGGGGAATGCCCTACTTTTGTCGAAGAGTGTCAAAGGATCTTTCATGACCACAAAGAGTCAGGACCTCAGTTTAACGTTTCATCCGAAAGATGGCATCTCCTGCAGTACAGTGTCCCCATCACTGCACTGGGGATTATTCCATCAGAGGGTACATTGCCACCCACTGGCCAACCAACACCTCTTCCAGCAGCAACTGGGTTTTATCAGGTGGTCTCCCATCCAAGTACTAACCAAGTCCACACCTGCTTAGCTTCAGCCGAGCAGGTGGAGCAGATTGAATAGCAGTATGGCTGCTGGCATTATGATAGATCATACAGGATCTTGCTTCTTGTCCATTATGGGTGATGTTTCACCATGGACCAACCCAGAGGTGGCAGACCTTGGTCCAGGAGAGCCTCAGTGTCCGCTGGTTACAGATGAACCGTGTATTCACTCATGTTTGTTTGTCTGTCTGTTTGTCCATCCAGACAATATCTCCCACATTTCTCAATTAATTTCACTGATATTTTGTGGAAGTGTAGGCCCTGGGCCAAGGCACAATTGATTAATTGGCCATATTTTTAAGTTCTTAGTGACAAATGCGCTGGTGGAGGTATGAGCTCTCCGAGCGCGTTCTAGTTTTTGTTGTTACTCAGCACTTTATTGATCAAATGAAGCAGGCTTTTATATAGTTCAGTCACTTTAACCGGTTTCTTAGGCCTACGATGGAGAGTGAAAGTAAAAACCAGCTCACAGTCTGGTTCTACTCGGAGTCCCGAGATAGAGAGTCTGGACAACTCAAGAACAGGAACCATTTTGTTTCCATCGCATGAAACCGAGCCGCTTCACACCATGAAAATTGTTGAATTTTTTTTTTTTTGTTCATTTCTTGGAGGTAAAAAGTATTCTTATCAGGGGAAAATCAATAACCCAACTATCAATGGTATCAACAGGCATAAGAGAGGAAAATGTTTGTTCATGAGAAAAAGTGAAAATGGAAACAAACGAACTCATCAACTTTGAGACAGTTCCCGATAACGCGATGGAGACAAAATGGCTTCATGCCCAGATTTTCGGGAACCCTCTTGTTGCAACTATCTCCATCTTGGAGCTCTAGTTCTACCTTACTGTCGACGGCCACCTCAGGACCATCCAGTGCCAGATGGCGGAGAACAGAACTTCATGAGATGAGTCAGGGTAATGTTTGGAGGGATGCTCCGAGGCAAGTGAAGCAGTTTTAGGGGGTCGTCACACAGTAATACTGCAGCCAAGCACTGACGGGCAGCGGCGCCCTCACTGAAGCCAGAGAGCAGCCCTCACACTTACCCAAAATGTGCGCCGTTCCTTTAAACTCCTGGAAAAGTACATGCCTCGCTCCTTTTGGGACCTCCAGTATCTTCAGAAAACCTGGAGCACGACAACAGAGGAAACACACGGAATCTTCCAGAAGCGAAAGACTGCCTGCTTTGATACCTATCGCTTTATGGGCACAAAGTACAAAAGAGGACTTTGATCTGCCGATTAAATTAAAGCCTGTGTTTACGAGCTTCATCTGTCCCTTGAATCATTAGTTGTCTTTTCAGATTCTTTGGCAAGCAGGATAAATGGCTCTCTTGGACGAAGTAAAGCCCTGTCTTTCTTTACTGTTGCTCATTGCCAGCCTCTCAAAACAAATCACGGCTGCCAAAAAAGAGTAATCAAAAGCAAATTATCAATCATTAAATGTTTACCTCTTCGGCAGCCAGGAAATCGAAATGTCCCTGATGTTGTTTAATGTAGCCAACAGATTTCTTAAATCATCACGTCACAAATGCTTTGTAATTAATGTTTTTTAGGCATGCAAACAGTAGCAACAGTAATGTTGAATTTAAGGCAAATATACAGAAGAGCTTTTTAACTGCCTGTTCAGACGTTTCTCAGCTTAGTTCAGGAAGTGCTCAGAGTTTCACGCAACGATCTTATCTGACTAGGCCGGTATGTTCTAACCCTGTTCATCACTTAATATTGGGGCCATAACTTAGAAAAACACCAATTCAACGATTCAGTCCCTTGTTCACAGAGAGATAAAATAATAGATTCCTGCCATTAAATAAACACAAATGTGATGCTTTTTCTCTCATTGAGAGCTGAGCCGTTGCAAGTGACGAGGGCCACGGCGCATTAAATATTCTGAAAATGTCATTATTGATTCCAACACTAGGTGGCTCTGTACGACTAATAATAAAACGAACTAAAAGCTGAAGTGCGGTTCATGTGAAACTAGAAGCTGGATTATTACAACTCACCCACAAGGGCAGGACAAATGCTAACTCAATACGCGGTTAAACGTCTTTTCTTGTGGCCATATCTTTTGCACAATATCCATGATGGGGTTTCAGAGGGTTGGTGATTCAAAACCCTTGCAGCTCTTGGGCCTTTGAGCAAGGTCATATATCACGGAGGGACTGGATACTGTTTAAGCTCAACAGCCATAACTTATTTAGCTAAATAATAATAAATAATAAATCATTTACTTAGCTAATTGGTGCAATTTATCTGAAATGAAACTGATAGTTGGTCCATAAAACAATTCAGTCTGTCAATAAACAGAATTTTGTAGAGGTGTGAATTGCTTCAGGTTATGATCTGAGCGAACATACAGTGACCTATTCACAATTAGTCATAGCAGTTGTGGGAAACGTGGTGTTTTTTTTTTTTTTTTTTTGACTTTTTGCCTTAAGTGTGCCTCAGACCTTTCTTCTTCTTCTGTGTTTTTTCATCGGTGAGGTAGAGAGTACCTTGTTTCTTGGCGCTGCGGGTGAAGTTGCCTTTGATGATCTTACAGCTGGAGTTGTCACCACCACATACGCCACACTTGTCTTCTTGCATGGTTGAGCCAATCACAAAATCGCAGCTGACTTTCTGTCGGGACAGAGTTAGGACTCTGAGTGAACGGAATTGTGGGACAGGTGGAGGATGTAGGAGTGCATTAAGCAGGTTCAGCCACAATAAGCAGACAAATGCACAGTAAAATCCACAGCGTGGCCCTGTTATTCAGGCACTAAGTGAGAAGGTCAATATATGTTGTTTCAAAAGAAGTACCACCGTATAGCTGAACAATATACTAATGGAGGCCCAGTATTGTTATGGAAAGTTTCTACAAATCGACAGTCTAGAAAAGTAATAATGTCCATATCTATTGCACATGATGGAGATATTCCATCCGGGAGTTTTCGGCATTTAGGCAGTTATTGTGCTATTCTTCAGTCACGGGGCATATATTTCTCTATATGCTGTTGAATGTCCAGATTTGTGACAAAATACTATGAAAAAGAGTCTAAATTGAAGCAGAGGATGCAAGTTATCATTAGATTAGGCCCAGGTGCGGCTAGATCCAGTGTTTGGCAATTACACCATGAGAGGCAATGGTAAATTTATTCAAAAAAATAGAATTAGAATCCAAAATTAATGGTCTGGAACCGGGCCTCTTCTTTCAGTCAAAAACAGGAATCCCATCATTTTTATTCAATCACCTTCAAATAACCCCGTTCCTTATTTTCACCCTCCCCAGGTGACTGTTTGGCAAGAAAAGGAAAGAAATGAAAAGAAACACTCACCACGCACTCTCCCCGTACGCAGATGCTGTAGGGGTCCTTGTAAGAGCAGGGTGTCCCGTCGTGCGCCTGTCTCTGCATGTCCACCACGGCCCTTGTCTCCTTGGATAGGCAGTACAGGTGGCATCGCTCCTTGGCTAAGCAGGAACAAAAGAGTGGAGGATAATTACGTTCGTTTTTTGTGGACTCGTCTGTTTTTGAGTGGTGCTCTGATCCTGAATGTGACATCACTCAGCAGTGAAATTACGAATAAAGTGATATAACCAATTAATAGCCTGCTAGCCATTAGCTAAGGCACTTCACTGGGACTTCGAGGCTGGCGATTCAGGAAAAGGCATTTCAGCTGTCCGCCCTCGGCTGAGTCTAATCATGTGTCCATCTCTTCAGATACAAGTGCCAGACTGAGAGGAATGAATGGTTTCTAAATGGCCAAAGCTTCACATCACCAGTATGAAGACCGCCAAGCAGGAGCGAGTTAATTAGAGTTGCTGCTTCTAGAGAAATCTAAACTTGCTCAATCTGTTGTGGATTTTGGAGTTTTGTTTCCACCACTGTTGTGCACTGGCACTGAAACACACCATAAATTCCAGTGCACTTGAACCAGCGATGCGGTCATCATGTGATGGGTTGACCCCATTCATGACAAGACACCCGAAAAATTGTTGTAAAATCTAGTGCTCTAAGGCACAGCAGCCCCATTCCTTCCTGTTTACCGTATTCTTCTGAAGCCTGGTGAGATACACTACAGTCCAAAAGTTTGGGGCCGCCCTCAGATTAAAAAAAAAAAAAAATCTAATCAAAACACCGTGTGCTGCATTTCATTTCAGTTTATTGTGATTTAAGGGGCCAAGACAGTTTCACTACGTCATACAGTCACGTTTCCAGCAGAGATTCAGGCTGAACAAGACATTTTTGTGAGACTTTTCTCAGACTTTAGATTCATCAAAATACCCACCCTTAGCTTTGATCACTGCCTCACAAATTCTTGGCATGCGATGCAACAGTTTCCTGAGGTATGCTGCTGGCAGTGATTCTCTATGCAGATTTCAAGTGTTCAAACAACTGTTTTTCATCGCTAGGGTTGGAGTATCGGACCTGCCTATCAAGTTCATCCCATGCCAGTTCAATAGGAGAAAGGTCTGGAGACTGCGGTTGCCAAATCATGTTTCTTAAGACATTCTGCTCCTCTTTAGAATGAATGTAGTTCTGGCAAAGCTTGAAGAATGTTTGGGGTCACTGACTTTTTAAAAATCTGAGGGTGGCCCCAAACTTTTGGCCTGTAGTGTACCTGTCGATGTTTCTCCTTAATTAACGTTGTACACCACATGATGTGCATGAGAATGCATTCCTGCTCAGTTACTGCTTGACTTTCTTTCTTAAAAATAGATGGGCTGGCACGCAGCTGAGTTTGAATGGCAGGAAGAGCGCATTCCGAGGACCGAGGGACGTGCCGAAACGGGTCAATCCCCAGCGCAGAAATAAGAGGAGAGCCCCGAGGAGAGGGGAAAACTGCGTTTTCCATCTCCGGGTGATTACATTTCCGATTGTTCGGCCAGTTCCAGGCTCTGGGAAGGGGCTGAGGGCAAGCCTTTTGGAGTTCCACACAATTCACCTGTCGATTCCCATTTCCTACAGCACAGGCGTGAGAGCTGCACATCAGCACATTCGCTACTTTACAATAGTGAGCATTATTCCAGGCCCCAGTGATGCTGCAGGGTCCAGGGGTTTATTCATTTCAGCGACTAATCCAGATCCACGAAGCTAAGCGCATGAGGAAGCGGACAGGAACGGACTGTAGCACAGAATAAACTGAGCGGAGTGAGGAGAAAAAACAGTCGTGTTATACAGAAATCAAAACCACCTGTGCCTCTCCCCTTATCAGGAGAGAAGATTTCGCAAAGCCAGTGCTAGCTACCAAACTAAAGTCGTCAAAATTAGACCATCCATAAAGTCGTCACAAATAGAATATAAAGTCGTCAAAAGTAGACTATGACTATTATTAATGTGTGATTATAATTAAGGGAAGAGTTAGGCTTAGCTTATTATGTGCAAAGTAATCCACATATTAGTAATATTACTAGTCTATTTTGGCTACTTCTGCTGGGTGGCTAGAGGTCGCATTTAAGTCAACGCCCACGATAGTAAGAGGCACAGCTAGTTTTGATATCTGCATACTGTGCTCCAGGACCTGGTATGAAGACCGCTGTTCCAGACAGTTAAAGGACAGTGATCCGAGGAGTGGAGGAAGGGTAGAACTTGGGTGGGCTCTTTTCCTTTTGACTTATGACTGGGGAGAGACGTTAACCCAGAGTGTGGTTTCTCTCTCTGACACGTGCACATGCAGCACTGCAGACGTTTTGGAAAACACTGGCCCGTAGGTGACCTCTGGTGACCCAGACCTTATCCTAACCTCTTCCACAGAGGTTTGAGTGCATGTATGTATGTGTGTGTGTGTGTGTGTGTGTGTGTGTGAGTGTGTGCTTGTGAATGACTTAGACGGAGGAAAAGAAAGAATGTGCACGTGTCCTTGAACTGCGCGTCAATGAAAGAAACACTCACATGAAAGTATGTACTCCAATTTCAGATCAAAATAGCTTGCCCATAGTACCACGTATTGCTGCAAATGTGGTACCATGCAAAAATAAAATAAATACATTCCATGATTTGTAAACCATTGAAACAATGAAAGCGAATTTTTCATTGAGGATGAAAGGGAAGACCATAGGTGCTGTTCCTTTGTTTAATGTGCCCAGATATACAACAGTCTCTCTCTATAATTTCGAATAGATTAGAGAGCGGTGATCATGAATGGTGCTCGTCGGCGAATAAGTGGAAGCATTCCACAAAATTTTCAACAGTTAATCATTTTTTCGAGCACTTCAGCTGTAGAAAATCATTACACTGGCTGCAGGTTGATTTCAGAATCGATATCAAGGTGCCCTTATTGGTTTTTAGAGCTCCGCATGGACTTGCCCTCGACTACATAAATTACCTCTCAGTAAAATATGTCCCTGCCGGAGGCTTTAGGCCTTCTGATTCCCTCCAACTGTCCATTCCACAGTCAGAACTACACCTTATGGAGAGGCTGCTTTAGTTTTAATGCCCTTTGGCTATGGAATAAGCTTCCTGAATGTGTGGATATTTATTAGAAAAACCTGAAGACCTACCTCTATAAAAGGGCTTTCTCTTAAGTGCAGTTTTTACTGTTTTGAATTTGTGATTTTTTTTTTTTTGAATTCATCCATCCATCCTTCCATTCTCTATACCCTCTTATTCTTCACTAGGGTCGCAGGGGAGCTGAGTCTATCCCAGCTGACTCTGGTCGAAAGGCAGGGACCCACCCTGGACAGCTCTCCAATCCATTGCAGGGCGCACACACAATTCACAAACCATTCACTCTCACACACACCAATGGGCAATTGAGCGTCTCAAATTAGCCTGTTATGCATGTCTATGGACTGTGGGAGGAAACCGGAGTACCTGGAGGAAACCCATGCGAACATGAGGAGAACATCCAAACTCCAAACAGAAAGGCCCCAGGCCTAAATCGAACCCACGACCTTCTTGCAGTGAGGCGACAATGCTTCTTTGAATTCATGTTTATATTTATTGCAATGATTAGTTCATATTATTTTTATTTTAACAGTATTTTATGTATTTGCGTATTTAGCTGTCCTTTTGTGCATTTGACTGACATTTTTATCTACTTTTTCATCTTCTGTAAAGTGCATGGATTGCAGCTTTGTGCTAAAAATATGCAATATAAATAAAGTTTATTCGTTTATTGATAATTATTAATGGCTGTGTAAAATCTTTGTTTATGAGGCAGGTACATCCCCTTTAAACATACTGAATGTATTTATGTTGCGTTCCCTTAGCTCCTCAGAGGCTGCAGGTATGCAGTGTACATGTGACTTCACCTGTCAGCAGGTAAGGTAATGGGACGTGAAACACTCCAGCCTGATGATCCACCACAATACACCCACGCCCCCGCACCACAGTATTCATAATTTTGTTAGAGCCGCCCAAGGTGTACGATCCACGTTCACAAAGTCCTCGGAATATCATTTCTACCACCAGTTTTTGGTCACCAGCTTAATTTCTTCGGCAGAAGATGGAGACCGATGTAAGCAAGCGGCTGGGCGGAGTTCATGGGTGGAACAAACAGATGGCAGGAATTTGACCTCTACTCTCTGACCCTTGAACTCCGAACCCACAGCCCCCCCCAGGTCCGGCACTACTCACGGTCCGCGTGCTCGAATGGCAACCAGTGGTGCTTTTCGTTCTGGAACTCAAAGAAGGGCTCCAGCATCTGACACTGCTCTTCCCGGAGGTCGGCGAAGAGCTCATCACATTCCTCCGTGTTACAAAGCTGGAAATCGCTGTCGCGGCTCACACAGGTGCGCCCTCCGTTGGCTGGCCTGGAAAGAGGGGAGTGGGGAGTGATGTTTTGGGACGAAAGAAAGAATTCTGACTGAACATTAACCCCATAAAACCTACAGACCCATATATGGGTCCGTCAAATGCAGCTGCTGTATTCAAACCCGTGGGACTTCAGGCCTGCTTTACATTCAACAGGAGATCCCAAGATTTCCAAAAGTCATAAATATGTCCTGCTGAATTACTGGGAAATGTGTACAAAATAAAGTGCAAGATATTCTCTTATTCCTCTAGATATTTTCTATTTGATGCAATGCTGAGGTCATAAAAACATTGTATCCTGGGTTTGATTTGAATATTTCTCTCAATATAAGCGCAATGTAGCCAAAGCGAAGCAGGGAAACCAGCTGATACAGAATATGTATGTGCCACTGTCCTGTAATATGGAAGAAATGCTTTTCTCACTTTGAACTTACTTAAGGAAAAACCTATGTGAAAAGTAAAGAGTTTAAGGTGTTAAGATAGCTAGATAGTCAAATAGATAGACGGCTATTTAGATAGACAGACACAGATAGATAGACAGATAGCAGAAGCTGAGAGGGGAGACTAAGTTTTTCGCCAGTTAAATTCAGGTATGATTTGGTGGCTCGTTACAGACGCCACGTGCAGGGGATATTGCGTGGATTTGACCCTTTCATGAACCTGGTCTGGAGATGGCGCCTGAAGGACAACAGAACACCGTCGGCACGGTGGTAATAAGGAAAACAGCATCATAATGTTGGAGGCTCTAGAGAGAGTATGAAGGCTCTTCGCAATCCTTTGACATTGCAGTGACCAAAAGGATGCAGTGATCGTGCCCCATTTTTTTTTTCCTCCCCCCAAGTAGTATTACTGCTTTTTGTGACTTCATGCCCAGATACAAATGGTAAAAACAGTGTTGCCTCACTTATATTTTTGCATTTTTGTTTTGGACCTTTTTTTTTTTTTTTTAGCCTGTTGGTCAGTGGTTCCCAGATTTTGAACTTAAGTCGGGACACCAGGAAACCCGCATCTCCTTTTGCGAAGAGTGTTTTGGGATCTTGAGTGACCACAGAGAGGTTCTCCCTGCTCTGGACGACTCACTCGCTGAACACAGTAAAATGCTCAGAATGGACTAAAATGGATCCTATGGTCCCTTTTCAACTAACAGAGAACCAGCTCCATTCAAGTTCAGGCACCTAAATCTGGAGGGTTTTGACTGAAAATAAAAAGTTGGTTCCTGTTTCATCCCAGAAAATATCAGGATCTGATGTGGATCCCGTGACGACATCTTAAGTAGGCAATAGTTCACTTCAAATAGCAAAAAAAGGCATTGGTCGGACAGCAACTTGGATCAATGGACACTCAACAAAATTTGTATTTATTTATCTTTTTGGTCAAACAGTGCAATGTATAAGTTGATTTTTAAATCAACTTAGTTAAAACTTTGAACATTTTACGGAGAAGGACCTGTCGTGCCGCTGTCTAAAATCAATACATACATCAATTAAAAAATGTAAATAATCTGCCGAAAAGAAGAAAATTAACATATTCCCCTGACGCTAAGCAGGAGAAACATTTAAGCCTTTATTACTTTTTTGCATGAAGAAAGTGTCTTGAGGCACAGCAACTGCTGTTTACGTGAATGTTACTGCAAGAACAAATTCATAGCCACTCGCATCCATTACTTTTACTCAAAGTGCCATGCAGCGGAAGTTTCATCACAGCAGAATAAATGGTTTTTGCAAAAAAGACCAGAGGTTTGTGTCTCCTACAAAGAACATTAAAGTATTTCCAGAGTTTGTGGGAATAGTTGAAATTATTCTCTAGCCTCAATGCCAGTCCTTAACATGAGCAATAACTCTATCCATACCAATTAATAAAGGGTTTCAAAAATCACTCCAACTCAATCGGATGGCAAAATCTACTCCAAAACTGATAAAGATAGCAACTGTGACAAACAATATCATTAGGGTCAGTTTGAGAGCGATTATTTTCCAGCTGCACAAATAATATAGAAGCACTGACAGCCAATCATCATCCATCCGGATTATCAGGGCATCGAAACGGCGAATGACACAGCTGCGAGATCGCGAATAGAACGTTATCGTTTATCGGTGTGGATGCTCTCATTGCAATGGTTATAATCACCTGAACAGTTATAACTCTGTTAGGGTCATACAAAGAGAGGTGCTGAAAAAAACTCGTCACACTCACGGTGGGTTGTTGCACTCGCGAGTCCGAAATCTCACGCCCGTCCCGCAGGTTCGAGAGCAGGACCCGAACTTGCTCCACGCGCCCCAGTTCCCGTCCTGTCGCAGGACGTCCGGCGTAAGCCAGACACAGTGACCCTGAAAGCAGTACTGAGAGGACAAGAGGGCAACGATCTTACCGCTCAGACTCACCTCAACAAGGGCTGGGCGATACGGACAAAATCAAGTATCTAAATACCTTCGACCGCATTCCGCGATATCGATATTGTGCCGATATATTACGGATAACTGTTGGTGCTTTCACAAAATATGTCCACAAATCAATTTTTGATAAACAGTTGTTACTATTGTTGATATGGTGACCAAGCTGGTACAGGCAAGAGTTACAACAGTGTAATTAGTGCAGAAAACTGTATTCGTTAACTCTAATGCAGCCTTTAAAGCCAGGAAAGACAACACTTATGTCATATCACAATATTACGATACCTAAACTCCGTGATGATATCTAATCTCATGTCACGATATTGATATAATACCGATGTATTGCCCAGTCCTACAAAGCTGCTTTGGAGCAGACACTAACCGTGTAAACAGGAGGTGTCCCTTATAAAAATTTACTATAGTTAACTATAGTTGACTACAGTAAAATTGATGTAAACTATAGTAACCTACACTTTACAACAGTAAACTATAGTTGGTTGCAAATATACTATCGTAATTGAATATCATTGCTATAGTTTACTATAGAAGAGTTTAACTTTCGTGATTTACTTTTGCATCACTATAGTAAACTACAGTAAAATTATATAAAACTATAGTAAAACTATAAGTAATGGATATCTATAGTTTATCTATAGTAATTCCGCAAAAATACCATAGTTGCTATAGCAAACTACAACATTTTTACTGAAGTATTTTGTGGTAATTTTTCATAAGGGGTCTCACATCCCAACAGTCCAAGGAGATCCAGGTGGGTCCCAAAATTTATGACCCGCTCCAGCATAGTCTGAGTCAGCCCCAAATGTCCTGCAACTCCGCAAACTGCACCAGCAGCGAAATCGCAGTGAAGCAATGAAGAGTTGAACATTGAAATTATTCGAACAGCGAATGATTAGACCAATTAGCAGAGACCCCCCCACAAGCGTATTCAGTGAGAAACCCCATAAAATTCAGTTGCACTGCCAGTGGGTTTGGGTGTGAGACAATATTTTTGTGTTTTGTTTTCATGCAAATGCGCTTACAAAAATAACCAAGCTCCTGTTTTTGCAAATCTGTGTCCGTCGATATCTACATTAGTGTGTGTGCATCCATCTGAATCAGTGTGAGTGTAAGAGTGTGCGTGAGTGTGTGTGCGTGTGTGCATCGGAGTGTGTGTGTTAGTGCTCCTCTCACCTTCCCTGGCGCACACATGGTGCCATCGATGGGTGGGCCCTTTTTGGTCTTGCAGAAGAAAGGATTCTCAGGGTGGCTGCACCACAGCTGTTTGCAGGGGTCAAAGGTGCTGTACTGGAACAAACACAGTCACCCTGGAGCTAATACTGTACTGGAACAAAAACAGTCACCCTGGAGCTAATACTGTACTGGAACAAACACAGTCACCCTGGAGCTCATACTGTACTGGAACAAACACAGTCACCCTGGAGCTAATACTGTACTGGAGGAAACACAGTCACCCTGGAGCTCATACTGTACTGGAACAAACACAGTCACCCTGGAGCTACCAAACACAGTCACCCTGGCTAGCTTTGTACTGTACTGAACAAACACAGTCACCCTGGAGCTAAGGAATACCCTGGAGCTAATACTGTACTGGAACAAACACAGTCACCCTGGAGCTAATACTGTACTGGAACAAACACAGTCACCCTGGAGCTCATGCTGTACTGGAGCACAGTCACCCTGGAGCTAATACTGTACTGGAGGAAACACAGTCACCCTGGAGCTAATACTGTACTGGAAAACACAGTCACCCTGGAGCTAATACTGTACTGGAACAAACACAGTCACCCTGGAGCTAATACTGTACTGGAACAAACACAGTCACCCTGGAGCTAATACTGTACTGGAGGAAACACAGTCACCCTGGAGCTAATACTGTACTGGAACAAACACAGTCACCCTGGAGCTAATACTGTACTGGAACAAACACAGTCACCCTGGAGCTAATACTGTACTGGAGGAAACACAGTCACCCTGGAGCTAATACTGTACTGGAGGAAACACAGTCACCCTGGAGCTAATACTGTACTGGAACAAACACAGTCACCCTGGAGCTAATACTGTACTGGAGGAAACACAGTCACCCTGGAGCTAATACTGTACTGGAGGAAACACAGTCACCCTGGAGCTAATACTGTACTGGAACAAACACAGTCACCCTGGAGCTAATACTGTACTGGAGGAAACACAGTCACCCTGGAGCTAATACTGTACTGGAGGAAACACAGTCACCCTGGAGCTAATACTGTACTGGAACAAACACAGTCACCCTGGAGCTAATACTGTACTGGAGGAAACACAGTCACCCTGGAGCTAATACTGTACTGGAGGAAACACAGTCACCCTGGAGCTAATACTGTACTGGAGGAAACACAGTCACCCTGGAGCTAATACTGTACTGGAACAAACACAGTCACCCTGGAGCTAATACTGTACTGGAGGAAACACAGTCACCCTGGAGCTAATACTGTACTGGAGGAAAACAGTCACCCTGGAGCTAATACTGTACTGGAGGAAACACAGTCACCCTGGAGCTAATACTGTACTGGAGGAAACACAGTCACCCTGGAGCTAATACTGTACTGGAGGAAAAACAGTCACCCTGGAGCTAATACTGTACTGGAGGAAACACAGTCACCCTGGAGCTAATACTGTACTGGAGGAAACACAGTCACCCTGGAGCTAATACTGTACTGGAGGAAAACAGTCACCCTGGACCCTGTACTGGAGGAAACACAGTCACCCTGGAGCTAATACTGTACTGGAGGAAACACAGTCACCCTGGAGCTAATACTGTACTGGAGGAAAACACAGTCACCCTGGAGCTAATACTGTACTGGAGGAAAAACAGTCACCCTGGAGCTAATACTGTACTGGAGGAAACACAGTCACCCTGGAGCTAATACTGTACTGGAGGAAACACAGTCACCCTGGAGCTAATGCTGTACTGGAGGAAAAACAGTCACCCTGGAGCTAATACTGTACTGGAGGAAACACAGTCACCCTGGAGCTAATACTGTACTGGAGGAAACACAGTCACCCTGGAGCTAATACTGTACTGGAGGAAACACAGTCACCCTGGAGCTAATACTGTACTGGAGGAAACACAGTCACCCTGGAGCTAATACTGTACTGGAGGAAACACAGTCACCCTGGAGCTAATACTGTACTGGAGGAAACACAGTCACCCTGGAGCTAACTGGAGGAAACACAGTCACCCTGGAGCTAATACTGTACTGGAGGAAACACAGTCACCCTGGAGCTAATACTGTACTGGAGGAAACACAGTCACCCTGGAGCTAATACTGTACTGGAGGAAACACAGTCACCCTGGAGCTAATACTGTACTGGAGGAAAAACAGTCACCCTGGAGCTAATACTGTACTGGAGGAAACACAGTCACCCTGGAGCTAATGCTGTACTGGAGGAAACACAGTCACCCTGGAGCTAATGCTGTACTGGAGGAAAAACAGTCACCCTGGAGCTAATACTGTACTGGAGGAAAAACAGTCACCCTGGAGCTAATACTGTACTGGGAGGAAACACAGTCACCCTGGAGCTAATACTGTACTGGAGGAAACACAGTCACCCTGGAGCTAATACTGTACTGGAGGAAAAACAGTCACCCTGGAGCTAATACTGTACTGGAGGAAACACAGTCACCCTGGAGCTAATACTGTACTGGAGGAAACACAGTCACCCTGGAGCTAATACTGTACTGGAGGAAACACAGTCACCCTGGAGCTAATACTGTACTGGAGGAAACACAGTCACCCTGGAGCTAATACTGTACTGGAGGAAACACAGTCACCCTGGAGCTAATACTGTACTGGAGGAAACACAGTCACCCTGGAGCTAATACTGTACTGGAGGAAACACAGTCACCCTGGAGCTAATACTGTACTGGAGGAAACAAAACAGTCACCCTGGAGGAGGAAACACAGTCACCCTGGAGCTGTACTGTACTGGAGGAAACACAGTCACCCTGGAGCTAATACTGTACTGGAGGAAACACAGTCGCCCTGGAGCTAATACTGTATTGGAGGAAACACAGTCACCCTGGAGCTAATACTGTACTGGAGGAAACACAGTCACCCTGGAGCTAATACTGTACTGGAGGAAACACAGTCACCCTGGAGCTAATACTGTACTGGAACAAACACAGTCACCCTGGAGCTAATACTGTACTGGAGGAAACACAGTCACCCTGGAGCTAATACTGTACTGGAGGAAACACAGTCACCCTGGAGCTGATACTGTACTGGAGGAAACACAGTCACCCTGGAGCTAATACTGTACTGGAGGAAACACAGTCACCCTGGAGCTAATACTGTACTGGAGGAAACACAGTCACCCTGGAGCTAATACTGTACTGGAGGAAACACAGTCACCCTGGAGCTAATACTGTACTGGAGGAAACACAGTCACCCTGGAGCTAATACTGTACTGGAGGAAACACAGTCACCCACAGTCACCCTGCTAATACTGTACTGGAGGAAACCCAGTCACCCTGGGGCTAATACTGTACTGGACAAAACACAGTCACCCTGGTGCTAATACTGTACTGGAAACACAGTCACCCTGGGGCTAATACTGTACTGGACAAACACAGTCACCCTGGAGCTAATACTGTACTGGAGGAAACACAGTCACCCTGGAGCTAATACTGTACTGGAACAACCCTGGAGCTAACAGTCAAACCCTGGAGCTAATACTGTACTGGAGGAAACACAGTCACCCTGGAGCTAATACTGTACTGGAGGAAACACAGTACTGGAGGAAACACCACCCTGGAGCTAATACTGTACTGGAGGAAACACAGTCACCCTGGAGCTAATACTGTACTGGAGGAAACACAGTCACCCTGAAGCTAATACTGTATGGGAGGAAACACAGTCACCCTGGAGCTGATACTGTACTGGATGAAACACAGTCGCCCTGGAGCTGATACTGTACTGGAACAAACACAGTCACCCTGGAGCTAATACTGTATTGGAGGAAACACAGTCATCCTGGAGCTAATACTGTACTGGAGGAAACACAGTCACCCTGAAGCTAATACTGTACTGGATGAAACACAGTCGCCCTGGAGCTGATACTGTACTGGAACAAACACAGTCACCCTGGAGCTAATACTGTGCTGGAGGAAACACAGTCACCCTGGAGCTAATACTGTACTGGAAGAAACACAGTGGCCCTGGAGCTAATACTGTACTGGAGGAAACACAGTGGCCCTGGAGCTAATGCTGTACTGGAACAAACACAGTCACCCTGGTGCTAATACTGTACTGGAACAAACACAGTCACCCTGGAGCTAATACTGTACTGGAGGAAACACAGTCACCCTGGAGCTAATACTGTACTGGAGGAAACCCAGTCACCCTGGAGCTAATGCTGTACTGGAATAAACACAGTCACCCTGGTGCTAATACTGTACTGGAGGAAACACAGTCACCCTGGGGCTAATACTGTACTGGAGGAAACACAGTCGCCCTGGAGCTGATACTGTACTGGAGGAAACCCAGTCACCCTAGAGCTGATACTGTACTGGAGGAAACACAGTCACCCTGGAGCTAATACTGTACTGGAGGAAACACAGTCACCCTGGAGCTAATACTGTACTGGAACAAACACAGTCGCCCTGGAGCTAATACTGTACTGGAGGAAACACAGTCGCCCTGGAGCTAATACTGTGTTGGAGGAAACACAGTCACCCTGAAGCTAATACTGTACTGGAGGAAACACAGTCACCCTGGAGCTAATACTGTACTGGAGGAAACACAGTCACCCTGGAGCTAATACTGTACTGGAGGAAACACAGTCACCCTGGAGCTAATACTGTACTAGAGGAAACACAGTCGCCCTGGAGCTAATACTGTACTGGAGGAAACACAGTCACCCTGGAGCTAATACTGTACTGGAGGAAACACAGTCACCCTGGAGCTAATACTGTACTAGAGGAAACACAGTCGCCCTGGAGCTAATACTGTACTGGAGGAAACACAGTCGCCCTGGAGCTAATACTGTACTGGAGGAAACCCAGTCACCCTGGAGCTAATGCTGTACTGGAGGAAAAACAGTCACCCTGGAGCTAATACTGTACTGGAGGAAACCCAGTCACCCTGGAGCTAATACTGTACTGGAGGAAACACAGTCGCCCTGGAGCTGATACTGTACTGGAACAAACACAGTCACCATAAAGCTAATACTGTATGAGAGGAAACACAGTCGCCCTGGAGATGATACTGTGTTGCAGGAAACACAGTCACCCTGGAGAACATCTGCCTTTCCTTCATTTCCTCCCTTTTCCCACTCTTAACGCTATCCAAGAAGGAGGTAAGGAAAAGAGGATAGAAAAGGAACTGGGAGACAGGGGAATCAAAGTTAAGTAATCTACAGAAAATCCACAGGCCTGATCTATGTGCGGCAGATGGGAGAGATAGATTCACAGCACAGTTTAATCAGTCATATGTCACTCATAATGGAAAGTAGAAAAAAAACTGCATCCATGGGATACAGATGTATCTGCATCCTGGAAACTCGACAAAATTTACCGAAGTCCAAACACCTGAGAAATCGTGAAAATTAAAAAAATTCAGAAACAAGGTATAAATTGCACACCTTTAGTGTCTCTGCAAATATCATCTATAAGTTCAATTAATTCTGTCCATCGGTTCTTGAGAAGAAGCGGATAAAAAATGAACCCATCAACATGATGGACCCCTTACGGATGTACCTACATATGGATATACGGCCAGACAAGGGTAGCCCTATACACCCCCAGGCATATATGGTCGGGGCATAAAAATACTTCTAAGAATGATGGTTTTTTTATTTCCTTGATCAAGATAACTTTCAGAAACTTCTAATTCCTATGTTTTGACTCATTTAGTAGATTGGAGTCTCCTTATTGGCACCACAAAGGGTACTATTCTTTATTCCTGGCACAAAAAGGTTAGATGTACAGGGACTGCTTATTGAGTTAAGTAAATACATGCAAACAAAAAAGCTCACAGATCCAAGCAGGGAATTTCCTGTAAGGTCACACTTTAGATGAGGCGTTGCTCATACAGGCTTTATACAGCATGTATAATGCCTTCATAAATGAGACATAATGTATTCATAAATCATACATAAGCAAATGTCATGTATTGTAAAGGGTGGAATAACACATCCTTATTCAGCATGTGATGCCAGATGTGACAATGACAATGTCACTTTGCTGACAATGTCACCCTTAATAGCATTTAGCCACAAGCTAAGTGACATTGTCAGCTATATGACATCTGGCATCACATGCTGTATAAGGATGTGTTATTCCACCCTTTCCAAAGCATGACATTTGTTCCTGTATGATTTATGAAGACATTATGTCTCATTTATGAAGGCATTATACATGCTGTATGAAGCCTTTATGAGCAACACTTCATTTAAAGTGTGACCTAATGTAATTCATGGACTGGTAACACTCCATTCCACTGTGGAGCAGGAGGTATATCAGGAAACATGATAACTTCACCTTGTAAAACCCAGATCCCATCCAACCCTGAAGCACAGACTGCAGTAAAAGCATTAGCTATCTCAGTAATCCTGCTCCACAACACACGAGAAATACCACGATCAGACCATCTGAAAGCTCCAGGAATGTGCATTCCGAAGGAATGGTCAAAGAAAGAGAATTCAGCCATGGGCTTCCAACTGGTGAGAAGGCCAGGGGAAGATTTTAACTTCCTTAACAAGGATTTTCCCCTGTGACTTCCAGCCAAGTAGACATCCACAAAAATATTGCATGCACAGGAAGTGGGTGACATGTTTAAAGGTCAGATGGGAGGCAGTTTAGAAAAGTTGGCAAAAGTGGCCGATAAAAACCACGGTTTCCTCTTTTTCCATCCCAAAATGGCTCAATTCTGTCGAGAAGAGAGATTGGGGTGGCAGGGTGGCTTGTGGTTGGTTGTTTAAGTCGTGACCACTGAATGCAGTTGCTGACTGGAGCCCCTATAGTGATGCGGGCATTCTGTCTTGCAGCTGGAGAGATGACAGAGGGAAGATCTTTGCCAATGCAAAAAGGCCCTAAACTGCAAAACTGCCCCAGGGAATTTGCCTCACTCCCCCTCTCTCTCATCATCTCCCTCTCTTTCCCTCCCCCCAACTCCTTCAGTCTTTCTCTCTCTCTCTCTGACACTTTCACTCTCTCGCCCTATCTCCCTCTCTCCCTGTCTTCCCTCTCTATCCCTCTCTTTCTCTCTCTGACTCTCACTCTCTCACCCTGTCTCCCTCTCCCCCACTTCCCCCTCTCTCCCCCTCTCTCTCTCTCCTACCCTCTCTCTAACTGTTCTCTCAGTCATTTCTCTCAGGCTATCCTTACAATTATAATCGTGGTCCGAACGATTGAATAAAGTTCAAGAACAGTAAGCATGCCAGGGTCAAATGAATGGATGAGAGGGTCGGGGCACATGTTACTCACTGCCGTGCACATCATGTATCCGAGGCCAAAGTCGAAGCGGCACTGCTCGTTCATGGAGTAGTGGATCCCCGGTAACTGCGGCAACAGCGGCCAGTCGTGGTCGAAAGGGTCGTCCCGGAGACAGTCGTAGGTGCTGCAGAGTGAAAGATCAGCTAAAACTAGACCAGACTCACCATCCCACATAGCAGCATTAAACCTCATTCAACCGACCTCCTATGGCACTGGACTCCTCAATACACTAAGCACCTCACCAGCACCACCTAAACCTACTATCAACATTGACTGGCTACTTTGCTAATGCCACCAAAACCAACTGTCATTATAACTGGCTATTGTACTTACGCCATCAAAACCAACGGTCTACATCGACTGGCTACTTCACAAACACTACCAAAACCAATGGTCAACATTGAATGGTTATTTCACCAACACCACTAAAACCAACAGTCAACACTGACTGTCTACTTTGCTACCATCACCAAAACCAACTGTAAATATTGACTGGTTACTTCACTGACACCACCAAAACACCACTTAAAACCACCACTAAAGTTCTCAGTCATCCAACCACCCGCAATCCATTTCAAACCACCAATGAAAACCTCAGTGGTGTCATCTAACCACCGACAAACCTCTCTGGATCACCAATGACCAATCACCAATGCCTCATTAACATCATCATTCCGAAGTTGGCAGGAGGAGATTATGTGATCGGTGCCATTTGTTTGTCTGTTTGTGAACAAGATAACTCAAAAAGTAATAAATGGATATCTCTGAAATTTTGCGGGTGGGTCGCTTTTACATCAGGGATGGACCCTATTGATATTGACCGCGATCAGTGAGACAATATGGCCGCCACGGCAGCCATCTTGAAATCCTATGACACGCGATAATTAAACTTTTGCTGCGTTCGATTTGGCTCAGAAATCGGAAGTCGGGGTTGGGAACAACGTCATACCCAAGCTGACTGCGTTCCATTAAGTAAGTCAGAAAACTGACTTGGGGTCAGTGGTGTGTCCTCTGACAAGGATAGCCTTTATTAGCTATTGTTGGCTATACTAGTTGATAACAAGGCATTACTCAGTATTTTTTGCGTGCAAACAGCAGAGCAACAAGCCTGCCGATAAACAATTTTCAGTACTGCGTGTACGACTGATGTAATGAAACACAAATGACACTGAATTGCAAATATACAGTTTATTATCACAGGTTTCGCTGTTGATGTATGGTGCAGCCATCTTAAACTCGGAAGTCGAAACTCAGGGTAGGTGAAGAATCTCCGACTCCGAGTTGGAAATCCGACTTCAGGGGGCGTTGGAATTGAAATTTCCGACTGGGAGCTCAGAAATCCTGACTTCCCAGTACAAACGGAATGCAGCATTTGCTCCCACTCTGCAAGATTTGGACTGTGCTGCCATGGCGGAGGTTTGCACCCTAGGAGTGCCTCTAGTTTTTTGATAGAATTTGATGCAAACCCTAGCTGGCAGCCATGTTGAAAAACATGCAAGAACTCACAAGTAGTTCAAAATACAGGAGTCTTCCCTTGAGAGACCTGGGCGGGAGACCCTTCAATCTTGAACGTGCCCCAGGTTTGGGTGGGAGGGGCATACAGAGAGGGCGGAGCTTGGACTCACTGCAGGTAGCGGCTGAGCTCCTGTTGGCTGCAGCGGGACCAATGGAAGCGGTGGAAGGCGGCCTGCACCAGCGGGGCCATGATGCTCCCCATGGGCACCTCGTCTCCGCAGCGATTCCCCTGCCCGTCGTGCTCCATTCCCAGCCTGCAGGGGGTGACAGACCAGCCAATCAGTAACCGAGATATTTATCTGTGTGCTACCAGCTAATCAATAACCAGGAACCTAGTCTGCGTTTGAACACTAATCCATAACAAGGAAGCCTATCTGCATATGAGCAGCTAATTAGTAAACAGGAAGTCTTATCTGTGCCTGAACCCTAAAATTGGCAACCAGGAAGTCTTAGCCGTGTGTGAATACCCAATCAGCTAACAGGCAGCAAAACTTTGGGTGCATCTCCAAGCGTAGGCTGCATCCTTCGAAGGTTGCATTTTTAGGGCTTGTTGCTTACTTCCACCTGCCAAACTAATATATAGGGTTTGGGATAAGGTTAAATTTAGGATTAGGGTTTGGTTTGGGGCTAGGTTTAGGGTTAGGGGTTAGAGTTAAGGTTAGGGTTGGGGAATGCAGTGAGGACTCACTTAAACCTTTGTTCAACGAGATGAAATGACATTATGTCAGTTTGGCGGATGAAATTAAGTGACAACCCCTAAAAATGCAGCATTCGAAGGCTGTAGCCCACACTTTGAGATGTACCCTAAGTGTAAGCACCCAATCAGCAACCAGGAAGCCAACCTGTGTGTGATCACCCCATCAGTAGTGAGGAAGCAACCACGAAGCCAATCAGTAACAAGGAAGCCTATCTGAACATAAACAGTGAATCCAAGAGGCCTATCTCCATGTGAACATCCAATCACTAATCAGAAAGTCTATCTGAGAGAGAACAGCTAATCACCAACCAGGAAGTCTTTCTGTGCATGAACACCGAATCAGTATCCAGGAAGCCAAAATTTGTGTGTTAGCACCCTATATGTAACAAGAATATGTCTTTTGGTGTGGGAACAGCTGATTATTAATCAGGAAGCCTACCTGTGCTTAAAGAGCCAATCAATAACCAAATATCATATATGCATGCATGACCATCCAATCAGTAACCAGGAAGCCCATCATTGCATGTTTATATGCTTGTCTCTCACAGGGCATTACGCACACGTGTCCAGTCTCGTGCGCGACCACAAATGCGGAGGAGAAGCCGTCCTCGTGGTTGAGGGTGCAGCTGCGGACCGGGTGACACATTCCCGTCACCGGGGCGTAACCTAGGTAACATGAGAGAAAGAGCGGGAAAATCGCATTACTCTTAACAGCTTTAATTCACTCGCGTACTTCACTGTTCAAAACCTGTCCTCCCATTAAACGGATTAATGATAAGTCGACTCTAAGACGTCAGCACAAGAAACAATTTGTCTTTTGAATCATATTCACCTTATTTATACTTAAAAATTTAATTCCCTTCTCAATTATTGGTCCAGGAGAGGGGTGTCAAGCTCCAGTACTGGCAGGCTATGGTGTCTGCCAGTTTTAATGCACTCCAGGGTGAGTGATGGACTGATTGTTTAAGGTCATTAATTGGCTAAACACTTTGAACACACTGTTCTGCAGGCCGTAATTCTCCCCTAACTGAAAGCTGACCATGAATACCTGCAGGCGCTGCAGCTCTCCAGGACTGGAGCTTAAAAATCCGGCTCTTTGACCTAAAACAAACCATAATTGAAGTACCCAGATGCTAATATAAAAATTGAAGCCTTAACATCGTGTTTTCTATGGACTGTAGTGCCACTGAAAACCTGAAGCACAATGTCCTTCCCTTTCCAAATGTAAACAGTCCTGTAACTGCAATTCACTTGTAAATCTTTGTCCGTGTGCAAGTCATGAGTACACAGCGGCAGTGATCGCATACCAGAGGAAACTGTTAGCCTTGTGCGTGGGAGCTAGCCGTTTGTGTGTATTTGTGTGTGTGAGAGAGCGCGTCTTCGTTCACACGCGTGTGCGTGTGCTGACCCTGCATTCCGGTGGGGCCGAATTCACGGCGCGTGAGGAAGATGGCGTGGTCGTGATGTTCTGCGTCACCCGCGTCCTGTTTCTGTTGCAGAAAGGCCCAGCGGCACACGTTCTCCAGACTCTGAGACGGGTTCCCCAACTCTATCAGGCTCGTGGACTGAGAACCAGACAGAGAGTTAAAGAGAGATAGGCAGGAAAACAGACAAAAAAATAAAGATTAGCCAACAAATAAACAGACAGACAGACAGACAGGCAGGCAGACAGACAGATAGATAGATAAATGATAAAGAGTTAGATAGATAGATAGATAGATAGATAGATTACAAGGCAAATAACAAAGCTATAGACAAAATGACTAATAGCTTAGTAACTAGCTAGCATGCTAGCAGGCCTATCGGACAGACAGACAAAAATACAGAGATAGACAGACAGACAGACAGATTACAAGACAAATAACAGGGTACAGAAAAAAAACGACTTATAACTTGGTGACTAAATAGCTAGCAAGCCAAACGGACGGACTGACAGTCAGACAGACAGACAGACAGACAGACAGATAGATAGATTTAAACAAGGGGTTCACGCCTTTGACGCATGTTTCCAATATTAAAATTGCACAGCATCTCTGCAAGCCAACACAAAACACGATACTGAAGAGCAATCTGCAGCTCCTGTGGCATTTCTTCCAGGAGATGCTCTGCAGCTGTCAGATGCACAGTTGGTGGGACATAAACAATGAAAACCTTTGTACTGCAAGCACAATACTGTCAGACCTGGGTGCTGATTAGACTGAAACCAAACATAATGTCATCTGGAAAAGCAAGAAAAGAACTCTCAGGAAAAAATTACCTCGAGATCTGTCAGCTTGAAATCCCACAGAAAACTTGTATGTGCTTGCCCTTTAGGGATTTGGTAAATTTTTGACAGTTATATCACAGGGCATCAGCATTAATAACAATAAGAGAACTTACATGAGCGCTTTATTTACAGGAATTAGCAGAACACATTGAATGCACAAAGAAACTGCCCAAAACACATAAGCGGTGTCAAATTGTTCCATGTGCTGCATATTAAAATGAAAGCAAATAAACCATCTGCTTTTTAGACATTTGCCTTGGTAAACACTAGCCTCTTTCAAAAGGTCATTTAAAAATTATTTTCCGATGACTACTACCTTGGTCCAATTTGTTTCAACATGCAAATATTGAGTTCTTGGAGTTCTTCCCATCAGAAATGGTGACTCCCGAGGTTGGCACTGTATATAATGGCTATTCACAATCATGAGTCCCCCCCATCTAATGGTCCAATAATGCCGCCACTCTATTGTAAAGAGAATGACCTGCCTCTCGAGGTGAGGGCTGATTCAAACCTGAGACCCTTAAGCCCGAGAATTGAGTTAAATATCAGGCTAATCAATGGAATTAATTCATCATTAATTGTCAGGACACAAGAAAACAAGCCCAAATTGAGGTCCAAAGGTATGGTCTCAATTCTCCCTACCGCATATCGTGCGAAAGCCTCGTAAATCGCGAGACGAGATGAATGAACGGGATTTCTTATAGATGTCCGCACTTCCGGTAATAGGTCCAGCTCTGCCAAGCCAATGCATGCAGAATTTTTGCCTTGTCGGAATGCGTTGAGCATTGTGCAGCTTTGCAATACAAAACTATTGAGGATACACAGATATGAACATGAAAAATACCACAAAATTTAAAGCTAAATCCAAGTCAAAGCCGGATTTGAGAATTCTCAAATGAAGATATTCCTTTCCCCACACACTTCCACCCTCCCAAACTCTCAGATAGAATATGTGTACAAGTGAACGACGGGAGGACACGCTTGTTTGCGTATTGGGATGCATTCCAGACAGTGATGGCTGCAGAAAACAGAACGGAGGGGGTGTACGATATCCCTTTAAACTGATGATCAGTCTTGAACTGTTTCCAGTCATTTTTCTTGACTAATAGTACGCTAACTCTGTAAACATTCGACTCTCTCAGGTGTAGCTGGTTCTCTTCGTTAAGGTAGGGCGAGAAATGAAATGTTTCATTTGGAAGCAGAATTGCGCACATTTCAGTCTCTGCTTGCTTCGTTTTCATTTAAACAATCATGAAGTGCAGGATCTGCCAAAAAACGCAGAAGAGCAAGCGTAGTTCGTCTTTTTCATAAAGCCTACTTTGACAAGTGAATGAAACAGTTTTGATGAATTTATTATATAATCGCCTTAACATTGCATTAAAAAAAGTTGTGGGTTTGACTACCAATGGATTATTCTGTGTGTGTATAAGGGTGTTAATCAAAGAAAATGATTGAAAACAGGCCAATCATTATCCATATAAAGGGATGTTTTACACCTCCCCTTTTTTTGTGCTCAGCGGCCGCACTGATCCCAACTTCGCTCTTGAGCAGTGCCTAAGGGTGCTCTCACACTAGGTACGATTGCCCTGTACCGTGCCACAGTACGACTGTCCCTCCTCTCCTCTACCCCCGCTAGTCAGCTTTCACACTAGCAATGTCGCTCCGTACCCGAGTACGGTTGCTTTTGTCAAAATTCCGATACAGTAGGTGGCAGTATGCACCCAGGTGGTTTTAAATAAGGAAATATACACAAAGAAAAAGAAGCAAAGCTTTGCTTGATGGTGCTGTAGGTGGTGTGATGGGTTGCGATTCAATAATGATCGGCTCACTCGTTGGTTTTTACCGATTATGCTGTCCACAGCCTCATACCACGGAAATGTATCTTTTTCACCACTTGAGCTGCCAGACTTTCTCACCGTGTCCCGCACTTTGGGACGTCGCAGCCGCATTTTCTTTAGTTTGTCAAGGCACTGTTCTATTGTTCTGCGATAACCACGGGAATGTAAACACTCACAAATTATTCCATAAATCTCCGTGTTTCTGTGTGTAGTATCCAGATGTGATCATATATTCCCGTCAGCCCAAATTTCGAGCAAGCATTTAATTCCTTCGTTTGTTAGAACAAAAGAGTCAAATAGTTGAGATGTCACGTAACATTCCACTTCCATGCTCAAGTACAGTTGCTTTCACATTTGGTACGAGTACGGATAAACCATGCGCGAGACCACCTCTTCCAAGCGGACTCACGTTCCGTGCCCAAGCACAGTATGCTTGTGTTCACACTTACCAAATGAATTGGACTTTGGGGTCAAATGTACTCGGATCCACGTCCGAGTCCCTAATGTGAAAGCACTCTAAGAACCATTCTCAATCCCACCAGCAGGTGGAGATTGCATGTAATGGCCGGTAGAATACGGAGGCCAGGTGCAACGACCAGAGAGAAAGAGAGTAGCACGGACACAGTACAAACACAGAGAATAATATAGACCAAACGCAAGTACTCGCGCTTCCAAAGGACGTATAACAGTTTGAACCACGGAAGCAAAGTGAGATAGAAAAAGGGAGAAGAAACTCCAATAATTAGAAGATAGAAAGTCATACAAAACCTGACTACAGATATCTTTGGCTATAGTGCTTAGTTACAAACAGACACTCTAACAAAGAGGCGTGGCGAACATCCGGCTTATATAGGGTCTGGAGAAGTTCAATCAGCCAGCTGGGTAAAGAATCCGATTGAACAGGAATTCGATATCGTCCCGGGACGAGAGCCACAAAGAAAAGTCCAAAACACATGCACAAACATCCAGAACCATGACATTGCAATTGTGGTTGGAACAAAAACCAGCATGCACAGGGGAACCCCAGGACAAGAGTCTAGGAACCACGGCCTTAAACGCAGACAACACGGCTGACGTAAAACAACCTGTAACGTACATAAAGAAACAAAGTTCGGGACATCATGCCACAAGTGATCAGAGATGAATAAATCACATGCATGGCCAATCACGCTCACAGTGACTGGACACAACCAATCATATTCACCATCCAAAAATCATTTTCACAAGCATATCACCAGAGCACAATTGCATTCTTTCACAGACTAACTGAAACCCAAAGGAAACCACTGAAAGGTTATTATTTATCGTACGAATCATACCTCTTCAGGCAATCGCAAATACTGTTATCTACATGCACAACGCACACTCATACACTCTCCCCAGTTTTTAAGATAATCAAGACTGAACTCTGTCCAGGGTACAGCGAAAAAAATATGCAACGGAACTGTCTCTGACAGGAAGACCATACAGAAAGGTGTTCAGGGCAGTGCAGCTGTTGTCACGGCAATAAGAAGTGACAGGCAGCCCTAGGGAAGAGAGGAAGAGCTGCCTGTCCCTCGCAGTGATAGGTTCATCCGGAACACTCCTCGTCTCTATTTGCTTTCAATCAGAAACGTCCCGGGCGTCAGGTCACACTGACATTGCTGTTTCTGTCAACTTCTCTCACTCAGCAGGCGAGAAAACTCGCTTAACGAACAGAAAAAGCAACAGAAAACCAAAACAAAAACGACGCATAAAAGCGCTTCATCAAGCGTAACCTTTGCATTTTTTGGGGGGGGGAGGGAGGTTAACCAAATGACTGAATAATGTGAAATAAAACCCTTTGCCATGTAAGTCCGCTAGCGTGATTAGAAGAACATTCCAAAAAACGTATTCTTCAAATATTTAGTTCAAGGTCAGCCCTTATTGAAGCATTTGACTGTCAAATTCCTGCAGCCATGGCAATGCTGGTTTCAAATCGGTCACATGATTGCAAAACAGCAATTTTGTGATGGTGTGAAGAAACAAGAGTCATCAGAAGATGACATATCCCCCCGGCCCCTGATTATTTGCGAAAGTCATGTCAATCCTACACCTTCAAAGAAATTCAAACAAGAATGTTGAGGCGATTTTCCTCTGGAATTATCTGGAAGTATGTACTGGCAACATCTACCAAAGACTATGAACCACATGTTGACAAAGGAAATAATAAAACAAGAGTCATTAATGAACAGTGTTTTAGTTCTACTCCGGAAACAAACCCAGCCCTGCGACTGAGTCCAAATCCATGTCACTTCCATGGAAAGAAAAAAAAAAAATAGTTTCAGAAATCTGAGAATATCAAAAAGCACCACTTCAGTATGTAGAGAATGCACATGCAAAATTTCAGAAAGATATAATGAACGGTTTTTGAGTTGTGCTCCGGAAACGAACCTATCTCTGTACAAAGTCCAAATGCAACTGGTTTCCATGGAAACGAAAAGAATAAGATTTTCAGAAATCTGAAAATATCAAAAGGCACCACTTCAGTATGTGGATAATACACATGCAAAGTTTCAGCATGATATATTGAACGGTTTTTGAGTTGTGCTCCGGAAACAAACCCATCTCTGTACAGAGTCCAAATCCAACTCGTTTCCATGGAAACTAAAAAAATTGTTTTTTTCAGAAATCTGAGAATATCAAAAGGCACCACTTCAGTATGTAGGGAATACACATGCAAAGTTTCAGAAAGATATAATGAACGGTTTTTGAGTTCTGCTCCGGAAACGAACCAAATTTGGTTCTGATATCTTGCACAGTTTCCCAGATCTGCTCCGGAAACAAAATGATTACGGACGGACAGACAGACGGACGGATGGGTGGACGGACGAGGCGATGCCTATATCCCCCCGCATTTTATGCCGGGGGAATAATAATAAAAATCAGCAGGAGGGCGCAACCGCAAAGCAACAGTATGTCACTACGGTGACTTTATACTGTTATTGTCTCACGATGAACAGTTCATTTTTAACGTGGATAGGAAAAAGATAACTGCGTTTCGTACAGCTCTTCGTCTAAACAGTTGAAATGAGATTAAAATAGATCAGGAGCTACATAACATGAAAATAATTTGTTGGTTCCCTCTGTTGTTGTCCTTTGTTGCTGCCTCATGACATGTCACATCGGGTCTGAAATTCCTCGGAATCTCACGGTACAAAGTTCAATAATTTGAATTTAAAATGTATGCTCTGGCATCCCCATCAGATTTTAACCCTTTGAGCGCTGAGTACATTTTCAAGGAATTAAAAATGTAATTATCCTGAGCTGTTGAAAACCTATCATGTGGCAACTTGTTTAAAAGAGCTCAACAAGTTGCCACACGATAGGTTTTCAACAGCATCTGACTTTGATATCTTACATCATTGGGCAACTATAGTCGCCCACGGCTCTGAAAGGGTTAACGTTGTGCTGTCATCCAGAATTATAGCTTCTGGTGTCTCTGTCCAAAGTCTCCAGTACCTGAGGTGGACACAGCATTAAAGCATCATGGGTAACAAAGCTCTGCTCACCTTCTGGTAACTCAGCATGATCATCCGTACCAGGACCACATTGATCCGAGTCCCCAGGGAACTGTCCTGGTACACTTCATTCACCTGTGACAACACACACGACCAGACATGGCTCAGAAAATTGGGTTCAGTTCAACATCTGAACGCACACGACCAGGTTTGGCTCACAAAACTAGATTCAGTTCAACATCTGAGCAAACATGACCAGGTATGGATTAGAATAGTTCCACATCTGAGCACACATGAGCAAGCATGACCAGGAGAACTAGGTTGAGTTCATCATCTGAACATTTAGGACTAAGCGTGACATAGAAAACTGGGTTAAGTTCAACATCTAAACGCACACAACCAGACATGGATAAGAAAACTGAGCTTAATTCAACATCTGAATGCACACGACTAGGCGTGGCTTAGAAAACTGGGTTCAGTTCAACATCTGAACACTCATGACCAGGCGTGGCTTAGAGAACTGGGTTTAGTTCAAGGTTTTACTTGGTGAAATTATCCTGAAAATGCAATAACCTTGCTCTGTGATATACCCCCAAGGCCAATCTCTGAACACAACAGTGCAGGGTGTGGATGGCTTCAGAGCTTGGTTCA
This sequence comes from Gymnothorax javanicus, assembly GCA_029692085.1. NCBI lineage: Eukaryota > Metazoa > Chordata > Actinopteri > Anguilliformes > Muraenidae > Gymnothorax > Gymnothorax javanicus. The sequence continues at coordinate 1,174,131 of CM056199.1, read as the reverse complement.
TAAAGTAGGATTACTATGTTAGTAGCTGCGGATGTCTGGGTTTCACTCAGCGCCGTCATTCAGCATGTATTCATCCCCTTTTGTGCCATTCTGGAGAACAGTCTTTTGCGTTGTTTTGTTGTTGTTTGATTAATTCCCCCAGTCTTTTACCAAACCGACGCAACACGACACAAGTATTCGGCATCAGTTAATCGTAAAGCAGGAATTTTTCAGGGGCTTACATATGCCTCTCACAGAGCAACGGAATCGATGAACTCAAAACCAGAAACATTCAGGCCTCAAACACCGTTGGAAAAAAAAATTAAAACATGCGTCTCTCTCAGCGATGAGACTGCACACTTCCTCAGTCTTTCCTCCGCCAGGGAAAGATAGCTCTGTAGCCTTTATTTTTCCCTGGAATCTTCAGCTTGTTTACTTATATGCCCGCTTGTAATTCACCAATATTGCTGACATGTGCCTATTGTACAGTCCGCGCCATACTTGTTCACGACTGAGCTGTCTGGGAGTCAGACGCAAAGACAGTCTGGCCAATCAGTAGCACTAATTGTTCAGTTAATTAATTACCAGGGAGATAAGAAAACCAGAGCTGGATCTGGATTCGGATTTAGTGGTCCCAGCTCTGCATGAATTGTTCCTTGTTCGATCGGTTGTGTAACTGTCTCGGTGGCCTCGTTCTATTCTATTGCACGTTCCTTTGGATTAAAGCATCGGCAAAATGAATGCAATGACTTGAGGTAACAAAAGACCAACAGAAATAACTGTCACAGCCTTCAGAAGGCTGGAGAAGTCTCAAGGCCTGCAATTCCGTTCAAAATGAAAACAGATATGGGCAACATGTACGGAACAACGGGGAACAGGAGTCATATTTAGGACTTAAGCAGACATCTTGCTGAACTTAACTCAGGGTCATTAGTAACTCATTTTTTTTCTCTCTTTCAGGGAAGAACATTAGCGATACAAAATTAACCCTTAGAGCGCTCAATGGAGCTATTGTTGCTCAATGATGTAAGATATCAAAATTAAAGCTGTTGAACACCTATCATGAGGTGACTTAAGAAGACGAGTCGTCACATGATAGGTTTTCAACGGCACAAGATACAGTCATTAAATTTATATTATTAAAAAATGTATTTCAGCACTCTGAGGGTTAACTACGGAGAAAAACCGGAACCTAAAACCATTCACACGCGTGTGTTAAACAAAGTATCTCCGTTTAATCACAACAATGACTCCTCTTGCATGTCCTGTGTGTCCCATCTATGTCAATTTTTGTCTCTCCAGTAGATTTTAGGAGAAACACGTCAGATCAATTAGAAACTAAAATGAGGGAATCACAGTTTCATCTCCACAGTTGTAGCAGAGTAAGCTTTGAGTAGTAAAATTTTCCTCTAGGTTGTTCAATAACCATCTTATTGCAAACTACTGAATTCAGGAGACTGAGAAACAAATACTGGGGCAAGGTTTTGCAGACCCACCAGGCATTTCTATGTCTGTATAAACAGTGGCGGAGCTAGTGGGGGGCAAAGACACGTCCCTTTATGACAACAATTAGTCCTGGCTTGTTCTCAATCATTTTCCTTTATTGACGCGTTTTCCAATTATTGTAATTGGCAACTGAAGACGCGGTTTCTCTCCATATGCGATCTAACAGCGATTAAATCATGGGCAAAATTCAGAACAGAAAAATAATTTACTTATTAATAGGCCAATGTTTCGCTTTGATTGAACTGGTCCGCGTTTCACTCTTGGAATTGTGTGGGTTGATAAAAAAAAAAAAGTGGCACTCGGCAGCTAAATAGGCTATAAAAAGCGTGCGGCTCCAGCTATTTGCGCAGGTATGCCATTTTGAAAAACATTGATTTAAATACAGCAAATACGTGTCCAGATGAATGATTGTCATCTTACCTAATCGGGGAGAACAAGCAGCACCTGTTAAGTGTGGAGTGCTCTCGGAGTGAACCTTTTGTTAATTATGAAAATGACTGATAGCAGGTCAGGACTAATAATTGTTTTAAACAGAAGTTTTGTGCATCCCAATTCTCTGTTCTTGTTCCGCCACTGAACTGAATTTCGCATATGGAGAGAAACCGTGTCTTCAGTTACAAATTACGATAATTGGAAAATGCGTCAATAAAGGAAAATGATTGAGAACTAGCCAGGACTAATTGTTGTCATAAAGTGACATGTCTGTGCCCCCCCACTAGCTACGCCACTGATTGGTCGCTTGAGCAGGTTTTTCAGATAGTCTTGCATCTGTACATGTTTTGTATTGAGTTTTTACTATTTTCTTCCTGTTTTGGTTTGTTTTGAGAACATTCTTTTGAGTGACCAGTTGTTTTATTTGTGATGCATTCTGTAATCACTGTTGATGTAATGGTTCAATAAATGGGACCTTAAGAATAAAAAAAACTCCTCTCTCTCTCTCTGCTTCTCTCTATCTCTCCCTCTTTCTCTCTCTCACTCTGTCTCTCTCTCCCTCCCTCTCTCCCTTCATTAGTACAGCAGGTGTCACTCAGGGCTCTGGCTGGACTTCATTACTCAGTGCAGAGCAGAGAGGAGATTAGCGGGAGTCCAGAGGTCATGCAGTGCAGGCAGAGAATCATTAGGACTGCGCTAAGGACAGTGCAAGGTCACTACCCCTCAAACGCTAAAGACGAGAGAGAAATACTGAGAGCAGCTGCTATATCACAGCATTTAATCACCACAGTGAAAAAGAACAGCATTTGTGTTCTGTGCATGTACGACCGAAGCCAAGTCAAAGAGATCCTATAGCTTTTACATTTCCATGAAATTCATGAGGAATGTTTCCAGCAGCTTGTTGAAGCCATGACATGAGTCTAGAGCAGGTCCCACCCCAGGAATATCGGTGGCCACCCAGCTCCTATCCTAAGAGAATGTCCCGAAGTAAATAATAGCAATAAAGCAGAATCCGTTCAAAAAGTTGCAAAGACAATGGACAAGGAAAGAAAAATGGAAAAAAGACAGGAAAATTTGGGAAATGTAATATCAGTAACTGAAACATTTAATAAATGTTCGATATTATTTGGTATTTATATTTCTCCTTTTAAAATGTGTTTTTCATCCATACCACCTATTATTGAAGAATAAAAACCAAAAAATTAACTATCAAAACTAGGGGCAAAGAGAATGACATTGTTTTCACTGAATTTATACCATGTCAGCGTACAGTACATCCACTCCAGTTACCAGCGGTGTTCCCCAGGGCTCTGTTCTGGGCCCTCTCCTTTTTATAATCTACCTTCTACCCCTTGGCAATATTTTCAGAAAATCTGGTGGGCAGTTTCATTGTTACGCGGATGACACCCAGCTCTATCTTTCCACTAAACCTAATTCTGCCCCCCCCCCCTTCCTTTTCTGTATGTTTACTTGAAATCAAATCCTGGTTCACACTCAACTTCCTGAAACTAAACAGTACTCCTTCTTGGTTCCAAATCCACCCTAGCCAACCCTGACAGTTTTACCCTTACCATTGACAACTCAACAGTCTACCCTTCCCACGCGGTCTGCATACTCTCATTTATGCAACATCAATCGTATCCCCCCTTCTCTTACGCCTACCAGCACCGTTACTCTCATTCACGCCCTGGTTACATCCCGTCTAGATTACTGCAATTCCCTCCTCATTGGTCTTCCACTTAAGTATCTCCATAAACTACCTCTGGTCCAGAATTCAGCTGCTCGCATAATTACTAGAACTCCCTCCATCAATCATATTACTCCTGCTCTCCAGCAACTACACTGGCTGCCTGTTAAGTCCTGCATCAACTACAAGACACTGTTACTCACCTTTAAGGCCCTCCATAACCTAGCCCCTTCATATGTCACAGAACTTCTCCATGCCTGTGCTCCCTCTCGTACCCTCAGATCCTCCTCTACCTCCCAACTTACCACTCCCCCTGCCCATCTGATTGGCATGGGATCCAGAGCCTTTAGCCGTTGTGCCCCCCGCCTCTGGAATGTCCTGCCACAAGATATTCGCACAATAGACGATATCCCCACCTTTGTTTCCCGTCTCAAAACATCTTCTCACACAGGCCTATTCTTTCTGATTTGGAATGCTTAGATTAGGTTTTTATAACTGTTTTAGTATTGTTGTAAAATTTGTCAATTTTGTAAACTGTGTAATGTTTTTTTTCTTCTTCTGTATACTTGCACTTGTTTTTGACTTTGTACGGTGACCTTGCGTGCTCTGAACGGCACCTTTAAATAAAATGAATTATTATTATTATTACATTTACACACTAAATTACAGAATTCCAAGCAAGGATATTGAAGAAAACATCTCAAAAAAAAAAACACCTCTTCACGTTTTAAATACACTAAGCAATGGATCTGCACATGGATGGATGAAAAAAGCAGGTGAAGAGTTTAAATTCGGTGAAAATAAAGATTATTCACCAGCTTTCAATACGTCAGAACCCTGAGGTGGAAGAGCTTCCTGAGGTAAAAGGAAGGAACAGAGAGAGAAATAGCTGTACACTGGAGCTGGCGAGGGAATGTGTGACTGTATGTCACCAAACAAGATATGTAAAATATCTCTACACTGTGTGTAACTTCATGTATATAACTTACACATTGTGTAAAATAGAAATAGAATCTGTTAGTTTTCATTTAGTCAGTTATTTGATTATTTATATATCAATTTTATTTTATTTATTTTGTTTGGTTACAATATGTCTGTGTAATTGTCAACTACACTGCCCCACAAAGGCTAAGTGCAGCACTACGCAATAATTTCGACAGTAAAAACTGGCCTCGGAGTTTATTTGCTGTCCCAACAAATGAATAGTTAGCACATCTATGGTAGATTATAGTTAACTGATTTACCAAGGTATGATTTCTGTCCGAATAAATCCTGACCTCCTTATACTTTCAGGCCCAAAACTGTGCAACCCACATTTTACCCAATATGTAGTTACTGCACTTAGGCTTTGTAGAGCAGTACAGATTAGTTAAGTAATTATATTGAAACTGTTTATAATTGCTATTGTTTATCTTGAATTATTTACATGTCACTTTCTGTTTCGGCAACATGATTGGTCCAAGCGTCATGATAACGAATTGAATTGAGAGAAAAAGACAGAGAGAGAAAACAAGAGGGCGAAAGTAAGAAGAGAGACGGAATCAGAAATGGGTCACTCAGATGGATACTCCACTCTCGCATTCCAAATGCATCTGTTTATCTTTTCCATCGTCAGACGCCAGCTGCAGCACATCGTTATGTGAGATTTTTTTTTTCTTTTTTCATATCAGGGGCTGAGAGGCGAGCGGGCTCTCCGTGGGAGAAGCGAGCGCGTGGGAGTGCGTCTTCATTCATCTACTTTTAAAAGTCATTTTATTCTGAACGCGGATTTCCCCCACCCGAAACTGTGTTTTCCTCGATCTTTTTCCTTATCTTTCTTTCTCTTCATTTCGGAGTCAGCGGTCGTGCATCTCCAGTCACCTCGCAGTTTTGAACGACGTACGCACCTACAGCGGCTTTCGTCTCTGAGCCAACATGCCGCGCACTACTATAAACGACAGCCAGCAGCCGAGGAGAGGCGTATCTCTTAGTGATGAGAACAGGTTGCCCGTGGGAGTTCAGGATATGGCTGAGAGGAAATTTTTATTTTTTTATTTATACATATATTTATTTTTATTTTCATTTTTTTCAAAGAACCACAAAGTGATGTGTTTGCATAACAGAATAGATAATGAACCTGGTGGCCAGGTGATGCTGAACGCGTAACGTTCCAATTCAGTCTCAAGATCGAGAAATCCCAAGTCCCAGCCACATTCCGATAGCTTAGTCTTCAATCACTTGAAACTTCTATGATTTTAACACGTTTTAAGTCATCAAGTTGGAAAAATTCAAGCTAGGTCGACTCAACAGCCTCTATTTCGGTGAGAAAATTACAAGTTTATGTTCAAATGATTACTTGAAATATGAGGCAATAACAAAAGCCTCAATTATTCATACAGCGCATCCCATGTTCCTGACAGCCATTTCTTGCTCTTGAGAAATATATGAATTTTATTAATGACGCCAGACGATTGATCGATATCTGAGTCAGGTGCAAGGAATGAAGGATGCATAATATAAGCGATTGAAAAGACCCCTTGCACTTGCCAGGGATTCCATAGATGGTTTGATTTGCCGTGACACAGAAAATAAATTATTCATGCCTCCAGTAAAAGACCCGAGGGAAAGAAGCAGGGATAGAGAAAGTGAGAAACAGACAGAGAGAGAGAAGAGAAAGAGAGAGAGAGAGAGAGAGAGAGAGAGAGAGAGAGAGAGAGAGAGAGGAGACCACCTGGGACTGATCAGGTCAAGTTTTCCCACTAAGCATGGAAAACACATGCTATAACAGTCAGGCACACACTATGCATGACACCAAATGTCATCACTACCGTTCACGTTGATGTTGCTGCCTGTTAATCGACCTATGAAAAATTGTATCTCAGCTGCATACGGTTGACAGCCTCTCTGTAAGATAAGTTCAGATATACTTTATTGAACCTCATGGGGTAATCTGTCCTCCGCATTTGACCCATCATAGTTATTTAGGTGCAGTGGGCAGCCACAGTGTAGCACCGGGGGACAAACTCCAGTCCTAAAGCCCGTTCTTTGGTCAGGGACAGTGTTAGGAGTGTTCCTCTCTTGAGCTTGTCTTTCAGAGATGGCAAATGCGGCATAAAACCCATGCAAACACAGGTAGAGAACATACAAACTCAACGCAGAGAGGTTCTGGCCCACCAAGGCTCAAACCCGGAACCTTCTTAATGCAAGGAAACAGTGCTTACTGCTGCACCACCCTCCGTGCGCATTAACCAATCGAATTTCAGAGCAGTGATTTTACTCAGCAGTGTTGAGAACATTCACGACACCCTTGCTTTCAAATTTGCACATGAAGATGTGCTTCCCAGCAGTGGTTGGCTGACTGTTGGTTGCCCCTTTGTGCTCATTGGCCAGCCTAACCAATCAAATTGCAGAGTAATGGTTCTATTCAGTGGCACCAGAAACAGAGCGCAAGGAAGACTTACGATGTTCATCAAGGTCAGCAGGTACCTCTGGACGTTCTCCTTCCCATGGAACTGGACCACGGAGTAGTCCACTCCGAGCAGAACCTCGATGCTGTACAGCGGCTCTTCCGCCTGTCGGCGGCTCCTCCGGGCCTGGGTTCTGTTCAGGTTCTGCTCCACTCCTTTGTACAGAGTCTCCAGGTCCCTCAGTCCATCCAGCCCAGAACCTAGTGGAAGGAACCATAGGTCACAGTGAGAACTTCTGCTCAATTCACCCAACCGACAAAAGCCAGCAAGGGCTGATTGGGATAGTTTGATTGGCCATCACAGGGGTGGAAAATCTCAGTGCCCCAAGGTTTGTTAGATTGGAATACTAAAAAAGAAAAATCATTCATTTAATGTCAACTGGTCAAACAATAATGAGTAAAGTGACTTCCAATAACTTTAATTGAACTGGCCCGAAATCACAAAATTTAATCAGAAGTTACTTAAAGCAATTGTTCTGTAGAACCAGTTGACATAACAGCTTTGAGTGAACATTTTATTATTTTTGTGCCCACCAGTTACCCTAGCAAAGTGTCACAACCCTCGTGTGAATCCTTAATGTGTCTCTTCGCAATTCAGCAGCTTGCGCGTCGATTAGATGAATGCGTGTTGTGATTGGTCTCTGTCGCGTGCGTGTTCCCCTCTCGCTTCAATCTTGTCACGCTCTCGTTTCCTACAAAGGGAGTGGCACTTAAGCCCACTAGTTCGTGAGCTTGTTGCTGGATTGTAAAGTTGCATTCATACTGAAATCCCCGTCACATGTGTGCTAGCAAAACTTCTTCGTCTTCGTCTAAACTAGTACTTTAGTGGCAGCCGAAGTCTCTTTGAAATCTTTATTGTCATTGGTTAATTCAAACAGGCTTCCAATCCTAATCAGAGTCCAGGATTAGACCGAGTTCAAGTTATCTTAATTCAATACTTCTCTTCAACTCTAGTTTTCAAGAACAAACTTCCATTCCTCATCTGGGTCGAGAACTGGGACCGTGTTCTTGTTAACCCCAGCAAGGTTACTCTCTTTACCAAGTTTGTCAGGAACAAGCTTCCGACCCTGAGCTGGGGTCAGGACTGGGAGCAAATTCCTCTCAAACATCAACCCTCCTCTTCATGGGCAGTCCAGTGCTGGAGAGCAGTTCAACATCTTGCAACACGCCGGAAGCCACTGGCTGGCGACAGCAGCCAAAGCATTGCCTGCTACACCTGTGCTGAACTGTTGATATGCTTTGTCATGTATTTCAATGGCTTTCTGGCTGATAGGTATACTTTGGCTGACAGGCAGACAGAAAAAAGGTGAGTACACTCCACAGTCCTGTATATACCCTCCACTACACCACTGGACATTTCATAACGCAACACAATTATTTTAAAACCCATTCATTTGCTTGAAAAGAAACATCAGTGAAAAGTCAGATGGCTTGAACGTTAGAACTAATTAAATAATTACAGCCAGAAGGTGGTGTGAAAAAAAGGGACAGGTCTTGCTCACCGCTAGGCTTACATAAATGTCACATGACTAAAAGGCAGGTATGAACTTGCAGGAGGCAGGAGACTGAAGTTTTCATAAAGCAGGAAAGCCTATGTAATGGCATTAGCAACTGCAGATTTTTTTCCAGGTTGATTTCTGTCAGTTATTCTTTTATTGTCGGAGTCTTCTCGTCTCTCTTTCGCGGAGAGTGAGGGGCACAGCGTGGGAGGAGCCCCACCGGGGACCTGTCCTGTCTCTCTGTCAGCTGGCCCATCCATCACAAAGTCCTCGCGCAACGTTGCCCCGGCAACCCTTTCTCCGATGAACCGGCGGAAACTAAGTATTGTCTCCAGCCGGTTACGCGTCGAGACAGAAATGAAATGAATAGCTGCATGGTAGCTCTAAGTGACAGCGTCAAAACTGCAAATGACTTATGGAGTGGAAATTAAAAAACTGACTCTCGTGGGTAAATGATTATTACCATTTCTGCATTCATCTTGTGCTCTTGTCATATTTTCTGTTTTTTCTTCTCTTGTGTGTGTGTGTGTGTGTGTGTGTGTGTTTGTTTTTTTTTTGTTTGTTTGTTTTTTTCTTAAGTAAACGAGAGACAAGACAGTATTGAAGAACGACATAAGTGTTTCACGAAGTGGAGCGTTTTTTTTTTTTTTTTTACGCAGGGGAAAATTTCTGTTTGATTTCCACTTGGAAATGTTAATGAGTTTTACTCGTAACCTCGTGAAGATTCATCTCTGTGAGCACCTTTGAGATTATCCACAGGCGACAATTCTGTCTCCTCTATGTGTCTGTATGTCCCATAGGACCGATAAGGAAAAAGTGCAAAGCAGCACAGCTTCTAAAACTACAGTCATTCTTATATTTGCCTTCCTGCTAGAAGGAATTAATAGTGACATGAATGTTAAAGCATTTTCCCTCACATTTCGGAATATGTAGAGCCATTTGCAAGCGTGGCTCTTTGCTTCAAAGTCCGGCGAAATCAATACCATAGACCCTTTCTTACTAACCACCAGTCAAATACAGAATTTTTTCAATGATATGTGCCTTTTGTTATCTCAACATTATTTGAATTTTCAAGTCACCTGGAAGTTCAGTCAAGCTCAAAGACCTTAATTTGTTGACTTGGTGAGCACATATTCCTAATCATCTATTTTTAGAGCAGTTTTTATTTGCAGAAATACAAGACACCCCATACCACACTCCTTCACTTACAGTCCTTTTCGTATGTGGTGATCAGACGTTCAATAAAAACTGTAATTAAAAGTGATTCGTTAGTGAGAGAGATTGTCTTCAGTGGCTAGAGTAATTTATCCTGCCCCCGTGAGGAATTCCAGAAGGGCACCTTTGGCCCATGTCGTTCAAACAAATTCATTCTGTCTTCTATGTGTTAACGAATATGGTTTTCTTTTACTTCAGACAGAAGTCTTTTTCTTCTGTATGAAGTAGAAGAAAACAATATTTAATGAATCCTAAGTTTTTTGTTTTTTTTTTACTTCCCCTAGAAACAACTGCGCCGCTAGGAAGCCGTGATACTGTGTGTGACGGGCAGCTCAGCGCGGATCTGTGGGGCTAAAACTCAGGGCGTAAAACAATAATACGTCTTCACACAAATTAAGAATAAAATCATGGATGACAAACGGACTGAAAGGAAGCTAATGAGTGAAAACTGAGCCCTGCTTGACCGAGACCGTCACGTGGGTGCTATTTCACAAACACAGTCCTCAGACTTAGATTGTGAGAATGATATGATGCAAACAGGATAACTTTGGAATGATGCTAACGCCAAGCTAAGCACAGAAGCTCTGTCATTCCCCTGCTTCCTGCTCAAAATACCCTTCCTCCACTCAACATCTGGATCTCCACACTCCTGCTTTTGCATTAAAAGCCCCTCAGAATCTCATTTGCCACAGCCCTGCTGTCCAGACTCTGCCACACCTGTGATGATTCTCATTTGAATGGGGCCTTCATGAAGCCTCCAGCAGAAATAACTGTTCATTTCAGCTGTTGGTTGTTTTATTTTTTTCCACCACACAGCACATGAGGAACAGATTCATAGAAGATAGGAAAACATTTCCCACATTTCTTAGCAGGGACAAGGCTGCCCAGTCCAGAAGGATTTATATAGAGCCTGATTAAGGTAGCACACATGCCAGTCATCCCATCACCTGGGATTCTCAAACGAATTTCAAATGAAAGAATATCTGTCTTTTGGGCCTTTCTACAGATGCAAACATTTCAGCTCAGAAAAAAAAAAAATGTTTTGATTCGCCGGTACTTTAACGGGGTCAAATTAAGATTTTTTGGTTCTTCCCTTAATGAGTTCTGTAGTCTTTTTTGCAATTAAAACGTCTGCTAAGTTAAAAACCCGAAGTCCTTGCCAAGACAGTTATACCCTCTGACAGAAAACACAGCTCCTGAACAGTCTGAAACGCCTTGTTGGTAGTTCAGTCTTCTCACCCGTAACATGTCTACGTCAGGATGTAATACAATTGCATAATTCACGCATAGTAGCTTGTGAGGCACGCCTTCAAACATAGGTAGATAGAAAGGAGGCTGAGAGGAGTTTTGTTAGTCTGTATTGCCATGTTGAGAAGACGTTATTTCCTTCAGTGCGAAGGCAAATTCACGTTGTATAGACTTTTATTGTGTTCCCCTAATTTTTACCAACTAATGTTTCCTGAACCGCGGCCGAGCAATCACAACAGAGTGAGTTTAAGACAGGGATCCTTTCAAAGACAGGAACCAAAACAGCTCGTTTCAGACAGAGTGAGCCAGAGGTAACAGGTAACAGGTAACAGGTAACAGGCTACTTTAACTCTAACTCTACTACTACTCTAACAGGTTACTTTATTTGTACCCGTAGATAGATTTACTTGCAGCCAGTGAGATAAACATCCACATCCAACATCCAATCCACATACAGGAAACACACTGTTACAACACATATTTAACATAAAATTATGTTTTACAGATAAAGTACTATTAAAAGTAATAAAAGTAAATAAATAAATAAAGATAAAAAGTAAGAGTAAAGGTAAAAGTTCTCAAGGTTCCAACAAATCCAAACATTTAAAAAGAAGAAAACAATCAGTAAAAATCAGTAAAAATCATAAAAATGGCCACTTAATATGCCCCACTAAAAGCAAACTAAAGACCAAAATAAATAAATATGTAAATAAATAAATAGATGTTGGTGCTGCACACACAGCCTGCGCAGCTGTAACTAAGTGCTTTTTGACCACAAAAACATGCAAATGTTTGAAATATATTGAATTAGAGAACAGGCAAAATATGACCCCTTTAAACTGAAAGACGACCTTCGTCTGAAGTGAACTGCAAACGAAAGACCTGCCCCTTAGATGTTACAAAATATGTTTTAGGTAATTTTAAGACAAAGTTGAACTGAATACTTACTTCTTTGGCATCCTGATCAAAACATTGATGGAATCTGCCAACTATCCTTGATCAGTTACGTAAAATGTCCAATAGTAACGGCAAGAGGTAAAAAAAAAAAAAAAAAAAAGCTCTCACTGAAGACCAGAGTTGCCTGCTTGCCTGTGAGTGTTATGACATCCAACTGCTAAGCACACAGGCAATTTAATAAACAATCAACCAGTACAACAAATTCTCTGCTATATAAGCAGACAAATGTGATTGTTGTTTCCGTTAACCTATTGCACATGCACAGTAATTTAACAATGATGCCAGCTAGTCTAACCACACAAGCTAAAACATAAACTAGTCAGTCACCCGCAGGTCGATGTGAATCCCCAGACACTCTATCACTCCCAAAATCGATAGGCTTCGTGATTTTGCCACATGCAAGGTCCATGCCAAATACGCAATGAATCCATAAACAACTATAACCTGTGGAGCGCTCATAAATCTCTACGGATGCCACGCTGGTGGACGCGGCGTAATGATTGCTGATCCATAGCATCCCCGACTCATCGTGGGGGAATACAGTTCGTTTGCTAAACATGCAAGCAGTGTGTAATGATCAAATTCGTGGCAAGCTTCCCAAATCCCAGAGCTATAAAATGAGCGACACACAGCTACTTATGGAAATACCTGCACTATTGTAAATACTCGCTTGATGTCATGTAAAAGACAACTCAGGTTTTACTCAAGCATACTTTGTAGAAAACACACCAAAAAGAAAAAAAAACATCATAAACAATTCTCCCATTCCAGGAAATCCAACACAGAAAGGGTGGGGAACACTAGCTCATGCATTTACCAATTTATCTGGAAAAAAAAGGATGAAACAAGTGAGAATTTAGTAAGACATGAGTTAAGCCTATAAAGACTTTGGTTAAGCTATTGCCATTCGATGTCACTGTCACATGACTGCCGAAGCCTTTCTTGGCCTCTCATTGGTTAAACTTTTTCAAGGGATGGAAAGATAGTGACCTTCAGTTTTTTTTTTTTTTTTTTTTACTCTTTGGTCACATTTTCGTTATGTGAAGCGTTGTACTCCTTTACTGAAAAATCGAAAAAAAATAAATAAAATCCAAATTGTCATAATATCTGGATGCCATATGGGTAATTATTTTATTTCAGGTTGGTTTTGTGTGAAGTTTGCCTCTAAGCAGACCAAAGAATCTATGCACTGTTTGTTTCTGAAACAACCTCTCTGAAACAGTTTTTTTTTTTTTTTTTTTGGAATCTGTAAAGCATATGCCTGCCGATACATAACGAGTACAGATGTGGGTCACTCAGAGTTAAAAATCCAATGAGCAAAAGAGGGATTTCGATTCCAAACTTGAATCAAAACCTCAAGGCATCAATCTCAATCGTATCAGTCTGTGTGCAATCTTTCCCTTTTTTTTAGCAGAACATAAATTATTTTGAAAAAGCTTTCATAACATATAGCACAAAAGATGCAGGCAAACTTGCAATATATCAACTTGGTTCTGTTACAAGTTCAGTTTCAATGTTAAAGAGATATTTTTTAATCTATACTTAACCAGGGTTTTTCAATTGAGAACATGCCTTTCGTTTTCAAGAATGCCCTGGGAGAAATGCCAGGGAAGAGAGAGAGAGAGAGAGAGCAACAGAGAGAGAGATACATGCTAAATTTTCCCTGACTACATCTCTCCAGATGCAAGCTTGAACCAGTAACTAACTCTTCAGTCGCCAAATAAGCAAAGTACCACCTGACTACCCTGCCAAGCCCTTCAGAAAGAACTTACTCAATTCAATCCAGCTGTCAAATGTAAGGCAAAATACTGCTTTAATGATTGGATTTGGGGGTAAAAGTGAGTGGGGTTTGCATACTGCACCTAGAGAAATAAAGACCTTTAACAAAGAAATTGTCTTCCTTTGGTCGTTTTTGGCCATTTCTTAATCAACATACGATGCTATCTCTCATCTCAAAGCGTGACCTGTGCATCAATATCTCAAGAGACAAATGGATCACACACACTTTACTGAATAATTTAGATTAGGCTTGCCCAACCGCAATCGTGGAGATCTGTTATAATCCGGGCAGGAACCAATAGCAGACTCGGTAGTAGAGGCAGAAGATGCGTTTTTTTCTCAGGATTACGGCAACAGTAGACAATGAAAATAAACATGAATGCTCCGAACTAGAAGAACGCGTTAGCATCAGGAACATGACATGATAATCACAGAAGAAGAACAGCTTTTCCATAGCTACAGAAAGATGACCGTTTGGTATGGCCTGACGACCAAGCGTTAGTGAGTGGGAACAGAGAGCTTAATTAAATAGGGAACAGGTAACGAGGAAAAAGGGCGCGGCGAATAGACAAAACTCAACAAGCATGTGGACTAATGAGAAGGAATAAAGGCATTTACAGTGGCAACCATGAATATTAGACTGAGGGAAGATCCTTATCATAAAACATCACCGTGGATTGAAACAGAGATCAAACGTGCAGTATGTTTCAAATCCAGCCCTTACAAAGTATAGCTAAACAGCTAGAGATCTTATCAAGCCACAAAACAGCAGAATCAGATGAGACAGATTATACCCCTGTTCCACAGAGCCTTCTGGCTCATCGATCACTCGTCGGAAGCTAAGTATATTTCTTCCGGTCACCCATGGAAGACTATCGTATCACAGGCCAATGAATCCGTATCAAGTTTGTCCACTATCAGGTCAGTGTCCGACGTGTCGGGCGTGATCCGATGAGGTGAAATCGTCCGATGAAGGAACTAAGCTTAGTTCCTTCATCGGACGATTTCGCCTCATCGGATCAAAGAAATAAACTTTGCTTCCGACGAGTGACCGATGAGCCAGAAAGCTCTGTGGGGGGTATTACAGTTGAGATGAAGAACTACAGGATGACCAGGGTTGGGCAGCCCTGAATTAGAGCTAATACAGTCTTGAGGAGCAGAGTGACATGCAAACATACATTTATTGTAGTTCTTCATTGCATTACTTTACTATTATTTTTTATTATTGCGTAGATTTGTTTTGGTCAGTTACGCTGACATATGGATGATATTAATTTATTGAGAATCTACTGTATATGATTCCTGGATATGCGATATTATTAATTCAGTTTGCCATGACTACCCCAACCCTCTTGATCACCCTAAGGATTAAAATGGAAATGCGTTATCTGTTCCAGCGCGACATGTGTTCATACCCACTCGATATGTGTAAGGAGAGGATAATTAGCATAAATTGTGTAGGTTTTTAACACATGCTTTTCGGGGTGATCTCAGTTATGCGGAGTGGTGCAACAGGTTATATTTCATTTTCAATCTGATTTCCTTCCAAGATGGCACCAGTCTTTCTGTGGGATCGAAAAATTTAATCTGGCACCCTTACTTCCAAAGATGTCAGACTGTTAACCGTCACACAGTGAGGTAAAAATATCACTTCGAGCACAAATAAGCATTTTCACTCAGGGTTGTCGACTGGGACATTCTGACACTGAGTCTTATGCCAAGATACACTTGCATATGCTTGGACTCATGCAAGATATTTTCTCTCCACATTTGCATAGCATTCCAGAAATGTGCTAATATACAGGAGAGTCCAGATCTTTGTAAAAAAAAAAAAAAGAAAGAAATATGACTGGAGAGTGGAGTGAACTTCTCTTGAGTAACATGACACAACTTCCCTCGATTACAAGCTAATGACCACTGGCACAAGTGAGGGTAGGAAGATCTCAAATTGGGCGACATTGTCCCAGGCTTTTGCATAACTGTGCAGTCACAACACAAGTTTTTGAGGCATTTCTTTAAATCAGGGCTCTGAGAATCAGTCAATCCTCCCAACCCTTAGAATCACCATAACTGGACAGCAGGGCAACCTAATGGGACGTTTCTTGACGAGCAGCTGTAGAGTTGCTGGTTCTAACTCCCTAGAGGTGATTGGGATTCTGACATTTATCTGGAGAGATGAAGAATTCTGCCCTTGGGCCCTCAAGCAAGGCCCCTGATCATGAAATCCACATTTCCTGTTTGCAGTTGTTCAATCTGGAATCTCTTCCTGGGCATACATGAAAGAGAGGAACATGTTCTCAGTCGAACTTCCCATGATAAATTAGTGCTAAACATGTAATGCCCCTGTCACTGGCCCATGACAGAAGAACCTGGCCTCTAGGATTAGCAAACACCACAGCTGCGCTCTAATACTTCCCATATTATGAAAATCGCATTTTTCCTTGCCCTTGCACAAATACATAGGTCCTCCCGCAACTAAACACCTTAAAAAACGTGAGACCAAATCGTCTCAGCATTGAAGAGGCCTCCATATAAAAAAAAAAAAAAAATCATCTTTTTGAATGACTCGTTTAGATTCTGGGCCCCTGATGACATCACAAGGGGAATCCGTTGCGCACTTTAGCTTCCTTCAGACAGTTTTAAGTTTTGGCAGCCAATCTTCAATTCATGCAGGAATAAGGCAGCCAATCACAGCAGAGCTTCATTTTCATTGGCTAGCCGCCCACTCAAAACAGTGCATAAATAATGGGGGAAAGCATGAGAGACTGGAAACTGGCTGCAAATTCTTTTTTTTTTTTTTACAAGCTTCAAAACCTTGTTTTACAAGTGCCAGGGAGTCGTCTTAAACTGTTTAAAAATAGAATAATATGGGACCATAGAGAAACCCCTCCTTCACTCTGCATCTTGGCATCTGTTGTTGACCCTGAAGGGGATGACTGGCTACCATGAGAGTGAATATTCAAATACAGAAGGGCATGCTGGGATACATCATTTGTCGCAGCAATCGCTTCTATAAATAGCTTAGTCCCTGCGAACGCTTATTCGTACAAGTAACTGAAATGATGTCAGAATAATTGTGCATCGATGCTAGCAATGACAGATGGCACGAAGACAGATATGTTGTGCACCATGATGACAGTTATTCCCAAAGACCCAAGCATAAATCTAAGTGCATATGACCTGCAGCAGTATTCAACAGCAATTTTTAAAGTAATATAACGTTATTGATCCAATTAATCACGGCATCAAACTGTATTAGTTACAGTAAGTTTTCAGTTCTTTACTTGACATGGCTGCCGCAAAACAACATTCCCTATTAAATTCTCAGAAGTTTAAGTGCCACGTGTCTTAACAACACTTAAGAACGATGTTTTCTGAAAACGATTCTGACATGAGCAAGGAGGCCAGAATTCTCAGGAGCTGGCTCCTCGACTCTATTTCTTCCCTGCCTCTCTGCATAAAAAAAAAAAAAACAAGAATAACTGAGGACAAATGAAATGCAGCTTGGCTGTTACTTTCGCTTCGTATGCGTTAGTGTCCTCAGCCAATTCAGGCATATTCTGTCCCCAACACAGCGTCTCCATGCCGTACTATGCTGAAAATGACAGATCATGCAAGATTATCAACCTAAATAAACTTGATAGCTAAATATTTTTGAAATACACTTTAAAAAGCTGCCCTTCGAAAAGAGCCAGGTCGCCCTCTGCCCAAATTACACCTTATCATTAAGCCTCTACCTGTCCTTGAACTTGTTAACAATGACCGATTCTATCCAGGTGAGCTCACCGACAGACAACGCTATACAGACTCGCTTCATCACACAGACATTACCTGTCTTCCTGCTTACTCCCAATGGAAATGGTCTTATTAGCTTGTTAACTTGGCTAAAAAAATGGGAAATTCCAAAATGGACTAAACCGGGACTTCAGTGTTTATCTTATGTCAGCACTGGCATGATTTTCCTAGTAGATACTCATGGGAAAAGGCCATAAAATATACTCTGATCTGTTCTTTCAGCGAGGGAACCAGTGATGCCGCATAAATTCAGCCAATGGGCTCATACAGTCAACTAAAGTTGAATTTTAACCACTCCCTCCAGCAGGTTAGAATATCTGGTCTGGTGCGCTGGGCATAACTTTAGTTTTTACATCAGCAGAGTTAAAATGTGTACACTTCAAGATCTGCAAAACTCCAGGGAGGTCTGGGGGCTTTTGAAGGAACAGCTGTGCATTTAATAACTTCTGACATTGTCTATACTTCGGACTAGTGTTCAGCTCATCCCAATCATAATACGACATCCCCATCTTTGCTAAATGAAAATATTCTTTTATCGTCGTGCAATTTATTGAGCAGCTATTTGACCTGCATTGCAATAATGGGAGGTTGTATCTTTCCCATCCGCCAATAAATTCTGTCCTTTTCTGGAACAATAGAGGTTGACAGAAAAAAAAAGTGCTCCTATATGTATCAATACAGCTGCCACACTTTAAAAATAATTAAAGTAGTGTTGTGCTCTTTGAAAAACATAACCAAATCCCATCTAACTGAGTGCTTAGAGGGAACTGGATTCGTTCCAGGCCTGACATGAAACCTGCTCTGTTCTGGATGCTGTTCCCAGTTCCGTCGCCAATATGAATGCAGAAATAATCAGAGCTCAGTGAAGGAAATGGCCTAGTGCAGCCCGGCCCCATCAGTAGCTCCAACAAAAATATGTCTGCCCTTGCGATCGAAGGAGAGTGCGACAGCAGGAAATGAGTGAGAGAAAGCAGTGTTGTATTGCCTACTATTTTTTCGCTTCTACACCGCAAATATATTTCACATAATAACACACAACCTGGTGCGAAGTAGTTTCAGCCTCGCAGGTACATCTTAGCAGTCGCTCATGGCTCAGCCGAGACGAGTTCCTGCACTGTGAGATGCCTCGACATGCAGCAGTCACAGGTTCGCAGTTTTTATTAATGTCTTTGAGTTTAGTTCGCCTGTCTTCCTGTACAGAAATGATTTTGGGTGAGTATATACAGGTGGTCATCCCAATTCTTCTCTCTCCTCTGCACCCAGATCGTGTGGCCCAAATGATTTGTGGCAAACTCAAATGTTTTGTAGAAACCTGTTACCTCAAAAAATTATGTGAGCCCCAGCGGTACATTTTTGTCTCTTTTCATTATTCCATTTTAATCTCAATGTCTGCACTGCTCCCTCACACCATTAGTTTCTTATCTATATTTACACACATGACAATAACTGCAGTGGTTACAGCACATGACATGACACAGTCTTGGTCGATACATATTGCCTTCAGATGCACCAATGCACTTGCAGCGGCAACACCTCTTAGACTGTAATAACTTGCCATCAAGACTTCCTTGTTCAACAACACATTAACAGAGGGCTCAAAATGGAATGCATGATTATTTATCCAAAAACTGCGCAAACAAATCCACGATGATACCAGACAAGACCAAACTGGAACCTGCAACCTGGCAACCAACACAACAAGGGTCCGCCTAACAGACTCCCCCAGTAAACAATATTGCATTTTTTTAAACCGAGTGTAACTTCAGAGCAATATCAGGAATGGGCTGATGTTGATTTATGACACAGTGGTATTTCCCCCAGGCAAAAGCATCAAATCAGATTTCCAGCGTTTCTCGGCTTGGCTGGGCCCGCGATTTTGCACAATCCCCTCGCTCTCCCACTATGATTTGGTTCTGCTCCTAGAGCCCGGCTGCCGACGACACGATTAAATTCCACCCACCGCAGACGACAGTTCGTAGAGCGAGAAGCTGCGATAGTTTTTGCGGATGTTCAGCACTTTGGGCTCAACACTGTTGCTCAGGCAGAGCAAAGGAAACAGTAGAGTTGTGTTATTCCTGCTTTTTTTGTTTTCTTTTGTTTATCTGTCTCCATGAAAATACCCAAAACCCGTTTATACCTTCCCTTTACTCCAACCCAAATCCCCCCCCCCTTTCAACTGCCAAAATCCCCCAACACCCGCTTTTAACGTTTTCTCTCATCTGAGACCGTCCCAAGACGTGTCTGGAAATTAAATTGTGACATCGGGGTGGCGAGACCCTGCTCTGTCGCCGTGGCTGCGAGCGATGTGACGGAGACGATCTTATTAGCAGAGTTTTAGAGCTCCCCCGGGTCCTCTCCACTCCTGTCAGGTGGAATTTTAATTACGGGGGGCGAGGTTCATATTTTATTCATTCAATTCACTGACCTTCCGTTCTCTTTGTGTTTCTCCAAAGACCCCCAGAGATGAAGCGCATGAGACAAAAGCCCAGATTCACACACAGATACACACAGACACACAAATACGACCGCGTTCCATGCCAGCACACAGAGAGACACGCACGAGCACGCATTGACACGCATACACACCTGCCCATGAACACACAAACAGTGCAGACAGATGCACAATTATGCACACATACATGTTAATGCACACACATGTCCCACACACATGCACACACACGCACACACACATCCATACCCGCAAAAAAGATTGATTTTGACTCCAAAGAAAGTTTAGTGAAATGTGACAAACGCATTTTCCTCAATAATCCAAGTTACAACATTCAGCCAAAAGCATAGATGAAATAACAGCTGTTCAAACACACAATGTAATTACGCCACAAATAGCGAGGAAAACAATATAAACCGCGGCAAATTATGTCTATTTGAATAATTCTATAAAAACTGTCCAGTGACAACACATGAGATCAAATATTAAATTTAGGAGCAAACTTTAAAAACTCTACACAGTTCTACATTACAGAATAATAACAGATTGTGGATCTGAGGGGCTAAACTGAACATTTTTCAGCCTGTTCGAGAGCAGTCAGTTTCTTTTTGAAAAAACCCAGTTCACAGGATACCAACAAACACACACGCAGGTGCACATCTCCTCAGGATCGAACATCTGTCTGTTTTGATCATACTGCACAAAACTTTACCTTTTTTCCTAGAGACAGCCTGTCCAGTTTCTGGGAGAAGTCCAACTCACTGGTGCTTTGATAAAATCTGGCTTTTTTTATATTTTAGTGTTGTTCTTTAGTCAGAAACCTTTGCTCCTTTTGAATCCCATCTTAGCAGAGGCGAGATGAGTTTGTCAACAAACAGGAGACAGAGAAGAAATATCCAGCTGCCAATCAGGTGTGGCGGCCCTGAGCATTGCCCGGTACTTTTTGCATTGTGTGTGGAGTGAGGATGCGTGTGCAAGCATTTGTGTGTGTGTGTGTGTGTGTGTGTGTGTGTGTAAAAATAAAACCAGCTGTGTGAGCATTACATACACACACATAGAAGCATGCATGAGTATATACCTGGATACACACACAAACAGTCATGACAACTAAACACCAATCAGCCACAACCTTAAAACCACCAGCTCCATCAAACTGATGTCACCTGAATTCCCAAACTCAGGGTTTCCCAGCAGAACATTTCCCAGAGTAACACACTCCCTCCACCAGCTTGTCTTCTTCCCACAGTGCATCCTGATGCGATCTGTACCTCCCAGGTAAATGGTACTCATGTAACCAGCAGATGCACATGATGTAAAAGAAATGGGACTCACTGGACCAGGCAACCTTCTTTAACTGCTCCCAGGTCCAGTTCTGAAGTTCAGGTGCCCATTGTAGGTGCTTTCGGCAGCGGATTGGGCTTGAAGTGAGCACTCTGACTGGTCTGCATCTAAAAACTGCTAAACGCACCTGGATGCGATTCACAGTGCATTGCGACACGTTCCGGATGGGACAGTCCTTCTTGCCTTTGTGCATCGATAAGCCTTAGGCACCTAACTCCCTTTCACTGATTCATGGTTTGTCCCTCCTTGGACCACTGTCAGTAGTTACAGACCACGGCTGACAGGGGGCACCCAAAAAGGCTTGCTGCTATGTAAATGCTCTGACCCACTCATCTAGCCATGACAATTTGGCCCTGACAAACTTGCTCAGGTCTCATTTCTCCTGCATCCAACACATTGAAAACTATAACTGGGTGTTCGCTTACCATCTAAGGTCTGTCGATAGACCCTGACATACGCCGTTGGTGCGAGATAATAAATGTTATTTGTGTCAGTTGTGAATGGTTTTCATGTTTTGGCTCATTGGTGTGTATATACAGTTACGAACACTCAAATATACATGCATGCATTACACACAAAGTGGTGCGTGATACATTTTGTGTATGTGCACAAGTAGGCACACACACACACACACACACACACACACACACATATTGATAAAAGTGCTTGTATGTGCCCATGCACTAAATGTATTACACACCACTTTTTTCCAACAGAGACAACTGCAGGAAAAATTTAAAAGAGCACAGTTAATTAACAAAGGGACAAAAAGATAAAAACACAGGTCCCTGTGGTCAGTGGAAGCTAACAGTTTGCTCCAGCGTGTGTGTTCATTCCAGCTTTTCATCTGACTTCTTACCTAATGCTGCATTCAGCCTCGGAGGCTGTTGAGAGACTTTTACAACAAAAAAGTTTTCTTGTGCGCACAGTACAAAGCGACCTTGAAATCCATAAATCCAAGGGGATTCATTCAATAATGAAATAATAAACCGCATTTATGCGCCATCATGCCTCATAACATTTGTTAAAAACCAGCTCCTTTCCTGCTGAGCAAATCTTGATTTCAGATTCACATCAGGTGTGAGCACTGACAGTGCTTCCAGACACCCAACTGACAACAGCATTCTCCTAGAGCCCCAATTTACGACTTTCGACAGTAAATAGACCAGGGGCTCTACACCTCACCCAGAGAGGGCTGGTGTAGGTGCAGATTTTCATTCCAACCATGCAGTTACAATCCTGATTCCATCAGTCCAAGCCAAGAGCCTCTGCTGAAGACTTTCATCAGTGAAATCAGGTGAGTGAGTGCTTGGTTGGAATGAAAGACTGTAATCACACTGGCCGTTTCAGAACGCAGTTAAGAACCTCTACTCAAAACAAAAATACAAATTCACTGTAAATAAAAATATTTTCATTGTGTATATAAGCCAGGCCACTGCAATGGAAGGACAAACAAGTAAGCTGGAGAGAGTGGCGACAAGCACAATCAGGGAATGAGTTGTTAATATTACTCAAAAGATGCAGAAAAAATGTTTTCTCTGTACACATACATCACCTGGGAAATGCCAAATGTCAAAGCAGGACTCCTTATCAGAAAATAATTAGCTTATTAGCACTAAGATAACCATGAAAGATGTGAATGCAAGAATCACAGTATATAATTGATGCTTTGTAAAAGATAATGGATTAGTCCCATCAATTTAATCATGAAAATGAATGCAAATTTCAAGAACTTCACCAATACTTTGGATGAATCAACACAATTTGTATGATGGTTAATTACAAATAAATAATATGCATTGGTTACTACTGTTCTTGAATAGTATTACGAGATAGGCTCCACTCAGCTTTGCAACAGCATTGATTTTGAACATTCCTGGAAATAAGAGGTCCTTCTGCAGGGAAACTCGGACAGCATACGGATGAACAGGGATGAGACCTGAAGTGCCTGAATAGGATGACTGTCCAATTCTCCTCATCGAGCATTTGGAAATGCTAAAGTGAAGGCGAGCACCTCGCTCAAGGGCGTGACCAGCGTAAGGACACAATCTGTGAATACAATTATAATTCCTTGGTTGTTAGCCAGATGCATTCTCACATGCTGCAGGAATACTGCTAGCCCGTTGTTGCACACACAGCTCTCCTCAACATAACTGTTCCCAACTAAATAACTGAATCACTGATGGAGGTTTGGGAGTTTGGACTGATGGCGGTTTGGCAGTTTGTGCAGATGAAGGTTTGGGAGTTTGGACTGAAGAATGTTTGACAGCTTGTACTGATGAAGGTTTGGGAGTTTGTACTGATTGAAGATTTGGCAGTTTGTACTGATGAAGGTTTGGGAGTTTGTACTGATGGTGGTTTCACAGTTTGTACTCATGAACGTTTGACAGTTTGGTTTGATGAAGGTTTGGGAGTTTGGACTGATGAAGTTTTGAGAGTTTGTACTGATGGAGGCTTGGCAGTTTGTACTGATGAAGGTTTGACAGTTTGGTCTGAAGAAGGTTTGGGAGTTTGGACTGATGAAGTTTTAGGAGTCATGACCATGACTTCTGTTTTATCTCAATTTAGATACAGACAGTGATGAGTCCTGCACAACTTTATATCAAAGAGAAAATCCAAGAGATAATCAATTGGTTGGAAACTGTAAGGGGTGGCAGATATCAACTAAATAGGATGGGTCCAAAAATTGAACCTTGGGGCACACTGCAAGCAATGCTAACTCCCATTGAGAAGAATTCATTAACCAATGCATAATATTCACGACCAAACAGAACCAAATAAGAGCTGTTTCTGACAGACCAACCCATATACTCCACCTTACATATAAGGATCTCATGATGGTAATCATGGGTGGGCATTCAGACTGGTCCTTTATAAACCAGGCCCTCAGTGACTGTGCATACATCAACACACTGGTCCTCACACAGGTCTGGGTAACCAAAGGCCTATGGGACAATGTGATAAAAATTCAAGAGGACACTCAGATGTTTTAGATGCAGGTGCTATATTCAGCTCAGACATTCAGATTGACAGCAGCGTAAACAAGCTGATTACAGTTGATGTGTTCATTCAAAGTGACTCACAGTGGATTAGATTAGTTGGGGACTGATCCCCTTAAGTAGTGTGGCCTTACCATTATAGGCAGTGTAAGTCATAGTATTATAACTACGGGTGCACACTACACCTCATTAGTATTCATTGTGACAGCACTGTTATTGCACACTCCACCTCATAGACAGGCATTAGAATGGTACAGACTGCAGTGTTCACTGTGGTAGTACTGTTGGAGCACACTCTACCCCAAAGACTGGCATTAGAAAAGTACGGACTGCAGTATTCACTGTGGTAGTATTGTTGGACTGCCTCAGTCTGGCATTAGAGAGATGGACACAGGTGGATGAGGAGGACCTCTTACCTGGAGAGGGGTAGTTCAGGGGATGATTGACAGGAGGCCTCTTGACAGCTGATGAACGATACACTATGTGAGGCCGGCCCACCCTCCCTTCCTCCTCCCCAGTCACATGACCTCCCCGCTCCAGGGGCTCGATCAAGAACTCCTCCTCCTCTGTGCGAATCATCCCGGCCTGAGAGGAAGGGAGCGAGGGAATCAAGTCAAGTCAGGTTTATCTATATCGCACACTTCATCATGCAACAGGCGCGGACTCAATGCGCTTAAAATAAGAATAAAAAAAATAGACATTATGCATGACAAATTTGAAAAAAATAAAAACACATAAGAAAGGAAGACATTGCATATACAAAAACATATCAGATGAAAACATGAAATAAAATGTATAAAGTGAGAAGCTAACACAATTAAATAAAAAGGAATCAGATAAAAAGGTATTACCATGATTCACCTCCGCCAAGGAGGTGTATGTTTTTGCCAGCGTTTATCTGTTTGTCTGTTAAGGATATCCTGCAAAGATTTTAACCAAAAATCTTAGATGCAAAGAGGAACAAGTGAGATAAATTTGGCATATCTAGGCAAAAGACAGACAGACAGATGATATAGGCCAAAGTTCAAATCAGCTATGCTGGCAGAATGGCGGGCCGGATTTCAATCAGAATGCTTTTTGGTTTGCTGCCACCTGGCGGTGGAATATCAACACCCTACATCAAACAGAATAAATGGAATTGGAGTGGTTTCAAGTCTCTTGCTGTAATAATAATAATAGTAATAATAAACAAGAGCAAAATGTGTTTTACCCTAACCCCCAACCCGGATCCTTTAATCAATTGGTCCTTGTGTCATTTCTGACCTTCTCTGCTGGACTCTTGGCCCATTGCCAATGGCTAGATTTGAACTTTGGCCTATATCTCAGCTGTACTTTTCCTAATTTGTTGTCAGCAAGTTTGTTGTGCTAAAACACCCTGCAAAGTTTGGTTAAAATCTATGCAACCATTTTTGAGATATGTTGCTAACAGACAGACAGACAGACAGACAGACAAAAAAAGGTCATTCATAGAATGGCCAAAATCTCTGAAACAGAATGAATGGAATGGAGTTGGTTTCAAGTCTCTAGC
The DNA here is from genome assembly GCA_029692085.1 of Gymnothorax javanicus. Taxonomy (NCBI): domain Eukaryota; kingdom Metazoa; phylum Chordata; class Actinopteri; order Anguilliformes; family Muraenidae; genus Gymnothorax; species Gymnothorax javanicus. The sequence goes on along the minus strand of CM056199.1, from coordinate 1,148,272 downwards.
TGTAATAGTAGTGAAGTTATGAACCAAAATGTGTTTTGGACCTTTCTGGTGAGCTTGACCTTAACCTTTGACCTTTGGCCTCGAAAAGAGACCCGGTGACCAATTTGACCATTTGAAGATAATGTGAAAAATTGGGCCTTTGCACAAACAAAATAGTGCAGTGAAACTTAAGCGCAGGTAACCTTTGACCTAGGCCTAGTGAGTTTATCAAATGCAGGCCCTAGTTTATCAACAACTTTGGTTTGAAGTGCACCCGATTAGAAGCAAAGCTATGGCCACTTATGTGTTTTTGACATTTTGTGTGACCTTGTCCTTTGTGTAGATTTACCAAAATAGTGCAGTACCTAGGTCAAGTGACATAGACCTTTCGTTTATGAATAATATGCACTTGGTTTGAAGTCTCTACAACGATTAGAACCAAAGATATGGCTTCTTATGTGTTTTTGACCTTTTGTGTGACCTTGACCTTGACCTAGATTCCTTCAAGTAAGACCCTTTCATTTACCAATATGCACTTGGTTTGAAGTGTCAGTGATTAGAACCAAGTGCCTGTCCTTTGTTGACCTTGACCTTGAAATTTGAGCTAGATTCACCAAAAACTGTGGAGTGCCTGTCCTATGTTGACAAAATATGAGCTAAATTAAGCAAACACACCACAGTGCAAACAAACAAACGAACAGAGTAATATACTTGCGGAATCCTAGATTCCGGCAAGTAACAAACAAACCAACCAACGCCAGCAAAAACATACACCTCCTTGGCGGAGGTGAATATTAAAGAATAATTGAGGGAGAGAGGAGGAAGTAAAAAAGAGAGGGAGTAGGAGAGAGGGAGAGAAGAAGAGAGCGATAGAGAGAGGGAGAGAAGGAAAGAGAGCAATAGAGAGGGGGAGAGAAGGAAAGAGAGCAATAGAGAGGGGGAGAGAAGGAAAGAGAGCAATAGAGAGGGGGAGAGCTTGGAGGAGAGAGAAAAGAGGGAAACAGAGAGAGGATGAGAGTGTAATAATGCATGAATAACTAATTCCATGATTCCACAGCCCAGTTCAAACCATGCACATATGTTATTGCCTTTTCAGGCTAAACAAAGTTTGTTCCACCCAGTATTTTCCTTTGTTACTGGAACAATAAATTATTTTTCCATCCAAGACAAACCATGGAAACTGAATGAATGATACTTTACAAATGGAACTTATGTGTATCACTGGAACTTGGAGTTAATCAAAATAACACATCAATAAGTTAAACTTTTTCCTAGTTCTGGATTTGACCCTACAACCCAGTCATTATAAGCTGGTTTCCCTCCCAGAATCCTACCGTTGTGACCGCTGAGAATGCAATTATTTGCTTGTTAAACCTGCAAACAAGATTATATAATGCCATTCAGAAGTCAGTTGTGACCACACAGTTAAGCCCAGGCATGACATTATTCGGAAACGGTTAATAAACGAGGCCTCAAATGTGCAGAGGTGGTGTTTCTGTGGCAGTACTGTCCATGAAGCCACACTGAATGACTTTCCCAGAGTCCCAGCAAAAAATAAGTCCAAACCAGCATCCTTGCTCCAAACCCCCAATCACCTTTAAATTTCCCCTGCCCTTCCCTTCCCTCCCCGAGTCCCACCACCCTCCCCTTCCCCCCATGCACACACACTGCTCACCCTGTCAAAAGTGCAGCAAGCCAGAAACAAGAGCCTATAATCCTTCGAGGAGCCGCATTTTTCGGGATTTTTTTTTTTCCTCTCAGAATTCAGAATTCAGCGTTCCGGAACTCCATTGTTTTAGTTGCCAGCAGTGATTGTTACATCAGCACTCTAGAATGTTCAGGCAAGAACATTCCGAGCAGACATCGGCGATGATCTCACGCCTTAAAGCAGAGCTCCCAAAATCTAGCACCCAGAATCCAAATCCAGCCCTGGCTTTCTCTCCATCCGGGCAATTACAAGAACAGTTATCACCACTAACTGGCCAGACTGTCATCACACCTGACTGCCACATAAAGGGAGGGTGGAAAACCAGTAGTTCTTGGCCCTCGTGGACCGTGATTTGGGGATTCCTGGCTTAAAGCGTTGAGTCTGCATCCCTGATCCTACAGGCTGGGACAAACCAAACATTAAGGCCACTCCTGCGTCCTCACAGCCATTAAATCTATTGCTATTGTTGGTCTATTAATCCTGGGGATGCATCAACAATGTTTACACTGCCATTATCTCGACAAGTGTTTTATAAACTCTTAATGGAGTCCATATAAATACAACAGAAAACTGCAGGAGCTTAGTTGGAATAATTTAGCATCGGTTAGCATATCGTAGGCGAGGTTCACTGTTGATCAAAGCAGCAGCATGAATTGGAGAGGAGCTCAACCAGAGTCTGACAAGCAGGAGGTGATTAAATTAGCTGCAAATGTGCAAGAGCTGGGCTACAGTACAGCTGGAGATTGCTGGATCAGTATTTTTTTTTTTTAACGAGAGCGAAAACGTATTATATGTTTTTATGTTAGTCATTATAACTAATGACTGAATACTATACTGACACTGCAGTGTTGCTTTTTTGCTCCCTGTGTGTGTGTGTGTGTGTGTGTGTGTGTGTGTGTGTGTGTGTGTGTTGTTCTTGTACATGCTACAAGGTGAGGACCAAAAAATGTTTTTTTTTCCCTACAGAGTTGGGACATAATTGGAAATCTCAAATGTCCTCACAACTACAAAGGCAACTTGTGACTTATTAGTTAAGGTTAGAATTAGGGATATGTGTGTGTGTGTGTGTGTGTGTGTGTGTGTGTGTGTGTGCGTGTGCGTGTGCGTGCGTGTGCGTGTGTGTGTGTGTGTGTGACTCTTCTCACTCTTTGTAAAGATGAATACATAAGGCTATGAAAAGATGTGTTGGTAAAAATGTTGAAAGACCAGATGGATTTTATCTGCAAAATATGAGATAAAGTTGGCCCATAATTGAAGTAAAATTACTCAATGGAAAAGTTCGAAAGATGGTTTGAGTGCCAAAAAAAATCGCAGCGGAGAATTGGGGAGGTCGGTTGCATTTTGAGGTCACCAAGCCTCAAAATCTACACCTCTGAGCCAACAAGCTGTTTGAAAGGTTTGGCAGAAAAAAAATCTCTGCTGTCATCAAACCAGAAATGTAAGCACAGGGAATTTTCGGAGCGTCACTGGAACTGCGCGGCTGTTTTTCTTCCGAGGGCCCAGGGGAACTTGTTAGGATACATGCCATGGTCCTCTGCCATCGACGCAAGATTTTAGATCAAGACCTGACAGCTGCTGCCAGAGCTGTAAAACTGGGCTGTGGCTCCATCTTTCAACAGGACAATCCAACAAGAGCACAAAAAAATCACTGTCGAATCAACCTTTTGCGAATGGTCACTCTGGTTTAGGTCCACAGGCTTGAGGTGGGTGGCAGGCCGTGACTTCACTTTTAAATGCAAAATTACCCTTCAGCTCTTCTCAAGTACTTTGGCTGATAAAAATCAAGCAATTTATTTGAATGATCAAGACCAGCACGGAGTCATTAATAATTAAGGACTGATAATGACAGAGATAACAACTGCATGTTAGGACGTGAGATTTACGGTAATAATCTGAATGACTGACAAGAAAATCTAAGCTTTCTTTGAATTCCATCTCCCATTTTCAGAAATTAATTGAAAATTAGGCGATTTATGTTAATGATCCATGATTCAGTATTAAACGTGAGCACTCGGGGAGCAAACCTCCGCCAAGGCCCAACAGTCCCCCTAATGTTGGAGTCACGTGTTAGTACCATTACGATGCATTACCACACAAGTAAAGAATATTTCACATTCACAAGTGACTGTTTATTAGTGAGCACAATTAGGACTGTATCTTAGAATTATGTTTCTCAAGTTAGAAGTGCCATCTCTCACGGGAGAAGAATCCTTTAAAAATTATTCCTGGGTCCAGAATTTGGTCCGGATCACTCCCAAAATGAAATCACTTCTAAGCTGGGCCGAGACACACCTTTGGTAAAAATTTAATAAAAATCTGTCCATACTTTTTCCGTATTGTTGCTAACAAACAAACAAACAAACATACTAACCCACAAATAGAAGGTCAAGATTAATCTCCTCAGTGGAGGTAAAAACATACATTTGAAATGTAAAAAAAAGCTGTGCATGAAGAACCGGCATTGAATGCCACAAATGAAAGGTTTACGCATTCTTGCAAAATGGCTTCACACAGGTTAGGCCAAATGCACAAATTCACATAAATACGTGCCGTTTCACGATTGCCTAATGCTCAGAATGCAATAATTGTATCAACGCATACAATTGGCCACTCATGCTACTGATTAGCCTTTGTCACAACCTGCATGTGAATCCGATTGTTCCTCCTCCCATTCAGCAACCTGCTTGTGTTTTAGATGTATCATCTCCTTTCATTGTTTTAAGCATCTGCTGTCTCCCCCTCCAGGTGTAATGCATTTGTGTTCCCCACTCCTATATGTTCCCGTTGTGTATGTAAGTCTTACTTTGGGTCTACAGAGGTGCTGGATTGTGACACTTGCGAAATACCCTTGAGCAGCCAGTCAATACTTTTCTATTTTGAGAATTTATTGTCTTCAGAAATTATCGTAATCTTTAGTGATAGTAAAATACAGAAGTATTCTTCTTAGTCTTATTAATGGGAACAAGCTCTCAAACCTATTTGCTGGTCTCCAGGATTTGGACTGCATTTCTGTTAACCTGCCCCGGCAATTTGTTCCACTGCTCAGTTTTTTTAGCAGCATGTCCCAAGCATTCGGTGGTCATCGGGATTGGGACAGTGTCCCAGCTAAACTCACCGAATCTGCCTCCCAACAGTTCTGCTCTGGCAAGGGTGATCTCCATCCAGCCACTGGCCGGGCACGGACACGCCCCTTACCCAAGCCCATATACCATCTGATCTGAACTGTCCCCATTAATCTCTGGGCTCTCTGCCACTCATTCATTACTGTATACCTATCAATAAATCCTATTACTGGATTGCACTCAGACTCAGCATCTGGTTCATTGGATCATAACAAGCCTTATTTCTTGTGCAAATCAATTGCTTGATTGTTAATCAAGAAAAGTGAACAGGAATAGATTGCAAGGAATTGTGCACTAAAAGGTGAGGATGCCTACCCTAAGTTACCTCTGACAGCATGTCACTGCATTGGTCAAAAGACCCAGGCGGTGGCTGTTGAAAGGTTTTGGTTGAGCTGAATAGTCTATACATTTGAGGACTAAGAACTGACCAAGGAGATCAGGAGTTATTCTTCATAGTTGACTGACTCCTTCACCCATCTGAAACTACAAGCTCCATTATTTAATAAATGTTTCAAGGGATAGATGGGTGCACAACATCTTGTATTCTGCAGTGAGTGTCCTTTGGAACAACCTGATCATAGATGTTCCCAACAAACAGTTGGAGAGTATAATTACCATGGAACCATGGACCTTCCAACCAAAGATGCCACAAAAACAGCTCCAGTTTGCAAACCTGTTAGAATTATTAGCAAACAGCTAAAGAGAACTTTAATGGCAGCTTTTGTTTTTTTTTTTTTTTTTGAGAATTAGTGCAGTGATGATAAACATAATACGGTGTGGGCTCCTTTTTTTTCACTGATACAAAAAAGAAAGCCTTAAAATCAAAATAAGTCACATCGTTTAATAAGATTCATAGGTTTTTATCATTGTTTAATTTAAATTAAGGTTTATTGCAACAACATGACAGCAGAATAGATTATAAATTTTGTAGTACTTCAAACTGCTGATAAGACAGGCCTCTGTGGTTAAGGTGCGTATTTTCCTTTGAAGGTTATTTCCTTGATTCACAAATCTGCCAAATACAGTGAGAAAAATAGGACCAAGGGTCCTGTAGCTTACCGACTAGCTGTCATATAGCGATGATACAAGTTATGAAAATTTCACGTTCACAGAATGTCAAGTTGTGGTCAGAAAATGGACTTCATATATGACCTTCTAAATGTCTCTATACAAACCTTGGGTCAATCTGTGACCATTTTGGTGATACAAGTCATTGTAATTTCACTGTCAAGTTTGACCCTCAAAGGTCACTGAAGGTCAAGTTCAAGGTCACCCAATGAAACTTCATACATGACTTCCTATATGCCCACAATACAAACCTAACCTCTATCTGTAATAGTGTTGGTGATAGAAGTCAATGAAATTTTGCTATGTGAAGTTTGACCTTCAAAGGTCACTGAAGGTCAAGTTCAAGGCCACCATATGAAAGTTCATGTATGACTTCCTATGCATCTCCAATACAAACCAACACTTAATTTGTAATGATTTTGCTGATAGAAGTCATTGAAATTTCACTATGTGGGGTTTGACCTTCGAAGGTCACCGAAGGTCAAGTTCAAGGCCACCAAATGAAAGTTCATATATGACTTCCTATAAGTGTTCAATACATACATGTTCCCAGTCTTCAATATTTTCAAGCCTAGAAGCCTTTGAAAATTGTAACATTTTGCTTGACGTCAAGTTTGACCTTTCAAGGTAATCTGAGGTCAACTTTAACAGAGCCAAAATATAGCTCATATATAACTTCCTATATGTCAGTAATACAAACTTAATCTCAATCTGCAATCATTTAGCTTCCACAGGTGATTTTGCCCATTCTCCATAAGACCCAATCTTAAAGTACAGCGCCCCCACTAGACCCACTTTTGTCGATTCAATCAAAATGGCACTCGCACTGTACATAAAGTGTATCAATGTGAGTTGATTGCCAGATTTAGAAAAAAAGTATCTGACAGTTTTTGAGAAATAATTTTTTGAAATTTCAAGTCATATCTTTTAACATTGTTAATATTTTCCCTGGCCGGCACTTTTTTCCAGGAACGATTGTAATTCTTGCCTTGGGGCAGGGACTTTAGAGCATTCCTGGAAAACGCCAGCCTCCTGGTTCAAATATGGTGGGCGGGTCATCTGGGATGCTAGTGTTTACACTTATTTACAATGCAAGTGCTAGCATGTTAGCCAAATAGCTATTCACACTCTCTCCAGAGTTTGGTGGGTCCTACTGGGGTCCCACTTGTAATGGAGACATGACACGTGAAGGGCCAGGGGGAAGAGATGATCTGATAAAAGGCCCTGCCTCATACTTAAGTTCTCCCACTGCTTACAATGGAAACCCCCCAACTGGAGGGGCCTTTAGGGCCCTAAAACTGTAAGTGCTGAAGCAGCAGGGGCCCTAGGGCTCAGCTCAAATTCTAAGCACCAGGGATCCGGGGGGCCGCACATTGTAAGCATCAAGGGTCCCAGGGGCCTGACATTGCCAAGACTGTGGATTGGGGCCCTCAGTGGTTAGCCCGTGCTATAAGTAGCCATAAGCCAGTTAATGTATTGTGTACTGAGGACAATGGAATTCAACTTCCCACAGAAGTCCCACAGCCTCTAGTCACGCGTAGCCTGAGGTTCGGAGGCCCCTTAGGAGTCCGAGGCCCCAGGGCACTGGCCCCACTGGCCTGGTCTATGATCCAGCCTTGCTCTTGCCTCATCTCAAATCCAAGAAAGAACAGGGCAGGGTGACAATAATTAAACGTACAAAACCGCACTGTTATACACTCACAACCGAAGACAACATGAAAATGAGATGACAGCGTGTGTCGTTGATGTCTTCCTTTACTCCTCATGAACTTTCGTGGAGCAGGGTGGCCGAGAGGTAGCTGGATTAACAAGTAAGTCATGAGTTGCTAGTTCAAGACCTCAGTGACGCTTGACTTGTTTCTGGAGACATCAAGAAATCTGCCTTAGGGCCTTTCAGCAAGGCCCTTGACCCTTAACCTCAAAACCATCCCAAGGGCTTCACCCCTGTTTCTCTCCATCACTGTCTACTTGGAACTGCTCTATCTGGCATTTCGCCCCAGGGCATGCAACACCTTCTCAGTGGAACTTCCCAGGTTAAAGACACACTAAAAATATCTGCAATTTGGATTGTATAAAGCCGAGAAATTCTAGCACTAACAAATGGTCCTACCTCAAGAGATCAACTGGAAAGAAAGGTAATAGTTTTTGAGTCTGACCTCCGGGAATCGCCGAAATTAATGTTGGGTTCGTATGGATGACTGGAGATGGTACAACGCAATATGGACATGGAAAACATGAAATTAATTTTCTCAGAGTGCATACACAAGAAAAAATGAAAAACGTTGGCTCAACTTAAAAAAGTAAAGCAGCCAGCTGCAAAGCATTTTTGAGTTTGCTCATGAATATTGAGAACCTCTGCACCGGAGAATCTATCAGTTTCACCACCAGCTCAGCAGATCGACCTGCTTTAATTAGCTTTGTCCAGAAACAGATCAGCCACTGTTTGGCCAGGTGGAGGTGTTGAAAACAGCTTAAAACAGATCACATTACCATCTGGTCTTTGAGCTCCGGCAATACAATCAACATGCCTATTTTATAAAAATAGATGGGAGTTGAGCCGTGTGAATCACAATGTCTTCACTCTGCTCTGAATGTAAGAGGAAGGACTCCAGCGTCTTTGTTCCCTCTCAGAGACGAGGTTAGTCAGTCAGGGGGAGCAGTGTAGGACTGAGGACTAGAACTCAGCACAAACTCCACAGATGATGCACTGATGCATTTTACTTTTTTGTTAAAAGCAAACGGAAGGAAAGGAAAATATGTAGAGAGGGTGAGTGGGTTCAAGGCATTTTTACCCAGGCCTGTGCAAAGTTTTCCTGGAACAAATACATGTTTTCGTGTTTGTTTTTTCCCCATCTTCTGAGTTTCAGCAGCGACGGCGAATGAGCCACAAGGGACTTGATGCATTTCCTGGAAAATGCTTCCTCGTCAACCTCAGCAAAGGCTGCGCAACCTGTTTCCCTAATGTCTGCCAAAATAGCAATTCACTGGAGAACCTTTCCTCATGCTCAGAGCAAATGCGTGACTTTCATGAGGTCATAGCAAATTTGAATACAACTCTATTCCACTGTATGCAGTTACACATCCTGTTCCCATCCTTGCAAACTTCTCTGCACTAAAGATAGGACTGTGGCGGTCCATTTTTGTACCCAATCAGGGTCAAGGTCAGACTGACCCCATGAACTTGCACCAGAATGTATGTTATTAAGGCACATGCACACAACTAGTTGTAGGCATCTTTTAAAGAATTATCACGAGATAAAGTTGTTTGGTTTGGTAGATGTGGTGTTTTACGTATCTTGTCCTTTGTCTTTTGGCTTCCAGGCTCTTTTGGCAAAAAGTGTAGCACTCTGATATAGGATCGAATGCCACAATCTCAGATTAGATCCACACTGTTCCAGCGCTGACTGTGACCCATAGCACTACAGAGTGTCATGTGATTACGCACGAAGCACTTAGGGCTTCACACTGTCACTCACAGGTTCATCTCTTTTTTCACTGTACTACATTTTCACAATATCAAAAATTAAAAAATTCTATCAAACACAACTTGAGATTTTCCAGTGGAAACTGCCCAAGAATATCCTGAAATTTATAGGGAAAGAGATAATAACTCACAGGCGTCAACAAGCCAATCATCTGACTGCATGCCTGCACTGTCCATCAGAAGGAAAACTACACTGAGGACTTTAATTACGCAACATAAAGTTCGGCTCGGGGGGCAGGGGGGAAGTCACATACAATATTTAGATCAACTTTAACAAATTTCTATTGTTTATTTCTCTGAACAAATTTTCATTCCGATAATGATGAAATCAACCTCACTAGAACCATGTAGAGTAACTGACCCCTTTGAACCGATCAGTACCTCGTATGTCCACCGTTTGCTGCTATACATGCACTGATCCTGCAGCATAGATGTGACCAAATTGCTTATTTATCTCTGAGGAATGTTGTCCCACTCCTCCAGAAGAGCTGCTCACAGCTGGGCAAGGTTTTGTGGTGGAGCTGGCCTCTGGCGAACACGCCGATCCAGGGTATCCCAAAGATGCTCTGTTGGGGTCATGTTGGACGAATATGGGGGCCCGCCCAAGACTTCAACACCATGTTGGTCCAAGAAATTGACACAGATCCGTGTAATGTGAGGACGAGCATTGACATGCATAAACAGCACATCGGGATTGCGGTTTACGTGTGGCACCACGTGATCCCGAAGAATGACATCAGTATGGCGGTGTGCATTTTGTGCTCCCACTATGACAACCAAAGGAGACCTCCACCCGTAACGTATGCCAGCCCACACCATGAAACCACCGCCACCTTAACAATCACGCTGGATGACACAGGGATCTGCATGACGTTCACCAGCATGACGATATAGCCGACATCTGCTATTGTGCCGGAAGAGCAGAAATCGCGATTCATCGCTGAATATCACTTGACGCCATCTAGCGTTTGGCCTGTCACGGTTTCTGCTTGAGTGATTCCGTGCCACTCAATCGCCGTGCTACGACGCCAGTCAGCTCCAGACCCACGCCTGCACCGCATGGTCGCCATGCTCTCTCAGACGATGGCGGACTGTTCGCACACAACCTTGCGGTTGGTTACGGCCCCTAGTCTCTGCCGCTGTCCGTGCTGCTGTACGGAAGCAATCCCACAAATGTGTGGTACGGACATACCAATCCTGGGCACGTGTCGTAACACGTGGTTATCCTGGTCGCGGTCAGTCGCATGTCACACCAGTCTCATTAAAGCGCCTCTGCAGACAACTAATGGTAGAGGGAGCAACTCCAAAGTGTCTGGCTACCACATGTTGGCGTATTCCTGCATCAGCATTCCAACGGCTTGGTCGCGTGAGACTTGATTCATTGGCTGTATGACAAAAGACAACATTTTGGACAAACAAAGTGTCGGCCTTTTATAGGCCTGAGTAAACGTGCACATTGTTGTTGGGAAATACTCACCAACAACAACTTTAAAAAGGAACACGGCAGATGAGAAATTTTTTAAGGATTAGTCCTTGTGACCAGACATGGGTTAACAGCACATTTCTTATAAGGCGCGGTGATGTGTGGCTTCTTGGCCATGCTTTGGGCCACTTCACGCATCAGAAAACCCCACTGCCCAAAAATATACCATCCAACAAAAGTTGCGTAATTAAAGTCCTTCAGTATATAATAACTTGAACACACATTTCTGCCTGAAATCTGGCCAGATGTACTTAACCATTTTATAGACAGTTCAATAAAATAAGATGAACCTTTCTTTGGATTCAGTAAGAAGTCTTCAGGCTCCAAAGGGCACACTATATTCCCTGACCCAGGAAAAGGGCTGGCCTGTAAAATTCGCTGCCTGCATTGGAGATGGGATATTTACTGAGAGGAAATGTAAGTTTGGCATAGAAAATACAGTTCCTGTTTGTCTGTTATTTCACAGTCTTTACTAGTTTGATAAATATATATTTCACAGGGGAAAAAAAATTATAACAGATATTTTTATTAACTGAGGGATCATAGATGACAACATTAACAAGTCAAAATATGCAGACCGGAGTATATCAACTGTAAACCAAATAAAAATATGCCTCGGCACTTAAAACTCCCTGGTGCCTCTTTGTTGCAAAACTGCGGCCCCTAGAGGTGCAAATAGTTATTGCACTGCATATGCATGTTTTGTAAGTTTTTCACTGACCCACTTGCACAGTCGGACAGACATGATGACAATACCCCTTCAGAAAATTGTTTTCGGAGGGGGTAAAAATGTATCATTCATATGCTACCAGTTAATGTACAATGCTCATTGAGTAATTGTTGAGGTATTTGCTAGCAAGCTGAATTTGGATGTGCATTTAGAGGAGGTCACAATGTGGGTTGCTGGAGGTACATCCAGTTGAGGAATTTCTCTCATGCAAATTCTTCTCCTACAGAGCAGTATTTAACCCTTTATTGCATAGTGGTTACTTAAGTCACTGAACCCATCTGCGAACCTGAATAAGCAAAGAGGAAAAGAGTTATGCAACCAAGGGTTAATCTGCATCATGCCTTTAAGTTAAAGTTATGCATCTGACACATTTGGCTGACCCAAGAGCTTTATGGTTTAAGGGCCGTTGCTTACTGGCCCAGCTGCTGCATGAATTTTATAATAGCTGCACTGGAGTTTGAACCACTATTCTTTGTCACCCAGTCAAAGGTGTAGCCACGAGGCTATTGGCCATCCCCGTCAGTGCTGACACATGATTGGTGGATTCATCACACAGGAATTGCAGGCCTTCAAATGAAATGCCGTCCTCCAACTCAGGTCTGTGGGAATGAGAACTGCCACATTTCATTAGAGGTAGCTGCCATCATGGTCTCCATAGAAGAGCATACATCTGTCTGAATTGACAGTCGCGGTCATGTCGATGATAGCTGACAAAAATACGATCGGCCCTGCATCAATACCATGGCAAGGAAAGAAATCGTAATAACAACATTGGCCAAATATTCCAAGTGGCCCAAATACAACCCCTACCCAACCCAAAAGACGAATCTGAAGCTAAACTTGAATCGGCTACTCGGGCACAGCAAGAGTATCTGTAAAAAATTCAGTACATTTTCGGCGAGTATTTTACATTTTTCATTAATTTAATCATCTAGGCATTCCTCCACTCATGTATTCATTCCATTACGAGGACAGATGAGCAGAAATCAGCACTGAGAGAACCGAGAGAAAGGAGCAGAGGAGGGCATTACCAGTCAATAAGGTAAAGTTAAAAATAAGGAGACGCTCAGGAGCGCCTTTAATCTTCCCCACAGTGCGGTAATTAATATTGGGGCACAGCTCCTGTATGAAATACAGCTTCTGATCCCTCCAATGGCCTGAATAATGCGGTGACATCAAGGGGGCTACATCTCCCCATACATCTGAGCCAGCGACTGTGTACCCCTGGGAAATGGAGTTTTCAATTGCCTGCTGACTGCAATAACCTTCGTCTCTCAAAATATCGGGAAACATATTCCCCACTACTGTGAGGTAAAATTCTCACTCTAGGTGTGCTAAGTTGAATAAAAAGTATGAAGTGAACACATTTAGGGTCCCCATAAGATCAATAATTTTTTTTCATTGGCTTTTGAGAAGTAGATACAAAACATCCCACAACAGGAGGGACGGACATACATACGTGTGGATGGACGGACACAGAGTGTAACCTTAAATGCCCCCAGCCATATGTATGTTGGGGGCATAAAAATAATGATCATTCAGGTAACACTTAGCAATAAGGGTACATTAATTAACACTAATGAACTGTTAACTAATGTGTCTAGTGATCATTTACAATGATGATCATGTAACAGTATTAATTTATACATTATTCAATCATTTAGTTGAAAGTGTTTTTTGAGGGATATTTAAGGAAAGTTTCCAACTTCACTGTAAGAGTTACAAAGAGCATTAATAAATGGTTAATTATGGTTCCATAATGCTTATTCAGCACTCTGATGCATTAGCTAATGGTTAATTAAGGGATAATTGATGCTTATTACTGCATTAAGTGATGTTAATTTATGTTCCCTTATTATAAAGTGCTACCAGAATAACAAATGCAAAAAACTTTGTAAAGTACTTTCTAAAATGCTGGAAAAAAAATATGGTTGAATGCGTGCAAATGGAATCCTGCAAATTGTGAATTTGGCTCCATTTCAATTGCATTTTACACAGTTCTACAGCACCGCGTGCTGTTTCTTTTGTCTGGCTGTCTGGGTAAAAGCAGATCCATCCTGTCCGCTGGGCTCGTCTGGCTCACGGTCCGGTGGTAAATGCCCTGTCTGTCTGGCCGGTAGCGCTCCAAACGTGATGGATCAAGACACAGTTTTACTTGAGATAATTGCTGTCTTTGGCTAGATGCCAGGCCTGAATGAATGATTGAATTGGACAGAGGCTTGTTCATAATGAATGCTGTGCCCCGCTATACAACTGCAATGCAAAAGTCTGCAAATGCAATAAAAATATTTTGCAGTGAAAGTATGGAGGTTCTTGATCCCTTAATGCAAATTCAATCACTAAATTTAATGAAAAAGAGCCTGAACACATTTGTGAAATGTAAAATTTAGTGGGAACATGTCCTGTCATTCATTACTCTGGTTTGATAAAAAAAAAAAAAGCATCGCAGTAACAATATCTACCTCATTCAATAGCGCCACGCTCTTTCTTATTGCTGAATGCAATACTGGGAAAGTTACAGGAAGTGAAAGCTATCATTTTTCTGCAATCTGCAGTCAAAATAAGACCGTGCTTAAACAGATAGATGTAATAACTTGTTGCAATGTATTTAGAGCAGATAAAGACCATAACTTCTGAGATGCTCACCTTGCATTGAGTAAAGAATGTCAGACCAAACTCTAATGATATATGCCATCACTCCAAAAAGCCTGACATACTGCAAATATGTTAGCTAGCTCACTTAGCATTCTTGATATTCTGGGGCCTGGTATCAGAGACCCTTGGGTGGGACCAGGTAGATTGGTGGTTCGGGCCCTCCTATAGCCACAGTGAGATTAAGAGTAGCTGTTGGGCCCTGGAGCAAGGCCCTTAAGCCCACATTGCTCCAGGGCAGGTCCGGCCCCTGCTTAGTGCATCAACTGAAAGTCGCTTCAGATAAAAAGCATCAGGTAAATAATAATAATATACTAAATCATCAGTGACTTTTTGTGATAATTGGTGACCCAAACTATAGCAGAAGCTGCGGAATTATTTAAAAAGTTAATGAGAAATTACGGATGTCTGAGTGGAAAATATAATGGAGCTGTTCTTCAAAAAATGTAAAAATGATCAAATCAGTTATAAAAAGGGCAGGAGTGCAATTCAAATGTGGGGGGGGGAGGCACTGATGGCATTATACGTGTGTGTGTGTGTGTGTGTGTGTGTGTGTGTGTGTGTGTGTGTGTGTGCGTGCGTGTGTGTGTGTGTGTGTGGGCAGGGGGTTATGTTACAGCTGTCAAGTGCAGGGGACATGCCCCCTCCGTGCAAAAATAAAACTGTATTGCAAAATAAGCACATTTTCTGAACTGCGAGAACAGCCAACCAGGTGAAAATGATGGCACAAGGAAATGTATGCGAGTATCTTACATAACCTGCAGCCTGAAGAGTTCTGAATACAGGTTATATTCTCCATGCTGATGCGTCAGGACTCTTCCCTGCATCCCGGAGGACAGGAGTCAAACATTCCCAAACCCTCAGAACAGGGCTGCTGACAGATGTGTATAAATATTTAACTGCTGGACAGTCGCCACGGCGATGCATCTTTCAGAGAAGGCAGGACGCGATCTGTCAGTACACACACACACACACACACACTCACAGACATACTCACTCACTCATGCATACACACATGCAGGCACCAACACACACCCACCACGCACATATGCATGCGTGCACACACCCATGCACACACAAACACACGCAAACACTCACGCTCATGCACACATGCACACAAACACAAACACATGCAAACACACACACTCATGCAGGCACACACACACCCACATACACACACAGGCACACAAACACACACATGCACTGGTGTATTCACACACACACATCACGCACGTATGTATGCGTGCACACACCCACATACACACACAGACACACAAACACACACATGCACTGGTGTATACACACACACACACACACACGCATGCGTGCACACACCGACATACTACAAACGGTACATACACACAAACACAAACACATGTAGGGTTAGATAACAATTACAATGCAGAGACATTGTTCTGAAAATTGCAGCATTACAGAGAGAGACAGAGAAATATGATGGAATCCAATATCATGCTACATTTAGACCAATATAATTTAATCAAACTTTTATCACACTGACACAGATAAATTGGTATGATACCGGGGGAAGGACAAAACACATTAGCTTCAATCATTTTTTCATGGCCAGGAACATGGTAACTTATACATTTAGACACAGCATTACCACTGTTTGAAGAAGAGAGAGATGAGAGAGAGAGGAAAAAATGGCAGTTCTCTTATACAAAGGCAAAAATTAGCAAAGCACTGGAACTGCAGTAAGATGCAGATACAGAGCAAATGAAATGGGGGCGATTTTTTCATTTTGAGGAGTTTGTTCAATGGACTGAATGTTTGTAGTCATTTGAATGGGTATTATGACCTGTGACCAGAACCACAGATATGGGATAATAAGGCACAGCTCTACAATATAAAAACAGATATAGTAGAAAATGAACAATGTAATTGGTTAGGTTGATGTTGGTTGATTTAATCAATTTAATGGCTGTTTTATCCAAAATCTTGGTTGATTTAACCAACATCTTCTTGAAAAATAACCAATATAATGGTTATCCTGTCAAACGATCCTGTTTTGTTGGGGACATATCTGCCAATCTATCTGCTTGCAGACCCTTTGTAGCAGATTTGATACCGTTTTCATAAACGAGGAAAACACGTTTGTCAGGCTTTTTAGCCCTCTTCACAGTAACCTCCATCCTGAGACCCGTCCCTGCTTTATTGCTTTTTTATTGTTTTTTTTTTTTTTTTGATTGTTTTAGTCTGACCTTAATCTCCAGCTTCTATGATGACAGGCAGCCAGAGGTGGACATTTCCTTTATTAAAAAAAAAAAAAAAAAACTCGCAGAGCAGCAAATACAGCCACCTGATGGTACTGAAAACCATTTTGGATTTACTTAACACTGAAACACGTACGAATCATTGAGTTCCCAAAGGGCCCAACTCCGATGAATTAGAGGTCTGCATATCTTATAACAAAAAGGGGAACTTTCCTGTAATTTCAGCCAAAAGTATCCCAATGACACTCTCTTGTAGAGAAATGAACTGAAAATATATGGGTCATAATATATGGGCAAAAAAAAAATCAATTTTTCCCTTTCATGAAAAAGAGTGTTCCTTGGCCCCTTTAGAAACTCAAGGATTCGTACCTGCACAAGGCTAAGCACATACTTCCTCAAGACTTACATAGCGATAACCCTAGTGATATTGCAACCTATCGCTATAGTACTACCCCCCCTACAAGGCTGGCGCTGCAGTCCAGCAGCAGATTGCTTGACAGGCAACTGCACAGCTGCTGGTCTGATCCTCCAGGGCGGCAGGGAATTCTCCAGGACCGATGAATTTTGGAAGAACTCCGGCCTTGAGCGATGCTCTTAACCCCAAATCCATTTCTAGAGCTTCACCCCAGTTCTGAGTCTAATGCCACCCTGACACTTGCATGATTTTTGTTCCCGCAATGCGTCGTGGCAATGATTTAAATCCTCGGGAACGAGCGTGAGGAGTGTGTGAAGGGTGTGGGGGGGGGCGTGCCATGTCGTAGAGAGAATTTTGAAACGTTCAAAAATTCGGCACGCATTCGGCACGCAATGTTCATGCAATGTGTGTGCCACTTGCGTGAACCATGCGTGAACACTACGCGAACTCGGCGCGAACACTGCCGACGGTGCGTGTCAATGCGTGCCGTGTTAGGGTGTTGTCACGAGTTGTTCACGTGATCATGGCATGCCCAGCTCACGCATAGTTGGCGCACCTCACGAACCATTCGCGCATGGCAGGAACCTCTCACGAAGTGTTCACGCATTGTTCGCGCATAGTTAAAATTTTTGGCTGCGCATTGTGTAGACAGTGTGTAACTTATGCGTGTACAGTGCGCGAACAGGGCGCAAACAAGGCTCCGCTGCATACCACCGAAATAGCACGCCTTGCCACGATGCATTGCGCGGCATTGCGGGGACAAAAATCCTGCAAGTGTCAGGGTGGCATAACTCTTCCTACTTCTAAACTGTTCTCTTTTTGAAAAAAATGTTCTCAGTGGACGTCTTTTGGTTAAGTAGAGATGCCACCACCAAAATACAGAGCACAGAGTGAAATCTCGCCTCTTCATTTGACACCTCGGCTCGAAAACCCGAACATTAGAGCAGCGGTTCTCAAAGTGAGAGACGCACCTCCCCAGTGGGGTGCGAGTGAGTGTCAAGGGAGCTGCACCAGTTGTCGATTAATTCATAAATATATATTTTCAAAATTCTGAGAAAAGACATCATTAAATACATAAGCCAACAGGCAGATGTAGACCAATCCCAATGTTTAAGAACACATTGAACACCTGAAGGTCAAATGCTTACAATCAACTATTACCTGTCTGTTTTAGGGCAGACAACTTTTCATACAAGGTTTGAAAACCCCTGCTCAGATACATTCATCCATTATACAAAGATACATTCATCCATTACCAAAGCTGAAGAGGCTGTATTTTATCCCAGCATGCAATGGGTGCGAGACCGGACGACACCCTGGACAGGTCATCAATCCATTCACTCACAAACTCATTCCTATGGGCTAAATACACTCTCCTATTAGCCCAGCCTACAAGTTCTGAGAGGAACCCATCGTTTACGCAGAAAGTACTCCACCCAGACTGGCCCAGCCAGGATTCAAACCTGGGACCTTCTCGCTCAGTCTTAGTGCTTCATTTAAGAGTCGACGCATCGTCAGGAAAGCTAAATATACGTTTTGTGACAGCGGACAATGCTAACAGTGCAGATGTTCCTAATATCTCCTGCCGTTTGGTTATGAAAGGCAAATTCCATTGTCAGCTCATTCAGTGACATTTTATTTTGTCACTGTTCTTCTCCATTCACTTAACGATCTCCAAACTATAAGTTTATCTAATCCAACACGGAGTGGGCTGTCCTCATGGCTGTTCTTAGTCTTGAAATGGCATCTAGCTTTCTTATAGTCATAAAAACACAGGTAGAGCTGAAGCCTTATGTTGGGCAGTACCTGCTCAGGCCTGTAGGGCTGACCAATCAGAGGTCAGAGCAGACTGGGCTTTTAAAGAGATAGGCGGCCTCCCTAGCGACCTGTTCTAACAGGAATCACATAAATGTGCGGAATCAAATGTCGCTCTGCTTGCTGTTTCATTTAAAGCTTTAAAGCTATACACTCAAAAATTGTGGATCCCACAAGCCGACCTGCACCCCTCAGAAATAACTCGTAACCCCCCCCCACACACACACACACACACACACACACGCACACACGTGCACGCACATGCACACACACTGCTTGGCCAATCAGAACACAATCCGACAGCCCTCTAACTCCACCACAATTGCCGCCTTGGGCCAAGACTAATGGAGGAATTTGGAAGTTTCTCCACGACGAAACGGACCAAACAAGCTCGATCCACATCGTTCTACCTCTGCCCCCCCCCCCCTCTAAGATGAATGATCCTTTATCCTTGTTGGCCTTCATGTTTTGTTTCAGGTTTTTTTGCATATATTTCAGACCGTGCCTATCATCACAGCAAGGACACAATTTTTCATCAGATCAATTTTCTAAAGAAAGATACAAGTCATGGTACTGGACCTGACTAAGTACTTTTTTTTAAGTTATAATAACATTCACTTCCAATAATATAGAGCTATTTGTTGTTTGAGTTCATGTTCCATGGCAGTGCTGAAGGGAGATCTGAATTCTATATCATATTTCTGCTCGCAACATGCTTAAAGTGATCACCATAATTCTCTGGACAGTGACGTATTTTTTGATGTTTTGATTTTGAGTCAATCACTTGATCTGAATCCAACTGAACATGCATTTTACTCAGTTAGGAGGAGACTAGAAGTAAAAAGTCCTCGAAATGAGCAGGAAGTCCTCCTGGCAAAATAAGGAAAGATACCCAGCGTCTGGTGATGTCTATGTGTCACAGACTTTAAGCAGTCATTGCATGCAAAGGGTATGCAACCAAATATCAAAAATAATTATTATATTCTGCATTATGTCAAACTGTCCAATATTTTTCACTGCGTCCATAAATGGGGGGGACTATGTACAAAAGGTGCTGCCACTTCAAAACATTTCATCCAATATGCATGAAAACACCTCAAATTAAAGCTGGAAATCTGTACTTCAATCTCTTTGCTATTGCATCCTTTTAAACTCATAGTGCTAGAGTACAGAGCCAAAATAATAAACGAAGCCCTGTCCCATGAATTATGGAGCTCCCTGTATGTCTAAATTTCACATTATGTTTAAGCAGTCATTGCATGCAAAACCCTTGAGAGAATGTTCAAACCAAATAAACAAAAGCTAATTATTATATTCTCGGGTTTGCAAAGAAAAGACGTGGACACCAGACAAAACAATAAGCTGTTTGGGAAATGGTAAATCAAATAGCTGAAGCCTTATACACCAGTGTATGTTTGCGTTATTTGTGCCAGTAACCCTGTCTTCCTTCTCTTAAGACGTTTTCCGCTCTTGTCCTCCAGCCTCCGAGAGAGCATGCTCCCTTCACTTTACATCCTGAGGAGGGTCATCAACCCGTCACTTACAAAAAGTAACAGGGGAACCCAGAGAGAGGGAGCGAGAGAGGGAGAGAGAGAGCGGGAGAGAGGGAGGGGAGGTGAGAGAGCGAGCTCTTCTCTCTTCAAGACAGGCAGCGGCAGAACTAGCAAGGCTTTTGGACTACAGTCAGGTGCAGGAGGCATCAAGTGAAAGAGAACTGGCAATGTGCTTTTTTAGCACTATCTCATCTGAGACAGTTAAGAAGACAGAAAGATGTTGAAGATAATCTGGGCAAAGTTTTTGTCACGCAAACTATGAACTTTTAATGTCTAAATTGGCTGGGCGATATTCAGTGGATATGCATAGCTATATACATGGCCGAAACTGCATGAATGGGCAATAACCCCACCATAACCTTTAACTAACCCTAACCTTAACCCATAGCTCAGTTACCTTGTGGGGACCAAAAAATGCCTTCAGAAAGTGAAAGAGATCTGGTCTCTTGTGGGAACATTTGGTCCCCACTAGAGGTAGGAATATCTGCCCACACACACACACACATACACACACACCTCTATCTCCTCTCTCCCTCTGGCTCTAACCAGTAATGCTGGAACATGTTTTCCGAGCAGCAATGCACGTTACAGTACTGCAGGACAACACGTGGTCATCGGTGCCATAAATCACCGCCGTAAATCATATTTATGAAGCGCCGCACGGCTGGAATGCAGGTCTCACAATGAGATAGCCTGAGGTTACAGCCTTCCATCGAACAGCACATCTCCAAAAAGCATGTTCACAGGGCAAACCGCTCCTCAAAATTCATCAATGTAATCAATCCTCCACCCCAGCAGAAATGTGAGCCGTACAGGTTTTATTAACCCCATAAGAACTGGTCCGTCAAGTGCAGCCGCTGTATTCAAACCTGTGGAACTTCAGGCCTATTTAAAAATTCTATTGGAGATCCCAGGGTTTCCATTGATCCCAAATATGTCCCACTGAATTACAGAGAAATGTGTATAAAATGATGTACAAGATCTGGATATTTTCCATTTGATGTAATGCTGTGGGCTTAAAAACATCGCGTGCCGAGTTTGAATATTTTTCTCAATATGAGTGTGATGTAGATCCAGAATATGCATATAGCATTGTCCTAAAATGCGAGGAAAAAATGTTATTCTAATGTTGAATTTACTGAAGGGAAAACTTAAGTGAAAAAGTCAGTTTCAGGGGTTAAGGGCTTGTTACAAACAAAGAAAAACACCAAGCAAAGCACCAAGGCACAAAAACTAAACACAGACAGGAAAGTCATTTCAACCCACAGAGAGACTGAAGTGACGGAATTAATGCAGGAGCAGAGATGAGGCTGTAATGTGGGTCTATGGTGAGCCGTTTTAACATTTAATCAGTAGCAGTGATATGTATTGCAGATATCAACAATTCTTTTTGACTAGTGAGAATTCCAAGCCAACTTATCCCTAATGTCATTTTGACTAGCAGAAATTGTAATTAAAGATATCTACAACTCAGTTCTCACAATCAAAATCTTTAATTCTTGATATCAACAATTACTGTCTTACTAGTGGAAATGTTCATTGTAGATATCCATAGCTCAATTACAACTAGTCAACTTTCACCATTGACTTCCATTCATATTTATTTCAGATATCTCTAATTCAGTTTTGACATGCTATAGTTCCAAGTCGACATATCCATAATGCAATTTTGACTAGCTGCAATTCTAATTAATGATATCTACAACTCCATTCTCACTGGTCAAAATGTTAAATAGAGGATGTCACATGAGTGGGCGTGTCATATGAAAGTTATGATATGAGTTGAGTAAATCTTGCGTTGTCGCTAAACCTCGCAACAAACGCAAAATTTCCTCAACGAGTTTCATAACTTTCTAATGACAGCACCAAGAATATAAGATTCTGTTTATCACATAATGAATTGCAATTTCCGTTAGCGCCCATTGTTTGTTAGTATTTTCACCAGTCAAAATCCTTTTTCAATGTGTGGAAATTCAATTGTTGATATCTGCAATGCTTACTTTTACTTGTCCCAAAGGAACTACTGATATCTCTAATTTAATTAAAGATATCTGCAAATCAGTTTTGACTAGTCTGTAGGAAAATATTTGTTACGTGTCAAAATTATTTTGCAGATATCTTAAATGAACATTTTAGCTAGTCCAAATGACGTTTTGTCATGTCAAAATGTAATTTCCACTAGTGATAACTAAATTGCTACTTGTTAGCCTGACTGATTAAAAGTTAAAACAGCTTGCCAAAGAGAGTCAGGCGCTGGTGATAACTGAATGATTGAGATGCGGTGGGGGGGGGGGCATGGTGATCATGACAATGCAACTATATAGAGAGTTTAGAGGGGTTAAATAATGGGAGGAAAAATAACAGTACTTACAATGCTATCACGCCCAACAAAGGGAGCTCTCGTTGCTGGGATGACACAGCGCCCCCTCTGGTTGTCCAGGCAACTGCATAGTCTGTGCAGTTTTCCAAAATAACTGCTTGGCGGGCAGACTCGGGGCCTCAGTGATCAGGAAGGTAGGATTACTGAGTTCACTGACTAACCCCACTGAGTGAAACAGAAAGTCTTCTCAAATCTGGAACATGGACAGAAGTCAGAAAGAGTGGCCTAAAGCTCGCTCAGCGCAGTTATCCAGCTAAGCCTGTAAGCCTGCTTCATGATGCAGGCCCCTGGCCGACTGCAAAATGGATTTACTGGCTTCCACAAGCCCTCTGCACGAAAAAGCCTGCTAGACTCCCTTCTCAAATGGACTCAGTGGTAAAAACAGGGAGAAAACTGCAGAAAATAGAAGAACAAACAGAATCCGTACCTCTGGGAGAGGAGGATTGCTCAGTTAGCTTAGCTGGAATTAGCTTGTGTGGGCTCCTTGGTTAAGCACCAAGACGGATGAAGAGCTAATACTCCACTCGACAATCTGTTATCATGTGTACTTAAGAACCTGAGCAGGATAAAACTCTGTACTTTATCAAACTTCATATGGTCTGAAAGTCACAAATGAAAAGACACATACTTTCAGAATTCATTTCAGTTGCCTACAAGCTCAAATCAAATACTTTTATTCGACATACAGCAATTTTTTTTAGCAATCAAACAGAATTGATAGCATTTGCTGACACCCTGAATTCTCAACATGGAGGCCGCTGAGAAAATGACACAGATAAAATCTTCATAAAAACCTTCTGGCCAGGTTTCCCAGACACAGATTACATGTAGCCTAAGACTAAATTCAATTCTGAACAGGGATTCTTCATAGAATTACAATTTAAGTCCAGGACTAGGCTTAATATATTAAGCCTAAGGCCGCTTTCACACTGGACGCGAAACGAATTTTTGGCACGACAGATTACATTCAAAGTCAATGCAAAGACGCGAATACACGCGTTTTGCGTGTATTTGCGTCTTTGCATTGACTTTGAATGTAATCTGTCGTGTGAAAAATTCGTTTCGCGTCCGGTGTGAAAGCAGCTTAAAGCTTACGACTGTGAAACAGGCTCTCGTATCGTTGTAAGGCCTCTTGGGGGAGGTAGGTGTTGGGGTTGGAGACTCATGGGGCTCGTTTAGACTCAGTGGTAGACCGTCCCAGTCTGCTCACTTCCTTCTCGTCCAGGAGAGCACATTATCTCTTCTACTGTGACTTTCTATCATCGAATCACGCGGAGCGATAAGCGGAATATTAAAGACAAAATTCAACTCCTGAAATTCTGACTTTTGCTTGAATTTTCCCAAATGTAGGTTCAAAGTATGAAAAATTTTTTTTTTCATATTGTAGAACAGTGTCACATACATAGTCTGTATCTGCTGGCTGTAGCGCTTCTCTGAAGCTACATCACACTTATACTGAGAGAAATATTCAAACCCAGGACGCCATGTTTTTACGGCCACAGCATTACATGAAATGGCAAATATCAAGATCTTGTATAGGCATGGGCAATACAAATGAATAAAATGACAACATTTCTTGAGTTGCTGAGAACAAAGTTTTTATTATTTTCTAATGATTTTTTGCAGGTAAGTACAGAAGACACAGACGAAGAGTTCGCCAGAAGTCCAACGCCTTTACAGGAAAGGGTCTCAGAGCCACAGGGTCCCAAAAATGGCTGATTTCGGCATTTTTCAACAAAACCCATTGTGAAAATTGGGGGTGAAGCCTGAGGGCATTTTCTGTCTATTCAGAAATAAACCAGGCCAAATTATCCATTAGGGTACCCTAACAGAAATAATTGATGATAAAGTCATCTACCCCTTTTCTGAAGTACAGCAGCGCCCCCTAGGCCCTTTTTTAATGGAAAATGCATTGAATTTCACCCAATTATGTTCAACATTAGGTTTTGCATTGATATTAAAAAATGGTACGAATGGGTTGCCTGTGAAGTTTTTTTTTCCAATGGCCTGCAAAATGTCAAAATTATCGGTGGGGGAGGGCAAACATTAACGCTACTTTGCCCATTACTATATAAAATGCAGTAAAATCGCTGATGCCGCAGTTGTTTGCCCTCCCACTGCTACTTAAACGTTCCCCTTCAATAACCCGTGGTGATTTAAAAAAAAAAAAAAAAACTTTGCACTGTTTTTACTATGTCCATATACCCTCCTCCCATGATAGTTTCAATGAGCTACTGTGAATAATTCATAGTAAAACACAGTGACGTGCAGTCGGAGGTTAGTTTGGTGAGGCAGAAACCTCCCTTTGCTTGATTAGCAATCAGACGATTAACTAGTTTAGTAAGACTATTCGCAGAATGACGGGCCAGTTTAAGTTTCATGGGCGTTATTACTCAGTATTTCGAACCTGAAATGCTCACTAGACAGCAGATTTGCGCGTGCTTGCTTCCAGGAAGCGAAGCAATGTCATCAACAAATATTAAAACAGTTCGACTTATGCAGAGTTCAATGCTTAATCAGTATACAATGTATTCTCCTTTAAATCGCCGCTTTTACATCCAAACAAAAAGCGGGCGCTTATTTTCAGTCTTCTTTCATAATCCGATTAACAAAATGTTTAAACGATATACAGAATTACCGAGAGCCAAATTTTTCCTAATTGATTATTCAGATTTCCATCCTCGCAGTCTCTTGAAGGGTATAAGTGAATGAATCTTGTGACCGGTGTTCGCGAGGTGGCATAGGTAGCAAAATTTGTCAGAACACTGGTAGGCTTTGAACGCCTAGCGCTGGTTTATTCCTTGGTATATTTTTACTGAAACTTCACAAATAGGGTCACAGGATATTCTGTCAACTAACTATGTAGGCTGACAGTAAAAAATACACTCACCTTTCCTGCTATTGTTGAGAGGAAGTCACGGCGAACTCGCAATCGAACTTCAACAACTTCTGTCGAACTTATTTCACATCCCCTGGAGGTCTAGAGTGGATAACAGACTCGTAATTTCTCAAATTAGATGGCTGTAATTCAATCAGGGCCGTAGCTGATATCACGTCAGCGGGCTATTTGAAATCTACCTCCAAAATGGATATTTTTGCCACGCCGCACTTGAAAGTTTGTAAACCGTACGGGCAAATTGAGGTCACGCATTCATCCAACGGGCGAACAATAGCTCTGTTCAAATCGCGTTATTGGCTGAGAGTTCATGTATGAAATGCAGGTATCCTATTGAATAGGTTGCTTTTAATCAAACCATGGTGTTCTTTTTGTATGAAAATGGTATTTACATCATTTTTTTTTATAAGTTTTCTGAGGCTTGTTTACCGCCCCAGTTCAGCTGTTACGCATTCCATTAGAGTTTATGCAGAGCGTTGCCCATGCCTATCTTGTACATCATTTTATGCACATTTCCCTGTAATTCAGCAGGGCATACTTGTGATTGTTGGAAACCTTGGGATCTCCACTAGAATGTAAAATAGGCCTGAAGTTCCACAGGTTAGAATACAGCAGCTGCATTTGAGGAACCGGATTGTTGGGCTGAAAAAGTTAACTCTTTGAGTGCTGAATACATTTTCAAGGAATTAAAAATGTAATTATCCTGAGCTGTTGAAAACCTATCATGTGGCAACTTGTTTAAAAGAGCTCCCCTGCGGGAGCTCTTTTAAACAAGTTGCCACATGATAGGTTTTCAAAAGCGTCTGATTTTGATATCTTACATCATTGAGCAACTATAGTTGCCCAAGGCGCTGAAAGGGTTAAAGGCTGCGGACATTAGGAGTTCCTGAAACATTCTCTCACTCCATCCATCCATCCATCATCCTATTCCTGGTCAGGGTCACAGCGGGCAGGAGATTATCCCAGCGTATAAGGCAGGAACACACCCCGGACAGTTTGCCAACCCATCGTAGGGATTTTCACACCATTCACTCACGCAGTCACACCTACTGACTGTCCAGAGCCTCCAATTAGCCTGGCATGCATGTGCTGCGTTTGGACTGTGGCAGGACGCTGGGGAGCCCAGAGAGAGCTCATGGGAACACTTTGCACCCATAACCTTCTCGCTGTGAGGCGACAGAGTGACCCCCTGCACCAGCGGACCGGCCTGTCAGCTCTGTTCCAAAACTGTGACCACGCCCATCGCACTGCGAATATTCTCCCACGCCTGCAAACGCAGCTGCGGACGCGGTCCTTGCAAATGCGCCCCAACAAAGCCGCCCAGCCAGCGCATACCGGTTCAGCTTAGTCCAGTCTCTCACAATAAAGGCCCATCCACACAAAGAGCTCTAACAATACAGGAAATGGTGACAAAAACAAAAAACATTATTGATGCGAGCATCAATAATGTCCCGTAACAGTCTCCCAGTCGCGACAGCTGCCATTCTGAACGTGACGCCCTCAAAATTTCGATGGCTTTCGATAGGCTCGCAGAGTTCCCACCAACTCATGCCACCGAAAAAAATCATTCTCATCGTGATCCCAGCAGCGTCGCTGTCCATATAGTTGCAGTGCAGACTTTGCCACCCGTTTTCATTTGCAGCGTTTTTAAATCGATGTAGTCACAGTTATCATCATAGTTACTGTTCTTGGTGTAGACAGGCCTCAACAATACCAATACTGTTTGGGAGGTTAGGGGCCTAGCCCAAGGGCCCGACAGCAGCAGTTATCTAATTATGGATACACTGCGTCCCCACCTGGATGGACAATAAATATGTTTATTGTAATTTATTTATTTTTTAAAAATCATATCTGGTGCTGATTTTGCCCCACACTGAGCGAGGAATTCAACCTGAACCGCGACAATAAAACCGCCGAGCCCTGTAAATGCATGCTGTTAAAAAACACGCTGTGAGCGTAACTCTCCGAAGCAAACAAATAAAACGAAGACGCAGCGAACCAATCATCCGGCCCCGATAACACTGACAGAGGCACCTGCGCGCATCACGACTCCCGGCTGCGCAGGTTCTGAGCGGGGCGGCTGCGTAACGGAGCCGCGGAGCTCACAGGCTTCATTTAAATGCATGAGGCCGTCTTCGTCTCCGCCGCACACTACTGCAAGAGGACGCCGAGAGTGTTATTTCCGTGCAAACCAGAGCGGCTCTCCAGGCGAGAGCCCATCAAAACTCGCGAAGCTGTCAGTCACACTCCAGCTCGGCCCGGATCGCCGTAATACCTCGCCAACTCCAGCCCTGACTGGCATGTCTGCTCACGCCTAGTTAGGGTGAACCGACGGGTCCAGAACTTCAACCCTCACCTGCCCATAAAATACGATAAAAAAATACTGCAGCAGGAACAGACGCTCCAGTGTACTGCATTTATGACCATTTCACACGCATTAAGAGTCATGAACTACACACACAAACAGACGCACATATAGAACGATGCTCTCGCATACACTGCAGAACACACACATTCACACACCTGGGTAAGTAGACACACAATGACACACACAAGCACACACTGCTCAAAAAAATCCTAGCAAACATTTTAATCTTGCATTTAAGCCGCTTTCACACCGGACGCGAAATGAATTTTTCGCACGACAGATTACATTCAAAGTCAATGCAAAGACGCGTCTTTACATTGACTTTGAATGTAATCTGTCGTGCGAAAAATTTGTTTCGTGTCCGGTGTGAAAGCGGCTTTATCCTTCAAATACTTATTTGTATTCCCTTTTTCTCCTCAGTGAAACAAAATTTCTGCCACTGATGTGAGGAAAATGTTGACTCATCTTGAGATTCGTCCCTGGGATGAGAGAGAGTGCTACAGTTACTTCAGTCACAAAATGTCCATTCTGAGGAAATGGAGGCAGCGGACTTTAAAAGTTAAGAAAATGCTTTCCCATCCTTTCCTCGCAGTGTGTGAAAATGTTACTTAAGTGTTTTTAGGACTGGGGTCTTCAATTTCACTTGTTAAGCACATGCTAACTTAAAAATAAACCAATATTTTCCTCCTG
This sequence comes from Gymnothorax javanicus, assembly GCA_029692085.1. NCBI lineage: Eukaryota > Metazoa > Chordata > Actinopteri > Anguilliformes > Muraenidae > Gymnothorax > Gymnothorax javanicus. Next base: position 1,119,695 of record CM056199.1, on the reverse strand, counting down.
TGAGAGAAAACATACTGGGCCTGATTTACTAAGACCTTTAGCACATGCAAAATCTTTTTGCCCGTGCAAAACCAGAAAGCTTGCCACTGATTGGTGCACGGCAAGTACCCTGGCCAATCATGGGCAATGTTATTGGTTTTGCACGGGCAAAAAGATTTTGCATGTGCTAAAGGTCTAAGTGAATCAGGCCCATTAAGTTTTGTCTCATAATTAGATTTAACTACGAGTGAATACTGATGCTTTTCACAGTGCACACACATACACACATGCAAACTCTTACACACATGCACCCTTGCACACACATGCACACTGCGCACAAATATGCATATGCTTGCGCACCTGCACGCATACAATCGCATATAAAGACACAGATCTGGACCTCCAGAAATGTACATGGATCCACACACACACACACACACACACACACACACACACACACCCATAGACAAACCACGAATAACTGGACGCACACAGACCCTGGTACTGAAATACTGCCCTTTGCTATTTTAATTTGATTGACCTTTCATTCACACTGTCGAAACCAAACAGCAGCGGTTGAAAATGAGAAAACGATCATTTTGATGGACTACCCTTCACAATATAAGTATACAGAGCGAAATTCCAGAGTCTCCAGTAACAGTAATCCTATTTTCAGACAGAATGGCTTCCAAAGTGCCGGGAGATTTTCAACACAGGGAGACGTTAAAAAACAAAGATAGAATTCCACTGAAGTCAGTCGAATACTATACTATACAGACACACACACACACACACACACGCACAAACGTCACCCAAAGACATTTCCACTTCTGCTTGGTCAGTCATCATGTTGTGACTTCTGTCCAGCCAATTAATAACCCATCAGCGGCCTCGAAGGCCAAACTCTGAAACTGCCCAAAAAAAGCCACGCAGATCTCACGACTGCTGCGGTGTCTTAAATACGCAGTGACAACTCTGCCCGTCGTAAACGGACCGCGCTCGGCAGAAATTCTGGCAGGGAAGTGCTGAGCCCGAATCTCGGAGACTGCGGGGGCGGACGGGTCGGCGGAGATCTGGAGATGGTAGCCGGCTGTTTTCTTCCTGACGCCTTCCCAAAGTCCTTCTCTCCTTCCCTCAACTCACTGTGTCCCCATATAACACGGGCTGTCATTCGAGTTCGCTTGCGTGGCTGTATGTGTATCGAATGCGTGTCCCTTGTGTGCCTGTCCATGTGTGTGTGTGTCTGAAAGCAGGTGTGCGAATGTGTGAACGAGGGATGGCTAGATGGATGAATGGATGAGACGAAAAGAGTACTCTGTTTAGCGTTAAAATAAAAGGTGTAACTAATCGCACCATCCTGTTGATCGCACAGACGAATCTGTTACCCAGTGCAGCAGTAACCTTTAGAATGAATAGCCTACAATGCTACATTACATTCATTAAGCTAGCATTTTAACCTATGTAACTGTAAGGCCACGCCTCCAGCCATCCAGCTCACTGGTCTACTAAACCCCGGACCGCACTGCAGTCATTGTCCAATTATCATCAACACCTGTTTATCATTTCCACTGAGTGGTAGCAGTGTGTATTTAAGATCGAGCTTCCCTCAGTCTCTTGTGAAGCCTGTGTAACCTCATGCCTGTTCGACATAGTAGTCTTGTATAGGCTTATTCTCCGAATTCGCAAACTTATAGTAAAACCTATAATCCGTGCTGTTTATTGTTTTACCAGTGCGTTTAATTTTAAGGGAACCTCGATTCTCATTTGCTTTCCTATTTGTAATACAAAGTTACTGTAGCGTAACCCAGATTTGTGTTATTTATAATGTGCATATTTACGAACCTCAGTTCCTTGTTGTTCTGCATTTTCTACATTTGTGCCTTCTGCCATGCAGTTGGTCATTAAATCTTGACCAAATCCATCCTCGTACCTGAGTCCAGTCCTTAACTTCCTGTCCTCCGGGCATCTGCACTCTGCACAAAGTACAAACGTTACAGTAACTTACAGTTGATTTGACTAAACTGGGGCAAATGCCCCCAGGAGCAAGAGCCCGACAGCTGCACTGATCTTAGCATGGCTGGGCTATAATGCTCCCAGTCTAACACCTAAGCCACCAGACCAAAAGTTGCCCTGGGATGCTAAGATGTCAGGCTAATATGAAAAGCCCTGTCTGCTCCGATTCCTGAGATCTCTGCCTCTAACAGGTTTCCTCAACTGTCCAGGCTCATTTTCTTAAACTTATTCTCAGTTCTCAAAACCCTAAGCAGAGATCCAAAACAGTAAACTATTTTTGCAACCTTCTCAATTCTCGGTCAAAATGAGACACAGTTTTAAAAACTATGCACTCTCTTCCCAAAATGACATTTTGCCTCCAGATCACAAACATAAGCCACTAACTGCTAGATACTATGGATGACAAATGCGCACGAATGGGAAAAATGAAAGACTGTTTTGCAATGCACACCTTGAGAACGGTGTTAGAATTATTTCACAGTAAAATGTATTTTGTTCTATAAAAGTTTAGACCTCTTACATTAAAAACACAAAATGTTTTGCTGTTTTTTATTCTGCATAAAACGACAATAATGTGATTGAAGACAAAAAACAGAAAATGAAAATAATTTAACTTATAAAGTAAAACAAAAAGAACAAAACTCAAGGGTCATAATACAGGAGCTCTTTATCAGGCCAAAACATGTCATCGACCTTTAAAGATACGTGGTCTCTGGCTGTGTGTAATGGTTGTGCGGCGTGCACAGCGCAGATGCACGGAGGACAGGAAGTTGAGGATTGGACTCAGGTGCGAGGATGGACTTGGTTGTATTTATTATGCCGACTGCGCAACAAAAGGCAAAAACGTTGCAATACAAAAAAATAGGACCAAGGGTCCTGTAGCTTACTGGCAAGCAGTCTTGCAGCGATGATACAAGTTATGAAAATTTCATGTGAAGTTTGACATTTGAATCAATGAAAATCAATGTCAAGGTCACTAAATAAAAGTTCACATACATTTATAAAACCTTCTGTAATACAATCCTAAGCTCTGAAGCAGTTTTGGCGATACAAGTCATTAAAATATGTCAATATGTATTCAATATGTCAATTGTGAACTATAAAGGTCACAGAATGTCAAGTTGTGGTCAGCAAATGGACTTCAAATATGATTTTCTAAATGTCTCTATACAAAGCTAGCCTCAATCTGTGACCATTTTGGTGATACAAGTCATTGTAATTTCACTGTGGAGTTTGACCCTCGAAGGTCACTGACAGTCAAGTTGAATGTCACCAAATGAAAGTTCATATGTGACTTCCTAGATGTCAGTAACACAAACTTAGGCTCCATCTGTGACCGTTTTAGTGATACAAGTCATTGAATTTTCACTAGGTCACATGTGACCTTTGAAGGTCAATACGAAGGTCACCAAATGAAAGTTCATATATGACTTCCTATATGTCTGTAATACAAACCTGAACTCCATCTGTGACCGTTCTGGCAAGACAAGTCATTTTAATTGTATTATGTCAAGTTTGACCTTCAAATGTCATCAACAGTCAAGCTGAATGCCACCAAATGAAAGTTCATATGTGACTTCCTATGTCAGTAACACAAACCTAGGCTGCATCTTGACCTTTTCAGTGATAGAAGTAATTGAATTTTCTCTAGGTCAAGTTAGACCTTCGAAGGTCACCAAATGAAAGTTCATACATGACTTCCTATACTTCTCCAATTCAAACCTACACTCATCTGGAACGATTTTGCTGATATAAGTCATTGAAATTTCACTGTATAGTTTGGCCGTTCAAGGTCACCGAAGGTCAAGTTCAAGGTCACCAAATGAAAGTTCATGTATGACTTCCTATACATCTCCAATACAAATTGAAACTATCTGTAACCATTTTGCTGATATAAGTCATTGAAATTTCACTGTGAAGTTTGGGCATTCAAAATCACTGAAGGTCAAGTTCAATGTCACCAAATGAAACTTCATACATGACTTTCTATATGGCCACAATACAAACCTAAGCCTCTATCTGTAATAGTTTTGGTGATAGAAGTCATTGAAATTTCACGATGTGAAGTTTGACCTTTGAAGGCCGCCGAAGGTCAAGTTCAAGGCCACGAAATGAAAGTTCATACATGACTTCCTATAAGTGTTCAATGCACATATGTTCCCAATCTTCAATATTTTCAAGCCTAGAAGCCTTTGAAAATTGTAATGTTTTGCTTGACGTCAAGTTTGACCTTTCAAGGTCATCTGAGGTCAACTTTAACACAGCCAAAATATAGCTCATATATTACTTCCTATATGTCAGTAATACAAACTTAATCTCTATCTGCAACCATTTAGCTTCCACAGGCGATTTGGCCCATTCTCCATAAGACCCAATGTTAAAGTACAGCGCCCCCACTAGACCCACTTATGTCGATTGAATCAAAATGGCACTCGCACTGTACATAAAGTGTATCAAGGTGAGTTGATTGCCAGATTTAGAAAAGTAGTTATCAGACAGTTTTTGAGAAATAATTTTTTGAAATTTCAAGTCATATCTTTTAACATTGTTAATGTATTCCCTGACCACGAGTTTGACCTTTCATCTGAGGTCATCTGAGGTCAACTTTAACATAGCCAACGTATAGGTCATAAATGACTTCCTATATGTCGATAATACAAACTTAATCTCTATCTGCAACCATTTGGCCTCCACAGGCCATCTTGCATATTCATAAAGTACAGCGCCCCCAATAGACCCACTTCCGTCGATTCAATCAAAATGGCACTCGCACTGTACATTGATGGTACCAGGGTAGGTTGATTGCCTGATTTAGAAAAAAAATGTACTGCGCAGTTTTTGAGAAATAATTTTTTAAATTTCTCAGTCCTATCTTTAACATAGGAGCCAAAATTTCAAGGGCCCATAAAACAGACAAAAATAATTCAATCAAAAATCCGAGAAAAATGTCAGGAGATATGGTCTAGTACTATGTTATTGCAAATTTTACACGAAAATTCATCAGGCCAAAAAAAAGATAAAAAATGTTCCGGACACCGGACGCCAGACGACAGACGACGGACGCCACACCACGACAATAGCTTATCGGCCCATAAGGCCGGTAAGCTAACAAAATGGAAACAAGGTTCCTTAACACTATTAGTAATACAGACTCTTGGCCCTAGCTGCAGTAACAATGTACAACCCCAATTCCAAAATAGTTGGGACAAAGTGTAAATTGTGAATAAAATCAAAATGCAATAACCTTAAGATCACATGAGCCAATATGTTATTTACAATAGAACATAGATAACATTTCAAATGTTGAAACTGAGACATTTTACATTTTTATTCACAAAATGAGCTTATTTCAAATTTTCTGGCTGCAACAGGTCTCAAAAAAGTTGGGACACAGGCAATAAAGGGCTGAAAATGCAATTAATATATAAGAGAATCAGCTGAAAGAACATTTAGCAAGTAATTAAGTTAACTGGCATCAGGTGTGTAACACGATTGGCTATAAAAGGGATGTCTTAGAGAGGCTGAGTCTCTCAGAAGTAAAGATGGCCAGAGGCTCTGCAACCTGTGAAGGCTTGCGTAAAAAAATTGTGGAATACTTTAAAAACAATGTTCCTCAACGTCAAATTGCAAAGGCTTTGAAGGTCTTATCATCGACAGTGCATAACATCATCAAAAGATTCAAAGAAACTGGAAAAATCTCTGTGCGTAAGGGACAAGGCCGAAGACCTTTACTGGATGCCTGTGATCTTCGGGGCCTCAGACGCCACTGCATCACTCACCGGCATGATTCTGCCATTGACATTACTAAATGGGCCCCAAGCATACTTCAAGAAACCACTGTCTGTAAACACAGTCCGCCGTGCTATCCACAGATGCCACCTAAAACTCTATCATGCAAAAAGGAAGCCATTGTTGAGCATGATCCAGAAGTGCCGCCGTGTTCTGTGGGCCAAGGCTCATTTAAAATGGACTGTAGCAAAGTGGCAAAGTGTCCTGTGGTCAGACGAGTCCAAATTTGACATTCTTGTTGGAAATCATGGGCGTCGTGTCCTCCGGGCTAAAGAGGAGAAAGACCACTCCTCCTGTTATCAGCGTTCAGTTCAAAAGCCAGCATCTCTGATGGTATGAGGATGCATTAGGGCATATGGTGCGGGACACTTGCATGTTTTAAAAAGCACCATGAATGCTGAAAGGTATATAAAGGTTTTAGAGCAACATATGCTCCCCTCCAGATTACATCTATTCCAGGGAAGGCCTTGTGTATTTCAGTAGGACAATGCAAAACCACATACAGCAGCTATTACAACAGCATGGCTTCGTAGTAGAAGAGTCCTGATCTTTCACTGATTGAGAATATTTGGCATAAATAAAAGAAAAGTCCGTCAAAAGAGACCCAAAACTCTCAAGCAGCTGGAACCTGTATTAAACAAGAGTGGAATCAAATTCCAATGGCTAAACTCAAGAAACATGTCTCCTCAATGCCCAGACGCCTCCACTCTGTGTTAAAAAGAAGAGGGGATGCTACATCATGGTAAACAGGCCCCTATCCCAACTTTTTTGAGACTTGTAGCAGCCATCAAATTTGAAATGCGCTCATCTTGTGGATAAAATAGTAAAATTTCTCAGTTTCAACATTTGCTATGTTATCTCTGTTCTATTGTGAATAAAATACTGGCTGGTGTGACTTGAAAGTCATTGCGTTTAGATTTTATTCACAATTTACACTTTGTCCCAACTATTTCGGAATTGGGTTGTATTACAAATAGGAAAACAAAAGAAAGCGAGGTTCTTTTAAATAAAAAGCTATAAAACAATAAACAGCAATTAGTTAAATATGGAGAATAATACACACGACACACAGAAAGTACGTCTCTACAACACTAGGAATACAGCACAGGCATGCGGTGACAAGACTTCGCAAAGGCTAAGTGCAAAGCTTGGTCTTAAATAGAGCACTGCTACCGCACAGTGGAAATGAACAGCAGGCGCAGGTGATAATCGAATAATGGGGCGAAGTGCAGTCTGGGTCTTAGTAGACCGGTGAGCTGGACAGCTGGAGGGGTGGTCTTACCCTGGGCTGCAGGGGAAATACATTCCAGGCCAATATATTACGAACATCCTGCATTTTTCAGAATTTGGCTGGATTTTCTTTACTTAAAGTACATTTTTGCAACAACAAAAACAGAAAAACATAGAAACACGCCTTAATTAGAAATGTGCAAAATAATTTGCCAAGAGACATACACATTCCAATTCAACTTTCTACAAAATACCCTCCCTTAGCCTTGATGATTGCCTGACATATCCTAGGTATTCTTTCCAGCAATTTAAGGAGAGAACTTCCTGGTAACTCATCCCAGGCTTTTAAGAGTTCCCTCAACAGCTCTTTTGAGCTTGATGGGCGCACTTCTCTGGCGGCCCGGTCAAGTTCATCCCACAGCAACTCAAGTTGAATTTCAAGATGTGCAGTTGTTAGGAAGCAACATTTTTAGTCAACACAAGTGTGCCTTTGGCATTTTGTGTGCCTTTGTTTCTCAAAATTAACTTTAAGGTGACAAAAACCAGCCAAATTCTGAAAAATGCTGGGCATTCGTAATATTTTGGCCTGTAGTGTATATTCTGGAATGATAAAGCCATCTTTGCATGAATGCCTACTTGGTGCCTCCATTTCTTGGACTCCAGAAATATGACTTGCGGCAAAATTTTAATTTGTGGAAACTTACAGTGCCCCGAATGACAACATCCATGGGCTGCCTATTGTGTTTTATCGGCTGTGGTGAGAGTGCTGTGGAGTGTATTACGGCAAGGAAGGATGTTTTCGCAACTCTTATTTGGAACCATGGTGCCCTTACACCGGCCTGGGGCCTTTCTGTGTGGAGTTTGGATCCTCTCTCCGTGTTTGTTTGGGTGTCCTCAGCCAGCTACTATAGTTTCCTCCCACAGTCCAAGACATGCATGTCACGCTAACTGGAGACTGTAAAATTGCCCGTAGGTGTGAACAGCGAGTGCATGCGCTCTTTGGAAGAGATTTAAATCTCCCCACATAGCCTCAACAGTATGTTATGCCCCTACCCCAGGAGTGGGATGACCGACTGATTGACCGACTGATTGACTGGCACACTTTGAGCACTATAGTTAGGTACTCTGCAGAACAATACAGTGGTACATACATTGCTATGTTACTGTAAACTAGCCCTTTGACCGTGGTGATCCACGGGTTCTAGATTCAACCCACATGGGGCCCAATTTTCAGCCTAAGTTTAAATTTTATTGTTTTATGTAACTTCGCTTTTATATTATAGTGAACAATGCACCATTATGATGTCATCACATGCACCTCTATGATGACATTGCGTTGCAACGGTGTTTCCATAAACACCGAGGTGGCTGTCACATGACCGATGTTTTTATAGTAACTAAAACTAAATAACTATCAAGGGGAATACGCTGGCGCTGACATTCTGCTCTCAGTGGAACATGAAGTCGCCTGCAAGACGGAGCAAATTAGCGTCGCTCGCGTTATGCTGCAGATACGTGCCCGGTGGAATCTAGCACTGAGTGGCCGGACACACACACACACGCACACAGAGGCCACTCGGCTATTATAATATAGATAACTTTAAAGATAATATCAATTTCGGATGAACCCATGGTTGACGACATGGTCAAAAAGTCCCCTGAATCTTGCCCAAGATATCTGCCATCAGCTACTGTTGTCCAACTCAGGGGTGGGGAACCTCATCCAGACAGGGCCGGTGTGGGTGCAGGCTTTCATCCCAACCAAGCAGCGCCACCCCTGGTTCTGCTAATCAACCTCTGGAATGCACTGAGAAGCGCATAAATGCATGTTTTTTTTACAGGATCAGGTCGGTGCCAGTGGTTTATTTTCGGCAAAACTTTAAATGAGACATCTAGAAGCGGCTTAGTTACACTTTTACGCTTAGATTTACTTATTTTTCTTGATGGAAGTGTATGTCACATATAATTCAATCAAGGACTGAGAGAAAGTTTAATATCCATAATAATTTCTGTTGTTAGGTATGAAAAACTGGTGTAATTTTGGAGACTTTTTTAAGAAAACACACCTCTCAAACCAGCTGGCAGGTTTGTCGGATTCAGAGGGTAAATGAACCATCCCAAACCAAGCCACCATCTACACCATCATAGCCCGCTTTCCTAAAACTATAAACACTATTCCCCTATTTTCATATGATCTAAATTTGTCGAACTTTTGTAAAGAAACTAAAATAAAAAAAAAAAACTTGACACACAAATTCGTTCATATTTCACTGGCTTCAGCACGTCTTCATTTACAAAGCACTGGCACTCAATATCTTTGACTCAAGTAATTGCAGCTGTAACTAACCCAATTAACACTATCAATAGGATTGCTCTTTTGCGCCCCAAGACATTTACGGCAAAGTTGATCGAATTCCCCTTAAAACAGTTTGATTTATTGCATTTGGAAATGTAGTTTCACATCATGGTAATTGGCAGCACAGCAGTAAAAGCAATAAAAAAATGAAAAAGGTCCCTCCTCCATGCATCTGTCGTGTTGAAAGCATATTTGACATGATTCCCATTTAAGTCGTTGGAGCAACTGCAATTTTTAAAAATTAAAAGTTTGGCCTGGTGCTGGTGCGAAAGCAAAGGTCACAGGGTGACCGACATCAATAACGGCCCTTCTCCAAGCACCAGAAACATTCACAAGAAGTGTGACACGATTCCCATCAAAACTGTTTGACTTACTGCATTTGGAAATGTAAAGTTTGACCTGGTGGTGGTGCTACAGGAGAGGTCGTAGGGTCACGCCTTACGATAAAGTCCGTATTTATGCACCAGGAACTAACAAAAGGAGTTTCATGTGATTCCCATGAAAACATGCAATTGGTCAAACGTAACCGTACTAACAAGAAGGATCTGCGACGGCCGCGGACTCCAGGGTGAATCCAAAACACCCCTGAAAACTCAGGTTTGGTGATTTCATAACTTTGTGAAGGGTTTTGTTGATATAATAACTCATTGAAAGGTTTGGTGATTTAATAAATGAGTTAAGGGTTCAGTAATATAATAACTGAGTGAAATGTTTGGTGATTTAATAACTGAGTGAAGGGTTTTGTGAGATTTCTTGATTTTTCAAAGTGCTCCCTCAACATTTCATATGCTCCAATAGGACTGCTGCCCCATTACACATAGACTGGCTTTGTGGAGACCTTTAGTTGTAGCCAATTTGTTGATTGCCGCAAACTGGCTTTCCCTGTAAAATATGCAAATCAATAGGTCATCGGAGGACAGTCACCATTGGCTTACTAAATTAGGGTGAGGCGTCTTGACATCCTGCTGGAGGAGCGAAAGTCACCTCCTTGGGACAGTGTTATTTGTCACTTTCTCTCATTGCATAAACTACCTGCATTTCTTTGTTCAGTGTGTGTTGTTGACCTCTCCGGGAGAATGTCTGCTTTCCATCGCAAGTGAGATAATAATAAAGTGCTTTGCGCATTTCAACCTTCCATTGGATCTGTTTTCAAGTTGTTTTTTCCATCCGACATTATCCTTAAATTAAACAGCCTGTTTTGAGAAGTCAAACCAGCGGTTAAATCAGAAACAGAACAACAGAGATTTTCTTCAGTTTGATGATATAATAACCGAGCGAAAGGTTCAGTGATATAATAACTGAATGAAGAGTTTGGCGATTTACAGTAATAACTTAGAGGAGAGTTCAGAGATATAATAACTGAGCGAAGAGTTTAGTGATATAATAACTGAGAGATGGGCTTATTGATATAACAACAGACCAAAGTTCAGTGATATAATAACTGATGGGTTTGGTGATATAATAACTGAGTGGAGAGTTCAGTGATATAATAACTGACTGAAGGGATCAGTGATATAATAACTGATGGGTTTGGTGACATAATAACTGAGTGGAGAGTTCAGTGATATAATAACTGATGGGTTTGGTGATATAATAACTGAGTGGAGAGTTCAGTGATATAATAACTGATGGGTTTGGTGATATAATAAATGAGGGTTTGAATATAATAACTGAGGGAGAGTTCAGTGATATAATAACTGATGGGTTTGGTGATATAATAACTGAGTGGCGAGTTCAGTGATATAATAACTGAGTGATAGGTTTGGTGATATAATAACTGAGTGGAGAGTTCAGTGATATAATAACTGAGTGATAGGTTTGGTGATATAATAAATGAGTGAAGGGTTCAGTGATAAAATACCTGATGGGTTTGGTGATATAATAACTGAGTGGAGAGTTCAGTGATATAATAACTGATGGGTTTGGTGATATAATAACTGAGTGGAGAGTTCAGTGATATAATAACTGATGGGTTTGGTGATATAATAAATGAGTGAAGCGTTCAGTGATATAATAACTGATGGGTTTGGTGATATAATAACTGAGTGGAGAGTTCAGTGATATAATAACTGATGGGTTTGGTGATATAATAACTGAGTGACGAGTTCAGTGATATAATAACTGAGTGATAGGTTTGGTGATATAATAACTGAGTGGAGAGTTCAGTGATATAATAACTGAGTGATAGGTTTGGTGATATAATAACTGAGTGAAGGGTTCAGTGATATAATAACTGAGTGAAGGATTCAGTGATATAATAACTGAGTGATGGGTTTGGTGATATAATAACTAAGTGAAGGGTTCAGTGATATAATTACTGAGTGAAGAGTTCAGTGATATGATAACTGATGGGTTTGGTGATATAATAACTGAGCAAAGAGTCCAGTGATATTATAACTGAGCAAAGGGTTTGGTGCTATAATAACTGAGGGAAAGGTAACAGAGGTCGGGGGTGAAAGACCTGAGAGGAAACACATGAACTGGCGTCAACTAATGTAGATACTGACATGAATTACTGACATACTCAAACACTACAAGCAGAAAAGAACTTCTCTTCAACCAATATGAAATCCATTATTTTTTTATTAGTCAATGAAAAATACATTGGTGATGCATATGATAAACTCAATGATTAGTTGACCATTAACAAATGCCTTTATGTTGTTATTTCTTTTTTTAATCCACATTTACTGGAGTAGTGGCAAACATGAATTTATAATGAGCAGGCTAATTTTTCAGGATTTAGTAGTTAGTTCACAACTAGGCTACAATAATAAATGCCCAAACAGGTGGACGTTATTTTAAAGAGTGAACATGAAAGAAAAAAAGGAAGAGAATGAAACTTGAGGAATCCATAAAAAAATTTTGCTATTTTTTCCATCTAGTTTGTTTTTTTTTCTCTGACAAGAAATAGATATGAGAAGCATCCTGTCACATCTTGTGTGTCCGCGGAGCCTTGAAGCTCTTTTGGGTTGGAAAAGCTCAGGCCGCTGAGTTACAAATTTGAAGAATGCTGAAGAAAACTGGGCAGAGAGTCAGTTAATATTGCCTAATCATCACAGAACATATTTACCTCCACCCCTTCAGTTTTTGTAGAAGTTTCTATTTGTTTTGAACTTTGTCAGTCACGCACAGACACGACAGGAAAATAGAAAATTTACCATGAGTCAATGCAGCCGTATACGTGCATGCGAATATGTTACAGAACAAAACTAGTGATTTTAATCCAACATTAAACTTCAGAAGAAAGAGACAGAAAAGCTTCAGAGAGACTATCATCGGAGGATTGTAATACGATTCGACCCCTCCTTTCACTGAACCCACTGGAACATTCCTTCTATGCAGAGACAAGACAAACCAATTCACACCTCCGCTACGAAGAACACATACAGATTCATCAGAAGCAGGATTCATTTCCAAAGGAGACAGCTGCCCAGAAATACAGGTCGACTTCTTCCTCAGTGAAAACAGGTCTCGACAGCACAGCCTATGCTTCTAGTTTTTATTACATTCTTACCCCACCCGATGAAGAGCATGGGGCATTATTTTCTGTGGCGTTAGTTTGTTTGTCAGTTGCATGTCGGTGAGCAGTGTATTCCTGGATGAAATTACACAAAATTTTGGACCCAACTGGGGTAAGGTCATCTTTACCAAAAAACCTGCCAAGGTATGTTGTGCCTGATGCCACTTGCGTCATCCACCCATCCATCCATCCATTCATCTATCCATCCATCCATTATCTAATACTTCTTTTGTGCTAGGGTCACGGGGGAACTGGAGCCCATCCCAGCTGACTATGGGCGAAAGGCAGGGACATATATTCTGGACAGCTCGCCAATCCACTGGAGGGTGCACACACCATTCACAGTCCATTCACTCAAAGACTCAGACCGATGGGCAATTTAGAGTCTCCAATTAGTCTGACATGCAAGCCTTTGGACTGTGGGAGGAAACTGGAGTACCCAGAGGAAACCCACGCGAACACGGGGAGAACATGCAAACTCCACACAGAAAGGCCCCAGGCAGGATTCGAGATCGAGACCACAACTTCCTAGCAGCAAGGCACAGTCGTACTATATTTTATTATATTATATTAGAACTGAAAGATAATTCAATTGCATTAATATGCCTGAGAGTACCTGTTTGCTAGAGAAAACAAGCTGTTTCGGTAAGTTTGTCATCACAGTATTCTCTGCTAATCGGACAGTCATTTGTGCTGTCTCTCTTTTACTCTCTCCCTCTCCATCTCGCATCTCTCTTCCTTTAAAAAGTTGTGTTGCCCTAAAGTTACCATGTATCTCTTTGTCAATGAAAAATAAGACTTATAGTCATTCTAATCACTGAAATACCATAATAAATTGGCCTGGCACACAAATCTGTGACATCAACAATGACAAACTAGAGGCACTCCTCAAGTGCAAACCACCGCCAAGGCAACACAGTGCACATCTTGGCGAGTGGGAGCAAAGTTCAGTTATCGCATCATAGGATTTCAAGATGGCTGCCGTGGCGGCCATACTGTTTGAGGGATCATGGTGAAAATCAATAGGATCCATCCCTGATGTAATGGTGACCCACCCACAAAATTTCAAAGATATCCGTTCATTACTTTTTGAGTTATCTTGTACACAAACAAACAAACAAATGAAAGATCATACATAGATTGACGACTTGCCGGAATCATGCACAGATCTCTGACACAGAATGAAAGGAATGGAGTTGGTTTCAAGTCTCTAGCTGTCATAGTTGCAAAGTTATGAACCAAAATGTGTTTTTGACCTTTCTGGTGAGCTTGACCTTGACCTTTGACCTTTGGCCTCGAAAAGAGACCAGTCTCCAGCCACAAGGCTAGTCAATGTTGTCACAAAGTTTGGTGAAGAAAATGTGAAAATTGTGGCCTGTAGAGTGCACACAAACAGACAGACAAACAGACAGACCAAAACATAAACCAAAATAGAGTGCTGCTTAGGTGACCTTGACCTTTGACCTAGATTTACCAAAATAGTGCAGTGCTTAGGTCAGGTAATGCAGGCCTTGAGTTTATCAACAAATTATGCACTTGGTTTGAAGTGTGTACACCGATTAGAAGCAAAGCTATGGCCACTTATGTGTTTTTGACATTTTGTGTGACCTTGACCTTGACCTTTGACCTAGATTCCTAGGTCAAGTAAGATAGACCTTTTGTTTATGAACAATATGCACTTGGTTTGAGGTGTCTACGACGATTAGAACCAAAGATATGGCTTCTTATGTGTTTTTGACCTTTTGTGTGACCTTGACCTTTGACCTAGATTCACCAAAATAGTGCAGTGCCTGCCCAGTGCCTGTCCTATGTTGATCATATAATATGAAATAAATTGAGCTGAAACTGTGGACGCCACAGTGCAAACAAACAAACACACAAACAAACAAACAGAGTAATATACTTGCGGAATCCGAGATTCCGGCAAGTAACAAACGGCACCGATCATATCACCTCCGGCCAACTTCGTTTGGCAGAGGTAATTAACAAGGAAATATGTAGTCAGACTCACATTAAAAGAAGCAACAAAAAGAACTTGTTTGATTATTATCGTGTTATTACAACTGATACTCTGTGAAGCTAATGTGGAAATTTATGTTCATGTTAAGATATATGCCACAGATTAGCGTGGCCTCTTGACTGCTCTCTTATATAACTCAGCGAGAGGAGTAATGGAAATAGAGAAAGACAGAGATGTTTCTTTCCCATTTCAAGTTTGTGGTTCCCTCTCTGCTCTTTAAAAGTTGCTGGCTGCAGAAAAAATTCAAAATCTGCTGCTTTAAACTTTTTTTTTTTATTCTTTTAATTTATTTTGTTGGCCTACATGTAAATCCCAGAGGAGAGTCTAACTGCTAACTGACGTATGAAATTAGAATCAGCTGCGATTTGCCCAAACAATCTGACTACAGTATGTTTTAATCGCCCACAAATGCAACTGGGAGAGGTGTGGGAGTTGAGCTAAGATCTTCTCCATCTGTAAAAAGGGAGAGTCAGTTAACTTCCTGTCTCTGATACTTTTCAATACCCGCCCCACGGTTCCTTTGTATTGCTGCAGGTAAGGAGTCATGTGGGGGAGTGGAGAACATCAAAACAAAATGGCGCCCGAGACCACACCTCAGTTCAATTCAGTTTTATCTGTACAACTTTTTTTTTCACAAGGAACGAAGATTTAAAGATTTTTGCACAGTTTTGAGTGTACGGATGCTTCTTCTTCTCTTGTATTTTTTATGTCTGATACGGGCTGTGTGGCGTGTTTCTTAAAGGGCATCTAAAGTCAATTCTCAGATGGGACGTTGAACGTCCAATGGTTATAAACAAATCCATCAATGTTTACAAACAAATCACTTGCTTTTGTTGACATCTTGCATTGTCACATGACCAATTTCATTTATAAACCAATGTTTCGCGTACATGCGTAGATAATTCTTCTATTTCAGTTCGTTTGCGCAGGTGCGGCTCGCTGATTAGCCGATAAACAAAAAGAATGGAATCGACTTTATATGCCCTTTAATTTTTTTTTCACAAGGAACGTCAAAAGTCATTTTCCCGAGAAGAACCTACCCCCCCCAAAGTGGCAAAGGAGGTTAAAATAACTCCTAGAAGACATAAAAATTCAGGAGGAACTGGAGAAGCCCATCCTGCACTGGCCAGAAAAATTTACTGGTATTTTGGACATAACCAATATGTGACAAAGTCCATTAAAATGATACAAGTCAACTGTACAGGACTGCAGTGACCTCACCTTTTAATGCTTGATCACTTTTGTCTTTTTTTTCACCCAATGAACAAGTCAACAATTTATTTGCTGAATAATCAAAATCACTGTGAGGCCGAGAATGATTATGGCATGACAATGATAAAGTGATTGCCTATTAACTATATTTCTATAATGGATCTGACATTGTAAGGATGGCAATAATTTGACTTAATGCACAAGTCCTAGACTGTCTCTGACATCCACCTCTTGTTTTAGCATTTTTTTCTGCAGCGTAATTCATCACAAGGTGGTGCTTGATTTCATTGGAGTGTAAAAGCATTTATAAGCATACTTCTGAGGAGGAAGAAATCTTCTGCGTATCAAACCATATCTAATGTTTGGGCTGAAGGCTTTGACTACAAAAAGCCTCGAAAACAAATTTACCCAAATCTGTGTCATTTCATGAGCTACACGAGTCCAGAGTCTTTGAAAGACTCAACAACATTTTACATTGTCATTCATTTGCATCAGAAAAGGCCTCATAACTTCGTAATGCAATGTACAACGAGAAGGGTACTCTATAGAGCGCATACCTCCGCCACGCCACTTGTTTGACCGTTTGCGGTCAAAATTGATAGGGTCCATCCCTGATGTAATAGCAACCCAGCCACAAAATTTCAGAGATATCCGTTCACGACTTTTTGAATCATCTTGTACACAAAACAGACAGACAAACCATCGCCAGCAAAAACATAACCTCCTTGGTGGAGGTAATAATGCTATCAAAAATACATTGGCCAGTCACGCTACCGATTAGTCTCCGCAACTGAGCAAATCAATGTTTGGTTGCTGATCAGGCAAAGTAAACAGCTACGGGTTGAGAGGTGAAGTTATTGCAGGCCTGTCATTTTACCAATGGCAAGTCACTGCATTACGGTGACATTTTAGCCACCAAAGAGGAAGTACGTTTACACCAACCTGCAACCAGGAACATGCCTGCCACCATGAGCTTTGTGTCATTATGTGGTAAAGCACACAATATGACAAAATGCAGGGTGTGTCATTCAAAATCTATTGAGACAAATAGAGATATTAAAGATTGCAGTTCACGTTACTGAGCCCCCTGGGCCAATGTCACATGCAGCTGAGCCAGCTAGGAACAGTGGGTACCCACAGTGTAGTTGTTACATGGAGGAATAGAGGGAGACTCCAAGCGCAAAGTAGCAGGCAAAATTACTTGTTTATTTGTCATTGTAAAAAGTTAACAATGAAAACACAATCACTAGAAACAATGGCAATAGAAAATACAAAGTGGAAAAGGTTACAAACTCTGAAAGGGAGTAAAACAGCCAATTCCAATTCAGTAATAAACATACAGAGATGGGGATACGCGAGCTCTGAAATAGAGTTAAATTTAGAAAGAGAAATTCATATAGGTGAAAAAACGCAAGCTCTCATTAAAGAGAGAATTTTGTCTCCTGAAGGGAGAAAGTTGAACCAACATAGAGAGGGAAGTTGATGGTCTGACTGACAACAGAAAAGTGCACAAAGCAGGAACTAAATACTGAAGTGAGGTGAGCGCTAAACCAATGAGAGAAACGAACTAATAATTGAATAATGAGTGAGAGTGACGGGAAACTATGCTGGCAGGCAGGGCTTACGAGCTTCAGCCGGCGCTCGGCACAGTAGCTAACGCTAGCTGTGCAGCAGAACCCTTCGTCAGGTCAAGGGCAGCGACACAAGTGTTCCTCTGATAGCATTCAAATGACAGTGAGAGATAGATTGACAGAGAAACTGAGAATGAAAAAGAGATGGCGATCGCTCGATGTCTGTATTCATGTCTTGGCAACACTGTTGGGTGTGAAAGTAAACCAATGCCAGTGAAGCACAAATTAATTTTTGAGTTTCAATTTCAATCTGTCAGATCTTGCTCTCTCCCTCTCACCCTCCTGGTCTCCCCTCTCTCTCTCTCTCTCTCTCTCTCTCTCATGCTCTCTCTCTCTCCACCATTGTATATCAGACACATGAAGCCTAGAAACAGAGAAAGCTGTCAAGGAAATGGAGACCAGTAAGCAGGTGGCGGCGTATCAAATGGTGTGAAGACCAAAGATCCCAGCGAGGAGATGACTGTGATGACTTCCAAAAGCTGAACTGAAAACAGACAGTAGAAGGTCTAGCTCTCCCCTGGATTTAAAAAAATCAATCTCCCTTCAGGAAGAACACCTATCCGATACAGGGCTCTCAAGTCTCACGCATTGAGCGTGAGACACACGCATTTCAATAAGTTCACACGCTCACACGCCGCACATGACATTTCTCTCGCTGAGAAGTGATAAAACTCGCCACACATTAGTAACAAAGACTATATAAAAGAGATTAGTTATCTATGAATGTATGAGGCGAAGGCAGACGGCTCTGCTTGAATCAGCAACCTATCAGCCAATCAGAAAATAGTATTTCTTGTTGCCAGGTGAAATAGCAGCGCCGTAATCACGTCTTCCACACGCGCGCGAATGCTATTGTGTGCACACGACAGAGAAGAGCTGGAAGTGGGAGCCCAAAATCAGGTAATCACTTCATCACTTAATTTTTTTACAATAGCTGCTTAAGTCGAGGAACTATGTAGGATATTTGCTTTATGGATCATTTTTTACCTCAGAGTAACAGCTTTGGACGGTTATGGTTAGATGAATTGACTTGTGACTTGTTACGGGGAGAGTGGGGGCTCTCTGCCCTCCATGTAGTGTATTTTGGCTGAAAACAAACCCTGCTCCGATCCGGTGTCACTGGTGGTACCGCAACATCTCTTGTTTGTGACTGACAAAACGATACAAATACACAAAAGAATTATTTAATTTAGCCTTTATTATACTGGGGAGTCTCACTGAAATTAAAAAAGTACATATATGGCTAAACATTATCTTGTTCAAAACCTAGCAACTGCTTCAAGAGTAAATGCTAGCAAGTTGAAATCAAATTTTTAAGCTCATGTCAAATCACATTCGCGAATGCCGTAGCTGGCCAGCTAACTCATATTCGTGATGCTGAGTACAGCTGTTAGCTGTGTTGTAAAATGCTTGATGTTGCAAAGTAAAAGGAAATATACACGCAACATGCAGATGTAAGATAGATACTTGTATATCCCAACGTTTAATTGCTCGCCTAATTGAGCTACCACTTCTGACAACAAGATGCGACGGATAACCCGGTCAGCATTCATTCTGCAAATAACCTACAACGCGCACAAAACTTCTGCGACCGCGTCCACTGGCGGACACATCTGCACAAAGATACACCGTTGTTCTTCTCGAACACGCCAAATCCAGATAATCCGTAAATGATGAATTAAATTACTATTTTAATTTGAAACGAGTAACTAAGTTGCCAGTGTCAAAGTAACGAAGTGAAAGTATACTTTTTATCTTTTAAATGTAGCAGTAAAAGTCCCGGTTTTAAAAAAAATCTTAAGTAAAGTACAAATCCTCAAAAAAACGACTTAAGCACTGGAACTTCGTTACTGTGCACCTTTGAAAACGGGAGTGTCATGCACCCCACCCCCCGAAGAAAATCTCACTCTAGCCTACATTTAAAACTTGAGAGCCCTGCCAATCCTCTCAATACAATGGTCTTCCACAGCAATTCCCACCATAATTACAGAGCAGTTACATTGAGAATTGGTTTTAAATAACTTTTCAATCCCGCACCCTCTAAATGTAGCTCATCCCCGTCTCATGTCTAGAAAATTCTCCATCAAAAGATCCATTAGCGGAGTGCTTTTTTTTGTGGCCGAGCAGGGCCTTGTAAAAAGAACCATTAACTCATTATTTAACCCACTTATTCCTGCACAGGGTCGCCAGGGGCTGGAGCCTATCCCGGCAGCCAAAGGATTAGATGCAAGAACGCTCAGAGAAACTATTTGCCCATCCATCACAGGCCCAGCACATCACTCATTCACACACTCGCAACTCTCCAATTCGCCTATCATGAACCTGTTTGAATTGTGGGAGAAAATTACCCGGTGGGCACTCAACGCCATTTCAACGTTGAAATTTAGTTGATATTTGGTCATGACGTCGCACAACGTTGATTCAATGTTGAACCAAGGTTACACCATTCAACCTCCGACGTTGTCAAAACTCTAACTTTGTTCAACGTTGATTAAACATTGGCTCCTTCAACGTTATTTATTGGTTGAAAATACAACGTTGTGTCGACGTTGAGTAATAGTTGCACGTTTGGGCGCCAACATTGATGCAACGTCAGATTGCCTACGTCCACTCAACTTTCAAATCCAACTTTATTTCAACGTTCCAACATTGGACGTGACGTCATTTCAACATTGCTTCAACGTTGTTGTGCCCACTGGGTAGACTATCTGGAGCAAACTCAACAAACATTCTAACTTCACACAAACAGGCCCCAAGCCAGATTTAAAACCACAATATCTTGCTGAGAGGCAAAATTGGTACCCACTGCACCACCCAAGGATGCAGTTTTCACTATTTAAAATCCCTCTCATCTGGTACAACAAAAAAAGTTCAAGAGAGCACTTGAAACTCACCAGACCATCGCAATTGCTGACTGCAACAGATGCGCCCTTCACATTGGCGACGTCGCCAATGTAGAAGCAATTTTCCGCCATGGGTTCAGCGCGTGGCAAGTCGTCGTCCTCCTGCCATTCTACCGTGGCTCCGGGCGCCACGAGGCGCGAGTTGGGCCGCAGGCGCACGTGGAACTCCCGGCCAAAGACGGTGACGTTGTAAAACAGCAGCTCCCAGGGCCGCTCCGCACCCCTACCCTTCGCACCGTCTGTCTCCCTCCTCCAGCGCTTGTGCAGCTGGCCGTTCAAGCGCGAGGCTGACACTGCGTGCGACAGGAACCTGCCCTCAGCGTCCGTGCTCACGGGCATCACCACTCCATATTCCGTCAGGACATTCTGCAAAGAGTCTGTCCCCAGAAAAGGACAGAGTGGAAAAAAAACAGTGATGCATTGCACAGGGAAACCGCTCCCATGTATGCATGAACAAGTACGCCCCGTCACAGTAATAATGTATATATCTGACGCGAATCAGTAGCATACCCATTTGGTCATTTTCTTTTAATTATTTTGCCAGCAGAAAAATCCACTGCGCTTTAGATCAGCGACGGGCCCCCTTTTACACATTTACAGCTTACCTAATTGACTACTCGTGCAGAAAATCCACCCTTCCACAAAGATACAACAGAGTAGTTAACTGTACAACGCATGCAATGAAAGCTGGAATTTTATTTTACGGAGGCATCGTTTTCAAAATAGTTTCCCAATTATATCCGGCTGGCGCATCACTTAAACTGACGCCTCTCGAGAGAATTCATGCACACCGCTGCAGTGCATGCGAGTTCTCTGGCGGAACAGCAGTGCCACAACTGGCAACTTTGCAGTCTGTTGGGGATTCAAGCAATTAAATAATTATACCAGTTATCTCCCTGTGTAGACATCAATGTTACTGAGCTTATATACAAAAGTAACCAAACGTTTTCTTTTTATTGTAAAATATGTCACTTTTAGTCGGTTTCATAAAATGAACATCCCTTCACAACAAGCATTTCTTGGGAAATGATCAATGAGGTTTTACCAGCTCACAGAGTAGTCAACGCAAAGATGAGAAGAATTGTAATTGAATGCAGTAAAAAGTTGAGTTTTATTTCTATTGTCCGTTAATTTGAGTGTTCAGTTATTTTGCCAGTGGGGGAATATGGAGAAGACAGGTTGTATAGGCGATTGAGCGGGGAATATGCAATATTTTCTCCGGCTGAATCCTGCAAAATCTTCATGAGACAGATGCGCGTAGACTCGAAAATGTACATAATTTTTTGCATGGAAAATTGAAGTAGACCCTTTTCCAGTGCAAACAGTAAATGACGTACAATAAATAACTACATTCAGACTTAAAGCGAAGCGCAAAACATCAGAAATTGTTTCACATACCAACACTACTGGCGATGTAAAGGCTGTTCGCACGTAGACAGAACGGCAGGATAATTGTTAGGGGAAACACACAGGCGATATCCATGGCAGCTCCGGACAGCGCACGAGGGAGGCGGCTACGGGATCCAGTGAGTTAAAGTTCCCTTGAGCAGCGACCCGCCACTTCGGCGACTGTGCAGCCAGCCACTAACTGTAAAGTGCTCTGAGAGGGAGACATATCTCTCTCTCTCTCTCTCTCTCTCTCTCTCTCTCTCTCTCTCTCTATCCCTCCTCGCGCGCGCGCGTTCTCATAATTTTCATGTAGACTTCTGCCAGTATTGGGTCGGAGAGTGTATGCACAGGAGCTTTTGCACGATTCAATTAATATTACTACTACTACTACTATTAAGATCAAGATGACTTTATTAATCTCCAAAGGGGAAATTAAGACGGTCACCAGCGCATAAAACATATAACATAAAACATACACATACTATTATTATTATTATTATTATTATTATTATTACAGATTTGATTTGTACTTAAAGTGTTGCTGGTGTTATTATTGTTGTTGTTGTTATTGTTGCTGCTGCTGCTGCTGTTGTTGTTTCTTTATTTTTGAAAGCATAATTGTAAATTGAGAAAGAACTATATGGTCAAAGAGTTCCCCCAGCGTTGGCATTTGGAAATGCAGCGCTGAAGTGCTCGCTGGAGAATTGTTCTCACTTTTTTGCCCACTTCTGTAACAGTTAGGAGCTCTGCTTCTGCTCGCGCTATCGCACATAATCTCTGTCTCCTTCTGGCCCGCGTGGGGTGCCGTCTTGGACCCTCATACTTACTTCAAGCTGTGGTGCCATTCCATGTTTTTAATCAGTATCATGTTAAATCGATGAAGAAAACCAGATTTGCTTTTTTCATTTTCATTAATATTGGATTGACACAGAAAATATGACCCATACAGCTGTTATGTACATGATATTTATATTCTCTAATCTGTGGAATTTTACTCTATCAATTAACAGGTACAAGGTGCTCGCCATGCCTTTTTAATGAAAATAACACATATTCATTATTTACAGTGCTGCTGTGAACTGTCTGGAATATGTAGTATGCTGATAATACTGGCTAAATACACTAATGGAGCTTGAGAGGGAATGTGTCCTTTACTTTTTATTTGAAACTTTTATGTTTTTCTTTCTGGTCTTTATCTTTTAATGGATTCCTAACACTGCAATGTGTGAATGTCTTCCTACAGACTAAAAGAACGTATCATTTTAATTTTCTCAATTGGGGAATTATGCTTTGTGTACAGAAGGTGTTTATATATTTCAAAATGTTATTATTATTATTAATAATAATAATCATAATAATAATCATCATAATAATAAACATATAATAATCATCATCATCATCATCATCATCATCATCATAACTGTGTGTAAAGTGTTTATTCAATAACAAAATAATAATAATAATAATAATAACAAGCACTATTATTATTATTATTATTATCTTCAAGAACCAAACAATCATCAAACCAACTTCTCATTGGCCGGGGTTACGCGAAAAGATTTCATATTCACAGAACAGCCGTGAAATCTTGCTGAACTGAGACCATGGTAGCCTCCAGTTGCCATGGTGAGTTGGTACCAAATGTGCTGTCTGTATCTCTTGGAACTTGATGCGTCCTCGACATAAAAATAAATGCGTTTCGAGATTCTATTTACAAAATCGACTCAAGGCAATGTGGCCATTCAAATAAAAACTGTAGTGCTTGCAAAACAATGCTACTCAATTTTTATGATGTGCACGTGTACCTATTTATTTATTTTATGTTTTCTATTTCAAGTTTCTCAGTGTGTGTGTGTGTGTGTGTGTGTGAGCACATACCTGTATCAAGAACATTTAAGAACTTTAGAAAAAATAAACTTAGGCAAAAACAGATTAATTGGACTAAAAGTGTCTGCAAAACAAAATTCACTACTTATGAATGTGCTAGTCAAAGACAAAAATCATAATTCACGTTGCTCTTTGACTGAGCACTCTAAAAAATCAGTTGGCTCAACTGAAAAAAAGTAAGGCAACCAGCTGTAAAGCAGTTTTTAGTTGGTTCAACTTAAGGTTCCGAGTTTTTTCAAAAATTAGTTTGTGTGCACTCAGAAACTCATGTTGAGCAAAGTCAGACATGTTTTGCAGCTGGTTGCCTTACTTTTTTTATTTTTTATTTTTTTTACAGTTAGCCTATCAGATATGCCAAAGTTTATCATTTCAAAGATGTTCTTGCTGCATGTGTGCGCACACAGAAACATGAAATAGAAAACAACCATAAATAGGGACTTGCACACCCTCTTGCAAATTAAGTTGCACATATTACAAGTCCTTATTCATGTGCATTGTAAAAAAAAAATAAATAAAAAGTTGACTGAACTTTAAAAAGTAAAGCAACCAGCTGCAAAACATAGTTGACTTTCCTCAACCTCAGATCGCAGTGGTTACACAAGCTAATTTCTGAAGGAATTTGAAACTTGAAGTAGAGCAAACTCAAAAATGTTTTGCAGCTGGTTGCTGCACTTTTTTAAGTTTGGTCAACTTTGTATTTTTTATTGTGTATGTTTGAGTTGTGAGGGAATTTCATTCAGCAAACCTCTTCAAGGAACAGTCTGTATAACCTATTATCATGGACAGCTTGTCAGTTTTATGGAGTAGTCATTGTTTTTCCTGTGTCTGTGAATAAATGCCTGAATAACTATTCAACCTGCATGAGCCAACTGGCATCTGGATCTCTCTGAAGTGACAAAATCTTTCTGAATTGTCTGAATCTTTGTGAATCGTTCATTGATATTCTATGGTTGTAAGTTCTAAGATATCTCTGAGAGTTAACTAAAGGCTCAGCTTTCAAGTGAGCAAGTAAGTGTGTATGTGTGTGTGTGTGTGTGTGTGTGTGTGTGTGTGTGTGTGTGTGTGTGTGTGTGTGTGTGTGTGTGTGTGTGTGTGTGTGTGTGTGTGTGTGTAAGTGCTTGTGCGTGCTCGATAGTGTGAGCCTGCCAACATGTTCGTGTATGTCTGAGTCTGTGCTTGCTTTTGTGGGAGTGTGCATGTGTGTGCGTGTGTGTCCGTGGGTATGTACTGTATGTGTGTGGGCCATTAAATTATAGCTTTCTCAATAAAATGAGGAGGTCAGGTCACAAAAATTAATAAAAATATACGTTATTTTTTACTCCATGGATGTGAACCAAAACATAACAGCAGATGAAATCTTTGTAAATTTACAACATTATGACAAAGACAACTGGTTGGTGTCAGAGTTCCATAATAACTGTCCAACTAAGTTGACTCTGATCTTTACTAAAATCATCGGGTGCATAATTAATATACATATGACAGAAATCACTCTGGACACTCATCCGAAAATCATCCAGCTTTATAAAGTGCAGTGTTTGAGAGAGACCCATGATGTTAAAGACACAGTAAATAAATCCCTCAGCTGGGGCGCCCCGGTGGCTCATTGGTCTAAGCACGCGTACTATCAAGGCTGTGTCCTTCCTGCAGCGACCTGGGTTTGACGCCAGCTCAGGTCATTTGCTGTATGTTTTCCCCCATTTCTCTCCCTACACTGTATAACTGTCAAATAAAGGAAATATTCCCAAAAAAAATAATCTTTAAATCCCTCAGCTGTTCACTGCTGAGAGAAGAGATATCCATGCAGCCCTTATAAGTTAAAATGGCCCCATCCAGTGAGCTTTTTAGTCTCGAGGAGATGTAAAATATTTCTAACGAGGCTCTCTCCCGGATCCAATCCGGACATAAGCTCTGCCAATCAAAACACTCTTCTGAGAGCAGTGTGATGGACTAAAAAAGAAAAATCCTCCTGGATGAGCCAATTTCCCCCAAACTCTGTACTTCTGCAGAACACATGACGGCTGTCCAACCGAGAGTCAGTCCAGCAGAAACTCCACTCAAGGTCATCTAAAATCCAAACTCTTTTGGAGCAATGCAGGTGAAATGGGTGAAAAAAAATGGGATCTGAAAGGACAATCAGAGGCTGGACGGTCCTACAGCGAGACTTCAGCTTCACTTCGCTCGAAGTGGAACCAGCAGCGGTCTCACTAGCTTTTAGTGAGTTTTCTCAACTCATCCTGATTAAGTTTCCTTAACTTACCCTTGAATTAACCATTGAGGGCATGTTTCTCTTTTTCAAGGACTCCCCGAGAGAGATGCCTAATTTCACAGCTGCAAGGGTGGAGGGACAGAGAGAAACAGGGGTAAAGCCCCTGGAGCAGTTTTTGGGGTTAAGGGTCTTGCTCAAGGGCGCAAAGGCAGAATTCTTCCCAACTTCATCTCTCCAGATCAAGTCAGAATCCCAACTCCCATCAAGGTTTAGAACCACTTCAGTTACCAGTCAAGCAACTGACCGCTAGGCTGCGATGCCACCCCAAACATATGCTGCTGTTTCTTCCTGGGGTGACGTGTTGGCTTGTGTTTACGGTACTTCTCTGGGATTCAGAAAGTTGGTTGTTAAAACCATAACTTTCACAAAATGATTAGCGCAGGTACTCGGTCTTTGAGCAAGGCTCATGTCTTGCGTCCAAAGGAAATACCAAGTAAGTCACATTTTGATAGTCCAAAGAAAAATGGGGTACAATTTCCAGCCCCTGCTTTCAGATTGGGAATGATACCTTTGAGAAGTTTGGTGATGGAAAACACTTTTAATCAACTGCTCTGAAATACTTTAGAGAGTTATCCGAAAATATGTTACATAACAGGATTTCATGTGACGTACTACGTTAATGCAATGATAAAACCTGGTAAGTCACAATTCTGAGCAGTTACATCTGTCGATTTCACCAGCAATGATGTTGTCCTTCTTGTTTTTGGAAGAAATGAATTAAGAATAAATCAATAAAGACCAATTCATAGAAATGTATTAATGTTCAAAACATTGATGAAATAGAACTATCATCATTTTATCAGATGGAAATATCCGGTCAGTGCCAAGACTGATTGAGTTGTTCCAAGCAGTATCAACCAGTGAAAAACTAAACATATAAATTCCATTTCCTAGACAAGGCTATTCCAAGCTTTGATCATAGATGTAATCAGAGGTCTCATCTCACCATCATAGCAAATCTTACTGGGTTTTACCTTGGGATACTTGACTAAGTTGTGTACTTAGTATGTTTTACCTCCGTGGTTCTGATGCACCGGTAGACATTTTGCCAATGAAAACACTTTATTATGATGTGAATAGACCCAGTAAGTTTGATTTAGACCTTAACTAATTTTCAGCAAAAAAATGTGCCTTCCCTAGGTATTTCCTTCGGACGGTAGATATGCCCACGTTGCTATGGGAGATTGGAAAGGTCAATTTAGCCTAATCCACTGTTAGTTGCTTTGGAACATTGTGCTGACTCTAACAGTAATGTTTTTGCCGCCGAGTTTGCATGAATACGATTGCTAACAAGGTGACAATAGTTATTGAATTATAAGAGAAACATTAGAGATTGCTGACAAACACATTGCCTCCAGATTTAACTAAGGTTACGATTTCTATTCCATTCAATTATCAGATGTGCAATGCTAATATTTGCATTCCTTGATCATGAGCTATACAGTATTAATTGCAGCTGTCAGTGTGTATATTACACGTTTGATGAGGAATGGTCACCCTATATCGTGGTCTAAGCATTAAACTGCGTTTTAGAGGTGTACATTTTGACAATGTGCGATGCTATCCTGTGATGGTATTAAATTGTTAAAACTGAACTGCTGTGGCACGTGATAAACATAGCCTCATCTAGACTTTGTCATACAGGCCGGATTTACACTGCCGGTTAAATGTGACACGAATCGGATCTTTTGCTCATATGCGGCCAATATCCGATCTGTCACATGGCTGTGTAAACAGAAAAAAAAAAAACACATTGATTCCGCCCTCGATCGGATCCGTCAGATCGGATCCAGGCCTCATTCAAATGTGGTTTTTGTTCGAGTATGTATCTGATATGTATCGGATATGTGCCAATGTGCCCGTCGTGTAAATGCATGTCAACATTCAGATCGGATATTTTGTAAAAAAAAAAAAAAAAAAATTGTGTTCCTTGCGTCATTGAAACTGCGATGATTTGCATACTGACGACGTTTTTCAGATGGAACGGTGGAAACTGTATTAGTTTTTAGGCTATATAAAGCATAGGCCTAGACTAAGCCAGGCGGAGTCTGCCTTCGCATTTGCGATGATGCTGGTGATAGAAGTAAAAGGCATTAACAGGAGAATCAGATGTAGGTTACCCAGTGAAATGTTGCTAGCTTAATGGATGTTTTGATCATTTCAATAGCTGCGTTTCCACTACACTTTTGCGATAAAGGTCTTTATCGACGCGTCTGAAAAACCACCTCATGAGAGCGTAAAAATTTTTTATCGATATTTGAGAGTTTTTTCGAAAATTGGGGGTTTCCATTACCAATTTTTTATTGCGATATTTAGGTTTTGCGCATTTCTAGTGGTAATGGAAACGCAGCTTATGACTGCTAGGCCTGCATACTTTTGTAGCGCTGCACGCACATTTGCTTTTATTTTCGGTAGCCTTCTCAACTGTGCGCATGTGGATCGCCCAAGACAATGGCCAGATAGTGAGTCGTGTAAACAAACGGAATCGAAACGAAACAGATATCATTCACGCTCAAAACAAGATGTAAATACGCAGTTGAACAAATCGGATATGGGCCTCAAAATCCGATCCATATCCGATCTGGGCAACAAGACCTGCAGTGTAAATCCAGCCACAGTGAGGCTACCTGACCAAGCGTCGATATACGATGCAAATGGAGGCTTTTGGTGTGTTTATTTGATGCTCAGGGTTAGGGTTCGGGTTAACAGTTAGGGATTAGGGTTCGTCAAATAAGGACACCAAAAGCGTACTTTTGCGTCGTATATGTGAGGTAGCGATCTGGAACCAGACGCGAGAACCAAGCAGTGCTATGTAAGCCCAAAGTGGACAATATTCAAATGAAAATGTAATCCCACTATTGCATTATAATTTTCCACTTATGAATGAGTTATTTGAGACAATATTAAATTGAAAATGCATTAATCCAATTATCACTTTCATTTTCACATACACATATGGGAAATCTATGACTATATTCAAATGATAATGAAAAGCTGTTTGACATTTCATTTTCAAAGTCAAGTCGAACGTCTCTGAGATCTACAAGCACACTTGGGTTGCAGTTGCACAAAACTGCCGCGAAGCCTCGGATAAGTTCATGCATATTACAGCTAGCTCAGTTAATAGAGTTGGGGCAAAAATCAAATCATATAAACTTTAATGTGATGATCATTTACAAATATTTTCCTTAGTTAACGTTAGCTAGCATACTAGCTGCCGAGATGGCTACATCCAAAGCGCAACGTAGCCTACTGCGCGATGGCACACAATACATAGCAGCCTAGCCATCATGACATTATCAGCAAGCCTCCGTGCGTACAAGTGCTACCCAGAAGCTGATTGGTTGGTATGCAAATGAGGAACATGGTTTCAGTTCGCGCCCCTAATGAGTGACGTCCTTGCGGAAGACCCGTCTTGATGAGACGCTGACAGATTGCATTTTAATTTTCACTGTGTCCCAAAAAGAGCGTGGTGACATGTATTTGAAAATGCAATGGACTGGGAGGCACTGTTTCCCTTACTGCATTTGAATATTGTCCCATGTATTGCAGGATAAGTCTTTGAAAATGAAATGTCAAAAGTCGTCATCATTATTATATTATTATTATTTCCAAGTGATTAGAAAACAGCATTTTCATTTTCATGTTGACCCTAAAAGAGCGTGATGACATGTAAATGCAATAGGCTGGGGGTGCTGTTTTGCTTATTGAATTTGAATATTGTCCACTGTATTGCAGAGCATGACTTTGAAAATGAAATGTCAAACAGCTTTTCATTATCATTTGAATATAGTCATAGATTTCCCATATGTGTATGTGAAAATGAAAGTGATAATTGGATTAATGCATTTTCAATTTAATATTGTCTCAAATAACTCATTCATAAGTGGAAAATTATAATGCAATAGTGGGTTACATTTTCATTTGAATATTGTCCACTCTGGGCTTCCATACAGTGCAGTAAAATAGGATTTTATTATGGAAGGGGCGAACCCCGCAGAGCAGGAGGCAACGGTACAGAGTCCACAATCCAAAAATCAAAATCCAAAGGGCAAAATCCGAGTCGTTAACAGGGCAGCAATCACAGTACTCGTAGTCGGGCAAAAAAAGGGTCTGATACACAGATGCAGCAAGAAATCCAAAACAGAGCCAAAATCGTTAAACAGGGACAGTCCAGTCAGAAGTGAATCACAAAGAATACAAGGCGAAAACAAGCATAGCACAAGGGAAAACATTCTGACAAGAGCTGTGAGTGAAATGACTGCTTAAATACACGTAGGGGAAGTCACATGCTATGATAGGGAACAGGTGAGCTGGATCAGACTAATTACAAAGGAATGAACATGAGGAAGTACCTGATTACAAGAAATTGGCAAAAAGCCAAAAGCACGGACAGGGATCACAGAGACAGCCTACTGACAAACATACGGCTCCGGTTAGGGAGTTCTACCGTGCACAGAGTGAGAGGCAGAACAGTGATTAGCCAGGTGCAGAGAATCTGCCGAAGCACAGCAAAGTAAATTGAGTGAAGGCAAGGGGCGGAGACTAGAGCAGAGCGAGTGCTGAGAGCTTGTTAGTCAATTAGTAATGTGCAGCTATACAATCCCTAGTGCTTGTTAGTAAATTAGTACTATAAACAATGTTAGTTTTGGTTAGTAAGTTTAACTAAAACAACAAACTGTTAGTATTGTTAGTAAAATAGAAAAGCAGGGTGAAGGAAGTAAACGAGATTGGAAGGAATGATTGAAATCCCAGAAACCATGAAATCACCTGAAAGTGTGGCACACAATACTGGGGCAGTGAGTGATCACATGACAAAAGACCAGACAGGGGGAGATAAAGTGCAATGCATGGTATGACACAAAACATGGACCGGAATATAACTGCAATGGTGGAATATGGAAGACATACACAGACAAAGCAAAAACAAAACATGGCAGAGCATCTAAATCACAATACAAAATACAAAGCATGGTAAGACAAAGCAGAATTCATAATCAAAACATGGTCATGCAGGACAGGATCATAACAGTATATCGATGCTCGGTCAGGTAGCATCACTACATGCCATGTCAGGATGAGAATGGGCTCAAGTGATTCCATAATTTTAATATCATATACACCAAGGGTGACTCACTCATGCATTTATAAGGCTGGGCGTTTGCTGCAACAGCTCTTTCCGAAATTTTTCCTTTCCTCATTACTTCGTTTTTTGTTTTTTCAGTTACACAGGCCAAAGCCCTCTCTTGGGACCTCAGCCTGATTTTAAGATGACATCCCCCCTCCAAAAAAAGCAGCACCCCCATCCCCTGCACAGCACGATTCTCCAAATGATCTCCACCCACATCGGAAGAACCCAAAAGGGAAAGCGTGGATCTTTAAGAGTTTCAAGGTCTCCCAGGAGAAAAGGGGGCGAGTTGAGATAATGTTGGGGGGGGTATAGGAGCACTAAATGTTTTTTTTTTTTGCTGTTTACTTGTGAACAGCGAAAGTCCTGCCCCAGCGCGCCCTGTACATCATCTTTTTCATGAAGCGGTGGAGATTTACAGCGACGCAGCTGCATCAGAATTCCCTAAAGAGCCTTCAGTGCAGATAGATATGAACTGGAAATAGTTTGGCTGGTAGCCATGACAAGGAACACCAAATTGTCCATTTCACAAAGGAAAGGAGGCAATTAGCCCCTTTGTTGCTCCATTTCAGCAAGAAAACACAGGACCAACCAAGAGAGACAAGATTGAATAAGATTGAAATTTCAATAAATTCTGACAGCTATCTTCGCCATCGAGCTTATGATGTATTGAAGGACAGGAAATCCAATTTTTCTCAAACATGCTCAAGGTACCTTTAAAGTCTCCCTGCAACTTTCTCTTCACTTACCGTACGTTACATTTTCTAGCGAGGTCAAAGAAAAGCGTCACGGAGAGGAAAAAGGCCGCCTATGGAAGGTAATTCGAATGCAGCCCATGTCGAGTTAGGCAGAGACCCCGTCCAATGAAACGGCCCCTCGTTTCCCTCATAAGAGCTCAGGGCAGGTTTAAAAGGGAAGCACTTTATAGAGGACACTAGCGGACGCGCCACAGGGACACGTTTCTGTTTATTGCGTCGACCGAATGAGTCGAGGAAACTGCAGTACCACCGGGCAACTCGAACGGGGAAAATGATCAGGATTCAGTGTGAAAGGGGGATCCTGACTCAAACTTGATATTTTTCGTCTTCGTCAAACACATTAGCGCCTCGCTAACAGCCCACCTCCCCTACAAGTAATACAGCCATAGAAAATGACTGAGACATTGAGAGGTTCTGTAATACAATGTGTGCACATAAAGACAATCATGTTATTTATACCTCAGCCATCAAGTTCCAGTATAATTCGCCTCTGTTGGACTATCTTCTACTGATAAAGTGTCGGGCTGTACCTTGTGGGCATCCCAAGTAGGACACAGATGTCTGGACAAGTTCAGGTTATAGATGCTTCAATGAGCAGGCAATATTGTGACCATCATCAGGTAATGAGTGTAACTTTAATAATTGCTTAATGCCTTTTGGTTCTAATCACTGGGGAACTGCGGACTCTGTTTTCTTTATACTATTTCAACAATGTCCTCGCCTGTCACTGACATTCCGCTAAGGATCTGGCCGAATGCTGCTGGATATATCCGCAGCTGAAATGGGCCTGCATCACGGTCCTCAAGGGCTGGTAACTGCTGGTTTTCCGACCTGCCTTTATCCAGGAGGGTGTCGCTCAGTTGTTGGCTGTTGGATTCATTAGGGCGGCGAAGGCACACGGCCTGCTGTGCTTTGATGGAGCGTGCTGCGGACCGCGAGGCGAGCCGGCCCTTCGTTATCTTCGGTTTTCTGGACCAGCTCTTGTGCTCTCTCTGCACTTCAGAAGGCTTCCCTTGTTTATATGCATTTGCGTTTGAAGGGGAATGAAGCAAACATTGGCCGTTGCAGTTATTTTTTTAAACTTCGCTTTGCAGGTAAGCAGCATAACTCCTCTTTAATTGGGAGCCAGAGAAGTGAAGCCAGGACAGGTAGCATGTAACTTTAATGATTGTTTTTTATTATCATCGTTATTAAATCCTCGCAATAGCCCTTGGCGTGGGTAGTTTCCTCTCAAACAGTCATGCTATCCTGCAAGGTCCTGTAATTACCTGGTCTTGGGGATACAGAGGTCAAAGATGTACTGTATGTATCTTTGAATAATGAGAAGCATCTTTGTTTTGGAATGATAATGTACAGGGTGCGCGAGTCGGTCGATGGATAGTTCTGTGTATTGTTTTTCATATGATATCACAGAGTCAGGATCGAAAGCAGGTGACCATCCCCAATCTTCAACATGGGTTTCCCTGGGGTCATTAAATTTTGTAAAATTGTATAATTGACTCCGCCAACAAAGTTGGGGCGGAGGTTATGTTTTCGCCCCTGTTTGTTTGTTTGTCTGTCTGTCTGTTTGTGAACAACATAACTCAAAAAGTAATGCACGGATTTGGCTGAAATTTTCTGGGTGCATTGTTATTACATCAAGGATGGACCCTATTGATTTTCACCATGATCAGTGAAACAATATGGCCGCCACGGCAGCCATCTTGAAATCGTATGACACGCGATAACTCAACTTTGCTCCCACTCATGAAGGTTTGGATTGTGCTGCCTTGGCGGAGGTTTGCACTCTACGAGTGCCTCTAGTTTGGTAATATAAAACTTTCTACATCATTAAGGCGAGCTAGCCTTCATAGAAAGCACATCTTAAAAATAGATGAGTTCTTTAGGATTTTCTTTCTTGACAAATATTGCAAGTAGGCCCATAATGCTTGTTTGAGTTTAGACGTACACAACTTTATGTACAACCTTTATTACAGGCAAGGTCGCGTCACTATCAAAGACACCCTGTGTGCCAGATTCCTGTTGCTGGCTCAGAGCTGACACTTTCTTAATGAGCTTTGGGAATGGCATCTAAGAAATGGTGAGCACTTCTAAGGCACGATTACCAATCAAAGAACAGCATTTTCTTGGCTCAGTGATTAATGCTGAAGTAAAAGGCCAGATTTGCTAAGATCTTCAGCTCATGAAAAACCTTCAGTCTCATATGAAACCAGTATAACGCCTAATGATTGGTGCACGTTCAGTACCCTGGCCAAGCACTGGCCATGTCATTGGTTTTGCATGTTCTAAAGATTTTTTTTCCATGCAAGAGGACTGAATAAATCTGGCCCTAAATTTTTTTGACCCATTGTCAGGTTGTTTCTCATAATCATTGTCAGAATGATGATAACTCAGTTTGTAAAACTGTTTTTTCACTGACTGTGCAACAAAAAATGTTACACTCTCATCTGTTCAACACCATATTTCACGGTCAAATTAATCAGGGGGCCACGTTGTAAGTTATACCATTTATTACACCAGGGTTCTTAAAATAATCTACAAGCAGCCAAGTAGTGAATAGATACCCAGAAGCGCACCCAAACACAATAAGTCACCCAACAGCCAAACACTCGGGGGGGAAACTCCTTGTAAAATCCATATTCTCTTGCATCTGATGTAGCTTTATTCTGTTCAAGTGAAGTACTTTGTTAAAATTATGTCACTGTTGCTCCCAAGTTCTTTACCTACAATGACATGCAAAATCCCTGCACTGTTAATCAATGATCCTTTACCTTACATGATGCACCACAGTGCTTAGGAATGATGGTTACTGGCTTATGCTACTGTGCACAATCTGAATATTACAGCAAAATTTCCCAGATAGCTCCAGCCTGGATAAAAAATAGAAATTTCTGGAAACATTCTAGCAGTTACCTCCTGGTGCTCAGAGCACAGGAAGGTGGCTGTTTTTGGCAGTTCTGAGGCCTGTGATAGTATTTTAAAGTGCTTCCTCCCCGAGTCTTTGAACCAGTTAAAAAGAGTTTAGACCTGCCAGAGCCCATTTTCAATATTTCCATAAAGTATTTCACAAAGTTCTCTGATGAAAATTCCAACCTGTGACAGCAGAAAGTCATAGCTACCAGTTAGAAAGATAGGAATGAAAAACAATTATACTTCTGTAAGTAGATTTAACTGTATTATATTTTTTTTCTGTCGATTTATATAATTGTGTAATCACACAAGGAGTCTGTAATTACAACCTTTGTTTTTTATATTTTTCATCAATGTTTTTGTCACCTTGGTTTACTACTATTTTATCACTTTGACACTGATCTCATTTTCACTGTCTATCTGTCCACCTATTTTTCAAAATAACTTATCCGGGATGCAAAGAGATGATGGTCATTTACTTATTTCAGACATTCCACTAACCGCTTGCAATCCCCTCAGAGTTGTTTAAAAATAATTTTCTTTCTGAAACGAAATAACAGACCTGGGAAAGAGGAACTGAGCAGTCTAGAAAGAGTAGAAAGTTGGAGTGGTTCTCTTAACATTCAATAGTTTACCAAATATTTAAACAGTGAAAACCAACTTTGTAACATCTAGTCTTCAAAATACGGAAAGCTGCACACACAGCAAATATGGACTGCTAGCTGCAATGGCATCTATTCCTGCTTGCGTTTAGATTTGAGTTTCGAGGCAAACAATTCAAAGGGCAGACTTCATGTGAGGAGTTTAGGCACCCCAGTAAAAGCAGAACATGTAAACACCAGGCTTTCCCCCACCCCACACCCCATCCCGCCCCACACACCACACTTGACAACTCACCCCCACCCCCCACACCACACATACCCCCACACTCCACCCTGCCCAACCCACCTCAACTGACAACTCACCCCCACCTCCCACACGACACACACACCCCACATACCCCCACGCCCCACCCGCCCCACCCACCACACCTGACAACTCACCCCCCCCACCTCCCACGCTCCCTATCCCCCCACCCCCCACACAGTTCTTCTTTCTCGGTGAACATCAGCTGAAAGAAGCGAAACTGTAGGCGGCCGGTTTCGGCGGCTAAGCTTGGAGCTTGAAGGGAGCGGAGCTAATTTGGGGAGCCTGTGCGGAATATGGGCCCGGTGGGCGTGTTAATGATACCCTCCTAAACACTGTTGGGGTGCAGAGAATGAAGGGGGAATGGCAGGCGGGGGACGGGGGAAGCCAACAGTGTGCTTCCAAAAGCAAGGACTCAAGCGACTAAACAGGACATTACGCTAGAACATTACATAACATGTATTACATAACATCAGCATCTCAACTAACCAAGAGCCTGATTTATTACCTCCGTCAAGGAGGTAATGTCTTACCTTTGGTTTGCGGATAAGTATGCTCGTTTGTTTGTTTGTCAGTAACACACGGAAAAAGAAGTATTTACTGATTTGGTGACTGTTTTTGTCTTTGCCCAGCCTAGAAGTGATTGCATTCTGGGAGTGATCCGGATCAAATTCTGGAATTTTTTATTTTCTTGTGTGGTTAACCATAGTAATGCTACTCGTATGTGTCCCAGACATGCGGAGGACTTTTGGGCATTGGCAGAGGTATGCACTCTCTAAGTGCTCATGCTAAAACCTTTATTGAACACATAGTTTTTAACACATGCAAAAATAATCATACTGCCACTGATTGATAAAAAAAAAAACCCTCATTTTATCATTGGCCTTGTTATGCTAGTTGTCAGTGTGCTAAATGCCTTTGCACATTTGCATATGCTAAAAGTCTTAGGGTGCATCTGAAATCTCCCAAGAGCAAGGAACCTTGATGATAGAGGACATGAACCAGAAATATTTTGGCTGGTAGCCATGACCAGGAGTGTCTAAATTGTCTATTTCATGAAGGAGAGGAGGCAATTAGCTCCTTCATTGCTTCCATCCAGCAAGGAATTTACACAAACTTGGGAAGAGGGGAATCATTGATTATGAACGTCAATCCTTTATGGCTGTTGAGACTGGATATGTCACACAGTGTTTTTTCCCGTCGGACCAGTTGTGTCATTATCAATAGCCGTCGAGCTTATGTACTGAAGACAAGCACATCTGATTTTTCTCAAACCTGTCCCTAGATATACATCACAATAGACCGGCATAGTGTGTGCGGCATCTAGTGTTTTATATCTTTGGGCAAGGCGGTCTCGAAAAGTTCCTGCCCAATGACATCACAGTCTGAGAAAAGTTCTTGCTGATGTCATATGTTGTGGATGGGATTTTAAGTAGCGGGAGAATCACAGCCCACTTTGATGAGACATTGTGAACAGAGAAGAATGTGCAGGGCACTACAGTATATATGGTTGAAACACCCTGAACATGGCCGTCTCACCCACCAAAAGATCCTGACTTGATTGCACTGTATCTTCAAGAACTAAATAATATATAGCTAAGTGCAGTTGAGGCCGCCTAGATATTCCAGAATGCAACCACTTTCTG
Organism: Gymnothorax javanicus; assembly: GCA_029692085.1. Classification (NCBI taxonomy): domain Eukaryota; kingdom Metazoa; phylum Chordata; class Actinopteri; order Anguilliformes; family Muraenidae; genus Gymnothorax; species Gymnothorax javanicus. The sequence continues at coordinate 1,082,146 of CM056199.1, read as the reverse complement.
AGTGGAAAAAATACTTCCTAATGTCAACCGCCTTCTCTCACTAGCCATGTAAACACATGGGGTTCCCCCCTCATTTATTTTGCTTTCATTAGCCTCAGGTTAGCTACATTTCCCTGTTTTTATTACTTTTCTAACTTTGCCGGTCTCAGCGATCCCCAGTTCTGCGGGATTCTGAAAGAGAGAATAAACCTTCAGCAAACAGGAACAGCAGGAGGCTCGGGGTAGCAGAGCATCACTGGAGTGTGGGTGGACGTCTCCCGTCCAGCCCCTGCATTTAAAGGGAAGTCCTCCTGGTTTCCAATTCTGGCGTAAATGCGAGCCATGCTGCGGCGAGAAACACTCCCATCCGACCCGTTTGCCAGAGATGGAAAATTCAAGTGTAGCAAAGTAAAAGCACTCCGCAGTATTTCGTTCGAGTGACCTGGCATTGCTAATTTACACAGGGCCAGGAGGTCAGACTAATTAGTGAAATCAGCTGGAATTGTTCATGGTAGAAGGGACAAGTGGCTAGACTAGGGGCCTCAAACTGGTCCGTCCAAGGGGCTGCAGGTTTTCAGTCCAAGTGAGCAGAAACTCCCCTGATACAACTAATTGAATCAACTAATCTCAGTCTGCACAGTTAATTACTTGTATCAGGTGAGTTTCTGCTCAGTTGGATTGAAAACCTCCAGCCCCTCCAGCCCTTTTACGGACCAGTTTGAGATCTCTGGGTTAGTAGTGTAGTCACGCTATTGGAAAAATGAGGTTGTGACACCGAGCGACTGCATCACCCTTTGTGTTGTTAACGTCTCGTGTATTTTAATTGTGAATGTGAGCGAGCATTAGCGGTCACCTCTAGGTGTCTTTCATTTAGCAATGGGGAGTGTCTGGTGGGGTCGAAATTTGGGTCAGAGGCTGCTATTGGACAAGCCATTCAGGCATATGTGTGTGTGTGTTTGTGTGTGTGTATGTATTAGTTCCTGCTGTGTGTCAGTTCCCAGCGGGCCATGGCCAACGGAATCCCAGGGTCACACAAATGTCTGAGCCGAGCGCTTGTGTGTTTGTTCCTCTAATGAGGCCTGTTTTTTATTCATTATTTTTCTCCCTCCTGCGCAGTGTGATGCTGTGGGGGTCCCTGTGTGGAGTCCTGTAAATGGGAAACAAAAGCTGAGTTACAGGCTGGCTGTGGATTTTTTGGCACAGTCGGCAGGATCCCCACCGCTGCTGGAGCCGGGGTTTAATTCTGTCATGTAGCCGAGCCTGCCTATCCAGAGTAACTTACAGTTGATCAGACTGAGCATGAATCAATGTCCCTTAGATGAGTGATTCCCAGACTCGGTCCTAGAGGCCCCCTGTGTGTGCTGGTTTTCGTTCCAACCTCAACTGCAATTAATTTTTTTTAACATGCTTTTTAATTTTTCAAACCAGATGTTTTCGTGCAAGATTACTTAAAATCTCAATCATGTTACATCAGAAATGGCATTGTATGATATGTTCAGTTTCATTGCTTTGGATAAGTAAAGCTTATATGGCTATATTGCAAACATATACTTACATAAAAGGGGGCAAATAATCTCTGATGAAATTGAGACCGATCTGAATCAATGGGCGGCTAATTAGTGGAATCCAGACACCTGGCCACCAAGCGCAGCCATCTGATAGATAATGAACCATTCAAAGACAAAATAAATGATTATAAGGCAACCTGCATGATATTGATGTTTAAGAGAGAAAAACAATTTATGCCGACCAAGTTTGGAGCCGATTACCTCAGTTGTCAATGTTACCCCCTTTTTATGCAATAGTCTGCCATTTTGCAAGAAGCACAATGTGAATTTGGGAGTTACATATATGCCCTTGTGTTATTGCATTTTTCTGGCATAATGTTGATCAATAAGATAAGCAACCCATCTAAAAATCAAAAGCACATACTCAAGAAAAATTTGCAGCTTGTTAAAATTCTTTTACTGCAGCTGTGGTTGGAGCAAAACCCATCATGCACAGGGCTGAGTTTAGGAACCACTGCCTTAGAGTTATGCAGAGTCACTCCAGGAGCTTGAACCATCGATATTTCCCAGTCAAACACCTAAAACACCAGGCGACCCCCTGAGCCTGTCTGACTTGTATTCCAGTTGTGTTCATCAGTAGTTGCAGCACAAGGTAATGCTCCACACGCAATGCACCTGTTGGCTGATGTTTAAAGAGGTGATTAAGCTGGTGGCCAAAGTCTGGGGCATCATGGGTATTCCGGGCACATGGGGGTGTTCCTCTCTCCTGCTCTATCTCATTCTGCTCTCTGCTTCTATCCTTGAATGTCATTGGAGTGAGCCATCTGTCAGCAGACTGCCCTGGGGACTACTGTTCCTTGCTTTAAGTGCTGACAGGTCTGTTTAAAACCCACAGCTATGACAGCGGTGTGAGCCGTCTCGAATATAATGGTCCATCAGCGCTACTGCCCAGAAGGGCTTTCCTCATTACACACCAGTGGCAGTCCTGAACTCTTCTTCGCCAGGCAGTGGGTTGGTGTGACTTACCCCTCAAAACTGATGGCTGCACAATTCGGCCGACGGACTGTGGCGTCAGGTTACGCAGAGTCCGTGTCGTGTGTTTCGGAGGCTATGCACCAGTGGGCAACAGAACTCGAGTGCGTGTACATGCACTGACACACGAATGAGCTCCCTGATATAATCCGCTTCTTCCCCAGTTAACCGCTGGGTCTCACACAAATGGACACTTAAAAGCATACCTCGCAGATGAGGGCGAGTTACAGATGTAAATCAGCGATAGGACCAGGGCCTAAAAGCCATCCTGTAATGGAGGTCACATTCCGATAAGAAGGCCCACATCTTACGCGCATTTCTCTCGCCTTCACTGGCCCATAACTCATCTTTTAGAGTCTCTGGCACCGCCAGATTCCAGTGCCAATAGATGGGAACTATGGGTGAAAATGGCTTGCTCTTAGCATGAGTATTGGGGTCTGTTTCACTGTCTGTAAAGATTCCGGGGAAGGTGCGCTATTGGTCCATTTGAAACCGGTGTTAAGAGAGCAGTGCTGGTGTCGATGACGTTGAGTAACAGAGTTTAAAAACTATGTCTCTCTTTAGCAGGTGTCATTAAATCACAGAACATTGCCAACCCCAAGTTCCGAATCCATGATGGCTGTTCCCAGTATCGACAAAGTCAAAGCTGTAGTCGATTAAAACTTCTGGCTTATTTGTGTCTCAATGAATCAGTCGTACACACAGATCTGTACAACTTTTATCTGTAGACATCTTGCTACAGTGTTTTCATGCACAAAATACCACTTAATGCTTTGTGATCTATTGGTGTTGCTAACAATGGCTATCCTGGCCAGAAGAAGCCCCACTGACCCCCAAGCCAGTTTCCCGACGTGTCGTACAGGAACACCTCAAATGTGATGTCATTTCCAGCAGCAACTTCCGACTTCTGAGGTTAATGGAGCCTAGTATGAAAACTGCTGGTTTTCCACCCTCCCTCTACCTGAGAGTCAACTATTGAGAGAGTATAACCAATCAGTAGCACTAATTGGTCAGCTAATTAGTTCACAATGCAGGAAGAAAGAAAACCAAGGCTGGATTTGGATTTGAGGACCAGATTTGGAGATCCCTGCTCCATAGTAGGTACACATATAAGCTCTGTAGTTGACTAAAACATTTCACAGTTCAAACCCCAATTCCAATGAAGTTGGGACGTTGTGTAAAACGTGAATAAAAACAGAATACAATGATTTGCAAATCTCATAAACCCACATTTTATTCACAATTGAGCATAGACAATTATCAGATGTTAAAAGTGAAGCATTTTACCATTTCATGAGAAGTACCGTATTAGCTCATGTTGAATTTGATGGCAGCAACACGTCTCAAAAAAGTTGGGACAAGGGCAACAAAAGGCTGGAAAAGTAAGTGGTACTAATAAAAATCAGCTGGAGAAGCATTTTGCCACTAATTATGTTAATTGGCAGCAGGTCAGTAACATGACTGGATATAAAAAGAGCATTTTAGAGAGGCAGAGTCTCTCAGAAGTAAAGATGGGATAAACATTCACCAATCTGCAAAAAACTGCATCTAAAAATTGTGGAAAATTTTCTGAAAAAATGTTCCTCAATGTAAAATAACGAGGACTTTGAATGTCCCACCATCTACAGTACATAATATCATCAAAAGATTCAGAGAATCTGGAGAAATCTCTGTGAATTAGGGACAAAGCCAAAGGTCAATATTGGATGCTCATGATCTTCGGGCCCTCAGGCGGCACTGCATTAAAAACAGGCGTGATCCTGCACTGGAATACACTGCATGGGCTCAGGAACACTTCCAGAAATCATTGTCTGTGAACACAATTTGCCGTGCAATCTATAAATGCAAGCTAAAGCTGTATCATGCAAAGAAGAAGCCATATGTGAACACAATCCAGAAACGCCGCCATCTTCTCTGGGCCAAAGTTCATTGAAAATGAACTGAGGCAGAGTGGAAAACTGTTCTGTGGTCAGGTGACTGCTGTGCGGTCTAAAGAGGGGAGGGGCCTTCCAGCTTGTAATCAGCGCACATTTCAAAAGCCTGTATCTCTGATGGTCTGGGGTTACATTAGTGCCTAAGGCATGAGCAGCTTACAGATCTAGAAAGACACTATCAATGCTGTATAGTATATAGAGGTTTTACAACAACATATTGTCCCAACTAGACACCGTCTCTTTTAGGGAAAGTCTATTTCAGCAAGACAATGCTAAGCCACGTATTGCATCCATCACAACAGCATGACTCCACAGTAGAAGAGTCCAGGTGCTGAAATGGCCTACCTGCAGTCCAGACTTTTCAGCAATAGCAAACATTTGGCGCATCATAAAACGGGAAATCCGGCAAAGAAGACCCAGGACTGTTGAGCAGCAAGAATCCTACATCAGACAGGAGTGGGACAACATTCCTCTCCAAAAACTGGTCTCCTCATTTCCCAGATGTGTACAGACTGTCGTTAAAAGATATAAGGGATGACACACAATGGTAAACATAGCCCTGTCCCAACTTTTTTGAGATGTGTTGCTGCCATCAAATTCAAAATGAGCTAATATTTTTCATGAAATGGTAAAATGTCTCTCTTTCAACGTCTGATATGTTGTCTATGTTCCATTGTGAATAAAATATGGGTTTATGAGATTTGCACATCATTGTATTTTGTTTTTATTCACTTTTCACACAATGTCCCAGCTTCATTGGAATTGGGGTTTGTACATCCTTGTGACGCACTACATCCTTATTTGTGTGGGGAGACACATCTGGTCTCAGTTTGAGCTGGTGGTGGGAATACACACAGTAGTGGATAAGAGTCTGTGCATTTTAACTCTTATGAATCAATAAGGAATGTTGTTTAGAAAGACTATGTCTTATTTTGATTGGTGGTGCCGAAATTATAGGGGGAAAAAACTATTGTAAAAAAATTAAAAAATATCTTTCTTTTTGTCCATTGTAGAGTTTTTTCCCCCGTTTGTTTGTTGTTATTGTTGTTGCAAAAATAAATTAAAAAACAAAAAATTTTGCTGCTCTTCCAGTAGATACTTGCACTATGCTCTGTCACAGGGGATGATGTTCAATTTAAGAGTTTTTTAAACAAACACCCTCAGAGCTCAGAATTTCATGAGTCTGCAAGTTTGTAATTAAGGAGGGACGTTTGGCAAGAAAATGCATGAAGTCATAAAAGCAGAATGAATCTTGGTACACAGCGAGCTGCTAAGTGTGGGAATCGATTTTCCAAATTCATTTCAAGAAAAATTACACCAGACAGAACAAATTTAAAGGCATAGGCTATTATTTAAGGTGGACAAGAGAAAGAGTATTGAACTCTTTGAATAGATTTATGTTATCAGTACTGTAGAAGCCCTTAAAATGATACCCCCAGCTTTTTAGGAAGTTTGTTTTCTGGAAATGTTTATGTGCCTTACTCCAATTAAGATGGCAAAATTGATTGAGTGGGGTGTGTTAAGAGTGATTTTGTCCGGTCCGATCCGCTTGGAAGGCCTCGGAAGGAGAGATCGTAAATAGTGAACATGTTTAATATTTGCAACTAGAAATCCTGTAGTGTGTGGTGTGCTCCGTAGTGCAGACCACACACTATAAGATCAGAAGAGAGAGATTTTGTGCAATCTGTCTTTTGTTATCATCAAGTGTGTGGTCTCTAAGTCTGTGAAGGTTTGAAGAATCCTGTAATGTGTGCCAGCCTTAAATCTAATTCTAAAAGTAGTCAGCTGTAATCTCAAAAAAAAAAAAAACAGAGAGATGTTGCAGCAGCGTTTCCCAAACCTCATCCAAAGGACCACTTGTTCTGCAGGCTTTTGATCTCTCCCTTCTCCATACAGGTGATTCAAATGATTCGCTCATTACCAAGTAGCTTCAGGGGTCTTCAACGACCTGATCATTTGAATCACCTGTGCTGGAGCAGGGAGAGATCTAAAACATGCAGGACGAGTGGTACCCCAGGTAAGGTTTGGGAAACACTGCATTAGATTATAAATCTTTCAACCAATGAGTGGGAAATGTGAGAGGGTAAGATTGTGTTTACTAGGGCTCCATTTGAATAGTCTTTTTTGCATAGGAAAGTACCAAACTCCTTGAAAATGACCTGGAAGTATTTACACCTCAGCCAAGATATGTGCTATTTCAATTACCTAGTTTACATCTCTCCTCAGTCTCATGACATTGTCCATCGAGGTTAAAAAAAAAATGGTTAGGAATTGAACAATACGTAATTTTTTGACATTTCAAACGCAGCCTCTATGTATATAGATCAGGGATCACAAATCTGGGTTTCAAATCCAAATCCAGCCCTGGTTTTCTTTCTTCCCAGATAATGAACTAATTAGCCGACCAATTAGTGCTTCTGAATGACCAGACTCTCGCTACACATGACTCCAAGATAAAGGGAACGTGGAAGCCCAGCAGTTCGCAGACCTCGAGGACCGTGATTTGATGTCTGGTATAGAATTTTGAGGAAAAGGTTTTATGACGAGGGGAATATGTCGCCCTCTGCTGGTAAATTCTCATCTTTTTCGATTCTCATTTAACCCATCTCATCAGATCATTTCCAACATATCCAACTCTTAACAACAAACTAACCGGCACAGTCAAGGAGCAAGTCGGGAATAACTGCACAAGTCTTTGCGAGGTATGTTGTAGAGCTTTACTAACATCCATAGCGTACTTTTAAATTCTAATAGATTTCGATAGAATTTATGTACAATATAATGATATATTAATGAATTGTAATAACATGAAAAATCCACGAAAGAAAACGCATTTTTTTTAAATCAAAGGCACATGATCTATGTAAAAAGACATTCGCGAATGTGATTTCATCAAGGCTTTCGGTTTATGACGATTCTGCAGTATGGCGATGCATGCATTATATGGCCTCATGACACCATCGGAGACCAGGATTCTTCATGGACCTGGATTCTGTATGGCTCCATAAACATAAAGATAAATATACAATAAATTTGCATGAAGGGACTGTAATATTTCTTCAGTTGCAAAAAAAAAAAAAAAAAAAAAAAAATCTTATTGAACATTCTCAGTTTGACTCACTTTCTTTGGCAGCGTTTCAGGCAGGAGACAGACTCAGGTAAAGTCTGTCAAAATGATGATGTTGTGCTTGCATTTCTCCACTTGGGAAATGCAAACAGCAGTTATCCTCTATTTGCTTTCCTGAGAGTAGAAAGAAATATGGAGAGAGAGGGAGGGAGAGAGAGAGAAGAAAGAAGAGAGAACTGACAGTAGACTTCAGTGAAAACAGCTTAGTGGGCATTGCGCTATTTCTGCAAGGTAAACTAAACACAAGCCCTGTTTATTCATAAACCTAAATGGAAAATCTGCCAGCAAGCTCTCCAAAATGCTTAATTCCAAATTCCCCAAAGTCTTCTTGGTGTAGGTCTTCTGGCATGCCAACTTAGCCCATGCTCTTCCTCTCTTTGCCCTGATATAAACCCATACAAAATAGCATGAGACACTGCAGATATTGGACATATGTCCCCCCTAGTATTTTCATAAGAATCCATTGCCATGCTAGCTGGTGTGCTGCTGAGTTCCTTGCCTTTGCTAAAACGGCATGCTTATTTACTGCTTGATTTCATAAACTGAGTACACTGATTGAGGATGTTAGCTACTCATGTATAATGGAATAAAGATCCCCGAATGACATACACATATTCGCAGTTTCAATCTACAAAACATACAACACAGTCTGTCTGATTTTTCTTTCATATAGACCACATCGGAGTTAGTTTGCAAAACCCATTATCCATTGCGCGTGGCGTCACGCATTTTCGGCTTGACAACCACCGACATAACGTTAATTCCTACCATTCTTACGCGATATTCGCACACTTTTGTCAGAAGTTGCAGAGCAACAACGACATGGAAAGTACGTGATTTGGTGGTGTTTGTTATATAAAGTTTTAGGGGCGTAAAAGGTTGAATTACGTGATGAATGAAGAGGCTGCATACATTCACTTTCATTTTGTAATACGACTATGGGCTGCGAACCATACAGCGGGATGGGAATGAAAATTTCAGTGTATGTAACCTGCGGGGTTTATGTTAAAAAGATATTGTCGCGACTGTAGGCAGAAAAATGGAAAATAACCACTTTGAAAAGCAAAGAAGAGTTAATTTTAATAGCCCAACAGAAACCACTATCTCTATGAATGAGGCTCGGATCGAGCTAAAAATCCGGACACATACCAGTTCTAACATCAACCCTGTTGACTGCCTTTACCCAGTCTCGTCTTAGCCATAGCTCGTTGTCAGCTAGGAAGCGTAACATTCGGAATGGTGGAGGGCAATCGCATGCGCCTTGACCGAATAGACCAGCATGTTTTAGGCAGATCTTCCTTTTCCACTTACAGAGATAGTATGTAACATTTGCAGCCCTTGACAGCTCACCATGTAGTTGGCATCTAATTAAGTGAGAAAAGATAAGCTTTACTGCTATGAATTTGTATATGTACTGCCAGCATGGACAGTTTAAAATAAAAGAAAAGAAAAATGAACTTTTTTGCTTTTCGAAGTGGTTATTTTCCATTTTTTCTGCCTACGGTCATGACAATTTCTTTTTAACGTAAACCCCATTGTTTACACACGCTAAAGTTGTCATTCACATCTTGCTGTATGGTTCGCAGCCCATAGTTGTATTACAAAACTAGAGGGTATGTCTGGAGGTCACAAACCCCGCCCGCGCCCACGACCTTCAAATATGGCCGATATTTTAGAGGTTTTTTATCTGTCAAATCTGGATCCGAATCCGGAACCAGATCAAACTTCTCATGGTTGTTGCCCTCCCTGGAGGGCTATAGTGTGTTGATGTTCAAGTGATTCATTACGTTTTTGATGGAGTTATTAAAGAAAATGTTGAAATTTCGACATTCATTAACAAATCTCCCAATGTTAACGAAATTTTCATAGTGATCCAGAATCCACAGTTTGATCTGCACCAAAAACTAATCACTTCCCACTTGGACCATGACCAACCCCTCTGTGAAATATGAAAATGATCCAACCAAAACTGTGGCCTGTAGGCTGTCCAGAGACAAACACACACAGAGATAAATACATAAATAAATAAACGGAGACAAACAGACAACCCCTCCCGCACTTCGTTTGCGGGCGGGGTAATGAAAGTGAATGCATGCAGCCACTTCATTCATCTCGTACTTCAAACTTTTAAAATCCCTAAAACTTTATAAATCAAACACCACCAAATCGTGTACAACTTGTACTTTCCATTTCGTTGTTGCTCTGCAACTTCTGACAAAAGGGTGCAAAGATCGCTCATAAATGGTAGGGATGAACGTTGTGCAGGTGGTTGTCAATGGAAATCTATATGAGATACGGCGGAGTTTATTCCCCCCAGCCGAAAATGCGTGACGTCACGCGCGGTGGAGAATGGTTTTGCAAGCTAACTCTGATGTGGTCCGTTGAAACTCCTTTAGTTTGAAGGTCCAAGAATAGACAATAATTTTAAGCATAAACATCATGAGGGTCATAGTTAATAACTATATTACTGAAAAAAACTGAAACTAGAAGAATTAGGTGAGAGCCATACTCACATAATCCATTTCTTATCAATACACCCAATTTTAGGGTTCACAACGGTGGGTTGATGCAAGTGTTCGGATGAAGATGTTATCGGTGTCAACACTTCCTGGTTTTTTCACTGAATGTTGGCCATACCCTAGGGCAAATTTTCAGCAAATTCCCTTAGTGTGTCATGGCCGGGAACTTTGTCAAATGTACCGTTGTTTACACATGTGGCCATTGGAAATCTCCATTTCAGAACATATTTTTTTGAACAAATATCTTCCTATCTCGGCAGTATGACATGAATTTCTACAAATTCTTTTTTTATTCATTAGGAAAATATATCAGCTACAATGTGCATTGATAAGCACATGATTATAATCATTGGTGACATTTTGTGGGGCCCCAGAATGGGTGACCCCTCCCAAAACAAAAAAAAAAGTTAAAAATATCATTTTTTGTCACAAAGAAAATTGATACCGCAGGTTTCTCTGGTGGATTCATGAACCCCATGGGGTGGTTTATCAATGCTGCAAATTATTTTGAATTCAGTGGTTTGGGCCAGAAAACGCCCTTAATGGGACTCCACCTTTGACTGCTGTGGTGCCAGAAAGGAATTGGAAATGCTGCCCTCTAGTGGGCAGCAGCAGCAGGGCCAAGCAGGGAGAGAGTGGATGGTTAATTCAATCAGTATAGCAGTGTCCACTCGCCCAATCAAATTATTTGGTCCGTGAGAAATTACATGCGTGTAAAGCCCCTGCTCCATAGCCATTTTGGAGACATTCCTCAGAAGAATTGATGGGGACCTTAGCTTGGGTTTTTTTTGGACCTACAGTATGTCCTTTCCACCTGTGTATTCGTTCCCTTTTTTAAGTGTTTCGGCATATTTTGTTCCCAGCTCCAATAAAGGCAATAGACCATCTGTTTATGTGCCCACTTTTATGGTTCCTGTCTAGTCACCATGTAATGCTGTTGGCACCCCCAGCCCTGATTTACACCTCAGAGCAAAATTTTGGCGGCAATGTGCTAGAGCCTCTCGACATACAGTAAGCCTGCCAGCACTTTCATAAAAATGACAATAGTAGTGACATGATGGCATTACAGATGAAGTTATTCCACATCAAAGGGCATATTACGATCATACTATCGATCAACTGGCAAATATGACCAAAGTTAAAATCATAACACTTATCACATAACGGTATGAAACTTTGAGGATACGTAACATCTACTGATGTCAGCTGCAGGGCCATCTTTTGTCAAGTGAATGACAGCATTTTGTCAACATGATTGTTTTAGATGATTGTGGCCCTGTATGAGGGCATATAGAGTGCTTACTCTCGCAGCTGGTTTTAGGTGAATGGCCACTGATTCAAAATATGTGGAGGAACACATCACAAGAAGACAATACAATGCATATGGTTTGTTCTTTGTTATGACGCATCTTGCCAAATATATTTGCAGCTGTGATTCATTGGCTAAAACTTTCGGCAAATGTAATAATGGTTTCATTGACTGTTGCAGCCTTGAGGTAAATGGCTTTAAGAATTTGACTCAAGAAGAAGGATGAAGCAAACTGCAATGGACCCACCACAAATAAACAGACCATACAAGAGGTGATTCTGTCTGGCTGGTGAGACATTATGGGATGCAGCCAAACATTCAGAACAGTTAAAGTCTTTTTTTTCATCTGAATTTTATCAGATGATTCAACCTTAAATAAAGCAGCTGTTGTGATCTGTTGCATAACGCCACAGCAGGTTTGGTCAGGCTCATTAACAAGCACATTTGGACCCTTTAGTCTGTGTTGAACCAGCTGCCTTTATCTCACGTAACTCAGCATACAAACGCTTAAAGAAAACCATTATCACCCTGGTATGAGATAATAAATTGAATGTAAGGTTAAAACAGTTTTTTCCAGGCAATGGAAATGGGTCTGGCTGACAAGTAAGGAGCCTATAATTGTGGATGGACTTACGGTAAAGATGAGAATCCAGTAAAGTTTTTCTTAATCCTTTATTCTTGTAAGGAGAAATCTCAGCAATTAATGTTCTGAAATAATCCCGAAGGTCTTAGAGAGCAAATCCAATGACGTCTGCTGTCTGAAAAAATAAGGATAATATAGCCAAGACACTTATGGTAGATAAGATCAAGCCACAAAGTATGCTATGCCAGAATTACAGGTAAGGATTTCAAATGTTATGCGATGCGATTTGTCTTGTGTGGCAATTCGCTGAGAACATGGCTAATGACCACCTGCAAATTGAAAACATTAGTCATTCACCCTCCCAGAACCTCTACCCGTGTACCATCAGACAATTTACAGTACTGTTTGCTGAGTCTTCAAGTTAGAATTATTGAGAATCGAGTCATTAATTTTTGGTCATTCTCCTACTTTAATCAGCGACACAGTAATAACCCTTTCAGCGCCGTGGGAAACTATAGTTGCCCAATGATGTAAGATCTCAAAGTCAGATGCTGTTGAAAACCTATCATGTGGCAACTTGTTTAAAAGAGCTCCCCTGCAGGGGAGCTCTTTTAAACAAGTTACCACATGATAGGTTTTCAGCAGCTCAGGATAACTACATTTTTAATTCCTTGAAAATGTATTTGGCGCTCAAAGGGTTAATTAATTGGACAGTTAATTAGTTCATTACCTGGGAAAGAAGAACTCTAAGGCTAGATTTGGATTCAAGGTCCAGACTTGGTGATCTTCAGCTTGGATAATAAGTGGATGGATGCAGAGGCAGGATAAAGGACGCACCCTAGCCTGGGGTGCATTTCCCGAAAAGCGCAGATGCTAACTTACATAGTTGGAACCATAGATATACAAACCCCTATTCCAATGAAGTTGGGATGTTGTGTAAAAAGCAAATAAAAACAGAATACAATTATTTGCAAATCCTTTTCGACCTATATACAATTGAGTGCACAACAAAGACAAGATATTTAATGTTCAAACTGATAAACGTTATTGTTTTTTTTTTTTTGGCACTCCTTGGGTAGGGCTTCAACTGTGATTTTTTTCAGAATTTTCTGAGACAGTGACCTAGGGACCTTTGGTTGATTTGGGATGGAATGACCCTACAGTGTTCTTGCGACAAATTTGCATTGTTCAAAACAACCGGCAAGCACACATCCTAATCCTAAATCCTAATCTCCTCTTAACATGGATAAGTGCACAGGTACACATGTAAAATACAAGGCCATATCATTACTGTTTCACTGACTGCTACGCATTTGATTTCGGATTTTCATCTGTGCTGAAAATAATAACGTCAAGGACTTACCTGGACAGTATCTCGACGATATAGTCTCTCAAGTCTCCGTTGCGCTGAAGAAGTCAATGCTTTCAATTTGTAGGAGAAAATTAATAGAGCTTCGTCTAGCTATATTGTCAAGGGGAAAAGAATTTTGGATCCAAAATCCACTTTTCTGGCTTTTTTTACCAGAACAATTTAAAAGGGGGGCGCCAATATGTTTTTGGGGGGGTTTTATCAGTGAGAAGGGGGTTTAGAATTTAACATTAATATTTAATATTGCAATGCATATGCTGTGCCTGCCCTAGCAACCCGGTGTGTCATCAGGGACATGGCAGCCTCCGTTAACGAAATGGTACTGACACGAATAGCAGCACTTGAAACTGAACTCTAAATTTCCTTCACTGGACATACGCTCGACGTGTTTACATATCCTAATGTTTCTCTGGGTACCCAGACATCAATCGATATTGGCGTAGGTTGAATACAGAATTCTTAATCTCGCCATCCAGACACAAAATGTACGCTGCACACCCTAGAATGCTCCTGAAACAAAAAATATCCCTGCTCATAGTCCGAATCCACGCTGTAAGCTGCCTTTTACCACGGGGAAAAGCGAAAGAACTTATAATTCCCCACCTTTTCAATACGATTTGTGCATCTCCTGCCCCACATAGTCTGCAGAGAGCATGCGCACTCCAAATCTCGCTTTTTCACGTCCTTAAACCGAAAGAGTCCGTTTTCCATCTCGCGAGATCCTGCCCGCTTAACCAACACAGCGACCCTCTGGCCAGTGGCCTCATAGCTGGAAATAATAGACATGGCCGACAGTGACTTTTTCATCATATTGAAAAACGGACACAGAACAAATCTAGCCTCATGGTTACGGAATCCAGCGGCGTTATTGTTGAATTGTTAGCCGACAGACACCTCACTGACTGCGGGATTGACGTAGAGACGCCCAGGTTTGTGGATAACTGTTTTGTTTACTTTTGCCCTCAAACGACTCGCTTGCCAGTTAGCTGATGGCACTGAAGTTCTAAAGCCAATCCTATGCTAATATGCTAACGCTGTTTCCTCGGTGCTGTGATTGTTGCCACAATGACGACGGCTAGCGGTTTATAGCTAGCTGGTATGTTTGATATTCCATTTAACAAAATAATAATTTAAGAGTCATAATGAAGAGTAAACCAGAAAACATGTCATCAATTTCGGCGTGTTTGACGTTAGATGGCTCGCTAACGTTAGGTATTAGTTCGCTATGTCATTAAAGCCGCTTTCACACTGGACGCGAAACGAATTTTTCGCACGACAGATCACCTTCGAAGTCAATGCAAAGACGCGAATACACGCGAAACGCGTGTATTCGCGTCTTTGCTTTGACTTTGAATGTAATCTGTCGTGCGAAAAATTCGTTTCGCGTCCGGTGTGAAAGCAGCTTTATATTCACCGTTATTTCACTGACGTCACTCTCGATTGGAGATATGTTCGCTAAGTTAGTGAGCTAAATAGGGTAACGATATCTTGGTTTGCATTACTAGTTATTATAAACAATTACAGTTGTTGCCGCTGATCATTATTTAGCGAGCTCGCTATTCGGCTTCTTAACATTGCTAGGTGATGGCTAAGTTAGCTAGCGATAGCCAGTGTAATCAGCTTGTAAACGTCAACTCTGCCGAAAATTATTAAAGTATATTTTTAGGGTACGACTTCCGCCCGTAGCCCCCGCCCGAAAATTCAAAATGAACATCAGTATGACTTAAGATGATGTTGTTAATATCGCAAAAGTCCTGCACAACAAATATTAATGAGTATGAAAAACCGCACAAAAACACTCTGCGGGATTCGATCCAGGAAACGGGAAACCGCATCTGTACCAAGAACAGCGATGGAGCGCAACACGTAATTGTATTTGTAAAAACCAGTGTTTTCATGCGGGGGTTATGGGCACAAATCTTTCCATGTTGAGTTTTCCCAGGGTGGCTTAGTTTTGCAGACGTTACACAGAACAGTGAAGTTTCGCTTCCTGAAGGAAGCTCCTTGGTACGGCTTGTACTAAAAGAGTCAGAATGGGAAGTCCGCAGTCACAGTCGTCTCCCCACCCCGGATCACTGAAGACCTTTGCATGCTTGGTTACATCAGGGTGTGGAAATAATTTACATGGGCGACTGCTGCATGTGCGCACGGGGAAAATCGAAAACTGTGCTGCGTTGTTTTCCTCAAGTCAATCCAATTTCAGAAAGGCCCTGGCGTTTAACCACTCCGACGGCCCGTCAGTGACGTTAAAAACAAGAACAGCTTTCAATTTACTTTGGGTACGCCTTGAAAAGGGCATTTTAGGCAAATATTACCGGAGTGAGAAGGGGTAAATGGCACAGTGAGTTGCAGAGGTGATTCTACCAATTCAAGTCAATCCAATTTCAGAAAGGCCCTGGCGTTTCATGGCACAGTGAGTTGCAGAGGTGATTCTACCAATTCAAGTCAATCCAATTTCAGAAAGGCTCTGGTGCTTAATGGCAGTGAGTTGCAGAGGTGATTCTACCAATGAGCAGCTCAATGCGATCTCTAGCGATTGAAGGAGGTGTGGTACGTTGGGGTTTGAGTGAAAACCTACGGCACCTTACTCGGAGGGGCACTGGAGACCAGTGCTGTAGATGGTGGTTCAGAGGTCTGAGCAGATGTTTCCAGTACCTGGGAAGGGGCACTCTATGCACTGTAGTAATTCCATTCACCGCTTTGTGCTTTTCACCATTGACTTTTCCTTGTCTCTCCAGATCTCAGCCTGTCCTCCTCTCCCTGGCCCACAATGCTTTGTTGTGAAACCATGGATAAGTCGAATCTGCACTATAAATTCACTCAGTGGCAATAACACCCGGCTCTCCCCTCCAGCACGGTAAGGTTGGGGACCCTACTGCTGTGGGTCACAGTGTGTTAAAGGTCATAAATTTGTGCATTTGTCTAGTTATATTCAAAAGTTTGCCCATTCCAGTGTCTGTTGCAACCTGTGCTTTACCTAAATTACTTTAGGCTATCAAAAACCGCAGAGCAATTTAATTTCTCTCTTGCCTGTTGCTAACCCTGTTGTGCGCACAATAGTATTGTAATGTAATATACCTGCCAATCAAAAGACAGTTCCGTTTCAGGAGCAGTAAGCCTTTTCACCCCTCGTATTTCATTGAGTGGCTCAAACATTGCATTAGACCTAACCCATATCAGCTGACAGCTCGTGGCCAATGTAATTTAGTCTTTTATTTCCTGAAATTCAAGTTTTAGTTTGACCAGCTCTGTACTGCTTTCATTCTGTTATTAGTTGGTTTTTCCATTCCTGCCATAGAGAAGGGTATCTGTATCTTCAGAATTGAGTTTTTTTTTTTTTTTGTTAGAAATGGCAAAGAGGGTAATATCTTGCAGGATTTCAGACCAGCCTCTGCTCTGATATGTAATTCTGAGCTCAGTCATTTACTTATGACATTTTGCTACTTTCTATCATATCTTCAGCAGCTAATGGTCATTCGTTCACTTCTGTGCCTGCATTGCTCTTCTCTGTGCCTTTGGGGTGGTCAAGCTCTAGTCTGGGTGGGACATTGTGTCTGCTGGTATCTGTCGATTCATTTCAGTCAGTGGCCATTTTAGGCCCTTCAAAGGTTTGTTGTTTGTCTCAATAGGAAATGATTAGTCAATGTGAAAGAATTGCTTGTACTGAAGTTCTCCAAAAATCTGAAGCTTGATGCCCCTGGATAAAACGGAACACATTTCTCCACGCTGTCTCTTCTCGTTCTTTTGTTCCAGTTCCAGTCTTTCACTCTGATTGGATAATTCCACACCACGCCTCAACGCTAGCTGCACCGAAAGCATTTCCACAGAACAATGGTTTCTCGACCCGGAGAAATACCAGGTGAGCTGTGGGGCTGTGGCCGTGTGCCTTCTCTGGCTGTGTCCCGACGCTGTGCTTGTGACAGCGAATCGTGGATTAGGTCCTCAAGTTAGCGAAGGTGCCCTGCGTCAGTCGCGAGATGGCACGAAGTCCCGTGAAGCAGCTGGCGTAGGCTTTACTGAGCTGGTATGGCTGACGGTTTTACCCGTTTTTCAAAAAGTTAATGTGTGGATGATTCAAACCCACGTTTTGTTAAGTTTTCGCCTCAGATTGGCCAGCATTACGCAACTGAAAAACGATGAGTAACCTCCGAGACTGTAGAACATGAATAATACAATGAACCACTGTTATTGACTGGGACGTATTGAACGTTGCCATCTTCTGAAACTTTGAGACTGGCTAACTGATTAATCTTTTTTAAAGATACCCATTTAGAACCATTAACTATCCATATCATGCTAGTTTGAATTTGGATATCATGGTTTGTGTTTGATATGAAACTTAATTAGCTAATTGGGTAACTGTTGGTGCACTGAGCTGTAGTAGATCTGGGCCCGTATTCACAAAGCATCTTAGCGCTAAAAGTAGGTCCTAATTGCCGGATTTAGGAGAAACTCCTAAAAAAAAAAAAAAAATGGGCATATCAGTCATAAATTTAGGACTCCTAATTATTTTTACTAAGTGTTATTCACAAAGCATTTTAGGCCTAAAAGTAGCTTCTAAGTCTGGGAGAGCTTAAAAGTAGTCAAGAGGACTCCTAACTCGCTAAAACCTATTCACAGAGAATCGGAAAATGGCTGCTGCTGTTGAAAGACGGAATGACTTGGAAATTCTGAATGATGCACAGTTGTTGAAAAGATATCGGATCGACTGTGAAGAGATTTTATTTGTTGTCGGCTTGGTGAGGGAGAGAATTACGTCTCCAACCATGAGAAACAACCCAATAAGCCCCGAAATAAAATGTTTGACAACACTTCGTCAGAGGTGTAAAGTCCGGGTTCAGCGAGTAAAAATCCTCCACAGAACTTTATTCCAACCACCTGGATTTACTTTAGACAGGAGATAGAGCCAGTATGAGTGATCAGCTCATTCCGTGGGAGGCAGAAAAACTTGGCAGGACTTTTACTTTCTGACCCTGCCCCTGGATTTTACACCTCTGCACTTTGTTACTTGGCCACCGGAAAAATGCAACTTTGCAACACGGACAATTTAAGGATTTCTCAATCATCTGTCAGTCGCTCAATTCACAAACAATCAATGTGCTCTGTGAACCCCATATAATCCGACAGTTTATCCGATTTCCAATGGACATTCGCCAACAACACAGAATCAAACTTGAATTCATACACATCTCCGGTATGCCCGGTATCATTAGTGCTATTGACGAGACCCATATTCAAATTATTTCTCCGACCCAAGATGAAGAGGTATTTGTAAATAGAAAAAAAGTTCATTCCATCAACACCCAGATAGTATTTAATGCCGAATACAATATTTTGGATATTGTTGCGAAATGGCCAGGATCCACGCACGACTCGCATTTTAATGGAAAGCTGCTTATGTCAATTATTTGACAGGCATTATGTGCCTGTGGGACGCCACTTGCTCGGGGACAGTGGCTTTGGTGCTGTACCTCCTCCTGCTATGCATGAATTATTTTATTAGGCTGTTGAGCGAGGGTTACATTTAATAGATCATCATAATAATGCCAGCCTATGTCATACTTTGTATATATATATAAATTGTAGGCTATAAATTACAAACCAAGCTTAGTATGCTTTCCTGTTTAAACGATAGCCCGTTTATAGGCTGCAATCTCGGACCTCCCCTGCGATTGCAGCCCATACCACCGCTTCTCGCAGTCGTCTGTCGTTCAAGGATTTGCTGTTCACTCCCGAGCCAAATTTCCCTTTGATTACATGCTTTCGCTCCGTCACCAACTGCGCCAGGAGCAGTTACTGGTCGTAGCTCCAGTTGGGCTTTCGCGTCCTTTTTGAACTTCCATTCATGACAGTTTAGGGCAAACAAACTTGCACGGCCCGACATTTAAATGATCGCAACATATTCTCATTGGGTAATAAGTTGCTAATTATTGGGGCAAATGACGCGTTTTATTATTGACTGGTTTTATGCTATTGGTGTTTTTACAACTATCTCTTTCCTATGTATGTGTATTTGCCTAGAGCGTGATATGTGAGGACTGAGCATAGTGCATTTTCAGGAGTGCTCAACATGTTATTATTTTATGGGACAAACCAGCCGCTTGGACTATTTCCTCATTTTTTCCTCCATGGGTTATATGCGGGATATTTTTTCAATGGGCCGCCCTGTCACCAAACAACCAATCACAGTGCTCATTGTCCCAAGACTCGTGCATGAGAATTGACGTCATCCATAGCAACAGAGATTTACTCCCACCTATCTCAGAGCTACTCCTATTCTAGGGGTTACCAGTTTTCTTAACTAAAAGTAGCTCTCAGCGGCTTTGTGAATAACTTAAGATTTTACTCCTACATAAAATGTTTTTGCGCGACTTAGGAGTACTCCTAACGGTAAGATAAGATGCTTTGTGAATATGGGCCCTGTTATATTGTATAAGCTGAGATAATACATTGCTCTCTGCTCAGCGGTAGAGTTATCCATGCTTACCGCCTCATAATGTAATGAATATGATAAATATCCGGACTCAAGATATTAGAAACATTGTTTTAAGTGTCCGTCAAAGCAGCCCTGAC
The DNA here is from genome assembly GCA_029692085.1 of Gymnothorax javanicus. Lineage (NCBI taxonomy): Eukaryota > Metazoa > Chordata > Actinopteri > Anguilliformes > Muraenidae > Gymnothorax > Gymnothorax javanicus. The sequence continues at coordinate 1,062,213 of CM056199.1, read as the reverse complement.
ATGGCCCTTACTGTGAGGTAGAAGTGTAATATTAATGTCACTGGTTATTATCAACCTGTATTGTGTCATTTACGAAATATTGGATCAAAGTGTATTTTTTAAGGTTGTATAAAGCTGTGACTTGGCTCATCCAGAACTGCATTCTGGGATATGTAGTTCATGACTGGTAGTGGTATTGGGCATGATGTGGCTGAAGAGCTGCTGGGAGTGGGCTCTCTCTCGCTCTCTAATAAAATCCTGTCTGCGCGGTTAGCTGTTGGCATTGGGCCGAGATTCAAATCTATGGCAGGACGCACTGCACTGACTGGATCTCGTGGCAGAAATCGATTTTAAAAAAACCCCAGAGCAGGATGACTGGCTATAATCTGACACCACCCCTCCCTGGTCTGTAATGCTGGTACCACTGCAGTCACCCATCTCTCCTCAGTACACAAACAGGGTGCGGTTCATTAGAGCAGAGAGCTGCGGCTTGGAGAGTGGCTCTTACTCAGCAGTTTTTTATTGCCCGGTCGGGGCTTTTCATGCACGTTTATGGGCTGTTCAGACACCTGTCTGTGCTTGTGTCTGTGGTCAGTCCTGTGATTATGCGCAGATAAGCTAACCCCGCAGGAGCTGGTGTACAAGCATATTTTTCCTGATTCTTTACAGGTATTTCCTTGTTCCCCTGCGTGTACAACACATTTCCCTCAGGATAATAAAACTACATTTCAACTGAATCTTGAGTGCAAAACTGTATACTGTAGGTACACCTCAGTATACTGCAGTATAATTCAGATGTATCTGCAGCTGCGATGGTTGTGAGCGATTCTCTCTAAGTGCAGCTCTGGCCCAGTGCCAGTAGCTGCGAGGTATTTAGTATAATCATCATGTTCCTGACACTTGTAGCCTTGAGCAGGTTTTTAACTGTCAGTCAAATTTTGTGGCTTCAGCTGCAGATCAGTTAATAGCTCATTAGTCGGGGCTAATTAGTTTTGCCCCCTGGAGTAAAACTCACACACTCAGGCCTTTCAGGAGTTCAGAGGAGTTATAGTGAGTCCCAATATCTATAACATTCGGGATGTAATCTCACTGTTGAGTGTACTGTAGATGTATTTGGTTGTCATGCTTGAATACTGGAATAGAGTGAATTGAGCATTCAAAAACTATTGATGATTCATCGAAGAATCGGGGAGTGAGAAAATGACTTTTAAAGTGCAGGTGTGGTGTGGGACAACTGGTTTGTATTGTGCATGTAGGTCTTTAAAATTGTGGGGTTTTGCGGTGAAAAATGCACTAAGTTAAAGTAAATAATTTAGTGTTCGTGTGCATGGTGGTTACTTGTTCAGCGCCTTCAGCGAGATAAGAATTGTAAAAATTCCTGCGGAAGTAATCCACTGGTGCTGTATCTGTGCTGCGCTGTTTGCAGCAGTTGGCTGATCATGTGATGAGGTCCTCTGGGATCACATGACGCTGCATGTCTAGCTGGTCCTCTGGGCTCTGCCCTCACAAGCTCTTTTGCATTAGTTAGTGGCTATTTTTGCGTGCTTATTACAAGACATTAGTTATTTAGCCGTTGCATTCATCCACAGCGACTTGATTAGTTGATTAGTCCAGGCAGGGGCCTATCCCTCTGATGCGATATGGAGTTAAGGGCCTTCCTCAAGGGCCAGACAGCTGGACTGCGCTTGTGTCCCAGTCAGACCCCTGAAAATGTGGGTTATAAACTGGCAGCAGAGCGTGTCTGTACTGATGCTGGTCTTGTGCTGACGCTCGTCTGTGCTGATGCTTGTCTGGGCTCAGGCTGGTCTGTGTTGACTCGCGTCTGTGCTCACGCCTGTCTGTGCTCATGCTGGTCTGTGCGCCTGTCTGTACGTATGCTGGTCTTTGCTCGCACTTATCTGTGGTGACGCTGGTCTGTGCTCACGCCTGTCTGTGCTCGCACTCGTCTGTGCTGACACTGTTCTGTGCCCTCTCTCAGCGCTGGAGTCCGGAGCGCCAGAGGGGCTAATGGGCGGGATGTCCCTCCCCATCGGGATGACCCGCCGAGCCCTCAGCTACGACGACGCCCTGGAGGCGCCCATGTCCCCACTGCCCTCCGACATCAGCGTCAACATCCTGTGGAAGAAGCCCATCATCCCCGAGAGGCGCTTCCAGCGTCTGGCCGAGGCGAGTCTCTCCTCTCGTCACCGCGGTTACCCTGTCTGAGCTGTGACACGAGCTGCCCTGAGGCTCCTGTTATCCTCCGCCGTCACGTGTATGCGGATACAGGCATGAGTGTTGTCTTCCTCTGTGTCCGTCTGTCCGTTCATCCAGGCCAGAACTCCTCAACCGTTCAGGATTTCTCAGCAATATGTAATATATGGATAAATCCTATTGTGTAGGCAAGCTTTTTTTATATTTCCGTCTGTACGTTTGTCTGTCCCTCCACTGCTTTTTGTTTCCAGGCTACATATGAGCCGTCCCGTGGAGGGGGATCTCAGTATTTTATGCTTGTTTAAGCCTTTAGCGTTCCCCTGATATGCCACCAGGTGCGCAGCCAAGTAGCCATTACATGCCATTTCAAAATCTGTCTTTCGTGACATCACAAAGGGGCAGAGACCACCCAGAATAGATGAAGAACTGCTAACCTGATTAGCTGAAGCTGATCAGTCCTTCTTGACTCTGGGTGGTCACTTCCTCGTGATGTCACACTGGAACAGATTTTTAAACGGCTTGTAATGGCTAATTGGCTATACATCTGGCGGCATAATGGCAGACCTTTGAAGGTGTGAGGTCATCAATGTGTAATTGGAAGGTTCATCACCAAATAGTCTAATGCTATTGTAACGATTCCGACTGGTAATTATATCCCCGAAATACGAGTTTCGGGGATATCATGGTTTCGCCCCACCCACCACGTCCGCCGATTTTAGCCGTTAGTGCGATAACTCACTAAATACTTTACATTGGCTTCTCATTTTTTGCATATGGGTAGATATGGTAGAGAGGATGAACTGATTAGATTTTGAGCAAGTATGCACTCCTAGGTTTGCCACCAGGTGGCGCTATATATTGAAAAAATCACTTTTTTAACCATATCTCTGGAACAATTACACAGACCTCAAATTTGCCTCATATTGTAGGTCTAGTAAAGGGAAATCTAATAAAGGGGGCTTCGAGGATTGGGGAATTTCGGGGATATACCCCTTGCTGTTGGCCGCTGATAGCGTAGGCCTAGTTGAGAGTAATGGATTTTAAGAACATTGGATTTATAATCTTTAAAATATTCTCGAGAACCTTCGTCAGAATGGGTTAAAGGCCTCTCAGGTATCTGCTGGCGAGGCCACTAAAATGGCGTGCACTGGTTTGTCACGCTCCTCCCCAGACTGAGCCAGTCCTGTCCAGGGGTGTTTCCCAATAGCATAGCTGGTTACCAACTATGTTCCCAACTACTAGGTCGGAACTACATGGCTCCGGTGCAGACTGTGTGCAGATATACTTTTGGGAAATGTACCCCCCCCAGGACAGCTCCCTCCGGCTGGGTGGTCCAAATAGACTGCTGTCACACAGGGTTACAGCGTTCGGTTTCAACGGCATCAGTGGACAATTGGTTATGTAATAACTAGACGGGCTCATTTAGAAGATTTGGGAGAAGAAATTTGGCTCCTTTTAAGCAGGTTTTTTCAGCAGTTAAACTTCTAAAGCCCAGTGCTCACCAACCCTCCTCTCAGATGTCTACCACACTACAGGCTTCCTCTTCAAACCTGGATTCTGATTGGTGCCCCGATGAGATTCTCTATGCATTAAGCTGTGCTTTGTTTGGGGTGCTGTGAAAATCTTTAAGACGGTAGATCTCCAGGTCCTGGGTTGGGCAGCCCCGCTCTAGCACGTGAATGGCGTGTGCTTTAAGATTAGAGGGAAACTGTGCTGGCCTTAGATCTCCAGGAAAAGGGTCAGCACCCAACAGCCTGAGATGTGGACGGCCCTTATGCATCACGATAGGCTGTTGTTGAACTCAGAAAAGACACTGTCTTGTAAACATCTATTTTGTCCTTTCTGGTGTTTTCAGGAAGACGAACCGGAGAGCGTTCTGACCTACACGGCCTCCTTCAACCCCGAGGCCACCAAGCCCCCTGTGCCTGTGGTCAAAACCAAGGCTTCATCGGCCATCATGAACACCCTCTTGACTAGTGAGTGTCCGTGAGGTCCTGTCTGAAATTCGCCTGTTTCCCACCGGCTAATGAGGTGCACGAGTCACAAGTCAGTTCTGCACTGGAATAACTGGAGAATATGGACTGGCAGATGCTGTTTAGTGCTTCGTTTGATGTGCAGCTGTAAAGGCGAATACTGTACACCAGTGTTTTCCACGACGACTTTTAACATGTAAGCGACAGGTTTGAAATTTTGCGCGACATATTAAAAAATTGGCGACATGTTTAAAATCATGAGCGACAGGTTACAAAATAATGATTTTAAATAGGTCATCAACACTGACTGACTCAAAAAAAAAAAAAATAACTAAAACCGTTATAGCATACAAAAATACATACAGCTAAGTTTCAGTCACGTTATGTAAGGCAGAAGTGACGAAAGCTTAAAAGAAATCGAGAAAACGAATAGCTCAAATGTCCGTGCTTTATCTCGGGGCTCCAGTTCACGTTAGCGGACGTGTGGACGACAAGATAGCCGGACATGTCGGGCACTGGAATGCTACCGTGCTGGTACTCCGAGCCGCATCGGGGTTCTCAAAGAGAAAAGGGACGGCCCGTTTATAGCGTCGCATTCGTGGTGAGTCATTCTGAGCGCTAGCGCAGTTAAATAGCTAGCTTGACCTACGCACGTGTACGGTGTTCATGTACTTTTAAAATTATATCGATCTGACTGTTCGTCAGATTTGACCCATTGAGCACCGTGATCCAGAGATCTATGAGTCCAATCCCTGCACGCATACAGTCGGCCTAACTCCCGTATCGTATTCATATAGTGTGCAGTCACTGCGGTGAATGGTGGCCTTTATTGATTCAGTAATTGTTCTGAAGTTCAACTTGATCATCAAATCATGGAAAAAACGGAAGCAGCTCACTTTAACAACAATTTTCAAGCGAAATGACCAATGTCCGGATCCTCCTGAGCGTCCCGGTACATCTGGAACTGCCGGTGTTCTGTCAAATTTTGCTACTTATCAAAATATGCTACCTCGCGGTTCTGCGCTTGCTCAAACCTAAAATCTCGGGCTGTTTCTTCGCTCATATCTCAAGTATCTTCAAAAATCATAAGAATAGATTTTTTTTTACAGTGCGCCTTTCGACCTAGAAGCCTAAATATATTTGCATGTACACGCTGGGTTTTCCTTAAAACGCAGAGATTGGATGATAATGGCATGCGGCATATATCTTAAAACAAACTTATCCAACACATTATAACATCTGCTTTTGTTATAATAAGCTAAAGAGTAACAAAGTTACAACTGTAAACTGAATCATATTGCAATATTAAGGCGAAAACAAAGACTTTACGATCGCTTTGCATTACGGTTGCACAAATTGTCAGAACACCGGCACCGAGCCTATTTGAAGAGGCAAAGGGTGGATTTTTTAAAATCCTGGCTCAGTCGATATGCCTGGCTAGAATACGAGGAGGAGCTGATAAGTTTGTTTTTTTTTTTCTTCTTCTTCTTCCAATTATCTCGATTCATAAAAAGATTAAGATCATTGTGCCTATTGAGCTGATAAAGGCCAATGAATACTCTAAGAAAAACACCACCTCGCCCCGTGAAAAAAGAAAGACGAGACAGATAATCAAATTAGGTATTATTTATAAAGTTAGGAGTAAACTAGTCTGAGTGAGAGAGAGCGAGGCGGAATTGTCTGAAAAGCAGGCACTAATGGCTTTGCAGCTTCATATCCAGGCCGATATTTAAAATCTACTTATCCAAACTCGACCAAATATTAGCTGAATATTTTCAAGTAAGCAACACGCATCAAATCTTTCACATTAATTTGAACGAGATCGGACCACAGGAATTAAGCGTGAGCTGCCCAACCTTCCAACGAAAAAATAATTAATGTAGCCTATCCCAACACTTATGCACCTTAGAGGTTACAGCACTGTTGACCAAAGGTCCGTGAGACCGAAAGTGTCTACTTTAAACAAAAATAAAGTTATTAGATATGGCATTTATCATTTCCATTTTCAAATTCGAATGGATATGAGGTAATATTTCAACACTTTGCCGCATACATTACCTCGCCCCATTATCTTAGCGAGCTGCTGGAAGCAAAAATTTCATGAAAGTTACGCCTATCGTTTTTATGCAGACCTTCGGTCTCGCGGACCTTCGGTCAACTGGGCCAACCCCGCACTAGGCCATGCAGGAAGATTTTAAATTGAATGTGCAAACAAATAATAAAAGATTACATGAGCGTGGTTTTGTATTTTTTTTAAGCACACGTATTGCCCAGAAAAAAAAAAGATGACTAATATTTTTAATAGTAATAGACTTTCACTTATGACTTCGGGAGAAATTATGAACAAATTTTTCTCAAGTTTTTTTTTTTTTTTTTTTTATTTTTTATAACCTTCAATATGTATATTTGTATTGATCTTGATTCTTGATGTTTCAAAACTTCTACTAGGAAGATGGAACTACTGGGAAATTATTACACAGCCCTGCATGAAATTTGCTGAGTAAGAGCTGATACCTGATTTTAAGTAATTTTGGGGGGCTGAATCCAAATATCACATGAGTTTTTGGCCATCACGTCAGGTTTTGTCACAAATCACTGCCCTTGGTATAACTGTTGGTGCCTACAGAGAGACTGCCCCAAACGAAATTATTCCCGTAAATCAAAGAAAAGAAAATTTAATCCTTATGTAAGCTGCATTTTGTTTTATTACATCTTGCAGAGTGCTTAAAATCTAACTGCGTCATTCTGCTTTCATTTATCATTGTGTATTCTTATATCGATATGAAAAAAAGAATTTGCGATTTGTCAAAAAACCTGACGTGATGCACAAATTTTTAGGGCAAATTTGAAATCAGCGCCTTTGAATTATATAAAATCAACACAGTTTATCAAATCAGCAGAGAAAAAGTTTCAAAATGCAGGGCTGTGTTATAAGTCTATCTCTGATCATTTATTGAAGAATCTGTCTGTTATTGTCAAGGTATGAATCACACATTCACATAAAATTTGATCACTCAGAAAGAAAGCAATTCATTGCATCACATTTTAATGAGGAAAAATACACGAATTTGCAAAACGATTTCCTCAAATCTTGATTCTTAATCCAACATATTATGTTTAAAAATAGGTCTAGATTGCGCCAGAGAGCATCTAGAAACCTTAGAGCTTCCAGGGCCCTTTAGCGGGCCTTGTACCCCGGCCGCAAGGACTTTGTGCTTCGTGCTAGTGATGTCAACTTTTCATGAGCTTACATGTTTAAATTTTCAAATGTGGAAAACCCTGCTGTACTGTATAAGGCGTGATACATTTGGCACATGTGAAGAGGAAGATGGTCAGATCATTGGAAACGGTGCCATTAACATCAGCTTTGTGAAGCTGAACACACTCTGTGTTTGTCAGATCTGGTTCAGTTCTGTAGTGATGTTTTATGACTGTAGGTCTGTGGTCATTCGCACTTTATCCTACCAAGTGCCGATCTGTCTGTTGCAGAGCTCGTACACGCATTCATACTTGCAGTTCTTTGGTCTTTGGCTTGTGTCTTAATTTTTGACACACCTCCCACCACATTAAATAATTTAGCCATTTTTCTGACTGACACCTGCGGTTTGGGAACCGAATGTTGGGAGCTCTTGCTTTGGAGACTGACCTGGCAAAGCGCTGCTTTTTGAACCAATTTTAAGGAGATACATGCGTCATATATCCTCCATCAAGGAGGTAATGTTTTCATCCCTTTTAGTCTGTCTGTTTGTTAACAGGATAACTCAAAGTTATGAACGGTTTGACACAAAATTTGGCAGGATGATAGGTGGTAGTCCACGCAAGAGTTGATTGATTTAATTTTGGAAGTGATCCAGAATTTGGGCTGGGTATCGTTTCAATTTTATCAATTCCGGTTCTGATTCTGCTTATCAAATCCGGTTCTTACCGAATCTCTGATCCAATTCCATTTTTTTTTTTTTTTTTTTTTTTTGGAAAGAACAAATATTTCAAGAACAAAAAATAGCCTCTTTATCCTTTGCACATTTAGGCTTCAGTACACTTTTAACTGTGACAGCTGTTTCCTTCAGTTATAAAAAAATATTTCCATGGTTATTTCTGAATAGCAGACCGCTGCTATGTATAACAGACCGTTGCTGTGCTGTGCGCGCAGTTCTGCGTCCATAGCAACGACGTGCAACTATTTTTTATGTGTTTATCACATAACTGAATTGCGCAATTAACTTGAAAACCAATGTAATTTCCGTAAGCGCCAGAATAGTAATGCTGTCATTCTACACTGCGGTCAAGCTATCACTTTCACGTTTGAACCAGCAACGGTTTGTATTGATGACTTTCAGGTCATGAGTTGGGCGATGGGAAAAGTGCTACGGTTAGGTGATGGAGAAAAAATAAGGAAGAAATACCAAATCACGGTTCTCTTTCACAGTTAACTCGGTGGATGACGAACGGTAGCTCGCTAGCGAACAATCTGATGTTACATAATGCGTATGGAAAGGTCCTGTGAGCACACTAGCTCAGTAACGTTAACTTATTTATGAGAGTGGCACTTAACTAGCCTGCCACAGTGCGAAGCCATACCGATTTAACCAACATTACACTTGGCATTCAGTTTGACTAAATATTAACAGCATGACTTAAGATGGAGCGATTTTTTTCACGCTCTCAGACAATGAAATTTCCGCTAAAGTGACATGTCACATGTACCTGAGGTAATATCAAAATGTCATGAGTTGGGCTATGAGAAAAGTGCTATAGTTACCTGATGAAGAAAAATCTGGAACAAATGCCAAATCAAGGTTCTCTTACGGGCAAGCCATTGCAAACACCACGCAAACAAAGACAGTGTTCTGTCAATTTTTGCTACCTATCAAAATATGCTACCTCGCGGTAAAATCTAAAATCTCGGGCTGTTTCTTCGCTCATATCTTAAGTATCTTCAAAAATCATAAAAATGGATTTATTTTCAGTGCGCCTTTCGACCTGTAAGCGGACATATATTTGCATGTACACGCTGGGTTTTCCTGAAAATGCAGAAATTGGATGATAATGGCGTATATGGCCATATATCTTCAAATACATTTATCCAACTCATTATAAAATCTGCATATGTTATAATAAGTTAACGAATAACAAAATTACTACTGTAAACTGATTCATATTGCGATATCAAGGCGAAAACAAAGACTTTACGATCGCTTTGCTCTACGAAGTGTCTAGAGATACGGCAGTTTTTATTGGTACAGCAGTCGATTTGAAGGCATTAGGATAAGGATTAGGGAGTATGGTTAGGGGTCAGGGTTAAGGTTAGGGTTAGGTTAGGGCAGGGTTTGAAATTCGGACTGTCGTACCTCTCTACATTGAAATGCATTGGAAAACTGCCGTATCCTTCGCAACTGCCTTTGCATTACGGTAGCACTTTTTGACAAGGCAGTACAAATTGTCAGAACACCGGCGATCCAGTTGCGCATCTCAAGCCTCGTGTCGGACAAATATTAATATTCATCACCTGAATATTAAGAGTGGTCAGCTTGCAAACAAAAGTTTCCGCTTGTTATGGTGACGTACTGCGTAACAAATCACATGACATTATGACCGCGTAGGGGCAGCAGGTTCTGCCAAATCTGTTCTCACTGCAGTTCACTTCGGACCGCGATTGAAATAAGTTTGGAATCGATAAGCAGATTCAAAATGCACGCATCTTAACGAATCCACGGTTCTTGAAAAATTAGAACCGGTTCCAAACTGGAACTGGTTCTCTATACCCAGCCCTGTCCGGAATATCTGTTCTTTTAGTTACAGAATATCGCGTGGCGGAGGTATGTGCTCTACCGAATGCCCTCAATTTGCCATGCAAGTATGTAGGAATGACCTGTGTAGAAACATTGGACAAGCCGCTGTAGCGAGGCCCGTATTACTAACTGTTGATCAGTGTTTGTATGTAAAATGTGTGGGTGTGTTGGTGGACAATTCTTGTCAACAAGAATGGCATCTTTAAGCAGACGCAAAACATTACAGGGGAGTAGTTGGAAAAGAAAGGAAGGCCAAGTTTAGCGATGGGTGTGGTCTGAGTACACACTGACTGAACAGGGCGTGGTCTGAGTACACGCTCACTGAACAGGGCGTGGTCTGAGTACACACTGACTGAACAGGGCGTGGTCTGAGTACACACTCACTGAACAGGGCGTGGTCTGAGTACACGCTCACTGAACAGGGCGTGGTCTGAGTACACACTGACTGAACAGGGCGTGGTCTGAGTACACACTCACTGAACAGGGTGTGGTTTGAGTACGCACTCACTGAACAGGGTGTGGTCTGAGTACACACTCACTGAACAGGGTGTGGTCTGAGTACACACTCACTGAACAGGGCATGGTCTGAGTACACACTCGCTGTACAGGGTGTGGTCTGAGTACACACTCACTGATCAGGGTGTGGCGTGAGTACGCACTCACTGATCAGGGTGTGGTTTGAGTACACACTCAGTGAACATATTATAATAAGGATGGTCTACTGAAGACGACACCAGCATCGCTGTAAGAGCAGGGGCAAACCCAGATGGTCTGTTATTGTGGTTTAATGAGGTTCCTATGTTTTGTAACGCGTGTAACTGCAGCACACACACGGTTTGTGCGGTGACGCTGCGCTGTGCACACTAATGGCCGTCCCTGACCCTGTACCCGTCTCCCTGTCCCTTCTAGAACATTCTCAGGAGAGCATGCAGCGCTTCGAGCAACAGGCAGGTCTCACCGACACCGGATACACCCCCCACAAGGGCCTGACCGCCGAGGAGACGCGCTACCACCGCATGGCCGAGTCCATGCATGTGAGTTCCCCTGAGCTGCTGCGGCCATTTCCTGCGTTAGTCACGCTTAAGCAGAGCCTTCCGTTTACCAGTCCTCACTCTCACTCCATCGATAAACTGGTTTGAAGGTTCCTCTGTGTATTTGACTCCATATAGAACTGAAGGGGCTGAGAGCTCGACTTGGACCTTGAGAGGTGAATCTATCTGTGTGGACAAAAATGGACTCCACTCACACAATACCGCGCTTTCTCCTATTCCCTTCAGTGATACATTCTTGGGCTGGGCAATATGGACAAAATCTACCTCAATATTAGTATTTTGTGCCCATATTGTAGGGGTAGTTATTGAACCTTTCATTTAGTGTTTATTAGAGCTGTCCCAAACGATTATTTTTCAAACGATTAATCTGGCGATTAATTTTTCGATTAACGATTATTGTTCCATTTTTTATTTTATCGAATAATTCATTTTTCTGTTAAAAATTCTTTTCACATTACTTGATCAATGTAATTATTCACACAATAAGGACATCGTCATCTCTTGTTAACATTTCAATTCTTTAACATGGCACTTGAATCTCTCCAAAATAAAATTCTGTGTGATGAAATAAAATGTGCTAAATAATGCATTCTGATGCCAGATGTAGCATCTAACAAAATAAATAATAATAAAAAGTCACACAGGAGAAATACAAAAATAGGTGTTTTACTAATTAGCAGAGTAACGGAAAAAAGTAGGCAACATGTTTTTTTATTCTTTTAGAACTGACAGTTGTAGCCTATGTAAAATAATGCATTGAACAGCCAAGCTCAGGGCACATAAACATTTCTATATTTAAACACTTAAACACTGCCCTGCAGTTCATAGCTCCTCAAGAAAAGTATATCCAAAATTAAATAAAATGCAGACAGATGAGCAGTGCAAAATAATACAATCTGAATCTGAAAATAATAATACATCTCACATTAAATGTACTTAAGTACCAAAGGTATTTTGAGAAAAAAATTAAGTATCAAAAGTACAAGTACAAAGTATTTTTCATAGTACGGAGAGAAAGAAGCAAAGCAACCACACATTATTCTCTCCTCGTGCTCCTTAATCATTTTTCAGGTGAATGAAAGATACAGTATTCAAAAAACAAACAGGCAGTCTCTCCTTAATATACTTTGTCTTTGAGTTTACTGACAGTCTAAAAACCACTATAACTAATAGAATTACATAGTATCAATAACATGTCTAATTTTTGCTTCAGAAAACTTATTTTTCTTAACTACTGATTGGGAGACCATTGGCTCACTGTAGCTGAAGTGCCTGCTGCAGGGGACGACGATTATTTCTGTAGCAGGAGATTTATTTTATTTATTTTTTTAACTGCTGGATAGATGGTATGGGCAAGTATATTGAGCAGTTTGCACATCATGCGAAAACAGGGATTGGAGTGAACTCATCAACATGCTAAACCTTGTTCGGCTTGCTTGTGACTATTCAATAACTGATCCGGGTGTGCCATCTAGTGATAAAATATTGTAACTGCATGCGTACATTTGCAGCTCCACGTCCACTGGCGGACACATCCGCACAAAGATACAATGCCGAGCACCGTTGTTCTTCTCGAACACGCCAAATCCAGATAATCCGTAAATGATTAAATTCATCTTTAAATTTGTATCGAGTAACTAAGTTGCCAGTGTCAAAGTAACAAAGTGAAAGTATACGTTTTATCTTTTAAATGTAGTAGAGCAAAAGTACAAATCCTCAAAAAAAAAAAAAAAAAAAACTAGCCTACTTAAGTAATGGAACTATGCACCTTTTGAAAACGGGAGTGTCATGCACCCCCAGAGAAAATCTCACTTTAGTCTGCATTCAAAATTTGAGAGCCCTGAAAGTTAGTAGCGATGCATTGATAGACAACAAATCAACAGTCTAATGTAACGTTACTACAAAAACACATTCTGTATCAACGCTTGATAATCGCACATTCCAGGGTGGGAAAGCAAACACTACGGTGTTTTGCTGCCATCCTGACAGAGCTCCCCGGTGATTTCGCTTCAAATGTTCGCTCATTGCTGTCGTCGTCAGGCGGCACGCCAGCTGATTTTTACATAGTCTGCACAGTACCACAGCACTAGTAGGGTTAAGAGTGAAAAACTCCCACACTTTTGAAGACCGATTTCTTTTTTTTTTTTTATGTGTTGCTCCTCGGCCCTCGCTCTATTGTAACTGCATGTCGCCGCCATCATTGTTGTGTGAATTCTTCTTCTTCCGTAACAATCTAGAGCTTTGGCGATAGCTTTTTGGTGTATTACCGCCACCACTGGACTGGAGTGTGGGACAACCCACTTGTTTGGGACGCGTCGACGCAAATAATTAATGTCGACGAATTTATGTCGTCGATTACGTCGACGACGTCGACGCGTCGTCCCAGCTCTAGTGTTTATACAGTGAGATTTTTGATAAACAGTCTGTAGTAATGTGGATATGGTGACCAAACGGGTACAGGCTGCAGTCAGAACACACCAGTGCAGAAAACTGCATCCCTTTACTGTAATGCAGCCTTAAAAACATGAAAAGACAACACTCATGACTCATCACGATATCAATCTTATATCACAATATAGATATCATGATGCATTACCGAGCCCAAATATGCTCCTCTTCATCCATGGTATGGTGTGATTACAATATGCGTGTACATTTGTAGGTGTTAGAATGGTTCATATTTGGATGAAAGAAGGTGCATTTGCAGTGCGCTTCTCAGTTGCACACTCCCATAATGTATTTCTTCTGTTGTATTGAATCAATGCAAGTAATCCATGCATTGCAGGCGATGGAGACAGTTCATTAGTGGCCCCTGTTCATCTGCTTTTGCACTGTTGGGAAATATTATTATAATAAAATATTCATTTGAAATCCCTGCTCAGGGGCAGCTGTGGACCCTACTATACGCAGCAGGGCTGTACACTGCTCAGGGCTTCCTGAAGTTAAACAGCCCTTCAGAGCAGTTAGATAGTAGTGCTGATGCGTTTTGTCTGTTCATTTGGTACTTGTTAACTTGCATCAAAAAATATTATTTCCAAAATAAATATATATAATGTATTTTCCCCCTCCATGCATGAGCTGATGGAAAATACTTATTTTGGGTAATCCTCGAGTCCAGGCTCTTGTGCATGTGTCCTCATGTCCACCAGAGGGCGCCCAAGTTCTGACTGCTTTCTTTTGCCAGGCAAACTGCTCACTGACCCTGGCACAGATGAGAGCTCAGTGAATGCTGACTTTGTTTAACTTCAGCTTAGTCAAGTCCTCTGGCGACTGCCAGTTAGATGAGTCGCTTGACTTCATGTCTTGTGCCCTGTAGAACATTATGTACTTGGTTCAGTCAGTTTTTTTTTTTTTTTTTTTTTTTTTTTGAGGAAATCATGTCGGCCCATGCCATAGCTGTGTTAAAAATGCTCTCATGGGTATAAAGACCAGAGTCCTGAAGTATTAAACTGTTAATTCTTGTGTGTGTGTGTGTGTGTGTGTGTGTGTGTGCGCTGTTTGTGTGGAACAGCATGCTGTGTGTGACATCTCGTACACACCAGGTTCAGCTCTGTACCCTCTTGAGAATTCACCAGCCCATTATACAGCTGTGCTGGTAACTCACAGCTATGTTTGCAAAGAGCAATATTATGCGCTATTTAATGTGACGACTTTGCCTGTGACCTTTTGGGCACAGAACAGCATGGGCTTGTACTGAGTGTCTTTTTAACGAGCCTTGATATTGTTAATACCAGGTTTAACTACTCAGTTTACAGCTGTGCAGTTTCAGTTGTGGCTGTTAACCCTTTGAGCGCTGAATAAATTTTCAAGGAATTAAAAATGTAATTATCCTGAGCAGAGCTGTTGAAAACCTATCATGTGTCAACTCCCTGCGGGAGCTCTTTTAAACAAGTTGCCACATGATAGGTCTTCAACAGCATCTGGTTTTGATATCTTACATCATTGGGCAACAATATTTGCCTATAGCGCTCAAAGGGTTGAGAGAGCTGAATTGCGTAGCATTAAACATGATCACTCGGCGTTTCTCGTGCCTGTTGAGTGGAGGTTGATACAGTGGTGTATCTCCTGTAGAAACTGAAGGTCCAGAGTGCAGAGAAGTCGGAGGAGAAGCAGTCTTCATCAGCCCAGTCCACCCCTAACTCCACCCCCCAGGGGTCGCCCACACAGAAACGCAGGTACTGACTCCTCTCCCCCCTGCTGTACTCCTAATCTCACAGAGGTCAGGGGTCGGGGGTCAGAGGTCCTGCCGCTCATGTCACTCATTAGTTTTGCCTCCCGGCTGGAGGATTGTGAGGGTTAGATGATGCAGGTGACTTGGAGTGAAGAACCGGGGTGGAGTTCTACCTTCTGAACCTGGATTTTTCTCACCTCTGACCCCTGCTGTGTCGTCTCTGTCTGCTAGTGTTGGAGACCTTAGCCTGGTGGCCTATATCTGTCTACAGTTTACGAACTGTGTGTGTGTGTGTGTGTGTGTGTGTGTGTGTGTGTGTGTGTGTGGCAGAGGATGGTTCAGTCAGGGATCTGTGGCCTCTCTCACCGGCCTGGACATCGGCCCCGCCCCGGCTCCGCCCTTCGCTGCAGAGCCAGCCAGTAGCGGGGCAGGAGGTGCCATGGAGCGCTGGAGTGCATTTGGGCCCCGCCCCACCGTGCAGAAGTCCAACACAGACCCAGGTACAGCGGTGTGTAAAGGTACCCCTCCATGTCAGCTAATTAGCCATTACAAGCCATTTTAAAATGTGTCATTGCATGATATCACAGGGGGAAGTGACTGCCCAGAGGCAAGAAGGATCGATCAGCTTCAATCAGCCAGTTAACATGGTTCCTACTGGTGCTGTAAATTTGGAAAAGCTCAGAATTTAATCTTTGAGGTTTTAAAAGTGCTTGTATTTTGTGTGAAGTGCTTGCAACTGCTTGAAATTTAACTGTTAATTGCAGTACTTTCATAATAATTCACTATTCGAGTAGATTGATTATTAAGCTATAAGCTTATTTCAGGCTGTATGGAAAAGCTTAAAATGCACCCTGAAAACACTTGAAAAGTACTTAAATTTGACATTGGAATGGTGTGGGAACCCTCACTTAATCAGTTCCTTCATTATGCTACATGGTGACCCCCCCCTTGTGATGTCACAAAGGAACAGATTCTGAAATGGCTTGTTATGGCATATTGGCTGCCAATCCAGAGACGTGAGAGGGGACCGTTAACTGAGTTTGGAACAGGAATAACAGGATTTAGCAGTTCAAAGAAATACCTTCAGCAAGAAAAGATGAAAGTATGTGGGAAGTATTTTTTCTGAATCACACGTGATGAATGATTGAGCTGTGGATCTACAGATTCGCACCCCATTAGTCACTCTCTTATCAGACATCGCTCTGAACTCGAGGAACAAGAATGTTCTGCTTCACTGGCTCTATTTTGCCTCAATTTCCTGCTATTATTCTCTGCCTCTCTATTGGATGGTGGAAGGGGCTGGCCCATGGCCTGATGGGTAATTATTTCAACCAAACTGTGTGATTGGGACTTTGAAAGTTACTTGTTTATGCCACAGTGCAGCCAGATTCAGATCAGTGCAGCTGTTTGGTCCTTGGCCTGTGCTTAAACCTGCACTGCTGTCGGGGGGGATTGAACCCTGCTTACGCTCATCAACTGTCAGTCACTGGATAAAGGCATCAGCTAAATAAACCTAATGAAATGTAACAAACAGGATGCGAAAAATCTGCTGTTAAAGGGCCCCTGTGGGTCCCCTAACGGTCTGCACTCCTCTGTTCCCTTTAGGGGGATTCGCCTTGCAGGCCTATAAGGGGGCCCAGAAGCCGTCCCCCATGGAGGTCATGAAGGCCCAGGGCAGCCGCCTGGCCCCCGAGGAGACCCCCAACCTCAGGGCCCCCAAAATGGAGATCCCCGTTACCGAGAGCAAGCGTCACTCGCCGCGCCAACACAAACTCAGGCCCCGGGATATGAACGTGCTCACCCCCTCGGGCTTCTAAGGGCCCCTCTCTCGTCCCTCTGAGGGGTCTGGGGCGTCCCGCTGTGCTTGTAGCTGGTCTACCCCTATATAGAGCTTTAGATTACACTCCTTTTTTTTTGTTTATTTTTATTTCTTTTTTACTTGTGACCTTCAGTCCCACCCACTTCCGAGAAACTGTTCCAGTATAATTCCTGTAATCCCAGTGCCTACCTCGCTTACCTGAAGACGATGTTACTCTCCTGTTGTACTGCTAAAATGCATCTGTGATTTTTTCCCCCCTTTTAACCCATTTTTTAAATTCTGCTTTTTTTTTTTTTTTTTTTTTTTTTTTTACTGTATTTGAGTGTTGTGGTCCCGTCATCTCCCATACCGCAGTATTGTGACATGGCGTGTTTGTGAGCACGCTCAGTGGCACATTTGGTCTACAGTCGTTTCACTCCTTATTTTATTTTTTGTTGTTGTCTTGGGCGAAGTCTCGCCGTGAAGTTTTTTTTTTTTAATAAAGTGCCAGTTTTTTCAGCTGCTTTCACACTGTCAACGAATTTTTTTTACGACAGATTACATTCAAAATCAATGCAATACACGCTACACGCGCTTTGCGCGGTATTCGCGTCTTTTGCATCGACTTTGAATGTAATCTGTCACGCTGAAAATTGCTTTCAGACGGTGTGAAAGCGGCTTTCCTTCGTACAGTCCTCTAGATCACATGACTCGAGCTCGCTATTTGATTGGGCAGTTCTCCTCACCGTGGGTTTGTGCGGTCAGTGATTTAGTGATTCTGTTAGTCTTAAATGGATCTTAAGCTCCCTCGTATTCCTGTGTTGCACTAAGGAAATCTATTCCGGCGAAAAGCTGTCTTAATGTGACATGTAAACACTGCAGTACTGCTTAGAACAAAACACAAAGACACCAAAGTCGCAAACTGTTTTTTCGTAGTTGTCAGGATTTAAATAGGTTAAATTTGCAGGTTATTGAGTTCACTACTTAGGGCCTGTGTGTGTGTGTGTGTGTGTAACTCATGTTCTGGTCATACTCTCATGCACTGTACCTCTGAATAAACTCTTCTAACCCACCAGTGTATGAGTGGTGGTGCAGTTCTGGGTAATGTTTGAAAATAAATTTTTCACCCCAGCTGCTGTGCTCACTCCCTCTGCACAGCTGTGGTAATTTCATGAAAAATTCAACTGGGATTGTCAACAGTCTTATTCCGGCCGGTTTACCGTCAGAGTATCTGAGGAAACATGACATTGTAACTAAAACTGCCTGAATTCTGTCTTTCTTTCTTTCAGTTTTTCCCATTAAGGAACGGTGAATTACTTGTTTTAAGCTATTTTGGCCGTAGGTCACTTGTCTTCCCATAGGGCTTTGTTGCAGGCTATTAATAGTAGGCAATTGGCACTATAAAGTTGACGTCACTGGTGACAATGGACCTTCACTGTGTGTGGTGTTCATTCACTTAACTAATCCAATTCTCTTTCTAAAGAAATTCACACTGAACCGTCGCTCTGTCATAATCTAGTCATGACTGGCCTCTTACTTCCAATTTAATGCGATATATCCTGTTTTATGTGATTGCTACTCCTCTGGTTATTCTCCTGGCAGAGCATGTACTGCTTACCGAAAACATTTTTCCCCACTGAATCAGAGACTGTGTCTGGTTTTTCTTGTTCTATTATGACTAAAGTAAAGTGTTTCATCTGATTTCTCAATCACTTACATTGCTGATAAAGTCTTGGGGTTTTGAGGTATATCCTCACAGAGATGCCCTGGCTAAAAACACTTCATTTGATAATGAGGACTTTATTTACTTTTTAACCGTTTACTGGTAAACAGGGGACAGGCTGCACTTAAGGTCAAATTTTTTATGCTCCATTTCTCTTGAAGCTATGGCTCAGAAATGCAAGGTGCATGGATATCTTATAAAATGTGTGTGCCGTATTCATGAAACTTGTCAGTGTACGAGCGGTGGGCTAGGGTCAGTTGTTTTTTTCTGGTTTTACGGGCTAACTTTGTCTATTATGATCTGAACAGAAAAAACTGATCCCTGATCAGTAGTTTTGCTCCACTGAAATAATTTGGGTTTGGTGGTGGTGTCTACATTATGGACTTCGGCGTTCAGCAGGTTGGTCAGTCAAGCCAGGTTTTTCGTTGCATAGTTGCCCGCAAGATTGCGATGATCAAAGTCATGCAATAGCAGTCTGTTTTCACTTTCTGTTCTGTGCATATCGATGCCCTCATGCAAAAAGGGCGTAAGTGACATTTTGGGCAAAAATTATGTTTTTCACTTTTTAGATACATCCATGTAGGACCCATCTGCTGGCAAAATTTTTGGTCTGAATTCTTATCCTGAAGGGGTCAAAAGCCTTTTTAGCTCGCCGTGACGAATGTCCTCGGAGAGCTAATGCTATACCCTCTGCGTCGGCCTCTGCGTCCGTGGACAGCAAGGTTAAAGTTTTCTGGCGAGCTGTGTTTACTTCTGACAACTCTTGTTTAAAAAGGCATACATGTCATCATTGTTCTCCAGGAAATATTAAGGAAAATATTAGAGAAATACGGTAAAATATTTCAACACATGGAACCATAGAAGAGAGATGTAAGTTTTCCCTCATTTTAAATGCTTAATGGGTAGTATGGGTGCATGAAAGAAAGAAAGGGGGGGGGATAAAATAAGGACGAACCTTACGCACTGCATCAATTGCTGGAAATGTGTGGAAATATGTTGATGATACCACCGTGTCCGATGTTGTGGTAAAGGGCAGCCGTACTAATGCTCAGGGCATAGTAGATCAAGTAGCGAAACGGTCACAATGCAATAGATTCAAACTAAATGGCGACAAAAGTAAAGAAATGCGAATCTCTTTTACAAAAAGCAAGCCAGAGTTTGAGCCACTGCTAGTAAATGGCAAAGAGCTAGAGGTAGTCAGCTCAGCAAAATTACTAGCTGTAGTCAAAAGCGATAACTTATCCTGGAATGAACACATATCAGAAGTCACAAAGAAAGCTGCTAAGAGAGTACCAGAAATGGTGTAAACAGGGCCATAGATGATATTAATATGCTATTTCAAAAGGCAGCCATTAAAGCTGACCTTAAACAAAAAAGGAAGCCTGTTAAAAGGCAAAACACAGAAAAATGGTTTGATCAAGAGTGCAAGACGATCAGAGAGGACCTGAGAAAAATAGCAAATGGAAAACATTGGCAACCAAACAACCCAGCCCCAGCAAACAAAATATAATGAAATTTTAAGCAAATACAAACGTACAATTAGGAACAAAAAACAAAATTATACCCACATGAAACTTGAAGATATTGAGAATGCCATAAATCAGAATCAATTCTGGGATGTGTGGAACAAATTCAACACAAAGCAACCACAAGCACTACCTATCCAAAATGGTGACATCTGGAGAGCACATTTGAAAATCTGTACAAAGACATACCAATAAATCAAATTAACTCAGATCAATGCATCATGAAAGAAAAACTCCAAACATTAGAGGAAACAATTAAAGACAACCAAAACCCCCTTGATTTCCCAATTACTTGGGAAGAACTGATCACACAAACAAACACTCTTCAGCCAAGGAAAGCTTGTGGTCCAGACAGCATTAAAAACGAAATGCTTAAATGCAGCACCCCACATATGCAAGGTGCAGTGGTGAAATTGTTCAACATTGTTCTACAGTCAGGATATTTTCCTGACATCTGGTGCAAAGGGCTGATTTCCCCAGTTCATAAGAGTGGGGACAAATCAGACCCTAACAACTACCGTGGCATCTGTGTCAGCAGCTGCCCAGGTAAATTATTCTGTAGTATTCTCAACAAAAGAATTCTAGATTTCTTTTTAGAGCAACACTATTTGGAGTAAAAACCAAATTTGTTTCCTCCCAAAACACCGCACTACGGACCATGTATATACCCTTCACACTTTAATTAACAAACATGTACACCAAACAAAAATGGTAAGATATTCACTTGCTTTATTGATTTCAAGAAAGCTTTGGACTCTATCTGGCATGAGGGGCTCTATTACAGACTCCTACATTGTGGTATAGGGGGCAAAATATATGATCTGGTTAAATCAATGTATTTAGAAAATAGATGTGCTGTTAAAATTGGAGACAAACGAGCCAAATTCTTCACCCAGAGAAGAGGCGTCCGTCAGGGCTGCAATTTGAGTCCAACTCTGTTCAATATCGATATAAATGAACCTGCTGTTCAGTTGGACCAATGTGCTGCTCCTGGCCTCTCCCTCCCAGATCGAGAGGTGAAGAGTCTGTTTTATGCCGATGACCTTGTCCTACTGTCTCCTACTGAACAGGGACTACAGCAACAGCTGGAAATAGTGGAAAAATACTGTCAAAACTGGGCCCTGGTAGTAAATATGAAGAAAACTAATATTATTATTTTTCAAAAATGCCCCATATGCCAAGGAAATAAACACCAGTTCACCATAAATAACCAGATCATTGAACACAGTATGAGTTATACCTACCTCGGTCTAACCATAACAGCATCAGGAAGTTTCAACATGGCAGTGAATGCACTAAAAGCCCGAAGAGCTCTAAATGCAATTAAAGGAAAATTTTATCATTTCCAAATTCCTGTAAAAATCTGGCTTAAAATATTTGACAGTGTCATCAGCCCATTGCACTATATGGTAGTGAAGTTTGGGGTCCCCTCAGTCATCATAGCTACACCCACTGGGACAAACATCCAACTGAATCTTTACACGCAGAAATCTGTAGATACATTTTACAGGTAGACAGAAAAACACCAACAAATGCATGTAGAGCAGAATTAGGCAGATACCCGCTGATAATTAACATCCAAAAGAGAGCACTTCAATTCTTTAACCACCTTAGATCCAGCCCCCCTGACGCCCTGCACTCCGAAGCCCTTTAAACCCAAGAGCTGAGCCCAGAAAAGAGTTCCCTATGTCAGCTGGTGCTGAGACTCACCGCCCCCCTCAGACACACTCTGACCAGCCTCACACCAGCACTGCTGCCCAAACACCAATCAGAGTCAAACTAATTATTACGCAATGTAAAGAAACCTATTTAGAACATTGGAAAGAAGAAACTAAGAACCAAAGCAGATCAGAATGTTATCTGGCCCTAAAAAGAAAATATGAACGGGCAGAATATCTCTCCACTGTCAGAGACAGACAGCAGAGACAGATCCTCACCAAGTACAGGCTCAGTGACCACCAATTGGCAATCGAAAAAGGACGACACAAAAAATCATGGCAACCAAAAGAGAACAGGATATGCGGCCACTGCTCGACAGGTGAGGTAAAAACAGAGATGCACTTCCTCCTAAAATGTGAAAAATTCAAAGAAATAAGAAACACCTATTTTAACAAATTTAGCTGCAAAATCCCAGATTTCAAAGAGAGGAACGAGCTCTCAAAACTGAAGATACTCCTGGGGGAAGGACACAGGGCAGATCTTGCTGCCCAGTACATATCAGCATGCCACCACTTGAGGGACAGTGAGTGACCTAGACGCACGCACACACACACACCTCACACACACATGCATTCACACACACACATTCACACGCACACGCACACACACACACACACACACACACACACACACACATCATACACACACACACGCAAATACATGCATAGGATATACTGTAAATATGAAATTAATATGCACATATAGAAATGCTTGTGAAAATATTGGATAATATGAATATTGTCACAATTAAATCCATTTTATTTATTTAAATATTTACTTATTAATTACTAATTATTGTTTGTATTATTTATGTATAACATCACTCACTGTTTTGTTACCTGTCTGTCCAAAAATGCTTTGGCAATATTGTATATAATACAGTCATGCCAATAAAGCTAATTGAATTGAATTGAATTGTATATATCCTCTTACAATTGAAGAGGGCGGGCATCCCTGTGGACGACCTACTTACTTTATATAAAAGTTGTATTAGATCAGTGCTGGATTATGCTGCCCCAGTATTCCATACGTCGTTACCAAAGTATTTAATGTCAGACTTAGAGCGTATCCAGGAAAGAGCACTTTCAATTATAGTACCCGGCGTAAGTTAGCCTACTATGAAGCTCTTGATCAAGTTAACCAAGTATCACTAGAACAACATCATGATGAGATATGCACCTCTTTGTTCGAAACAATTATGCAAGACGAAAATCAACTGCACAAACTCTTGCCGCCTATTGCCATTAAAAACTATAATCTTAGTTTGGGTTGTTGTCCAGAATCTGTCACGTACAGGCTGTAACCAGATGTGGCGCTCTTGAGCTACCATAGTCACTTGTGGCTGCCCTAAGTGGGGTCGGTCAGTGACAGTGCCTGTGTTCCTTTCTCGGATAGACAGCTGACTGATAGTTGAACGGTGACAGTGCAAATGACGCACCACCTCTCGCGGCTGAGATCTGCCCATAACATGCCAAAGGCTCTTTTTCTCTCTCCTGTGTCACAAGCCTTTCCATTTTCTTGGTGCAGTAGCATTTTTCGTTTTTTTTGTTGGCTTTATGTAGGCTATTGACCACACCCAAAAGAACAAGTCAAGTGTCATTGTACACATCACAAACAGCTCAATGTTTGTTATTACTGAAGTGCTTGTCGCGTGCACGTGGCGCGCGTCAAGATTACAATACCACGCGCTTTTCTTTATTTCCACTCATGCCTCAGTGGAAAACAATAAAAATCAATCAATTCTTCAATTTGCCGCAAATACAGTACATACCTCACCGTTGCGTTTTTAATGGCGCTAAGTATCCCTACTCATGCTAAAAGTGACATCGTTTGGATTATCTCTTCATTGGCTAATGATTAGGAATCAATTGTTTTCAGGATTCAATATCATCTAATGACCCACTCATTCACCATGGAAATTTTAATCCATATGGTAGAGATTTACCAGCAGTTTTTTGCCTCTCCTGTAAAATTAGTAAAATATCACTTATGCCCTTCTTGCATGAGGGTATCGAAATGTAAAATTACACAAAATGATTCCGCTGACAAGCTGATTGAAACCAGAGTGGATTCATCCCCTAATGTATTTTGCAGAGCCTGGAAAGAATCAGATTTTCTCTTAAAACAAATTTTTATGAAGGCTATGCCGTCCAACCCAGGATGTGAACACACGTGTTCAGCGTGTCTTCCAAACTGACTATGATGTCTCATACCCCAGACTCACTCTTAACTTTTTGCGACATAACTAGTCCATTTTACAGCTGTGTAGTCGTGGTTATGAAGACAGAGTTCAATAATGTGTTGTAACCCACGGACGAAGTCAGGGGATACTATGGATTCACGGTCATCGTTTCCACCGCTGCTGCCGCATCAGTCGAGATTTTCTTGTGGACGTTCTACAGGCCACAAATTTAAACCAATTCCTTTGATATTTAGTGCGGGCATAAGTTATGGTTAGGTCACGACGCCGATCGATTTTGGTTGCCATGGCAACAGAATTGGGTGAATAAAGCGCAATTTCATGCTGAAAACATGCACATTTCAGTGTATGGCCTGTGAACGCTCTAGAAGTCAAGAGTTTTCAGGCTATCCTAAACCCATGCGATTGCGGGTGACAGGACTGATAATGCGATTTCTCCCCTCTTTACACAAAAAATTGTACACAGTTGCAGTAAGGACAGAAGCGGGGTGGGCTTTAGAAGAGCGATTCTTTTCGTATTGAGGTTCCACTTCATGAGGAAATGTCTCTGACGTCAGTTTAAAAAAAACCGCACCCAATCCTCAGTAAAAGGGCCAGCGGCGGCAATCTCCCAGCCAAATAACATCTTGTCCTCAACTTCTTGGCAGCGGAGAATGAGAGGGTGGAGACTATTGGAGTCTCATTGAGTTTATTCCCCCCCGATCCCCCTCTTTTTAAAATGAAACCGAGGAGAGAGGATGGAGCACTGAATTTGTGACAGTTTAGCTTGGTCACTGATCTGCCATACGAGGCAGCGGATTGATGTCTTCTGTCTGTAATTTCTCTAGTGTGGCCCTCGCGTGGAGAACGTTTTCAAGACAACAAAATTATAACGTCACACCTGTAATAGTCCAGTGCAGGGCTCCCCGAATCTGGCCTCTGAATCATAATCCAGCCCTGTTTTTCTTTTCCAGGCAATTAAGTAAACAATCATTGTCATTCATTGGCCAGACTGTCTGACAGCTGATTCCTAGGTAAAGGGAGGGTGGAAAACCAGCAGTTCTTGGCCCTCGAGGACCGTGATTTGGAGAGCCCTGCTCTGGTGAGACACATGGCCTCTGTTCAATCCTTGATACCGAGAGAGAGAGAGAGAGAGAGAAATTACCACAAGGCTGTGAATGATAATCTCCTGAGCTCACTAGGGCTTGTTCGCACTCCGGCCCCCACCAGGGAACTTCAAACGACTCCTCTGCTCTCTTGGTGAGTCTCGCTGAGTTGCTCAGTTCTGGATTGACTCCTGGGTCCCATTCAGGTCAGTTTAACCCCTTATTCTCCCCCACAGTGGGCCTGGTGCCTGAACCCTCTACACATGCGCTCCAGGAACAGCAGGATCCCCGTCAGCTGGCTTTGATGGGTGGCTCTTAGCTCAGTGATACATGGTGGGCCGTTTCCCATTGCCTCACTTTGGTGACCCAACGGGATTTTTCACTTCTAAACGCGGGAGCAGGAGGGGGGCACCTACTCCAGAGAAAGTGGAGGGGGAGTCTTCTTCTACAGTTGCTTGTGTGTTCTGATGGAGTCCTGTGCCCCGGGGTTTATGGGATGGGGGCCCTCCGCAAGCACTCGGGGGTAGGTGAACCTGAGACAAATCTATGAGCCAAAGTGGGTTTTGAAAGGGAACCATTGTCTGTTACATTTCCCAGTTTTGTGGGCACTGCGTGCGTTTTGTGTCCATGTTATACCACAGACATCTGGGATCACTGAAGTCTCGTGAAGCCTGGGTGTTCAAAGACGACAGAGACCTCTGGCTCTCCGCTGATACCAGTTTTTTTCACATCCTTCACAAAGTTGGCAATGACGATTAAAGGTTTCTTTTGTTGCTCCTAATATCGATGACTACTATACTTAATGGGCTCCAGATATGACTGAGCCTTCAAGTCTTTCAAGAACTTAATCATTCGTCCAGGACAAGAGCAGTCTTTTGATTGGTTAATGAGCTGTTGACGGGCAGCATACCTTAGCTTCGCCCATTTCTGTGCCTTACTTTAAAGGTCCCCTATTATTTCACCAGGTCTCCCCTAATCTGGTAAAACCTAGTAACTCACTTTTTCATGAAACTGAGAAAACTGAAAACAATTTAAGTCCTTCAGGATAAACTCGCTGTAAAAAAAAAAAAGAATGGGTATTCTCAATGACGACTGTAGGTACTTTATTTGGTGCTTAGTAACCTAGTAACTGCAAAAATGGGTCTAACTCAATTTCCAACAAAAAGTAAGTTACTAGGTTTTACCAGATTAGGGGAGAGGTGCACAGCCAATTAGTTATTACAAGCCATTTCAAAATCTTTCCCCTCTTGACATCACATGGGGAAGTAACTAACCAGAGGCAAGAAGAACTGATCAACTTCAGCCAAGCAGTCAATCAGATTTCATTATTCTGGGTGGTCACTCCCCCTTGTGATGTCAGGAAGGGGAGACTTTGAACTCATAATGGCTAATTAGCTGTACATCTGGTGGCATAATGGGGGACCTTTAGAACTGAAGGTGGACACTAGCCCCACCCAGGGCCATCATGCTACTGTACATATCTCACTATGCGAAGACCGAACCATAGTTTGTTGTGCCTCTATTGGTCTATGCTCACATTACAACATGAAACGCTCAATTCCACTCATTTGCTCAGATCCAGTCTTTTTTGCCATGACTGCTCGTATTCATGATTGGACCACATGGAATTGTCCCAAATCTGATCTGAATAAAAATGTCCACACTGGTCACAAAAAAAAAAAAAAAGATCTACATGACACATCGGCTAAAACATCAGCATTGGTTTTCTTTCTCCATGTAGGGCGAATGGGACCTTAGTTGTGAATTTGGGCTGCTTTCATTGGCTCCCGTTGCACTGTCAGTTTTCCGGAATGTGGGTTCTTGGTAATGCAGTTAAAATCACTGCCAATTTCACAAAGCAGTTTTGGGAGTGAGTAGCTGTTGGGGAGATGGCGGTGGGGTGGGGGTTAGGG
This sequence comes from Gymnothorax javanicus, assembly GCA_029692085.1. Classification (NCBI taxonomy): domain Eukaryota; kingdom Metazoa; phylum Chordata; class Actinopteri; order Anguilliformes; family Muraenidae; genus Gymnothorax; species Gymnothorax javanicus. The sequence continues at coordinate 1,035,092 of CM056199.1, read as the reverse complement.
ATGGCCCGGGATCTCTGTACAGGAGGTTTGTTTTGGACTTAGGGGGTCCTCTCCGTCATTCCCGCACATCTGTTGCACATACGTACCCAGTCTCCCAAAATGTGGATGAGCTTATTCCAAACAATGGACCCTTGAGTGCTGGGTGGAGATTTTCTGTCATGTAAAGGTCGTTGAATACGTACTGCTTCTGCCCAGCATCTAAAAAAATGAGCAAGCCTTAGGAAAGCCAATCATATTACAGGTACATCACCTGACAGAAACAGCAGACAAAACCAGGGATTTGGGACAGGTCTGTAACTACTTACTGGATTCAAATGATGTTCCTAGACAAGTTACTTTCCCCAACTGAAGCCACAGAAGTGCTTTCAAGAAAGTCATCATCGGCCACAATAAGTCTGGGATAGAACGACAATTTAACCCTTAGAGTTATCGCTCAGTTACTTCATTTTCACTTTGAGTACAAGGTCTGCATCTAGAGGTTTATTCATGAGCGCAGATGTCCTGAGATGACATCAGTAGGCAGACAGAATAATCGGCTCAACGATATTTTCGCAGCCCAGCGAATTATTACTGTGTGTTGACGCTATTCCGCAGCTGTGAAATAATGCATTAACAGAGTTAGTCATGTTTTTCCAATCGTGTCATCGATCGGACATTAATGACCTAATCCTGTCACCGGTTTGGACGATCATACTCGTTATGCGTGTTCGCACGATTGCAAATGGAAGTTGGCAGTGTCACGGATCAGGGGTTTCGACCAACGACACAGTGGTTCGACTGCAACAGGCTCGCCCGTTTGTCATCACAGCTGAGAGTAATTGCGCTGGGGAGGCACAGTCCATCAGCTGCTGAGTGCAAACAGAGCACATATTGTGAAAGGCGGGTGTCGCGTTTCAGATTTACGGCAGCAGAAAATCGGAAACATGGTCCAGGCTCAGCCCCGACCTCCTCAAGGTTGTCTCCTGAGGCTCGGGGCGTGTGTTTGGGAAATGTTAGTTTTTTTGACTGACTGTGAGGTAAGGATAGTGAGGGGGGGGTGACAGACATCCTTAAGATGAACACTCCAAGTCTCTGCCATTGGTTCCATCTTGTAGCAGTAATAAACTGATCCTGTCCACACCCCAACCGATGAAACAAGGGGAGGACCGGCTTCATGGTCAGTGATGAGTATTTGGACTATCAATCTGGCATCCCATTTCAGTACGGGTATCATGCCTTTTGCACATATGATTGACTTCCTTAAATTTTCTACCAGAATGCCGGCGACAGATCAGAGAGCATGTACCTTTTTGAAGGGGATGGGGTCATTTTTGACAAACGGTTGTTCCTTGTGGTACTAGATGCGGACATATCCATTCTGTTATAAGATCTCATTGGCTGAAGTGTTGGTTAAAGGACATCTAAAGTCGATTCTCAGACGGGACGTTGAACGTCCAATGTTTACAAACAAATCCACCAATGTTTACAAACAAATCCACCAATATTTACAAACAAATCACTCGCTTTTGTTGACATCTTGCATTATCACATGACCAATTTCATTCATAAACCAATGTTTTGTGTACATGCCTAGATAATCCTTCTATTTCGGTTCGTTTGCGCTGGTGCGGCTCGCTGATTGGCTGATAAACAAAAACAATGGGAGTCGACTGTAGATGCCCTTTAACCTCTTTAACTATGCCAATCCTATATGTGGGTTCTTCAAATACAGCAGCTTCTTTGAAATCTGTGGAACAAGCTTATTTTAAATTCTGGTGGACACCCAAAGGTTGTTAAGTCCTGAGTCTTTCTTTATTGTTTTCCTTGCAATCCTGCTGTCCTTTTTTCCTCCTGTTTCCCTAATTTGTTCTAATTAATCAATTATTATCTTGTGTGTGGCCCTTCCTTTCATTGTCCTGCTTTTACCTGTTTCCTATTGTTAATTGTTGTTGACTGTACTGTTGTTGTCTGTAAGTTCCTCAGCTGTGTTTTTCCCTTGCTTGATTGTTTCCCTTCATTGTGCTGTAAGCCTGTTCAAGTCAAGCACTCGGAATATTCGGTCTTTGATAAAATAAAAGTAAAGAAAACCAATCAACTATTCATTAGGGATTTTGCCCTGTGCTGCCTGGTATGATAGTGGTGTGTCTTTAGTTCCTCCAAGTCATGGGGTTTGAGAGTGCGCACAGTCCGGCATGCCCTGCTGCCCACGGATTGCCTTCCTGATACTGACCTCGGGCCTGTCTCTGACCATGACTTGCCTCATTCCCCCGCCTGATTTGGACCGCTCCTGACCATTTTATTGCCCAGTGCCTTTTGAGTTTTTATTTTCTGTTTGTGCCAGTTGTGGCTTCTGAATCGTTACTAAAGCCCTCAAGTGGCTTTTCTATGGATCTGCGCCTGGTTTCTTCTCTGCTGCTCATAACAATTGTTTAAAAAATCCCAAATACTTCCTGTTGAATCACAGGCAAATGAGTAACGCCTAAAATGATGCATAACATAGATATTTATCATATACTTCCTTATAAATACGGGGAATCTGCCCATGTGATACGAGCGTGAGGCACAAGGCTGTATCAGCCTGCCGGGTAAAGATCCTGTATCACCCGTATCTGCCCACTGGGCGAAATCCCGCATCAGTGGCAGCAACTATTGCCATAGCAACAGTCACGAGCGTCGTTGGCAACGCATCGCTGCAGCCGCTGATTAGACGCTGTCATTGCAGGGTAGACTCATGAATTCCTCAGCGGCTGAAGTTTCTAAACTGGAATATGTTATAGAAAAGGAACTTGATACAGAATTATTTGTAAAAAGCATGCGTAGTGCCACTTTTTGCAGCAATATTCATGCGAAGGGGTATAGTAAAACGTTTCATGCATAAGCTATCGTAGAAATGCAAATTTATTACCTTAATGGAGAAAATCGCATTTACATGCTAGTTAGCTAATTAGCCATTTCATTGACTTGAAAACACCGCTGACTAAAAGCAAATGCTGGCGCTACTGGCCTGTAATGATGACAATAATAACCTAAAATAAATGCTTTGGATTAAATGCATCGTTAATTATGGTCAAAATCAGTATATGATAAATAGAACATCATGTGCGCATTTTCAAATCACACTGTGTATCTACCCTTGACCAGTATCAGCCCCGGAGCTAAAGCTCTCGAGCTGATATTGGGGTCCTGGGTTGATACAGCGTGTAATATGAAAATGCACATACGATATTCTCTATTTTCCACAGGATGTAATGCTACTGCCAAAAAAATACAGCATCCTGGGGTTGAATCTTTCACTCAATGTAAGAGTGATGTAGCTTCAGTAAAGCACTGTAACCAGCGGGTACAGAATATGTTGGCCTATGTGACATTGTCCAGTAATATAGCAAAAAGCTCTTCCTAGCTTTGAACAAACTTATGTGGAAATTGAAGCGAAAATCAGAGTTTAAAGGTCTTCTATTATGCCACCAGGTGCACAGCTAATTATCCATTATGAGCCAGTTCAAAGTCTCCCCTTCCTGACATCACAAGGGGGAGTGACCACCCAGAACAATGAAATCTGATTGACTGCTTGGCTGAAGTTGATCAGTTCTTCTTGCCTCTGGTTGGTTACTTCCCCATGTGATGTCAAGAGGGGAAAGATTTTGAAATGGCTTGTAATAACTAATTTGCTGTGCACCTGGTGACATAATAGGGGACCTTTAAGGGACTTATACACCGGAGAGAATGAAGAACCGAGGAAATCACTACGTCTGAATGAGACGACTATTGCACAGTGTGTCCATTTAGGGGTTCATCCGGCTTCAGGATGTTCATGGGATGTAGAGTACAGTCAGAGACTAGCACAATGCCAGCTCTTTACTACATAGTTATTTACGAATGTAACAATCTGTTCGCCAGTTTTGTGCTAGCGCATACCAAATAGCATGGAGATGTTCACCACAACATTATCGGTCATATTGGTCTGCTCTCTCCCTGATATTGACAGGCCATGTGTTCCACATCAGTGAGATGTCTGAACAGGGAAAAGTATCAGAAACCACATCCCTATAGAATGCGGAGCAATATTTGTGCACCAACGGCTCACAGCCTTCTGCAGAGCTGTAGACAGTAGTTAATTAATTCTTTTTTTTTCATCTGGTGAACAGATGTGTTAGACATAACAGAAATGTTGTCATTTTAATTTGAAATGTTCTAAATTCATTTGAATAAGGAGCAGATTAACGCAATAACGCTTTGTCTCTATGGGTCCCTCATGCTAACATTATGTAACATCAGACCTTGATTTATTGGTTGGTCCTCTTGCACACAGTTGGGCGGGGCCAGGTGACACAACCCTTTAAGTATTTAATTTAGTCTTTAGTCTCTGATCTCTTACAAAGCTTTTTTTCCAGCAATGACATGTTGTCAAAATGAAAGTGACATGCTCGGCTGAGTGTGAACAGGTATGTAGTTAGCTCTGAATAGAAGTGACAGCATTTGTTTGCACAGTTCTACCGGTGGGTCTTGAGTGCCTTGAGGGAACGAAAGTAAGATAAACATTTGAGTTTTCCCTAACGGATCCCAATCGCTTGCTCTGTGTTTAAATATCTGCATTCATTCTGACGCCCATATCGAGCATCTATTGCGCTTCCGTCATTCTGAACCAGGACCAAGCAGCTCCTATTTGGTTTCACTTGTTAAAAGCACTGTGGTATTATTTATTTATTTATTTATTTTTGTACAGTATTGATCGCAGTACTTTTGTGATTAAAATGCAGCATGGATTATGCCTGGATATTGGAGGCAGGTATTGTAGTGATTGAGAAAATAAAACATTATGCCATTGTTATCTCGCTGTCCAATCCTTTTTTTGGCTACGGGAGGTAGGGAGAGCAGGGAATTTAGTCACTCTTTTCACTCTTAATTCCACTGACAGAGCACAATGCATCATGAGGGAATAAATGTCATACCAAATGAAAGAAAGTAATCTTGGATACAGTATCACGACCCTCACATGTCCTTAATTGATTTCTCCCCCTTTCCAGCTGCGTTCATGTGTTTTGTGCTTTGTCTCATTCGACTGATTTATTGTTTCGTTTCTCCCTTGCTGCCAGGTGTTGTCATTTGTATGCCCCACCCCTTTGGTGCGATTGTTTGGTCCTTATAAGCCTATTTTGTGTCCAGTATGGTTGCTGGATTGTAAAACTTTATTTCCTGCAAAGCCTACCAGTCAGTTTGTGTCTCCTAGTTTTGAGCTCAGCTTCTCTTCCGTGTGTTGCTGTAAATTCATGACAAAGAAAGATGTAATTACTCTTTGGAGTCTTATTAATCCTAGTGCTGCCAGTTGCCGATATATAGAGGACCCACGCTCGGTTGTTGATATATCATTCCCCGGTAGCTATTTCCCTGTACGCCAGTCCTCGATAAGCATTTGCCTAGAGGCAGGACTAGGGCTAATAGGAACAAGCTCCCAAGCTTCTAAATCAGTGTCCAGGCTTGGGACTGCATTCTTGTTAGTCTATTTTTCTAGTCTATTCCTCTGAGTCAGTTTATTAGGAACACCTCCCAAGCCTTTGTCAGTCCCCAGGATTTGGACTGCGTTCCTAGTAAACCCCTGGATTCAACTGTCAAGCTGTGCTGCTTTTATGAGAGGGGATTCACCACCTGGCTACTGTCCCAGGACAGCCACTGGCCTGGGCACAGACATGCCACCGCCCTCTGCAGTCATTACCTACTTAGCTGGAATGCCCCCTGCTCAATTCTCGGTTACAGCCTCTACTATTACCGTATTCTTGTCAATAAATACTCCCTTGTGGATTGTACCCTGAATCTGTGTCTGGTTCCTTGTCTGGATCATAACGGTACAATCCAGCCAAGGAATAGAACCAATAGATTTTCCTCGCCCGGTAGATGCCCTATACCAAGAGGTTCAGACTGGTTCTTTGTCTAGGTCATAACATACAGTGCATTAATAGGACGAAAAAAGGCGCCAGCACCCAAATCCCACTGTTGCATTGCATAAGTGCTACGTTTTTTTAGATATAATTGACATTGTCCATAATTTTAAGAATAAAACATCTACAGACTGGAATGGTATTGATATGGCTCTGATAAAGAAAGTAATAATGGCTATTGCAGACCCCTTGACATATATTTGTAACCAATCGTTCATAACAGGCATTTTTCCTAGCAAGATGAAAACTGCGAAAGTGATCCCATTATACAAAGCAGGAGACAAACATCTTTTTACAAATCACAGGAATGGACAAACATCTTTTTTGATTTATTAAAAGATGATCCCAGTTTCCTTGCTATCTCAGTTTTTTTAAAATTATTTGAAAAACCTTTGTTCATAACGTTTGGACAGTTTATTGAAAAGATGAAAACTGATAGACTGTCAATATGGTTTTAGAAAGCAAACAAATCCACTTCATTGGCTTTAATGGAAGTTTGAAGAGCTAACCAGTTCAATTGACAACAAAAAATATGCAGTAGGAGTTTTCTTAGATTTAAAAAAAGCACTTGATACTATTGATCATGATATTCTGCTACATAAGTTGGAAAAGGTATGGTGTCAGAGGGGTGGGGCTTAACTGGTTAAAAAGCTACATTGAAAACAGGCAGCAATTTGTGCAAATTGGTGATTACAAGTCATCTTGTTCAGACGTTTCCTGTGGTGTGCCGCAAGGTTCAATATTAGGTCCAAAACTTTTTATTTTGTATATCAATGACATAAGTAAGGTTTCCGATATTTTGAAATTTGTTGTTTTTGCCGACGACACCAATATTTTCTGTTCTGGGGAGAATTTACAAAAACTTCTGGAGATTGTCTCAGCTGAACTGGGTAAACTGAAATTGTGGTTTGATTACAACAAATTATCACTTAACCTGAAAAAAACCAAATTCATGGTTTTTGGAAAACGAAAAATACTTTTGGATGCACAGATTGAGGTGCAGATTAACAATGTTAAGTTGGAAAGAGTTTATGATAATGTTTTTCTAGGAGTGATAATAGACCACAATTTGTGTTGGAAACCTCATGTATACTATGTTCGGTCTAAAGTTGCAAGGAGTATTGGTGTTCTAGGTAAAACAAGGCATATTCTGAATCAGAAGTCATTGTACATACTGTACTGTACACTCCTTTTACCATACCTGACTTACTGTGTCGAGGTGTGGGGAAACACCTACAGAAGCACCATACAGCGCCTATACATAATGCAAAAAAAAAAGCAATAAGGATAGTGTGCTATGCAGGATATCATGATCATACCAATGTACTGTTTTTAAAGTCAAAGGCATTGAAGTTCATGGATTTAGTGGAATTCAAAACAGCACAAATACTGTATAGTGCAAGGAATAATCAACTTCCTGCCAACATACAAAATATGTTCATGGATAGAGAGGGGGGGTATAACCTGAGAGGAAAACTGAATTTTAAGCAACCTAGTGTGCACACCACTTTGAAAAGCATGTGTATTACTGTCTGTGAGGTGAAATTGTGGAATGGTTTGCCGGAACATGTCAAAGATAGTATCAATGTCACACAATTTTAAAAAAAGTTCAAGAAACTTATCCTTGATAAGTATAGACTTGAATGAATGACTGAATGTTTTTTTTTTTGAATTTTTGGTTGTAACTTTGTTTTTGTGTACGGTATGTATATTGCGCAGTTGCTTGAATTGTATGGTAAAAAGGATAGGCAGCTATAAGCTGTACAGCTTCAGCCTATACCTTTTAGATTGGCAACAAAAATATCATAATAATAATAATAATGATTTTCAATATTTAATGTAAAATCACATACTGTTGATCGAAATAAACTTGATTGATTGATTGATTGATTGCTTGATATAGGCTATTTGTGTTTCTCCCACAGCTTGCTGGTGACCCAAAAATGTGGAAGAAAGGGGCACGAATCACAGATACTCATGATTCACGCATAAATAAGGTGAAATTAGAACCTATTTGGCCCTCATTAATTGTGACATAAAACTTGCACATTATTTTTCTTTATCTAAACATTTTAAATTAAAAGGAGGTCTGTGAATAAAGGATTATTTTGTGGACGCATTCGAATTAAGCTCTGTGACATTGCACAAAGCTTCAGTGTTACTCTGAATAGAATTTATGTGATCAACAATAGCAATACACAACATTACATAAAAAGGCTGAAACGAATAACCACATTCTTAATGAAATGCATTACATGTAGAGGAGAGGAAAACACTGCCAAACCAATAAACAATAAAATTGTCTGCAATTGAATGCAGTCAATGAGGAAAGCAAGATGCGTGAATGTGGTAAAATGTTTTGGGTGGTTGTAATGCAGATAGTAGTTTTGCAAAGTGCAAATTTCACGTTTACAGACAGTTTTGCTTGACAGCTTTTGTCCAAGGTCACGTTTTGCAGTCACGAGAAAAAAGGGGCGGCCTGGATCCTCTGTGTTATCTCCATGCTAATGTCGCTTGCAATAGCAGGCCCCATCTTTGTCGGATCAATTATAATTTGCATAATATAAAGGTGCCAGCTAAGTAAAGCGTAAGAGATTTGCCTGGACATTAGTTTTCTCGTGGTGATGTGTCGCAATCGAACAACCCAAGGTAGTATGTTACAAACTATTTCCATTCCTCTGACTTGGTAGAATTGGTCTAGAAGCAGGATGTGCACTGCACTGTGTGACGTCCCACATTTCTCGGGTTTCTAACTAATTAGGCAAAGACAATACAAACAAAACACATCATCCTTTCCAGGAATGGCTTGTATTGTTGAATGCTGGAAATCAAGTAGAAAATTTCAGCCAAGACAACAATTTTACCTGGGGAGTGTCCCTCTTTGTTTTTTTTCCTGAAGACTTTTTTGTGTAGTTCTATGGTATCAAAAGCCTTCTGATAAGGAAGACATATCAATCACTGCCACTTGAAAATCCCCATGACACAGCTATACAGAGTGAGTAAAAAAAAAAACAAACAATAGACTTTTTAAATGTCCAATTATTATATTCTGTAGCAATGTATACAACATATTTTTACATGTACGTTTTCAGCAGCTCTTTCTGCTTCTTTTGATACCAGTTTGCACCTTGTTAAATTAAACCCATGACTGCTGTGGAACAATTTAAGGAGTTCAGTGAAATTTCACTTGTGCCAACTGATCAGGCCCTGATACAAAGCAAACAAAACAGAATTCCCTCTGTGAAGTTTCAAGTCAACATGAAACATTTCTGGCACGTTAGCAAACTGACGCCGAAAACTCCGCAGCACATTTGTCACGTTCCGTGTCCTATGATATTCAGTGACCAAGAAGGCCCTTTGCCTGGGGGTAAACTGTGGATGCACCATGCTTGGCAGTGCCAGGTCATTACGACCAATGCACAGGCAAGATTCATATGCCTGTTTTTAAGTTCAATGACTATGCAACCCATCATGACATGCATGGTCAATTTCATATCCAGCCCTGGTCAGTTGGCACAAGTCAGATTTCACTTGAGTCCCTTAATTGTCCTCTGTGCAGTCATGCCTGAAACCTAATGAGGGGTAACTGGTACCAATATCAGCGGAAAGATCTGAGGCAACAGTACAAAATATGTTGTATACATGTATATTGCTACACCATCACAAAATGACCCATTAAAAAGTGTATACTTTTTTACTCACTCTGTACATTTAATATAGGTTGACTTGGGCAGCATTTTATTTAGCTTCCCACACCTCTACAATTAATGGAGGGCAATTAGCGGAGCTATTTAAGGCTAGCAAACCACATAGCACACATGCTTACATTCCCGTCCACATTCCCATGCAAATCACACACTGCTTCGCCCAGTTGGTTGATGGGCGACGTATATTAGCTTTGTGGCATGACAAACCTGTGCCCACTATTGCACTGCATCACCCTACTGCTGCATCACTCTGGCCTGCTGTTCGTTAACTTCTCACCTCCACCCAAGCATCCACCTGTGGGCCCTGAGGTTGCATTTCATTCCACAGGGTTAATCCCTACACTCTACACTCTGTGATGTCACTTCCCTTCGTAGTGAAAACTCTGAAGGGCAGCGGATAGTAGGGTTCCCAAGTAACAGTCATTTGGAATTCCCTTCGACATCATATTTCGGAGGCATCGCATTCTGTGAACCCAAGTGTAAACACAAACGCGGCCTGTCCAGGGGCAAACTGCTTTCACTGACCATTTATCAGTCTTGCAGTAGCTTTATAAACAGCCGGATACCTTTCAAAAAGCAGCTAATTGCCTCGGTCAAAAAAGTGTTACCCAGTCATCGTTAGTAAGCAATCTTGCTGGGTTCTCTGTGCACAAACTATCAGCTAACGTTGTTTCGTGAATGTCGGTCAGCCACGAACATCACTAGGCTCAGGTTGTCGTGCAGAATTGTGGGAGCGAAGTGACCATCGCCTGCTCGCTTTGAAAACGACTGTTATGTAGGGCCTTTTGAAGGGATGAGTTGTACACATTTTTGAATTTTACGCATTGGGGTGGTGTCCTGACACTCTCTGCTCACATCTCCGCAAGCTCAACAGGCCATACGGTGAGTCAGGTCAGAGTTTAGATGCTAAATGATTGTATCTATTTGCTACTGCTGCTATTGATGGTACGCACATCAGTTGGCCAACAGAGATAAATTCATAAAATGTGCTACGAATATCTTATTGGTAATGAGCAATGCAGTGTTCACATGTGCATCGCATAAGCAATACAGTGATAATGTGCTTGAACGTGGCAGGGGTAGGCAGTGTGTTAAGGCTATTGCATTAGTAGTCGCTCTTTGACACCTGTCTGTTTTCTAAGCACTACGACATGAAGATGATTATGGAGCGTGCCTGTTAGCCACAAGTCAGCCCGTAAATTTATTGCTTATTGCAGAAGTAATTTGTAAAATCATGATTAAAGCTGAACATAGTATTCACATTGATTGTGCCATAGGGTTTCTATTACTAATCCTGGGTAAATGATAATAAATGCTACTCTGTTATAAACTTGCATCTTTTTTGCCAGTTAATTAATCACATTCATCCTCCTGTGGCCGGTCTACAGATGTGCATACAGATGAGAAAAAACTGAAGGGTTGTTCTTATTTTAATTTTTCTTTCTGTAAATTGTAAATAAGACCAATTGAAGAATGCATGGTGGTTCAATATTTAATAATTGGAGGTAGCCTATGTCATGTAGCCTTTGTATTTCCTTAATTCCTACAAAACAAGCAATTTTCTGATACCCCCATTTTAAAAACTGACGGCGGCCATTTCGTGAGAGCAAAATTATACTGGAATTAATTCCAACTGCAAAGTTCGGGGTGTCAAAGAATAGTTTACCACCAGTTTCTTTTGAACAAAAACTGAATAATTTGTTTTATACCTCTGTTATGCTATGTTCTAATTTTATTGTTGCAATGCGCTTTTATGCTATGTTCGATATAATATTAAGTAATTGTTATATGTCAGCTGTTGCAGTTAGTTTCAGTGATGGTGTGCTCATGCAAATGCCTGTAGAATTAAAAGTTCTGCATATTTTCAATATGTAATACACTGTTTGCTTGCTTTTTAATCGATGAAAGCCATCATAAATTCCTCCTGCAGTGCAGATAATGGCCACTCATAGAGGGAAGATAACACTGTTATCCTCATCTCCCTGGTAACCCAATAACATTAACCAATACCCCAACCCCCCCCCCTCATCCTCTCGAGATGACTGGGCAGTTTCATAATCATAAAAGAGGAATGAAGTAGAGAGATGTAGCATCTAATCAGTGTTGACTTGTCACTCACTGACAACAAAAATGGAATCGATGAATCGACGTGGCAACATTCTTTCGGATATCGATGTAGGCAAACATATTATGGCTGCTTTGATTGCTTAATGAGCCGGCAACAAATTCTCAGCAGACATCCCCTGAACCCCATGGTCAGGGGTAGAACATGCTGGATCACTGGTGTAATTTTGCACTGGATTGACGCAAAATGGTGGAAGAAACAAAATGGCGGAAAGAAGCAGATGAAGTTTATTTTTTATCCCTGGATTTTTTACTTTGGCCAACAGGATGATGAGACTCAGGCATAATGGCTACTCAGACTGAGATGCCAACCAGCATAATGATATGCATTTTTTTTCCTACTGAAAGTGGTAAAGAAACATGCTCCATATAAATGCTTTGGTTTAGAAACAATTCTTCCAGCCTAAGTTATTTCAGTCACAGTAAAGTCTTGGGACCACCAAGGCAAAGAAATGTTCAGGAAATTCAGGGTAAAAGTTCTCTCATATAAAAAAAAAATGCAGCTAAAATCATAAGTCTCCCCTCATTTTTATTACGTTTAATATTATGTATTATTATTTTGCCATCATCATAATGTCTGGCTGCTTGTCAAAGAGAATATTGCATAAAGTCACGGCGCTGTCACAGAAAACGTGCTGAAAATGCCACCCACGTTATGAGCACATTCACTGGCCTCTTTCCAATAACTTTTTACCTCTTTACTTCCTACAACGCTGAGATGTCATTTTGTAATTTTCCCCCGTTTTTTTAAAACGTCCTTAGAGTTTAGCTCGCGTGGCAAAAATTGGCCCCTTAAAGATGCTCATGTGATGCCCTGATTCAAAGTTTGTGCACATGAAATACAGTATGTGTACGTTCAGGTATAGGCATATGAGAACGTGTGGGTTGTTCTTAGCCTCGAAGGAAGCTATGTGCTGTTCTGCACAGGCCAAAAGGTCGGGAGGGAAATACTGTACCGTTTCACGGACACATCTGACTTCCATTGACCCATCACTGGCCTGGAAGTGACCCAGATGACCAGGGGAAGCTCCTGTTTTTTTTTCTTACTCAAATGGTATGTGACACCGGACACCTTTAACACCCTCTCACGCCCAGCAGGGGAGCAACCCCACCGTGGCCCCACCCCACCAGGAGCCAAGAGCCGTCCGTCACTAATGTCACCACGGCAACTGATCACACATCCATTCAAAGTCTGCACTATTATAAACTGACTGAATTTAAGTTAAAGCATTGTTTCCTGGTTATTTTAACTATAAGTAGAGTCCTGCGTGCATTTAATTGTGGTTTACACTTAACATACACGGAACTCTGTTGTAAACTTATTGTAAAATTACAGCTAAAATAACTGGCAAAAAGGTGCCAGTTAAATTAACTGGCAAAAAAGGTACAAGTTTATAACAGTGTGTGCAATCCAGAATATTCTGGAACATACTCATGAGAGATTGAGATTTTTCAAATATTATTTGCAGTTGAAGTTTGATGTCGCTGTAATGTGCGTATCTGACCAAACCCGCTTTCGCATTAAGTGCCTGATTTACTCTGACCTTTCACATGACATTACTTTAAGTATGTGCCAAACCCTGAACATGAGCATTTGTGTTGTGCAATAAATTTTGCCTAAGCTTAAAAGTTTATTGTGCATTTAGGAGTGTTTCCTGAGGGCTATCCCTTGAAGCGGAATTGCTGAGTTAGTCAGACCTGCGCTGAATTAAACCCTGGCCAGCTCTTTTTACATGTTTGGGAGAGTTCTGCATTATACCCAGTGTAGTTATCTGGCTAATTCTGTAATCCTGCTTTGTGAAACTGGGCCCTGATGTCCTTAGGACCATTGCAGTTCATATCCCACATATTTCTCCCCATACAACTTGAATAGTGATTTATCCCTAACATTTTCACGTTTATGTGAATCACCTTCCAAAATATACAGTACCAGTCAAAAGTTTGGACACACTTTGCTAATGTCACAGCGCTCTGTTTTTAGTGAAATTTAAATGGCTTTAAATTTAAACTTCTCTATATAATCTCAAATGGAATCTGGTAAGAGGTAAACAGTCAGAAGTTAAAAGAGAATACTTTACTTGTTTGAATAGTGTCCAAAATTTTAGAATTCTCAAAGAAGCCATATTTTGCAAAGTAAGCAGACAAACAAGCTCTTTCCATTTTCCAACAGCCAAATTAAAGACAAGCTGTTTTGGAACTTATTGGGCAAAAAAGTCGATGAAAAGCAAACCACAAGTGTAGCACATCTTTGGGAACTTAAACGGCTGCTCAGCAGCAAACTCATTATAGCCATATAACTGCTCTAGTAAAAAAAAAAAAAAAAAAAAAAAATGAGAATGCTCTGTAAATATGACAGCAAATGCTAGTTAGTTTGATGGATTTAAGAATCAGATCTCTTTTTGCAAAATATACGGTACCTATTTCTTTATTTAATATGTCTTGTAAGAAAAATGGGGGTATGTCCAAACTTTTGACTGGTACTGTATTTACATATAGCCTGTTAAAATAGTAAGAAATGGCAATGTGATTATATCCTCCCAAGACCAGCTCACTACATTTTTCTGGTCTTAATGTTTGGTTTCGAAACAAAAGGCAATGTACTTTATGCTGACGAGAGACTGCAAATGACAGTCAATAGCACAAACAAATAATGTTTTTGAAAATATTTTTACCACTTAACATTTAGACATCCAGAACACTCGCATCATGGGGGGAAAAAAAGTTTTGTTTTTTTGTTTTTGCTCTCAAGAGGATATACAGAGCATTACGCAAAATGAAATTTAACTGACAACGCAAATTTCTGGAAACTAAGCCTTGTAAGACAGCGTCACAGCCCTGCTCCTGGGGGGCCACCGGGGGTCTGCTGGTTTTAATTTTCACCACAAAGTCTGGCAACCAGTTCTGACCCAAGAAATCTGTAGAAGTATTTAATCAGCTTCTACCAGTCTAAAAGAGCAGGGTTTTTATGATGTTGTTTGCAGAATTATACATGTGTTCCATGGCTCCTTTGCATTCAATTCACCAGGATCAACTGTGCTGTACTACAGCTGTAGGTTCCGGCGACAAAAATGTTTAAAACCTGAAAAGCAGCATCACAAGCCTTTGCAGGGGTTTTCTCCAGGTAATTTTTGAGAAGCACTTCCTCGTCAATTAAATTCTCAGAACTTTTTGGAATAACAATTAAGTGTCAATCAAGTGTAATTCCTCTGTCCCATTTCTCCCCTGGAGATCACTGACTGCATTCCTCGCAGTGTGAAATGATGAATTTCAAGGAGCAAAATTATTGATAAAGAATATTATTTAATGCGCAAGTTTTCAAAGCTTATCTCAGACCGCAATAGACGCCATGCGCAAAATAAACAAAATGATGACACGCATTAAAAGACATAAAAGTCATCTATGCAGTTGGTAAGTCAGGATTAACGACAAGGCACCACTGGCATTAGATTGAGTGCCCTCTGGCCCCCATGCCCACCCTCAGGAAGATTAACGTGTCACTTAGGTCATCGCAGTGCTTCTCCTGAGTTACGGGAGTGAAACAGAACACAGATGTGAGCTGAAAAATGGCCGAGATTGAGCTCTACCTTGACCTGCCCCTGGGGAAAACAGAGCTAAGCTGAGCAGTGAGAGATACAAGGAAACAAAGGATTAAAGAAAAGAAAGTAGAGCTCGTGCTTTATAGAGGGAAAAATAGAGGGAAGTATTCTGGTAAATAATTACTGGCAGGGTTAAAAAAAAAACCAAGCACAATGTGAGTGGCAATTATGTGGATGTAGGCCAATCATGTAACCTGTTCAGTCATTGTATTGCCTCTGGCATAGCACGCACAGAACAATGTTCGGTGTCGATTCCTCTCCGGCACAGTACACGCGTCCAGCTGGGACCACAGCTACTCCGTTAGAGATGATTTAACACTGAATATTTGACCGTGCTGCTAAAGGACCAGTAAAATACGGGCAGCAGGGTATGGGCCTAAATCAAGGAATCTAAACTCCAGTACTAAACGGCTGCAGTCTCTGCTGGTTTTTGGAATTACCATTCAAATATGGGCAAATTTACGCTTTGCAAAATAAAGACGTGCCGTCTCTTGAGTCCATTGATGACTTTAATCCAGCACCTGTGCAGAAGGACACATTCTAAACGAAAGCCACAGCAGCACCTCAGGTATTTGAGTTTGAAATACCGGGTCCAAAACCTTGAGCAGTGGACTGCTGCAGCGAGCACAGCGATGTCCCGCTATAGCACAGCGAATGAAATTCACATTGCCTTCAAACTCGTCGTTACCACTGATGGGTTCCTAATCATACTCCCATCTATGCACCACATTTTTCGATCATATTTCTTTGCACCACGTGATACTAAGAGGTGAAATGCCAGTGAAGTTATCTCAGACAGAGGGACCGAAGTAGCTTGCAGATGATTCCCAGAGCTGATGGTCTCTGTTGCACCCTGCATGCTACCCCCAAACTGATCCCAGCTCTCCTGCTATTTATCTGTTCGCGTAGGCCATGAAATACAGTAAAAAGAGATTTTCCACAAGAAAAAAAAAAGCAGTCAATACAATATCCTTCCTATTGTGAAGGCTCTCCATGTCTTTATTTGTGTTGTCTCGTGTCTGATCTGGTTTGGAATTCCACTGAACACAACCATAAAGAATTTAAATGTTTTTCACAAGTTTGCCAATTTCCATCCGCTATTTAAGACATTTTCTGCACTCGTAATCAGATTTTGCCACCCTGGCCTCGTCCACCGCTGTACCGTGAATACACATGCATAAATAAGTCGAGTCAGTGAAGGGAAGTCAGCGCTAAAGGCCCATTAAGAATCCCCATAGCAGCAGCACAGAACACCCCCAACCCCTAACTCACCCCCACACCGGCATTTGCTCTCATTTTTTTAAATTTAAGAGTAGAAATGCCCTCCTAGTCTGCTTCATAGAACAATGCCGGGTGCCACGACTGATCTTGCACGCCATATAAGTCATATCTCTTTCATTCAATTTACTCAACATCTAGGTTAAAATGATGGTGATGATGAATGAAGACAAAATAAAAACCAAGCTATGAGTCCTTTTCAGCACTGTTATAATTTGTAGTTGTAATGATTCAGATAATTTCTTCAGACTGACAGCCAGTTCTTTTTTTAATGTTTTAATTTTGGTGTCTTCTGTGGTTTTTTTGATCATCGGAGAACCACTTTTTTTGGTTAATCCATCTCATTTTTGATGAAACGGTAATATCCAAGCATTTCCCCGACTCGGTCCAAGTTTATTTTTCAAATGAACACCATTGTTCTGCAGAATTAGAGGTGTGCTGTAATAAGCCAGTGTCAGATTCCTCAGTTTGCTTAACAAAATGTATCACATAACGCAGTGTCACCTATCAACCTTTGTTCTTTAGAGCAAGGACCAACGTAATAGTTTCTTTGCTGGGCTCTTAGTTTTTCACTGAACGCCTTCCTTTTTTGTGTGCGGTCAATTTATTTCCCAGTTGCTACACCCTGCAGATCAGAGAGAGGTTCTCGCGAGGTCGCTAATATAAGTGAGACCGTTTGCTTTCTTATCACCAGCCCTCCTTTAGCAATGGGGCTCTGGGGTCAAGTTCTCGCTGGGCGCCGCGTGTGAATTATTGGCGGACCTTCCGCGCTGAGCGCACGCCGAGCTAACCGCAGGTCAAGGGTCTCCCTAGCGACGGCCGCGCGGCAGAACGACGCCTGGTTTCACGTCAGTGCTGGGGAGGTCAGAAATCAGCTGGCCCTCCAATTCCCAGTGCCCAGGTAGCTGAGCATTAGAGTGCTGCAACCTTTGACCCTTCCTTGTACATTTATTTTAGCTACAATTCTTTCCTAGAGCTGCTTGCTGAAATAACAGTAGGTATTGGCCTCCCTTCCCCGAAAGTTCCATAGTAATTTCATTTTTCGCGGCAAAACTTTTTTGTTAACGTTTGTTCTTACATCCCTGTTCTGTTCTTTCATCCAATTTTAGGCCATAAGAAGAGTTGTCATCTTATTACCAGCGGGCAGATAGGAACTCAGGGGCTTGAATGCAGGCCTGTGATATATTGCCAAATGGACTTGGGGGAAAAGATAATGTCTCACCAGTGGTGTGATGTAACAGGTCTCAGGGAAATACTGTGGTTTATGATGATAAGCCAGACCAAGAGATGGCAACATAAATGACCAGTTTCACCATGTGTGCGAGCAGAATATTACATAAAGACAGTGCCGGTCCATCGGCAGAAACACAGGGCCAGCAATAACCTCACCTTTCACTGCTTAATGACCTAAGCCTCTCGCAGTTTACTTCTCCCAATTAGCAACACTTGCTCAGACTAATTGGTGGAACCGACGAGAGTCTAATTTATTTTTGAAAGCCTTGTTATATATTGCTCTACGAAATTATATGGCGTTTTCTTCTGCATATCAATGACAACGAAAAATAACAATATGTCTTTATAATTTCTGCGCTCGTGTAGATCGTGAAACAGCACAGATTTGCGCAACTTAGTTTGCGAGGCTCATTGAGCAATAAGCCACGCAAATCCGTTCTATAGTCTGAATGTAGTGACCGCTAAAGGGCGTTGTTAGGCACGATGCACAGCTGAGTGATGGCGAAAATAATTGCTGCAAAGTCAGCAAAAGTTTCTGATTTTTTGCATTTATGTTTCCATCCTAACAATGTTGTATCAATTATATAAATGTTGGCAATAGGCATTTATTTTTTCATTTTCATTTCTTATTATGGAAAATGGATTGGTCTTGGTCGCTCAGTCGATAAATTGTTTGATTGTTAATCAGGCGAACTTGAATGAGAACAGTGGGAGGACAGTCGAGCGGTAAAGGGTAAGGTTACTGAAGCCCCTCTGAACATGCGACCGCGCGCCGCTGCATACAGACCATCAATGTGAGGAATTTGAACACATCCGTATGTTAGAGATGCTGGATCATGGGTTTCATTATTTTTGTTCTGGACTATACTGTATGCATTAAAAAAAAATGCATATATGCGTGTGCGTGCACAAGAACCTAAATACTTGCATGTACAGTACATACAAAATGCACAATAGCCAATTACTTATTTTGGTGCTCGTGATGTTGAAGATGAACAGCATTACAATGCATTACATTCATTTGGCACATGATTTTATCTGAGGAGACACTGAGACAATTATGAAATTGTACCTACTTTTATATGTAGGCTTGAATACTTTGTGGATCATTCCAGAAAGGTGGATGAGATTTTCAGACTGAATTTGTTATAGATGAATCAGCACCAGGCTGCCTGATGATCTAATAATGATATGGGATGGAGCTCAGCTGAAACAAAGGCCTTTCCACAGCTGTAGTAAAATACTATAAACTCCTGTCCACACCAAGAATAACCATGCACATACACTCCTGGGCATCAAAATGGCAAATATTGAGGAAATTAGCAAGCATTACCTGATAAAGTAACTTTCTATGGGATGGCTTTTCCTTTTTTTTTTATTTTTAAAAATTGTTTATGCCTTGTGGGTAAACTCTTAAGCAGCCTTGCACTGGAACAGGAAGTCAATGTTCTTCCTCTCAATGCTGATGACCACACCCGCGGGTGGAAAATGTGAAGCGTTGTTTGATCACCATTTTTCAATGAAATAACAACAACAACCCGCCCATGGATACCAAAATAGTCAAGATTTTTTGCTTGACATGAATGAGTCAGGTGATGCTGTGGTACGCAGTACTTTCACACTAAGGGCATTGCGCTGCTCCATTGAAGTCCCCCCCCCCATTTCTTGACAGAAAGTTGCAGAAAGTAGCTCATCAAAATCCTCTTTTCCACAAGAATTCTCCTCCATAACGCATTTGGAAATCTAGGACTTGTAGCACGGGCTACACCACCTTCTCTGAAGCAGAACCCCACCAGCCAATGGATGTACAAGTTACAGAAGCGAGCCGTGCAGAATGCGTGACACTTAAAGAGGAAATACTGCTTTAATGGATGGAGGTGAAGTACCAATTGTTTGAGGAAAGAGGTAATCTACCAAGGACAAGCTATGGAAAGAAAACATTGGCTTTGTTGAACATGGCAAACGATGCAGTTAAAGATATTAAAGAAGAGTATTGTGGCTTATAGAAGTTAGTCAATTATGCTATGCTACTACAGTCATCATTACAGAGAGAACTGCATTACAAATCAAAAAGACCTCAGGGCACCGTCATCTGCCAAATCAACCACAGTGGAAAGGATGACTATGGAGGTAAATAGCAGCCATGAGGAGGGATCTATCTAACCATAAGGAAATGAAGAAAGGGAAAATCACAAACCGACGGAAGATAAGGAACCGAAACTCCCAATATGCAGTAGTGTGCAGTCATGATTACACACTTAACAAAAAGAAGATAAACCAATTACCAAGGACTATTCAAGTATTTATTTCATAAATATAATATAGAAAAAAATAAGTAAACAGATGACAATATACGGTAGCGTGCAGTGATGATTATACTCTTATCAAAATGAAGATAAATCAGAAACCAAGTACTATTCAAGTATTTATTTCATGTAATATTGGATCATATAGATAAAAATAAGTAAACAGAAAAATATGTAGTAAAAATAAAAATAATAAAGTCTTTCTGAGAGAAAAAGTGAACATCTACTGTGGCCACCCTTTGCTTTGATTACAGCATTTAATCTTTCAGGCATAGTTTTCACATTTTTTACATTTCCTCACTCGCTAAACCAGTCTATATGGTTTGAAGTTCATTCCACAGAGATTTTTTGTAATGTCGCAACAGATTTGATCAATTGGATTAAGGTCTACATGTTGAGCAGGCCAAGTCATAACTTAAGTCACCAGATTGATTCTTTCAGACAGATAATTCTGGCACAACTTAGACGTGTGTTTAGGGTCATTATCTTGTTGAAAATAAAATCCCTGAACAATCAGCCTCTTTGCAGATGGCAATGCTGCCTCACAAGGATGCTGTGATAGTTCTTTTGATCCATGATTCTGTTGATTTTTACGAGATCATTGGCTCCTTTCATGCAGACTGAACCCCAAACCATAATATTACCACCTTCATGTTTTACTGAAGGGGTTAAACAGTCATTTTTGAAACGTTCTCCAACTCTATTGCACAAATTAGTTCTGCATTTAGGTGAGACAATTTTGAATTTTGATTTATAGGTCCAAAGGACTTGTTCCCAGTCCCAATCCTTGAATATTACCACGGAGTTGTCAAGTTGTCAACTGCCGATTTTTGTTTTACTTGCCATACACAGATAACGAAAATCAGAGGCTCTAAACTTCCATTTTGCACCTCTATTGCCACTAGTTTTCAGCAAAACAGTCTCTTTGAGACGCTTGATGGTGTTTCTTACAGTGCCATGGCAGCATTTAACGTCTTCAGCATCATGTAAGGCCACAATGCGGCTACGAACAATCTTAGAGAGCTCTTTCCGTCATGCCATTGTGTTTAATACTGTGACACTGCTCAAAGTTCATGTCATCTTGACACCCTATATACTGGAACAACTGACCATCAGAGGTAATTGTGCAGAATTATGTTGCCTCAAACAGTTTAAACAAATTTCTTAGCATTGATAATCATAGACTGGGCCTTCAAACATGCAGTCAGGCTATGCGAGAGTCAAAAAAAAAAAAACACAAAAAACATTTGCAACACCTTTCTATTGAAGGGGTTATTTCCATAAGTGCTCAAGTCCATATTCATAAAAAATCAGTTAACACTGCAAATCCATTCTTTCATTGATGAGGAATAAGCCCCATAACTAATTTTTGCCAAGAAGCACTCAAGTTCAATATAAAATGAGTGGTGAATTGGAAATTCCCCAAGAAGCTACTTCTAGCGGTGACCAAGTCCAGACGGAAACTTCTACAAGTACACAAGTCCAGTCAGCCAATCAAAGTATTGCTTGGAAAATTGGGTGGCCAATAGTAGCCACTGTAGCTTTCTTACCCAACCAATATGGCTGACTCTACAGTCCAGGATATGTGTGTGTGTGTGTGTGTGTGGACTCAACCCAAAAGAGCTTAAAAATAAAAAACAGACCCAGGCAGCCAGAAACATGGGCTAAAAACAAGCGAAAAAGAAGTCTGGCAAAAGGTCATCTTTTTTAGCTGCTTATTCTTTGGCTGAACATTCTAATTACTATGCCACATCCCTATCGATGACGAATGAAGTCTTTAAACCTGTTTGGATGGTGGTACTGCCCATTAATAATTCATGGAGATTGGTTTCTATTGTTCAGCTGCATTTACCTTCCATTTCACTGTATGTATCTTCCATTCATTTTGTTCAAGAAGCTTTTTGACATCCATGACTATAGTAAACTGGTATGATTATATTTGCTGTTCATTTTCATCAGAAAGTGGTATGTTTTGTTTTCAAAAAGATGCTCTGTTTTAGTAATCTGAAATAATAAAATTTAATGCTGTGACTTTTTTAAATTAAGTACAATTCTGGTTATTTTGAGGCATTGGCCTCTAAAAGTACTCAAGTCCGCAGACTGGCGTTTGAAATATTTGGGCGAAGAATCAAGATAGAGGCTAGAAGGTCTCGTCATATGTTTTAAGACATCTTTTCTGATATTTACTTACGTTTACATCAGCTTACCACATGTAACATGATCCCCACAAGTTGTCAAATTCTCAAAATCTCCTGTCTCTAAAAAGACGAAAACAGACTTGCACACCTCTGGACATCAACCCTCCAACTGTTATCAAAAAAATTGATGTTTTTAGTGTATTTGCTTAGTGCCCATATTTTTACCTCAATATACTTGTGGGAATTATTTTTTTTCCCCCTCATTGCCTACAATAGTATTTTTCAACACATTTCCACCAAAAAATTATACAGAAGTAATATATTAGGACCCCTTTTAGACAAAAGTGGTGGTGTATAATCATCACTGCACACTACTGTAACATCAACTCAGAGAATGATGTTGCACCAGCTGAAGATAAATTAAAACAGCAAATTCAAGCCGAAGCTCAGAGGGTCAGAAGGTTCAAAAAAATTATCAAAACAGTTCCAGCAGAATAAGCAGTTCAAGACAGATGCAAAAAGTGCGACAATAAACTTAGTGAGAGGCAGATAAAGGTAGAGGACACATCCGAAAAAATTTTTTTTGAAGGTTTCTGGAGTACGATATGGCGGGCGGAAAAAATTTCATGATGATTCTGCAAGATGGATCGAGGAGCAAGAGGAACTACTGCAAGATCAACCAACACAAAGCCAGGAAGAAATAACTGCAAAATAAGTCATCACTGCTTTGAAAAAGTCCAACAATTTGAAAGTACCTAGGCCAGTCAAATTGCCTACTTTCTGGCCAAATAACCTACTCGCACTACATGCTAATATGGCAGTGAGATACACCATTATCATAAAAGGCATTAATACAGACGACACAGAATGGCTGGCACAGGGACTGACGTCCCTCCTCCCAAAAAAGCGAGGACACAAATAACCCGAAGAATTATAGGCCCATTACATGCTTACCCACTATGTTTAAGATATTCACATCAATTGTATGAGAAAGAACTTTCACTTTCCTTGAAAGTAACAGTTTGTTGCCTGAGGAACTAAAAGGATAAAAAAGAGGGTCTTATGGCTGCGAAGATCAATTACTTGTTAACCCTTTGAGTGCTGAATACATTTTCAAGGAATTAAAACTGTAGTTATCCTGAGCTGTTGAAAACCTATCGTGGCAAACAAGTTGCCACATGATAGGTTTTCAACAGCGTCTGATTTTGATATCTTACATCATTGGGCAACTATAGTTACCCACAGCGCTGAAAGGGTTAACAAGATGATCCTTGACAACATGAAGAGCATAATATGAAACCTGAGTATCGCATGGATCAACTACCGTAATGCCTTTGACAGTGTTCCACACTCGTGGATCCAAGAAACGATGTAGCTATATAAGCTGTCGCCAGTCCTTATTAACTTCATGAAATGTAGTATGACATTATGGAGCGGGACAATGATCCTAAGACACTCCAAAGGAACAATAACATCAAGACCTATCCATATCAAATGTGGTATTTTCCTGGGAGATTCTTTGTCATCATTGCTGGTCTGCCTATTGCTAGCACCTTTCGGCAACATGCTCAATGGCACAGGATATGGCTACAACTTGAAGCCGAAACAGTTAATCACCTATTCTATATGGATGGTTTGAAACTTTACACTCAGAATGATGAACAGCTTGAGGGAAGACTTGCAACAGTAAAGCTCTTCACTGATGACATCGGGATGGCGTTTGGACTTGACAAGTGTGCCAAAGCAACGTTTAAACGTGGAGATCTTACGCAGACCACCTCTATACAACTTGACCTTGACAAAACAATCCAAGAACCAGGAACAGTTTTAAAAGCATGTTAGTGTGCAAATAAGAGGGTGACAGTATACATCATAAAACAATGAAGGACAAAATTTGCAAAGAATATAATGGACGCGTGCGATTTGTGCTAGGAAGTGAGCTCAATGCAGAAAACAGGATTAAGGCCATTGACACCCTTGCTGTGCCAACGATGACTTACAGCTATAATATTATAGATTGGAAGATCAGTGAGATACGGAAGCTTGATACCAAAATGAGAAAGATATTAATGAGGCATCGTATGCACCATCCAAAAGCAGATGTAGAGAGACTATATGTACCAAGCGCTCAAGGGGGCAGTGATCTACTACAGCTGTGGTTGGAATACAACTACAATTAGCCTCCAAGTGTACCTTGAACACAATCCTGACAACTGGCAACTGGTATACTAACATCATCAAAAGAAGAAGCTACACTCAGTTGTGAAAGAGACTGCCTGGTTTAGGTCACACCTGGATATATCCCCCAGTTAAGAAGTGAGTCACTGAACACCGAACATCAGCGCAAGGATAAACGAGCAGAAGTAAAGCGAGCTGGACTTGAGGAGAAACGGATGGAAAAACCACTGCATGGACAATTCCCATATACAGTGCAGACACCAGATGTAGATACGAGAAGGACGCATGAATGGTTAAGAAGTTCAGAGTTGAAATCAGGGCTCTAGGACTCTTCGTCCCCGGACTTTTCATCCCCGTGAATTTTTCGTCCCCAGACTCTTCGTCCCTGGATGGTTCATCCCCAATAATGCTTTGCTGTCTTCCTGTATTATTACACTATCCCTAACCCTCACCTTAACTCTTATAATAGTCCTCGGGACGAAAATTCCAGGGACGAAAAGTCCTCGGGGACGAAGAGTCCGGGGACAAAAAGTCCTCAGGGACAAAAAAGTCCGGGGACGAAAAATCCGGGGACGAAGAGTCCTGTTACCTAAAATGAGGAATGCAGCAGCCCAGGTGGACCAAAGCCTGCCAACAAGTGTCAACCACCATCATATCATGATGACACAGATTCTATGCGCAGAGAATGCGGATCTTTCCTGAAAGTAGTTGATCGCATTTCTTGATGTCCAGTACTAGCTAAAACAGAGAACATATCCAGACATAATAAAGTTGCTGCATATGTTCACCAAAGTATTTGCAAACACAATGACTTTAGAACTAAGGAAAACTGGTACGAACATCAACCAAAAAAAGTGGAAGAAAATATCATGGTAACGATTCTTTGGGACATCTCAACCAGCATTGCCAGAGTACTAAACCACAAAAGTTCAGATATTACTATTAAGGACCATACTGCCAAACAGTGCACTCTGATGGATATCACCATTCCATCAGATAGAAATGTGTCAGCAAAAGAACTTGAAAAGTTGTCTGAATACAAAGACCTGGAAATCGAAGTATGTAAAATGCGGGGTAATGAGATTACAACAATGCCAGCGGTAATTGGAGTGCTTGGGTGATCGTAAAGGGAGTGAGCGACTTCCTCTGAAAGTACCAGGTGGCAGTGCGATCAGCCAGATACTGAAAATAGTGCAGCTGGGAACTGCACGTACTTTGCGGAAAGTGCTTTCCAGTACAGGATTGCTGGTTATATTCTCCAGGTGTATGGTGTATACCAGGACGTAACTTGTATAGAAATGAAACCAATGAACCTTAATAATAATAAATCTTTGAAATGATAATAAGATTATAAAATTAGGACCAACTCCAATACATTTGTTTGAAGCATTTTCATCTTGGAAAAATACTAGGCAACCTGCTTTAAACAGACCTTGATGTAGATCAGTGGGAGTTGTTGGTCAATTAATAAAAAACTAAGAACGTAGTCCCGATGGAGAAGCAGACTCCGATGTTCGTAGCAAAAGCAGGAACAAGTTTATTACACAGCCGGCCATGGGAACATCAGCATGATGAAGATTTCAAAATTCATTAATTTCGTAAGAAAATTTATTCAGGTAAAAGTACAGAAATTTGCATATGACTTTCTTTCATGTTATCAGAAGTTGTTGCTGATTGGTCCTGGGGTTTATTCATTGATAAAAAGGGGTACTCTACAATTGGGCCTCATCTGAACCTCTCAACTTAATTGGCTCAATAGACTCCCAACCCCTGGAAGTGAGCTCCATATATGGGCATGCAGAACCTCCAACTAAAAGGTGCTAGTGCATATCGTGTCCTGTCGGAACTGAAGACAAACGGACATCCCAGCTGGAATTAGCAAATAGGTGACATGTCCTGTCGGACCCAATGGCCTCTCTTTATCTCCTAATACACATTCAATACCTATCGATCAAACCGTCTGGCTCACCTCATATTGCCAATACCCAAAAAACATGTCTCCCAACGGAGTATAAGCAGGAAAAACTTATACAAGTGTCTGCATTTTGGCTACCAGCAAGTTCATGAATTCAATACACAGAAAATTATATCGGTCAAAACTTAAAAAAGAAAAGAAAATAATGTTTTGTGTTTTTGGCAGTCTCTGAGAGAGTACCAAAATATCTGATGCCTTGCAAGATCCTCATTTGATCAGTCACCTGCTATGTTATGTACAAAACCCAAAACCAGTGAAGTTGGCACGTTATGTAAATCGTAGATAAAAACAGAATACAATGATTTGCAAATCCTTTTCAACTTATATTCAATTGAATACACTGCAAAGACAAGATGTTTAATGTTCAAACTGAGAAACTTTATTTTTTTTTTTGCAAATAATCATTAACTTAGAATTTAAAGGCAGCAACACATTGCAAAAAAAGTTGGCACAGGGGCCTTTTTACCACTGTGTTACATCACCTTTCCTTTTAACGACACTCAGTAAACGTTTGGGAACAGAGGAGACCAATTTTTGAAGCTTTTCAGGTGGAACTCTTTCCCATTCTTGCTTGATGTACAGCTTAAATTGTTCAACAGTCCGGGGTCTCCGTTGTCGTATTTTACGCTTCATAATGCGCCACACATTTTCAATGGGAGACAGGTCTGGACTACAGGCAGGCCAGTCTAGTACCCGCACT
The DNA here is from genome assembly GCA_029692085.1 of Gymnothorax javanicus. Lineage (NCBI taxonomy): Eukaryota > Metazoa > Chordata > Actinopteri > Anguilliformes > Muraenidae > Gymnothorax > Gymnothorax javanicus. The sequence goes on along the minus strand of CM056199.1, from coordinate 1,007,945 downwards.
CTTTTACTACGGAGCCATGCTGTTGTAACACTTGCAGAATGTGGCTTGGCATTGTCTTGCTGAAATAAGCAGGGGCGTCCATGAAAAACGTTGTTGGATGGCAACATATGTTGCTCCAAAACCTGTATGTACCTTTCAGCATTAATGGTGCCTTCACATATGTGTAAGTTGCCCATGCCTTGGGCACTAATACACCCCCATACCATCACAGATGCTGGCTTTTTTGAACTTTGCGCCTATAACAGTCCGGATGGTTCTTTTTCCTCTTTGGTCCGGAGGACACGACGTCCACAGTTTCCAAAAACAATTTGAAATGTGGACTCGTCAGACCACAAACACTTTTCCACTTTGCATCAGTCCATCTTAGATGAGCTTGGGCCCAGCGAAGCCGGGCGGCGTTTCTGGGTGCTGTTGATAAATGGCTTTCGCTTTGCATTGTAGAGTTTTAACTTGCACTTGCAGATGTAGCGAAACTGTAGTTACTGACAGTGGTTTTCTGAAGTGTTCCTGAGCCCACGTGGTGATGTCCTTTACACACTGATGTCGGTTTTGATGCAGTACCGCCTGAGGGATCGAAGGTCACGGGCATTCAATGTTGGTTTTCGCCTTGTCGCCACGTGCAGTGATTTCTCCAGATTCTCTGAACCTTTTGACGATATTACGGACCGTAGATGATGAAATCCCTAAATTTCTTGCAATAGCTCGTTGAGGAATGTTGTTTTTAAACTGTTCGACAATCAGCTCACGCATTTGTTCACTAAGTGGTGACCCTCGCCCCATCCTTGTTTGTGAATGACTGAGCATTTCAGGAAGCTGCTTTTATACCCAATCATGGCACCCACCTGTTCCCAATTAGTCCGTTCACCTGTGGGATGTTCCAAATAAGTGTTTGATGAGCATTCCTCAACTCTCTCAGTCTTTTTTGCCACTTGTGCCAGCTTTTTTGAAACATGTTGCAGGCATCAAATTCCAAATGAGCTAATATTTGCAAAAAATTACAAAGTTTACCTGTTCGAACATTAAGTAACTTGTCTTTGCAGTGTATTCAATTGAATATAGGTTGAAAAGGATTTGCAAATCATTGTATTCTGTTTTTATTTACGATTTACACAACGTGCCAACTTCACTGGTTTTGGGTTTTGTATGAAGTGCAAATAATGGCAAGTGTATCACTACTACAGCATTTTGCTTCATCTGATTATAAGAGATTTGAAATTACACTCGTGTTTCTAGTTCTGTTTGAGGGACTGAACAATCCAAGTTTGACTGACTGATATATTTATTGGACTCTGGTTTTTTTTTTTTTAACCTTTATTTAACCAGGGGTATCTTTCTTTATTTAACCTGTAGTTCTCTTTTTCATGGACACCCTGGGAGAAATGTCAGATAGAACAGCTGCAAGTGAAAAAAGGATGGAGAGGAACAGGGGTAAAGCCCCTGGAGCAATTTTTGGGGTTAAGAGCCTTGCTCAAGGGCCCAAAGACAGATTTCTTCCCAACTTTATCTTTCCACATCAAGTCAGTATCTCAAACCCCACTGGAGGCATGAACTAGCAACTCTTAAGCAACCAATCAACCAACCAACCAACCAACCAATCAAGCAATCACTATGCAGGGGCTATTTGAGTACAAGAACAGAATTTTGGGGTAAAACTTTGCAAAATCCACACATGAAATCGATATGTCGGCTCTGAAATCAAAATACCACAGTCTTGAATAAAGATTGGACTTTTCCTCCATAACTCGCTTCCTAAACAAAGGCACGTGTTAGCCTGATCAAGGTCTTTATGACACAAGTTGGTGGTGATCATGGGAAATGCAGTCTTCATTCTGGGAGACAGTACCGCTTCTGTCCACAGGGGTCGCCAAAATCAACACAAAATGAAAGTTCCGTTTGCTTGCTAAAACATTCTGAGTGGTGAACCTCTGAGAGCTCTTCAACACCTGGTTGACAGTGCTAAAGAAAATCAAATTAATTGAAGTGAAGCACTAGCACTCCAAAACCAGGGTTGCTGACCCTCTACTGTCTCCTTTACACATCTGTACTCCACCACAGTATTGATCTTGCTCTAGTATTGATTTTGACCCTCCTAAATCTATTTCCGTGGGAAACAGCTAATTAAATATGCATATTTTGATTTACTCATATTCAGAGGTACATTTTGCAAAAAGAGCTCTGTACAGACATAGATCATCACAAAATGAAAAAAACTGCCAAATATGAAGTTAATTAGATGTACAGTTGCTGAGAAATCCGTATTTTCTTGTTGAAATCTGTATTTTTAGAAAAAAATGACTTTAGTTCGGCAGTAGTAATGTGATCGAAGTTTGGCTGTAATGTTCTCCGGAGGAATACATTTAGTATTTTGTTTTTGGTGGTTTTTAGGATTTTTTTTTTTACCTCTTTAAAAGGCACCAGCCTCATAAGTAACTCCCTCTTCTTTAATCTGTGTTTCTTCCCTGGTTTTACGTGCTTGTTGAGCGTCTATTTGTTTCTTTTTTCAAGTTCTAGTGCACGTTTTTCACTCTGTTTCACGTTTTCTGTCCATTTTGTGATAGCCTTTCATTGAGTGTACCCCTGCCTTTATGCCAAATTTCATAAGAATGGAGGCAATTCCTCGTTGGCCATCATTGAAAGTCACCACACTAATAGCTGTTTCAGCCTTGAAGACAGTGTTTGTGACAAATGTTTCCTTCGGAACACGACTCCATATTACGGACTATTTGAAGGACCACCTCATGTTCTTACCTCAAAACTAAAATTTTGAACCAAAATTGGCATTTTGCTTAGCTGTAGGTCCCCTTAAGTAACTTGAAAACAACTACCCTTGAGTGAAACGAGTCTCAGTAAAGTAGCTTGACTCATTGCTTGCCATTTGCTTTCTGATTCTCTTATCTTAACATTAACTAATTGTTATATCCTTAAGTTAGCTCATTTGGACATCATGTTAGCTCTAGCTGGCCTTTAGGCTAATAGAAGAAGAGGCTGTATTCCATAAGGACTTAGCTCAAAGGAGAGCTTTATCGGCCATGTTTATTTCAACTTTTGGTCCAACCACATCGTTAGGTCTGCACAGCCATCGATTGCATCTAAGCCTTATGACGTTGTTACTAAATAGTGTATTTAGTATAATAATTGGATTGCTTTCAAATGATCAAAATTCTCCAAATACAAGAAAATATTGGAATCTAGAGTAGAGACTGTGTTAAAGGATTCTTTTTCCATTGGCTGTGAAGCACTCTACTTGATTCCACTTCGTGAGCGATCCCTTCGCACTGCCCCACCAACGGTGAAACCGCAGCATTGCACTCTGTTGTTTTTATTTCTCTCTGAAGTGGCTCGGTTTCCTCTCATCAGGAACTTCGGCAGCAAGTCGCTCGCAGTCGCTCAGTTTGGGATAAAGCCTGTACATGGGTGGCTCTGACAGCGTGGAGGAAACAAGATGCCTGAGGTTTTCGTGCGTAAAGTGGGTGGTTCACTGGTTTCCTTGGATATGGGGGTGGAGCGTAAATTTGTACAACAGGCTTTAAAGTTGAAATAGTAGCATCAGTAGCAAGCCGGGCTCGTTTTGGGTGTATTAAGCACCTTTCAACGCGGAAACTTACACGAGAACATCTAGAAATTGAAGACTGTCGAAATAATGTGCGGTAAGGGAAAGACCGCATTTGAGCGAGTTCAAGGGTATATTCTGTGCATGGGCAACTAGTATATTATATATGGCTTTGATTTTGTGGCTAACGAACTTGATTGTCCATATCGAGCTGGGAAATGTTTGTAATAGCGTAACTTAGGCTGAAAATGTGCATTCTGACCCGTATTCCTATTTGCCCTACTTTCACTTGCACATGTGCAAGTCGTGTCGTAAACTTGGACGATAGCTTACAGTTAGTGAACTGTCGAGCCATTCGCTGATTAATTGTACGCTATGGCGGATGTACCTTGCTACGTGTCACACGCTTTTGCTGACTTTAAATGGTGGCAAAATGCAGATCGCAAAAAGCGGTTATTTCGCAGGCGTTGTTCTGGATTGTAGTTCGCCTGGCTGTTCTTAAAAGAAACAAATCTTCAGTGTTTGCAGTATAGCCTGCACGAATTTACGAGTCATCGTGGATTATGTCAAGGAGGCGTCTGTACATTTGACTAACTTACCTCCAAGTTGCTGCCTATTTGATTACAAATAAGTATTAGACTGTTGTGCATGTCTCCGCTATCCACGTCTCTATTTACAGTGCAATTCTTCTGTTTCCATTATTGTATTCTTTTTACATCGAAAGTCGAATAAGTCGACCGCTGGTAACGAGAGGTGAATGGACTTTTATGTATTTATGAAAGTACATGCTTTTACGCTGAACCAAGTAATGTTGCTGCGTCTTGCAGGGGTTTTGCCCGGAGACAGACGGACACAAATGCAAGAATGATCCACTGAGTTCTGCACGAATGTCAAATTCAGGCTTAATTTCGTGCGGGGGGTGGGGGGTTGGACAAACGGGCAGCATCAGGACCCCGCGTGAATTATTTCTCATGAATTAAGCATCTTGTTGGCATTGTGTTACGCGACTCTGTGTTAAGAATGCTCGACGCCTGTTTCCCCCTATACTTTCAAATCTGTTTTTTTTTCTTTTGTGATCTCATTAGGTAACTTATTAGGCTTACTAAATGGACCATTTCTGAACCAAAAAGTAAACACATTTCCCCGAGATCTTGATAAGTTTGGCAACTATGTCCTTATAACAGGACAAAAGTAGTTAAATGACTGGGTTACCTCTGCATGCACACGGGGTGTGAAAAAATAAGAATGGGAATTTTGAGCTGAATATGTGAGTAACAGCTGGACACAGACGCTATAACGTCATATGACATAATTCGCTGGTCTGTCTGAGAGAGAGAGAGAGAGAGAGAGAGAGAGAGAGAGAGAGAGAGAGAGAGAGATTTATGTACAGTGTGTCTTTTCTGTGTTTGTGCACAGGAATTTTTGGATATCTGAATTATCGCGTACCCAGGACAAGGCGGGAGATATTTGAAACACTAGTCAAGGGCCTTCAGCGGCTCGAGTACCGGGGATACGACTCTGCAGGTAAACATGAAACATTCAGATTCATCGATCCTGTCCTTTCTCACGCTCTTGACATTGTATGGAGCGTTTATATCTTTAAATATGGCCTGGGGAACGGTCTAGAACCCAGCACGGCAGTTGCCCTTTCAAAGTGTTCCCTGCAACTCCGCAAATAACTTCCCAATGCAATGTATACGTATCACTCAGATGAATGCAAAAACATGCACGCTGTCCTATAGTCCATTAAATATCGTGCACGCATCTACGGCGCGAGGATTTCCAAGCTACCGTCTCACCTGTCACTCACGGTAAATGATTATGACCGAGTTACATAAACTTCCGTCAATGAACTTACCTTTCGTTGATGGCTATATCCTCTGCATTAACAGTGTCATTTGTTGTATTCTGCTTCTTTGAAAATTGACATTTCTTGACGATAAATGAGAGTGTATGAACCGACATGTTCCATTGAATCATTTAAATGGCGCGTTAATCCCTCCGGGCGAAACGAAAAAGAGTGATTAACGTCTCAACGTAAGATCCCTCTGCTATCATCAACTTACTCCTTCAAAGATATTGCCGCCACAAGTTTTTCTATAAAAGCCTAAGGGGAAGCGATGAGTGATGAGTGATGCCAGTGGCATATGCGTGGGCATATGCGCTGTCGGCATATTGGTTTATGTCTTGCGCCTTCCATTTTTCGCCGATGTCCGATGAATAATCACTTCTCATGGAGGAAGTTGAAAAGGAAAGGAAAAAAATTGGACAAATACATGCGGCATTCTTTTTTGAAGAGAGATAATATGTATGACACACGCAAGATTTGGGTGGAAATTTGTATGATTTTTTTTTTTTTTTTTTTTTGACAAGTCCCAAAGTCGGGGGGCACCTTATAAAAGGGTGCGCCGTATACACGGAACTTTACGGTATTTATATTTGTGTGTGTGTATATGTACACGCATAAGCACACACACACACAAACACACATACACCAGGGATATCACTAGACCTATTTTAGGGGAGCATTCAACATTTCTGGCAACGTCCCTGACACACAAGGACAGAGGCTCCAAGGTTAGCGATTAGCTGACGACTAGCACAGTGTCAGTTGTCTAAAACTTGGGGAAATATCTTTATATTGAAAGCACTCCATTTTGAAAAAGTGTGTGGAACCACCCCACCCCCGCCCTTATAAAATAGACAATATGTTAATGATGCATAACCCAAATTTGTTGCTTTGATTTGATTTATACTGTGTTTGGCTTGACTCATATCAGATGTGTTCTGATTTGGAATTTTACTCAGGCATTGCCGTAGACGCCCCAGTGAAGGACACGAAGGATGATGACAGCAACATCTGCCTGATCAAGAAGAAAGGGAAAGTGAAAGCCCTGGACGAGGAGCTCCACAGTGAGTTAGCAGATGCCCATACACCGCCCCCCTCACCATCGCTTGATGCTGCATTCCAGCTCAGTGCTTCCCAAGTCTTTCCGCACCTATTGTACATTTTCATTATCATTTAGGTTTCCCTCCAACCCTAATAGAGTAAAGGTCACTCAACAGCTACCGAATGGCTGCCCAACTGTGTTCCTGAAGGTCTTTCTCCCTGTAGGTTTTCAGTACAACCCTAAAAGGAATACTCCTCATTCAATAGCTTGAGCAAAGCTGCCCAACCCTGTTCCTGGAGACCTACCACCCCATCGGTTTTCATTACAGGCCTAATAACGCACACCTTAGTCTACAGCAAGATAATTAGTAGACTGGGGTTTCCCAAATTAGGGTTGAATTGAAAATCCTCAGGATATTAGACATTTGGTCTTCAGGAACAGGATGGGGTGGCTCTGCTCTTGCCTTTTAATGGGATGTGCTTTGTCTGTGTTGCTGTAAGTACCTTAAGGATGGTAGGTCTCCAGTTCTGGCTTTGGTAAGCATTAGACTGTAATTCAAAGTGCCTCTGCCTCTCTTATCATCACGGGTGGAGTTTAAGTTCGGAGTCTATTGGAGGCTTTCGTCTGAGATCCGTAATCTCTGTATAAACCAAAATCATGTGAGTGACAGTAAGAGTTATCTCAAGTAACTCAAGGGGTCCTCAGTCTTACTCAGAAAGGGCCGATGTGGGCGCAGGCTTTCATTCCAGTCAAGTAGTTACTTGCCTGATTCTACCAATCAAGGTCTTTATTTTTTAAATAATTTCTTTTTTTTTTTTTTTTTTTTTTTAAATAAAATTGGCATCTCCAATCCCACCCAAATCTGGAATGCCCAATTAGTGAACTACGTACGCTAGCTTGCTTGTATGCGAACCCGTGTTGCCATCTTGGGAGACCAAGACAGCTCACGGCTCTCCTCCGAAGCACACGCCTGTCAGCCGCTGCTTCTATTTGCTTTCATTGCTCGAAACTTTGCACGCTCAGAACGAGACCGGAGGTTACTCGAACATGAGCAAGCATAGAATTTTACTGACGAGCGCCCAGCTGGCCAACAGGAGGCGCTTGAGCAACGAACAATGCTATTATGCCAAACTTGAAGTCCCTCCCAATTTTTTTCCCTGCAGCGCAAAGCCAGGTGTGCAGTGCTCTGAAAAGACTACCGACTACTGCCGGCCGGTACACCTGGGGGTTCGAACCCGGGTCATGGTGGTCACTACTGCTCCGCAATGCGGCACCTTAACTGAGCGAAGTAACCCAGTAGCTCTTTCAATCAAGGTCTTTAGCAAAGACTCTTGGGGTTGATTAGTAGAATCAAAGGAGTAACTGCTTGGTTGTAATGAAGACCTGCACCCTCACCGGCCCTTTCTGGGTAAGATTGAGGGTCCTGGGTTCTACAGTATCTGCTGGTATTTTCCACATATCTTATGCTACATATGCTAATTTTCATAAATTACTAAACCTCTCTGCTCCTGGCTCTCATTAATGAAATCAGGTTATGTAGTTTGTGTTACTTACAAACGCAGTTCCCTGTTTGACCAAATCCTTACAACCACAGCGCCCAGTAGGACCTTGAGTAAAATGGCCCTGATGTTCTGATAGAAGTATGGATTTCTGTGTCTGAGTAGGCATACTCGAGTATACTCAACTAAGTGCGCCAACACTGCCTGCGTTAAATGGTGATATTGTGTATTCGGTGACATGTGGTAGGTTTGGTGTTTGAAAACTGTGTTTTTTGTGTGAGCAGAGAAAGACTCGATGACCTTGGACACTGAACTGGACACACACTTCGGCATCGCTCACACTCGCTGGGCCACACACGGGGAACCCAGTGCTGTCAACTCCCACCCACACCGCTCCGATAAGAACAACGGTACTGATCACTTACACACACACACATTCTCACACACACAGGCGCACACACAAATCCTTGTACTTCTATCCTTGTGCAGGCATTACATTGATTACCATTCATTCTTTGTGTGTCTCTACAGCCTTCCCCTAATCTCAACAATAAGCAATGTATGCTAAACCCAAACCCTTACCCTAACTTTAACCTATCCCTTATTCTAATCTTAACCCAAACCCTTACCCTAACCTTAACCTATCCCTAATTCTAACCTTAACCCAAACCCTTACCCTAACCTTAACCTATCCCTAATTCTAACCTTAACCCAAACCCTTACCCTAACCTTAACCTATCCCTAATTCTAACCTTAACCCAAACCCTTACCCTAACCTTAACCTATCCCTAATTCTAACCTTAACCCAAACCCTTACCCTAACCTTAACCTATCCCTTATTCTAATCTTAACCCAAACCCTTACCCTAACCTTAACCTATCCCTAATTCTAACCTTAACCCAAACCCTTACCCTAACCTTAACCTATCCCTAATTCTAACCTTAACCCAAACCCTTACCCTAACCTTAACCTATCCCTAATTCTAACCTTAACCCAAACCCTTACCCTAGCCTTAACCTATCCCTAATTCTAACCTTAACCCTAACCTTTACTAATAAGTCAGAATTGGCTTCTGTAGTTCTGAGGATAATGTCATAATGTCCTCACTATGTAGGAAAAAAAAATTTTTTCTGGTCCTCACTTTGTAGCAAGTACAGGAATATACACACACACACACACAAACACACACACACACACACACAATGTCCTACGCACACATCCACTCTCTCACCCACTCACACGTGCGCACGCACACACTCACCCACATTGCTCTGACAAACGAGGGTACTTCACGCTTACACACACACACACACACACACACCCATCCCCACCTCTCCTAGAAGAACAATGGTACCAGCTCTAACACACAGGCCTGCACACTCACTTGCACTCGCTCAGTCACTCCATTCCAACAGGTACAAGGAGACCAAACTCTTACACACACTGACACATGTAGTTACACACTGTCACTCACATCACTCCAGCGAAAGCAATACCACTCCACTATTACACAGGCTCACGCACACTCGTTCACACCGCTGCACAAACACCAATTTAATCGTTTCACGAACACGCCACTCCAACTGGCAGCAAGCAGGCAGGCTAGCGACTACACACGTGCACACACACGCACACACCTTACATCCGTGCACACTCCCAAACGCTCACACATGCATGCTGGCACACTCATGCACACACACACGCTCTAGCCTCAAATGCCCTTCTCCTCATCTTACCCGATGACCTTAAGAAGGGAACAATGCAAACAAATCAGAATCCGGACTGTTGGCCTGTGTCCGTAAGTGGGAGAGTATCGGTAATGTGACATTAAATGGGGATTTTAATGTCAGAGTGAACTTAACAGATTGAAACAGGATCTCCCTCTGGTTACACATGAATTTTACTGTTTTTTTACGGTCCCAGTTTGGAACCAGAAATCGGCCAAACAAGGACACAGGCCAGATGTTGAGCTTTGGATTGATACAGGAGAAATCTGACTCCAACCATTTTATTGTTTTTTTTTTCTCGTTCTTTCTGCAGAGTTTGTTGTGATTCACAACGGGATTATCACCAATTACAAAGAGCTGAGGAAGTACTTGGTAAGAAACAAATGCACCGCTAACCTTCGACAGCGCCTGGTATATCTTATGTGTATGGTACCGGCTATCGAATCCACACTGAATGGACACATATAGCGCTTGAATTTGACTTCCTCCAGATGTATGGGCTTGGGAATTTATGGGGCGATTAAAAAATTTCCCTTGCTGTCGTCATACAAGAAACATGTTTTCTCATTTTAAATATGGCACAGCTCCTGCCATGTCTCAGTAAATTGCATCTTGGGCGTGACTCTGAGAAAACATCGGTAGAAACAGAAGAACTGGCCTTAGAGACCAGAACACATTGCGCATAATGTGCATTTTTGCTTATGCCTTTCAAAAATGGAAGAATATTGTTGCGCTCAAGATGAAGATTGTTTTCTTCAGGTGCGTCAAAACCAGTAAATGAAAGGGAGGCTGAGCGATTGGTTTGCACTCTGAATGAAATAGACAAAAAAGTCTGAGCAAAAGGAGCAACTTTAATTACGAGCGTGAGCAATTGCTCACGCTCGTAATTAAAGTTGCTCCTTTTGCCAAGACTTTTTTGTCTATTTCATTCAGAGTGCGAACCAATCACTCAGCCTCTGCTTATGCCTTTTGAAAGAAAAAAGGTTTGCTGCAAAAAAATCTTCGCAGTCATTTTAATATTGTATTTAGATTTAAAACACTGAACTATTCCTTTTTTTTCTCAGATAAAAATAATTCTACCACTGATCAGGTCATTTTGACTCACTTCTAGATTTGTCCATGAGGGGACTGAAATATTCTCTACCCATGGGCAGGTCCAGAAATTAGTCACAATTATCTCACAAAATAGAAATAAGTGTTTGAAGTCTAAGTACAAGATTGAAATGTTTGGTAAGAAATGGCATTTTAAATTAAATTGCATCCATAGAGGATCTATAAGTTACCAACCAGATGAGCTGCCATTTGTGAACCCCTGAGTTATTTTTCTGAGTGATTGGGGTTTCTGTTTCGAGTCAGAGTCAGGGAACGTTAATTTAATTTGATTTTCGCTTCACTTCCCCCTTAAGTGGGTTCAGAGTTAGAAAAAGCCTTTTTCCACGTTGTTGGACAATGTCCAACTCTGATACATATTCTGTGTCCGCTGGTTGCAGCGCTTCACTGAAGCCTCATCGCACTGATATTGAGAGAAATTTTCAAACCCAGGATGCCATATTTTTATGGCAACAGCTAAACTTCAGATGAGAAATTTCTCAACTGTGGAGATGGTTTTATGCACATTTACCTGTAATTCAGCCGAACATATTTGAGATTGTTGGAAACCTTGGGATCTCCACTAGAATTTAGGCTGCAGTTGCACAGGTTTGAATACAGCAGCTGCATTTGAAGGACCCATATATGGTTTTGTAGGTTTTATGGGGTTAAGTAAGTCAGAAATTCTGTAGTTATCTGTAAAGCTCCTTTCAAAACCAGGGTCAGCAATTGCAGTGCGGCAAAAACCAAATATTTCATGTGTTGCATCACATATAAAAGCAGGCAAGACCACTGCGCTGTTGCGATTTTTGCTGCGGGCGATGACATCGTCTTCTAACCGCCAACAGAATTCCAAAGGGTACGAGTTTGAGTCGGAGACGGACACCGAGGTCATCCCCAAGCTGATAAAGTATGTGTACGACAATCGAGAGAGTGACTACGTCTCCTTCTCCACCCTGGTCGAGCGAGTCATTCAGCAGCTGGTGAGTATAAAGCCCGGGCGCGTCCTCACTGGAGATGTGCGAGGAAAGGGCGGGAGTCGCGGGTGTGGTTTTGACAACATAGACAACATTCCTCAAGAACCGAAGCAGATTTCTGTCTGAAATTAGCCCTCGTATTCTGAGAGCCTCTTCAACGGCTTTTAAACATTAAAATTGTTCAACGCGGCTCTGTGTTTCATGTGTTCCGATCTTAATGAGAACTACGCATAAACATGGCTTTTTTAAACTTGAAAATGTGTCTAGTGGCGCTTTTCAAAACAACGATACGCTACTTTTGTTAGTTGATTCCGTCGAAGTCGATTCCAGCAGAAAGCGAGGGTTCAGACAAGAAGCCAAATTGAAATCAGGAGAGAAATTTCATATATATATATATATATATATATATATATAATATTTATAAAAGTGGCTCTTGTGCGGAGCTTTAAGATCTGTAGGCTGGGTGACACGGATGTTATTCATGGACTTGGCAGGCGAGAGTGGCTAAGGGCCAGAGGAAGTTAGCCTGCTCTTAGCTGTCTGAACACTAATCTTGCTCTGGGATACGTGCTTTATGAATGGACGACCTTATCGATGTTAGTCGCTAATTTGAGCTCCAAAAAAATTAGCAATCCTATGACTAAAGTACAAGAAGTGCAAGTTGTTTATAGAGGAAAGTTGGCCCTGGTAATATGTAGAGGTGGAAAGGACAGGGCTGTGAAAGTTCCATTTCTGTTAGTGTCTGTCATCCAAACATGAATGCAGTCAGTCAGTTTCAGTAAGTAGTTCTCATGTCTGGATAGTTATGGCCAGTTGAGGAATAGGGAAAAAAAATGACCCACTGAACCTTACTTACACACCGAGCCTTAGATCTCCACCTCTGGTGGCTGTACGAGCTGGTTAATCCGATAGCGAGAGTTAAGTGTATTGTGTTGGCTCGTGATTGATGAGATCCAGGACCGTTTGCGGCTCCCTTAAGGATATCTCCCTCGTAAATTCTTGGAAATTTGCGAGGAGGGAGTTCTCCGCATCGCGGCCTGACACACTGCCCCCAGGTGACATCATTTTACACCCCTCCCCCCTCCTTCCCAAACCACCCGACCGCTGGCGTTGCGTAATCTTAGAAACAGTCTCTCGGGCGACCGCCCCAACACCCGGTCGGATGTGACTGCCCCCCCCCCCCATATCAAAGAGGGGTAGAGCTGTGTAAACACTTTGGCTTTGTGCCCGCCCCGTTGTCTTTGGAAACAGTTCCGTCACGTAACCCTCGGCCGTACCCCCCAGAAAGCATGAAAATCTGGCCCCCCAACAACAGCACCACCTCTGCGAAACCTCAGGTCCTGGCAGGAGCTTGAGAAAGCCGTTAATGGGAACCAGACGGATAAACCACCCCGGCCTGGTTCGGTTTTCACCCCCTCGTTGTGTTCTGAAAGGAGATTCTGTCAGCGTTGGTACCTCATTGTTTTGGCCCCCCTCACTTCCTATTGTTGATACGGTTCTACATCCAGTCTACACCGAACTGGTTCCAGGAGACTGTGTTTGCGTGTTTGTGTGGTAGTGTATTTGTGTAAGTGTGGCGGTGATTTTATGATTAAAGAAGAGGAGGAGAAAAAAGACTAGACAAAAAAAAAAAGTAATCACTCTGTTTTCTCTGTGTGTGCGTTGTCTGGTTATATATTTGTCTGTGGGAATGTAGTTTTTGTGTGTATATTGTTTGTTTGTATATTGACTGTGTTTGGCCTTTTTGTTTGTTTGATTGTTTGTCTATGAGTATTTACTCTGTATATGGTCTTTGTGCACATTTGTCTGTGTGTATAATGTCTGATTGTATATTTGTCTGTGTGCATCTTGTTTTTGTGTGAATATTGACTGTGTATGTGGGCTATATGTATATTAGTCTGTGTGAATGTAGTTTTTTGTGTATGTTGTTTTGTTTGTTGTCTGTTTGTGTATAATATCTGATTGTATATTTGTCTGTGTGTATTTTGTTTTTGTGTGTTAATTTTCTGTGTGTATGTACTCTGTATATGGTCTATGTGTGTTTTTGTCTGTTTGTATATTGTCTGATTGTATATCTGTGTGTGTTCGCATTTTGTTTTTGTGTGTTAATTGTCTGTGTGTACTTGTATATTGACTGTGTATGTGGGCTATGTGTATATTTGGCTGTGTGTATATTGTCTGTATATTTGGCTGTGCGTATATTGACTGTATTGGCTGTGAGTATATTAGGCTGTTTGTATATTGTCTCTGCATATTGGCAGTGTATATTGGCTGTATGTGTATTTGTCAGTGTGTATATTGTCTGGTTGTATGATTGCCTGTTGTGTATATTGTATATGTTTGGCTCCTATTCTTTAATTCCTGAATCAGCTCTGATTGGTGTCTCCTGCAGGAGGGAGCCTTTGCCCTGGTGTTCAAAAGCACACATTACCCGGGGGAAGCTGTGGCCACCAGGTTAGTAAATAAAAAAAAAAATAATAAAAATTTCCAATCTTCTTCTTCTTGGCCGTTTCTCTTCCTTACGTTTGTGATTTCCCCCCTCGCTGGAGGTGACTGGGCTGCCAATCTCACTGTTTCCCCACGTGCGCTACAGCTTCTCCGCTGGGATCAGGGTGGTTTCTCGGGGAGTTAACACACCCCAGCCCTGATGACCTTCGACCTCCTGTCGGCTGCGTGTGTTATTGGCTGGCTGCATGCACATGACCCAGCTCTTCCCGGCTCTGGCCCGAGGTTCTCCTGGGGGATGCCATTCAGGTTCACAGAGAGAAAACTAGGGGTCTAGTCAGAACCCCCCCTCCTCCCCTACAGGTCCCAGTGTAGCTTTGGGTTGCTGGCCCACTAAAGATGAGTTATCATCAGCGAATGTGAGAGGGGAAGTGACTCAGAGCAGAAGACATTGAACAGAAGTGGAGGCGATAACCTTGTTGAGACCCTTGTTTTACCGGGGCGTCAGACTCTGTGTCTGAATGTAAAGCTGGCTCCGTCCCAACTGTAGGAGGTCTGATATTTAAGGTGTAGGGTTACAGACTCCTGTAATGAAGCGGTGTGAGTGTCGCCGAGGTGTGCGTAAATCAGTGGCCTGTCGTCAGACGTGTGAAAGGCCTGCGGTATTCTCACCTTTCAATGCTTAATTACGCTAAACCTTAATTACGCAGTTTATTCTACCTTAAAGGGACTATGCCTGCTGGGGCACATGTGTAGTAGAGTCCAGTCGTTAAACACTTTCATACATGCAGTGCGATATCAAGGGAGCAGAAATACAAACCCCAAGCTTATTAGTACGTGTGTAAAGCGTACCTCCGTTGCTGTTTTAAATACAGAAGATGGCCTGCAAACGCGGGGTTGCTATAGTAACCACATTTATCTTCACTGAAACCCACGGAGAATAAATTATACTATCCATCCATATTTCTTTGGGCAAAAACACATTGAAAGTGTGAGGTAAGGTAAACCAGTGAATTCGTGGTGGAGTTTCATCGCGTGCAACTTTGAGAAGTTTGGGGAAATTTTTTATCAAGCAACTGTCTTTAATGTTTGCAGAACCTGTTTGTCGCAACGTTTTGTCTGACATACAGCTGTCATAGATCCTTTTGCGACCGCTTCCAGTTCGACGGCCACCATGGGACGACATAACAATCAATGTAGGCTGATTTAAAAGCAATAATAACGCCACAAAAAGCCAAACTATGACAAACTGATGCTACGAATAGGCTCTACGATCAATAAAGATAGTTTTTTGGTAAAACTTTCAATAAACTTCTCAAGGATGAGCGCGATATAAACAGATTGAAATGCTTACACCTTACATCTCCTAGTGTGAACTTGAAATAGTTGGCCTACTGTTTCGTTTGGCATTCGTTCTCTGCGGTCTTGCTTGCTTTTCCTTGTCACTCCTGGTCGTTTTATTTCTTCATCCTCGGCCTGCTGAGCGGTCAGTGGTCCTTTTCTGAGTAGGTTCTGGGAGAGAATGAGTCTGTCTGTGTTTACGTTTGTCTGTGTTTGTAGGTGTGTTCTTTCGACCCCACCCGCAGGCCTGTGTTTTGCAATACACCACATTTTGGCGTGTAATTGTCAAAAATGGCTCCCAGAATAGCTTTGTGTTGGAACTGACCCAAACGGCGCGGGCAGGACTGAGCTGCGGACTGGTATGGGGTGCAGACAGTGTGTGGGTGACGGGATGTGGTCTGTCTGAAGTGTCTGGAGATGCAGTGTGGTTGGCTGTTTACAGTTTTCCTGGAAGGTGGCGAAGCATTTTAATCGTTTCATTCACATGCTCGGACGTGCTCGCACGCACGCACACACACTCACACACGCACACATGTCCTTGTACTTCTATACCTGTGAGGACATTACATTGACGACCATTCATTCTTTCTGTGTCTCTACAGCCTTTCCCTAATCTTAAGAATAAGCAACGCATGCCCACCCCAAACCCTTACCCTAACCTTAACCAATCCCTTACCCTAACCTTAACCCAAACCCTTACCCTAACCTTACCCCAAACCCTTACCCTATCCCTTCTTCTAACCTTACCCCAAACCCTTACCCTAGCCTTAACCAATCCCTTACCCTAACCTTAACCCAAACCCTTACCCTAACCTTACCCCAAACCCTTACCCTATCCCTTATTCTAACCTTAACCCAAATCCTTACCCTAACCTTACCCCAAACCCTTACCCTATCCCTTATTCTAACTTTACCCCAAACCCTTACCCTAACCTTAACCTATCCCTTACCCTAACCTTAACCCAAACCCTTACCCTAACCTTAACAAAAAAGTCGTAACCCTAACCTTTACCCATCCCTAATTCTAACCTTAACCCAAACCCTTACCCTAACCTTAACCAATCCCTTACCCTAACCTTAACCCAAACATTTACCTTAACCCAAACCCTTACCCTAACCTTCCCCAAACTCTTACCCTATTCTTAACCAATCCCTTACCCTAACCTTAACTCAAACCCTTACCCTAACCTTAACCCAAAGTCTTAACCCTAACCTTTACCCATCCCTAATTCTAACCTTAACCCAAACCCTTACCCTAGCCTTAACCTATCCCTAATTCTAACCTTACCCAAACCCTTACCCTAACCTTAACACTAACCTTAACCCATTCCTAATTCTAACCCCAGACCAAACCCTTATCCTAACCTTAATCCAACCCCTTAACCCATCCCTTATTCTAACTTCACCCCTAACCTTAACTAATAAGTCACACCTTGCCTTTGTAGGTGTGGGGACCGACAAAAATGTCCTCACTTCTCAATGATGTCCCCATTCTGGAGGAAAAAACATTTTCCAGTCCTCACTGCATAGCAAGTACAAGAACACACACGTACACACACACATACACGCAAACATGGATGTCCTTGTGATGACTTTCTGTGTTATTGTATGGCATTGCATTGCACTGTATTGTCTAGTATTGCCCTGGTGTCCTTGGTGTTCTAGACTTTGCAATGCTGTTTCTCTGCGCGTGGGTGGCAGTCGAGGAACCTTGAACACGCCGACTCACGGGTGCGCCAGCAGAGGAGTTGTATACGAGAGCCGTGTTTTACGGTGTTGTCTCTTTCTCTGTTTGACAGAAGAGGGAGTCCATTGCTAATTGGTGTGAGGAGCAAATATGAGCTCTCTACAGAACAAATCCCCATCCTGTACAATAACGGTAAGTCTCGGTCAAAGCCGTCCGCCCCCCCCTCCAAATTCCCATCACAACAGAGAGTCACAGAGTGACATGAATTTGCAAGTGGCACTGTTGGCATTATTTTAGTTCGGGGTTCAACGGTCCTGTGTTGATGGGAAAAATGAATGGGGCTTTCGGAAATAAGGTCTTTGATGAAATCAACGCGTTTTATTGATGATAATGATGTGGTGGAATATTCTACCTTTTCAAAAATGAAACACTTTGAGACCCTGAAAGGTGAATGTTGCTATCGACATGCTAACGTTGAAGTAATATGGAACTACATTACCCAGTGGTCTCCAGTCATCAGCTTGTTCAAATGTCCTACATGCTTATAGATCAGTTATTTGTCACGATCGCACATTGTTAGCGACATTCGCATTTCATGGACACGGAGCGTTTCATTTTCAGGTGGTTGTCAGAAAATGCGTATATTATCTCATTAAACAAAACATTTACCATCTCGAGCGACCGTTTCACTCAGGGTCCTTATTTGCGTCAATTTTTGAAAGCCCCATTCATGCTTTGCATAGAAATCAGAGGGTTGGAACTAAAAGTGGAAAAATACTAACAAAGCCTTTTTCAAAATGACGACAGAGCTGTGACTCTCTCTATGTGTCACTGTTAAAGGGGGAATGGCATTGCCTGTGGCGCGCTCTCCGCTCCGAGTAGTGACCTCATAGCTTGAATTTGGCTGCTCGACCTTAGGCGCATATCTCTTTCTCCATCTCGCTGTCTGGACTTCGTGTCTCTTCAATACTGCCCCGTCCACTGACGCTGAAAAAGGCCTGAACTTTTTATTTTAAAAAAAAAATTCCTCCAAGAAGTTTTGCAAAGTGAAGGAGTTTCAAAAAAATGATCATTCTAAAAAATCATTCAAGGCCAGCCAGTAATATGGTAATAAATCTGTACATTATGGGCTAATGTTTTAACTTGTGGTGCCAAACCATTTTCTCTCTAAATTCATTGTTTTGCAGGAGCGTATGACTACTGTCGGGTAATGGAACCGAGTGATCTAATTATAAGTTTTTAATGAATCCTGCACATCTTTGAGATTCTCTCCCCTCACAAACTGTGCAGTGCTTTGTTGTGGGCTGTGAACCAATGAAAATGATTTGCTGCCTCATCCCAGTGAAGAAATGGCAGCTGAAACCAAAATCTGTCTCTATGGGGCTGCACTATGCAAATGACTCCTCTTGTGACATTGATAGGGGTACTGAATCAAAACAGGCCATCCGAGCGCATGGTTTCTCAGAAATGGCGCTGCAGCATCAGCTCTGAGACTGGCTTTATGTTTTGTCAGGTGTGAAGCAGAGCCAGGGCCGTATTATATGTTTAACGGCCGGGGGAAAATGCGATTTTCATAAAATGGGATCCTTAAGATAGGTACTGCAATCCCTTTTTTCATTCTTAAGCTTATCTTCGAAGCACATGCTGATTTCTGCATAAAATTTGAATTCACAGACCTGTCATCTCCCAGAGCAAACTCTATGGGACATTACTGGCTGTGTTTCCGTCCGACTGTATCGCAAATCTTAAGCAAATTTTCGTAAATGCGGCAAAAGGAAATGTGCATTTGTTTCACAAGATAAGCCGTAGGTGCCATCAGGTGGCGCTAATTCTCGAGTCAGTTGCCATTGCCTCTGCGGAAGAAGGCGCAGGCGATGACATCAATAAGCGCAACAAACGAAAAAAGGAAAACAAATGGGAAAGCTGGTGGCAAAAACGAAAGAAAGTGGTGAAAGAGAAGAGAATGGAAACTTTTGAGCAAATAATATTCCAGATCTGTGGTCGTGGAAGAGTTATAAAAACAGTCATGTCTGCTTGCTTGGCCATGTTAAGAGCAAAGATGATGTAGTTACTAAACATCATCATTTATTCGCTTAACTTGTTCACTGACCCGTTTCCCCTGCACTAAAGAGTGTTTTTCTCATTGATGCGGCAAATTTTCCACCTCCTTCTTGCACGAAAAAATATGAATGCGATTTTTCGAGTTGGTGCACATTTTGGGCGTTTCCACTCAGGTTTTTTGAAGCTCAAATTCACAATCCACATTAAAATGGGTGGATGGAAACACGACTCCTGATTGCGTCAGGCTTGAATAAATGAATAGTCAAGAGACATATGCAGAGAAAGTCTACTACTGTTAAACAAAGCTTAATATTCAGTAAAAATGCAAAGCTTTAAACTGGTCAGTCCATCTACTCAGGCTTATATAAGAGTAACAGAACTGTCTGATCGTCCGCTGCGAATCTTGAGGCCTGCTTCAGCAACTGCAAGAAAATACTTGACCTTTCACGATGAAAAAAGCAGGAACAGTTCAGTGTCCTGCTTCATAATTCCACCTTTGAATTTGCAAACCTCTTTAGCTCTGCGCTGTTCGCTCTCATGACATTAGTAAGTGAACCGTCTGCTTTTAATTAAACGGATCATCAGTGGAGGTTGCTTTAATCTTAAGATGAGGGACAGCAGAGCTGAAAACTTAAATTTGCTGTTGCTGGGATACACACACCCGTTGTATGTTGTGCTTTATGAGGTTTAATGATTAAAAGAACACTGCTGCGTCCCTGGGTGGGCTCGAACCACCAACCTTTCGGTTAACAGCCGAACGCGCTAACCGATTGCGCCACAGAGACAGCTGGTGGGAGTGAGTTTGTGTGCTGCTATTCTGCACACAAACAGCTATGAGATTATCTACTGTTCGCAGCAGCAGATAGGCCAGTGTTGTTCTGTGGGCTGGAGTGTGGTAGCGAGGCTGAGCGGTTTAAGGTGCTGGGTTAAGGCTCCTGTCTCTTTGGGGCCGAGGGTTTGAATCCCACCACTGCCAGAGGGGTTGTTTTAATGTAATGCACAAACAACAACTGATAGGCTTAATGTCAATGCATAACAGACAGGTCTTAACCTTCAAGAGCAAAGTCATGTGCATAAACATCATCAACCCTGCACCCATCGCCGTTAACAGTGATCCACTTCATTATGGGGCGGACTTCACATACTTGGATACCCTTATCAGCAAAGATAATGGCGCGAGGCAGGGCATCCGAGCCAGGTTTGCTAAAGCTTGTGCCGCATTTGCAGGACTTCAGTCGATCTGGAAGTGTAGGCAATGTGGTCAATGGACTAAGATTAGACTTCATAACAGCAACGTCAAAGCCGTTCTTAAATATATATTTTTTTTAATTAATTTATTTCAGCGCTTTGATCCATTCCCCGCGTGTACATTCGGTCTTGCGTTTCTCCTGGTGGTTACGTGACTATAGGTGCATGTAAATCGCAGGTTTAATCTATTTTAAACCTAAATTGTGAGAAACTGACCTATGCCCACTCGTTCATCTCCTCAGGTCACTACAACGATGGGGTTGAGGAGAGAAACTTCCGGAACCGAGTGGACAGCACCAGTGCTCTCCACTCTGTCAGCGCAGGCAAAGCGGTGGAGTACTACTTCGCTTCGGATGCCAGGTAAGACCCTGGCGACGGTTATCACTGAAAGGCAACCCTACGCAATGAGGAAGAGTCGCTGGGGGTGGAGACAGACAAACGATGGCTGGGGGTGGAGACGGGCAAACGATGGCTGGGGGTGGAGACAGACGAACGATGGCTGGGGGTGGAGACGGACAAACGATGGCTGGGGGTGGAGACAAATGAACGATGGCTGGGGGTGGAGACAGACAAACGATGGCTGGGGGTGGAGACAGACGAACGATGGCTGGGGGTGGAGACAAATGAACGATGGCTGGGGATGGAGACGGACAAACGATGGCTGGGGGTGGAGACAGACGAACGATGGCTGGGGATGGAGATGGACAATCGATGGCTGGGGGTGGAGACAAATGAACGATGGCTGGGGGTGGAGACAGACGAACGATGGCTGGGGGTGGAGACAGACAAACGATGGCTGGGGGTGGAGACAGATGGCTGGGGGTGGAGACAGACGAACGATGGCTGGGGGTGGAGACAGACGAACGATGGCTGGGGATGGAGACGGACAATCGATGGCTGGGGGTGGAGACAAATGAACGATGGCTGGGGTGGAGACGGACGAACGATGGCTGGGGGTGGAGACAAATGAACGATGGCTGGGGGTGGAGACAGACAAACGATGGCTGGGGGTGGAGACAGACGAACGATGGCTGGGGGTGGAGACAGACGAACGATGGCTGGGGGTGGAGACAGACAAACGATGGGTGGGGGTGGAGACAGAGAAAGGACGGCTGGGGGTGGAGACAGACAAACGATGGCTGGGGGTGGAGACAAATGAACGATGGCTGGGGGTGGAGACAGACGAGCGATGGCTGGGGGTGGAGACAGACGAACGATGGCTGGGGGTGGAGACAGACAAACGATGACTGGTGGTGGAGACAGACAAACGATGGCTGGGGGTGGAGACAGACAAACGATGGCTGGGGGTGGAGACAGACAAACGATGGTACGGTTTGGGTTGTGAGAAGGCAATAGCGGTTGCTCCCTCTTTAAATGTCTTTACATCTTGTTCTTTAATATTCACATAATATTCACATTTTGATTTGTTCACAGGACTGCTTGACCTGCTGTGTCAAATTAACTGTAAAAAGAGGGTCTTGTAGAGGATTTTGCCGAATGGGTCTTCGATTTTAGCTGAAATATAGGGAAAGTTCTCTTTATACCTGAAGTGAATGTCTGTATGCTCAGGTAAACCAATAGGAACTTCAAACGATTGAGTAATTGAATGGCAGTGTAGAGGCTGGTCAATTTGACCCCCCAAGGCCGTGTTCGAATACTCATGCTACTAATGTTTGCTTAACTACCTACTACACAGCCGCCGATGTAGTAGGTACAGTGTGTATATAGTATCTATTTCATGCATCCTGCTCGCCAGAGAGCCCTTGCTGTCTCTGTCAAGATGAAAATGGCTCGTTGTCTCTGTGCCAGTAGCCTTATGGGATAGAATAGTGTACACTGGTCACATACAGCAGAATTCTGTGTGAGCGAGATTCACAAATTGAAATGCATTACATTTCTGGAGACTTCCGAAGAGAGCTCAGTGTATAGTGCACCGGTGTGTTTGGGAAATGTGTCCTGAGATATGAGGCAAACTTTCAATGTGTCGCCATAAATCCTCCCAATCTGTATTCTTTTCTGAATTTATGATGTGGTTAGGTCAGAAGACATAGCTGATTTCGCTTGCATTTTTCTTTTTCTTTTTTTTTCTTTTTTTTGCTGAGAAGACATCTGGCCAAAACTCAGATGTTTCCCAACATTTCTGGGCAGTTATCCAGGGAAGAAAACACAAGCACGGGCCCTGTTTGGGCCTTAAACCCCCTGCTCTGCAAACTGAAGAAGCAAGTTAACTGCCACAAATATGACCCATGCTGGGGGGAGGGGGGAGTTAGTCGTGGGCTGCGTCCCAATAGTAGAAAAATTACGTCCTTTCTACTAATTCTGGACCACCTTTCTTTCACCTTTGTGGGAAACGTCATAAGGTAAAGGGAAAGTGTAAAAGAGAATTCCTAACGGCTTGGAAAAATGCGCTGTACTTACACTAGGCAACGTGATTATGTGTCCCCTGCCCGTCACACACGTTTCTTTTTCGCGAATGGCCGGTAATGGCCGGATGAATGGTCGTCGCTTTAAATATTGCTACTGCGCTGAATTGTGGGATAGCGTTATCTCCTGTCTTTTCGAAAAGGATGGTCCTGTGTACCCTGTGCTAAAGGAGGTAAATTAGAAGCACTGAGACACCTTTCCTTAACATTTAAAGAATTGGAATGCACTTATCATGGCTGCCGCATAGTTATTTCCGGATCATTTTTTAGGAGTTCGGAAGTTTCCTTGGCTGAAAAGACTAATCGCTGCTTCCGAATTGTTTTTTTTGCCTTGGAAGATTCCTAACTGCTAAAAAATGATCCGGAAATAATTACGTGGCAGCCATGATAAGTATATTCGAATTCTTGAAATGTTAAGGAAAGGTGTCTCTCTGCTTCCTAATTTACCACCTTTAGCATAGGGAACACAGAACCATCCTTTTCGTAAAGAAAGGAGATAACGCGATCCCTCAATTCTTCGCAGCTGCAATATTTAAAGCGGCGACCATTTATTCATCCATTCACGCGCACAGCAACGTATGTTTTTTTTTTTTGTTTTTTTTTTTTTTTTTTAATGCTTTATTGAACCAAGTAACAAATATACAAGAAAAGAACCAACGATTCAGATACAAATAGGGATATATGGAAATGGAAATATAAAAAAAAACATAAAAAGACACAAAGTGGAGAAGAAAAAGGGGAAAAAAAGGCCTACAAAAGAAAAGAGGCAACTCAGTCATTTTGTTGGGGAGGTGATAAAACAGTATTACAATGTTTCATCAATACTAATGCTTTTTTATTTTCCAAATGTTTAGAAGTCTCAATGAATAGCTCAAACTCTGCTCTGAATTGCTGGACAGAAGGGGAGGCTGCAGAGAATTTTACTTTATGTATATAGAACTTGCCCATCAATATAACAAGATTACATATATATTCCAGACTGGGGTCTTTAATATTACTATAGCCCACAATAACATCTCTCAATGACATTTGTAGGTCGAGAATTTCTCAGAAAAAAGATACCTCACAATATCCACCTACAACCCAAAGGTCAAAGGGCAATTGTGAAAGATATGTGTCAAGGTTTCACTATCACTCTTACAAAATGTCTACAGTGTCTGAATATTTAGAGACCAAAAAATTAACCGGGTTGTGTGCAAGATTTTAAAGTGCACTTCCTTCACTTTGTTACTGATAACAGTACTTGAAGGGAATTAACCAAGTTCTACGCCAGTTATTAGATCCTATAATGGTATCCCAAAAGAACTTCCCTCTAGGGGTGATCGTAGTCTTCTCTTGTGGCATGATTCGTATATGTTTATTATTACGTCTTTTATCGTTTAATGGAATACCGTTCAGTGACAAAGTAGGCGGTGCCTTATTACCCACGTTAAAACGAAGATGATTGTTATGCAGTTGTCGCAAACCAGAAGGAATGGCATTAGTAATTGACTTAAATTCTTTATAATAATAAATTTATTTATATAGCACCTTTCAAGCAATACAGCACAAAGTGCTTCACAAGCAGGTAAAAATACATGTACATAAAGGCAATAAAACAAAATGGGAAAAGTAGGGAATTAAACATCAAAATAGGAAGAATCAAGATGATAAAAGGAGACATACATGAAAACACACCCATACAATAAAAGAATTTAAACCGTAAAATCAGCAAAAGCAAGCTTAAAATAATGAGTCTTTAAAAGAGATTTAAAAGACGATAAAGACTCAGCATTTCTAATATTGTTTGGGAGGCTGTTCCAGAGTCTTGGAGCCTTAACCGAAAGACTTTGAACTGTAAAGGGAAACAGTGTATATTCATTAACTGCTCATATGACAATAAGTCACCTTTACTGTCCAATAACGTACAGAAACGTATGTGTGATGGGCAGGGAACACTTGATCACGTTGCTTAGTGTAAATGCATTCGGATTCTCTAATTTGCGCGGTTGTCTTCCTAAGCAGTTAGGAATTCCGTTTTACGCCTTTCTTTTACCTTATGGCGTTTTCCACAAAGGTTAAAGAAAAGTGATTAGGGATTAGAGGATAGCTCGTAATTTTTTGACTATTTGGACGCAGCCTGCGCATAGACTGTATAAAAAAGATGGACGCAGCACTCGGGTCTGGAAACGGAGGCCAATGCGGAAATCTCCAAAATTTGCATTCCATATAATGGCCAGCAGATGGCGACGTCGGTGGTTGCAGAAAGAAGTTCAATCTTTAGAAGTCTATGAGAAAATGACCCTACTTTCCCACCTGATTTATTATTTAAATAATGATTTTCCACATTACGTTATTGTATCTGTCACAAGTTTCAAGTCTCCTTCGATATATCATGATGTTCATTTTTGTCAATTATGGTCTCAAAGGATAAAGCCAGAATATGCTTTAGGGGGCGTAGCTATCCTCTGGTCCTTGTTTGATACGGTCAAATCCACACGTAGATCCACCCCTCGCTCCTCCCTGGATATTCAATTCACGCTCTCGTCCAATAGGAATCACATCCGGTTTCAAAATGACAAAGTGGCGCAATTCAAATTGCCAAAATCAAGGCTTCCTAAATGGTATACTGAAACCAGAGGGTGACGTCACGGTTGCTTCGTCCATCCTTTTATGCAGTCTATGAGCCTGCGTCTAGTTTTGATTACCTAAATCCTCATAGACCCTTTTTACGCGCTTTGGTGCTCTCTGCTGGCCAAAATCCTTCCCTACATGTGAAAATTCAAATCAACGGCTCTTTTCCTAACTCAGCATCACCGCTGAACTTTCTCTGTTAAAGAATAATTTAGACTGGAATATGTTGAAAAGCACGGTGTGGAGTTGTGAGGATTGGAGTGTATCACCCAATCTGTTGCACTGAAGATGGAAGAATCTTCGCATGGTTTGCTGCAGCATGCTGTTGGTAGCGTCAAAATTTGTCATGAACTGCTCAAATCTTGTCAAGCTGTTTTGTGCGTAATTTTTCCACTAGGGGGAGTTCTAACTCCGCCGATGGGACAAAGTAGTCATTAGATTACAAATGTGTACAGACCTGGGGTAATTGCTGCTTTCCTTTTAACAAAGGACTGTGAATTTATTTATCTTTTTTTGTTGACCAAACATTTTAGCACCAGGTTTAAAGTAGTTCCCTTCAAATGATGCGAGTGTTGGAGCTCTGGTATGTCCACTAAATCATGATGTTCATTTTTAATGTTTAGTATTTAAATGGATCATCAGCAGAGGTTGCTCTTGTCCTCAGTCATGGGAAAACAGAGCTGGAGACTTCAGTTTGTTGCTGTTCAGGCACACACTTATTGAATGTTGTGCTTCAGTGTGGTCTCATGCTTAAAAGTGTCCATTAGCGTCCCTGGGTTGGCTCAAATACCAACCCTTCAAGTTCACAGCCAAACGCGCGAGCACTTAACTTAACTGGAAACTTAAATTTGCTGTTGTTGGGATACACACACTCATTGTATGTTGTGCTTCGTGAGGTTTAATGATGAAAAGAATACTGTTGTATTTCTGGGTGTGCATGAACCACCAACCTTTCACTCTATAGCTCTATGCGCTAACTGGTTGAGCCACAGAGAGAGCCAATTGTATAAAGAAGAGTGCTGTCCTGCTGTTCTGCACATAAACAGCCATGAGATGATCTGCTGTTTGTGGTGGCGGATAGTCCAGTGTTGTGACAGGTTATAAATGCGATAGTGTGGCCGAGCGGTCTGAGGCGCTGGATTAAGGCTCCAGTCTCTGTGGGGGCGTGGTACAGGTTGTTTTAGTGTAATATTAGGGAATACATGTGAATCTGGTGTCATTTGAAATCAAGCAGAGTGTGTTGTGTAATGTAATTGCATATGACCCCCCCCCCCCCCAAAAAAAAAAAGTCTGGTAGCCTGGTTGGTTGAGATCATCTGTGGCCCTGGATGCAGTCATCTGCAGAATTATTGGCACCTTTGATAAAAATGAAGGAAAAAAAGCTGAATATAAGGAATCTAGTGCACTGTACATTAGTCAACTTCAAACAAATGGCAACACTTCATACAGTTAATTAATTTGTTTATCTCATGTTTCGCGATTACAGTCTAGTGATTTTAACAGGCTGTTCATTTTCGTCATTAGTTGCATTTCTTGTTTAGGCCAGTTATGTAGTTCTTAAGTCACATTTTGACAAACATCCATGCCTCCCACGAGAAATAAAAGACCCTTTTACACTATGGGGTCTTTGTAGTGTGCTGAGCATAGCTTTGGGTTAAACAAAGCTGAAAGAGTTTTGATAAACCAATCGTATCAGGAGTTTAACACTTGCCTGCGCTTTCCGGCTATTTATGTGTTACCTTTTTTAAGGCTTTGAAATTCATGACTGCAGCTTCACAGAGAGGTAGGGAATGGGTCAACCGAGTCAAGACATTTGTAGCATTTAGAATTCCATTGTATTTCAGTTTATTTTCATGATTTTAGTTGAGAAAAAGGGCTGCAAACATGAAGAATCTCCATGGATATTTAGCATTGAAATTGTAAAAAAAAAAAAAAAAAAAACCGAGAATTGAAAAATGGCTGGGGTTAAAACCATGCATTTCTGAGATCATAAACTCCTTGACCATAAGTATTCTTCATCTCAGCAGCATGAAATTCTAAATTATCTACTCCTTTGGAGCAAAATCAGACAGCTCTCTTGGTGGCTCTCAGATCACTCAAAATGGTGCACTGTCAAATTATGAAATGGTCATATATTTAACACAAATCAATTTTTGAAATTAAATATGAATTTATGATTTTCTGGTTGTATTTAGCATGAGTTTATCAATATATGCTGTGAAAAAGTATTTGCCCCCTTCCTGACTTCTTTTTTTTGCATATTTGTTACACTTAAAGGAGGATTTTCATGCTTACCTGTTTCGACTTTTATTAACTGCAATGAAGTCCAACAGCATCCCCCTTCAAGTATTTCCGCAAGATAATTAGTCCTTTCCACGTTATTGGCGATAATTGCCCGTAATTTCCACGATAAAATCCAAAACGAATGCCGCCATTGTTTTGAACTCAAGCCACGCGAGACAGAGTTTCAGCCTGCGAAAGCACGGGATCGTGACGTGAACGCGGCAGCTGAGAGTGTAAACAAAGCATCCCCGATCAGTGATATGCATTGTGCCATTGTGCGAGTTTATAACCCAACGGCGAATTAAATCCCTGTCCTTTGGGAACGTGTGCATTGTCACACCGGCCATCTTCTGTATAGTGTCGTTGACACAACCATATGCCCGACAATGCAGCATTTTCAAAGCGATTTCGGATCTGTTCACTGACGAGAAAATTTAATTGACTTGAGTGCATCGGCCATGATGCCTGGAAGCGCCAGACCGCCGTGCTGACGTCATGATCTCGCGCCCGAGAATCGGACGAGACAGGAGCTGCGGAAAATAATGGCGCTGCCCAATGGGCTCAATTAAATTAGATTTTTTTCATCAATTAGCCAACTGAGCTACATGAATGCAGTATAACTAGCATGAGATTAACAAATTGAAATAACAGGAAGGTGGAAATTTCCTGATGATAGTCCTCCTTTAAATGTTTTAGACCATCAAACAAATTTTAATATTAGACAAAGATTCCCTGAGTAAATGCTGAATGCAGTTTCTAAATGATGATTTCATTTATTAAGGGAAAAAAGCTATTGAAACCCACCTGACCCTATATGTAAAAGTAATTGCCCCCCCGTTAAATCATGAATTAACTGTGATTAACCACATTTTTCGTCTCCCATCGCCTCTGGTGAAAAGGAGACATAGGAATGCACCCCATCCGTGCGTGTGTGTGTCCGTCCGTCCGTCCGTCCGCAAAGTGGCGTTAACACGATAACTCAAGAAGAAAATGGATTACAGACCCCATGTTCTGCATATAAGATTAGATTAGATTATGAACCAGTTTCCTATTTAATATCAGTGACCTTGACCTATTATTTGACCTTGCAGTTAGCAGGTCAAATATTGGTACTTCACCTATTTTTTTCAAACTTGATTTACAAGCTCAGAATTGTTCACTGTGGTGTTTTGTGGCATTCTCTTTAACCTGATGGTCAAATTTTTATGGATCCACTTCCTTGCCATCTTTTACAAAACATCCACTTTCACATTGAGCAGAATTCACCTCCTTTAACTCCACAGGGTACATATTTATTTTGGCGACAGGAGACTGTGGGCCTCGCGGCCAGCTTGTTGAGTTTAATTTCACTAGCCACACCCAAGCATGATTACTGCCGGACCTCTTGAATCAAGAAATCTCTTAAATAGAACCTGTCTGACAAAGTGAAGTAGGCTACAAGACCTAAAAAAGCAACACATCATGCGGCGATCTCAAGAAATTCAAGAACAGATCAGAAACAAAGTTATGGACGTCTATCAGTCTGGAAAGGGTTACAGAGCCATTTCTAAGGCTTTGGGACTCCAGCGAACCACGGTGAGAGCCATTATCCACAAATGAAGAAAACTTGGAACAGTGGTGAACCTTCCCAGGAGTGGCCGGCCTACCAAAATTACTCCAAGAGCGCATCGATAACTCATCCAGGAGGTCACAAAAGAACCCGGAACAACATCTGAAGAACTGCAGGCCTCACTTGCCTCAGTTAAAGCCAGTGTTCATGATTCAACAATAAGGAAGAGACTGGGCAGAAATGGCATCCATGGGAGAGTTCCAAGGCAAAAACCACCGCTGACGAAAAAGCACACAAAGTTTCGTCTCACATTTGCAAAAAAAACATCTTGATGCTCCCCAAGACTTTTGGGAAAATATGCTGTGGACTGACGAGACAAAAGTTGAACTTTTTGGAAGGTGTGCATCCCATTACATCGGGTGTAAAACTAACACAGCATTTCATAAGAAGACCATCATACCAAAAGTCAAACATGGTGGTGGTAGTGTGATGGTCTGGGGCTGCTTTGCTGCTTCAAGACCTGGACGACCTGCCGTAATTGATGGAACCATGAATTCTGCTCTCTACCGGAAAATCCTTAAGGAGAATGTCCAACCCTCAGTTTCTGACCTCAAGCTCAAGTGCACTTGGGTTATGCAGCAGGACAATGATCTGAAACACACCAGCCAGTCCACCTCTGAATGGCTTAAAAAAAACAAAATGAAGGTTTTGGAGTGGCCTAGCCAAAGTCTGGACTTAAATCCAATTGAGATGCAGTGGCATGACCTTAAACAGGCCGTTCATGCTCAGAAAACCTCCAAGGTGGCTGAATTAAAACATTCTGCAAAGAAGAGTGGGCCAAAATTCCTCCACAGCGATGTGAAAGACTCATTGCCAGTTATCGCAAACGCTTGATTGCAGTTGTTGTTGCCGAGGGGTGGCACAACCAGTAATAAGGTTTAGGGGGCAATTACTTTTTCTCATAGGGCCAGGTAGGTTTGGATAGCTTTTTTCCCTTAATAAATGAAATCATAATTTAAAAGCTGCATTTTGTATTTACTTGGGTTATCTTTGTCTAATATTAAAATTTGTTTGATGATCTGAAACATTTAAGTGTGACAAATATGCAAAAAAATAAGAAGTCAGGAAGGGGGCAAATACTTTTTCACAGCACTGTATATGTTTTAATTACTCTGGCATTATGCTTTTTATATTAAGGAGCTTTCTGTGGAAATTTGAGGATTCAAAGTGCTAATTTAAGCTTTAGCCAAGGGGTGTGAAGAATGTAAGCTGGTTGCCATCGCCAATAATCATTGAAGAAAAAAAATACCTTCTAGATTTTGACTTTCGTTCCAAGTTGTGAGTATGCACAGTAATCACGACACGGCTCCTTCAAGTGTGTTTCTCAAGGGAGTAGTATTGTAGCAGATTAAGAGCTAAGCTTTTGTTATCCCCCGACAGATAATACGGGGGGATATAGTCATCAGTATTCTGTTCATCTGTAATTTCCGGAGCAGAAGTTGAATACCGGTCAATATTTTTGAATGAAACTCGCTGTGCGTATCAACCCATTAATGCCCTAATTTCTTTGTGAAGTAAAAGTTGCATTTTATTATTGGATATGGTGTACAATGAACGTATAACGCTTAAATTCTTGCCGAAAAATAATTATTTTGTCATCGAGGGCCCCAAATATGTATGTCCCATTACAAATGTACACAGATAGTTGAAAGCATAAAAAAACATCATTCTGTGAAAAACAGATTTAGATAATGCTACAATCTCCAATTTTTGTTCTTAGTCTTGTATAAATAGGTGTCTCAGAAAAAAATGGCACGCTCGCCTTTCAGAGCGTCGCATAGCACTGTTACAGTTTCAAGAAATTCATGCAAACGGCGGCCCCCACCACTGCTGTAAAGGGTTAACAGCCAAACGCGATTGCGCCACAGAGGCACCTGATAATGCAGTCTTAAGTGTTGCAGCACTGTTCTGCACTTAAACAGCCATGAGATCACCTTCTGATTGCAGTAGCACATAGGCCAGTGTTGTCACACAATAGTGGTATGGTAGCGTGGCCGAGCGGTCTAAGGCGCTGGATTAAGGCTCCAGTCTCTTCGGGCGTGGGTTCGAATCCCACCGCTGCCAGATTGGTTGTTTTAGTGTACTAATAGGGGATACACATGAGCATCTGCTCTCGTGTGAAATACAGCTGAGGGTGCTGTGGAGAGTGTGTTGTGATCTCCCCCCAGAAACTCTGGTACCCTGATTGGTTGAGATCATCTGGGCGCCTTTACGTAGTCAGGTGCAGAATTATTGGCACCCTTGATAAAAATGAAGCCCAACAAGCCCAAATCATCACCCCTCCACCACCATACTGGACAGTTGGTATGAGGCGTTTGTGTTGTTGCATTATGTTTGGTTTGTGTGCATTATGGCCAAACAACTCCACTTTAGTCTCGTCTGTCCAAAGGACATTGTTCCAGAAGGCTTTTGGTTTATTCAGATGCAACTTTGCACACCTGAGCCATGCTGCCATGTTCTTTTTGGAGAGAAGAAGCTTTCTCCTGGCAACCCTTCCAAACAAGCCATACTTGTTCAGTCTTTTTCAAATTGTACTGTTGTGAACTTTAAATTTTAACATGCTAACTGAGGCCTGTAGAATCTTAGATGTAATTCTTGAGTTTCGTGCAATTTCTCTGCGCATTGCACAGTCTAACTTTGGGGTGAATTTGCTGGGACGTCCACTTCTGGGAAGATTGGCTGCAGTCGTGAATGTTTTCCATTTGTGAATAATTTTCCTCACAGTAGAATGATGGACTTTAAATTGTTTGGAAATGGCCTTATAACCTTTCCCAGATTGATGGGTCGTAACAATTACTTCTCTAAGATAATTGCTGATGTTTTTCCCTCTTGGCATTGTGTTAACACACACCTAAATGAGCCAGACGAGCAAAGTGCCAAAAAGTCTGCTTTTATAGAGGTGGTGACACTTGCTGATGATCAATTAATCAAGCGCATTTGATCCATAACTCCTGGCTGCTGATTACCTTCTTCATTCCTATGGAAGCAGTAAGGGTGTACTTAGTTTCTCACACATGGCTTCTGCATTTTGGCCAAATTTTTGTAAAATAAATAATGGCACTATGAAATTTGTTGTGTGTTGTTTTACACCTGAGGGTAGATTTACATAATTGTATCTCCCCGACGACGATAGTCGGGAGATACTATGGTTTAGTTCCAGGGCCGCCGGCGCTGCAGCAGCAGAGATTTTCTGTTCCGGGCTCTGGAAAACACAATTATCACAGGAATGTTTTCAAATTTTGCACAGGCAAAGATATATATGTGACAATGCTCAAGACTGATTTTCGATAATTTCGGATGTCCAATATGGCTGCCGGCGGCCATTTTGTCCGAAATTTGGGGATCGGGGAGGTACACGACTCGGTCCCTGTGGCGACAGAGTTATTAGCTTACCGGCCCTATGGGCCGATAAGCTATTGGCGTGGTGTGGCGTCCGTCGTCCGTCGTCCGTCGTCCTTCGTCTGTCGTCCGTCGTCCGGAACATTTTTTATCTTTTTTTTTTCGCCTGATGAATTTTCGTGTAAATTTGCAATAACATACTACTAGACCATATCTCCAGACGTTTTTCTCGGATTTTTCATTAAATCATTTTTGTCCGTTTTATGGGCCCTTGAAATTTTGGCTCCAATGTTAAAGATAGGACTGAGAAATTATAAAAAATCATTTCTCAAAAACTGCGAGATAAATTTTTTTTCTGAATCAAGCAATCAACTTACCTTGGTACCATCAATGTACAGTGCGAGCGCATTTTGATTGAATCGACGGAAGTGGGTCTAGTGGGGGCGCTGTACTTTAACATTGGGTCTTATGGAGAATGGGCCAAATCGCCTGTGGAAGCTAAATGGTTGCAGATAGAGATTATGTTTGTATTACTGACAAATAGGAAGTAATATATGACCTATATTTTGCCTGTGCTAAAGTCGACCTCAGATGACCTTGAAAGGTCAAACTAGTGGTCAAGCAAAATGTTACAATTTTCAAAGGTTTCTAGGCTGGAAAATATTGAAGATTGGGAACATATGTGCATTGAACACTTATAGGAAGTCATGTATGAACTTTTATTTGGTGGCCTTGAACTTGACCTTCGGCGACCTTCGAAGGTCAAACTTCACATACTGAGATTTCAGTGACTTCTATCACCAAAACTATTACAGATAGAGCTTTGGTTTGTATTGTGGGCATATAGGAAGTCATGTATGAAGTTTCATTTGGTGACATTGAACTTGACCTTCAGTGACCTTGAATGCCCAAACTTCACAGTGAAATGTTAATGACTTATATGAGCAAAATGGTTACAGATAGTTTTGGTTTGTATTGGAGCTGTATAGGAAGTCATACATGAACTTTCATTTGGTGGCCTTGAACTTGACCTTCGGCGACCTTCAAAGGTCAAAATTCACATAGTGAAATTTCAATGACTTCTATCACCAAAACTATTACAGATAGAGCTTAGGTTTGTATTGTGGCCATATAGGAAGTCATGTATGAAGTTTCATTGGGTGACCTTGAACTTGACCTTCAGTGACCTTCACCAGCCAAACTATACGGTGAAATTTCAATGACTTATATCAGCAAAATTGTTACAGATTGAGAGTAGGTTTGTATTGGAGAGTATAGGAAGTCATTTATGAACTTTCATTTGGTAACCTTCATATTGACCTTCGAAGGTCTAACTTGACATAGAGAAAATTTAATGACTTCGGTCGCTGAAAATGTCACAAATGGAGCCTAGGTTTGTTTTACTGACATGGGAAGTCACATATGAACTTTCATTTGGTGACATTCAGCTTGACTGTTGATGACATTTGAAGGTCAAACTTGCCATAATACAATTACAATGAATTGTATTGCCAAAATGGTCACAGATTGAGTTTAGGTTTGTATTAGAGACATATAGGAAGTCATAAATGAACTTTCATTTTGTGACCTTCATATTGACCTTTGAAGGTCAAACTTGACCGAGTGAAAATTCTATGACTTATATCACTAAAAGGGTTACCGATAGAGCCTAAGTTTGTATCACAGACTTAAAGGAAGTCACACATTAACTTTCATTTGGTGACATTCAGCTTACCTGTTGGTGACCTTTGACGGTCAAACTTGACATAATACAATTACAATGCCTTCTCTTGCTAAAACGATCACAAATGGTTCCTAGGTTTATATTCAACATGTATGGGAAGTCATACTTGACCATTCATGTAATGACTTTGATATTCACCTTCGAAAGTCAAATGTCACCTAATGAAAATTCAAAACTGCTTCAGAGCTTAGAATTGAATTACAGGAGGTCTTATACATTTATGTACACTTTTATTTAGTGACCTTCACATTAACCTTCAATAATACAAATATTACACCTCACATGAAATTTTCATCACTCGTATCATCACTATAAGATTTTTTGCCTGTAAGCTACGGGACCCTTGGTCCTATTTTCTAGTTGAAGGACCTGATTAGGACCAGATGATTTTTTTATTATGTCCTGATATGTAAAACCATAGAACTGAACTGTACTTTCATTTTCTCATGACTGTAGACTTTGAATTACTGGTGTTGGGCTACACACGTTCAATGTCGTGTTTCAGTGAGGTGGAACGCTTAAAAAAAACTTTGTGCGCCCTGGGCTGGGCTCAAACCACCAATCTTTTGGTTCACGGCTGATTGCGCCACAGAGACACTTGGTTATATTGAATGCTACGCCACTGTTACACAGCTAAACAGCTATGAGATCATCTACAGTTTGTGGAAGCAGCTAGGCCACTGTTGTACTGTAGTACTAATGTGGTAGCATGGCCGAGTGGTCTAAGGCGCTGGATTCAGGCTCTAGTCTCTCTGGGGGCATGGGTTCGAATTCTGCTGCTGTCACGGAGGATGTTTTAATGTAACATTAGGGAACACGTGTATCTGATCTTTCTTGAAATCAAGCTGTGTGCGCTGTGTGTGTGATCCACCTCTGCAGTAATTCTCCCCAAAAAGTCTGGTAGCCTGATTGGTTGAAACCATCTGTTGGCATTTACACAGTTAGGTGCAGAATTATTGGCACCCTTGATAAAAATGAAGGAAAAAAAGCTATATATCAAGAAGGAATCCAGTTTGCTGTCCATTGGGCAACTTCAAATCAACAGGGAGGCTATATACTGTTATCTTAACAAGTTATTCTAATGTTTAATAATTACAGTCTTACGATTTTAACAGGCTGTTAATTTCTGGTGATGAAGTAGATTTTATGTGTAGAGCAGTCATTTACCTCTTAAGTCACATTTTAACAAATATCCATGCATCCCCTGAGAGATAAAAGCCGCTTGGAATTATGAGATAATGGCAGTGTGCTGAGCACAGATTTGGTTTAACCCAGCGTGAAGTTTTCTTGAGTTTAATACACACCTTTGCTTGGTTTAGCTGATGGGAGTGAACACCGGGAACACATTTCTGTCCTACACACCATTAACCTATCCAGACATCAGTCGGGCTGTCACATGCGTCACCACTTCAGTGTCTGATGGCCATTTTTATTTGAATGAACTTGAAAGGTCTCAAATAATTTTTCTATGGGTGCAAAAATATTCAGTACAAACAGACACTGCATAGCATGATGAAGTATCTGTCATTTTTCTTCAACTGAAATTCAAGTGAATAACTCACCTGATTTCTCATAACAAACAGACCACACCCTGACCCTGTGCAGTGAGTGCATACTCAGACCACACCCTGTTCAGTGAGTGCATACTCACACCACACCCTGTTCAGTGAGTGCATACTCAGACCACACCCTGTTCAGTGAGTGCATACTCAGGACCACACCCTGTTCAGTGAGTGCATACTCGGACCACACCCTGTTCAGTGAGTGCATACTCAGACCACAACCTGTTCAGTGAGTGCGTACTCAGACCACACCCTGTTCAGTGAGTGCTTACTCAGACCACACCCTGTTCAGTGAGTGCGTACTCAGACCACACCCTGTTCAGACTTGACTTGTTGAAGTTCGCCCTGATGACACTCACTCAGACCAACTGAAAGCAGCACCAGCATCGCGTTCGCGGCTGGTAAAAATGTGTCCCTGTCCCAAGAATTATGATGCTCACAGGCCTCTCTCCCTCCTCATCCTCCTCTTCGTCTTCTCCCCCTCTCCTCTGCAGTGCCATCATCGAACACACCAACAAGGTGATCTACCTGGAGGACGACGACATCGCGGCGGTGGCAGAGGGAAAGCTGTCTCTGCATCGCGTCCGTCGCAGCGCGGGGGAGGAGCCTGTCCGCGCCATCCAGACCCTGCAAATGGAGCTGCAGCAGATCATGAAAGGTCAGAGGTCAGGGGTCAGGGCAGATCTGGCCAATCAAACGCCTCGTCCCCCGCCCAGCGTGTCTTCTGCCTTCCAGCTCGTACCTCATGGAAGTTTCCGGAGCTGCCCCTCGAGTTTATGGACGTTCACGAAAAGGCATTCCCCAGGACAGAATATTGGTTGCCATAGTATCGTCCTTGGCCATGCCCCTTCATGAATATTCATAGGATGCAACTCATTGCAACTAATTAGTATCAACGGTGTTGGGACTGCTCTGTGATGAGGACATGCAGTTGAGTGTCTTATAGAAATGTAGAACCTGTGGCCGTACGCTGACAGTCGGAGATTTCTGAGAGATGGCTGATTCACTTTTAATTTCAAAAGTATGTTTAATAGGATGGAACTGTATTACATTCAAATGGGCTCCAAATGACTGCTAAACTGAATTTAACTCGATGTGGTCTCGTCAACTACTTTGTGAAAACTTAAATCACCAGCATTGAAAAGTGGCAAAGATAAATGTGCATGGACTTCAGTTCCAGATCCCTTTTTCCATTTTTTTAAACAGATATTTTTCTCACTGGAAAAGCACATTTTCTGAACTGCCGGAAATACTCCATTTGTAGTCCAGAACATTACTTGCCTGGGTCATGATGTAGCAAATTAGCATAATAACCGCCCAGCATCTAATTTGGCACGCCCTCCAGCAAAGCTAGGTAGAGCGGAGGCTGGGAAGTGGAGCAGGGGCGTGGCATTTCTGACACACCTATTGAGTGGTTGGCCAATCACAACAGAGTGGGCTTTAAAAAAAGGGGGGGAGGTCTTAAAGAGACAGGAGGTAAAACAGCCTGTTTGAGGTGCTGCACACACAGCCTGTGCAGCTGTAATTCGGTGCTTTTGGGACATGAAAATATTAGTAAATAGACTGCAAAATGTAAATATTAAAGTGGGAAATGGGCATTTTATGGCCTCTTTAAAGCCATCTAATCATCTCTCCCTAGTCACGGCGGCAGACTGTTGCTGAGCTTCCACTGCAGAGTTGTCATGTAATTTCCTATATGAGAGATGACACTTCACAGTCATGGCACTTTACCGAAACCTGCGTTTGCACAAAGCTTACAAGTGTGAATATGTAAATAAGCACTGTGTCATCGCTTGACTCTGACCTTTGCCCTCCGACCTTTGCTCCTGCTGCAGGGAACTTCGAGGCCTTCATGCAGAAGGAGATCTTCGAACAGCCAGAGTCCGTCTACAACACCATGAGGGGCCGAATCTGCTTTGACACCAACACGGGTATCCACCAATCACAGCTTTTCACTTCTCTGTGCACATCCATGCTAACTGTTTCAGTCTGGCTAGTGGGTAGCTCATAGCTCATGGTGGGGCAGCACACTTAAATAGTGGGTAGCCCTGTTGCCTCACTGCAAGACGGTCACTTTTTCAAATCCTTTCTATGAGGAGTTGCACTTTCTTTTTATTTTTGAGTGGGTTTTTTCTGGGTACTCTGGTTTACTCTTGCAGTGCTAGGCCAATTGGAGACTCTGGTTTGGACTTTGGTTCAAGTGTGTGTGTCTGGCCTGGAATGCAAGGCTAAGATCACCATTGAAAAAGAGATTTTGGTTTTAACTGGTTAAATAAAGGATTGATGAAGATAATGGATGGGTCTCGTAGTTTTCACTCGTCAAAATAGTGGCCAAGGTCATTTTCTTATTACCAGTGGAATGGCTTAACCCCTAGAAAGGGAATGAAGGTGGTTCCCTGGACAAGTGTTTCCAGTGGAACATTAGCTCTGAAATGCACTAATATTTGGACTCAGAATAAAATTAGCTTTAGGACCCAACAAACACAAAGTCTGAGAGCCATCTTCCTACGAGCATTTGGTGGAACATTCTAGACCTGTGGTCACGAACCCTGTTTCTGGAGATCTTACATCCTGTCAGTTTTCACTCTGATGCAAACATCGCACACCTCATCGAACAGCTAGAGATTTGCACTGAACGGCCAATTAGTTGAATCATTTGTGGAAATTATGGTTGGCGAGACAACCAACAGGATGGTATAACCCCAGGGAAATTGTTGTTGACCGCTGTTCTAGATCAGTGTTCTCTGTTCTATCTCCAGTGGTTCTGGGTGGACTGAAGGACCATCTGAAGGAGATCAAACGCTGCCGACGCCTCATCATGATTGGCTGCGGGACGAGCTATCACGCGGCTGTGGCGGTAAGCGAGCAGTCGGGTGTGTCGGCGTTACTGACTGTTGACACTGACTGAATGGACTGCGTACAGCCAGGGCAAACCCTCTCTCATTGATTGACAGGGAATGAGCAAGTCAAGGACAGCATTTGGTCACCAGAGCACTTAATCTCAAGAGTTAATCATTTTTATTTTTCTTTTTTAACCTTCAGCTGACAAGGGTGGCACAAAAACATTAAGACCAAGACAGTGGAAGCAGGAACGTCATTAGCATTACAGAACTACATTAGCAAACAACAATAAGCAGCATTTACTGATCAAAATGACAAATGAGAATCCTTAAATTGCGATTGAAATTGCACCTTCTTCTCTCTAAATTATAGAGCATTGATTTTCAAACTCCTGATAATTATTATCGCGATAATGGTTGGATGGTTTTCCCTTTCGAATTCTGAAAATGTTTAAGCCTTGTTGGTAAACTCGCGGATTGCTCTCTGCAGAAAGAGCCAGAGTTATTTCACTCAATATTGAGGGTTTCAAACAGTTTCAAAAATGCTTCCCAGTTTGTTTCTGTTCAACGTCAGACCAAATATTCTTAATGGGGTTCAGGTCTGAAGTCTGAAATCTCTTCCTTCATGCTAAACAGTGGTAAAAATGCCCATTGTCTCATTTTTGCCCGGGAGTGTATACTATGTATTTTTGATCCTGTAACTCATTAGTGATACTGAAAGCATTCCCCTTACTTTTTATTCTGTGTATAGTGACATCTTAATAAACTGCAGTTTTTTTATAGTCCACAAAGTATTAATAAATCATTTGATAAAAAAAATAATAATCAGATAAATTATGTATGAGCTGATTAGAGTGAAAGAACACAATGTTCACTCCCAGAAATACACACTAAAGAACAGGCGACAGTCTGCGCGGTGATGAAATGTGCGACTGATCGATGATGTAGACGAGCGCGACGCTAACCTCCGGGCTCCGCCCACAGACCCGGCAGATCCTGGAGGAGCTGACGGAGCTGCCCGTCATGGTGGAGCTGGCCAGCGACTTCCTGGACCGCATCACGCCCGTCTTCAGGGACGACGTCTGCTTCTTCATCAGCCAATCAGGTACGAGAGGGGCGTGGCCGTCAGCTGCAGGCAGTAATGACAAGGAGGAAGACGTGTTCTCAGGAATATTCCAGTACACTGTGGCCTCCTGCATTTGGTGGTTTCTGTGTGAATATATTCCACTTTATGGCATCGCTAATTTAGAGGGCATTTGTCCTGCTTAAGAAAGATGTAGGACATGAATATGTCAGAAATAGCCATGTTTTAAGGTAACAATACATGTCGTCAGGTCTGTAATGAAGTATTTGGGTTGTAACAGTGTTTTAAAAGCTTGTAATTCGGGCGCAGTTCACTCCATACGGGTGTAGATAACCAGTGTGTATTCAAATTAAAGTGCAGACGATCATCTGCTGGTTTTGCATCCATTTGGAGTGAAAGGTATACTAGTTACAGCCCTTTAACATGTTGTCAATGCCCACATACTGACTAACAGACCGACTGTATGCAATATAGCCACGAAAACCTAACTATTAGTCATCATTTCCTCTGCAGTTTCCTATATAATCTTTACTCTGCATGTTATCCGACTGGTCCAAATCAGGCAACACTAATTTTGTGCTAAGCCAGCAGCACCCCAATTGGGATTCAGACTTGCAAACCTTAATTAACAAACTGCTCTACCGCTATCCAGCAGTGCTCGGGTAGCAGTGTAGCCTAATAAACAGTTGTTTAACTGGCCAGTGTAGCGGTTCAAGGTTACGACGTGAAGAAACTCAATGTGAGTTGTGCAGTTTTGGGCCTGAAAGTAGATAGAGGTTTGGATTTATTTGGATAGAAAGTATACCACAGCGCATCAGTTAACCATAATCATAGATGTGATAACTATTCATTTGTTGGAACAGTAAACAAACTCTGATGCCTTATTTTGTAATTACTGCACTTAGCCTTTGAGGGACAGTGCGGGTTATGCATAGCACTGGCGCAGCAATACATATGTTGCTATAGCGACAGTCTCCTCCTCCCCCCCAGGCGAGACCGCCGATACGCTGATGGCTTTGCGGTACAGTAAGGACAGAGGGGCGCTGACGGTGGGCGTCACCAACACTGTCGGCAGCTCCATCTCCCGGGAGACGGACTGCGGGGTCCACATTAATGCCGGGCCTGAGATCGGCGTGGCCAGCACCAAGGTACCTGTGACCTCATAACCTTCCGGTTACACTAAGGTCCCTGTGACCCCACAACCTTCTGGTTACACAAAGGTACCTGTGACCCCACAACCTTCTGGTTACACAAAGGTACCTGTGACCCCACAACCTCCCGGTTACACAAAGGGACCTGTGATCCTACAACCTTCCGGTTACACTAAGGTACTTGTGACCCCACAACCTTTCGGTTACACAAAGGTACCTGTGACCCCACAACCTTCCGGTTGCACCAAGGTACCAGTGACCCCATAACCTTCCGGTTACACAAAGGTACCTGTGACCCCACAACCTTCCGGTTACACAAAGGTACACCTGTGACCCCACTACCTTCCGGTTGCACCATGGTACCAGTGACCCCATAACCTTCCGGTTACACAAAGGTACCCGTGACCCCACAACCTTCCAGTTGCACCAAGGTACATGTGACCCCATAACCTTCCGGTTACACAAAGGTACCTGTGACCCCACAACCTATCGGTTGCACTAAGGTACCGGTGACCCCACAACCTTCCGGTTATAAATCTGGCTCCTTCATAAGCCCTGGGGTTTACTGGATACGGCTGTGATTGGGTAAAGCAGTGTTGTAAATCTGGATTGATGTTTGATGAAATAATGAGCCAGAAACACAAAAAAAACAATATTCTGCCTTGATGAAAATGTTCACATTTGAGTTTTTACATACGTGAGTATGTCAGTGCGCGCTTGTGCATTCATGTTTGTATGCATGTGTGTATGCAGCTATGTAAGCTCACGTGGGTATGTGTGTGTTTCTGAATGTGTGCATGTTTGTACTTATGTGCATTTATATTTGTGTATGCATCTTTGTGAGTGCATGTCCGTGTGTGTATGTTTCGGAATGTTTGCGTGTCTTTATTCTGACCCTGTTGTGTGTGTGTGTGTGTGTGTGTGTGTGTGTGTGTGTGTGTGTGTGTGTGTACGTGTGTTTGTATCTCCAGGCATACACGAGCCAGTTTGTGGCCCTCATCATGTTTGGTCTGATGATGAGCGAGGACAGAATATCTCTGCAGAAGAGGAGACTGGGGATCATCAACGGCCTTCGAACCCTTCCAGGTAACCCCGCCATCCCTCCTCTCATACTGCTCCCTCAAACATCCTCCTCTCATACTGCACCCTCAAATACTCTCCTCTCATACTGCACCTTCAAATACCCTCCTCTCATACAGCACCCTCAAATATCCTCCTCTCATACTGCACCCTCAAATACTCTCCTCTCATTCTGCACTCTCAAATATCCGCCTCTCATTCTGCATCCTCAAATACCCTCCTCTCATACTGTACCCTCAAATATCCTCCTCTCATACTGCACCCTCAAATAGTCTCCTCTCATACTGCACCCTCAAATATCCTCCTCTCATACTGCACCCTCAAATACCCTCCTCTCATACTGCACCCTCAAATACTCTCCTCTCATTCTGCACCCTCAAATATCCTCCTCTCATACTGCATCCTCAAATACCCTCCTCTCATACTGTACCCTCAAATATCCTCCTCTCATACTGCACCCTCAAATAGTCTCCTCTCATACTGCACCCT
The DNA here is from genome assembly GCA_029692085.1 of Gymnothorax javanicus. NCBI lineage: Eukaryota > Metazoa > Chordata > Actinopteri > Anguilliformes > Muraenidae > Gymnothorax > Gymnothorax javanicus. The sequence continues at coordinate 965,213 of CM056199.1, read as the reverse complement.
CAAATATCCTCCTCTCATACTGCACCCTCAAATATCCTCCTCTCATACTGCACCCTCAAATACCCTCCTCTCATACTCCACCCTCAAATACCCTGCTCTCATGCTACACCCTCAAATGTCCCCTTGTTTGGAGCCTTCATTTTTTATCTTCAAAACCATGTGCCTCTGTGATGCTATGAAGCAAGATGCAACTGCATCACAAAATTAGCATGCTCAAATATTTAGTGTCTTTTTTTGTGTGACCGCATTTGTTTTTGTAAAATTATTTACTCTCCATTTATGAAACTTTTGTGATAACTTACCGTCTATAGGTTTTATTTTGTACTGTATACTGTATTATCCATTTTTGTCAAGGTCATTAATCAAGTGTACAGTGTGCATTAGCTCATTTCTCCATCCCTACTATCTACATTAACAGTTATGTCGATACATTACATTCGTTCATCACAACCAACCTGTCAGGGATCCGACCCTGCGATCTTCAGCTTTTCTTCCTTCCTCTTCCACTCCTGATGTGCTGTTGTGTATCTTTTCTTTCTCCCGCAGAGATGATCAAGAAGGTTCTCTCCCTGGATGATAATATTAAGAGCATCGCAGACGAACTGTACCAGCAGAGGTCTCTACTGGTCATGGGGCGGGGCTACAATTACGCCACCTGTCTGGAGGGGGCGCTGGTGAGTTTCAGTTACACTTTATCTGAATTAAAAGGTTGCATTCATGCCCTCCTTCCCACTTCTTCTTTTTTGAATCGCAGTCAAATGAAACTATTGCCTGCCTGGCCATCGATGGACAGGTAACGGACAGTTGGGCTGATTGGGTGATTGGTTGTTGACTCATTTTGAACAGAAAATAAAGGAGATCACATACATGCACTCCGAGGGGATCCTGGCTGGGGAACTGAAGCACGGGCCGCTCGCGCTGATCGACAAGCACATGCCTGTGATCATGGTGATCATGAGAGACGCCTGCTACACCAAGTGCCAGAACGCGCTGCAGCAGGTTACTGCCAGACAGGTGAGCGCGCACACACACACACTCACACACCAACACACACGCGTACACACTTACAAATACACACACACACACACAAGCACGCGCGCGTGCGCGTGCACACTTACAAGTACACACACACATACACACACGCGCACACACATACTCACACACCAACACACATGCGCGCACACTCACAAGTGCACACACACACACACACACACACACACACACACACAAATGTGCACACACACATACTCATGCACACTCACACACGTGCGCGCGTGCGCACAGACCACACGCACGCGCACACTCACAAGTACACTCACACGCACTCACACACACACACACCAACACACACGCGCGCACATTCACAAGTACGCGCACACACAAGTGCACACACACACACACACACGCGCGCGCACGCTCACACTCACCAACCCACACATGCACACTTGCTCATATGTACACACACGCACACACATGTGCAAAAGCATGTGCACATTTTCACGCATACACACAAATACACACAAACACAAACCCACATGCGGTCAACACGCTTAAACAAGCGAGCGCACACACTCGCACCTACACACACATTTACACACAGACACACCCAAGGACTCACACACACACACACACACACACAAATGTGCACACACACATACTCATGCACACTCACACACGTGCGCGCGTGCGCACAGACCACACGCACGCGCACACTCACAAGTACACTCACACGCACTCACACACACACACCAACACACACGCGCGCACATTCACAAGTACACGCACACACACCAACACACACGCGCACACACAAGTGCACATACACACACACACACGCGCACGCACGCTCACACTCACCAACCCACACATGCACACTTGCTCATATGTACACACACGCACACACATGTGCAAAAGCATGTGCACATTTTCACGCATACACACAAATACACACAAACACAAACCCACATGCGGTCAACACGCTTAAACAAGCGAGCGCACACACACACACCTACACACTCATTTACACTCAGACACTCCCAAGGACTCACACACACACACATCACAGAGTCAGGCACACACACCTGCTTACACACAGTGGCTGTGTGTCGATCCACAGACACGCTCAGAATAATCAGACTGCACAAGTGCCACTGAACTCTTACCCTAATGAGAACTGAAATGGTCTAGAATCTGAAATAGAGTGCTAGTCTAGGAATGTGTTTCAGTGTAAAATAAAACCCAACTAGACCTTAAAGTTGGACCACACTGACCCTATACGCCCCTCCTCGTGCTCCTTCAGGGACGACCCATAATCCTCTGCTGTAAGGACGACTCGGAGGCCCTGAAGAACGCCTACAAGACCATCGAGCTGCCGGAGACGGTGGACTGCCTTCAGGGTATTCTGAGTGTCATCCCTCTTCAGCTCATGTCCTTCCACCTGGCCGTGCTTCGGGGATACGACGTATGTCGCATTATGCTATATTATGCTGCATTACATTGCAGTACTGTCTCACATTCTCTTACATTATGATGTCACATGCCACATATCAAGCCAGATTATGCCCCCAATAAATTCTCTTTAATTATGGTATGATGTATATTATCTTAGGCTATATCACGCACCATCATACTGCAATACAGTCGCTTACATTATACAATGTACATTATATTATGCTATATTACATTGTACATCACTCTATATTACGCTTCATCTTATCACAATACAGCCTCTTATATTTTAAAACTACGTACAATAGTGTGCAGTGATGATTATACACTTCACAAAATGAAGATAAATCAGAAACCAAGTGCTACTCAAGTATTTATTTCTTGTAATATTGGGTCATATAGATAAAATTAGGAAGCAGATTACAATATATAATAATAACTAATATAATAGCTTTTTGAGAGAAAAAGTCAATATCTAATGTGGCCACCCTTTACTTTGATTACAGCATTTAATCTTTCATGGATATTTTTAACATATTTTTTATTACCCCACTCGCTAAACCATTCCATTTGATTTGAAGTTCATTCCAAAGAGGATTCTGTCGATGTTACAACAGATTGGTTTATCTTGGTATCAAGCAAATCCCAGATTTGCTCAATCGGATTAAGGTCTGGATTTTGAGCAGGCCAAGTCATAACTTTGATGTCACCTGATGATTCTCTCTGACTGAGATAATTCTTGCACAATTTAGAAGTGCGTTTAGGGTCATTATCTTGTTGAAAATAAAATCCCAGACCAATCAGTTTCATTCCAGATGGCAATGTGTGCCTCGCAAGCATGCTGTGATACTTCTTTTGATCCATGAGTCCATCATTTTTTACGAGATCACTGGCTCCTTTCGAGCAGACTGAACCCCATACCATAATATTACCACCTCCATGTTTTACTGAAGGGGTTAAACAGTCATTTTTGAAATGTTTTCCAACATTATATTATATTGCACTGTATTATGCTAGACACTTTCATGAGACATTCTCTTACATTGATATGACTTATGTGGTATTATTCAATAATATGCAAAATTATATCTCAATAGAGTCTCTTAAATTATTATAGGACGTACCATATGCTAGATGACGCAACATTATCTTACTATACAGGCCCTTACATTATGACATGATAAAGGTTATAGTACACTATATTACACAATATTTTATCACAACAGAGCCTTGTACATTATCATATGACTTACCGTACATCATATTACGCTGTATTACGCAACATTATGTCAAATTGCAGTTTTACGTTGTGATACAACATACATTATATTACAGTAAAGTCCTTTACATTATGATACTACATACATAATATTGCTCTATATTACCCCACAATATATCACAATGCAGGTTTCTACATCGTGACATAATGTACATTAAATTATGCAACTAGTTCCAGCATACAGTCTTATTACATTGTGACGCGATGTTCGTCATATTTCGCTACTTTATTTCATGGTACAGTCTTTTACATTATGATGTGATGTATGTCATATTATGATTGTGCGTTTCTAAACATGATTCCTTTTATTTTTGGGCCGGCAGGTGGATTGCCCCAGAAATCTTGCAAAATCTGTAACAGTGGAGTAATTTCTTGGAGGATAACTTGCAGCCATCCAAGGGGAAACACCAAGAGGCCTTCATATTTTAGTGCAATCAGTCATGTGCACGTACGTGTTTGTGTGTGTGTGTGTGTGCGTGAGAGAGAGTGTGAGAAAGGCCTTCATTTGTTGTACTGGATCCCGAAGACCAGTTCCAACACTACCAGCATGTTCCGGAGTATTCTGTGTGGGATTATGGGAAACTCTTTCATCTCCGTTACGTGAAGAAAACTGTGCACTATGCCGTACAAATGTCCGCACTGCGGCTGAAAAAAAAAATCTGCTTCCAGATGCGTGTCGAGCCAGAGACAGGGCTTTGGTGATGTTTACCCATGACATTGAAGTGATTACTACTGTGCAATACGTACCAAAGAGGAGAACAGAGAGTTCTCATTGTGCGGAGGGATTGCGAGTTTCATATGGCAATGGATGTGGCAGTTTTTTACAAACACAGATATGAGAGCTTCCAAACATGCCCTGCTATGTGAAACCAAAGATACTCTCCAGGCTCTGCGAAGAGTGGAATGGGAATGTAATGTTTGGGAATGTTTGAGAGGAAAAGGGTAATTTAAAGAAAAATGTATGAGGAAACTAGGAGAGAATGTTTACCTTCCATTTTAATGAAGTGAAAGTTTGTAACTCTACCGTTTAATGCACGTTGATTGATGTCCGCCATTTTGTGCCTGAAGGCAGGACACATGTGCAACTTTTGACTTGAATCATGTAACTGACTGCAACTCACACTCTGGTCTGACTGCACATCCTGACTCCACTCCTGCACAGTGTCAGTATAAGTACTCATCATTCCGAAAAAAATTGAATCATTTTCCTGAGTTTACTACCAATACAGCTCCTACTATCATTGATCTGCTCCTTTTAATCAAATGAGTGCAGTTAACACATATTCAACGTTGTCTTACAGTTCAATCACATTCTATTGTTATGTTTTCCGATTATTTATGACTTATTTTTTAGGAAAAGAGGTGTAACTTATTTTACAACCTTGCTTGAATCAAAATTCTGTGTCGTTTGTGTTTTTATGCATGAAATAATATTTATTTTCTTATACTTTGTTAATATTACATTCCATCTTCAAAAAACAGTGTGGTTATTTGGATTTCCTGTTTACTTCCAAATGAAAATCAATTGCCTTTACAGTAATATTTTATATATTCTACTGGAATGAAAATCCTTGTATACTGTTCAAAAAAATGTGCTGAATGAAAATAGAATGCGATATACTTTTATATCCGGTGTGTCATTTTTGCTCCTAAGTTACACATTCCTTTTTACGGTGGTTATTTTGTATTTCTCACCTTGACAGTTGACTATATTTGGTAAAATTTCACTCTTTAAATGTCCCTGTGTAACGTACACTCCAGTCTGGAGCATCGTAGATAGATTGCATTATTGTAATTTAAGCCGGTAACTACCCATAATTTTCATGAAAAAGTCAAAATTTAAGATTTTTTTTTTTTTTATCCTCACAGGCTACCATACTGAAAACACTTTCAAGTCAGCCTATTAGTATTTTGATTAATAGGTCTATTTTTGCAGAAAAAGGGTTTTTAAAATTGTTTATTTCGTGCAAAAGGTTTGTTCGCATTCTCATTATATATTCAAACAGTCAAACTTCCCTCAGAAACAACAGAATTCTCACTAAAGATGAACAACTTCTGGGGTGTTTGCATGGTGGCACTGAGAATCAGAATGCGGCGATAAATCAGCTATACTGGATTCGATGTCCAAAAGGAGTTTACGTAGGAAAGGATGTGCTGGAGTTCAGGAGGTACGACTCAATAATCAACTATAATAGTGGACTAAAAGCCTGCAGTGATCGAAAGCACACACTGCAGTGATGCTCGAAAGCAGGACTTGATCCTGGGACGTGCTGTTTGGCAGGATACGAGTAACACGCTGAGCGTAAAGTCTCTGAAAAGGAATCCAGGAGGAGAAAATATCTCAGATGGAAAAAGAAGGGCAGACAGGACTGGCTTCAAGAAAGGGAAGGAACACAGTACGAGTCTGGGGCATTTTGAGGCCAAACATTGCATGTTGAATGCTGTTTGTGGGTAAGAAAGTGATGCACAAACTCCCAATGCGTTTTTCTCTTAAACCTGGTTTTATGACTTCAAACAGTAATGTTGCCAAAAATATTAGTCCCACTGACTTGAGCTTTGGACAGAAGCTAGAATTTATGGAGTTTTATTTCTTTATTTATTTATTTGATAAAACCCCATAAATGGGGACACTGAGTATACAATCACATTTCTAATTCACAAATAATAATAGAAATAAAGATGCTTTACCACAAATTAGAAGAGAAAAATATGATAACACATCCATAAAACGGCTCAGAATCAATAAAACATTACTTTTAAAACTTCAATAAAAGACAGGTCATGCGGTGAGATAAGGAGCCAGGTGTGATGTAGTCATCCCTGGGAAGCAAATCGTAGTGTAAATGGACGCTCAGCTCTGTTGTGATTTATAAATCTTTATGATATCTTAACCATAATCAAACTGTTTTTCTGGGAGTTGGGGGCGGGACTTTGACAAGCGATTTCACTTCTCCCGCGACCCTTTCGGTCATGATATATGTTGTGTTGAAATTGTCATGGAACGACTGTACAATCATGCCGAAATGAAAAAACAAATAAAAAAAAAATATATATATATAAATTAATCTTTGTAAACCCGGGTCAGTTGCAGAAAATATAGGTACATCATCAGCATAAGCTGCTGAGTTATAAATCTCATCATTCAGCCTTAAGCCATCACTGGAGCTCACTAAACTGCTGAGCATATCATCCAGGAAAATATTAAACAACACTGGCAACAGCATCTGCCCTGTCATATACCTCAGCTAATTGAAAAGACATTGCTAAAATTTCTCTGAAACTTGACCACAACCTTTAGGTTCCTATACTACATGTATAGAGGTAGCCAGTTGTCAATATTAATTTTTCCCCACAATTAAAAAAAAAGGCCTTGATGCCAAATTGAGTCAAAGCATTTCTCTGCATCAAGACTACAAACAAAAACAGGGGTGCCAGAATTGGAGAAATACCCGAATATATCATGCAGAAAGGAAGCAGCTGCAGGCATGCCCCTTCCTTCCCGGAAGCCAAATTGATTATGATGTACTGTATCCTCTGGGATAAGCAATCTCTCTAACATTTTTGAAAGGGTTGTACTCAAAGTGACAGGTCTGAAATTATTCAACTCATTTGGGTCAAAGGTGGGCTTCTTAATCACAGGTACAATAATACCCATCAAAAAAGACTCGGGTAAAACATGCCAGTTAATAATGGCCGTGAAAACATCTAGCCAATAAACTCCCTTAAAATGGCAGAGTCGGCGTACAGTAAATGCTCAGCTGTGATGCCATCCACCCCAGGGGACGAGTTTCGCTTGAGTTGTTCAAGGAGAGATTCAACCTGGGCAGGACCAATGATAACTTGGCCGCATCTATCCATATGTTCCTGATATATGGCATCAACCTCCTCGGAAACTTGTTTCTGGTCTTCTGTTAAATTACCTTTGTCCCTCATGAGTTCATATAAATGTGTGGCAAAATCATTAGCCCCAATACAGGAATGAACCTTTCTTGATTTTCTGAGCTTATTTATCAGACTCCAAAAGCTATTCCTGTTTCCAACTTTGAGCAAATAATTAAGATTTGCAATAGGCTTACGCATCACACTTTGCACACATTTATGAGAAACCCTGCGGAAGGTCTTCTTAATGTGCTTCCAACACTCAAAAATTACACCTTGCCTTAGCTTGCCATTGTCGACCCAAATACGCCACCAAAACGACTTTTTTCTTCTCAGCTCACTCAGCTCTGGGCACCAATATGTTTTAGGTTTATGCGATCCTTTTGAGATACACCCTGATTCCAGGGCAGAGTCATGAATGGATTCACTCAAGATTCTGGACAAACGTGTGACAAGGTCAAGAGCAGCCTGTCTATTACCAATAGGCATAAGCAGGGGATATGAATGAAGTTTGTCGCTCACAAGCTTACAATAGACGGCGTTTTGTCTTTGTCATTGCACTTTGGGAAGGCTGAGTGAAACTGAGATCACACTGTCATATCTGCATCTTTTACAGCAGCTTTAAACGAATCACATAAACTAATTTCCCACTCAACTCTGACCAGAAGATGGTCACTAACATTGCCACTATCGAGTGGAGAAATTTTACAATTAACAACTTGGTCCCGGAATCTAGCAGGGACCAGAATATGATCAATCCAAGAGTTAATCCCCCCCGCTGTACAAAAATATGTATATTCAGACTCCTGCTTAAACAACAAATCCACTGCTAGAAAATCATTGGAGGCCAGAAAATCATACATAATGCTGCTGTGGACTTTATACCCCTTTCTCTTATACCAGTGGTTCGGCAATTTTACAGACATTGGTAACTGAACATTCATGTCTCCACATATCACAACAGGGACCTGACCACTGTATCCATCAATAAGTTGTTGCAGTGAGTCTAAGGTTTTCATATATAAGGATATTTGATTGGCAGTACCATCAAAAAATGGCATATATATACCCCTGCAACAATTTGCATCAGATTTCCAGATTTGTCCTTCAAACCCACCTCGACAACTCGGTCACTTTCTACCTCAATTTCACAGAAGAAAATTACCATTTTCGGTTTACAAATAACAGACACCCCTCCATAGGGATGCCCCTTATACTCATTGTCATTCAGGTCTTCTGGCATTCCTGACTTAGAAAATATCACTAATTTGGCACCAATATCATTATCACTAGTCTACTATACAGGGCATTACTCAGCGAATCAAGTTCATGAGGTCGTAACCGAGTCTCCTGTAGACACAAAATATCACACCCTTTCAATCGTGAGGTGATATGATCGGCACTTTGTTTTATCCCCTTACAGTTAAATGTCTCACAGGAAACTAAACAATAGTTATCATCAGTCACATTAGACCCAACACAGTGATTACGGCCACCGGCCACAGTTTTATGTAACCTGCCAAACTGACCTCTAAACTATAAATACTAAGGTAGTTGTTGCCATGGATACCCCTCAAAACACTGAATGTGAAGGTCTAAATCTAAATAAAATTTGTAAAAATGTTTCCTGTGGACTGAGAGTCTAGATTTTGGTAGGTTGCATTAAGAAAATGGTCTTGTTTTATTGGAGTAATTATTGTTTAAAGTTTCCGCTCACACAATGGCGGCCATCTTGAATTCTCATAGCCATGGTAACCAAAATGACCAAAATTGGGGTCAAATGCAATCTTTCACTCTCAACAACTATCTGACTAGTTGGAATGAAAACATTCCTTAGTATATGAAAATTGGTCTCCTTGGGGTAGTTACCACCTTAATGAAGGACCTTCTCCCAGGCGACAACGCTGAGAAGCCTTAAAACCGCAGCCCTTTACAGTGTGAGACGGCAAATTTCATCTGAAAATTCTAATGCTGATGCACGAACCAGAGCCGGGAATGGAAAACAATACTCTTGAAATGACTGCACTCACAAATCCATGTAAAAATGGACACAGTTCTTGAATTTGAAAATGATTGCGAGCGCAGGACAAAGTTCATTCCTGACAAATGATCATAAAATACGACTGGCCGAATAACTAGATAATCGGAATCTTCAGGCCAGCTGTTTGAAGGACAGATGAGCAACATTCTGAGATTCTATTGACAAGTAGATTGTCACGCAATGGGCCGTCCGGCAGGATATCTTTCAGCTGAATTTAGCTTAGAAACGTTCGAAAATGGCCAAGATTTTGACTGGAATCATTCGAGTGTCAGAAAACACTAAAGGTAAGTTTGAAGTGATGGTCAGTCAACGCAGAGGAGACAGAGCCTTATACACGTCATATAAATCACTTGTTTTGTAAATTTGCGATTGAGATCAGCACCCCTAAATACACGTAATGCGGTAATTCTCTCCCCAGCTGTTGGAAATATACGGCCATTAATTGGAAATACATGTACGATCAAACTTGCATCTGCCGCCATGCATGAAAAGAAAGTTCTTACCTCTGCACTTTAATTTTGCCACGGCGATTGCGTGATTACGTCACTCACGTTTACAGTCGGCCGATGAATTGTGAGCAGCCCTCCGCCCCGAGTCATACCATTCAATGGAGTTTTGAGAAGCTACGAATTCAACTCGAAACCTTTCGCATTGCAGACTGTAAAGGAGCCTTGTCGGCGTTTCTCTGACTTAACTCGCGGTGTTGTGGTGAATGTTTAAGGGCCAAGCGGCGACTCTTCCGCGGCGGTGCATGGAAACCATCTGGAGAAACGTTGACGGAAAGGTAGGTGTGAGAAAACTGAGTCCGCCTGTCCACTTGTATGGGTTTTAATAATCCCACAATTAAAATCGCGATACGGAGGCTGTAAATCTGGTCCGCAGTTCCGATTACCGCAAGAACGGGTGGAGGGTAGCATGCTTAAGATGATATCGTTTGCATGTCAGAATGAATAAGACCCAAAGTCATGAGTTCTGGCCTTTGAAACTACTGTCTGCATCGGACTGCAACCGGGTGTGAGACATGGCTTGATATCGATGAACGAACGCCGGGGCTTTGTGAGTCATGCTGTAATGGTTGTAACTGGTGTAACTAGTGGGGTTGACCACCGAAAGTTCCGTTTGGACCGTCCGTGATCATATTTGCGATTGCATTCATACTGAAAGTAGGCTGTCAATTGACCGCAGCCCAATTAAACCGGGAAATTGCCAGCTCAGAAAATCGGGAGGCTTGTTGCTAAAATCTGTGTGAGTTCTCCCTTTTTTGATCTGAGAAAATGAACGATTATATAGCTAAAATATAAAATATTGCACCTCCTTAACTGCCTTGGACATGAATCTTGGGACGAACATCTCGGACACCTGTCAGTTCATACGTGTGTGTGCGTGACTGCGTGTATGTGCGTGCGGCATGAGACACGCTCAGAATAGAAAATTAACCGAATACGTGGGCATGTAACACCGTGGTCTTGTTGCGATTAATATGACGTGAATGCAAGTCATTGATTTTTGCTTGTATTTTATTGCAATAGAAATAGTTCCATGCAGTTCTGTATGTAATGATCATCAGGGTATTTATATACAAACTGGATATTCATTGGCTCTGAAGTGAAGCAACATATGGCTAAAATGCTGACTCTTGGCTCTAAATTGAGGGTATTGAAGTTCACATTTGCTGAATCTCGTTGGGATTGCGTTTATAAACGAGAACCCTCATTTATTTGGGACCACGAGGTGGAGTCAGAAAATTCCCACAGCTCCGATCTTCTATAAAGCTGTTGTATGTAGAACTTATTTACTAATCTTTGTCATTTAATGATCAGGCAGTCTGTGATCTGGTGGCTTTACCAGACGCTGGATATATTCACTTACCGTGCTCTTGCAAGCCTAAAAAATGCAGCCATCTTCAGTTCCCTCATTTGCATGGGTCTCTTGCTTTCAGTCTTGTTTTTAGTGGGTGAAATACTCGTTTATATGCATCTTGGTTGGATGGTTAACTTGACCAGTCCTGAAAATACAACTTTTTATGATAAAGGTTGCCAAATATTCTACCCTGTACCATCATGTGGCAAAGAAAGCACGCCCTTCTCAATTTTATGGATTTATGTGTAGCATAAGAATTATCTGATACTCACAAGGTCACAAATTCAGGAAAATCTAACCTGAAGTGACACCGTGCATCACAGATTCCTCATTGTTTACTCAATAACAAGTAAGCCAAAATGGCAGAGTGCACATGACCGTACATTTCAGTTCTGCATCTCGGCCTGGTTTGCTTTTTATTGAGTCTTTTCATGCGTTTCTTGGTCTTCCCGTGACTCGGCCGTGCGACTCCCTTGGACGCCACTGCAGTACACACATTTAATCTTAGAGCTAGCTGCTGAGGGGGCGACTTTGACGTGTCTCCAGTGGACCTTCAGACCCTGACGGCCTATGAGATTTGTCTGTTCTGCCACCTAAGCGTCTGGCCCTCCCCTCGCCCCGCCCACGCACCGGCATGTCCAGGTCATGTCTACAGTCCGTTCCGATCACCCAATGTTGAAATGAGCTTCTCACCACAGTCAGGACCACAAAGACCCCGCCTATACTCTGATGTCACCTCCTCTACTGTAACCATGGTGCTCTTGAATACTTCTGGATCAGCCTTTATATTCTCTCCCTTTCAATTTCCTGTATGAACTAGTCGCCAAGTAGGCGCACACTCAGGCTACCCTTGACCTAGATCTGAAACGGGGACTGACCTCGTGTGTTGCCTCGTTTTCTTGACATGATACCCAAACGCTTCTGGGTAATTTCTAATTCTCGACATAGACAATAGATAGATGGATAGACAGACAGGCAGACAGACTAAATGGTAGACCAATGCTGTTAGTAAAAGCGTAGACTGCAATCTTCGAAGGCTGTATTTTTAGGGGTCGTCACTTACTTTCATCCGCCAAACTAACAGTTAAGGTTGGGGACAAGCCTAAATTTAGGGTTAGGGTTAGGGGTTAGAGTTGGGGTCAGGGGTTTGAGTCAGGGTTAAGGAAACTAGTAACGACTCGCTTATTCCAAAGCTATTTTACAGAGATGAAATGACCTTATGTCAGTTTGGCGGATGGAATTAAGTGACGACCCCTAAAAATGCAGCTTACGAAGGGTGCAGCCTACGCTTCGGGAAACGGCCCTCGACTCGAGCTACCTTACAGGTCTCTTGAGTAATAATGTTCTAGTCCTAAATGTGATATAGGGTGTCTCATTCTTTCTTTAGTTTTCTGTACAACTTGTCTTTTGTTATTGCATTTCATTTATGATTATTTGTGGGCCTCTGTACCTGCTTGGTGATGATTTTTTTTTTTTTTCCTGTGAGTTGCTCCTGTGATCTGTGATCTTCTCCTCCACTACATCTGTCTGCATGAGTACATGGGCTTTGTAATTGTCATACTGTGACTTCCCACTGGCTAAAATCCTTCATAACAAATTCAGGCGAATTTCCAAATGACAGCTTGGGCAGACTTCGCACGTCTGAGTTGGTTGACTAGGCTCATTTCCCAAAGAGAGAGGCTGGAAGACCAGTGGAACATGGGTTCAGAAGTTTGTGTATTTGCTCGTCTCTGTGTGTAGACGTTAACAACACGCACGCACATGCACAATCACACTCGCGCTCATATGTTTGTGAGGTAAACTTGTGAGAACATTGCATGGACTTGCATTCATTCAGTAAAGCCTTCCTGAAACCTAACTGCAACCAAATTATCTCTAACCTGAACTCTAATCCTGACCTTAACCTAACCCCGACTGTCACTGTAACCCAAACTTTAACCAATTAGCCATATTACTCTGTGAGGACCGCCCGAAATGTCTGCAAAACACGTGGTTTTTCAAGAGTTGGTTCTCACAGGTGTAGCCATACAAGCCCACACACACACGCGTACATACACACACGAGTGCACTCAAATATGGCCTCCTGGTATGAGTCTTGTCCACGACGTCTGGAATTGTCCAAAAAAATAAAACAAATGGAGTTATGTGCTTGCAGTACACACATTTTTTATCCGTCCTGTTTTATTCCGGATCATTCCAATTGCTCTTATTGCAGTTGCGCACTGGTGATGGATGTGCACATTCCCTTTTTGATATGTATGTATGCTTGTGCGTGCAACTGTGAAGATGTGCGTAGGCCTGTTTTAGAAAGCCTGCTAGCAAAGAGGCCGGTATTCAATCACATAAGAGCAAAGCAGGTGAATCGTAGCATTTTTTACCGGCTGTAATGTGTGTAGTGAAGGATCGCGCTCCCTGGCTCTTCCAGTGGCAGATGTAATTATGAAAAGTGCTGATTCAGGGCTCCGCTGGTAGGGAACCTCTTGTGAATTCTGCAGGCTGTGTTTCTTTGATTGGCTTTGCTCCGCAGGTGTAAGCGACAGGTATCGATGTGTTTTTCTCCTTAATCTAGCAGAGGCCAAGATTCCTGACCCTTTGCTCGCATTAAACATGCACGACCGGGGAAAGTCATTATTTTTCGATTGTTTTCTCCGTGCGACTAGGCCACCAACTGACTGCTAATCCTGGAATCACAAACTTTTGATGCTGCTATGCAAAATATGGCATGAAATGTCTTTTGAGCCTTAACTTCATTAGTATGGCCAATTAGGTATCAGTGGGGGGTATCATAAGTAAGATCTAATGCTAATAAAGAAATCCCTCTGTCTGCTTACTGAATCAGTATCCGAACTTCTTGAGCTACATTGTAAGATTTTTTTTTTGCTACATGAAATTGGATTAACTTTCCCAATTAGCCTACAAGAGGTAGAAATGGCTAAGCAAGAAGAACACTGCCACACAAAAACATTCAAAAAAGTATTTTTTATGGGCTCTATCCTTTTATTTCTGTCCAAAATGTCTTCATGTTACCTTGTAAGAAAGATTGGAAATTTGGCTTTCTTTTTGAGTATGATTATGAAAAAAAATATTCCATTTTGTAACACATCATGCAAATGATCTGTTATGAATATTGATGAGAGATGGGCGAAAACAAGCAAAAAAATCATTTTCGTGATAGACAGCCACTTGAAATATTGCACCAAAGCTCATCAAAATTGGAAAAAATATACTTCTAAGTGCGTTGATGTCAAACAAGATGACGTCTTCTGCTTCGAGGGGTTGAAATGCCTTGTAGCAGAACATTTCCATGTTTGGGCATCATTGGAAAGAGCTGATTCTCAGCTTTCTTGTAATGAAGTATTCTGATGTAATACAGAAGACGATCGTGGCAGGTGATAACCTTTCTCGCAGGTCTTATCTGACTGGGATTTGGTGTTAAAGTGTTAAAATGGTATTTTCTTTCATTTATTAGTCTGTGCTTATACACTAGCCAGAGTCACAGGCAGTAAATTTGTCACGGAGCTTTGTAAAATTTTGGATGTAGCATTTTGACCAATTACGAAAGCTGATGACTTTAAGATCGGTTAGCATTCTGTCACTGTTGGTACACATCTATTCTCCAACTATTCAGCTACACCACGGAACAGTTTAAATGTAGCGAAATGGCGGGGCTGCTCCATTTAGGTGGTACGCTCTGCTGCAGGGGTGATGGTCTTTGGCCCACGGTCTTTGATCGAATCCAGTCTATAATAGATCTGTCCATATCATTTAGCTCTGTAATTTGAAGCGCCTTTGCTGAATTGCCCAGGGTATTAAGAACATTCGGTCAGTTTTAAAAATTATTTGACTGAATGACCAGAAAATTGCTAGATTGTTTCCATATTTGTTGATTCCATATTTTCAGTCTGATGTTTACAGATATACCCTTTATTTGCAGATATAGTATAAATAGCAGTGGTGGACATTCACTGGGCCAGAAATGTGAAGTTCTGCCATATTTTACCTCCACCCATGAGCTCAGCTACAGGTGACATCACAGATGGGGTCAGCCTCCTGACTGAAGGGCTGTTCTGATTCGCCTGTTTGAGCGGTTACAACAAAACACTGCAGAGGACGTTTTTTCGGAACCTGGTCTGTCCACCCCTGACTGGAGCTCCTACACTGAAAGAGTTGCGACATGAAGCCTCCAGATAATTCGGTCACGGAGCCATTTTGTTTCCATAGCAATGTTGGGCACCATTTTAAGGTAAATTAGTTTTTTTTTTTTTTCATTTTCTCTTTTCTTATGTCTGAACATTTTCCCTTCTTATGTTTGTCAGAACTATCGCTAGCTGGTTTATATTGTATTTCTCCTGACGTTAGTGTTTCCCTTCTGAGAAAAAGAACAAAAAAAACCAACAATTTCCATTGGGCTAAACGGCTCGGTTTCACGCGATGGAAACAAAATGGCTCCTACTCTTGAGTTGTCATGACTCTGTGTAGGGTCTCTGCTTTTGATGTACAGGTGTAGCATGTTTTGCGATAATAGCTGTGGGAGTGACGCTGGGTTATTGTTATTGGGTTATTGGGTTATTGTTTAAATCTGGGGGCTGGAGCTCCAGTCCTGATGAGCTGTAGTGTCTGCAGACTTTTCTGTGCAGTTCTGCACCAGTCAGTGATTAGACTCCAGAAGCCTTGTCCTTAATGCCTTATTTCGCTTCTGATCTGACGGAAATCTGTAAAACATACTTATTTTCATATTTCATATCACTTTGCTGAAAACCGTGAGCACCATTGGACAGCGACACTTTTTTTTTTTTTTTTTTTTTTTTTTTGGCTGACCAAGTAGATGGGCCAGGTCACGCGGTGAAAATGGCAAAAAACTGGTCGGTAACGGAGTCACTCCGTTACCGACCAGTTTTTTGCCATTTTAACCCAAAATAAATTAAATGACCAAAATGAGCTATTTTGTTTTTTTGAAGTGCGAGGGAAGACCTACACAAAGCCGTTTAAATTGTAGTACTATCTTACTTAGTTCTAGAGCTATGATACAAAATACACCAATTTTGTAACTCCGTTACCGCGTGACCTGGCCCAGATGACTCAGCCAATCATCGGATCTGAATGAAATTGAAGGTGCATTTTTCATGCTCAAGAGGAAACTGACGGAAAGGAGTCCTGGAGCAAGCAGGAAGTGAAGATGGCCGCAGCACAGGCCTGGCAGAGCATCACCAGGGATGGTTTCCAGTGTCTGTTGGCGTCTGTGTTTGGTAGACCTCAAGCTGTCATTGACTGCAGAGGAGATGTGATCAAATATTAAAAATCCACCCAGCCATCCGTTATGTAAACGACTTCCTCCTCATCAGGGCTGTGCGGAGCTGGAGTCTAGAGCAGCTGACAGTGGACATCAGGCAGGAACACACCTTGGACGGCTCGTCAATCCATCACAGGACGCACACACCGTTCACTCACACACTCATACCGACAAACAATTTAGAGTCTCCATTTATTATGATTCGCTTGTCTTTGGACTGTGGGAGGAGACCAGAGTACCCGGAGGAGCACATGCAAACACGCGTGTAAACCCCATGCAGAAAGGCCCCAGGCTGGATTGGAGGCCACGGCCCTCTTGCTGTGACACAGCAGTGGATGAAGGGCTGTAATGTACGTGGACAGCTCTGCAATCCATCACAGGGCTCACGCACACCTATTGGCGATTTACAGTTTGCAGTAAACCCAGCGTGCATGACTTTGGGCTGCGGGAGGAAACCGTGCTAATTCCTCGCTGACAGGCCTCAGGACCGGATTCAACCCCACAGCCTCCTTTCTGTGAGGTGGAACTGCTATCTACTGCGCCACCATACCCCCCAGTGTTAAAAGTACTCCAACCACATTATCATGTAGAAAATGGGGGCCAAATGCTGTCATTTCTAACTGATGTCCGATATCAATGAAAACGCCCTCAAGTGAAAGCGAACAGTCTGTACTGCAGCCTCACTGTCATTGAATTCTTTCAGACTCAAAGTGCTTGAGCACAGGATCAATTTTTTTATTAAAATTCAGTCACTGTCCAATGAATTATGGTGCTTCACAGCATGTTCTGCCAGGCTTTATTCTTCTTCTCTGTTTTTGGCATTCTCTCTCTCTCATCGGGGGCTGTGGTTTTGCCAGTGCGGGGTTTGTTCTGCGCTATAGCCAGGGTGTCATTCAAATCATATTTCTCTCATGAATGCTTCTCTTCCTTGCTTGCGCTTGATTCAGGAGTCAGTCAAGGTCCGCCATCTTTGAGGAGATTCCAGTTCACTAAATGGCTTCAGAGAGGCGTGAATTAGAGAAGTTTCCCATTACAACAGAAATATGATAAAATCAGAAAGGAGGAAAGAGACTATTCTCAGCGGCAGTATTTTTTTTCCCCGGAATATGTGTCTTCTCAGTGATTGACCATCTGCCACGCCTGTGAATGCCATCGCTTTGAACTGATGTTTGAAGGAACAAGTATATTCTGTTCAACTAATTCCTTTTTTGAGCAACTGAATTTCCATGGCAGATTGCATTAGTTTTCCCTTATTAAAATGGCTGGGCCACACACCACCCCCTCCCACCCTCGGACACCCAAGACAAACCCGTAGCACAAAGGTCCAGGCACAGTTCTGCACTAATCCAAAAATCGGTCTGCTCTTACGACAGCTGCATTCATGCTGGTGTGCCGGGGAAGTTTCTGTGTCCTCGTAAAGAAAGATTTAGGTCTCCTCTCTCTGTTAGTGTTGTCTTTACGTCCTTATTTCTTATCGTGACATTGGGGAAGATGGTGGCTCTGTTCCTCGCTGAGATTAATGGATGTTGACACAGAGGCCCCAGCCCTGCCGGAGTCTGGAGTGAGTTAGGCCGAGCCGCGCAATGAGTGGGCGTGGATCCGCACGAAGTCTCCGAGCGACAGAAAATACGATGAAGCGCGCAGGATGCGAGCCAGGAGGTGCACTGATAGGAGGACGGAGAGAAGAGACTGCAAGACGTCAGGGAAAATGAAGGAATGACCAGCGTAAAAGTGATGACCGTAACTTCTCACGCTGTCCCAGAGTAAACGAGTGTAGTAGTGCCTTTCATGACTCATCACTAACGCTGCTCCTCGTGGGCTGTGTTTTTAATCTCCGCAACTTTGCCGTGGTTAGCAGACAGGCATTTTTACGATACTTTAGAAGCACTAGCGGCCCTTATATTGCATCTCCTGCCAGCAGCCCCCAGAAATCATCGTGGTCTCCGCTGTTTCACCGTAATGGATGTGGTTTTGGCAGCTCACACCATTTCTCTGAGGGGCCTCCACCAATGATCAGAGTTGTAAGAATCTCAAATGCGTTTGCTGCTTTCCTAGTGCTTAGCAGTGCATTGCTTGGCTCCCATGCTAATGTCTGGTACCAGCTAGCTATTGTTAATAAAATTCCTATTTTTGACATATTTTCTGTCTGGTTTTCCTATTTTATTCCTATTTTTCAAAAAGCATATTCCTATTTTCCTACTTTTCTGAGGGCAGTTGGTTGTTGACACCTTGGCCCTCTAATCACTTATTTTCGATCTCTGACATGCCATAAAGACATCGGCCTGATGGCATAATTGCCTGTCTCCTTTTTTAAGGTTTTTTCAATTTTTAAAAAAACTATTATTTAAGTGGATGGATTTTTTTTTTAAGGTTTTGAGAAAAAAAGGAAAAAACACTTTTTTTTTTTTTTTTTTTGCCAGCACGAACGAATAGGCAGCCAATATCTCAATTTGGCAAAAACATGACTTGGGCAATTATGCCATGAGGCTAACGAAGAGTTAAAATGTGTGATGGGTCTGTGCAGGCTGTTGAATGGTCTCCCAGGGCTAACTTAGGAGGAGTTATGACTTCTCTGCTCAGTTTGGTGTTTGGGTACAGTCGAGGGCCTCTGTTTTATTTATATTTATTTCTGTTGTCGAGGGAGCCGCAGTCCCTATAGAGTCCCGCTGAGGCAGAGTTTGTGCTCTGGGAAGGGGGGTGGCTGGGGGGCATTTCTCTCCTTACCACCCCATTCGTCTTCTCCTGCCGAAACCCAACAGCCAGCCTGTGTCCCGAACTCTACAGGCCCATCTACAGGGTCCCCCCCAAAAAAACCGAATGCATGGAATGCATGCGTCCCCTCACTCGTAACGCGGAAACGCACGGCTCATTGGCACAGTGTATGCTTGCAAAATGCACACGAGCTTTATCTGCTCACAGACTCTAGACCAGGGCTGTTCAACATTATCCTGCAAGGGCCGGTGTGGGTGCAGGCTTTCATTCCAACCCAAGCACTTACACACCTGATACAACTAATCAAGCTCTTTAGCAAGGACTCTTGGGGTTGATTAGTAGTGTCAGGTGTGTAAGTGCTTGGTTGGAATGAAAGCCTGCACCCACACTGGCCCTTTCTGGACACGGTTGAATAGCCCTGCTCTACACTGCCTACTGGGAATCCACTCTAGGAATCAGTCATTATACAATACAGTCTGTAAGTAGGGCTGGGCGATATGGACAAAATCGCATATTGATTTTTGTGATATTGTTGTGGTGATATTGTAGGAATAAATATTTGTGCTTGCTTTCACAAAGTATTTACACAGTGAGACGCATAATGTTTGAATATGCCTTTGATGCCATTGAATGCTGTGTGTCCACAAAAATACCATATTTTCAAAAATTTATTTTGAGAAAATAAAGCAGAACACCATCACAAATTTTGGATATGTTAAAAACAGGCATCTAATCTTTCTAAAACAGTCAATTTGATGTTGGTGGATGGTGTCATTTTTTTGGTATAAAATGTTAAAAATAGCACAAATTTTTTTTTTTCATTTTCAAGCGTTAATATTTTCTTGATTATTCATTAAGAGACGGGCAGAATTAGAATACAAAATACACAACATATATGGGAAGCTGTATGTGCAATACCAAATCCCTGTCTTTGAAATCAGGCTTTTTACAGTCCTTCAAATATGCTACCGCAGAGCACAGAGTAAAATTTTTGAGCAAATTTAAGCACCCAGAAATATATGATGAACTAAAAGGACACCTTTATAAGTCAATATTCCTCAAGTTATAGTAGCACCCCTGAAAATTTGAAGGACTTGGCTGAAATACTTTTCTAGATACAGCCATGTGAAAGTGGCTCCTCAGAAATCGCTGTTCAAAAAGGGCCGGAACTTAGTTGCAAAAATATTTTTTTATCACAAAACTGTTAGGAGTTGAGAGCTAAAATTTGGGATTTTTTTCCATTAGGCGGTGTATGCACCCGCTGGAATTTTTTTAGCCAAATCTGAGATGGTCATTTGGGAAGTTTCTCGGACATTTGACATGGAATAACCCATATATCCAACATCTCATGCGGTATCTTGTATTGTGATATTGATATAATATCAATATATTGTCCGATCCTATCTTTATGTACTGTATTTGGGCAGTGAGATTGTTTGAAGAAAAGCTGTGATTCCTTAATGTTTCGCGCAAAGTGAATGTAAATACTTGTTAATCAAAGCTGAAGGTCTACAGTGTACTGGAATACCATACGGAGACATAAACTGTGGCGCTGTCCAAATACTTACGGACTGCACTGTATCTCTCGCTTTCACGTGTTCAGTTTTGCATTCGTGACTGTAGTTGTGAATGAAAAATCGTCTTGTCTGGTATTCTTGGGCGTCATCCAAGAACAAGGGAATGACCCTCCAGTTTAGGCCACAGGATGCAGCATTTAAACCGACACAGCTGGCCCTAATCTCGCCCGGGTTCTGCCGCTAATCAAGAAAAACGGGCTTGTGGTTTCAGCTCCGTGTATAATTATACCTGCGTTAATGGCTGATCCCTAACCCCTGACCCCGTCCTCTCGCTTGGGTCACAGAAACCCTCAGTGCAGGGCTTCCATAGGAGGCGTTAAAGTCGAATGAAAATTATTTCTTTTACATCCCTAAATATTTACTGTCAAGAGTAGGTGTTGCTTGATGCTTTTAGTGGCCATTAAATGAGAGGTGTCTGACCATATAACTGTCGTGCAAAGTCTGTGTAATCTCTGTTACACAACCAGTAATTGGCAGGCACTTATCCTCCATAACATGGGACTGAACATTCCTATGCATTCCTTTTAAACAGCTGGATATAGTTTGTACCGATGCAGCAGTCAGTAGCCCAGCACCGTGGTCGTAAAATCACAGTCTTCGAGTAGCAGAACTGCCGGTTTTCTATCGTCCGTTTACCTGGGAGTCAGGAGGTGTAAAGACAGTCTGGCTGATTAGAGGCACTCAGTGTTCATTTATCTACCTGGGATAAAAGAAAATCTGGGATGGATTTGGATTTGAGTTCCAGTTTGAGGATCCCTGGCCTAGCAGTTAGGGTGTGTGATGGGGAGTCCGTGGACTAGTGGTTCAAATGCCAGTGTTGCCATAGTGAGAGCAGTTCTGGGGTGCGTTTCCCAAAATCACAGATGCTAACTTACGTAGTTGGGCTCATTGACTGTGAATGGACGAACTATGTAAGTTGCTAACTAATTTAGGAACTTGCATAGCTCGTCCATTCACAGTCAATTGGTCCAACTATGTAAGTTAGCATCAGTGATTTCTGGAAACACATCTCTGCATTTTGGGCTCCTGAGCAAGAGACGCACTGGGCTCTGTAACCCCTTGTTATTTCAAGGGGTTTAGCTTCTGCTTAGTCTAACCGGCTAAGATGTTTTGGGAAACAGTGTCCGGTAAATAACTATGATGTATTGAAGATGCATTACAGAATGTGATAAAGCATCCCTCTCAATTTCACATTGAAGGTATCCTACTGGAATCAAACCAGCTTTTTATTTACAAGCAGAATTCCCAAATCATTATGCCATGCTATCACTTAAAGAAAGGGCAATTTTTGGCGGTGGGTCCACGGCAAATCT
Source organism: Gymnothorax javanicus (assembly GCA_029692085.1). Classification (NCBI taxonomy): domain Eukaryota; kingdom Metazoa; phylum Chordata; class Actinopteri; order Anguilliformes; family Muraenidae; genus Gymnothorax; species Gymnothorax javanicus. The sequence goes on along the minus strand of CM056199.1, from coordinate 942,814 downwards.
AGGCCACAATACTTTGGGATTATGGTTTGGGAAGCCCATCTTGCCCTGCTTTCAAGCAATGTCTGGAAGTTTGTTTTCACAAAGTCAGGAAGGGTCATTCCATGTCAAAACAGCCAATATTGAGGTGCCTTGTACATGACATCTCTCAGATTTTACTTTTAACTTCATCCAAAAGTACTTTATGGTACCAAACAAAAGAATCCCAAGTTTCATGTCAGTATCTCTGACGGTTTTCGTGTGAAAATTTCTTGAAATTCGGGTGAAATGCCCCTTTTTGACTTGCGTGAATTGGTCATTTCGTTTTGTAGCATTTTGGAAGGACCATAACTTCTCACGTAATAGAGACAGGAAGCTGAAATTTCATTTGCTGGTGCATTCTGGCCCATATATCAGGATTCTGCAGCCTGAATCACCATGAGAAATCAGAGGGGTGAGAGGAGGGCCCCCAAAATCCAAATTTTTTTTTAAGGCGGCAAGTGATTTTTCTCTTTTTGGGGGTCCCTAGGATTCAGTTCAATGAATGTTAATGTTCGAAATGTGTTTCTCCCTCATATTTGGGAACTTTCCCACCACCAAACTAAGTTTTAGGATAATAGTACCATTAGTGGGGGACTTGTGGGTGTCAGAGAACCACTTTGGACCAGAATGATCCTCTCAGACCCTGGACTTCACTACGGAGTTTTCACTACGAAGGGAAGTGGCTTCACAGAGTGTAGTGCATAGGGATTAATTTTACGAAATTAAATGCAGCCAGATTGTCATGTTCAGGAGGACCTTCTGTGGATGGAATACTGTTAATCTGGCACCACTCGAAAGCAGGGCTGGAGTGCTCACTGGGCGATGCCTTACCCTCTTCTTCCAGGTTTGATTGGATCGGTGGCAGCTGAAGGGGTGGGGCAATGGGCGACGAGGAGGGGCACTTCTACAGTGTCCAGGTGGATGACTCCACCTTCACCGTCCTGAGGCGATACCAGCAGCTCCGCCCGATTGGCTCAGGCGCCCAGGGCATCGTCTGGTAAGCAACCCCATTGGCTACAACCACCCCATTTAAGTGACCCCATTGGCTGCAAAGGTAACCATTCAAACTTGCCAGCTGGTCCACCACATTTGGCCTGCTTGTTTAATTGAGTTCTAATAATGCCAACTTTCTTTATTTTTTACTTATTCTTCATAGTGACTGCATGTATGAAAATGTTCACCGAGGTAATAAACCACTAACCATAAATAAAATTATCATTATGGTGCATTCTGTGTAATATACTTGGAATAATATTTTATCATTGTTGTTTGTTTATCTGTTCATAACTAAGTGGAGCTCAACATTGAATTAGAGGCATTTAGCAGATACTCTTACCCCGAGCGAAATACAACACAAAAAAGTTCTGAGAACCCAAGAGGAGAATCTGGATACCAGACGCCATAGTTTTGTGTGTTGTACAAAAGGCATCAATATAATAACCTTACTGATATGCAGTAATCCGTGTACTAAAAATGAGGACAGCTAATATCAGTCCAATTATAAAATGAGGAAAACTGTTTGAATCCATTTTTTCCTCAATCGGTCGGCCAATCAGTCTGAAACTGCATTAAGGCATTTAGCAGTTTAGACTGGGACTGACAACGTTGACCTTTTCCGTTTTCTCAAAGGAGGTTTTGCAGGGTATAGGCAAATTTGCCCACGGCCCAATTTGAACCATCTTCTGGTTATATGTACCTACTTGTGGGACTGTCCATAAAATAGATTTAAAATGTGAAATTTGCATACAGGAAGTGACCTGTGACCTATTTAGTGATTTCAAGATTTTTGTGGGACAAGGCCTCGAAAAGTTCATAATTGAACCCAAAAATGATTGTTCTGAAAAACCAGATGATTGTTCTGAAAAACCAGAGGCAGCTGCATCCGTGCGTGCAGACTTGTTTTAATGTAATTAATCTGATGCGAAGATCTGGTTTTGCGAATGGCCCGTGTGCTGCCCGCCCCTCTCTCCTGCGACAGCTCGGCCCTGGACGCGGTTCTGGGCATTCCTGTCGCCGTGAAGAAGCTCAGCCGGCCCTTCCAGAACCAGACTCACGCCAAACGGGCCTACAGGGAGCTGGTGCTGCTGAAGTGTGTGAACCATAAGAACGTGAGCTGCTCGGCGCCGTGAATATACATCCCCCCAACACATCAGCACCAGCATGATGGACCTCCTCTACTCTTGACCTTTAACCCTTTGTTCTCTGTCTCTGCTACACTGCTCTCTCTCTGTACCGCTATCCACATTCTAGTGGATTAGTTTTGTTGCAGCTATTGTTCGCCAACTAATGTTGAGCAACTTGACTAGCTTAAGTTAGCCAGCTAATTATTCATTTAAATGGCAGTCTATCTAATGTGCTGACGCTAGGGTGGAGCGTAGCTATTACCTTTCCTGATGAGTTTTAATTCTACGACACTACTCTTTACAGTTGCAGTAAGGGTTGGACACGAAGGAGCAGAGAGCACCAAAAAATGCCCCTGAAAGTACAAATAGGCCCATCATCTCTTTAACTCTTTCCTTATGGCCCTGCCTTATCCTGATCAAATATAACTGGTCAGATAGATAAGAATGCGGTAATTTTGATAAACTTTTTTTTTTTTTTTTTTTTACATCTAATTACTTTGTATTATACATCTAAAGAAAGCTGAGAATTTGTTCTTTTCGATGATACCAAATATGGAAATGTTAGGCCATCGTCGCAATAGTTCAGCTCTTCGAGCACATGACGCCATTTTCTTGAAAGATCCTTTGTCTCCGATAACTTGTACGCAGTGAACGTTTTATGCTTTGTAACCCGTTTTGTTTTCGTTCATCATCACTCGAAAAACGGCGATTAAAATGATGGAAAGTGACGCCGAAATGGTATCGGTTATGGATTGTGAGGAAGCGTTGGGCCTAAATAGTTGCTCAGAAGAGTTTTCTAGTGAAAATTCGGAATGGAGTGATGGTTCGTCAGACCTTCAACAACTTAAGACATCAAAGATAAAATGTTTTAATGAAGTTTTTAATGTGGCAGTATTTTTCCTTACCATTTTGTCCACATGTAGGCCAGTTGGGAAGGAGTTAAAGATCATTACATTCCAAAAGCTGTGCGCTGCTCCCAGAGAGTATTCTCTGAAGATGTGAAGCAGTTGCAGCCAAATTACTGAAAACACCACCTGCTTCCTGGTGACTGTGGGCTCTTTCCAGTGGCAGATTTCTGTCCCCCTGCTTCCCATGAAGCTGAAATGTTATTTAGTCATTTCATCCCCTTTCCTTTCTGAGATGCCGGTTGGAGCAAAAATGTGAATTTCGTACCTTGGTTAACGCTGTGTCCTGGTAATTGCTGGATTGCGAACAGTCGCGCTGACTCTGTGTGTGTGTGTCTGTGTCTGTGTCTGTGTGTGTAATCTTGTTAATCACCGCGCTCTCGTCTCTCGTCCAGATCATCAGGTTACTGAATGTCTTCACGCCTCAGCAATCGTTGGAGGAGTTCCAGGACCTGTGAGTGCCCCTCCAGTCTTTCTAGGTTTGGGGTGTTTTTTTTGGGGGGTGTTGAACCTTGAGGCTTTGAGGCTCACCCCGGCTTCCCTCCTGTTACTCAGGTACCTGGTGATGGAGCTGATGGACGCCAGCCTGTGTCAGGTGATCCACATGGACCTGGATCACGAGAGGATGTCCTACCTGCTCTACCAGATCCTGTGTGGGATTCTACATCTACACTCAGCTGGGATCATCCACAGGGTCAGTGCAGGATCCCAATGGCCACTCTTTTATTTGGGCCTGAAAGGTCATTCCATGTCAAATGTCTTTTTCAAGAAACGTCCCACTTGACCATCTCAGATTTGGCTGAAAAAATTCCAGTGGGTGCGTACACCTTCTAATTGGATAAATCCAAAATTTTTGCTCTCAACTCCTAATAGTTCTCTCATAAAAAAATATCTTTGCAACTAAGTTCCGGCCCTTTTTGAAAAGTGATTTCTTAGGAGCCACTTTCACATGGCTATATCTCGAAAAGTATTTCGGCCAAGTCCTTCAAATTTTCAGGGGTGAAAATCTGCTACCATAACTTGAGGAATATGGACTTATAAAGGTGTCCCTTTAGTTCATCATATAATTCTGGGTGCTTAAAGTTGCTCGAAAATTTTACTCTGTGCTCTGTGGTAGCATATTTGAAGGACTGTAAAAAGCCTAATTTCAAAGACAGGGATTTGGTATTGCACATACAGCTTCCCATATATGTTGTGTATTTTGTATTCTAATTCTGCCCCTCTCTTATGAATAATCTAGAAAATATTAAGGCTTGAAAATGAAAAAAAAAAAAAAAAATTTGTGCTATTTTTAACAATTTATACCAAAAAAAGGACACCATCCAACAACATCTAATTGGCAGTTTGAGAAAGATTAGATGCCTGTTATTAACATATCCATAATTTTGATGGTGTTCTGCTTTATTTTTGAAAATATGGTATTTTTGTGGACACGCAGCATTTAATGGCATCAAAGGCATATTCAAACATTATTTCATAAAATGCACAAAGTTAATGATAGAAAGCTCAAACTCAACAAAATGCTTTATTTCATAAATGCTAACTTACACTTGAAAAATAACCCATATACAGTATTTAGATATTGAAATATTACAACCTTAACAGGGCCAAAAATTCTACAATAATTAATTATCTAATACAATATAGCTATCTTACAGAGGATGTGTTAAGAATGCCATTTTATTTGATCACAGATTAAATGATTTATCATATATATACTCTTTGTGTTATTTATTTATTAATAAATCAACCTATAAAATAAAACAAAATTAATTATAACATTTTTTTAAGCTGTAAGTTTAGAAACCTGTTCGGTCATGCAGAAGCTATAGCTTGTCTGAACAGTTCATGCATCCGCACGGCCCAGCAAAAAGTTTTTTCTGGCCCAGGAGGGAAGTCCTATGCTGGGTATCTGTGCAACACATCATTGCCAAGATTGAAGTTCCAAGCACTACAACTGGGAGTAGATATGCACTCAAGGAGCAGGACACCAAAGTAGCTGAAAACTTCATGAAAGAGTTCAAATAATTTGTGTATTTTCTGTGCTAACTGCCATCAACTGGTCATTTAAAATATTTCATTATTTACAATTCTGCAGGACTGTCAAAAACTCTTTTTAACACAGGTTATTACTAATTGAAGCATACAGGTTAATTTTTTCTACTTGGATGTAAATGTTCATTGATACAATAATTTTAAGTAATGATTTGTCATAAGTTTGATCTTCCACTGGGGACTACAGTATTTCAGTACAGTACAGTAGGGACTACAGTATTTCAATATATATCTGAAAACTGTGTATGGGTTATTATTCAAGTGCAAGTTAACATTTATGAAATTAAGCATTTTGTTGAGTTTGAGCTTTCTATCGTTAACTATGTGCAGTTTATAAAATAATGTTTGAATATGCCTTCGATGCCATTAAATGCTGTGCCTCCGCAAAAATACCATATTTTCAAAAATTTATTTTGAGAAAATGAAGCAGAAAACCATCACAAATTTTGGATATGTTAATAACGGGCATCTAATCTTTCGAAAAAAGTCAATTTGATGTTGGTGGATGGTGACATTTTTTTGGTATAAAATGTTAAAAATAGCACAAAATATATTTTTTTTTCATTTTCAAGCCTTACTATTTTCTAGATTATTCATAGGAGAGGCCAGAATTAGAATACAAAATACACAACATATATGGGAAGCTGTATGTGCAATACCAAATCCCTGTCTTTAAAATTAGGCTTTTTAGAGTCCTTCAAACATGCTACTGCAGAGCGCAGGGTAAAATTTTTGAGCAGCTTTCAGCACCCAGAAATATATAATAAACTAAAGGGACACCTTTAGAAGTCCATATTCCTAAAGTTATAGAAGCAGATTTCACCCCTGAAAATTTGAAGGACTTAGCTGAAATACTTTTCTAGATATAGCCATGTGAAAGTGGCTCCTCAGAAATCGCTGTTGAAAAAAGGCCGGAACTTAGTTGCAAAAATATTTTTTAATGAGAAAACTATTAGGAGCTGAGAGCTAAAATTTTGGATTTCTCCTGATTAGGAGGTGTAATGCACCTGCTGGAATTTTTTCGGCCAAATTTGAGATGGTCAAGTGGGAGCCATTCGGACATTTGACATGGAATGACCCTGAAGAGGATCACAGGTCCATCCATAGACTGTATAAAAAGATGGACGAAGCTACTGTGACATCACCCATTGGTTTCAGCGTACCATAAAGGAATCCTTGATTTTGGCAATTTGAATTGCGCCATGTTGTCATTTTTAAACCGGATGTGATTTTTATTGGACGAGAGCGTGTATTGAAGATCTGGGGAGGATTGTGGCTCTGGATCTGACCGTATCGGACGAGGACCAGAGGATAGCCACGCCCCTAAAGCATATTCTGGCTTTATCCTTTATTCTAGTCTATATGGGACAATAATTTACAAAAATGAACATCATGATATTTCGAAGGAGACTTGAAACTTGCTATAGCTACCATACAATAATGTGAAAAATCATTATTTAAATGAAAAATCAGGTGGGAAAGTAGGGTAATTTTCTCATAGACTTCTATAGCATTGAACTTCTTTCTGCAACCACCGGCGTCCGCCATCTGCTGGCCATTAAATAGAATGCCATTTTTACGGAACTTTTTCAGACCAGGTGCTGGCATCTTTTTTATACAGTCTTGGGTCCACCAGGCTGTTGCTTACTTCATCTTTTTATTGCCCCACAGCCCTTTATGGGTCCATCAGTGCTGTTGGGGGCTTTCTTTCCAAAGATCGCCATATTTCTATTGCCCCAGAAGCCCTTTGGCATGGGTTCTGATAGGTGTGCAATGTTGGTCAATAGTGGATTTGACCTTTGACCTTGGCACAGTGACCTTGAACTTGAAAAAATTTTGCCTGGGCCATATTTCTAGAAGTATTGACCACAGCAAGCTTAAAATTTGGCATGGAGGTTCTTTGTGAGGGTATGTGTGCAGCACAAGGGTCATTAGTGGATTTGACCTTTGACCTTGGCATAGTGACCTTGCGGTTTATTAATAATTAGTTAAGGGCTGCGGGGTTCTCTCAGCGCTCAGCGTTGGCTTGTTTTGTTGGTCTTGACAAGCTTAACCCCATAAAACCTACACACCCATATATGGGTCCATGACATGCAATTACTGTATTCAAATCTGTGGAACCTCAGGTCTATTTTGAATTTTAGTGATGATCCCAAATGTTTCTGATGATCCCAAATGCTATGTCTTGCTGAATTACAGGGAAATGTGTCTAAGATTATGTACAAGATCTGGATGTTTTCCATTTGATGTAATGCAGCGGCCATAAAAATATGTTAAACTGGGTTTCTTTCAGTGTATGTGTGATGTAGCTTCAGTGAAGCTCTACAACCAGCAGGTACAGACAGTCTATGTGACGTAGTCTTACAGCATGAGAACCAACTAAAGGTAAAACTTAAGAGAAAAATTAGTTAAGAGTTTATCCACATGCTTACACTGTGGTAGCAGCAATGTTGCAGTTCGAAAATGGTCCTTTTGACCGATTTCCTCTCTCTCATTCTCAGCTTTTGTCGTTTCTCAATAGTATACTGTCCAATAAAACTCAAGAAGTCTTAAAATTGTGTATTTACCTCCGACATGGAGGTTATTCGATCGGTCTTGTTTGTTGGTTTGTTGGTTAGTTAGCAGGATTACGGAAAAACCACTGGCCGGATATTCATGAGACTTGTGAGAGGGGTGCAGTATGGACCGAGGAAGAACACATTAATCGAAATCGCGGGGCGCATACACAATTATTTTTTTTTCACTTTTAACATTGCAGGATGCAGAATTTGGCTGCCAAGGTGAAATACATTTCATAAATCTTAACATCCAGTACATGGTAGTAAAGTTCATTTGTGGTAAAACATAGTCAGTTGTAGAAAGATAGAACTACAGCTGCACTTGCAGATTTGTGTATCATAGGAGAGTAGGCTGTCGGCCTTGTCGGAGATGTGCACTCACAAAACGTCTCTCGTTTTAGCTGAGTTTCCGGGGTTTTAGAGGATATGAGTCTGTTTGTGGTTAACACTCTAGTCTGACCTGTTTCCATGTAGGATCTGAAGCCTAGCAACATTGTGGTGAAGTCGGACTGTACACTAAAGATCCTGGATTTCGGATTGGCCAGGACGGCGTGCACTAACTTCATGATGACCCCGTATGTGGTCACCAGGTACTACAGAGCACCTGAAGTCATTCTGGGAATGAAGTACAAGGAAAACGGTGAGCGACCATTGTCACACTGCTGTCTGTACTCATTTTGTGTGCTGTGTATTGTCTTTGTATAGAGCAGCTCGTAACGTTAGACCTTTATGTGTGCAAAGGGTAGCCATTTTGGCTCCATTCCAGACCCCCACACCCTCATTGGTGGAGCTTTGAGATGAAGCATGACAGCTTGTTTGTGTGATTGAATGTGGCCATGTGAGATTATGTGCTAACCTGTGTGTGTGTGTGTGTGTGTGTGTGTGTGTGTGTTCTGTTCTCAGTGGACATCTGGTCTGTGGGCTGTATAATGGGAGAGATGGTGAAAGGAAGTGTCATCTTTCAGGGCACAGACCGTATCCTTCTACAGCCATCCTTCTCTCTCTCTCTCTATCCATCTCTCTACCCCCCTCTCCCCCTCTCTCTCTCTCTCTCTCTCTCTCTCTCTCTCTCTCTGTGTGTGTGCAGCTCACACTTGCGACTGGCCTTTGAAAATTCCTCTCCTCTTACTTGCCCATTCGTTTCTCTCCTGGAACAAAACATCTTTTTATCGATGACTGATAACTGCTGGGGAAATTCGAGCTTCACTCGCCATCAAGGGGTTCAGCTGGGCACCAGTCACCCTGTCTTTCAGAGGGGCATTTTAGAATTTAGACGCCTTTAGACGGATGTGAGTTTTTTAATTACACTCATCATTAGCCTCCTTGATCTCAGTTGGCCTCTGTTGCAGACGTCTTGTGTGTTTCGCTTCCCTCCCACACCAACGTCTGCACACTCGAGCCGGGTCTTGAGTTCCGTTGCATAATGGCATGATGTGAAATAAGCCAATCAGAATGCTTGTTGTATGATAGTCCTTTTGGGTTTCCCTTGTCAAATATTAATAAACGAAAAAGGCAGCTACAGAAACTCCTAAAAAAACTTGTTGATAATTCTTAATAGAATCAGATCGAAGAAAAAGAAAATATGTGTATATGGAAAAGCCAGCTCGATGTTCCTTCAATTATAAGTTGTGTTCTCTCTGTAAATACTGCTGTATATACCTCAAGGGAACTGTTTGTGTGCTGTACGGGATGATATTGTTTCCTGGAAGAGTTCTCAAGAATGAAAAGCCGACTAGAGGAGAATATAAAGGAAATCAAGCGATTTTACAATGACAGCGACCGGCCCTGACGTCTAATCACCAAAGTGCTGACCAACATGCGCTGCTCTGCAGCTAAAGAACTTGTGCTCAGGAAAACTTCACCACCGAGGAAACCAGGAGAAATTCCTCCTTTAGAACATTTTCAAATTGTTGGTGTTGGTTAGCCTCCGTTGCAGACATCTAATATGGTTCGCTTCCCTCTCACAACAGTATGTGCATATAGCTTCTGAAATTTCAGAGCTCCTCTCTGGTTAGTTGAACACAAAACCCGGCTCGAGTGTACAGATGTTGTTATGGGAGGGAGGCAAACCTCATAAAATGCCTGCAACGGAGGCTAGATCTCAGCTGGGTTGATCAGGATGTTTGTTCTGTATTTTTAAGTGATAGCATAACGAAAATTAACTCTGACTAGAATGGGCCATTCAGCTTAGGAAATCTCCTTACTGTTCTACCACTGAAGTGTGCTTAATGCTTTGTTTAAACTGTTGTTGAACCATCATGGATGTAAATATCTTTTTTTTTTTTTTTTTTTTTTTTTTTTTTTTAGCAATGCCTGTGCGTGCTTGCATGCACATACCATTTTAGTATATGGTTCTGCTTTATTTGTGTATTTGTGTTGTTTTCTGTGTGTTTATAATGTGTATAAATCTGAACATTTTCCTGAGCCCGGTTTGCCGCAGACATTGACCAATGGAATAAGGTGATTGAGATACTGGGCACGCCCTCTGTGGGCTTCATGAGCCGGCTGATGGAGACCGTGAGGAACTACGTCATGAACAAGCCTCAGTATCCTGGAGTCAGCTTCTCCGAGCTTTTTCCCGACTGGGCCTTTCCCAGCGAGTCTGAGCAGGACAAGATCAAGAGTAGGACCACCTCATCCCGCCATCTCTCTCTCTCTTTATCTCTCTTTCGCTTTCTCTCTCGCTCTGTTGCTCTCTTCTGTTCTCCATCTTTCATCTCCTTGCACAATTTTTCAAAGTCGGTCATTCATTTGTTGGAAGCAAGAAGGTAAATGTTAGCGATTTGAAAAAGCCCATATTGGCTCGGTGAGGTGGGCATTTTTATTCATTATGTTTGCTGTAACTGCTTAATGGCTGTAGATTAGGGGTCTTTGACCCTGTTGCTGTAGGGCCACCATCCTGTACATACCATTTCACTCCAACCCTAATTTTAGACATCTGATTTGGCTATTTGGCAGCTTAGCGAGATCTCTAACTGGGGAGCTTGGTTGGAGTGAAAACCTTCAGGATGGTAGCGCTCCAGGAACGTGATTTGAGAACACTGGTTTTGACCGCATTTTCGCGAACAGCTCAGCTTTTAGGCTAATGGACAATATGTTAATTTTTAAAAATGTTGTTAATGTTTTTTTTAATCAGGACGTCCCTTGAGATATTTGTTGATCTCATAACTGCTCTACTTTTCCTACATCCCAGCTCATGACTTAATTTTGATATTACCTGAGGTGCAAATCACTGTTGCAAAAAATTTAATTGGCTGAGACTGTGGGGAAAAAAATCGCTCCACGTTATGCCATGCTGTCAATATTTAGCCAAACTGAATACCAAGTGTCACATAGTGTGCTCCGGATGAAAAAGTTCTGGGAGTGATTGTTGACCAAACCCTCACAGGTTCTAGCCATTGTGCCGTAGCAGTTAAAAAAGCCAATCGGATGCTGGGATACATTGCCAAAAGTATTGAGTTCAAATCCAAGGAGGTGATTCTTTTGTACAACACATTCGTCAGACCACATCTAGAGTATTGTGTACAGTTCTGGGGACCATACTTTAAGAAAGATATAGAGGCTCTAGAGAAAGTTCAGAGAAGAGCCACGAAGCTAATTCCAGGTATAAAAGATGAAAGCTATGAGAAGAGGCTGAAGATCCTTAATCTCTTTAGTCTTAGGAAAAGGAGACTTAGGGGTGATCTGATTGAGGTCTTTAAATATGTTAAAGGGATTAACAAAGTGAATTATGTTGGATTCCTTCGGCCAAGTGTTGTTAGTAGAACTCGGGGTCACAAATGGAAGTTGACCAAAGGTAAATTTAGCACTGATATTCGGAAATATTTCTTCACCCAAAGAGTAATTTCAATGTGGAATAGCTTGCCTGACCATATTATTGAGGCAGAAACCTTGGGAGTTTTCAAGAGCTGGCTTGACTTAAAGCTAGATACCATTGAGTCATTGAGTATCTGAAGTGATACATTCACGATAGTATAGTAGCCTAGTTTGGCTGAACGGCCTGTTCGCGCCACTCATATTATGTTATGTTATATTATGTTATGTAGGTTAAATCAGTGTGTCTCAGCACTTTAGCGAGCTAGCTAAGTGCCACTCTCATAACTAAGTTAACGTTACTTAGCTTGCTAGCTAGTGTGCACGCAGTACCTTTGTATAATCATTATGGAACATTAGTTTGTTGGCTAGCGAGCTTACGTTAACTGGTTACTCAGTTGACTGTGAATTTTGAAATGGTTGCTAGTTCAGACGCAAATGTCTGTGACTTGGTGACTAACTGAATGGCAGAGCGATAGTTAGCTCAATGCTAACATGTAATGGGAATTACCTTTAAGGCGCTGATGGAAATTACATATGTTTTCTATTAAACCACGTGATTCAGTTATGTGATAGGTAACAGAATCTTACACTACAGGTCATGCCGTAACTTTCATATGACATGACCGCTCATGTAAGATCCTCCGTAGCTCTTGTACAAGAGGGACCTGCTGAGACAGCAACACAATAAATGCATGTTAAACAAATAAATCTTGAATTATCCTGGATCTTGAGTTATATTATTGCAATGAATAACAACACAACAAGTCAGGGAGCATAAAATATAGTCGCGAGTTATTTCACAGTGGGAGGGACGACCTCCCTAAATGATACGCTATGGACAGGAAAATCTCATCGCGAATAACAGCTGTGCGGGGCTTTCTAGTGTTAGTACATTAAGTTTGAGTTTGAGGTGTCAGTATTGCCGCTTCGTTTGGGGTGACTCTGCGGCCTTTGATTCTTCTCCCAGCTTGCCAAGCTCGAGACCTGCTTTCCAAAATGCTGGTTATCGACCCAGAAAAGCGAATCTCTGTGCAGGAGGCCCTGAATCACCCCTACATCCACGTGTGGTACGATCCAACTGAGGCAGATGCGGTAAGTTGGGATGTTCCATTGGTCAAGTCCAGGGACTACAAAAGTTACCTGATCAGCGATTTTCGATTTTCGATTTTCATTGAGAGAAGCACAGCAATTGCTGATTTAAATGTGTTATATTCTGAACTTATTAAGAACTACTCTATTCTGTTTTCAGTCTATAGCATTTAACCTGGGTGAAGAGGTGAAAATGAGCTGTTTTTTTTATTGCTTGTTACTTATGGGCCATATTCTGCTGTCAATTTGTATATTTGTAAAGTTGTCTTTTTTTTTTTTTTGATAAAAAGCTCTTGCCGACAGCAGTTTTGAAGGCCTTCGGTAACCTCACCTTTCAGTGCTTGAGTACCTATTCCTCTTGCAGTTTATTTTGCCTGATTAGCAACAGTTGCTAAGACTAATTGGAAGAATAACTGGCCAAGTTGATTTGGATAGCATTATTGTTCACAAGTTATGTGGCCTATTCCTTTGCGAATAAATAATTATGTAAAATATCAATTTGTCTTTTGAATTCTTTGAACTCATGTAGCTCATGAACGGCACAGATTAGCATAAATTAGTTTGCGAGGCTTGTAATTAAAGCCTTTTGCCCGAAAGTTTGGTATTGTTCGATATGCCTAAGGTCTGTCCCTCCATATACAACCCCAATTCTGAAATAGTTGGGACAAAGTGTAAATTGTGAATAAAATCAAAATGCAATGACTTTCTAATCACACCAGCCAGTATTTTTTTCACAATAGAACAGAGATAACATAGCAATTGTTGAAACTGAGAAATTTTACAATTTTATCCACAAAATGAGCTAATTTCAAATTTGATGGCTGCTACAGGTCTCAAAAAAGTTGGGACAGGGGCCTGTTTACCATGGTGTAGCATCCCCTCTTCTTTTTAACACAGAGTGGAGGCGTCTGGGCATTGAGGAGACAAGTTTCTTGAGTTTAGCCATTGGAATTTGATCCCACTCTTGTTTAATACAGGCTTCCAGCTGCTGGAGAGTTTGGGTCACCTTTGACACACTTTTCGTTTAATTATGCGCCAAATATTCTCAATCGGTGAAAGATCAGGACTGCAGGCAGGCCAGTTCAGCACACGGACTCTTCCTCTACGAAGCCATGCTGTTGTAATAGCTGCAGTATGTGGGTTTGCATTGTCCTGCTGAAATACACAAGGCCTTCCCTGGACTAGATGTCATCTGGAGGGGAGCATATGTTGCTCTAAAACCTTTATATACCTTTCAGCATTCATGGTGCTTTTTAAAACATGCAAGTATCCAACACCATGTGCACTAATGCATACCCATACCATCAGAGATGCTGGCTTTTGAACTGAACGCTGATAACAGGAGGGGTGGTCTTTCTCCTCTTTAGCCCGGAGGACACGATGCCCATGATTTCCAACAAGAATTTCAAATTTGGACTCGTCTGACCACAGGACACTTTGCCACTTTGCTACAGTCCATTTTAAATGAGCCTTGGCCCACGGAACACGGTGGCGCTTCTGGATCATGCTCAACAATGGCTTCCTTTTTGCATGATAGAGTTTTAGGAGGCATCTGTGGATGGCACGGCGGACTGTGTTGATAGACAGCGGTTTCTTGAAGTATTACTGGGCCCATTTAGTAATGTCAATGACAGAATCATGCTGGTGAGTGATGCAGTGGCGTCTGAGGGCCCGAAGATCATGGGCATCCAGTAAAGGTCTTTGGCCTTGTCCCTTATGCACAGAGATTTTTCCAGTTTCTCTGAATCCAAATTCAGAGAAAATGTATTCCGAAAATGTATTCCACAATTTTTTTTACGCAAGCCTTCACAGGTTGGAGAGCCTCTGGCCATCTTTACTTCTGAGAGACTCAGCCTCTCTAAGACATCCCTTTTATAGCCAATCATGTTACACATCTGATGCCAGTTAACTTAATTACTTGCTAAATGTTCTTTCAGCTGATTCTCTTATATATTAATTGCTTTTTCAGCCCTCTTTTGCCTGTGTCCCAACTTTTTTGAGACCTGTTGCAGCCAGAAAATTTGAAATAAGCTCATTTTGTGGATAAAAATGTAAAATGTCTCAGTTTCAACATTTTAAATGTTATCTATGTTCTATTGTAAATAACATATTGGCTCATGTGATCTGAAAGTCATTGCATTTTGGTTTTATTCACAAATCACACTTTGTGCCAACTATTTCGCAATTGGGGTTATATATTCTTTTGAATGCTTCTAACATACTGATGAAATCAAGCACCATTTTATGATTAATTACACTGCTGAATAAAATGCTAAAGCAAGGGATGGAAGTCAGTCAATTATAGCCATCTTTACAAAATCACTGTAAATGTAGTCAAGAGGCAATCACTTTGTTATTATCAATTATCATTCATTGTAGGCCATGGATTGGTCTTGATTAATCAGTAAATTAATTGTTTTGATCACGCCAACTGAAACAGGAGCAGCTTAGGAGCGATCATGCGTTAAAAGATGAGGTTACGGAAAGCCATCTAACCCTCTGCCTGTGTTAAAGCTAGTTTTTGTGCAAATGCGTCTAGTATATGACATTAGAACCATGTATATTCTGGTTTTAATCTGGAAGTATGTTGTGCAGCCTCCACCGCAGATCTCTGACAAGCAGCTGGAAGAGAGAGAGCACAGCATTGAGCAGTGGAAAGGTACCCCGCTCTCTTTCAGACCTGTCGCCCTCTAGTGGAGGAATCTTGTTACTGCCATAAACAGAGTCGATGTGTCAGCACGTTCGCAAGAAACATGACCATTTCCACCTCTATAATCTTAAGAAACGGAGCAACTGTGGCTGATATGCGAAATTAGTATTTTGTTAATTTTGGAATAATTAGCCGTTCTTTTTTGTGTCAGAAGAGAAAATATAACATGTTTTGTCCTTTTTGTCTAGAGTTGATCTATAAGGAAGTCTTGGATTGGAAGGAAAGGAACAAGAATGGAGTGATGAAAGAGGAGTATTCCGGTCAGTTCTATTTTGTGTCTATTTTAGCTGTGAGTGAAACTCAGAAGCCTTTAATGAGGCTGTGGGAATTCTCAGCCGCGTGCCTCTGTCGCCCCCTGCAGACGCAGCTGTGAACTGCAGCACCTCTGCCTCCCAGTCGTCCTCTGCTAATGACATCTCGTCCATGTCCACGGAGCAGACCCTGGCCTCGGACACGGACAGCAGCAGCACTGAGGCTCTGACGGGGCCGCTGGAGTAAACACCACGCTCCATCCACCCCTCTCATCCTCCCTCTCCCCCTTTACTTCTCTCTGTCTTTTCTCATTTACTTTACTCATCTGTCCATTCCTACCGCGAGTGAACAAGGCCCCGAGCTAAAGAAGCCACTTCGTGCTTTTATTTGTTTTTTATTTTATTTTTTGCCCTCTCTTTGCACAGTGTTTTTACGAGTGTGTGTGTGTGTGTGTGTGTGTGTGTGTGTGTGTGTACTGTCAATGTTCCTGTGTGTGAGAAGGAGGGACTGAGGGGGATCGAGATAGACAAGGTTTGATGGATTTACCACTCTACATTAACCACAAAAAACCCCAAACAAGAACTCCTCTTTACTCATTCTTTCAACCAATCCGAAGAGCGCACTTTAACCCCTCTGATTGGTCCCCTCCCTCCACTGGAATGCCGCGCTGTTGCAGCAGGCAAGAGCGCACTAAAGATTCCAGGTGAGCTCGGCTCTTTAGCTGAGGGTGGGCAGTAGTCATTTAGCCTTGGTTTCAACCACAGAACAGAGCTGCCGTCACCTCGTTACTGTCTCTCTGCTTGGTTGATTTGCCCAAAATAGCTAAGGTACGCTGCGACAAGGTATTTGTTCCAATGATGTCATGAGTCATGACAGTAAGGCCCATTGCTGTGCACAGTATTACTGAGTAACCCCTCTGCAGCGGCATGGAGATGATGTTTGCTCAGCTGAAAAAGTTGCGCTTTAGGGTGGATCCAAGCTTCTCTTCTTATTAATTTTATTCTCATTTTAAACTGAGATTCTGTCATACGAGTTGACTCTAGCTGACTCCTACCAAATACGATTGTCCTACTTCACATATGCCTGATATTTCGCGTTACGGAGGCACTTGCTGTCGAAAAAATACCCAAACTAAAGCTCAGGAACGTAAACAATGGTACTGCGCCGGGACCCTGTTAACACACAGCTCGATTGTGGCAATTTACCTTGCTTACTTGTATATTAACTGAAAAAATGTTTTCATTGTCAAAAAGAATACATTTAAAATGGGGAACATCTTCAGTGTATTACAAACATTGACACAGAACAAAGTCACTTAATAGCTTAGCTAACAAATATGTACCGTATAGAGCTACGGGAATTCAGAATCTTCAAAAGACATATATTGGCGTTTTATGTCGTCATTAATGTGGATAGGAAAACGAGCAAATTAATGTTTGGTTGGTAATGAGATGTGAAGAAGGGCAGTCGCACACTCGTTGCCACAATGCGATAGTAATTAAATGATAAAATTACCAATGTTTTTGCAGAAGTCTTTATCGGGGCATTGAGGGAGAAGACTTGTATCTGAACCCTTGTTATAATTTTTTAGATGGATTACTGTCGAGTCGTGGCTGCTGGTGTGTGACTGCCCTTCTCATTTGTATTTTTATCATCAGAACCTCCTCAACATTCCTTCTCTCCCCTATCTCAGTTGCGAATTAGGAAACGTAAGAGGGAACCAGTTTAGGCTTATCGTGGCTTTTTAAATGAGGGCTTTTATACCTCTGATAGCATGGCACTGAAAATCCTGGTTTGAAGAGGTTAATTACGCTGCTATGCACAGGCTTCATGGATGTAGATAGGCTTCCATCACAGAGTAAATAAGTGCGTGCTTGATCAGAGCGTGAATGAGGGTGAAAGCACGAGGACCTGGCAACCTGGGGCTTTGCTGCCAGCTACCGGAGAGAGCATGTAATTCGAGCTGCTGCAGTTTCAGTTCTGTGGTGATTTTGCATGCAATCTCCATATCAGCCACTAGATGGAGAGAAATGTGAGATCTTCCTCCTGTTGGAATCTCAGGTGAAAAGATTTTAGACTCACAATATGCGAATTTCTCATCACGTCACTCCTAGCCTCCACGCTGACATTTATTAGCGGTGTTTGTTCCAGACGTCGGATGTCTTATTCATCTTCTCGCAAGCGGTCATCCCTTCATCCGAACATTACTGATGTCGAACAATTGCGAAAACGAAGTGTTAATCTCATGAACTGTTTCTTTTAATCGGTGCTTTGCTGAACGAGTAAAATTTTTTTTTATGTTAAAAAAAGGGGTCTGAATGCGTGTTAACCGAGACGTTGAATGTCCTAATCTGAATGTTGAGGTTGACGTCTTATATGTGAGTGTTTGTCGATTTTTTTACTGAGCAAAAGATGATCAATGGATGAAAAGAAAAGCATTTACTGTATGAATGAATGTGTTTCCTTGGAGGCACTGATTCTACGCATAACGCAAAAAAAAAAAAAAAAAAAAAAAATGTGATTCGCAAAATCACGTCAACTTTAAAGCAAAAAAAAAAAAAAGGAAATCAGACTGTCCTTGATGGTGCACTTTTGTGAATCTTGTTGTATTTTTTTCCGGTCATTCTGAAAGTATGATGTAACACTAAACTATAATGTCAAATGAACTGACATTACCCAGTCTAGTTGTTTATGTGATTTTATGTTGTGCAAATACTTAAAGCATGGAAAGGACATCTGCAAACTTCTCATTAATGTATGAATTAATGAATAATTATACATTTGCAAAGTGCAGGGTAAACATGCGATTAGTTATCGATTTACAAATACATTAGCTCTGTTTTTCATTACATGAAGTTGGAATTAACTAACACAGATTAATGATGTACAGTAGGGCAGCACGATGTAGAGGATAAAGTACATTAAGTAATCAATGAATTCGGTAATGCGATAGAGATGTGCAATACGCTAACTCCAGTATTTATGTGTGAAGTCAGTGCCAACCATTTATAAGCTTAAAATGGAATATATGGGCACATCCAGTAGGTTATGGTCCGGGTTCTTGCTGATAAATACGGTAAATATAAAATCACTCCAGCCTCTCAATGTGGGGAGGGAAATTATTATAACTAGATTAATGCACATTGACGAACTGTTGAGATATTCTTTACTCTGAGGCACAATTTGGCCTTCAGACGTTAGCTGTGTGTACAAACCTGCAGTCTCCATTCTTTAAATAGGACATGAATTCAAATCAATCTATGATTGCAATAATGGCGATATGCTTTATGCAATATTCTCACTTGCGAAATGCAATTTCAACCCGTATATTGTGCAGCCCTAATTTACAGTATACCTGTTCAGTACTTGGTAGTTAAAAGCTGCATTAGTTAATTCCCGTTCATGTAAACCAGGGCTCCTCAAATCACGGTCCGCGAGGGCAGAGAACTGCTGGTTTTTCACCCTCCCTTTACCTGGGAGTCAGGTGAGATGACAATCTGGCCAATCAGCAGCATTAATTGTTCACTTAATTGCCTGGAAGGAAGGAAAACAAGGACTGTATTTGGACTCGAGGGCCGGATTTGGAGAGCCCTGATGCAGACTGTACTGTGAAGTACCCCAAAGAGTGCTCGATGCTTTGGCTAGGGTCCATGCAGCCGCTCGGCGCTGTGCAAACTGCTTATGTCCATATTGCTGTGTAATCTCCTCAGTGCAGGTGGCTGTGATGCACTGATTTGCATTGGGCGCTAGTGCGCTCGCCTCGTGCAAGCTAAATGCTAAGCTGATCCCTGTCTGTCAGACGGTGTTTACATTGGGTATCCGGGGGGACAAGTATCTTCGTCTGATGCCCGGTTGTTCGTTTTATTTGAAAATGTGGTCGGAAAAGAGATTGACTCAACTGATCTAAGATCAGATATGTCTGTGGATATGTGTCTCAAGAGCTGCACTGGGCTCAACAGAGGTCAGTTTCGACAAGCTGTTTTCCTGAATCTCTGTCGTAGAATGTGCTCACTTCCACTTTTTGTTCTTGCCTGAATTCAGAGGGGGGATAAAGTCATGTGACACGAGTGTTTCTCCTTTCGTAGTCGTCTCGCGCTTCCTTTTAATTGTCGCTGCCCCTTAAGTGTGTGTGTGCTCCACGTTCGCCTGGGTTCCTCAAATTCGGGAGAGAGGAAGACCAAAGAATCGGTGAAAGATGCATATCCGTTCCGGAACGGCCCTCAGAGCTTGGAGCAGAACCTGGGAGGGGGAACCCCTTTTTTGGAAGTCAGAACCCAAATGCTGGGACTTTTGTGGGCCTTGGGCCGGGCTGAAGGAATCCGCTGCGTTTTCTGTTGCAGCAGCTCCGCTGTTCTTTTCAAAACTGACAGCTTGGCGACTGTTCAACCTGACATGCATTTTTCATGCCTTAAAACACTGCTGGAGTGTCCATGTCTTTCTCTGTGCGGAAAAACTGGAAAACAACACGTGTGTGTGTGTGTGTGTGTGTGTGTGTGTTGTGTGTGTGTGTTTGTCTGCGTTTGGTTGCCTGTGACAGTAAAATGCCATCAGGTTTTGCCTTCTATTACTGTTACCATTCTTCCTTCATTGAATGCTTATCTTGACCTCTAGTGTTTTTTTTTTTTTTTCACCAACTAGTTGTGAAATCTGACATTGTAATGAGTATTTTCTTGCATTTTGTGTGACATTTGCCTGGGTTTGCACATCTGTGTGTGTGATTGTTCTGCTGTATTGGCTTGTGAAAGCCATTGTGTGTGCATCCAAATGTGTGTGCGAGTATGAATGTGGGCATACTTGCATGTGTGCGTGCGTGTTTGCGTGCGTCAAGTCTCAACTTTACCTTCCTCTTGAACTGCTGCTTTGTAAAATACAGAATATTTACAACCTCTGCATTTAAATCGCCATGTCATTTCTGTTACAAGCAAAACTTGAACCATGTTTTCATAGTCTCAGAGGTCACAACCATAGACTGTATAAAAAGATGGACGAAGCTACCGTGACGTCACCCACTGGTTTCAGCATACCATTTAGGAAGCCTCGATTTTGGCAATTTGAATTGCCCCATGTTGTCATTTTGAAACCGGATGTGATTTCTATTGGACGAGAGCGTGAATTGAAGATCCGGGGAGGAACGTGGCTCTGGATCTGACCGTATCGGACGAGGACCAGAGGATAGCCACGCCCCTAAAGCATATTCTGGCTTTATCCTTTATTCTAGTCTATATGGGACCATAATTTACAAAAATGAACATCATGATATATCAAAGGAGACTTGAAACTTGCTATAGGTACCATAAAATAATGTGAAAAATCATTATTTAAATGAAAAATCAGGTGGGAAAGTAGGGTCATTTTCTCATCGACTTCTATAGCATTGAACTTCTTTCTGCAACCACCAACGTCGCCATCTGCTGGCCATTAAATAGAATGCCATTTTACGGTACTTCCGCATGGGCTTCTTTTTTCAGACCAGGGTGCTGCGTCCATCTTTTTATACAGTCTTTGGTTACAACTGAATGTCCGTGTTGGGCATAACCATCACTAATTCTCTATTGTCAGGGTGTTTGGATCATTCGCTATGGTGGTTGTCCGCACGCTTGGGGTTTGTCTGTTCTTCTAGATCACTAATGAGCTGTATTCATAGATTTAGCTCACGCATTCCCTGCACAGAAGCTAATTCACTGTCAGCACTCTATTTCAATGTAAAATTAGCCTGCTTCTATTAAAAAAGGATTGTGTTTTTTAGGGAGGTAAAGTGATCTGGCCTTAAATACGCCTTTTTGAGAAGGGAAATGACGTGCTACTGGGGGCAGCTTGTGTTTTAATCGGTCTGTGGGTCATGGTTTCCTGTAGAAGGGGATTTGATGATCCAAATAGGGTGCGAGATCAAGCCCAGGGAACGTGTTCTGGGAGAGAGGTTTCTTAGATAACACATTAATGTTTGCTTTTTAACTAAATAAACCATTTCATTCTTAGTATAAATGATAATTTTATTTATTATTAGTAATGAACCACCAGCCATTACAGGATTAAATAAACTCACATATGGTTCATAATTCCGTAATTAGCCAAATTTGGGTATGGGTAAATTTTACACCATCACAAAAAATTGTGACATGCAATTTACTAACGATGATATATGGTCATAAAAATCCGTAACTAATCGTGGCTACTGACTTGTGTACAGTCAAATACTGCTAGTGCTGCTTAATAGTGGTTTATTTATGGTTAATAAGCACACATTAAGGTGTGAGCGACGTGTTACTATGTTTGCATGAGAGCAGGTGTGTGAAGGACTTGGTGAAGGGATGTTTTTTTGGAGATTTCCGGGTTGCTCTTGGATGACTAACATAAAAAGGCTACCTGGAGAGTTGGAGTTTCGCACCGTTAGAAAGGCTAACCATCTCTTCCTGCTTTTAGCATTAAAACGTCTGAGGTCAGCGTAGCCTTCATTTCATGGTGGCAAGTACCGACACAAACACTGTGTAGTATGCAGTAATACCGCTGAGCTGCTGCTCGAGTGTCAGTGCACTATGTGAGTGGAAGTATGCATTGATGTGTGTGTGTGTGTGTGTGTGTGTGTGTGTGTGTGTTTGTGTGTGTGTTTTGTGGCAAAGACTGGGCGCTCCCTCAGTGGACACTTTGGGGTAGAAGCCATCATTGTCACTGTCCTGTTGCTGCGTCTCATTTGCTTTCATTCGAAGCGGTGTGGAGTTTGACAGCAGAAAAAGATGATCATGAATATTGTATGTATGTGTGTTGGGGGGAAAAAAAGAAAACAAATCTGCAAAATAAATGCTTCAAAACAGAGAACAGCTTCAGAGAAAAAATTATTTCTTTGGTCATTTTATTTTAATTAAAGTGGTCGTGTCAGATGTGTGCGTGTGAATCTGTCCGAGAGGCAGTGGGATGCGTCTGTTCTCGGGGATTTTTATGCGTCTCTTCTGAGCAGGGTTCATTGCCTGAAGAGTTGCTCTCATAGACATTTTATTAAAGTCCGTTGCAGAAGCACTGCAGTACTGTATGAGGATTGGCTGGCTGTGTGGACTTGTATATGGATGAACCATTCAGATGACTGAGGGGTTAATGACAATGTGAACCTGATCCTTGAAATGGAAAAAAAGGCCACACTTCCCCATCATGTGACCTCCGAAAGTCTATTTTATCACTGAATTAGCCATTACAAAGGCGCAATCTTCACCGATTGGTTGCATGATTCAGTCCTGTATCCGTATAGCCAATCACATGCTGTCTGCTGAAGTACACTCTTAATTTCACTTCTATCCATTGCGACCATGCAGCAAGGCAAGATACAGTCCTGAGGATGCTGTATTTTGAGTGAGTGAGTGAGTGAGTGAGTGAAATGGAGAGTGGACTAATGTATCTGCACACTTTTGCATATGCTGTGTACCAGAAAATCTACAAAATCATTTACAAAATTTGTAAAGGCAATAATTTTGGCACAGCTCTCCTCCGGCCTTGAAAATTTGTCCTTCATGGTACTTTGGGATGCGGGATATCCAACAGTGAGGTTGCATAGCTCCAGGAAGCAATGAACTCGGCATAACTCCACACCATCGTGGAGACTGCATCCGAGAAAAACCCAGAAAAACAACTCCTCAAAACGGTGAAATCCTGAGTCTGAGCAGATAATGTCGTTTGAGCGATGTGTAGCTCTGTTGTGGCACTCGTAACATCTGTTTCTGTCCTCTGCTCGCTGCCAGTCATTTCCTTTTCACAAGGCAGCCTTGCCAGTTCTGAAGGTATTATTTTCTACACGGCTATCGTCAGCTTCCTTATGGTCTCAATAAATATATAATGTTCTCAATAAATTTTGACTAGCCTGCAGTTGCACCTTTAGTTAGCTTTCCTCTTGTGATGTCACAGGAAATGGGCGGGTGGTTTTGCCACTTGTGATGATGTTTTCAACATCCACGGTCAACCTCACCTCTGTCCGTTTCTGGTTCAAGGGCCTAGGACGTGCGAATCCCTGACTGCATACAGTTTGGCACATTGTTTTGAAAAAAAACCCAACAAATAATTAGCATGTTATCTCACTTGGTTGCCATGTAACTATGGTTTAACTACTAAGGTAGCCAAGAAGTCTATCCACCTGGCGAGCGAGGTCATTTTGTTGGATCCTGAAGCCAGGTGGAATTTTATTCAGTTAGAGACTCTTTTAGTCAGTTGTTCTGTTCATATCAGATTCTACGCTGTCTGCACACATTTCAGTGTCTTAGCTGGTGCAACAGGAACAGTTAACCTTCACTGTAATGAATGAAGCTCCTGTGCATATCGCAGAAGTGTCTTTCTATGGTAGACTTGTAAACTGAAGCTTACAGTGTTGTGGTCACTTCTTCAGCCAGCGGGCTAATGATGGATGAGGTCATTCTTAGTAGATTCTATGTCACTAAGCACATTGTTTACATATATTTAGCATCAGGTTTCTATCCATTAATAGCTGCAAATATCACATGGCCCTTGAACCAAAAAATGGATGCAATGTGGCCAAAAACGTCGTCCCACCTCCCTCCTCGAGAGATCAGAAGCTCTGCGCGATTCGCTCAGCCTTGCGAGTCTGGCTGTTGAGTTCGCCGAAGGTGTCGAAGAACTGTTCCATCTCACGCTGCAGGGCTGTGTTTCGGCGATCAGCGTCGACCCGGGCACGCTCCGCGTTTCGCATCTTTATCTCCGCTATGCTGTACCAACGCCGCTGCTGCTCCAGTCTCGCCCGCAGCCCGGAAACTTCCGTTACCAGCGCCTCGTTCTTCTGCTCCAAGCTAGGGGAGGGCGAAACACACAGCGGCCAGTACGGCTGTCATGACACTGAGAGAAAGACCCTTCAAGTACAGTAAAATACGATGTGTAGCTACACACACTCATTCAACACTGGTTGGGTCATTACGGCTGTTATATGGCAGTAACAACAGCAACGGTCCCCACAAGGATGGCAAAATAGGACATTAACATGTACTAAACATTCAACTGGGCAGCCATTACTACTGTTAAGTGGCAGTTCCAGAATTTACTTGCAAAAATGGTAAAATCAGACATATACATACGCTTATACACACAAAACCACAAAAGATCTAGAAAAGATCTGTGAGATCTGGAAAGTACATGCAGTAACAGTGTACAGAAAGTACACGGTTATCAAATTTGCATGCATTTCACTGTAGTACTATACTGTAAAACTCAAAATGTATTCTGTGACATTTAAGATTGGCATTTATAATTGTGAAGCATATGAGAATATGATTTTTTTTTTTTTTTTTTTTCCAAATTTGCTTTGTGGCAACTTAATTTTGTGGATTTCTGAATACAGTCACAGATTGAAATCTAGAATTTGTAACATGTATTTCTTTAAACAGCTGTCATGGTCTTCAAAAATGTTTTTTCTCTCTCTCTCTCTCTCTCTCACACACACACACACACACACACACACACACGCATAAGACCAATGGCATACAAAGGCAGCAGGATTATCTCATTGTTTCCCTGACAGTTTTGCCTAACACCTCCTATCTCATGGAACCGTTTATAAATAATTTCCTGACATATTACACACATGCATAGCTGTTTGCCCTACGGGCTCAGGGCTGTACTCCTGTAACACTAGTCTCTCGCTACATCACTGCAGCCAAGGGGCTCCACACCGTCTCATGGGATTAACAGGTGATGTGGTGGTTTTCAGCGCATGGGCAGTTAGCCACTGCCAGTGATGTGCCGTCGGAGGTCAGTTAGGGAGGCAGAATCCTCAACGTTAAACAAACGATAACTTTATTACTTTGCTTGATTATCAATCTGAGGATCCATTAACTAATTTACAAGACTTAACGGCAGAATGGCGTGCCAGTTCCATCCACGACATTATTGCTCAGTGCATCGAACTTAAAATGCTCATGAGACAGCAAGTTTGTTCATATTTGCTTAGAGGAAGCTAACGCAATGCCATTAACAAATATTATAACCTTTCTTATGCAGCGTTCAATGTGTGGTCAATATGTTTACGATAATATTTCCCTCCTTAAACACGTACTTTTTAATGCCATTTAATTTTAATTTAATGCCAAAAAAAATGGGGTAGTTTATTTTCAGTCTTTTTTCATAATCTGAGAAAAAAGATCAAAACAATATACGGAATTAACGAGAGAGTTGAGATTTTTTCCTAATTAATTATTAGGATTTACTTCCTTGCAGTCTCAAATCAAAGCATAAAGGTAAATTAATCTTTTTGTCACTATCACCTCTTAATCATTACAGGCTTAATTGACCAGAAAAAAAAGGTCAAATTGATTGACAATCAGGCATAGTACGTGGAAACAGGTTGACAAAATCTAGCGATAAAAAAGGAGAAGTCACTGCCTACCCTGACCACGTCCCTGGCCACTGCAATACTGAATTTGGCCTTATTCTGTGAGACATGCCTGTCCAGTCAAATACTGGATTCAGTATTTAATTTACAGTGATATCGAAATTTCATCTTTTTTTTTTCGACACGTCTTGTCCAGTAGGACCGCAGTCTAGTATGTGGCATAGCCAGTTGAGCCAACTGCATTTTAAGTGTCGAATCCTGTTATATACACTGTATTTCACCCAAAACCTTGAAATACTGAATATTAAATTCAGTTAATAATCAATGATTGTGAGGGCATGGGAAACAGTATATGTGTATGTCCATGAGTTTTGTCGTTATGCGTGTGTGTGTGTGGTTTCTAAGTGCAATATGTGTCTGTCAGGAATGCAAATGGCTCCCTTTTTGGCTAAATTAGCTGTTTTGAGTCAAAATGAGGTCTCCTATGTGACTTAACGCTTGTACATCCACTGAAGAGGTTTAAAGGTTTGGGGGGGGGTCAAAAGGAGTGTTGGACCATATGCTTTGCTAGCACTTATGATTATTGTTCTCCAAAGACCACAATCATCACAATAAATCAAAAATTATTGTATCTCCCCGAGGACGATAGTCAGGAGATACTATAGTTTAGTTCCAGGGCCGCCGCTGCCGAAGAGATTTTCTGTTCCGGGCTCTGGAAGCCACAATTATTACAGGAATTTCACCAAATTTCACACAGGCGAAGATATTGATTAGACAATGCTGAAGACCGATTTTCACGAATTTTGGACGTCCAATATGGCTGCCGGCGGCCATTTTGTCTGAAATTTGGGGATCGGGAGATACAGGACTCGGTCCCTGTGGCGACCGAGTTATCTAGTTAAACCGTGGATTACTCCAGCAAAAATTCTGACTGCAATATCTGAACTGAAGACAAACACAACACCTGGATTAGACGATATGCACATGTTTAAATAAAAAAAATTTGTCTAATGTCATAGCCATCCCCTTATCCCATATCCATCTCCTCTGGAGTTGTGCCAGACTCCCTCATAAGTCTGGAGATTAAAGCATGATTGAAAATTATAGGCCCATTTCCATTTTATCTTGTTTTAGTAAAATTTGTGAAAAGTTTGATTATAATATGATTCTAGAATACTTTGAAACTAATTCCATAATAAATCCCAATCAGTTTGGTTTCAGATCATTCCACTCTCTACGCTGCATACTATCTATCTGAAAAACTCAAATTAGCAAAAGAATAAAATCAATATAGTATAGTGACATTTTTAGACTTGTCTGAAGCGTTAGACACAATAAATCACAAAATTTAGCTCAGGAAACTCTACCACTATGGTATCCATGGCTTACCTAATGCATGGATCAAAAACTATTTGTCAAGTAGGAAACGGTATGTTAAGCTCAATAACACTTTGTCCAACTCAGAAGAAATTATCAGTGGAGTTCCTCAAGGATCGATTCTCGGGCCTCTCTTATTTCTCCTTTACATGAATGATATTACTAATGCCTCTGATAAACTGGACATCATCTTATTTACCGAAGGTACATGCGTAATTTTTTCTGATCGTAATGCTTTTGAAGCTATAAGGATAGTTAATCGTGAATTGGAAAAGATACATACATGGCTCTCTGCAAATCGCTTATCACTAAACATCAGAAATAGGAAATATATGCTTATTTAACCGAACAAAAAAAAATTGAATTCCCCACCAATTTTGGCTGTCTTTGGAAAAGAAATTGAGAGAGGGGAACAATTTAAATTTTTTGGTATTATATTCCAACACAAATTAAGCTGGACTTCCCATGTAAGTTTTTTGTGTTCTAAAATTTCTAGAAATATTGGCCTACTGTCCCATATTAAGAGCTCTGTTAACAAAAACGCTCCCTATTTTATTCACTTATTTATCCATATCTTACATATATGTATGAGGAAGTACCTATCCAACTCACCTAAAAACACTTTATATCTTATAGAAAAGAGCAGTCTGGATATTTACTTTATCACATTGACTCACTCACATACAGCCCATCTCTAAGCTGCTGAAAATTCTACCACTGCACAGCCTTTCCATATATTCAACTATTGTACTGTCACACAATTTTTTTTTACCTATAGAAACTATCCCTAGTATTCTAAAACCATGTCTAACTAATCTACAAACTGTCAGTCCTAGGAACCGACTATTTGATTTCAATAAACCACTGTATAGAAGTAATCTGTCCTTTCACCTATTTAAGACAGTTGGACCTCGAGAATGGAACAGTCTTCCTACATCACTCAGATCTATTAATTCTTTGTTTGTTTGAGTCTTTGTTTGAATTTAAGATTAAGACATATTTGCTGAACTAGCTGATCTTGCCCTTGTAGTTCGTATGTACACAAAAGATTTGTTTTGCGCACAATGCTTAACGTTCTATGTAAATTTAAAGATGACTGTGACTGGAGTATGTCTAGATTATATATCTGTAATTTCACAAATATACTATTTTGGGATAGAACAAGCTCTGTTGAGCTTTATTTCTGCCATACTGTATGTATGCTCCATTTGTGTAACTCATGTTTGTCATTATGGTGAATAAATAAATGAAAATACATGACCTCAGAGTAAAATGTACTCTGTTAGAGTACTAATGAGTCTACTCCAATGAGAGCAGGCTGGTATGTACTCTGAAAGAGTTCATTTAACACTGAACACTTTTTTAAGTACCTACGCCTTTTCTCTCTCACATTTTCGATCTCTAACCAGTTTGTACTCATGGTGTGTGTGCATATTTCTGTGTGCGCGAGCGCATGTGTGTAAGTGCATGTCCCTGTGTGTATAACCTGCACGTGTGTCTAAGTGTATGTGTACGTGTATGTGCGTGTCCGTGTGTGTGTGCGCACGCAAGTGTGAGTACGTGTGCAAGTGTGTGTGTGTGGGCACATTTTTGTTATCCATTGGGGACATTTTCTGGTATTAACACAGAATTTTTCAGTATCAGTAGTCCTTATGGGGACTCATGTTGCAGTGTCACAACACTCCTCACCTCTTTATCTGGGCCTCGTATTCCAGTTTCTGTCGGGCCATCTGTTGGCGGAGCGCAGTGAGGACGCAGTGCACAGCGGAGGGGTGGGGGGCCGGGCCCGGGGGGTCAGGGGGAGCTGAGGGCAGGAACACCTCGCTGCTGCCGCTGCTGAGGGGCCCGTCCGTCACCGCCGACGAGGCAGGCGAGTTTACGCGCAGGTCTTCCGGGAGCTCGGGCCGGAGGGAGGGGCGAGAGGGGAGGAGCCGTAGGAGGCCGGCCGCCACGGCAACTTCATCCTCCTCCGGGAGCTCGCAGGACGACCAGGACCCGCTCTCAGCGCTCGACGACCTGGCCTCTCGCTCGGGGGTCCCGTCCCCGCCGCTGCCGCCGTCGTCCATGTTGTCGTAGACGGACAGCGTGCTCTCGTGGGCGTCACTGGCCTTCCGCCCTGCCCTCTTCGCCCGGCCACTCCCCTCTTTGATTTCGTTGCGATGAAGTCGCCCCCCCTGTGGTGAGAGTGGGAACTGCAGGACCTGGGGGAGAGGGGGAGGGGTGGGGGGGGAGGGGGGGGGAAGGGGAGGGGTGAAAGGTGGAGGAGGGGTGGGGCTGCGGGAGAGGAGGAAGTTTTCGTAGAGGGGGACGACTGGGGAGGGCGTGCAGAAGGGGCGGGGCTCTGTCTGGGATGAGTGGCGGTTGGTCATTTCTCCTTGGGTGCTCTGTGGGGATACAGTCTCGTCTGTGAGGGAGGGTGGGGGCAGCACCTCGCTTGTTGGGCCGGGGGCGGGACAGGAGAGGTTGGGCGGGGCTGCTGGGCCTGTGGACACCCCCTCTGAAAAATGGGAGGAGCCTGGCCGGGCCGAGCTGTCAATCTCCCTGACAAACAGCAGGCTGCACTCTCTGATTAGCTCAGACATCAGCTGCTGTACCACTGCCGTCCCTGTGGGAGGAGCCAGTTGTCACATGTCAATCATTTTGAGAGTCATGTACTCATGCTTGTATACAAAAACATACATGCAAACATGCAGCAAAACATGAATGTTTGTGTATGTGTGAGTACTCACACATAAACCAGTGCTCACACACTACACACACACAAACACACATAAACAGCTGCTCTCATACTACCCACACACACACAAATACACATATAGTGCTCACATACTACAACGTACACACACAAATCAGTGCTCACATACTACACACACACACACACACACACGCACACATTTACTCCAGTGCTCAGATACTACACACCCACACACACACAAACCAGTGCTCACATTCTATTCTGAAACACAGTGAAAACACAACGCCTAATTTTTCAAATTGTAGCTGATTTTTTGCAGCCATCAAAATTTACCACAGAAGAAATATAGTGGTATGAAGGTTAAAAGCTGGAATTTGTGCAAGTCCAGGTTCAGACCCAGTTAAAACCCAGTTTTTGGTTATTAAATATGGGTGTTGCATTTTCACTGTGTGTCAGTATACATGCATATACCCATACACAAACACACACATAAACCAGAGCTCACATACAACAGACACACACACGTGCGCACACATACACACCACCGATGATGCTCTCAGGGTCCTCTGCTTTGGGCCGCAGGATATTCGGTCCGAACACAGTGGCCAAGTTCTGGGTGCTCATTTTATTGCTGCTGGAAAAGGTCTGGACCTCATTTAAAAACCTGCACGTCATAGGGTTGAAGCCCATTTTAAACCCAAAACGAGTGCATTATTGGATCAAAGCTTATTTAAAAACCTGCAACTGCACATTACAGGATAAAACCACATTTAAATGCTTGCATCAACACATTACAGGGTTCAACCTCACTTAAAAACCTGCAACACCACATCACAGGATCGAATTTCATTTAAAAACCTGAAACAACTCATCACAGGGTTGAATCTCTTTTAAAAAGCTTGAAACACCACATATTAGGCTTGAACCTCATTTTTAAATCTGCAACAGTACATCACAGGGTTGAACCACATTAAGAAATCTGCAACAACACATCACAGGGTCCAAGCTTATGAAAAAATCTGCAACAGCACATTACAGGGTTTAACTTCATTTAAAAACCTGCAACAGTACATTACAGGGTTTAACTTCATTTAAAAACCTGCAGCAGTACATTACAGGGTTTAACTTCATTTAAAAACCTGCAACAGTACATTACAGGATTGAACTTCTTTTAAAAACCTGCAGCAGCACATTACAGGGTTTAACTTCATTTAAAAACCTGCAACAGTACATCACAGGATTGAACTTCTTTTAAAAACATCCAACAGCCCATTGCAGGGTCGAACCCAATTTATGAACTCCCTCAATACTGCAGAAATAAACCAATCATAAAAGATGTTTTTTATAATTATTTTTTGAATGAAAAAGGTGAAATAGTTTGAGCCATTTCAAGATTGACCAATATTCTCAGCAGTAATGACAGAAATACATTGTGTATTAATGACCTATTAATGAGGTAATAACATCAAAAACATGCTCTGTGATTTAAGTTCTGCTGATGAAAATTAAATCTCAAGCATTGACCTGGTTAGACAAACTAATAGATGAAATTTTATAAAATGAATTTTTTTTTTTTTTAAATTCAGCCTTACCGGCAGATGTAGTGCAGCAGGTTGAAGTTGGCCAAAGGAAGGTCATGCAATAATCTCTTCAACTCTAAAAGACCCTGGAGGTGCATCAGAGATGATTCAATTGATTACTCAATGAAAGAAGTTTTGGTGCATTTTATCTCACGCCTCTGAGAATATATGACTCTGTGTGTGTGTGTGTGTGTGTGTTTGTGTGTGTATATTTGTTGTGTGTGTGCGCATGGTATACACCAATGAGCCAGAACATTGTGACCGTTCAAAGTTGAATTGAATGATGTTGATGATCTCATTCAGGTCTGGGATATATTAGATAGCCGGCAAACAGTCAGTTCTTGTAGTTGATGTCTTGGATGTAGGAGAGATGGGCTGGTGTAAAGATCTGCGCAACTATGACATGGGCCAGATCCCTATGGCCTGGCAACTGGGTCGGAGCATCTCTGAATCGGCGAGGCTTCTCAGGTGCTCTGGGTTAACAGTGGGAGTGCCCACTGACCGTACATGTCTGAGAGGATGTGTGCGTGTGTGTGTTTGAGTGTGTGCAGTACTATGTGCATGAGTGAATGTGGGTGTGTGTTTCTGTGTGTGTGCATGCGTGTGTGTATGTGCGTGTCCAGTACCTGCTTCCTGTCAGACAGGATGTGTTCCCCACAGAGCAGGAAGTCCTGATATCGTGAAAAAGGCACCACAGGTTCAGGCAGCTCCCTCAGGTAGAGCTTCAGCAGAGAGGCCACTGTGTGTACATCTGTACTGCTGGAACATGCACACACACACACACACATACTCACACACACGTGCACACACACACATATACATACACAAACATGCACACATACAAACATACACACAAGTACCCAGACACAAAGCACACATTGATTAAAACTGCTGCACAAATTTTTGTGAAAATATGTCAGCCTTCAACCGTTAACCCCAGTAATCATCACCATCTCTCTCCCTTGTGAGTGGGGGCCCAGTTTGCCCCCTGACATAGTGCCTGCACTGTCCCCCCCGTCTCAGGCCTACCCGTCAAACGAAGGCTTCTCCCCGGCGTCGAAGGCCTCCTGCAGCTCCTTCACCAGCGTGGCCTGGCCCGGCTGCCGGAACAGCCCCACCTCCTGGAGACCGTGCTCGCGGATAAATGCAACGCACTGCTCCACCACTAGGGGTGCCATGTGTTCACCGTACCTCCGCTCGTACACGACCGTCTCCTCCAGACGCTGGCCAAACACTCCTGAGGAGGAGGGAGGGTGAGAGAGACAGAGAGAGATGGAAAGAGGGAGAGAGAGGGAGAGAGGGAAAGAGAGAGAGAGAAGTGTGTCATGGGGAACAGAACAGACTGAGGGTAGTTAAGGCCTCACTGGAAGACTTTGCCGGACAAGTTGGATGCATTCGATAAGAAATAAGCCTCAATATTTTTGGGAGTACGCGAGAGAGAGTGGTGCTAAAACTTCTGCTGTGCTTTTTTCAATGTGGAACTGACCTGCATAGGATGTGGGCCTTAGCAACAGTATCTAAGGGGGGGCGGAGCTGGTCAGAGCTAGTCAGAAAGGTCTATTGCAATGTATTAAGCCACTGAAGCTAGTGATCAAATATCTTTATTGAAGTCCACTCTAAACTATAATCAAATAGTGGCAAAATTAGTATATTTTGGACAGTCCCTTTAAATCCTAAAACATCCTTTTTGCTGAATCAGTGACTCTCTGGAGACTAATTTTTTTTACTGAATCGCTGAACAAAAGATTGCACCTCAATTGTTTTTCCTATTAATCTCCAGCCCTTATTAATGTTCTCGTGCTGAAAAATCACTCAGTCAAACATGGCGACAGCCATACATTGTTATATTCAGCCATTCAGCGGCTCCCATAAGAATCAAAATGTGCTCCAAAGACTTCAGTGATTAAAGGAGGAAGGTTTAGAGCCATGGTCTCCAACCCTGGTCCTGAAGAGCGACCGTCCTGTAGGTCCTCTTCACTCCAACCAAAGCAAGGCATACGTCATTCCCTAGTTAGATATCTCGATGAGCTTCTGAGTATCTGAGTTAGGTGTGCTGAATGAGTTAACAAACAGGATGGTAGCTCTTCAGGAACAAAGTTGGAGACCCCTGGTGTGGAGAAATCTGCCACATGGAGGCTTGGAAGAGCCTGTGAGAAAGAGCTTGATGGTTGGTGACATGAAAAGACAGTAATACCATCAGAGCTTGTCATACTGTGGCGAGAGTAAGAGGAAAAGATAGGAGAGAGAAATAAAGAAGGAAAAGAGTGGTGGGAGCTGGGTATAAGTGTATTGAGACCAAGTGTGTACATTTCTGTTCATTAGAAAAGGCACGAGAAAGAAAAACACTGAAACTGCCAACATGATCCTCAACTGTGTAGCCAGCCAACCGAGATCAACTCACCATGTGTATCAGCAAAGGTCTCATTGACTGCACTTAGGTCATTTGTTGTGAATATAGACTGACAACGAAGACATTGTAGGGAAAACCTGGTGAATATATTCATAACTCTGTATTTTTATGTGAACCTCTCAGCTTTCATGTTTCATATTCTCAGCAACAGTCTCTCAAGTTTTTAATTCTTTGTGGCTGCGGTGAATTTTTTAGGGTTAAAATGAAACTGGGAAAGAGTCATGTGATTGGTTTCCCCTGGTCATGGGGAAAGAGGTCTTGGGCTTTTGGGCAGGCTATGAAGTGGTAATTAGGTGAAACTGAAGACCCATCGAGGCAGTGGACTTAAGCCGCTATAAAAGACGTTTTCCCCTACTTACCTCATAGTGAATGAAAATGTGACTTAGGTACTTTTAGCACTAGGCTCTTCAATGGCACATAAACATTCACATTTCTCCTTACTTTTCATGACAGCATTATTAATTTCAATTTAAAACAACATGGGTAACGTATTCAAACAAGGTAGAAGTCAAAGCAAAGCGCTGATTGCTATGCCTCTGTCTGTCGTAACTTCCTTCGCCCTAAACGGTGATCTTTGGTCTACAACTGACCTCTTGTGACCTTGACCTTTGAGCCAATAACCTCTAAAACCTAATCAGCTCCGCTTCCCTTTGTGGAAAGTTAACACGTCTGATTAGGTCGAAATCTGTCCACTCCTTCAGCAGATATTGCACACACAAGAGACGGTGTGACGGAAGTACAGTCAAACAGAAAACAGTATACCTCCCGCCCGCAGTGTGGGCCGCAGGCATAAAATCATAGTTTGTCTGGGGCGCTGTCGCCATCGATTCTGCAGACTCAGGGAATACAGTCGCGCACGTCTAAATTAAATTGTCGGAAAACCGCAGAGTGGATTATTTTTCAGATACTAATCAACCTAAGAGCCGCAGTTGTAAACTGTCGGTTCACATCTCTGTCTGTTCCACCATCAAAACTCGTGTTTCTTTGCCTTCTTTGAACATACTCTGTTGCCTCTGTCTTGAGGTGGCGGCAAATCCCTGTTTCAATCCAAACAAATTATTTCACTGCCTCGACAGCAGTGTTCCCAGCCAGGATTCATACCCATGACCATATGGTCATTCCCATCACTCGCTATCAGTCGGGACTTCAGCTGTGCGTGTGAGAGATCCCAGAGCTGTAGTTGAGCAGCAACAGCTGGGTGCAATGATTGTGATTCTTAAGAAACTAAACTCCATTGCAGCCTGGCTGCTAATATGTGACCAGCCATGAAAAAAGGCTGGCAGGGTCAAAAATGTTCAAAATTCAGTTTTATATTAGTATTTATAGAGTGGACCTTCCTCTTCTAGAAATTCATCTGGACGCGTATTTGCTGTATTTAAATTAATATTATTCAAAATTGCTTACCTGTCGACTCTCACGCAAATAGCTTGAGCCGCACGCTTTTTTTAGCCTATTTAACTGCCGAATGCCTCTTTTTTTTTTTATAAACCCACGCAATACTGAGAGTGAAAGGCGATATTTCATTGGAACGCGGACCAGTTCAATCAACGCGAAGCATTGGTGAAGCATTATTTTTCTGCACTGAATTTAGCCCATGATTTCATCGCTGTTAAATCACATATGGAGAGAAACTGTGTCTTCAGTTGCCAATTATGATAATCGGAAAACGCATCAATAAAGGAAAATGATTGTGAACTAGCCAGGACTAATTGTTGTCATAAAGGGACGTGTCTATGCCACCCCAATTCCCAGTTCTAGCTCCGCCACTGAATAATAGCCAATTTTCGGCAGCATTGAAATGGAAATTTATCGAGACACTGTGGGGATTTCGCGTGATGAATATGGAGCTAAATCCCATGGATCAGAAGCAGTTTTCCAAATGCGAAAGTAAACACAGTCCACATGGTGAGCAGGACATTTAAATTGCGTTTTTCTCAATAGCATGATCGCCGCTCGGAGGTACCTTTTACCAAGGCGGGTCACATATGTTTGACTAGGACCCACAAGGATGTTGGCTCCAGCCCCAGTGGAGCCACGGTAAGATCGGTGCAGCTATCGGGCCCCGGAGCACGGCCCTTGACCCCACATAGTTTCCAGAAGAATAGACCCTTGCTTGGTGTAATCAAGTATGTTCTTTTAGCATAGAATGCCCTTTTGGATAAGAGCATCAGCCAGACCAGATACCGACGATGTGCTAAATAACCGTAATAACCCAGGGCAGGCGAGATATTCATGAGGTACTCACGCCTCCTGAAGCTCAGAACTCTCTTTATCCGCCTGTAGGTGGCGCCGGAGAGGTAGCTGCCACTGCGGGACATGGCCTGCTTGTACTCCGGCATCTTCCTCTCCCTCGTTCCCTTGTTTCTATCCCCTTCCCTCCGGCCCTCGCTCTCCAGATTCCCGGGAACGTTAGTGCTGGTGTCGGACTGAGAGAACTCAGGCCGCGAGCTTAGAGGAGCGATCACTGGCATACTGTGTCCTAATGTTCACACTCGGGCACCTACCTCTGTCCTCTACCCTTCTCCTCCTCTCTCTCTCTCTCTCTCCCTCTCTCTCTACACCTCTGTTATTACTCCACCTTCTCCTGGCCAGGACACACTGTTCCACCTCCTCTCCTCCTCGCCTGCTCCTCCCTCCCTCGTTCTCTCTCTCTCTCTCTCTCTCTCTCTTTCAGGTGTACAGTCAGGATTCTTCCAAGAGTTGTTGTCGTCTTGGTTACTCAGGCGAGACTGGATCACGCGGCTGGTCTCGAACTCTGCAGGATCTCTACACCCGACCATTAATAAATACCTGTCTGCTGTGCATGGCAATCACGAAACCCAAAACGATTCAAATGAAAAAGTTCTCAGGTTGAGGGATTATTTTCTAGACGCAGGAAGTGCGATAAGAGCTCAGGTTTTGCAGCCGCGTACTTTAGATGCAACCTGAAGCCTTTGCGCTCGAGGGAGAAAAAATTTCACTCCGGCCAAATGCTCCGGTGCGTTCAAGTTGGATTATATCAGATTAAGTGGACGGTAATCTGTTTGTCAGAGTTTGGAGTCACTGTTTGCAGGGTGTGAGACAGCCTTGCCTGTTGTGAACCAGCACAGAATAATTCTGCCCATAAACCTAGAAAATGCACCCAATGGAAGGACAGGTATAGGACATGGGCTTCGATTCAGGTCAGGTGAGACAAGTCTGTAGCAAAAACGCATCTGCCCTTCCTCGTGGAGGTTCATTAAGGCTCTTTTGACCAATGGGAGAGAGGGGGTAGTGTCTAATGGTAAAAAAATCAGATCATTTTGGGTCAGAGGTGGTGGGTAATGGCTCACCGGCTTAATGTAACATCAAGATCAGAGAAGGGGGGGATAGTTGCATCCTGTCTAAGTTTCCAACCCGAAAACTCCGTCCAAAAAAAAGGGCCTCTCCTCAGTAAAATCATATCCATTCAAACTCCTCTTGGAATGGACAGCCTTTTCCTTCCTGGTGTATTAGGTCTGTACGGTGTCCGCTGTAACCTTTCTTTGTAATGACATCGGTAAGAACTCAAAGGCTGATTGGAGGAGCTGTGGAATGTTTTAGCGGGAGGCTAAGTGAGCTCTTTCCAGTGTTCCTCAGGCCGTCCCTCAGCCTGCTGAAGGTGCTGCATTAATGAGAGGTGCAGCCAATGTTTTTATTTTCATTTAGCGTGTGAACTCCATCTGTGCCTCTCCTTCTCTCTCTTTCTCTCTCTTCATTAAGCTCGGAAATTCCGGTTTCTCTTTTAGTGGTGTGTTTTTATTGTTTTCTTCTGAATCAAGTTTTGGCCCCTTCTATCTCTCTCTCTCCCTCCTCTCTCTCTCTCCTGTTTTCTGGAAGTATCTTTCCTTGCACATTTTCTGGCATTCTAAGGTGTGCGAGGAGAGGTGCAGGAATCCCCCCCCCCTTATCTCTTATCAAAATTTGCTTCTCCCCTCCACCCCCATCTAGAATCCACCCCCCGCCCCCCACCTCTCTCCTCTCTGGGCCCCTCCCACTTTCCCCCCTCTCTCCTACTTAACAGAGCAGAACCAGGTAGAACTGACACTTTCTTTCACTTATTTCTCGTTAGTGGCATAATCATTAACGAGAGGGGGAATGGAATCGAAGGAAGACTCGAATATAAACAAACCAGCCCACCGCCCCACTTTCCATCTCAGTTTTTCCATGGAGGTTCTACAACATTTATTACCCCTCCCCCCACCTTCCTAAAACAACTGAGTTTTCCCCCTGGAGCATAATCACCAACTAAAGCTAATGGGGAATCCGTCAGTGGAGAGCAAGCTAAGCTCACCACGCAGCTAACGGGCTACACACCATCAATGAGCCAGTATTTAACTCCAAAAAGCTTACGGACCCATATATATGTCTGTGAAATGCAGCCACTGTATTCAAACCTGTGGAAGTTCAGTCCTATTCTAAATTCTAGAGGAGATCCCAAGGTGTCCAAAGATCCTGAAAACGCCCTGCTGAATTACAGGGAAGTGTGCATAAAATGATGTACAAGATCTTGATATTTGCATTAACGCTGTGGCCATAAAAACATGGCGTCCTGGGTTTGAATATTTCTCTCAGTATAAGTGTGATGGAGCTTCAGTGAAGCGCTGCAACCAGCAGATACAGAATATGTATGTGACACTGTCCTGCAACATTAAAAAATGCTTTTTTTTATAATTTTGGATCTACTTAAGGAAAAACTTGAGTGAAAACGTCAGAATGTAAGGGGTTAAAAAGTTCTGATATTGAGCTCCAAGTGCACGGAGCAGTAAAATTGCAGCAATATTTCTTTATGTATCGCTGATCTTCCGTGCGAACGCTCATAGCTCGTTCTGTGGGATAGGACCATTTATTGCAGTATTGCGGGTCTTTGACCAATGCAGACGTTTGCTAAGCTTTAGCGCACAGTCTGCCTGGTGAGTGTGTCGTGATGGCGGCTGTGTGCTCTCGCAGAAGGTGCCGGAGCCTCAATGGGACCCGGTTTAAAATTTAATCTGGAGCTCAATGAAAGCTCACCACTCGGCCCTCCAGGCCTATCGGCTAGTTTTTACATGAGAAGGGTCATGGTGCTGAAGTAACAAGCCTGGTAGATTGTTCAAAACTAAATAATTCTGTGCATCATGCACCAATGTATATGATGACAGACGTTTCCGGCAAACTGTTCGTTTCACAATATTGGGCAGTTTTGGTTTTGTGGATAAAAAAAGGCTGCTCTCACTTGCACAGATTTCATTTAATTAGTAATTCCTGCACCTGAGTACAGTTTATCTTCACTCTACACACAGAAAAATGCTAAGAGTTAAAACAACTCTTACAGAGTTTATTTGAGTCAATGACAGAAGGAATAGACTGATATAAACTTTATTGGGGTTGAATTAAGTTGAACAATTTTACTGCCATCTGTTGATACAGTGTTTATATCGTACGCCTTGTTCATAAATTAATGTCGTTGCAGGAGTGTTCTGCAGTTCAGAGTTTTCTGACCTCAATATGTCTCCTTGTTTTTGATTGGCAGTGAAATCTTTGCATCCAGGGCAGAACATTTTACATTTCACAAGGGTTTCAGACAACCTTACAATCCCTGTTCATGGTAAGATCTTTGGCTTGTGGACAAAAGCAGAAAAACAAGTAAATTGTCTGCAAATGTTGTCAAAGTCACAATACTTGTTGCAGAGGACAGTTTTGTGTATTCTACCCATCTCTAGGTGTAGTGTTTACACCACAAGTCATGTTTATGGGTTTATGTGGCCCCCGGGGTAGTTCAGGAGGCAGCCATATTGAGTGTGCAGGATAGGTAAATCCCAGAACTGCCCTCTGTGTTTTACTTCAGTTCCTGATCCAAGTGTAGGACGGCTCTGGGTTGCTCTTACTGCAGTAATCCAGCTAACTCAGTAATCCTGCTCTGTGAAACAGGGCCCTGGAGTATTCTGCAGTACATGTGCGTGACCTGACCTTGACCCTGACCCTGACCTGGGCGTGTTACCTGCTCTGTTTACCTGTAAAGGGGATCCACACGCCCTTACTGAGGGTCTTCAGCCACTCCTCCCCCTGACCGCAGCTGTTCGACAGGAAAAAGTAGGATCCGGGGCTGGCAAGCACGTCCCGGTTCCCACCTGCACAGTACGGAGCGAGAGAAGGGACAAAAATGTCAGGCTAACTGCTGTGTTGAACAAAGATCAATCAAGGCTTAACGTGACTTGAGACAATTTCCCAGATAGCAGGTGACTCCGGGCCAGATTGTAGCTGGATCAGCTGGAGTCAGCACAGAGCTGGAGCAGATTTGGCACAGACCCAGAGTGGAGCTGCTTGCTGTCTGGGTAAGGGGAGGGAGGCCAGCCAAAGCATCTTGAGCCATTGTGAACCGCGTATATTTTTAATAAAACCCCTGCTGAGTGACAGGCTTCAGAAAATATGTAGAGTTTGTTTCCAAAATGCAATAAGTGCCAAAATTACAAACATTGAGATTATACCACAGAGCAATAGCCCTGTGCTTCTTACACATGGTGCAAAAATCTGTTTTTAGAAATTCAAACTATAAGGTGTAATTTTTTATGGTCAAAGTTTGTTTTTCTATAAAATGCAAGAGGTGCCAACAGAGAAAAAGCTGATTTACTCACAAAGAGTAAAATGGATATATTGCGTTTTGGAAACAAACTCTTCATATTCTATTGTGCTCTGGGCCTGCAAAGTCATTCTGAGCATCAATATTATCAACAGGAATAAAGAGTTTTTTTTTTTTTTTGTTTTTAATGGTTTGTCCATTTTTTAAAAAAAATCTAGTGTGTAGCAGGAGTGATTCCTCAGGGTTGGGCGAATCCTTAAAAAAACGCCCTTCACCTTGAACTACTCCAGAAATGTTTGTCTAACTCAAGGGAACATAAGTCAAATCCAGACCTCTAACTGTCACTTTAAGTATTGGTGTCTGTTAAACAAATCAATAGTAATGCAATATCACCGGGACAAGTCAATTTGCGGCAAGATTGACTTGTCTCTAGGAATTTATTGCATTTGCAGGGCAGTGTCTCAGTGCTGGTAAAGCTCCAGTCACTCAGCCAGACTCCTCTGGTACAAAAATGCAGTTTCATTTTGATTTGGAAGGATTGGGTGGTTGTTTGTGTCTTTCGCTCTTATCTTAGATTTTCCTGGGCAGATTTCTTAGAGAAACAGACTGTGTGTCCCGCCATATGGAGACAGATTACCTCTTAATCAGCTCAGACCTTACTCAGAAAAGATCAAGAAGACAGATGATACAAGCAGCTGATCTTTACCGTCAAGTTTAAAAAAAGAGAGAGAGAAAAAGAAA
The DNA here is from genome assembly GCA_029692085.1 of Gymnothorax javanicus. NCBI lineage: Eukaryota > Metazoa > Chordata > Actinopteri > Anguilliformes > Muraenidae > Gymnothorax > Gymnothorax javanicus. Next base: position 901,614 of record CM056199.1, on the reverse strand, counting down.
TGAAAGTTGGTCTGCAGCTGCCTGACCGAAACTCTCTGAGAACCTTAAATCTGATGTAAACACATCTGCCATGCAAAGGGAGACGTCTAATTATTTTCAGTATTATTTTCAGTGTGAACATGGATTTCCATTTTTAACCCTTAGAGCGCTATACACAGCTAAGGTTACTCAATGATACAAGATATCAAAATCAAAGCTTTTGAGAACCTACCATGTTGCGACTTGTTTAAAAGAGCTCCCGCAGGGCAGCTCTTTTAAACAAGTCGCTGCATGATAGGTTTTCAACAGCATTTACAATTCTTTCAAATTTATTTCAGCGCTCTAAGGGTTAGAAATTGCAGAGCTCTGGTTGCTAGTTCACATTTTAACTTGCAGTTTTTTCATTTTTTCATAAATTGAAAATGAAAAAAAAATTAGGTCAGACTTTGGCAACTTTGGAATCAATTAAATTAAAAGGATTGTTTGCAATCTGATCATTAATTCTATACGGGAGCTGGATAATGTCTGCCAATTTTATAGTAACTCAGACAAACTTGTTCAAACTGCGTGCACCAAACCTTTTTTCATAATGACTAAAATCAAGTCACTATTGATTCCATTATTATACAGGGCATCCCATTAACTTAAAATATAATTGAAAGATTTGTTTTCTGTCCCAGTTGAGCAATACTTGAACTGCATAAGATGCAGCTGTAAAAGGGAAGCGTTTAGCATGCAGATAACTCAAAAAGAAATTGGATTATAATGGAAATTTTTTTTTGGTATTTTTAATGATATTTTTACATAGAACTTATTCATATGAAATGCATATTATTTCTCATTATCACGGAAATCACCAAAACTATACAAAAATGAATCTGAGATCAGTATAACAAGAGACTTCAACCATCCTGATTGGTGTGCTAAATCAATGCACATAAACATGAGTTACATCATGAAATCTCCAGGTAGAAATTATTTTGAGTAAGAAGGTCCTAGACAGTTAAGGCAATTAAAACATTTACAGTAACATGACAAAAATCCATTGTTCGCAAAAGTAAGGACTGCCTTTGTTTTTATTTTGACACTCCTTGCATTTTTTAAAACATGTGTGCATCAGATACAATATTAACTGCATTTTCTTCACAAACAATCATTTCCAGAATAAGTATTAAGGGTTTGGGCAAATCTCCAGGTATTTCAACAACAGTTGAATTTAAGATTATGGGGGAAAAAATCTAAATAAAATACATTGTTCTCTTAATATAAGTGCTAATTCTGCAAAAGCCTTATATCCACACTGGATTTGGCTGTGGGGAAGTGTGTCTTCTAATTGGTAAACTGGCATTTTTTTGTGGTTTGTGTCTGAATCACCTTAACAGCGTGTGCTGGCAATGCAGACTGGGGTATTTGAGCATGCTCTGTTTGTTATATCTTTTGTCTTCAAATCCTTGCCCAACACAGTATAAACTCTGAGGACTTTTCAGGGAATTATATATGCAAAATTCAATGCTCATTCCAATTCTCTTCCATAAACACAGTGCACCATATGGGTTTGATGCAAATAGCCCTTGTAATATGTGCAGTGTTTAGATGCTGGTACATGTGTGTAAGGAAGGCGTTGTGGTGTAAGAGCTCAGTGAAAATAGTTTCTTTCACATGTTTCTCACAGACCGAAAGCCAAGGCAGTGGAGTTTCAGGTCAATCAAAACAATTAATTGCTCAATTTTTCTTTTAGACAAGACTGATGATGAATTGTTTTGGCTCAAACCGTGCCATGCCACTAAGAGACACAACCTGTTCAAACATGCTCTTTTTTACCAGTAAACACCTGCGCATGAGACCACAGTTCTCCAGAGCCCTGTATAACCCCACAGGGTCCTGTGTACTGTAGCTCGGGGGTGTCACCCCTCCTCCCATACCAGGCCGATAGAGAATCACATCCAGTTCTCCCACACACAAACAGATAAGGACGTGTTTACCGCACACACTGCATGTTTTGGACTTGCTTTTTGCTAGATGGGGGCGATGGGACATCACGAAGCAAGAGTACTGACTGAGTGGAGTTATTTTCCACATTTAGACCGAGTGAAACACGGAGCAGCTAGTTGTACTTCAGTCAATATTCCTGTTTTATGTGGGTCCAGGATTTACCTATATCCCTTTTCCACTGAGCTGGTTCCAGTGCTAGTTCGGAGTTAGAGCCCATATTGGCACCGGTTCTTTGCTTTTCCACAGCCTAAGCACCAGCTTCTGGCTCTCAAAACTGGTGCCAGATCAACCACCAACTCCTTGCTGGTCTAGAGCCAAGCATCTTTTATGTCAAGGGCTGGGGGCGGAGTTATTGTAACCAACAAGACCAGCGTCCAATGTACCGACATTTTTAGTAACATTTTAATTAGGCAAGGTCAGTAACAGTTTAATATTCTGGCTCTGTATTGCAACATAGGCTAGCAAACATAGCAGCAGCACTTGCATGGACATGACTATCTCCTCCATCTTCGTTGTTTTGCCTTCATATAGCACAAGCCTTGCGGGTAAGCAGACATGTATACAGTGACGTACTGATGTTATACGGTGATGTAATCGCGTGGCTCTGAGTTGGCACCTTGGCGATGGAGAAGCAAACGGGTCGCTAGGAGTACCTGGTTATGCCATTCGGACTCATCAACACCCCAGCCGTCCTCCAGGCCCTCGTCAATGACATCCTCAGGGATATGATTAATCAATTTGTCTTTGTCTACTTTGATGATCCTGATCTTCTCCCGTGACAAAGAGGGACACATAAAACACGTTTGCTAAGTCCTTTGGGGACTCCTGGAGAACCGACTATACGATAAGACAGAACATTGTGAATTCTGCACAGTCTCCACCTCCTTCCCGGGGTTCAGCATTTCGCCTGGCAGCATCTGGATGGACCCAGCCTAGGTCGAAGCTATCACTCACCGGCCTAGACCAGAAGATAGGAAAGCCCTCCAGCAGTTTTTGGGTTTCGCTAACTTCTACAGAAGATTTATCAAGAACTACAGTACAATAGCAGCCCCTCTCATAGCCCTCACCTCCAATAAAGTAAGGTTTACCTGGAATGACAACACCGAAGCCACCTTCAACAAACTGAAAGCCACTTTCACCTCCACTCCCACTCTCATCCATCCTGACCCGGAAGCCCAGTTTATTGTTGAGGTGGATGCTTCCAACATCGGGGTTGGGGCCGTTCTCTCTCAAAGATTGCACAAAGATAAGAGTCACCCCTGTGCCTTCCTCTCCCATCGACTCACCGCCACGAACAGAATTATGATATAGGAAACCGCGAACTGCAGTAAAGTTAGCCTTAGAAGAATTGGGACACTGACAGGCAGGCGCTCAATTACCTTTCCTGGTCTGGACTGAACATAAGAACCTGGAGTATTTGCAGACTGCTAAGAGGCTCAACCCCCGCCAGGCTAGGTGGGCACTATTTATCTCTCGCTTCAACGTTCATCTCGCCTATTGCTCTGGATTAAATAACACAAAACCTAACGCCCAGTCCCGAAGATTCAACCCACTGGCCAAAGATCCATCTCCTGGCACCATCCTTCCTCCTGAGGTCTTCATCAATGCCATCGAACTCGACATCGAACAAGAAATCAAGCAAGCTCAAGACGACTCCACCAGTCCCAGCTCCTGTCCAAGCCACTGCCTCTACGTACCCCCCTGTGTCCGGCCACAAGTACTGGACTGGGGACATGCCTCTGAATTGTTATGTCACCCCAGCATCAACCGCACACTCAACTTCATCCAGCACAAGTTTTGGTAGCCGGACATGAAGAAACACATTCAAGATTATGTCTCTGCCTGCTCGGTCTGTGCCCAAGCCAAAACATCTCACTAACCCCCCCAAGGTTTGTTACAACCCCTGTCCACAGCTTGCTGTCCATTGTCAAACATTTCCCTAGACTTCATCACAGGTTTACCTCCCTCCAATCACCACACCACTTTCCTCACTATAGTCGACAGGTTTTCCAAAGCCGTTCATTTTGTCCCCCTCACCAAATTACCTTCAGCTCATGAAACCGCCACTCTTCTCATCCAGCATGGCATCCCCACTGACATAGTTTCCAACAGAGGTCCCCAATTCACTGCACACTTTTGGAAAGCTTTTTGCTCACTTTTAGGCACATCAGTCAGTTTATCCTCTCAGTCTAACGGCCAGACCGAGCGGGCTAACCAATGTATTGAGACTGTTCTCAGGTGTATCTGTGCTAGGAATCCTGCATCCTGGAGTCAACAACTTCTCTGGGCCGAGTACGCCATCAACAGTCACACATCCTCCTCTTCTAAGCTGTCCCCATTGGAATGCTGTATGGGGTACTAGCCTCCCGTGTTCCCCAACCAGGAGCAAGAGGTGGGGGTCCCGTCAGCTGCCGCCTTCATCCGTAGATGCAAGCAGACCTGGAAGACCACCCGCATCAGCCTCCTTAAAGCTGCTGCCCGGATGAAGGAGTAGGCAGACAAGCGGAGTACTCCGGCCCCCAAATACCTTGTTGGACAGCGAGTGAGGTTATCCACCAAGGACATCCCTTTGAAAGGTGACACCCGTAAACTCTTTCCCAGATACATTGGTCCTTACACCATCATTAAAATCATCAGTCTCACAGCTGTTCGCCTACGCCTCCTTGCCATTATGAGGTGCCTTCACCCTACCTTTTATGATTCTCATCTTAAACCTGTTGTTACCCACCACCTCTGTCCTGCTCCTGATCCCCCCCCTCAAGTCATTGGCGGAGGCGAAACATTCACAGTTTGGCGCATTCTGGACTGTCGCCGCCATGGGAGACGTCCTCAATACCTCATCGACTGGGAGGGCTACGGCCCCGACCAACACTCCTGGATCCCCGCCAGTTTCATTGTTGATAATACTTTGATTACAGACTTTCACAAAACTCACCCTATACCTGCTGTTAAGGCGCTTAGAGGCTCTTCTTAGAGGGGGTAATGTTACATTCTTCATTTTCTCTATGTTCTCATTTTATGTTTATTTCTACTTAGTTCATTAGTGTATTCACCCTGTTATATTCTGTATCATTTGCCAGTTCCACGCACATTGTTTCCCCTGTGATGTCTTGTGTTTCTATGTTTATTGCCAGTGCACGCCCCTGTCTGCAAGCTGTCACATTTCGGGTGATTTCGGAAGTCTTCCAGTGTTTCACGAGTTCCTTCGCCTCTCGTTGTACTTCCTTCAACTCTAATTACTTATAAAGTACTGACCTCACTGACACTCTATGTTTTATCTAGTTTATTTAACAACCCAGGCTAAAATACTAATCCTGTAAATAACCAACATACTAACTTGCACATTTGGGTAATATTATTACTGCACAGACTAGTAACTCTACTAATTGATTCTATCCACTTTCTACGCTAATCTGTAACTCCGGCCTCTTTGCTTTCCCAGTCCTTTACCTTTGTTTTTGCAGAGACTTTGCAACTCTCTCTTAAACTAATCTATTTCTCCTATCTCTCCCCACTTAGGCACTCCTTGAATGGAGCTGTTATTGTTTAAGGTTGTCCTGTGAAAACTAGGCTTTGTCATTGTTTCCCATTTTGTTTTGTTTAATTACCTGTTGTGTTTTCCCCTCTCAGTTAATGTTTAGATTATCCCTCACACCTGTTACCCCACCTAGCTCATTAACTCCCTTCTGAATAAAAGTCCCTCATTTCTGCTCAGTCTCTGTCAAAACGTCAATCAACTTTTCCTGTGCCGAGCCACCTGTTCGCCAGTGATTTATTTGAGATTCAGTGACACCCTTCTGCCAGATTCCAGTTTCTGTCTGTGCCTGCCTGGATTTGTTTGCCTCCTGTTTACGACCTTTTTCTGTAAGACCATGATTTCAGTCTTTTACTGCCCTGGCTGACAAGCTCCGATTTCGGACACTCGACTCTCTCACTGCTTTACGATTTGGTGCTGTACTCTCTGCTTTTTTGGCTTTTGAACCCCTGCCTAGCTTTGTACTCTTTTTTTGGACTGCCCATCGGTACCGTCACTGTGATCACCTGGCTTGGACTTGGACTGTAATAAAGACCACGGTTTTTGCATTATGGACTACTAGCATGTGGTTCCTTTCACCAGACATAACAGCTACACTGGGGCCCGCCTGTAGGCCCCAATATAGGAAATAAAGGAACCGCTGCTCTGCTTGCTGACTGTTTTAATTTATTATCATGGAATCAGCTTTCTACCGCACAGTGGACGTAACCATCATCATCATCTAAATCACGACTGGTCTTAGTTGCAACGATCACAAGACCTTTGCCCGGAAAACCCATTGTGTCATTTTGGCTGCTGATGAAGTGTCAGAATGAATCGGCCGACCTCATCGGTCACCTGTAAGAACTGAAAAAGAGTTAGTGACAGCGACAGGGAAGCACTAAATGTCCTAATTCAATTAAAAGTAATATTGTATTTTCTTTCATCCCCCACTGATATCAATCACTCAACCGGGTTGCTCCACTGTAATTAAAGAGTACTCTCCATTCCTTTCACCTAACGGGAGAGGATGGTCATTAATTTAGCTGCAGACAGTTTCCCTAACGAGGCACGGCCTGTAAAGAGCCCGTTTAAAGTGTCTGATCAATGCCTGGTCAGTTATCCTCCGTTGGACTGTCACTAGTAGTTCTGTCACGACTGCACCTCCCTACCTAAAAAACACTGGACTGCACTCTGGAATATTACAGTGCAGTGAGATGTATTGTGCTGAGTGCAGCAGTATTGAGTTACAGTGCTGCTCTGTTCTGTGAGCCGTTACAGGCCTGAGTCACAGCGTGCAGTCTATCTGTACACAACTACAGGCTCACAGCCCCTTTATAATCTATAGACTTCTGCAGCATTGAGTCATTTTCCCGTCAGAACTTCAGAATCTCCCTTAATTTCAGAGCAGCAGTGTGATACCAAATTATGATCTCAAATCTCCTGCAAGTTGGTCTCCTGGAGTAACTTTCGTTTTGTACAGTCAGCATACATGGTCTCCTCTATTTTTCTGTCACCTTATTGACACCGTTAAATAACTCCATTGCTCCTTGAGAAAGCCCTTTTTTATATGATAGTACTGCAGGAGAATAAGAGAAGCGCCAACAGACAAGTCGAAACAGGGGTGCCACAACTTTTTACATTTCAGTTTCCCCGCCACCCTCATTTTTTCACTTCTTTGGCCAGCATAAAATACATATCTTTGCATTTTGTGTTAATACTCCAAGTTTAGTGCACAAAAATAATTAAATGATTAAAAAGAGCTGTTAAACAATGAAATGACTCACACACTGCAGGTCAGTATAATGTGAACTAGTGTGTTTAGAGCAGTTGCGCTCGAAACCTCACTTAGGTGACATAAATAAGTGGGTATTGGAGCCCTGCAGTGTGCCAATCGATTATTTGCTTTATTACCGACCCGATTTTGGCTCAGAATCCGCCCTTTTTGGTTATCGATGTGAGTGTTTCCACTTGTTTTCAATTACATTTCTGGTTGAATCCCCCCCAAAAAAATGTCCCAAATGTGCAATGGAAGGAGTCTCCCTCTGTGTGTTTGTCTGTGTGAATGTATGTATGTATGTGCTTCGATTTTCTCAGTAACTGTTCATTCTATCAACCTCACACTAGACAGGTGTATTGCGAAGGACCCAAGGAGCAGCAGTGTGGTGACTGAAGTTGTTTGGCTGAGGTTCTCCAGAAAGCTGTACGCAGCAACACTGGAAGCCAAGCAACTGGCCCATTCACAAACAGGCACAAAAAAGGCACTCGCTGCACTAGTTCATAACATTGGGAAATTTTACCAGAATTGCGATGATACAATTTTACCCCTCAAAAGACAAATTTATGGATCACAGAGGAACTCAACTCCCACTCCCACCCACCATTTTAGGAATACAAACTTTTATGGCCTCTAATTCAACACGATAAAGGGCAGGGACCAGCACACAGACAGAAGAACAGTTTGAGTCTAAGTTCATCAGTCCAAGCCGCACAGTCTGATGTAGTTTATCCCCCTCATACATCATAATTCTGCCATTTTGGAGGCACAGTGTAAGTACTGCTACAGAGAGGAGACCTGATTACAGACAGGGTTCTGGATCAATATCTCCGGATAGCAAACAGCTGCAGCCGGCCCCGTTTTCCCAGACGGTTAATGAAGACACTGCAGACCCCTTTAACAAGCCTGTTCTGATGGGCTGGTCTGGGACTAAAGGAACTTAATTATTCTGTTTTCTGTTCCCAAGACCAGCGTGATGAAGAAAAATGCATTAGTTGATTATATCAGAGAGGCGAACATGTTCAGGCAATTTTGGACGAAACCACGCACTTCTCCATACTCTTCAAATGACCTCAAATTTTAATATAATGTAGTAAATTTATAATGTTCTAAAAAAATGTAAATTATGCTGGCCAATATCCAGGGTGGATGTTTACTTTTTATAATCACTCGTGGCTTGTCAACACACCAGAGAACCTGTCTAAAGTACCTGACGGGATTCTGTTTAGTTTTATGTTTTGTTCCATGATAACCAAGTAGAGATGCCCTCTTCAAGAACCTACTTTGTCACACCTGGAAACTGATAGGTGCTGATTTGACACTAGTAGTACATCTCCCCAGAAATGTCAATAAAATATCAATCCTGTTTTAGTGCACTTGCATACAAGTTCAATGGATATTAATATTATTACCCCGCCCCACCCGAAGGGTATTGCTTTCGGTTCGGTTTGTTTCTGTGTTTGTGTGTTTGTGCGTTTGTTTGTTTCTGTGTTTGTTTGTTAACACTCTAGCGGCAAAACTAATGGCCAGATTCACCCCAAATTTAGTATAGGGATTGCCACTGACCCAGAATAGATCCTTATTGAATTTCGTACAAGTAGGTGAAAGTATGTGTGAGGGGCGGGGTTTGTTGTGCCTGGCACCACTTGTTTAAGTAAGTCATGGTCTGATTTAAACAGTCTGTCAGATTGACTTCAGTGAGATTGACTGCTTAACACAGCCGTCGATAACAACGTTATTGTCGCACATTCTGATATTTCTAAATATCTATCTATATATATATATATATATATATATCATATTTCTAAAATGTGTTACAGTAGTTCACTTTTATAATGGCATGATTTGAGCATGCTTCCTTACTGTTGACTTGCATTAGATATGCACACTGTAGGCGTAGGATGAATGTACATTGGTTAGTCATTTTACAGTATTGGGAATCATACATTCCATTACCGTTATTAAGCAGCGTTATAAAGCAGACAATTTGATCCAAAGTGGCTCATAGTTGATTTGAGTAAGGAGGGGGCAATCCCCTCAGGAGCAATGTGGGGTTAAGGGCCTTTCTCAAGGGCCCAACAGCTGCAATGATGTCACTGTGGCTTAAACCACAAAGCCAGGCCTCCAGTCAAAAATCTCAGCTGCTGGGAAACTAGGGGAACTCAGCTATGACAAGCTGGTCTTACAGTAAAACAGCTAAAAAGCCCCTGTTTGTCACAACCATCACGTGAATTCTTTCTGCATCTCTTCGCAATTCAGCAGCTTGCGTATTTATTTGCTGTATGCATCTTGTGGTTGGCTTGCCTCTTGCGCATCTTTCCCTGCCCGTGTGAATCTTGTTGCACAGTCTCCTAATGACCGTTAGACAAGTATTTGAGCCTTCTGGTTTGCGTGCAAGTTTCTGGATTGTAAAGTCGCATTTCTGCTAAGATACCAGTCTTATGTTATTAGTAAAACTTCTTCGTCTTCGTCTAATGCAACTAGTACTTTAGTGACAGCCTTTTCTGTAAGAAATCTTTATTGTCTTTTAATCTTTATTGTTAATTCAAACAAGCTTCCAATCCTAATCAGGGTCCAGGACTAGGACTGAGTTCAAGTTAATCAACTCAAGCCTGTTCATTCAAGTTTCCAAGAACAGACTTCCAGTCTTAATCAGGGTCCAGGGCTGCAACTGTGTTCCTTTCAACCAACGTCTGGAACAGGTCAGTGCTGCTGAAGTCTGTACAATATCTGGCTGCATCCCGGAAGCTACTGGCCGGCAACAGTCAGCCCAGCCTTGCCTGTTACATCTGTACTGAGCTGTCAATCATTATCTGGGGTTCAGCCCCCACTTCATCGTCAGGGGGTACATCCCCAATCTGTACCGTATTGCTGGTCTGGACTATAACACCGTTAGCATTACAATGAGACCTGCTATCCTCTGTAGGGGACTTTCTACCCTTAATCTCAAAAATCATGAATTCCTCAGCACTGAAACCTATTGCTCTCAGGACAAACGATAAAAAATTAAAAACCATATCTTTTAAAATAATTTCACTAAACTTGTATTATTTAAAAAAAATGGAACTTTTAAGTCTTTATCTCATTGCACCTCAAAGTTTCAGAAAACATTTCTCTATCTCTATGACTCTGGAGACGCTGCAGTATTTTAGCTTTAATGAGGTGAGGGGGCTAGACGCTGGTAAAAGGGTCTCACATGGGCATCATCTCAGCAGAACTGTGTCAGGGGAGGTCCATGCCCATCTATGATATTACAAAAATCCCACAAATCAAATAAAACATGTACAATGTAATATATTAGTAACGTCCACATCAGCCATCCATCATCCACTGTGAACAAGAACAAAGTTCACTGGGTAAAGGTTCATCCATTGTAAATGTCTGATTTGATTTGTCCTCCCATAGATCAGAGATTTTTCATGATCAGAAGCGTCTGTAAACACAACAGCAAGAGTCTACCGCTCATGTGCGTAATAAAAGAATGAGACAGCGGTCCTTTCCGCCTTGTTTTGAGAGGAGTTGTAGATGATGGTCCATTTCAGTGTACAAGACACACAAGACTGACATCATAGGGAATCGCTGCCCAACATCAGCCATAACAGAGTGATGTGGTGATCTGAGATCACCCATTACAGTATAGTGCATTTACCCATGAGGTCATATCTTGGCTGTATACATCAAATAGAGGGGTATTCCTCATACTCATTTGCCATGTCTTCTATGTTTATTCTTTTTTCTTAGCAGAATTACAGCTCAAGGTACGTTTCCCAAAACCATCATTGCGAACAATGTTAGCAACTTCGATAGTTTGAACAAGAACCATGTAGAAAGAAGTACGTAAGTTGCTGACATAATTAGTGCCTGTGCTTTTGAGATACGTGCCTCAGCTCAGTTGTCATAGGTAGGTAGGTAGGCACTTTATTAATCCCTCGTGGGGAAATTTGAGCGTCACAGCAGCTTCAATAAAAGAACACAATTAAAGATACACAAAAACACAAGGCCACACCTTGTGTTTTATTTTAAAACAAGTAAATAAAACAAGGTAAAACAGGATAAAAACAGGATAAAAACACAGTGCAAGGGGCATCGGAAAAAATATCATAAATACTAAAGTGCACTCACAGTCATCAAAACTGTGATTAATTTTTTATTGGTTTTTTTTTTTGCAACATATCTAATATTTTAATCCATCCAGAGGTTGATAAATGATTCCAAACTTGCACGATTTTTATCACAGTACCATAAAACACAAGAGCGTTTCACGAGAATAGAGCCTAGGTCAGTTCAAATCTAGTACACTCTCACAGAAAGATGGTTCTCAAGCAAACCCGCCTGTGATTCCATATAGGAACCCAATATAGTTCAAGGGTTCTTCACCTGGAAACAATGGCTCGATCTGGGAGCTTTCACTCTTTCAAACCAATGATCGAGGATCTAAAGAACAAACATCCACGATGGAGAAAAGCTGAAGAACCTTTTTCCTCTGAGTGCAAGTTTACATTCGCACAAATTAGTGCTGGTTCAGTCGCCCTGTTCGAGGGGAGGGATCTGCTGCAGCAAAGCATTCTGAGGGATTTATGTCCCGATGGCCGAAATATGAAAGCTGTAAACCACATGCTCTCAGTCACTAGAGCGAAATTCAATGCTGAAATTCAATGAATGATGGAGGCACTTTTCCAACAAGAGAACTCCAAAGATTGTTTGCGCTCCACCGCGTATCAGGTTGGCTGGTGGCCATACTGTTTCAGGGAGCAAACCAGGGGACATTGTGACTGGCGAGTGGTTCGACCTCTCTCTCCCGCTCCCTCTCTCTCTCTCTCTCTCTCTCTCTCTCTCTCCCTCTCTCTCTCTCTCTCTCCCTCCAGCCGTTTCAGCTCTTCCTTCATTACCGTGAGTGCCCTCAGCCTTTCTCTTAGGCCATAAATCAACCAACCAATTAAAAACAGAGCAAATCTGACAGCTGCCTTGACCCCTCCCCCTCAAAACAACCGCTCCCTGTTGCTGGTTCAAGCCACTTGTTTCAGGTGAAAGGACAAAGATATTCAGTCCTCTGTTCGAAGCAAGCAATCAGCTTTATTTCAGCCCATCCTGACATTTTCGGCTCACTGTCTCAATTTTTAATTCGACTTACATTTAATCAGATTTTCAAATTGTACCAAGCAAATAAAAAAAACAGGTAACACTTTACAATAAGGGTATATTAGTTCATACAGTAATAAGCATGAACTACCAATTAATTAACAGTTAACTAATGCAACAGAGAGGTAAATAAGCATTGGGTAACCTTAACTTACCATTAATTAATGCTCTTTGACATCCTTGTTATGCAGTGGAAAACATCCCTCAAGCAAACCTCAAACTATTAAACTATTCAATAATGTATAAATTAATATCTTAGTTAGCACGAACACCATTAGTAAATGATTAGTAGACCCATTAGTTTACTGTTAATTAACTGATAGTTAATGCTTCTTACTGCATCACCTAATGTTAATTAATATGCCCTTATTGTAAAGTGTTACCAAAAAACATGCAATTCAGAGGTCTTATTAATGTAACAGGAATACAAAGAGCACTGTCACATGCCCAGAGAGTAACATGAGGGAAAAAAAAGCCTTGCATTGCCTGCATTCTGAGAATTTGAGCCTGCTTTGCCTTTAGCTACCTAACATTAAGTTTTTATCCATGGTCAGTTGAGTGCAGTAACTTACTTGCTCTCACAGGTGTGTATATAATAGCCCTCCCCTTGGCCCCATGCCAATGACAAGCACCTAACTGCTGTCCTTGTCCTCAGGTTATCTGACCGATAGATGTGAGGGGCGTAAACAGCATGTATATTTTCCCTCTAAGTCAAAGGTGTCCAATCATATCTGCAAAGGGCCTATGTGGGTGCAGGTTTTTATTCTAGCCCAGTGCCACAACACCTGAGTCATCTAATCAACTAATCATGGGGTTCAATCAAGACCTTGATAAGTAAAATCAGGTGTATTAGTGTTGGGCTGTTAGGAAAACTGGCCCTCACACTGGCTCTTCGTGGATAACATTGGACGCCCCTGCTCTAAGTGAGGGAAAAGCATTGGCAACTGACTCTAAATGCTTAATTGCAAACTACTGTCGAGACGTCTGCAATCACTGCCAGCACTGATATCAAAAGTGTCTTCACTGCAAAGGAACCAAGTTGCTAGGTTGGCCAACGGGATTATATAACTCTAAATAAATCAATACACCATTAATGTAATTTAATGTAAATCAAAATAGTGCAGCCTAATTCTCAAGCTTTGTCTCTTTCTCCAGATTCTTGTCTTTCAGGTAACATAACCAATAATCAGGTAGAATACTGGCTGGTCTCAAATGAACTAAGTCTCGAAGTGTGTAATGTGGCCTGACTGTAATGGTAAACTGAAGTCACTGGAGCTAGCGTCATTCTTTACAAGGAGACTTTTAATATCTGTCACAAAAATTGGAGGCTGTGACCGCCTTGTTGGCTTCGCATATTTTAATGTTTTCTGCCCTCTAGTGGTGAAGTATAATAAACTGTCATAACTTGGCTTCAGTGCCACTCAGATTCAGCGTAGCCCGTAAACCCAACTTTGCATGGTTCGCATGTTAGCGGCACAAGCAAATGTTTCACTGGAGCACGAGCAAAGATGTCATTAAAGACCGGCCGAGACAGAAAGCAGAGTATAACCTGACTTAATCTCCGGAAAAGGGAAGACCTGTGGAAGGAGGAATGCCGATGGAGAGATGCAGGTGAAAAAAGAAAAACAGAAACTGACCTTTCCGTGTGGTGCTCTCGTACTTCCAGGACTTGAAGCAGGTGAGACCCATGCTGGGGGTCCTGAGTCACTCCTCGAAAAAAAACCCCCGTTAACCCCCGCAACGCCCTGCACCCGACCCACCCGGAGCTCTTTGGCGATCCCACATCATCTCAGAGACCAAGGATGGTGAGAGCGAGGCAGAGGGGCGAAAGAGTGAGGGAGAGAGAGGGGGAAACGGGGGGGTGCGGTGAGCAGGGGGAGCGAGAGAATAAAAAAGAATGAGAGAAAGAGGGAGGGAGAGAGGAGGAGGGACAGGGAGGGAGAGGTAGGAAAAGAAAGGGTAAGCGAGGGAGCATAAGAGAGAGAGTGAGTGACAGAAGGAGAGATAAATAGTGAGTGACAGATACAGTAAGAGAGAGTGAGGGAGAGAGGGAGAGAGATAAAGAGTGAGTGACAGAGAAACTGTGTGAGAGAGAGAGAGAGGGAGTGTGACAGAAAGTGAGAGGGAGGAAGAGAGTAAGAGAAAGATACAGTAAGAGAGAGGAGAGAGATAAATAGTGAGTGACAGAGATACAGTGAGAGAGAGAGTGAGGGAGAGAGATAAAGAGTGAGTGACAGAGAAACAGAGAGAGAGAGAGAGAGTGACAGAGAGGGAGAGGGAGGAAGAGAGAGTAACAAAGAGATACAGTAAGAGAGAGTGTGTGAAAGAGATAGAAAGAGAGAGAGAGAGAGGTTTCTCCATGCACTGAGGACGTCCGTGCTAACACTCTCACGCTAACTGCACTGGCTATCCGCTCTGCTCTGAAATGACCTGGGACACTGCCCACTGTCTCCCTGTACCCTCAAACGAGTACAAAAACCACACACACATTCACACACATTCACACACACACACACACACACACACACACACACACACACACACACACACACAAACACACACAGACACTTGTGCGCGCATACAAAAAAATTCACAACTCACACTCAATTACACCTGCGTTCATTCAAGCACACAGAGCACCCACTTTGTTGGACAGGCACACACTCATATCTCTCTCTCTCTCTCTCTCTCTCTCTGCCTGTCTTGAACACACAGATGTGCACACACAAAACTCACTCACACACAGACACACACGCCAAAATTCCCTCTCACTTTGTCTCTCTCCCCCACTCAAAGACAGATACACACACTCTCTGTCTCTCTCTCTCCCTCCCTCCCTTTCGAAGACACACACACACACACACACACACACGTATTCATCATAAGGCACGCCCTCAGCTTGCCAGCTCTGTAATTATCTCAGTGCAGCAGTATTTTCTGTGGAGGCAATTACCCTAATGCAGCCCGCCTGTTGGTCCTGCAGCGTATGGCCGTGAGCCGGCGCCCACGTGCATGCTGGGTAATATAGAGAGGACTCACGCCAGCCCAACACGCTCAACTTTTGACCCGTCGTCCATTACGCTAAGAGGAGCCCCCCCCCACATTAATCATCCCGGCTCTGGCAGACGCTCGCTGCTTGGAGATGTATTGATCCTGCGGACGACGCTCATTTCATTTTTCTGTGAGAGATGGAGCTCCATTCCGGTCTTTAGCACCACCATCAAATCTGCAGCCCGCTCAGACGCGTACAGTCACCGCGGTAACCAACGGAGAGCAGCACTTAGAGACCAGAGAGGCGTGATTTACTGAGATCTACAGAGGGAGACACCAATCACTAAACAGAGAGAGAGAGAGACAGAGAGGGAGGGAGAGAGAAAGAGAGAGAGGGAGGAAGAGAGGGTTAGAGAGAGAAAGAGAGAGGGAGAGGGTGGGAAAGAGGAGGAGAGAGGGAGAGAAAGAAGGGGGCAGGGAGGGTTAGAAAGCGAGTGATGGCGAGAGAGAGAGAGAAAGCAGGAGTCAGAGAGAGAGGGAGAGAGAACAGAAAGGGTGTTAAAAAGAGGTGGAGTAAGGGAGAGATAGAGTAGGAAAGAGAGAGAAGGGGGAAGGAAGAAAAAAAGAGTAGGAGTGGGATATGATTAAATTTGCCATAATCATAACCATCATCATCATTTAAGCATCGTGACGATTGTTTATTATATTCTCACAGACTTGATTTTTGGGTCCTGGTCACACCTGGGGTTGCACGCACCACTGCGACATGCAGACTTGCCCAATATGCTTGTAAACATGTTTAATTAGCAGCAAACCACTTCAATTTGGGGAAAATGGAAAAATCTGGTTCATCAGTCCCTGCCTGTGCCACAGCGGTCAATGCTCATGTGCAGCTTCAGACTGATTAACCAACTAATTGAGAGAAAAAAAGATTCAGACAGAGGAATGGACAGACTTTTCCTCGTTTTATAGTGGTATGTCCTTTCATCATTTCCAGATATCAAATCAGAAGAAATGTCTTGTTTTCAAAGCATGGTTTAAACCAAATAGCATTTTTGATGGTATTTATTATTCAGCATAACAGGTAATGTATGTTTTCTTTAATCCTGTAAGCTTTGGCTGTATAAATGAGGTGAGCGAGAGGAGTTGAACTGAGAAATGGTGGATGGGAAGAAGAATGGAGGGAATGAGTTTTAAGGGTTTTTCTCTCTTCATCTGGCTGACGAGTCTAACCCCCCAACCCCCCCAATGACCTCAGGATCAGTCGCCGTCCCTTCCGCAGTTGTCCTCTCTAATGAAGACGCGTGCACAGTGTCTCTGGTAAAATACACAGGACTGCCCTCCGCATAAGTCTCAGAAGGATCCCTATGATGAATTTATTAAATGACCTCAGAATATTGTCCATCAACACTTCTGCAACCAAATGATCCAACTTTTGTTTATTACCATTCCGAAGACTCTATAAAGCATGACAACCAGCTGCAAAGCATTTTTGAGTTTAACATAACAACTTTAAATCCAAGTCCTCGCACAAACTCATTTTTGAAAGAACTTGCAACTTTAAGTTGAGCCAATTCAAATATGCTTTGCAGCTGGCTTTTTTTTTTTTTTACAGTGAACTGAACAACATCTAAAAAATCTTGACATATTCTTGTGAGCAGAACCAAACTGCTCTGAGCAGAGATACCGTTGAAACTCTGCTTGAATCTTTGTCCAATGGGCTCTTATCCATCCTGAAAGCAAATATTATTTTAGAGCTTTACAATACAAACAGTGAACGCAGGAGTAAGGTGTACGATCCCAACTGGTGACCGGAATGTTCTTAACTCAACATTCGAGTGCCCTGAGGTAACAGTCAATGCTACTGAACAAGACACGTTGGGGTTACAGTTTTGTTTAAAAAACAAACACTTTGACGGGTCATTGACCCTCCGCAAGGTGAATGAATTTGAAATCAGAGTTGAAAAACCCAAGGTTATACAGTAAAAGTTCTCTGAATTCTCGGCAGTATTTTGTATATTTTGTTCCAGGCACTTGGATTAGATGATGAACATAATTATTCTGCAGGGGAAGGTGGAGGGGAATGGGGGGGCAGTAAATATTTCCATTCTGGAGGGGTGACCTTGCGGCACACCCAATTTTGTTCACTGCCGCCCGGTATCCTTAAGTGATGCGTAGTTTATTCTGCTTGTGTGAGTATCAACGCGCTCCCACGCAACAAGTGAATCATTCCATCAAAACAACAAACAGAATTGAAGTGAAGTGTAATTATTGCTGAAAGGTTCCCAATTCCCTTTGAGTCAATAAACCTGACTCACTCTATACCAGTCAGAACACAGAGCTCTTCAGGAAATTAAAACTATGACCTCCCCCACCCACCATTACATACTGCTCTGCTCCTACAAGCAAACACCCCCCTGACATGTAATTACGATGCTCTTATCTTTGAAAAGGAGATATAATACCACAGGATTTGATTTCTTTGAACCAGGTATGGAGCGCAGACTATCTGAAATGCGTAACAGTGCAGAAACACTGCAGCTCTATCTGCGTCGATATGGCAGGTAAATGCAAATTTCGTTTAGGATGTGAGCCTGACAGGTGGAGATAGCTGAGTTTTTCTCTGAGTCACTCCAGTTTGGTCACATCGACCGTCGTGTTCAATGGTTAGGACCTGTGCCTCGAACTCAGCATGCTCTACATCAGAGTATTCTTAAAGATACAGGCGATGTTATTGTTGTGTTCACATTCTTAGATGATCACGTGTGAAGTGAAATTTAGACAGTTCGTATCATTCTTCTTCTGTCAGTCCAATCCAGTAACATTTCATGTGGCAAGTGTCTATCCGGCCCCTAAAATATTCCGCAACTAGAAGCAATGTCGCTCTGGAGGATGAAATCGGTTGCAGCACTTTGAAGCAGTACTTAGTAGTGCTCATTCGTTATTTAACCACTAGGTGGCAGTGGTTGTACATAGAAGGCAGAGCCGCGAAGAAGGACTTTCAACTTCGCTGCGTCTGACGTGATCTTGGGACATGCTGGTTTTCGTTCTCATCCGTCTCTTTATCACTTGATGTAACTGAAAAAATCATCAAGCTACGCATTTTATCAGTCTTTTCATCGTTTAATCCATTTTTCAAAAACGGTTTGATTTCAGCGCTCGCATTTCCCCATTAAACCTTTCAGGTCCACCGTCAGTCTGGAATTTAATCAATATTACTGACTGATTTGTGACCTGGGAGTAACCTATTCTGGAGCAAGGGTGCTTGTTAATACAATTACTTCACTCAAAAGAACAAAAAAAAAAAAAAAAAAAAATTGACTCACCAATGAGCCATCACGTCCCCATCACATGAGCAACCAATTACTCAACATGGCTGTATGATGACAGGGAAGTGAATTTCCATGCAACATAATTTATTTTATACGATGTTGTAAGATGACATCATGAAGACATTTTGTATAGATTCCTATGATTGATTACGCATTATCTTTACACTGTTTACATTAACGGATTGATTTACAATAACTCTTGCATGAGCAAAACCTTTCATGCAAAACCAAAAATGTGATCTACTACTGGCCATGGCATTTGTTTTGTATCATTCAGTAGTTGTGTTATTACTTTTGTGTATTATATAGGTTTACATACACTACAGGTCAAAAATTAATCAATGAAATGTTAAGTATAGGAGGCTTAAAATATAAAAAGTCCTTATGAACAAGCTGGGACAATCAGCCTAACCACCTAGTTGCTAATAGATGTTGCAAGCTTGGCTGATCTTTGTGAATACAAGATTCAACTCAATGATATACTGAAATTTCCCAAATGAAATGCCCTTGCTCAGAAGAAGCTCAAAGACAGAAAACTACAACCATTATCCACATTTCGCGAAAAAACTAGGCAAAAAGCTCATGTAGACCATTTTTACCTCAACCGAACACAATTCAAGCACTAAGCAAGTAAATAAGCCTGTAGCAAAACATAGGATAAAATCATATCAGCGCTGAATCGCTAGAATTTCTCCTGAATTTGTGCTATGCATAAAAACGGTACCTCAAATGAAAGAGGAAAGTCCACAGAATCCAACGATAAGAGCCCAATCATTTTAAACCAACACCACACTCAAAGAAAAGCAGGCATACACTTTACAGTCTACAGAGATGAGCTAAGAAATTTCTTACCTTTGATATTTTGTAATAAAAGAAACCGTTTGAGGGCAAATCCACGCTTGCTATTGTTAGCTCAATGTGTCCATGTTATAACGAAACTAGATCTTCAAGTCTCAAAGCATGTTTTTCTTCTCGAGCATTGCTTCAAAGATTTCAGTTCCTCAGCATTCAGCTTGCTTGCAATGTATTTTCCTCTCTGTGATCGGCTTGTGATGCTGTCAGTAAGACTTTGCTGGTAGCCATTTGATTTTATGGCTTCTGACGTTTCCAACGAGTCCAAAAGCACCTTTATCGCTAAAAGCTAGCCTGAGCTAGAGCCTTGCGTTCCCAGTGCGTCAAACCGAATCCATGGGCCATTCGAATGTACTTAAATAGCGCGACAATATAAACGCTTAACAGGTTTGTTTGTGGTATTTTCAGTATAATTATCTGCTATATATTCAACCGTCGTTTTCAAAGTTGTTTTCTGACAGAAACGCGTGAATACTGAGGGCACAATCATACAAACAAGGTGAGTGACTTGTTTTTTTGACTCATTCTTTATATCGGCAATTTGAGAGCAGCAATACTGTCAAATGGTAAAGCCTAGTGGTTAGGGTGTAAGGCTACAGCGCAGGCGACCAACATTCGAGTCCCTGGTCAGGTGTGCTTTAGTAAGACGATAGTACTATTTTGCCTGTATAAATAATTGCTGGGGTTTTTATTCTTTTGACTTTTTTTCCCCATTTTTTTTTAACCCTTTTTGTATTCATAATCTTATTAATTGGCTTTTTTTTCAAAACTACAAAGGGGGGCGTGGCATATAGAGCTCGCCCGTCTCAAAAGCGGTGAAGAACTTATTTACACTCCAAGTCAGTCGAGACTCCAGACTGGGTCATGAAATGGCTCACTTCTCCCTGTGTCTGTTGCTCCCAGGAATATGCATGGTAAGTGCAGGACACAGGCCAACCTCGCCCAGGACAAGAAGGTATGCAGGTGTGGATAGCCACCTGGCTGAACCAGGATGCTACTAATTAATGGTGGAGATATGCAAATAGAACGGCACGCTCTGTTATCCGTACTGAATGTTATGTATGCACACACCTACCAGCCTCCATATCTACACCCAGAGTAGAGGTGTAACAAGTCGCGGTGCCCACAGTGAGTGTGAATAGTCACTATTGCAGTGTCCACGGCTCATAGTACGTTAACATCAGTGGATCCCAGCACACCCCTGCTCGACCTAATAATGAACTTTGGGTTAAAATACTGCTCCGACAAAGATGGATATCTGAAATTGGGATATGAGTTCTAATATCCCACTCATAGTAGTCCATTATAGTCCGGGGCAGAAGTTTTGACAATGTGTCAAAGGGAACGGCACAGAATATGTGGGGGTAACCCAGGGGTGTCAGGGGAATCCAATGATTTTCTGTGGATATGCAAGCATGACCAACAAGGCCTTTTTCCCTAGTCAAGGGAACAGTCCAAATGGCAGGATATGTAACACACGGGCACCGTACTGGAACGGGATGAGAGCTGTGGACGGTTGGTATGTTTGTGTGGACATCGGATATACAGTGCCGTGAAAAAATATTTGCCCCCTTCTTGATTTCTTCTTTTTTTTGCATATTTGTCACGCTTAAATGTTTCAGATCATCAAACAAATTTTAATATTAGACAAAGACAACCCGAGTAAATACAAAATGCAGTTTTTAAATGATGAGTTCATTTATTAAGGGAAAAAAGCTATCCAAACCTACCTGATCCTATGTGAAAAAGTAATTGCCCCCTAAATCCTAATAACTGGTTGTGCCACCCTCTGCAACAACAACTGCAATCAAACGTTTGCAATAACTGGCAATGAGTCTTTTACATCACTGTGGAAGAATTTTAGCCCACTCTTCTTTGCAGAATTATTTTAATTCAGCCACATTGGAGGGGTGTTGAACATGAATGGCTTGTTTAAGGTCATGCCACAGCGTCTCAATAGGATTTAAGCCCGGACTTTGACAAGGCTACTCCAAGATCTTCATTTTGTTTTTTTTTAAGCCATTCAGAGGTGGACTTGCTGGTGTGTTTCAGATCATTGTCCTGCTGTATAACCCAAGTGCGCTTGAGCTCGAGATTACAATCTGAGGGTTGGACATTCTCCTTCAGGATTTTCCGGTAGAGAGCAGAATTCCATCAATTATGACAAGTTGTCCAGGTCCTGAAGCAGCAAAGCAACCCCAAACCATCACACTACCACCACCATGTTTGACTTTTGGTATGATGGACTTTTTATAAAATGCTGTGTTAGTTTTACGCCTGATGTAATGGGACGCACACCTTCCAAAAAGTTCAAATTATGTCTCGTCAGTCCACAGAATATTTTCCCAAAAGTCTTGGGGATCATCAAGATGTATTTTGGCAAATGTGAGACGAGCCTTCGTGTTCTTTTTGGTCAGCAGTGCTTTTCGCCTTGGAACTCTCCCATGGATGCCATTTTTTGCCCAGTCTCTTTCTTATTGTTGAATCATGAACACTGACTTTAACTGAGGCAAGTGAGGCCTGCAGTTCGTCAGATGTTGTTATGGGTTTTTTTGTGACGACCTGGATGAGTAGTTGATGCGCTCTTGGAGTAATTTTGGTGGGCCGGCCACTCCTGGGAAGGTTCACCATACAGTTTTCTCCATTTGTAGATAATGGCTCTCACCGTGATTCGCCGGAGTCCCAAAGCCTTAGAAATGGTTTTGCAACCCTTTCCAGACTGATAGATGTCAATTTCTTTGTTTCTCATCTGTTCTTGAATTTCTTTAGTTCGTGGCTTGACATGTTGCTTTTTGAGATCTTTTAGCCTCCTTCACTTTGTCAGACAGGTTCTATTTAAGTGATTTCTTGATTCATCAGGTCTGGCAGTAATCCGGCCTGGGTATGGCTAATGAAACTGGACTCAAAAAATGTGGTTAACTCTTTCAACCCCAGATATTCTAGCATCACTATACCCTTCAACCCCACAGCCCTCTGTAGAGGGCTGGTCATTATCTGGACATTGTATCTTACTGTTATCTCTGGAATCCCATTAAATGTAACCTGATATGTTCCAATCAATTAGTCAGATTGTTTGAATTTTCCCTACAGGAATTTGGGGTTGAAGGGAATATGTTGGTCAGCCCTCTGTAGAGGGCTGTGGGGTTGAAGGAGTTAATCACAGTTAATTCATAATTTAACAAGGGGGGGGGCAATTACTTTTTCACATAGGGCCAGGTAGGTTTGGATAGCTTTTTCCCCTTAATAAATGAAATCATCATTTAAAAACTGCATTTTGTATTTACTCGGGTTATCTTTTTCTTATATTAAAATTTGTTTGATGATCTGAAACATTTAAGGGTGAAAAATATGCAAAAAAGTAAGAAATCAGGAAAGGGGCGCCCCGGTGGCTCATTGGTCTGGGCGCGCGTCCCGTGGGGGCTGTGTCCTTCCCACGGCGACCTGGGTTCGATTCCGGCTCGGGTCGTTTGCTGCATGTCTTCCCCCATTCTTCTCCCCAGCTTTCCTGTCTCTGTACAAGTGTCAAATAAAGGAAAAAAAAAGTTCCCAAAAAAAATAATCTTTAAAAAGAAATCAGGAAGGGGGCAAATACTTTTCACAGCACTGTATGTAGCATTACCACCAAATTGGGGAGGGGTGTGTGCTTATGTACAATTAAATGATCACAGGTACATTGTGAGTGTGCATAATAAAACCACAAGACGGAGACGAAATGCAGCAGCACCACGTGACCCGATTTGGGAATCCAATGTTCCAGCAGAGGCGAAGCTGTGGTCAGCAGGGGGGAAGATCATCCTCTCCCTGTTCCCACAGCTGGGAGTTGGAAAGGTAATGTTGCGAACGGAAACTGTGAACTATCGTCTAAGTGCACTCGTAAATGAAACCCGTAATATAACTAGAAGCAAACAGCAAGAGTTGATTGATGATATTGCAGAATCGGATGGTACTAGATCTGCTGACGGCGGCACAGAGAGGAGTGCGTCAGATCATAGGAACCTCAAATGCACCTACATACCAGCAAATGATGAGGAGGGAGGAGTAATAGATCAAGCCTTGCAACTTTTAAAAGATCTATCAGATGCACAGCTGAGTGACTATGTATCTGACAGTATCTGGTGGCAGTGGCTCATGTCAGGGGGTTGGAAAGCAGCAATAACATCCGTATTGAGTCCTCATGGCAGCAGGATTTGCAGTACTACTCTTTTGCAGTTGCTTTTTAGGATTACTGGTGCCAGACTTATTTGGGATGCGCACGCACGCGGCTGACGCAAAGGGCGTACATCATGACGTTCTGCTCATACATATATCCAAGCAAAGGAGGAATTCCTTTGTCTTTGTTCTTGCCTGTAACGAAGACCCTATTTGCAAGTAGTAAAGGATCCTATTTACTCATCTTGTCTCAGTCTGATTTCTTTCAGGAATACAATTTAAAATTCCCACAACACCATTAACTTAACTTAAGCTTAGTAACCCTAAAATTAATCCTGCACTTCAGTAATTTCCCCCAATCTGTACGTGAAAATGCCAAATTCAATTGTTTGTGAGTCTTCTTGCAGTCATCATCACATTTATGAAGGTCTGTGACCATTCGCCTCTTATGAACTCAAAACAATTTTGTTTTCTTCATTTGTTGGATGACAAAGGGTTATTGCATGCACGCAACCTCATTCTTATACCCTAGTGATACAGGAAGTGATGTAATGGCTCAACACTTAAATAAATTGATTTTTAATTAAATAAGTGCGGTTGGTTCAGTTGGAACACTAATATCGTACAGTATTTCTCACGTGTTGGTATTTAGAGTTTCTCCACAAGTATACTTTTTTGAATTGTTTAATGTTTTGTTTGTGCATTGCCAGTCAGGGGTGCAAGTAAGTTTTGAGCCCACTGTATGTATTACATTTAAAAGACTGGATGTGGTTCAGTGTGAAGATATCAAGTAATATCTTGTCAAATATGAACTTACAGGCCATCCATTTTATAAGGTGAAGATACGTAGTTGTGCAGAAAAATCCCAGACAATTTCAAGCATGTAGCATGAATAGTTCTAAAGTATATCGGCAATTTTTTCAGCAAAACTGATTTATTAGGGCCATGGGCTATTTCTGAAAGCCTCAATATCTCAGAAACCAAAGACGATACAAGCAGAGAATTTCGCATCCCCTTTGCCAGGTACAGTGACATTATCTACAAAAGTATGAAGACAATCCAAGATGATGAGTCGGGAGGCCTCTGTTGAATTGATACAGAATTACCAATGATGCCCCATCGCATAAACCACTGCAGGGCGTATTCTTACATCAGACCTTCCAACTTCTCTTGCGATGTCAGCCGATTCCTCTCCTGCAACACTCCTTTTGCGGGGCGGGAATCAGAGACTGCGTCTCAATTCTCTTATAAATCCTCATTTCCTTGCATCCTAGAATTAAGATGTTGTATTTCTGTCTGTTAACACGCTCATTTTGTTCAAAAATAGTGTGTTAACAGGACATTTCATGACGTCTGAAGACACAGAAATTTGACATCTTAACGCAGATGCGGAAATAGACGTTTTGGACCAAATGGCGTTCCATAGCAAAGATAGGATGGAAGTGTATCAAATGAGGATTTAATTTAAGAGAATTGAGACGCAGCCACAGCGTCTTTGCAAAGTAGCCCAACAGTTTGCCGCAGCTTTGATCCTTCTTATTTCCCGCGGCATTTCGGCCATTTCTACCTGGAAGGTAGGTCCTGGTGATGTTTTAATCCTTTAACATCCTCATTAAGTAAAAAGAATGGAAAAGCTTTGGTTTGCTCAACCAAATGGTTGAGTATTCAGTTAATGGGTTAAAATCCCCAACTGTACACTCTCAATGCCTGTGCGTGAATCTAGTGTTGTAGTCAAGACCACCTAATCCGAGACCAAGACCGGAGTGTATCGAGACCGAGTCAAGACCAAGACATTTAGAGGCCGAGACCGAGTCAATATCAAGACTAAGGCAGGCCAAGACCGAGTCAAGACCAAGATTAGACCAATGCAAATCCCACGTGGCATGGCACACTCATGATGAAATGTGGAACATGCAAACCATCGGTGCTCCTTAAATTGATCTGAAATATCCACATTCCGATAAAAACACCCACATAAAATAAATAAAAATTCCTCTTCTTTGACCTCTTTTATTGCCATTCACTGTATATGCATGTGTAAGTGTACTACAAGAAATCTGTTAATAAAATAATCAAAAGGCATTGCAGAGGTGAATTTTATGGAATATTCATTTGTTCTCTATGAGCAAACAAATCCAAACATACACTGAGGAGCTGAAAACAACTTCATATTTATTCAACATTCTTTTTCCATGTTTTACCATTCACCAAACATCATTTTTTTTTTTGTGCAAGCATCAGGTTTTCTAGGTTGACTACTTTCTTCCCCTAGAAACCATCATTAAGTACAGAATGTATCAAACAATTTAATACTCAAGTCTTCACTTTTCTCTCTCCCTCTTTTTTGAACATAAGTTTTTTTTCATTTAACTTACTTGAACGGCTTTTGAACCAACTACAAGCTTTGTATAAATGTACAGCTGTCAAGTTAACGTTCAATGGTCGCATTTGAAGCAGAAGGTTTTGCATCCAATCACAGCAATGATGTCAAAAATAAATCAGACAATTCTCGGACAAATTAGACATATGCTCGCAGGTGTGGTCTTCACCGGTCTTGGAAAAAAAATCCTGAGTCCGCTTTGTCCAAGACTGAGACAAGACCGAGTAAAAATGCAGTCGATTCCGAGACCTTCAAAAAATGGTCTTGAGGCCGGTCTCGAGTACTACAACACTACGTGAATCACATCCGTTTTCCTCGGAACAGACCTGGCAGCTGATCCATCGCTGAACTGCTGTAATCCAGCACAGATCTTATCTGGGCCACAGACATGATTTTGAGCGCTGAGCGACTCACTCGCCTTTCCCTGCCAGTCGAACATCTATTCGCATTGATCGCATTTTTTCATCTGTCTTCTATTTTCCTGATATCATCTGGCCATGTTAACCATGGAAACAAAAGAAGTCAAAAAGAACTGGATTTAATTCCAATTTAATCCTGAATATTTAAATGCCATGTAGTTTACAGTGTAGTTTAACTACGGTAACATAAATTAGGATATTTTTTTTTACTACACGCCGTTTTTCTGTTTTGAGTGTAGTCAAATGTTGGGGTTTGAGATCCGTGCTAATTTTTGAGAGTCAGACCCCCGTATGCTGACACATTACTCCCTCACCCGTCCTGACGAATTTCTGAACCATCATCTTTTTTCATATCCTCATGAATGACTTTGTATGAGACGTAACCAGATGTTTTTCCTGGGATCCTCCGATCACAACTCTTCAGTCGCCATTTTCAGGAAGAGTTACTGAAGCGGCCAAAAGAGCCAAAGACCACCGCGGTTCATCAGCGGTATCCCATCTCAGGACTGCTATTACTGACTTTGCACGGTAAGGATATTGAAGAGTTAAAGACCATCGTACAAACCCAGACTGGCTCGATTGATATCCGTTATAGCTGTTAATTCACGAAGACACTTAAGTGCACCGTTTGCTGGCTCGCTTGTTTGCGTTACTCGCACCTCGCCAGACTAACAGCTCACGATTAGTTAACGTTGATCTACTATGCGTGTTTTTAAATGACTGTTTCACGCAGTAATTGTATTGCGTAGTGCGCGTATATGAAAGCGCTACCTTCTCCTGTCAAATTCCGATTACCAATCAGTCGGTGAATTGATCTGTATTTCTGAAATGATATGCTTGGTTCGGTTACAAACGTGTATTGCTAGCTAGCCAACATTGATGTGTTGTCCCTCACAGTAGCTAGCTAGCTGGATAACATTTGTAGTTAACCTGGATCTGGTATTGCAGAGTTAGCCAGATAACAAGGTAAGTTAGTGAGTCAATATACTCATAACAAAACCTAGATCTTTATAACCGCGTTACTTCTGACCATGTTCCAGCACTGAGAGGCAGTCAGGTTTTACTCGGAGAAATTATCCAGCCGACTTAACTGAATTATCCTGCTTATTTGAACAGTCCCGGGTGCTTTATTTATTTTTCCTAACCGGGCGTGTCACAGATGCTAACATACATATTTGGAACCCTTTACTGTGAATATGCGAAGAATGTAAGTTGCTTACTTAGTTAGCATCAGAGCCATGTAGCATCAATGGGGAAACGCACCCCAAGCGGTGCCGCTTCCACTTCAGCCAATCAGATTGTACGTAATTGGAATTGTAAGACAGTGAAATTGTACGTAACTGGATTCCCCTTTAAAAATGACATCAATCTGATACTACAGATGAAACTTGGTATGTGTTATCCTTAACCCCTTAAGGCCGAATGCAAAAATCCCAGCAGATAGTAACCTGTATTTGGGCTGAAGCACAGCTTCTCAGCTTTCAGGAACAGTTGGAATTTTTTTTTCTATTGCGCAAAACTTACAGTAATTACGGTACTTTCAAAATTACGCGCATATCTGTGTCGGCAACGACAAGTTCTTGAAATGCGCACATGCTGTCCAGGTTTAAATGGGTTAAATGTGCCAATACATGGTAAAAATGTCAAGGGTGTCATTCACTGTTATCCAGTAGTTTTTGTGGTGAAATGTAGGCTAGTTTTTGGAAAAACGTAAAATGTTCTAATATAAATAGGCCACTGGAACTGGAGGAAATGGTTATTTAAAACTTCTGACTGTTGCACATATACATAAACATCAGTTTAGACATCAGGAAAAAATTCAGATCAAGAAAATGAGCCATTCTTCCTCAGCAGTACTGCAAAGGTACAGCATAATTTCGCAAAATCAGCTTTCTCTCTATTTTGGGTAGTCAGTTGATGACCCGGGACTGAAGATACACCTTCTATAAAGCCAAAAATGGAAAATTCAGGAAAAATTAGCCCTATATGCAAGATTACAACCCTGCAGCATCATGACTTTGCTGTAAATAAGCATTTTAATTTGGTCAAAATGCATTTAGCAAAAATAATTTAAAAAAATGGCTTAAAATATAAATTGCCATATCTCAGCAACTACTGTACATACAGACCTGAAATTTTGCAAACATTCAATTTCAATAACCAATTTACAGAGTTCTTGAAAAGACTTTGTTGGAAAAAAAATTGTGATTTCAATGTGTCCCGTACGACAGATCACATTTTTGCTTATTTCACCCCCCAAAAATGGAAATGAATCAGTTTGATCATAGATTAATGTTGAAGTGTGGTAACACAATTTAAAGGTCATATCCTACTTAAAAGCCAGTCATCGTTTTATTTTCTGGATATAAAATACTGTCTGCATGTCTTGTACGACAGGCATGGAATCGCCCAGAATTTGAAATAATGCAATATTTTAAATGACCAGTTGATGGCAGTTAGCACAGATAATACACAAATTATTTGAACTCTTTCATGAAGTTTTCAGCTACTTTGGTGTTCTGCTCCTTGAGTGCATATCTACGTCCAGTTGTAGTGCTTGGAACTTCAATCTTGACAATGATATGTTGCACAGATACCCAGCATAGGTCTTCCCTCCTGGGCCAGAAAAAACTTTTTGCTGGGCTGTGCGGATGCATGAACTGTTCAGACAAGTTACAGCTTCTGCATGACAAAAAATGTTTCCAAACATACAGCTTAAAAAATTTTATAATTAATTAAGTTTTATTTTATTTGTTGATTTATAAACATTCTTAACACATCCTCTGTAAGATGGCTATATTTTATTAGATAATTAATTATTGTCACACTTCTGAATTCGTAACAAACTTGAATTTTTGGCCGTGTTAAGGTTGTAGTATTTCAATATCTAAACACTGCATATAGGTTATTCTTCGAGTGTAAGTTAACATTTATGAAATAAAGCATTTTATTGAGTTTGCGCTGTCTATCATTAACCATGTGCATTTTATAAAATAATGTTTGACTATGCCGTTAAATGCTGTGTCCAGAAAAATACCATATTTTCAAAAATTTTTTGAGAAAATAAAGAACAACACCATCACAAATTTTGGATATGTTAATAACAGGCATCTAATCTTTCTAAAACAGTCAATTTGTTGTTGGTGGATGGTGTCTTTTTTTGGTATAAAATGTTAAAAATAGCACAATTTTTTTTCTTCATTTTCAAGCTTTAATACAGGGTGTGTCAAGAAAAAAGTTTACACTTTGAAAAATGTCTCCAAAATTGATATAATATAATTTTCCAAAAATTGTTATGATGTATTGATGGACCATGCCCTGATGCAATGGTCCTATTGACACCTTGTTAATCGCCTGCTGTTCCACGAGTGAACACGGGTTGTTTATCTTCACCCAAATGAGAAGGTTAAAAATGAAACAAACGCAATGGTTGGCAAGTTTAGACATTTAATTTTTTCCTCACAAATTTTCATGAAAATTGGATTAACCCTTTGTCCGCTACCAGCCCACTAACATCGGACTCACATTTTGCTATTCTCAGCACACTTACAACAGCATGACTGCACTTAAGTCCATGGTTCAAGGAACACTGCATTCAAATTTCAGTCTTCGACATGGGCTCCATTCCTTTGTACACAGACCTCTGCTCTCCGCAGCATGTCATAAACAGACTGTCGGACCATTGCAGGATCCTGCCTCAAAATGGCAGCCTCGGCAATCCGAGTCTGAAGTTGGCGGGCTGGTAGCGGACAAAGGGTTAATCTAATTTTCATGAAAATTGGTGAGAAAGAAATTAAATGTCTGAACTTGCCAACCATCATGCCTGTTTTATTTTTAACCCTCTCAATTCCGTGCGCAAACCAGTTTAAATCGGGTGAAAATAAACAACCCATGTTCACTCATGCGGAACAGCAGGCGATTAACAAAGTGACAATAGGAGCATTGCATCAGGGCATGGTCCATCAATATATCATAACAGTTTTTTGGAAAATTATATCAATTTTGGAGACATTTTTCAAAGTGTAAATTTTTTTTTGATATACCCTGTATTTTCTCAAGAGTATTTCCTCATGTTATGTAATGTTATGTTATGTTATATTTTCTAGATTATTCATAAGAGAGGGGCAGAATTAGAATATAAAATACACAATATGGGAAGCTGTATGTGCAATACCAAATCTTTGAAATTAGGCTTTTTACAGTCCTTCAAATATGCTACCGCAGAGCGCTGAGTAAAAATTTCGAGCAAATTTAAGCACCTAGAGATATATGATAAACTGAAGGGACACCTTTAGAAGTCCATATTCCTCAAGTTATAGCTGCAGATTTTCACCCCTGAAAGGACTTGGCTGAAATACTTTTCTAGATATAGCCATGTGAAAGTGGCTCCTCAGAAATCGTTGTTCAAAAAGGACTGGAGCTTAGTTGCAAAATTATTTTTAATGACAAAACTATTAGGAGTTGGGAGCTAAAATTTTGGATTTATCCTATTAAGAGGTGTATGCACCCGCTGAATTTTTTTCAGCCAAATCTGAGATGGTCAAATGGGAAGTTTCTCTGAAATTCGGACATTTGACATGGAATGACCTGACTTTTTTTTTTTCCAGTAGCGCTGGGTTGGTTCTTTATCACTGGCCTTGTCTTGTTATTTGTCATTATTAATCAAGAGGCCATTTTCTTTGAGACCATGTTTCCATGCTTTCGCCAATTAGAACTAATTTCATCAGTTCAAATTTGTGTGCAATAAAAGAAAAAAATTTCTGGAATGGTACAATTAACATGCAACTCTTCAGGGTATGCATTGTTATTTCTCACACCATTTGTATCTAAAGAGGGGTCCCGGGTTCTGGTCCCGGGTTCAACCTCCCGGACGAGCCCCCAATTGTTACTACTCGGCTCAAAAGCCGTAACAAGGAGGGAGATACACACTGATGCATTTAAAAAAACAAGATTCAATTTATTTCACAAAATCAAACTTAACAAAAAGACTATGCAAACATGGGGTGTGAAAGTCAGTATCATCAGTAATGTAAGTGAGTGGATGTGTGCAAAGGGTAGTGAAACTGTGTCTGCAGTGAAGCAGTAGTGAAGGAAATCTTCCTTAAGAAGGAAGGCTGGTAACATCATATTTCCATCATATCATCTTTAGTTATATAGGAATTCATGGTGAAAATATTGTATTGTTACATAACTGGCCACATGCCCAAATAAGGATGTGAAAATAAGCAATTTTTAGAAAATTTCAAACTCAACCAAAATTATTAAAATTGTTCTGGCTCTACCAACATATTGATAAATGTGGTTGTCCTCTAGATGTGGCCCAATATGTTAAAAAATTACAGCAGAAAAAATTTCATTGCTTTATCTAGCATACCCTTTGAGTTATGAGCTCAAAGGAGGCAGTGATTTTTGACGTTTTTGATTTTCGGCCATTTTTAGAACCTTGTGAGAAGAAAAGGGTACAAGCTACAGCAAATCTGACAGCATTTTCATAATCTACAAAAAAGTTAGCTGAAGGCACTTGATTTCAAAGCTGTACATTGGAAACACTTTGAGATATTCTTGCTTGAAGTTGCACCGAGAGGCAATTTGGTAAAATGGAAAAAAATAATAAAAATTTCCAGGGGCTGTAACTTCAAAACTGTTTGAGATACAGAGCTAATATTTTGGGTTCCTGCATAAATATGGTAGAGGAGCACCTGTGAATTTTTCCAGAAGAATCTGAAGGGGTGATCTGGGTGCCACTGGGTGATTTGAGCTGGAATGACCCAATAACAAAGTGCTGCCTGGTGAATGGAAATGAACACCTTCCACCTCAAAAAAAAAAAACTAAAACTGAAATTAAAACTAAAATTGATTCTAGCTTGCTCCGTTATCAAACCAATCTGCTGCAACTTATTAGTGTAGTGCCGTTTTTTGTGTGATTGGGAAATAACTTGTTGTTTTTAGCCGGTGGTGCGTAGCTAATGTACCAAAATTATATGACCAAGGATCATAAATAGTGAATTGTTCATTATTCTAGCTTGCTCACCCATCATGATTTAGCGTTAGTGAATCTGCTGCAACTTATTAGTGTAGTTTAAATAACTAGCCCCTTTGATGTTTGGGAATCTCAACTTGTTGTTTTTTCATTGTGGTGTCATATTCTAGCTAATGTACCAAAATTATATGACCAAGGATCATGAATAGTGAATTGTTCATTATTGACATTCACAAGCTCCAGTCATTTGGCTGTCAGATATACAGCTACTAACTTGCAGCGCAGTCTTGCTGGGATGTGAGACTTCGGGCAGCAGAGGCTTTCGAACTAGCCCCTTGATGTTTTTGGAAGGACCTCAAGTATTAAAAAATTCCTGTTTTCATATTCTGACAGCCAGAATTTATATGTCCTTTGGCAGTTGTGAGTCAGAGGAATAAAGTCGTTTGGCTGTCAGAGTACAAGTGGGAGGACTTTCCTTGGAAGAGGTTCTGTCAGTAATTGCATGTGCTGCATCCGACTGTGCAAATTTTGTTTTGAAATTGTTATCTGTCTGCTTACCACTTAGGAATCATTTCAAGCCAGAATATCTGGAGTAAGGCGAGGGCTCAACTCAAGATTTGAAGTAAATGTAGAGTCTGTGTGTCCTGTCAATAAATACTTATATCTGTAGTATTAGCTTGCTCGTGAATGGAATTGCATTTATGTTCCTCGTAAGCTTTGGATCCTGTGTTACTGCGCACTGTCCAAAGATATTAAGCAGTTTATTCACTGAATCACTGTATACCCTAAGGATGTATAATGTGGTTGTTTGATTGATGTCCTTGTGGACTTGTTGCTATTTGTAATGAGGGCGTCCTGTCTGCATAGGGAGATCATATGTAGCTATATCATTAATCATTCATGTTCTATTTTTTTCTTGCATTGATATTTGGCCACAACTCTGGATGTATCCAGAAGACCTGGCCTTGAGATGATTGTCGTGACAGCTTTGCGTCATGCCAGAGACTGCACATTATTTTTGGCTTTCATATTTGATATGCAGGGCATTTAAATATTGCCTGTAAGCGGGACTTGACAGTTAACCATATCCAATTGGACCAAGGTAAAATGCATGAACTAGTGCTGCACTGGAACAGCTTTGTTAATGCAATAATGGCACTTGTTGTTTTTTTGGGAGTTTATTTTTGTTGTGTCCTGCACTTGACCCTGCCAATCTTCTCTCCTTGTTTATTTTCTGGTACGCATGTGGAAGCATAGTCGCGGTCAAGGTCCAGAGACAAGAACATTTTTATGGTGCTTTGGGCTAATTATAGTCTGTTAGGGTTGACCTTTCAGGAGAAGAGATGCGACACAAGTGATACTTCGACAGGCACAGGGAGAGCATTCCTTAACCCTGCTGCTGAAAAGGACGATTAAATATCACTCAGGAATATGCTGGTACCTCGCTCGGATCACTTTCCCTAAAACCTTACCACGGTTTGGCTCTTTAAATCACAGTAATGCCCATGTCAGTGTTCACTAACCACTCAGCAACATCTGCATCCTTAATGCTCGCTAGTTCTTTTACTTGGGCTACCTGTAAAATAGCCGAAGTCTAGGTCTGCAATTTCGTAAGTCTATAGTGTTTGTCAAGAATTGGAAATTGCCCAGAAGCGTCTGGGTATCGCGTCATGAAAACGAGGCTGTGCACGAGGTCACTACCTGTTTCCATCCAGGTCAAGGGTAGACAAAGTGTACGTCTACTTGACATCTCGTTATTACCAGGTTTGCGCTTGTATCAGCAACTGGTGATTGACTGTGCTGAGCAGGTTGTCAATACAAGTGTGAACTGATGATGACGGTGCGTCATTCATATATCGGTGATTATTAGGTGTCCACTCAATGCCCAAATCTGTTCTTGGTTCAGAAACCTGGAGTTGCTCAATCTCTGGTATCAAATTTCATCAACTTGCATCAACCTTTTGACAAGTCTTTTGCAAACTGGAAAAGGTTGTGATTTGCAAAAGCCAGTGCTTGGAATGTAAAGCTGCCAGTAAGAATGCATTTGGCACGAGGCTGATCAGGAATAAGTTTGTTAGATTATAGATGGACGAGATACCACTTCATTTGGGCGCTGTTTTCTCGTGAGCGTGAGAGTTTGAGATGTTCCCTCCCCGTTGCTGCGTCGACAGGCATTACCTGCAGAAGAGGAGCCTGAACGGGCAGGGGAGGCACAGGGAGACGTACGGACAGGAGCGAGGTCGTGAGGTCACTATGGAGCCGGTTGGTTTTTCGGATAGTGGGATTGGTAGCTGGGAGAAGGAGAGGGGCGGAGACGAAGACTGGTGCCACTACAGCGAGTCATCCGGACGCAGTCGCCGTAGCAGCCAGGGCCGTTGCCACGGTCAACACTACAGCACCACCGACCACCACTCCGATTCGGTGAGAAGCTTTCTGGTACACCTACCCACCCAACCTCCACCCGTCCACAAAGACAAACACACACATACACACACAGGTTTACTTCCCTCTGTTGAGTCTGGTAATGACTGAGGCATTGTAGCGTTCTTGGAGATGCGTTGAGGATAGAAATGCTCATTTCCACTTATGAAGAGATTTTAAAGTTGAACTCTGGAGTTTATTTTATTTAAGACAGATATATTTTATTCTCGTTGCCTTGTAATATTAAGGGCTGTGATGGTTTTATCTCATTTTATTGATATTTTACCGTCACAAAGTCCACCTACAAAGAAATGTCTAGATAGTTACTGGAGAAAGGTGCGAGGGCAGGGTAATGTTACTGAGAATATGATATATCTTTTTTCTGTTCTCTATAACGATGGCCTCATGCAAGAAGGGCGTAAGTGACATTTGACAAATTTTACAGGAGAGCTAAAAAACTGCCACAGCATCACCTGTTAGCTATATGCTGAACTATCCATGATAGAGGTATAGTACTTAGTAATCTATTGGGATGCCTAGTAGACATTTTCATAATTCTTCGTAATTTGGGAGATAATTAGTAAAATGCACTTAAGCCCATTTAGCTTGGGTGAAGATGACCGTATCGATCACCGCTGCACAAATGTTAAATAGGCATTTTAACCCCTTTAGGATAGGAATTGAGACTCCAGACTTGGTCAGGAGATGGGCTAGTCTCAATCATTCCAAAACGACCAAAAAAGTCATTTTTGACCCAAGTGTCACGCCCTTCTTACATGAGGCCATCGATATGATTTATATACATTTTTTGTTTCTTCTCTTTGAGAAAGTTCTCTTGTCTGAAAATGTGCTGCCATTGTTTCTCCTCTGTGACACACACGATGTGCGGGCCCGCGTGCCTTTGTCGGGGGATGAATTTGCGGTGTCCTGGGGGCGCGGTTTCTGAACGCACCGAATGTCATCCCCTCTCTCCCCACCTCCCCCCTCCTGGCTCTGCACTGAATGAATGAATCGGGGGCGCGTTGTGCTGGGTTAATGACGCTGATGTGACCCCGCCCCCACAATCCCGCAACAATCCCACAATCCCAGAGGAGCCATCGCAGGAAGAGGAAGTCCAGGACTTTTGAGGATGATGACGAGGGTCACCTGATCTATCACACTGGACACATGCTGAGAGCAAGATGTACAGAAATATACGCCGCCTTTCATTGCTTTTGCTGTAACCTCTGTTTGGAGGAAAGTCCGCTTGCTTCTGGCAGCTTTTACTGGGGAGACTGTTCTAAATTTACAGTAATTTACTGTTCTGCTGTCATGAGCTTGACCTGGTTAGATTGAGTCCTACAGCCACCAGTCTGTTTTTTGACTGAAATTTAGTGTGTTGAAATTTAAAATGCTAGTTATTTTAGGGGGGGTAGTTAATAATATTGAGGAGTGAACAGACGTTAAATTGATGCATTTCCTGCTGTGAATTCTCGCCGATGCTGGGACTCCTGGGTGCTGATCCTACTTTTTGTTCCTGTAGATGAGGTTGTGCGCACTGTCGGAGAGGGGGCCTTTGGGAAGGTGGTGGAGTGCATCGATCACTCACAGTAAGTTTCGTGGTACCCGTCCCACCAACGCTGTTTCTACCCGATTTTCTATGGTGCCTGTGATATGTTTATCCCGAAATTTGAAGATTTCCTACCAGTGTTGATGAGTCTTAGGGGTGAAGCCATCAGAAAGAAAAACTGATCATTCTTTTTTCATTCTAAATTTTTAAAAAACTTACGCGGAGCACCGTATTTCAGTGGACAGAGACACATTTTGTCACTTTGGTTCTTTTGCCTGGATCAGTCACCAGATCGGAGTCCAGCTGGAAATTACATGCTGAACAGAATACTGAGGGCAACGAGTCCCCAAAACAAGCAGGAACTGAAGATGGCTGCAGTACAGGATATGTGACCAAGTTTAGAAAATGATTATTCTGCATTGGGATTGTAGAAGAGAACCAAAATAAAAAATATCAATTCACTGTCCTATGAATTTCGATGCTCAGTGTATGGCTAGATTAGCCAATTTTGATGCAGGTTACTTTCAATTAAGGGGTGATCTGAGGTTAAATGGGCAAAATTTGATTATTTTTCCAAAAAATTTTTTTTGAATAAAAATATTCTGTAATAACCCACCTTTAATAATCACTAATTGCTACAAGGATTAAAAACTGAACTCAACTTTTCAATGCGGTCTAATGCATTTTCCATTGATTTCCTAAGGTATTACTTTTTCCACGTTTCTCATGTTTGTGGCAGCCATAACTTTTTCATTTATCATTGAAAATCAATGAAATTTGGGCTGCAGGTACTTTTCTTCATTAGAAATGCAATGACATAGGGAAATTTTGCCTATCTGTTACATACTTAGAATATTTTGAGTATTTGTCAGATTCTGTGCAAAATAATTTCAAAATTTGGGTAAAATGCCCAAAATCACAAAACTGATAAAATGGGCAAAGAATGGCAATGTCCTTGCATTTGGATAAGCAATGGCTTTTAAATGATGAAAGAAAAACTGAATTCTATCATAGAGTTAAAGAGGAATTGGTGCCAGAAGTTTTCTGCATATTTAATGAGCTTGCTCGGTTACCATGGCAACCGCATAAACAGAAAAATGCTAACTTGTATCTTTTTTGGTGGTTATTACATGTACCTCTTTAGATTAATTCTGAGTTGTTTCCTGGTGTCATTTTTCATTTAACCCCAGATCACCCCTTAAGATTGAAATGACTGAGAGTTACCACCCTGCATGTATTAATAATGAATTTTTTGGCTTATACATTATGCCTGATGTCAGATTCCAGCCAATTCTGATATTTACCACAACAGGGGTTTGAACGTGTGAATCCAATCAGATGCATGTTTTGAGTAATACATCTTGGGGAAAGAAACCAAGTCCGGGTGACCATAAGTCTTTAATGGGATCATGTATTTATTGCTGACACGTCAGTGCGAGAGAGTCGTCGGTGAGATTCACGGAAACTTCTCTGCTCTGACTAAAGCGGACACTGGGATGGTTTCAGGGGCGGCGTTCGGGTTGCTGTGAAGATCGTTAAGAATCTGGAGCTGTATCGAGAGGCGGCCATGTCGGAGGTGGAGGTGCTGGAGAAGATGAACTCGCTCGACCGCCAGCGACAGTTGTGAGTGTCTGCAGCATTTCTCTCTCCCCTTAAGGCAACTCTGGGCTCTACGCATCCTTTTCTCCCTCAAAGCAGCGCATATGCTCATTAACTGAGAAATCTGGGGAGATTATGAAGATTCTCAGGTCGTAGCTGAGCTCCTAGATCATTTTCCTGTTCATGTGTATCAGGTTCAAATTCACCTTAACCCTTTCCCTCCTGAGATTTCCTCTTTTTTCCCTCATTGCAAACAAGTGAGCAGGACACTTGTGGGAAAAGTTTACAGTATTCATAATTCTATGTATTTCAGATCCTGGATCGTGGGTTTTCAAAATATTGGTCACTTGTCCAACCTGTCCGTTACCATGGTAAAACAAGACAACAGTGTCATCACTATCCCCTGCCACGATCAAGGGCCTTAACTCCATAAATAAATATGCTTCAATATCCATTTTCACACTCAGCGTAGATCATGAGTAGTTTATTAAGCCCACAAAATTTCATGCATCTAGGTGTAATAGTTTCAGAGAAATCTTGTCCCCATTGTGGCCCAGATGGACGGACGGACAGACCCTTATCCAATATCCCCCGTCCCACTTCATGTTGGGGGATAATAATATCCTGTGAGTCCAGAAAATATACATATTTTGTAAACCCGGTGACATTGGTCTCTAGAGG
The DNA here is from genome assembly GCA_029692085.1 of Gymnothorax javanicus. Classification (NCBI taxonomy): domain Eukaryota; kingdom Metazoa; phylum Chordata; class Actinopteri; order Anguilliformes; family Muraenidae; genus Gymnothorax; species Gymnothorax javanicus. The sequence continues at coordinate 862,860 of CM056199.1, read as the reverse complement.
GAAAGGGTTAAATCGGTGCACTGTGGAGCCCGTGTTCCTGTCAGGAGTTTCCTGCAGCCTTAAAATCTTTGGTCAGATAACATACAGTGACGGCAAAGGAATCCAGCTTGATGTTTGTGGAATTGCTCTTGACGCGCTCCGTGATTGGCTGATTAGAGGCAGCAGGCGGTGACGTGTCGGTCGGGCGATGTGGTCGCTGACGCGTTTATCGTCCTGCTCTGCGCAGCGCTTGTGTGCGGATGCTGGAGTGGTTCGATCACCACGGGCACATCTGCATCGTGTTCGAGCTACTGGGCCTCAGCACCTTCGACTTCCTGAAGGAGAACGGCTACCAGCCCTACCCCGTCCACCACATCAGGCTCATGGCCGACCAGATCTTCAGGGCCGTGCGCTGTGAGTATGGGTACGGGATTCTGGGTGGGGGTGCGGGAGGGGTGTGATTGGGGTGGTGGAGTCTGTGTATGAGCGGCTGAGCTCGGCAGAAAACAGTCACTTTATACCACGCCACGTAACCAACATATAAAGGTGTCCCAAGATATATTACACTACAGGCCAAAATATTAAGAACCCCCTGTATTTTTCAGAATTTGGCTGGTTTTTCTTAACTTAAAGTATATTTTCTCCAACAACAAAAAACAATAATATAGAAATACATATCTTAACTAGAAATGAGCAAAATGATTTGCCAAGAGATGTACATATTCAAATTCTACTTTCTACAAAGTACCCTCCCTTCACCGTGATTACAGCCTGACAGATCCTAGGTATTCTTTCCAGCAGTTTAAGGAGAGAGCTTCCTGGTAACTCATTTTGGGCTTTCAAGAGTTCCTTCATGAGCTCTTTTGAACTTTATGGGCGCACTTCCCTGACTGCCTGGTCAAGTTCATCCCTCAGCAACTTGGGTTGAATTTCAAGATGTGCAGTTGTTAGCAAACAACATTTTTAGACAACACAAGTGTCCTTTGGCATTTTGTGTGCCCTTGTTGCTCAAAATCAAATTTAAGATGACTGAAACAAGCCAAATTCTGAAAAATTCAGGGTGTTCCTAATATTTTGGCCTGTATTTTATGTATGTCCACCTCGTGTAGTGGGCATGTAGCTTACCTCTTGTCCTTTATTCCTTTTGAAATGAAAATGTGCATGTTTCACTCTGAAATGGACCTTGCCTAAGTGGTTGATTCAGTAGTTCCAGTACATCTACTGTTTTTATCTACTGTTTTTTTTTTTTTGTCCGTCCGTCAGTCTGTCCTCCATCCGTCCGTAACAAAACCACAACTTGTTCAACAGCAAAACTTCACATGGAACAACTAATGGTGAACTGGTGCCTTTTCATGGTTTTGGTCAAATTCTTTAAAACTGAAAACATTTTGGCAGGGATGATGGACCATTCTAAGAGGGTTTTTTTTTCCTCCATCTCTAACAAAACAGAGATTGGTCAACTAATTGGTCAGGCGTTTGTTAAAACTTTCCGTTGATGGAAAATTGGACCCAACAGAGATTGGTCATGGAGTTTGTTAGCTTTGTTTGAAAATGGGAGAAGTTGTTTGCGAAAGTTGGACTTTGGCTTGTTCTTTTACACAGACCTCTTGGGTTTTATAGATTAAAAAAATAGCCATATCGGTTCAAGTCTTGAATTCCAGTATACTTTCCCTCTCCAAATTTTTGTGTTGACGCACATTTGTTTTTCAGTCCTTCATCAGAATAAACTGACTCACACCGATCTCAAGCCTGAGAACATTCTCTTTGTGAATTCAGATTACGACATCGAGTACAATCCCAAAATGGTGAGTCTCGCATGGATTTAACGATCAAACCGGTATCCCTGGTTGTCGACAGTTGGTTGTCATTGAAGGACTGGACGTTCCAACGATCCAAAAGTTGAGAACAGAACTTTGTTGCTTAACAGTTATTAACTTCCATTATTGCCTGTAAAAATGTTTATGTTGAGGGGAGATTACTAGAAAGGGACACTTGGGGAAGGGGATAATATTCATGTTTATCACATAACTGTAGTACTTTTCCCATAGTGCGGGTCGTAACTTATTTTTGATAATGCCCTAGGTACATATCACTTTTGCAAAAATTTCATTGGCTGAGAGCATGGGGAAAAAAATCTCTCTGCATTATGTCATGCTGTTAATATTCAGCCACACTGAATACCAAGTGTAACATTGGTTAAATCGGAATGGCTCAGCATTGTGGCAAGCTAGCCAAGTGCCGCTTGACGTAACTAAGTTCACGTTGCTTAGCTAGCTAGTGCATACGCAGAACATTTTCATAACCATTATGTAATATTAGTTTGTTAGCTAGCTACTCAGGTAGCTGAATTTACAAACTGTTGCTCGTTCAGTCGTGAATGTCTGTGACTCAGTGACTGGCTTTGTTAGCAGAGCGACGGAGTTAGCTCAGTGCTAACATACAATGGGCGCTAACGGAAATTACATTTGTTTTCTATTAAATTGCGCAATTCAGTTATGTGATAAACAGAATCTTACACTCTTGCTTGTGTCATAAGATAGTCATGAAACTCGTTAAGTAAATTTTGGGTTTCGTTTTCTTATGACGCCTGTTGTGTTAGATCCTCTATACTGAATGCATGTTATTTTTTGGACTAAAAGTGAAACCTTCAGATGTTTTGACCACACCTCGCCCGCGACAGAAGCTCTTCAGATGCGCATTCAAAGCTTTTGCAGGATGGTTTTTTCATACCATTTCAGGGACTGCTGCAGAAGTCTCAGAATCTGACATTTACATGTGAAAGATGTAGCTGATAAGAGCTGTGTACCCTCTCTGCTTTAATGAATGTAGCATTCAGCATTAGTAGTAGTTGCACGATTCTTCATTCAATCCAGAAACGGGATGAGAGGACGTTAAAGAGCTACGATGTGAAGGTCGTGGATTTCGGCAACGCCACCTACGACCACGAGCACCACACGTCAGTGGTGTCGACTCGACACTACCGAGCACCGGAGATCATACTGGGTAAGGTGTGTGAGTCGGCGAGGTTGAGGGACCGTGTGTGATTTTTGTCTGTGTGAGTTGTGTGTGGATGTAGCATTGGTGAGCTTGGCGAGTGTACGGAGTAATTTGAAGATTGGTGAGGTTTGCGTTTATGTGATGGACGTGGAGAAGTTTCTCCTGTGCTGGTACAGAGTTGGGCTGGAACCAGGCATGTGACGTGTGGAGCCTGGGCTGCATACTGATGGAGTATTACCTGGGCTTAACGCTCTTCCAGGTGAGTGAGCCGTGCCGAGACCTTTACTGTGATTATGATGGAGTTTTCATCAGTTACTGTTCCCACTTGCCTCAGTCACTCTTGATCTGTCATTTTCTGAATGCTTGTTTGTGCTCTGATGTCCTGTGTCCAGTACAACTAACATCTTATTCTTAACGAATGCGCTAATATCAACGGACTTCACCCAATACCATTTAATTCTAACTGTAGTATTGTGGCAGTAGGAAATGTTGAGAATAGATATTAGACCTGGGGCCTCATTTATAAACGGTGCGTAGGCACAAAAAAGATACGTACGTCACTTACTTTGCAGATTTCTGATTTATAAAAACAAACCTGACATTAAAAAAAGGGAAATTATTAAGATTATGCACAATATCAATAAAGTCCAAGTCCATCCTGATTAAATAAATGAAAATTCCATGCAGTTTATTTTACCCATAGGTTTATAAATTAGGTTGTTTTCCACAAAATGTCATTTTTATTTTTTTGTGCGTACGTATTATTTAGGTATGAAATCCACGCAAATTTTTATAAATACGGCCCCTGGTATTTAGTGTTGAGTAATCCTGCGGCCCCTCGCCCGCTGCTGGCAGTTTTAAGGCCCCTGGTATTTAGAGTTGAGTAATTCTGTGGCCCCTCGCCCGCTGCTGGCAGTTTTCTTGCTGAGTTTGCCCGTTTCCTGTGTTCTCATTTCCCCTGCTTCCTGCTGCAATGACCCCCTAACCTCTGACCTTCGCCCTTCTCACAGACTCACGACAGTAAGGAGCACCTGGCCATGATGGAGCGCGTGCTGGGACCCATTCCGAGTCACATGCTGCACAAAACTAGGTCAGCCAATGAGATACAATTCTGCTGAATGCTTGCTCGGAGAATCTGGAGCCTGGAGTCGGCCATTTATGACAAGCGTTTCTCATGTATGCTTTTGGCAGGCAACGCCGAGTCCTGATAAACCAGGCTTATGAGTTGGTGTGTTATATATGACATAAAATAACGTGAGTGGCGAGAACAGGCCATTCAGCCCAACTAGGCTCGCCATTTTTCATCACTAAATTGAACCTAACATAATGTACCATGTTATATACATACACATTCCATCTGAGATTCTTTGTCAGAAGTGTTCCCTACCGTGTCTGCTCTTGTGTGTGGGACTATGTCTACTTGTGTGTGCCTTGAATGAAAAATGGCCGCGACTGATACAGTACCTGCATGTAAATGCAAACTGAGACTATTCTTGTTCTTTTCCATCAGCGAATCAAAATGAAAGCATCTTGCATTGCAAAAAATGAAAAGAAAAAAAATACTAGGTAAGATGAATTTACTTATTTTAAGACTTAAAACACATTTCTATCCCCATTTTTCTCAGTAAGACAAAAAATTTGTCCTTGATTTGAGGTTATTTTGACTATCTTGCCAATGGGGTAAAATAATTTTCAATTGTCAAGGACAAATTTTTGTCTTACTTAAAAAAAGGTTACTAATTGTTTTAAGTCTTAAAATAAGTAAATTCATCTTACCTAGTATTTTTTTTTTTTCATTTTTTAGCCTGCTTGGCCGACAAGCCCAAGGGGCTTATGCTGTGCTTAGGGTCATTAGTGGTGGTCTGTTGTGCGTCCGTGCGTGCGTTAGTGCGTCCACAGTTGTTGTTTCAGTGCGATACAGCTTTCAGTTTTCCACGGATCCTTTTGATATTTTATATGCATGTATGTGGGCCCAAGATCTAGCCCGAGTTCGATTTTGGGGATGCTGCGATTCTCGGTTTGGCTAAGAGCTAAGATGCTCCAATTTTTTGCCCACTTGGCCAAAAGGCCCACTGGGCTCATGCTATGCTTGGGGTCTTTAGTGGTGATCTGTCATGCGTGCGTGCATGCATGCGTAAACTTTTGACTTGGCTGCGCTCTAGCGTCTTCAGTTTTTTACCGATCCTTTTCATATTTCATATGTGTATATAGTGTCTTAAGGTCCAGACAAGGTTCGATTTTCAGCCCAATCGGACGGATACTTTGGCCAATAGTGGGCATTCCATTTTGGCCACGTTTGCCCAAGTGGGCGCAGTGGCTTTGCCACTATTTTTGCAGTGTGTTTTTGTCAGCCTTGTGAAGTCTTGTGTGTTTAAATGCCATCATAACGGAGCTGTGACGTAACTCTACTCGTGTGTTTGTACAAATACGTTTGTGTGTGTGTGTGTGTAGTGTAGCGTGTAGTGTGTTTTTAACAGAGGTGAGTGACCCTTGTGAGTCTCACAGGAAACGCCGATACCTCCACCAGGACAAACTGGACTGGGACGAGCACAGCTCTGCTGGGAGATACGTGCGCAAACACTGCCGACCGCTCAAGGTACCCGACCGCTTCGGGAGAGCTGAGAGATTCTCCTGCTGACAGAACCGCATACACACAGCGGGGGAAACCAGCATTATAGACCCGCCTCTCAGGAGGGATGGTGTCGCACACTGATGATGTCAGCCACTGACACTCAGCCAGGACAGTGCAGAAATATACTCGCCTCATTGTACAATGAACAGTTACACCTGGACTGTGTTGTTGGCCAACGGATTAAAGTGACAATTGTTCCCACTGTCCCCAGATCTAGTTCTGTCAGGTGACGCAGTCTGTCGGGGTTTGTTTTATTCTTTGTAAAACTGGCTACTTGTTGAAAAATCTGTGGTGGTTAGTTGGGTATAATCTGCTGTTTTGACAAGTCAGCTAAGCATTGAGCAGAGAAACAAAATGGGGTCTCCCTATAGCATCGAGGCTGTACTGCTTTACTAGGGCTGTAAGTGCTGGTAGTTTAGACTCATTTAGACATGATCCAATTCCTGCTGTTTTTAAGTGCCTCTGCTAGTGTAATCGACTGTAAGTCGCTTTAATTAAAGGCCCCTACTAAATGTCCGTGATATAAAATCCTTCACCTTTGGCTGTGTTGGACTGTGGTTACACCAAATTATTTGGGTCCTGAGGTGTAGAGGAGCCGTGTAAAGTCTGTGTGCCTTTTCATGCGTGGGAGGGAACATGACACCCTGGGTGTGTCCTCCCTTCTCTCACTCGTTTCCTTTTCTGTGAAACTGTGGGGGTAGGAGATGAGTGGAGGAAAGGAAGGTGGCATTTTGGGACACACACCCTCAAGGCCCATTTATGCTCCCTTATGAAAATTAATATGTCCGTTTCTAATGACTTAACTGTCATTGCTCTCGTACTTCCGTGGGTCCCTTACGTTGGTGTGGATGTTAAGCTATGCAACCACTAGAGGGCAGTTCAGAGTCTAGAGTTTCTGACAACAATAAACATGGCGACAGTGGAGGGAATTGTAATTACGCATTGTATTATTAATCTATTGGCTACACTCTCCTCGCAATTTGTGTTGGTTCAGCTCTGTTTTTGTCCTTAGCCGTACGCCGTCTGAAAACTTGCAGAAATGCGGACGACATGAACGCAGATTGCGGACAGAAAGCTTCGTCCGTATCCGTAACGCATATTTAACGTATAGCATAGACGAGCCGTCAGTCTAACCGACCTCTTTTTTTTTGTTGTTGTTTTTTCCTCAGCAATACATGCTGTCCAAGAGTCTGGAGCACGAGCTGCTGTTCGACCTGATCCTGAAGATGCTGGAGTACGACGCCTCTCGGCGAATCACTCTGGACCAGGCGCTCAGACACCCCTTCTTCTGTCCCCTGCGGAGGGGGAGGAAGTGACCTCGACTGTCGCCGGTCACCCACAAATAAAACTGACTCGTGTGCCTTCATGTGATCTCCCAGGGAGAGTCGTCTCGACTGCATCAGTCTGCTGACAGAAAACCTTCCTGTATAAAGCCGCTTTCACGACCGAAAGCGAATTTTTTTATGCGACAGATTACATTCAAAGTCAATGCAAAGACGCGAATATTCGCGTCTTTGCATTGACTTTGAATGTAATCTGTCGCGCGAAAAATTCGTTTCACGTCCGGTGTGAAAGCAGCTTAATTTATGCTCAAGAGTACTGTCATTACTGTTTTTTCTCTTTTTTTGGCGATTATTCCCCGTTCATTTAATTAAACTTGATTGGTTGATATTTGTTTTTTTTTATTATTTAAAATTGGTTTGCGAATGTCTTTTCTTTTAGTCTGATTATGTAAAACTAAAGGAAAAAATGGATTGAGTCAGAAGGTTAACGTCTGAAAATTTTAACTTTATGGACCGCATTGTGTATCTGTTCTTGACTTCCTGTCACAGGTGTTATTGACTGTGATTGAATTGGGGGCATTATTACTTTAATTTGAGTAAAATTGTCTTCAATTCTCATCAGCAGTCAGGTATGACATGGCTGCCAATGCCACATTATATTTTCAGTTTACATTGGGTAAGGTAAGCACTTTATTCAGTCAATATATTGAACTGATTTTGAGGATATTTGTACAGAACCTGTTGTTCTATCACACTGTGTAATGTTGGCCATCTTTAAATGCGATACTGTTGAGGTGGGCATCGAGGGCCAGTGTAGCAGCCCAATAAAACAGGCTAACCCACTTTAACCCTGGGTGTTCTATGGGCTGGGCGTATACTTTGGCCTGTTATACCAGGTCTGTTCTGGCTTTCATGCCAATTTCTGGTCTGTAATCGTCTAATTAACCAAACCATATTAAATGTGACATTTTGGCCGCAATTCTTGAAAAGCTCTCGAAAGTTCACCTAAACATATTCTTGTGTTCCTAAACAATTTACTCTGATCCAGCCTCTGAGTGAACCCATGTTTGTTTATGGCTGATCAGCTCTTTCAGTGGAGGTTATTCGAGGAAACAAAAACTGTTATAACCCTTCGTTTCTGGGTTGGAATTGTCTCATTTATATTGGTTTGTGGTCTTAATTATTAAACACTTGCTGTAGCTGAGAGGCAGCGGCACTTGCTGCATGAAATGTAGCAGCTATACACCAGTGACTGCGTTCAAATTTCCACATGTAGGGGAGACTGGGGTCCGATCAGCCATGGGGACCAATGAGCCATATCACTATTTAGCAATCAATCGATGCCAAAGGTGTTTAAAATAGGCAAAATAGTGATATGGCTCATCTATCCCCATGACTCATCAGTCAATGGTCAAATATTTTGCCCATTTTAAGCAGATCTGGCATCGATTGATCGCAACATAGTGATATGGCTCATTTGTCCCCATGGCTCATCGGACCCCAGTCTCCCCTACTCGTCTCACATGATTTATGTTCTGCTCTTATTTTTATTGTAGGAAATCCGCAAATGCAGTCGAGCACTTGGCTGATATTGGAACGCGTGCGCTGAAAGTGGCAGCTCCTCAGAAGCTAATGACTAAAGATGCACGAAGCTTGAGTATGAAATTACTGCATGAACCTGCAGTAACGATGCTAATACTGCGGGTGGCAGTAGAGTACTTGATCCAGATCTGCTCGCGTCAAAACGCACTTGGCTGCGAGAAAATCAGTGGCTACGTTTCTCACCAGAGGCAAAAAATTCTGTACAGTTAAAAGTTCTATATATGTTATCAACTAGAATTTGGCCAGTATTGCAGAGATACCCAGATGACATAGTACAGTTGCCAGATTTTGTAATATGCAGCCATAGCTGTCTTCATGCTGTACTGAAAAGCTGCAGTGCAACACATGCACATGGTACATGGTAATGTTACTCTGAGCCCCAGGTAATCCTAATGGCCTGGTTGTTATGTTTCTGTGTTGTAAACTAAATTGGTATTGTGATCCACTGAGTACTGTATTGTTAAGGAGAGTAGCATCCAGTATACATTGGTGCTGTGTGTGTAGTAAACAAGTATGGGACTCTGAACACAACCAGAAATGAGATATTGAATACCCTCAAATGTACATAAACTTTTTTTTTTTTTTTTATTATTCAGGGAGTTCAGTGATTGGTTATAATGAGGGATATAGGCGACAGCTTACTCATAACACACAGGCGTTAAATTTGCATCTCACACTGGCGAAAAGAATATCTGTGACGACCAGCTTGACCGACATGGTGTCATAGCTCACATTCTTCATGGTTGGTCTGCGCTGTTGTGGTAAGAGCAGGGGATTGCACAGCTGACTCTGCATTTGTAATTTTCTGACTCGTTGGTGACCGTTAGGCTAATTAGATTTAGGTGGCCTACCACTTCCAGGGTGCAATGCGATCAACTAATCGATCCATTGCTGGATTCTTTTGAAGCGAAAAGTCAGTTGGCCCATGATATAATGTGTACACCAATCAGGCACGACATTAAAAGCACCAGTCTAGTAATGTGAAAGTCCTCCTTGTGCTGCGATAACAGCTCCATCAAACTGGTGTCTGCTTGAATTCCTGGTTCCAGGATTTTCCAGAACATTTCCCAGAGCATCACCCGTGCTACTGTTGACCTGTCAGTTTGGACCAGACGAAATAGATTTCATTGCCCTTGTGAGCCTGGGGTGCCGAACATCCTGTTGCCAGTTCAGAGTTGGTCCCTCTTTGGACTCGTGTCAGTAGGTACAGACCACTGCTGACATGGAGCACTTCAGAAGTCTTGTCGCTTTGGCAAAGCTTGAACTCATTCATCTGACCATAATGATTTGGCCATTCTCAAAGTCACTTACTTCCTGTTCGCTTACCATCTAAGGTCTGTCTGCAGACCTTGATATGCACCTTTGTGACGAGATACATCCTTCATCAGTGAGTGGTTTTAATGTTTTGGCTCATCGGTGTATATGGGCAGCTCTTGAGTGTTTTGGAAAAACCTAGTAAGTAACAGAAAGCTGATTCCCTCTGGGGTTAAGCTCTTGTCCGACAATGAAACTGACATGGTAGTTGTTTGTTCATTGTATAATTAGAGATATTTATGGAGGATTTTTTTTCTTTTCTTTTAGTATCCCTGGCAATATGACTGAAGAAATTTTCCCATCTGAAGATATAAAATGTCAAATCTCAAAATGATGGACAAAAACCTAACGATTATGCAGCTGCAGTGGCATTTGACAGTTTTTCAGTGTTAACTCCACTATCTGCTTCCCTCTTCAAGCCATTTTTCAGTCGTTACTAGCACGTGAATTGCGTGAATTATGAATTCTGACCATGAATGTCCTGCACATCCAATGCCCTGCATGGGGACTTACTCACAGATCAGATAATATAGGTAAGCTGCTTCATAACTGGCTAATTCACTGACCAGGTTTTATCATTAAAAAGTAGAAAATTTTATGTGGAAGAACCAAGGAAGATCAACTTGCTTGATTTTTACTTCACAACTGATTAAATACCGATGACTTGCTTGGTTTTGCCACAGGAAAACATAGGAAATCAATGATTATTTTTAATGTATCTTACTGTATATGATGAGGCGAAGCCTAATAAGTACAAAAATGGTCCTAACTTAGTTTCGACCAAAATTAGACTTGCTAGGTTTTTCCATCACACTCGAGCTGTTTTTCAGCGTCCATTTGTCGATCAAGTTATTACTGTGTCAAATTATGTTCTCTTTTTTACATAGATGTACAATTGATGACTTTCTCAAGCCAAATAATCCCATCAATAGCTCCTAATTACACATTCCCAGTTGTCATCTGTGAATGACAAGTTGTGTTATCTGGATGTGGGAAGTTTGCCGGGCGTCCAGCCACAGTAAGCAACCTAGTTTCGTTGCCTGACGCTTAACAGCTTGATAAAAATTGACTTTGGGCATTTCTGCATAGTACTTTTTCTGTGCATAATCTACCTGAAAACCATTAAATCATCGCCACAGAGCGATTGACTCAAACGAATCGGAGTAACTGCGAGTTTAAAACATTGGGTAGCCTGCACTTCTAGGAAATACTACAGCCTTTTGCTCTGATCAGCCATAACGATTCCAACGTGTACCCAACTGCACGTTTGTGAATCAGTTTGTGATGATTTAAGTTAAGGCAATCGGTTTATAAAGATTCCATAAAAAATATTGTTATTTAACAAACATCTACCATCAGGATACAAACAAACTGACATAAATGTCAGCGTTCTTCACAGCTGTAGCCTTTTTACGCCACCACGACGCGAACCTGGCACAAATTTCACTCACTAGCTCTCTCCGTGCCTTCTCCTACGCCCCCAAGAGATTTTTTTAAAACCAGGAGATCACGTGGGAAGGCGCAAATCAAAGTGATATGATATGAGTATCTGCTGCGCAGCAGGAGTTCATTGCCCGATGCTGACTTGATGTAACGTCAAAACTGGCCACGCAGAATAATTTAAACTGAGCGCGCGAACGCGTCTGCGACGCACCACGCCGTCCAAGCTACGCCGCAGTTGGTCCGAGTTCAGCGCTCACTTCTTCCAACTCCTCAAGTGTGTTGTGCCCTTCAAGATTGACAGCAGGAGAGCTCTCGTGTGAAAGTGTGTTGTAGTAAACGTTCAAGCGCATGCTGAAGAAGTGAATTTTCAAATATCACCGCAAAAAAGGGTACATTAAGAAAGCAAGCCAATCAAATTCGGCTGAACATTCTTAAGTCGGGAGAAATACTATAATTCTTCACGATGGATTCTATGGTGAAATCCAAAGGGGAGACAAAACCTTTGCGCAATGAAAGCTGCTCCAAATCATTGATGTTATCCACCGGGACCTTATCAATAGCGACGTGTTTTCTTCTGTCATTGAGTTCCATCGCGATATGTTTAATGACCAGTTTTAAGGCGTCTCAGCTGGAGCACAGAGTGCACGCACTGGAGATGGAGAAAAGATCTGCGCTCCATCAGTCAGACTCTGTCCTCGCTGGAGATGGAATCAAACCTGCGCTTCAGGAAGCGATTGAGAAGGTTGTTCAAGAGGTATGAAGACTTCCCTTAGTTTTACTTTTGGCTTGAAATTAATAGACATTGTGTGAGTGATGAATTGTTCCAGTTTTGGACCTGTGAAACTATGTCTGTCTACCAAATTATTCCACGCGGTTCTATCTCATAGCCTACCACAGTCTAAGTTGTTTTATGGCAAATCGTTTTACGGCATTATCTTTGAGTAGGCCTATATTTCATTTAAATTGTTGCCTATTTGGCTATGGGGCACGTTTTGTCCGTGAACGTTCAAAATTGCTTCAAAGAAGAACTTTTCTTAACTGGAAAATTTGGTCTCTAAAAGGAAACGTAATTGACTAAATGTTGCAATGAAAGGCTGAGATGATGCCTCTATGAACATGAATTGCCATCATCGACGTTCCGTCACTGTTTCATGCGATGCAAACTTTTGACACTCCCGTGCAGATGATTGCTCAGACCCTGCCGAAACTGCGCGCGCCGAGGGAAGTGGCGCAGGAGTGCGCTTGTCTGCCAGGTGAGTCCATTATCAGCGCTTTTGTGGCTTTTTGAGTGAAGTTTGGTGGCTGTGGTGATGTGTTGGGCGGAATTCTTTTATTTCCCTTCCATGAAATAATTCAACTTAATAATTACATTTCTGGAAGAAGAGTATACTCTTTCCTTCCTCCAATCAAAATTCAAGGTTTAGCCATGAAGTTTTCAAACTGTCGCGGTCGTAATTCTTGAAAAGGTTATTCGGTTTTGTCGGTGTAAATGAACGCACAAACAATCTAATAAAAGCCGTCTTCATAACTAAAACTAGTCATCAAATATATAAATTCGTTTCTTCATCAACAGTGTCGCTCTCTCCCTTCATATTAGCGCCGAAAAGATGCCTTGGGCTATGTAGTCTTTGCGAGCTCGAATTTCAAATGATCTCAAACTTTATTGTTATTGAAGTTACTCCCATCTTGAAAAGTTACCCTGTTAAGTAGTCAGCTTGTAAATCTGTAATTTTGAGGGTCCACACTGCGTCAAGGACCATGCTGTGAGATTTTAATGTCATTAATCAAAACAATAACGAAAGTTCGAGGAAAAACATCTGAATCTAGGCCTAGTTTGTTGTTATTTTTCTCATGAATGGGCTGGGAAGTGGTGTTGTGATGAGTATACTGGAACCCTTGGAGAAAAAAAACTTATGGAACACTCTTCTCCAGCTGTGTAAATGGGTCTCTGACTTTGTAAATAGTTTAGGAGAGATGGTCTTTGATGGAGGAATTGTTTTCCATTTTTGAAATTCAGGGGGTTATCTGTTTCTCTGCACTCTTCAATGTCCCACTGTGCGAAATATTGCCAGAAAAACTGCACACTTGGTGTGGTTTTCAGGAATGGTGTTTAATTTCTGGTTTGAATTTGTTATTCATTTAGCTGAATTCAGAATCTTGATTAGGATATCTGGTTCTTTTAATCGCTGGAAGCGAGATATGATCGGTCATGGAGAGTGTGTATGTAATTTTTTATTTTTATTTTTTGCTTTGTTTGGGAAACATCGAATGCGGTATGACACTCATTCTGGCGCCCCCTGGGGGACAGTGTCAGGGACAGAGTTATATAGAAATCCTTAAAGAGCATTTAAACCCTGTTTCACAATCAGATTTTACCTCGTGAACGGGTTAAATGGTCCTCCAAAGTAATGTTGGTGATAAACATTTCATTGATAAAGCGCCACATCCTTGCTAAAGCACTTTCAATTTTAAGCATCTTCCTCTCTTTTATAGAAATGGCTGTGACATCATTTCTGGCTCCTTTACCGTAAGAAAATCGTATCACAATAACTGATGATTACATAAAAAATTCAAATGGTTTGTTCTTGAAGCCCAATTGCAAAACGATTTTTCAAAATCAAGTTTTGTGGATTATTATCCTGAGCACTTTTCCCGGGCATGTATCCGGGATATGCAGAGAATTGCAGTAAATAGTGAGTGAATACTGGGATTGAAATGTTTTGATTAAGGCTATAACTTTATATTTGACTGGAATAAGGACTTGGTTATCAAGAGGGGATGTCTGGAATTAATTATGAATGATAATTTTGATGTAATTTGATAATCATACAATTATAAATTATGACATTTATTTATTTAAAGACACATATTTGTGATTGTACACTTTATGGAACGATTGCCCCAGTCTTGCAAATTAGGATTGAAATGAAAGTCTACAGGATGGATGATCACCAGGAATGGATTTCAGACGCCAGCCTAAAAGGCTTAATTAACTTGTGATACCCACTCAGAGTGTCTTTATTCAAAAGCTATTGCTGCAGTGTCGAGGATTATAACAACAAAACTTGGCTGTACACTCTTCTGCTAATGAGGATGACATGTAATTGCATTAACAGTTATTTTTCAGATACATTTGTCCAGTGTAACATCTTGTTGATGAGGCTACATCAGGGCAAATCCCTCCTTTGCATTGCTCAAGGGCTGCACCATTCTTATTGCAGCTATCAGGGGGCTCGTAGTATTAACCTCACACTAAACAAATAAGGTTCACCCTCGATGAGGATGGGATGTGAACCCACGCGTGCAGAACACAATGAATTAGCAGTCCATCGCCTTAACCACTCGGCCACCTCATCACATCTAAAAGGTGCAACATGAGCTGATGAGTGTACGTAATGCAGGAAAGAACTGATTCAGCTTCACAGCATAATTGCCAAAGTCATACTTTTGCCTAATTGAGATATTGGCTGCTTGTTCTGTTGTGGTGGCAAAAATTAATTTTTTCCTTTTCTCAAAACCAAACCTACAAGAATGAAAAATAAAATCCATTCTCTTAAATAATAAAAAATAATAAATTAATTAAAAGAAACCTTAAGAAGTGAGATAGACAATCATGCTATGAAGCTAACGATTTGCTGGTCACACTGTTAATGTATGTAATGTATTGTTATGTGATCATAATCTCCTTAGTCTATGCTGGATGCAAAATGTCCTGATTTGTTGATCACTCTTTCATCTTTCCCACAAATGAAATAGAAGTGCAACCACCCAAATATTGAATTACTTATTTATAATTTATTATGGGAGCATGTTTGTTGTCACGTAATCAGGTACATCCTCCTGCGTGCTGCAAAGTAAGGAATAAATGCCAGAGTGCAAATGCATGAGTGTCACAAGAAGGTGAGAGGAGATTACTGGGTGAGGGTGGTTCAACCCCGAGGGAAACACGTAAGTAATGCCTCTGACAAAGATGGGATTTGAATCCACGCGTGCAGAGCACAACAGATTAGTAGTTCATCGTCTTAACCACTCGGCCACCTCGTCACACCTAAATGAAGAAAAATCAAGGTGTTGCAATGGCCAAGTCAAAGTCCACACCTCGACCCAATTGAAATTTTGTGGCGGGACCTTAAGAGAGCTGTGCATAAACTAATGCCCTCAAACATCAATGAACTGAAGCAACGTTGTGAAGAAGAGCTGGCCAAAATTCCTCCACCTCAGTGTGAGAGACTGATAAAATCATACAGAAAACTAGAGGCACTCCGAGAGTGCAAACCTCCCCCAAGGCAGCACAGTTGAAATCTTGCTGAGTGAACATGGCTCATAAGAAATTTAAGGATAGGTTCTGTCCCTGATGCGAGACCAATCAACACACAAAATCTGGGTGATATTACTGGGAGCCAAGTTCAGTTATCGCGTTTCATAGGATTTCAAGATGGCTGCCGTGGCGGCCTTATTGTTCGACCGATTGTGGTCAAAATCAATAGGGTCCATCCCTGATGTAATGGCAACCCACCCGCAAAATTTCAGACATATCCGATCATTATTTTCTGAGTTATCTTGTACACATACAGACAAACAGACAGACAGACAAACCAACACTGGCAAAAACATAGCCTCCTTGGCAGAGGTGACAACTAGTTCAAGTTATTGCTGCTGAAGGTGGTTCAACAAGTTGTTGAATCATGGGGTGTACTTAGTTTTTCACGGATGACATCTGCATTTTGGCTGAATTTTGGTTTAATAAATAATGGCACGGTGGAATCTGTTGTGTGTTTTACACCTGAGGTTCGATTTAACTAATTATAAGACCTGATAAGTACCAGTTGATTTTTTTTTTTTTTAAATGTCCTCATATGTAAAACTATAGAACTGAAAGAGGGAGTACTTTCTTTTTCTCATGACTGTATCTAAATGGCCCATGTACGTATATACTGTACTGTATGTGTGGTGAGTGTATGCTGTCCTGTAGGTTTTCAACTCTTAGTAGAATCATTTTTCAAAATTTTCCACTAGTTGTGATAATCACGTGAGTATAAAAATGCTCAGTGAAGAGACATATTTGTGATTGTACACTTTATGTAAGGATTGCCCCGGTCTTGCAAATTAGGATTGAAATGAAAGTCTACAGGATGGTTGATCACGGGGAATTGGTTTTAGAGGGCCAGCCTTAAAGGCTTAATTAACACGAGAGAACCACTTTAATTACACTGTCTTTATTCAAAAACTTGTGCTGCAGTGTTGAGGATAATAACAAGGAAACTTGGCTGTACACTCATCTGCTAATGAGGATGACATGTAATTGCATTAACAGTTATTTTTCCTGATACATTAGTCCAGTGTAACATCTTGTTGATGAGGCTACATCAGGGCAAATCCCTCCTTTGCTTTGCTCATGGGCTGCACCATTCTTATTTCAGCTATCAGGGAGCTCGTATTATTAACCTCGTAACCTCACACTAGATAAACACATAAGGTACACACTCGACGAAGGTGGGATTTGAACCCACGCGTGCAGAGCACAATGGATTAGCAGTCCATCGCCTTAACCACTCGGCCACCTCGTCATGTTATGATGATAAATTTCTGTTGTGTAACTCTTTTAAGGATTTGCGAGCTATACAGTGTGTTCATTTTTCTGACCTGCATGGACAATCTGTCAGTGCTTTTTCAAATTCCTTATTTTTGATTGATTTACAAAGTGTAATTAATCAGCTTGGAAACTGATGATTAAAATTAATTGTCAGAGTGTCATAAATTCACTCCTTTCAATTTGTGCGCAGTGGCTGTCGGTCCTCTTTATAGATTAGCAATAACCATCGGTCAGGCTCAGCTAATGAAAATCTGAAATGTTGGTTCAGTTGTTATAGAAACAATAGCAAAAAGAAATGCTCTGTGAAGTAATGGGTGAAGAATGGGTTGAGGTCAGTACTAATCTGGTGTGGTGACTCAGATTATTCTGAGAATCGGTCGTAGTCTGTATCCCTTCAAAGATTTTGAAGTCTTGAGTTATTTGTAAGACCAGGCGATGTGCAAACAGTGTTTTAGTTGTTTTCTGTTCACAGAAGAGGAGGTTTCTCTGCTACTTTTCTGACTTTTCGGACTCTGGTCAATGGGGCTTTTTTTTTTTTTTTTTTTAAAGATGTGTCTCCGTGGTTTTTACGTCTTCTCGCGAACAGATGGGGAACTGTTTCTGGGAGGATACAGAGATAAAAATGGGGGCCTGTGTTTTGTCAGCGTCCTCTGGTGACCCCCAGATCTGGGGTCATCAGGGATCATGATTCTGACGGAGTCATGCAGTTCACCTTCAGAGAACAGTGGGGGGAGAAGTTGGGGGGGCACTCGGACCATTTGACCAACCCATAGCTTGACCTCTCCGACCACCTTTCTGAAACCGTTGGTTTGCAGATGGACAGGAAAGATTGGTAAATGTAATTTTTGAAGCCCTGAGCTGAGACAACCTCCTGCATTCATCCAGGGGTTTCAGACACCAGTCCTGCAGGGCTACACTGTCCATCTAGTGTATCTGTTATGGTCTCCTTCTGATTAGCAGCTAATTAGTGCCTTAAAAAGTTTTGTAGACTCTTAGGCCAAGTGGTGACTTAAGTTGACTACTAGAGCATAAACAGACACTGTGGCCCTCCAGGAGTTTGTCACCCTTGCATTAGTGGAACCAAGTCATGGACACTAAGTGTCCCCTCAAATCTGTAGCTCACGCCACACCAAAGGTTCTCAATCTTATCCAGAAATGTCCGGTGTGGGCGCTGGCTTTCATGTTGGTCATGCGGTTGCACACCTGATACTGCTGATCAACGCCTCCAGTCGTTGCTGAAGACCTTGATTAGTTGAATTGGGTCATAATCAAACTGCTCGGTTGGATCGGGAACCTGTATCCGCACCAAACCTTCCTGGATGAGGCTGTGACTCCTTGGCCGCGCCATTTAAGGGAGACTGACTGACTTGATGGGGTCGCCGGTCAGTTACAATGGATTTTTACTGTCAAATGAAGTTCCTATCTATCCATTTTGAGTCTTGACTTCATCATCCCTGTTACACACCACCCTTCAGTGAGTTTTGGGTTTGGGCCAGGCCTTGGCGTTGAATAAGTTTGATTGATACCCGACCGTGGGACAAAGTGTGCGTTTTTGGCACTGATGAGACCTTGCGCAGGTGGGGTCGGCCCGTAGGTGGTCCTCGGACACTTCGGTTTCTGTGCCCTGTTTAATTCGGCCACCTTCATTCCTCCTCGCCGAGTTAGAATCCCATGACGAAACCAACATGGAGCGCGGGGTTTCGTGGAGAGTGTAAATATTCCCCCCCTCTGTAGCGAACCAGCGGCGCAGTTAATAACCCATATCAGACAGATGGTGTAAGTAGCCCTTTCAGATCCTCGACCTTCAAGTGTTAACTTTCGACGATACGCACTTCCTCCATCTGCGTTCCACTCAATGGAAACAGCTGGGCAGAGGTCACTTCAGAGCGGAAACTGAACATGAATGTGACTATATGTGCAGCCAGGCCCTTAAATCGCATTTTCACACCGACCGGCATCTTCAACCACAGATCAGTTCCACCTGGAGCGTTTAAAAGCACATCTATCCTGTCTGTCAATCCATTTATCAATCCAGGGGTCAATACTGGAACCATTGAACCTTGTGGTCAACAGTCGAGTAAATTCTGTTGTTTTTGGTCATTAATATTGCAGGAAGTATTCTTATCAGTGTATCTTACTGGATACATGCTGGAAGCATTTTTTTCCAACAAACATCATAAATATTAAGGTTGCACTTGAAATAAAATTCTTGCCTGGATCCCAGTCATGCATGTAATTGGCGTGATATCAGTTTATTGAAAAGTGAATGGAAGTATTGCAAATCGTTTGCATAACCCAATTCTTAGAATAGTAAAGGCCAGCAATACTCCTCTTTTTTTGTTTAATTTTATTGAACACCTGTGAAGTCAAACCTGTGGTCAGTTTTCAGAAACTGCGGCTGTCAGGCTGAAGCGGCATTTAAAATGGGGCAAGAGCAGGGCCGGAGAGGGTGGGTGGTCAGGGTTCAGAGGTCGCGACCTTTGCTAGATATGAGTCAGTGGGTGCAGAACTGTGAAGACAAGACAGACGATTTCAAAGATGTTTATTCCCGGGAGGATATGGCGGAGATGAGAAAGAAAACAGGGCAGTGAGGTAATCGTGTCAGGGCACAGTCATGATAACTGTGTCACTGATCGCACAAGCTGCAGACTTGAGACCTGAGACCATTTGAGAGTGATCAACAAGATGGTGAAGGTTAGCATAGCACGTATCTCCCACCAGCAACTTGGCCTGCTCTCTTGAGTGATATGTGTCGTCTGTGTGGCAGGTTTAACTTGCTGCGCTGCAAGGACTGAACTGGTGAATGGTTTGCTTGTGTTAATTTTGATTACCAGATTTGACATTTATAAATCAAATTTGAAAGGAAATGAGTCAATGATGGTTAAACCCTTATGGAAGAGGAGCACTCGCGAGAAAAATGAGCTTATTCCTGGGCTGTATTGAGATTTTATCTGGAATGTCCGTTCGAAACTTAATTCAGTATTGCGCTCGACACAGTCTGTGCCTGGGAAACTACCCCTTTTCTTTTGTAATGTTCAAAGTAGGCTGGTTGAGCGCTCAATCAATGTGATTCATAACTTCCGCTTTCTCAACCGTCATTGAGGAATAGTCTTCAGGAGCCTGGTGTGCATTTTCAGATAAGACAGGCAGGAAATATAAACTTGCGCATGACGTGAGATGGAGGTAGAATCAGAGATGCCTGATAACACTGATAGCAGTAATTGTGCGTTTGTAAAAGTCATCGCTGTTGTCATTTGTAAGCCTTGTCTTCTGCTGGTGCTCCACATTGATGGACTGTTTTGTGCCTGCATTTGTGGTTAAATAAATGTATCTCGCACAGTATTGTCCCTCATTGGAGTGTCTTATTTTTGGCACACTTAAATTTCCCCTTTAGTAGGTTCAAAGGAAGAAAATTCTTTTATTTCTCGAATTGTAGGACAATGTCACGCACATATTCCGTATCTGCTGGTTGTTACTGAAGCTACATCACGCTTATATTTAGAGAAATATTCCAACCCAGGAAGCAGTGTTTTAAGGCTGCAACACTACATCAAATAGACAATATTTAGATGTATATGTCTGTCATTTTACACACATTTCCCTGTAATTCAGCAGGAAATATTTAGCATCTCTGGAAACTTCACAATCTCCTTTTAGAATTTAAAAAAGGCCCAAAGTTCCTCAGGTTTGAATAAAATTGATGGACAAACCCATGTGTGGAATTGGCACAGGTGAAGAGGTTTTAAAATGTACTTACTTCAGTTAGTGTTCCCTTGGCTTTGTGAGTGTTTAGTGTTTACTAGTCCTATGAGTGTTCAATTACCTGTGTGTGTCCACTTTTCTCTATGAGAATTCTCTCGTCTGTGGAAGTGTTCACTTTCTCTCTGTGTGTTCACTTGTCTGTGTTATTTCACTTTTCTCTGCGAGTGTACACATGTCACTGTCAGAGTTCAGTGTATCCCTGTAAATGTATGCTTGTCTTTACGAGTGTTCACTGTATTTCTGTTAGTGTTTACTTCTCTCTGTGAGTGACCAGTCGCCTGTGTGCGTTAACTTGTCTGTGTGAGAGTTCACTTTGTCCCTGCGAGTGTTTACTTCCTTTTATGAGTGTTCACTTGTCTATGTGAATATTTGCAGTGCTGAAGAGCGTGTTCACTTTCAGTGTGACGCTTGGTGTGTAGGGCACATGGTTTCAATACAGCGGTTTTGAGTGGACTGCAGTCTCAGCCCCCCACTGCTGACCACAGTGCAGTTTCAGTCCCTCCCACCTAAGCCATTAAACACAATGCCACAGTGTAGGTGCTGACCTTCTCTTTCCAGAATATTTTGGAGCCTAGACCTGGTTCTCTCTCCCCTGACGTTATTTGCTTGGATCTGTTCATTTGTGCTGTGAAATACCCAGAGTTGACTGAACTCTTACAGAGTTAGAGTACATACTACTAGAGTTACAGAGTACAGAGTACATACTATGACTGCTAGAGTTACAGAGTACATACTATGGCTCCAAATCTGCTAAGAATGTTTTCTCAAACAAAGCTTTTGCACAATAATGAGCCTTGAAATATATCATCTCGCATCGAAGCATAAAATATTGTCTTGTAAGTTTCTGTGTGCCTGACAAGTGAGATTTTCTTACCTAATTAGTGAAACTTAAATCAGACAAATTATCTTGAAAATTATCTTCTTTGTCTTGTTGTGCAAATAAATTGTTATAAACTAGATTGAATATGACCTTGAATACAAGACTAACATACTAATTAAGTTTGACTTTTTATTTTCTAAGGACTTGGTGAGACGTGATTTAACACTGAACGTATTTACACTCGAACACCACAGTGCTCAGCAGCATGAGTCTGATATTCCGGAATAATCTTAATATAAAGAGTTTTGTTTTCTATTGAACATCTATTCTGAAATACTGTGTTAATCAAAATTATCTTCTGCAGCACTCAGAAGTTTGGACACACCCACATTTTTCTAATAATCAATTTAAAAAAAAAAAGAATTGCACTCATTTTATTTTACAAAAAATCAGTTTTCATCCACCAAATTAACGTCATTTGTAATAATAATTGCTGCGTATGCTCATATATTTGTTTTTTACGTTTAGCGAAGGGAGTTCACGCCAGAACAGAACCTTCTCATCCTAAAAGACTGAAATATGCTTGACTTTAACTTATATGCTGGAAAATTGAAAGAATTTGTCTGTTTATTTCTAAACATGCCTTCTATAAGAATTCCAATCTTTTGAGCTCTATTTTTTGAAGTTTTTTTTTTTTTTAATTATCTTTTGAAGTGAAAATGTTATCAAGCATCCCTGACTCTTCCATCCAACTAAATGCACGCGTTTATAGTTCCTGTCTTTCTTATCTAAAAATCCATACAGGGCATTTTTTTTTAAGTATTTACCTCTTACCATATGCCATTTGTTATATACAGAAGATAAATAACTTAATTTTTTATAAATGAGAGTGCTATAACACAACTAAACAATTAAACTCTAAACTTTTGACTGGTTCTGAACATTTTATGATTATACATTGAAGTTTATTGTTACATGATTGTAGAGGAGATTGGGCATTTTACAGTACTGGATTTATGTGGAATCATCTCATGAAAATACAACCCAAGTGGGCAGATAGTCAGTCAGTTATTCGGCAGGTAACTACCTCGATATTCATGACTCGGATGATGGGGTGGTATTATGGGCCTGAAAATTTAGTGGTTTTAAAATCCATTCTGATCTCTTTGTCTGTTTAATTGGAGAATTGTAGGTACAGGAATAAGGTGAGGAAACTTTTTCTTCAAATTTACTGGCTTCTTGGGCTCCAATATGGGCGGAGCTACAATGTGTCATCTGTGAGTCACTGATCTGAGAAAATCATTGTCTTGCTGAGCAGAGAAAAGCAATTTGATTGGTTAATATGACTGAGTGATCGACATTGATGTGACAGTTATTTAAACATCAGCAACACAAGTAACTTTTACATTACTGCCTCCTACATGCTCAGCATGATCAGATTGCCTTTTAAATATTAATATCAATATGTGATTGAGATTAATGCTCAAAATGCCTACTTGAGGGTGATACATCACTGGACATTCCTGGCTATATCAGTTTGAGGTGCATGACTGACTGTTCACTGTATTGAAAGAAAACTATTTGTGAAGACCGATTTTTTGAGAGAGGAAGTTTATTCTTCAGTGCATTTAAACACTTACGAACTGCACTCCAAAACCGTTGCGCTCACTGAAAGCATGTGTTTTCACAATCGCTGAAGGTCTGTCTCTCTCGGCTTGGATGCGGCTCTGCTGTAAAATTTCTCTACAGAAATCTCATATTTTAGAGTTTGAGGGGGAGTGTGTGAACAATTAGAGACTGTTGTGTTCCTTCGCCTGAAAGCCCAGCTGATGAACTGAGCAGCGTGTTTCTGTGCATCGGACAGAAAGGGATTTACGTGATGTCTTATGCTTAGTTCCCACTGTTGTGCGCTCTGTTATGAACGCCACGATTGGCTATTCCTAGCTGATCGTGGAACTTCTCTGAAATTTCAGGTTTGGATACGAGGTGATGCAAAGATCACGATTGACAATTAATTGTGTTGATCGCAGGAAATTTTTGAACCGTCCAAAATTTTTCTACGATCAACACGATTGCCGTGACTGGCCTCAAGATCTGATAAGATCTGATAGGATCACCATGATTACCCCACGATTAAGACAACGATTTCAATCGTACTGCGAATCGCGATAGTGGGAACCTAGCATAAGGGAGGGATGGGGCATTGTGATCCAACTTTCACAGTTTAGTATCATTACTTCAGCGCTTTAGAGTAGTTTGAGTGAAAATTGATATTCTGAGTTGCTCCTTATAAATGGTATATATCTCTGCCTGCAGAGTTATTGCTGTCTAAATATAAAGAGGATCATCTGTGGTTGCATACATTTCTGTAAACTTGGTGAGCATTTGGACATGAAAAGTTATTCTCCTTGTTTGATACATCCTACTCAACAGTTGCTTTGAGGTTAATTTTGTTTCAAGCCCTTACTGCCTTCAGTAAGCAAAATGTTCCGCCATCACCGTAAGTTATCTGTCCATCAGTAGAATTCGCCCGTGAAAGATCCCAAGCAGTTTTTAAAGGGTAACAAGGCCTTCTCATTTGGGTGGATCACAGTAAGACTAGGCAACAGAGTGAGTTTGGGCAGACGTGATGAGAGAAGACTTCATCAG
The DNA here is from genome assembly GCA_029692085.1 of Gymnothorax javanicus. Taxonomy (NCBI): domain Eukaryota; kingdom Metazoa; phylum Chordata; class Actinopteri; order Anguilliformes; family Muraenidae; genus Gymnothorax; species Gymnothorax javanicus. The sequence continues at coordinate 838,786 of CM056199.1, read as the reverse complement.
TTTCCACTAATTGGCTCAATTTTGGCCGCTAAATTTGCCCATCACTTCTCACTCCAGGTTTAAGAGTTATACTAAGCAACTAATCATGTAGGTAGTGGGTAGAGCTATTTCTTCATCACCTGGAGGTTGTGAATTATATGTGGCCAGGGGCCATTCTATGTGGAGCTTGCATGTTTGCCGCATTCTCGGGGTTTCCTCACAGAGTATAAACAAACACTTACATTTAAGGCTACCAGAGACTTTAAGGCTACATCCACACTAATATGGTTTTATGTTAAAACTGCATTTTAAAACAAAAGCAATCTCTGTCCACACCAATATGGAATCCCAGAGTTTTCAAACGAAAACAGGGTCAGCAGCGTTTACAAAAGTCTCTGTTTTAGGGGTTCAGAAATGGCTAAGTAGTGTGGACACTAGGCAAAAACATAGCAAAATCAGGAATAATTAATAGGTTTATGGACCTACAAGTATTTGGAATAAAATATTTAAATGAACTCCCGCATTTTTTGCCTGCATTTTCCGCCTCTACTTGGTGGTCTGGCAGTGGCTGTCTTCCCCAAAGTTGAGACGGACTTTACCACTGTCTGTCACAGCAAGCCAGATCGCTAATGGTCTTTAATAAACTAAAGTGAGATCCCATCTCCGGGTGGTCCGAACACTTTCATACCCAGGAGGCTTTAGCCAGAAATGCAAGAGGATATTTTAAACGTACTGAACCTATTAAATTGCACCTTTAACTTTTTAACATCGAAATGAGCTCCCTATACACCAGTGCTCATGCACGCCCCCCCCAGCAACACTGCCTGGGTTCCCTGGTGATTCTCCTCTTATGGGGAATTTATGAGTTTTGTGACCATATTTAATATGGCCCTTGTGGAAGTCATGAGTTCAAAGATACGCAAGTGCCAATCTCCCAGGGTGTCTCTTCTGGATGTAGGAGTGCGTGTTGTTGGGCAGACAAACTACTATCTAGGGTTTCATGTCTTACCATGGTGCTGCTCACACGATGGTCTATTTAAGGCAAGTTTTATTAGCTATAGTCATATCCTTAGCCCCATGACTTAAGTCCTCTTTCATCGCAGCGAGTGCCATCATTCATGACGTGTGATTGACACTAAGCCAATTGGATCCATAACTATTTTACTTCACATGCAAGTCAGGTATGACCCTCCCTTACGAGAACCCTGTTGGCTACAACACAGGATGTTGTTATTTTCAAGAAAAAAAATTTATTGCTAATGATCGATTCCAGTATTTTAGACGCAATACAAATTAAACTGAGATGCCCGTAGTTGGCAATTACTTGAGGGTGCATTCAGTAATTCTTGAGTTAAAAGGCATCATTTACCAGTTTAAAAATCAAATTGTGCTTCAATATATTAGTTTGGAAATCTATACTTATTTGGTTTGAAGATTTTAAATAGCTTCCCCCATCCATATTCAGAACTTATATAAATAGCTGTGGGTCACGTCTCCATATGCGGCCATTTTGAAACTACATGAAAACGACAACAAAACCATGAACATAGATGAAGAATTGATTAATGCTCAATGGTCAGAGGGAACTATTTATGTCTGTTTAACCAGCTATGATACCATTAAAACAGGTAGTAGAAGTGAGTTCGCTTTGACCAGAGAGAAATTATTGCTTTGACCCACAACATCTGTGGATCGTAGGTGCAGTTTAGCGGTGGCGACCACATTAGAGTCAGAGGAGCTGGGAAGACCAAAAAAAAAAAACATAAATCAGACACTCGGAAAAAACTGAGGGATCAGAAGATGAACAAATCCAGGCTTAACCCTCGTCCAACCAAGGGTTTTTCTACTACAACCTCGACCAAGGGCCCGATTATTTCGAAATTAAGCGATAAACATCATCTTGTTTGGTATCAGTGTACAGCTACAGATGTCCTCTCTTCAAATCAAGTACAAATAAAACACATTTCAACACTATGACGTCAGTGACGTCATAACTAACACCATATTAGGAAAAAACATCAAAATGACAAATCCATTTTTTTAATATTTTTATTTGTTTTAGCTGAAAATAAGTAACTTTCTGCAACCTCTAGAACTACTGATACTACAATTAATATTTTAGTATTATTATAAATGTTATAAACTCATGAGTAACATAAATTTGACATTACTGTGATGACATAAATAACTCATTTTGGGAAAAACACACACAAAAGGAAAACAAATAGTTTTCTGAACATTTTTCACATTTTCTTTACTTTGTTTTTCCCTATGATAGAACAAGGCTTATATCAGTAATATGTCTGGTACATATGTTCTCTTTCAAAACAAGAATCATCAAGCTAGCATCAATAAATCAAGCTACATCAATAAATCAATAAGGATGAAAATCAGTGTGGTCTACAAAGTTCATTGAGCATGAAACATAATAATAGCATACTATTTGCAACTAATTTGTAAGCGTATTTTGTATCAAAAACAGGCAAATATTGACGCTGGTGGCAACCGCAAAACCCCACCCCCCACCCCCCACCCTTCGACCTTGACGGCCTACCCTACCCCCAGGGGGTGAGGTACCCTCATCGTTTTTTCATGAAAATGAGCGCAAAGGATGAATAAACAATTACCTGGAAGCATTAGATCATATCTGTTAACGTTTTTGTGCGACAGGTAACCACCCCCCCCTTGGTTGGACGAGGGTTAAGACTTGCGCTGCTGACCTTCGGTGCAAAGCTCTGATGAAGGGGAAGGGTTTTCAGACTGAGGCCAAAGATGTCTGTTTTCTTTTTCTGTCTTTGGTTTTCTACTGTACAAGTGAGTGAATTGACAAGGCAAGCATGACTGGCTCTAGAATTTTCCTGTTGCTACTTTTATAGCCACTGGCACAGATTCCAGGTTGAGAATCAGCCAAGTTAGCTTGCAACAGATCTGCAATGTGTGTTCAATAACATCAACGCTCTAGCAAAACTAAAATGGTGGTATCATCAAGTTATTGTTAACAGGTTAGTTGATGTGAACATATCGGCTACTGTAGTGTTTAGCGAGCGAAATCAACAGCAAGCGGTGGTACGACAGTTTTTAATTATTTCATTCTGCTCAGAACAAAGCTTTGCACATAAATTGGCTGGCTTGCTTCTGAACTGATGTCTGATGTTTTTCTGAATTTAATCATTGTCTTGGGCTACTTTCCTGTTTTGCTGTCCAATCACATCTCCATGAGACCAAGCGAAAGAGTTTTGCATTTCACAGCAAAAAAGAACATGAAGCGAGGACTTAGAGGTGGGCAGTGTCAAATAAGCACTTCTTCTGTTCTAGTGGCTGACATCAGGTGGGCGGCACAAATTTGCAGGTCAAAGTTGAAGTTGTTTCAACTGTTAGTGAAGTGAATTGGCAAAATCACTTTGCATCTATAGATGGCATTTATTTTCGCCTTTTGCTGTGATTTGAATGGGAGTAAGTGACAATCAGCGCAAAATATTGCCGTATGATATGGCATTGTGACCAGCCCTTTTGGCAACTACACAGCAATATTCAGGTAATTTGTCGCATCACTACAGAGAAAGCTTCAGTTGCACCTGTTCCAGTGGACGCAGCATTGAGCCATTTCTATATGTGCACTCAAGTCCAACAGCCATTTTAGCTGTTGTGCAACACCATAGAAATTTGCGGCGATTTGCTAATAGTAATTTGAAATGATTTTGTACTGTTAAGATGCTCTGAGGTCTGTGGGACCCCGAACAGAATTTAAGGGTTGAATGCCTTGTTTCCACTACGACCACGAATCCCATGAATTGTCACGAATTGATAAATTTTCAGATTTGTGAGGATTTGTGGAAGTTTGCAAATTTTATGGTCCAATTTGTGACGCTGTATGAAGCATTTATGGTGCAGGTACGATAGAGTTACGGATATTCGTGGGATTCGGCTTGAATTGCACTAACATTGTCAAGAATTGAGTAAGAATTACAAGACTCCATTACGAATACTGCACGAACATGCTTCGGCGTGTAGTTACGGAAACTAAGAATAGACTACAAATTTGTTAAGGATCAACCACGAATTTTCCATTCGTGAACCTCTCCACAAATTTTTTGAACAGGTCAAAACTTTTGCCACGAATTCCCGACTGCTCACGAATTGCAAGAATTAATAAGAATTAAATACGATTCAGTTAAGAACCTCCCGAACTGATTACAATTCAACCACGAATAGGTTAAATTTCCCATTCGTGAGGATTCGTGGGATTCGTAGCCTCTGTGGAAAGGGGGTAAAAAAGTTGTTTTGAACCCTTGAAGTTAGGATGAGCTCTGGAACCTGCCACTGCTGGCCGCTTGCAGTGGAGATTTTTACGCTGTGCGCGTCTTCAACTGGAGTGAATGGAAACACGGTTGATAAAAACGTTTAGAGAGAGGCTGGAGGGGCCGTAGACACGAGCCGCCTCGAGCGTCTTTGGTTTTTAGGGGCTTCTCTCCGTCTCTGAGGGAACAGGGCATCAAAGAGGCGGTGCAGTCTCTGGAAGTGAGGGGTCGCGGCCGTGGCCTTCATGTGTGCGCCAGATGAGGGGGTGACTGGTGTCTGGATGGGGTCCCTGGAGCCTGGGGGAGAGAGTCTGCTGGGCGATTCCTTCTCCAGAGCTTCTGCCCGGCTCGTGTTCCTGTAATCAGCCACAGACTCACAAACTCCGCTGAGATCTGCTGCTCCAGAGCTAAGGCTAATGTGCTGTCACAGGCACAATTTATCCATATTCACAAAGCAATACCCGGCCCTTCTTTCCTTCTAATAATAATAATAATAATAATAGAGCGACACCTGCAAAACATTCCTGGTTAACACAAAATACTTAAACTAATAAAGACAACACTACTTGGCAGTGCCCGCATACTTAGAAAAACACTCAATCTCCCAGAGTCCAGGTAGGGCTCCGAGACCAGAGTCAGAGTGAGAGCGAGGATCATCATCCCAGCAAATGGAGATGGAGAATAATAATAATAATAATATTCATAATAATACTTATTATTATGTTAACATATTGACAGGTGAAATTAAGAAAATACGCCAGCAATGCAAGGCGTGGCATACGCCCTCGGCGGCCATATTGAAAGTCGCAGCACGCCCATTTTCGAAAAGGAACCCTCATCTACCAGCTACCAACACACATTGCAAATTTGAATTTAGTCGGAACATCTGTTCTCATAGAAATCGACGGAAACCAAATTAAAGATGCCTGTTGTGGCGGTTATATTGAAAATCGCGGTGTGCCTATTTTCATGAGGAACCTTCCTGTACCTACCACTGACACACGCTGCAAATTTAAATTTCATCAATTCAGCTTTCCCCCTTGAAATCAACGGAAACCCAAAGTTTTTGTCCGGACGCTCGACCAGGGTCTCGACAAAATGGCCCCAACCGACTATTTTTAAAATGATTGAGCCGCAAGATCATAAGATAGCTTAGATTCGAAATTGATGCTAGAACATGCAGTTGATCTCGGGCATTCCCTGTCTCTCTCTCTCCCTTTACCCCCCTCCTTCCCTCCTTCCTTACTTTATCTCTCACTCTTAATCTCGCTCCTCTTTCTCTTGCTTTGTATCCAAGTATCTTAACACCTCAAAATTTAATGTGAAGTGTCTTTTGTAGACTCTGATTTTTGTTTGAACTGAGCAGATATTGGCATGTATTGACCAGGCTGGACTGACTGGAGAACGTGGTTTGCCTCAGTTTTTTATTTAAAGGAGTCATATCATGCATTTTGGGTTTTCCTTCTCCTTTAATGTATAATATGGCTTTTTTAGCATGTAAAAAGAAGGCAAAGTTATGAAACCTGAAGTCCAGGCCAAAGGGAGTTACTGTCTCCCACAGAAAACACAGCTCCTGAACTGACTGAAATGCTTCGTTTGTAGTCTGGGCTTTTTTTTCCATAACTTATCTATGTCTCAATGTAATGCATTTGCATAATGCAGCGCTCCAGACTGCGACCAAGATTTACGTTTTGCGACGTAGATTCTCACATCGGTCGCGCATTGCGCGACCAACACTTCATGCACTGTGCGCCTATTCTGGGCAGCGATTCACTCCCTAATTATCAGCCGCCGGCTGGGAATTTTTTTTCTGCGGAGGTCGGTTGGTACCATTACGTACATCAGCCAATCACAGTTCGGCTGGTGCCATCAGCCAATCACAGCTCGGCTGTACTCATGCATCGATGAGAATGGCAAAGCATTCGACCTTGTCAGTAGCTATGTTTCCATCCACTTGTCAATCGAACTATCTGAAGTTCGCCAAAAGTATTCATGCGAAAAAAGCAGGTGAAAATGCGTTTCCATCTAACGGCATTAAAGCGAATAAAAAGTTGTGTGTATTGACGTCACATGCTGTTATGCGATCAAATTGGTGTATCGAATGGATTTCTGACATTTTAAGCTGTTTCCATTCATTTTCGCACTGAATCGCAGAACCTTCAAGTGAACAAAAGTAGTGTGTTAGCCGACTAATTTAGCTAGTTAGCAAAAATGGATCGCGTCTACCGACAAATGATGATAATTGCACAAGTTGTACGTGCTTATATGCCAGCTATTAGCAACATAGCAAACCATTATCAGAAGGCAACGACAGCATCAAAACACCATCACGATGCAATAGCAGATTTATTCGGCAAATAACGTTACCATCAGCATTTATCGCATAAGCCTTTTACCGATCAAGAGAAAATCCGATCAGATCAACCGTATAAACTTTGTGTCGATATTCTTGAAATCAAGTCGAATTTCACCGTTCCCGTAAGCCATTTTTAATTCGATATTACTTAATTCGCATAACAACGTGTGGATGGAAACATGGCTACTGTCAGCTGAGTTGTGCACGCGGCAAAATTTGTAAAACCTATGATGTAACGATGTAAATGCTCCACAATACGCGAAATTACAAGTACACTAGCTGGTCTGCTGCAGAAGTCCAATAGTGTACGTAGTAGGCCTTGGATTCGGTGACTAATACTGCAGGTCGGAGAGCAAATTTCATGATGTCAGAAAGTGTTTTCATTACCGGTTTTTTATTTCTCTAGTTAGATTTTGCGCATTTCTAAGGGTAACGGAAACGCACCTGGAGAGTGAGAACGATGTCCAACGTTATTAGCCCAAAAACACAGTCTGCTTCGTGACCGTAGACTGTTCGTGACAGTTTTGAGTCTTGTTGATACCAGCTATGGGTGCTTGCGTCCAGAGGCAAATGGTTTTATTTAGCGTTTCAACCTTCTATCCTGGTGGATTAGGTTGGATGCGCACTTCCACTCTGATCTGAAGTTCCGCATGTACGTGATTATTCATGCAGTATGTATGAAATCGCTGACTGGTTGGTCCGAGTGCAAGATTATTTATTTTCATTAGAGTACGATAAAGATGAGAAAAGCTGCGGTTCTTATAGATTTATGGTCCGTTTTCTTTGGGGTTCCGATAATTGGCCAGCTGTCAGAGGAATAGTATTTTGTCGATCGCAACAAATGTTCAAAACTGATTCAAAAACTAACTGGTGACGCCTGTCCAATGTACTCCAGCGACGACCATAGGCTTATCAGTGCAATGCCTCAAATATGAGTCTGTGTCACGAAGTGTACGGTCACGAAGCAGACTGTTTTTTGGGGGCTAATAACGTCGGACATCGTCCTCAGTCTCTGTGTGCGTTTCCGTTACCCTTTGAAATGTGCAAAATCTACATAGCAAAATAAAAAAAAGGTAAATAATAATAATTGTTATTATAATAAGCCGTCCTACTACATCGTTACCGGTGAAAGAATTTCTTGAGACTTTGTGCTAACGAACTTGGCATACTGCACCTACTTTTTACCAAATATTTAGGGTGGATCACTTTGGGAACGATATTAATTTTAATGTTAAACTTTCAATTTATGAGGAAAAAATTTAGCCAAATTATGCTTTTTACGGCTTCAATTCCTCCTGGGTCTCATATTTTCAAAGCAATTAAGCCATGTTTGGTGTCAAATTGTTCCTTGGGATGGCAGCAACAATAACAGTTATAAATTTTAGAACTAGCACTGTGATAATTGGGGGTTATTCATTGATTTATCCCCATATGTTGGTTTTAGGGGGGTGCTCATCTAAATTTGGCCATAATTTTTCTGTGAATGATTCAGTTTATGAACAGGGGAGGGTCTGATGAAAAGTTGTCCCTTGGAGAAATGGAGACTTGTACATACATTTAGACTTGTATGATAACTCTCCAAAATGATAACTGCATTTATACATTTTTCAAACATTCTTGTGAACATCAATATCTACTTTTCAGTTCACAAAGTGCTTTCTGATAATGTTTCTTAAATAAATGCAGCAACAGCTGATAGTCTGTTCAGGTATCTTTATTTGGGCTTGTAAATATTCAGAAAAGTATCATGGTACTTTGCGTGACCACAGTTTTGGCCTGCGCGCCTAAATTTTTTTTTTTTTTTTTTTTTTTCCCCACCACCCCCCCCTCTTGGGAGGTCAGCTTTATTCTTATTAACGATAAATTTGTACTAACACAGTAAATTTTGGCCTGCGCGCCCAACTTTTTCAGGTTGGGAGCGCATGCGCTCCTAGGTCCAAAAGTTAGTCTGGAGGGTTGTAATGCCCATCTGGCAGCTGATTTGGCACACCTTAGAACAAAGCTAGGTCGAGTGGATGCTGGGAAGGGTTTGGTTAGTGTGTATCGCCCTGTCAAGAAGACACTGTTTTCTTCAGTAAGAAGGCAAAGTCCCGTTGTATAGACTTACAAAAGAAGACAAAGTGAATAATCAGGGATTAGAATTAATTTTTTCTAGTATTCCTCGGCCGATCAACCCTAGCCTTTTACTGTGTTCGATCACTTACCTGAGCATTCCTTCCTGAATTACGATTGGCCAATCACAACAGAATGGGCTTTCAGGGAGGGGCCATGACAGGAGCCCGAAAAGCTCTTTTCAGGCTGAGTGAGCCTGAGGTGCTGCACATACAGCCTGTACAGCTGGAACTAGGTATTTTTTGACCATAAAAACATGAAAAGGTTTGTAAATAGACTACAAAAATAAAAGTGTTAATCTGGGAAATGGGGATAATATGACCCTTCTAATTTTAAAAACAGTGGAATTCACAGATGATGTGAAGTGACGTTCTCTCTTTCTTGTTTTTCGTTGAAAGGTACATTAATGTAAAAAAGCTATAACTTTTTACTTTCTCGCATTTTCCCTCCCCACCCATAAAGTACGAGTTTGGAACCAGTTGTGTACCTTTCTCCCTAAATTTCCTCTCTTTTGTGCTCCCTGTAATTTTCTCTTCAAAATATCAGTGTATTTGCGACTTATGGACTGTGCGACCACATGTGACGTTCCCTGGGCTTAAGCAGTAAGCCTTGTTGGTGGAATTCATCATGAATGATTCTCTTGGATGCTTTTGCAAAGTTGTTGATCAGATTTGCGTGCTGAGGTCTTGTTTGGGGAGGACAGGTGATTACATCTCCTAACGATGTGTATTGTTCGTCTCCTCGCTGATTGACAGGGCAGATAAGATGGCTGCCCCGGCCTCTGCTCTCATCCCCCTACCTCCCGCCAGCAGTGATGACACTGAGATGTTCAATAGGAAGTCTGAAACTCGAGATCTAGGGCGGAACTAACACAATAAACACAAATTAGAGCTGGCATTTGTCTGCTGTGCCATTGTGACTCCTTAGCGTGATGCCATGCCATCACTGTCTGCTTTCTTAAGTAGTACTGTACAGTGAGATAAATGCTCTGTTTAACCCATTTAAACCGGGACAGCATGTGCGCATTTTAAGAACGTGTCGTTGCCGACACAGATATGCGCGTAATTTTGAAAGTACTGGAATTACTGTAAGTTTTGCGCAATAGAAGAAAAATTCCAACTGTTCCTGAAAGCTGAGAAGCTGTGCTTCAGCCCAAATACAGGTTACTATGGTAAACATGGCAGCATGATTCTCTGCTGGGATTTTTGCATTAGGCCTTAAAGGGTTAAAATAGTGGTCAAAACTTGAAAGTGCCCCAGGACTTTTCGTTGAAAATGGCGTCAACCATCTGACACCCACCCCCTACTCCCCCACGACTGCATGCGTCTTAAGATACACAGTCACATTTAGCATTCCTGGACATCCTATATTAAGGAAGCATAAGGGTGAACAAAATTTGTTAAAAATCAAGTAGACCCGTATGTCTGGACTGTTAATATTATTGCAATTTCAATGCTAATTTCCATTAGCGTTTTAACGGTGATTCTCATTATGTGTAAGCAATTAGCTAACTCCATCACTCAGCCACTCACTGAGGCACAGACATTCGCGTCTGTATGGCTGGCTCTGCTGTTGTGAAAATTACTGTAGAGAACATTCTGGAAATTCTCATGTAAATAAATAAGAAATAAAGAGAAATCTGTGTCTCAGTGGCGCAAAACTGTGAGGTCTCGACAGACTGTCTGTCTGTGCCTGCAGAATAGTGGATTTGGTTGGGGGTGAAGCGAATTGACGCAGCCCCTCCGCATGCCCTCACAAGCACGGATTCAAAGTACAAATATGAAATAAATCAGCCGTCACAGGCAATAGACTCTGCTCGACGTGAAAACATGATTACACACCACGGATCACGCTGCGCATTAAAAGAAAGGAGAAATAAAGTGGGACGGACAGTGTATGGGAGCCAGATGCGGTCTTTGCTCGAGCTCCGAGCCGCTTGGCTTTCTCAGTCGAATTGGGAGGATATTGTTTTTCTGTCATCTGCCACTCTTCCTTAAAGTGCCAATTTATTACCTCAAACACATGAGAAAGAGCCCAATTTGTAAATTAACCTCAGAAACTCTGGTTCTTTTAAAGAGCAAACCTCCTCTTTGTACACCCCCTGGTTTGTGGCTTGTGTGGGATGCCCCTGGTATCTGGCATGTATTGTTTTATCTGCTGGGCTCCGCTGAGAGAGTCCAGACTCCGGTTTGTGTAACGTACTGCGCGTGTAATAAAAGCACTGGGTTGTATTATACTGGCGTCCGGCTGTGCACACCAAAGTGTTCAGCATCTGGGTCTGGACTCGAGTCGATCCACACGTGGGACAGTGTACTGGACCCATTCCGAAGAAAATGGCGACAGCCTGCCCGCTTCTAACTTCTAACAGGCCGGGCACCAGACTTCAGCTCTGAGCCAAGATTACTGAGACAGATAATATCCGGGCTTATCTTAGTCCATTGGCTCCCTTGCTGTTCCTGTTGCACGTGTCTAATTCATTAAATTGCAGTGAAATATTTGAAATTAGAATTTCAGCCAGTTTATACTGAATTCATATTTTTCATTTGGCAACACTTTATAATAATCATCATTAATAAGTGGTAAAACTGTGGTTAATAGGTATTTTACTGTTAACAAATATTGAAAAGGTAATCAATGCTTACAAATGATTCGTAATGCTATAATTTGTTATTTTGTCATTATTTTGAGTGAATTAAATCTATAACTTTATAAAGTATGTATTGTGTCATAGCTGGAAAGAGGAAAATAACAAATTAATGCAATACTCATACAGTAATTGGTAACCATTGCTAATTACATTTTCAGTTAAATAACAGTAAATTACTCTTAACTAAAATGTATTCACCTATTATTTTACCATTTATTAACAATGGTCATTATTAAATGTTACTTTGCATTCTCATCTTTCATGTATATAGTGTGAGAGAAATAATGTAGAAATAGTGCCATTTGTGTATGCTTGTGCTTATTATTCATTTGCCGCATGTAGTTGTCTTTGCGTCACGTAAACTAACGCCCTGAACAGGCCAGAGGAAGGGGGGGGAGGAAGGGGGGGGGGTCCCCCGTCAGTGCTGCCTCAGTCTTGCTCTTGCGGGCAGTATGGGCTGGGCTCTCTATGAAGATTCCTCATGGAATGCCCAATATTAATACAATTAAATTTGATTTCATTTGTTCTGGCGATAGGGCGGCTGTTCCAATCCCTGGGACAGAGGGGGGAAAAGTGGCGTGCAGTGAGACTGCCTTTCAGAGACCCTTTGGGTTCTGGTGTGAAACAGATACCGTTTTTTGCAGTGGCGGCCAGTGAACTGGCAATAGGGGAAGCTCAAACCATCCCTTAAAATAATGAGATCATTGGAAGCAATGGAATTGCATAAAGATGTTTCAAATGATCTTAAACAATTTAAACGATAATGAAACACATGCATTGCTTCCAACCCCTGAGTAAAGAAAAGCGTGAGAAGTCCGGAGTCATAATCGGTTTCCAATAACTAGTGGTGAAATCCACCATAACGCTTGTGAAACTGATAAACCTCCATGCTCAAGGACTTCAATTCTGCGTGAGAATCTCTTACATATGCGTTGATTGAATAATTGCTGACCACAGCAGAGGAACGCAAATATGCCACCAAAACTCACGCCGAATGTGTGAGAGTTGACAGGTATGCGTTATCAATGAAAACTGACCACACCTGAGAATGTTGAGAGTTTTCGGAGTTTCTGTCATGGTAATGTAAATGAATGATTGAAAACAGGTCATGACCAATCATTATTTTAAGGGATTGTTTGAGCTTCCCCTGTTGCCTGTTCACCAGCCGCCAGTGGCCGTGAATGTTGGTGATAATAGGTGTGTAACAGGTGTGTGGTGGTATTGTAAGAGTGTAGTAATGTTTGAGTGTGGAATTGTCAGTGTTGGAGAGTGGACTGTGGAATTGATTGCATGCGAGAGGGAGAGTGTAATTTTCAGGTTGGGGGAGTGTGGCATTGCCACTGTCGGAAGTGTCACAGTGGGAGTTTGACACTGCCTCAGTGGGTGTGTGAAATTTACAGTGTGAGAGCGTGGGAGTGTAGAATTGGTAGAGTGGAACTGTGGAATTTTCATTGTATGTGAGAGAGTGAGGCATTTTCAGGTTTAGAGAGAGAGAGTGTGGAATTTCCCCAGTGGGACTGTGGATTTTAAGTGTTCGAGAGTAGAAGCTTCTGTATGTTTGAGTGAAGTTATTGAGTGTTAGATTATCTGCAGTTCTGGCTGCAAAGAGGCATTTTCTGAGGAATAACCTCAGTGATTGACTGCATTTTACTGGGGATCGATTCTGCGATATCATCTTTTACCAGTTGGTATAACCTCTGCCTCTACACCAGGTGAAATAACATTTAGACGGTTATGTTGGTGAAGTACATTCTAGAGCAAGCTAATTCCTTTGCAACCTGTTATTTGCATTGTTTCTCAGTTGTATTTACTCTTATGAACCGTGCAGCTATTCATCTCAATTTTGTGTACCTATTTATACAAATAAGGTCAGTTTTTGAGGCGATTAATTTTAAATTTTCTTCAAAGTGTGTGCATTGTTGCTGCAGAGCAGGTTTTGTCAATTTGGTGGCATGCTGGGTAAATTTACTACATGGATCCAGGTCCTGATGGACGATTAATTTTGACCTTTGGTTAAAAAAAAAAAAAAAAAGGTTCACGAACCAACAGCGAAGGACTGTAAAATACGAGGATAAACAAATCATCTGGCTCATGTTGATCCCAGCCACTCCCACTCAGTGCAGGATGAAACCTGATATAACATCACCTCAGTTCACTCTTCAAAGTCTTCGTGACGTACCACCTCTAGGTATGAAATACGGACATCTCCTGAGAACTGCTCGTTCCCAAAGGAGCAGTATAATATAGCTAGTGACTGAATCACTGGTGAAAACATTTGTTCCTAAAATGGTGTGTTGGAACCTGCAGCGGATTGGCTGTCTTCTGTCACGATCCGGAATCAAGTGTGGCAGCAGAGTACAATCTAACAGTTTGAGTTTACTGATAGTAATACGGTAGACTGTGGGACAGAGCCCAGAGCTGAATGGCTCAGTTCAGTTCAGATGTAGCAGCCGAGCCGTGTGGGTGTATCCTGTGCCCGGCCAGTGGCTTCCCGGGATGAATGGCAGATGGAGTGCACACTTTGCCAGAGCCAAACTGTCAGATGGCTGGATGGTGAAGTTTCACAGGTAGACGGTTAAATCTGATGACTGTAGAAGGGCTTGGGTGCTCGTTCCTAATAAACTGGGCAGAGGAACAGACTGAGAATAGATTGACAAGAATGCGGTTCCAATCCTGGAGACCGAGACTAAAGGCTTGGGAGCTTGTTCCTATTAACTGAACTAAGAGAAACGCTTCCATAAATCACCATCATTAGAGGTTACGATTAATTTTTAAAGGATGACGAGTTTTACTAGCAAATACTGACTGGTGCTAAAGTGCATATAGCAAATGACAATCCAATAACTTGCAAACTCAAAGGAGGGGGTATAAATACGTCACACATTTCGTGACGAGAGGTAACCACGAATAAGACACAGCTGGTAAAGGGGAAGCACGCAAGATACAAGCCAATCAAGAGAGACAACACTTCCAATAGACACGCAAGCTGCTGGATGGGAGGAGACACAGAAGACATTCACAGAGTGTTGTGACCGTCTTCACAAAGATGGCTCCTGTAGAGCAGCACGATCTTCGGATGAACTGTGGTGAATCCTAAAAATACAGCGAAGGAAGACGACTTTGGTCGATTAGGTAGAGTCGATGGAGTCTTCAGTGGCGCCGTGGAATCCTCAGTGGAACAGTAAATTCCTTCATCAAAAAGAGAGAGGAACATCAACATGAATTATATGAGCCATGTTTATGATGTCTTGCTCTACGGGGAGCTAGTCACGGTTCGGGTGTGAGTGGAAAGTCCTGTCGAAGTCGAGGCACGGTTCCAGTGGAGCTCCTAAATCCTTAGCGACAGGGTTCTACTGATAACTGACCTGCTGATTGGCCATCGTCTTCCTGACAGTGTGCGCGTCTATCCCGTTACCATTCTCAGCGTTCCGAGCTCACCGCATGTGAAACGATAGGCCGGCTGTGGTATATGGTAATGCCGCTGGCCATCAATCACTCGGGCACATATTTGTCGAGAGGACGGCCAAAAGCTCTCCCTTTCGAGTTGGGCACCAGCCAACAGTGTACCGAGCCAAAATCGCAGCCATCGGTTTTAAATGACGTGAAATACGGCTTGTCATTGTGATAGCAGGGGGGTTGTGTTAGCATGCCTTCAGCTCCCAACTGTATGAGTCAATGCAATCGAGAGGGGCATTAATTTGAGCAAGATTTGGTCAGTAATTGGTTTGAGAGTGGGACATGGAAATTAATCTTTCATCGAGACTAGCCCCGGCGACATTAGAAACAGCCATACTGTAGTGGGAATCAGCCTATTTTTAACATCTGCCAGCCATAAATAAAACATGAGAAAAGCTAGGACGATGATGCTGTGAGTTTCAGCTTGCAGCTTGCGTCATGGCCGTCATAATGTAATCTTCTAAACGACCAAATATGAGGCTCTGAATGTGAATAACCCAGTTATGTTGTTTAATTATGTTTTTTTTTTATGACCCAGCAGCAGTCGGAGAGTGTTGTCTTGGCTGGAAATTCTTGCGCATGGGATTAAAGGGAAACGGACGACCAGTGGTGGTACACATGAGAGTAGAATTATTTGAAGCATTTCCTCTGTACAGTAATTGGGTTTGTGGCAAATGAATACAAGCAGTGTTTTGCTGTGTGAAAGCAGTTTGTGCAAGAAAAGTCTGTTTGGACTCCTCTTCTTTTTTCTTTTTTCCAGTTCTTCTGAGGTTTTATCACCTGGCTATTCATGCATCCCTCGACCTAGAATGGGGAATCTCGCTTCACTGTTTGTTACATGCTGCTATTGTTTGTGCTTGTCTTTTTATGTTTTATTGTTAATTTATGGTCGAGATTGAAGTTAGCATTACTACTTTCTTTCACGAAAACAACAATTCATAAAATTAATTTCATTCTTAGTGCGCTGTAAATCAGATCTCATCTGTTCTGCTTCTTTGTCTCAAATAATTTTAACAGGTAAAATGGGATGTTCGGACTCAAGTTCCTCTGATTATATCCCTGATATTCAGCATCTAAATGCCTCCGTACAGCCGCACTCATGACAGCTCTCTCCAGAAACTCACTGTTTCCACACTAATGCACACAGCCATGCTAATACAGGAAGACACTGCATATTTGATTATGGCACATAAAAGCACAGGAAGGACACCATGCAAAGATTTAATGATTCCTATTTGAACTCATAATGAGACACGGATCCATTTTCCCTGATAATTTTGGACATGACTGTGTCCCAGTTCGTTCACTAACTTGCAATATCCAAATGACGCATGCGTAGCCTTGCCCTTGCACAATGTCCATAATCAGTTTAGAGTGAAGACCCTCCTTTGAAACAAGATATCTCCTGCTACTTTACATTCTGCAGCCTTTAGCCTGGTACACTCTGTACAGTGTCAGGGGAGGGCATTTCATATGTGGCTCTCGCATGCAAAACACTGACCCGTGACTCATTAAGGGGTCTTCAGGGTAAAAATTTCAGTTTTTTTTTTTCCCAAAATTTCAATATTTTAGATTTTCACATAAAATAAATAAAATAAAGGAATGCAGTGAGATGCCAGTAAACACCAAGAATCTATGTTTTTCCTCTGCCTCAATTGTTACTTGTGACATTAAATGCAAATTACTGAAAATCACAATTTTGACTGATTTTCAACCTTGTGCCATTCATAAAATCATTAATATTCATCTGATTGACTTGAAATTTGGACTGAAATTGTATCTGTCGGAGATCTATGAAATGACATAGGATTTTCTAGATAGGTGCATCCCTAGGGGGTTAATTTTGACAATGAAGCAAGTTGATGATAGCGATTTTCGTTATGCTTACATAACAGAGCTCATATTCAAAAATATTCCAAACAAAAAATCCTACGTCATTTCATAGAACTATCTTAAACCTTTCATAGGAGACTAATTTGAGCAAAATCTGACCATGGGTTATTGAAATATCAGTGCCGCAAAATATTTTCAGATTTTGTTATTTAAGTGTCGTTTCCATGGCAACCATGTAAATTTTTATCAAAATACTACATTTTATGAGGTTAAAATCATGTTGAGTATGTTTATTTCTTAGTTTTTACATTATTATGGTAATTTCTACCCTTTACCCTGAAGACCCCTTAAAACAGCCAGCTGTGTCATTTTTTTCCCTATTAGCCGCAGGGGGTGTGGTCTGCATTTGACCTCAGACCACAGGGCTCATTCGAGCACCACAGTGTGGTGCCTCAGCAGCATTGAAACTGATTTTCAAACATGGACTTTACATGTTCAGCTTGAAAACATTGATTGATAGTCAGAGGTGATAATTAACATTCATAATATTGTTGTAAATACACTGTGATTTGTTTTTTCATTGACAATTTGGCAACTGTTAGTTTTTTTTCCATTGTTTACATCTTCAGTGTTACACCTGTGCTTTCAATGTAGGACAATATATCCGGTAACTGTGACATATTCTACAAATTTATCAGTTTTTGCAACATTCTGCTTGATTTTGAAGTTTTTTTAGCTGTGCGGTACTTATGGCTGCGTAATGGCAGTGCTGCAGTTTTACACTCTATGACTTCAACAGTACAGAGAGCAAAACATCCGCACTTGTGCCGTGAAGAGAGCGTTGCTGTGAATGGATTTCATTTGTGAATGAAATGTGAGATAGAGATAAGGAAAGATTGAATTATTATAGAGAAATAATAGTGTATTGAAGGATGAAAGCGTAACTGAGACCCAGATGAGGAGAGGAACCTGAAAAATATGGAAGCTTAAATTAAACTGGATCCATAACAAACTTTACTCTAGAATATATGAAATATATCCTATGTCACGTAAAATCCACACTGTTATGGTTCAGTTTTTTTTAGACAGCATGTGTTAATGTGTTCTTTTAAACAGCACTGAGTTCAAACATTTAATTGGGAACAGAACCTTTTGCCTTCACCTGGGTGAGGTATTCAACAGCCAAGTGCAAATGTTTGGCAGCATCAATGAAGGAAAAGAAGAATGAAAGAAAGGAAGAATGACAGAAGGAACGAAAAATTGAGGCAGCAGCTGTGCCTCCATGCGTCCAGCTTTGGCCGAAAGGCTGCAGCTAAGCAGATGTGGACTCGGACTATAGGCGGACTAGGATGAGAGCACACCTGGGAATGCTAAGTTGCTAATGGAAGTGGTGTTGTTGGGACACTGATGGGTAATCTTCCCTCCGGTCAGAAAAACCCCTTGTAATGATGGGGACACTGCTGAAGGAGGTGTCCTCCTCCAGATATGACATTAAACCACAGTTCTGACTCTCTGTGGTCATTAAGGATCCTATGACACTTTTCACAAAGAGTCAGCAGTTCCCCAGTGTCCTGGCTAAATTTCCAACCGGGTTCTCTCAACCTGCCACCTAATCATCCCATAATTTGACTGGCGGTGAAAATTGTTTGTCATCACCCTGGTTTGTGCTACACATCAGCGGTGGCTGAGGTGAGCTTCTCCCTTCTCACTGTAAAGAGCTTTGAGCCCCGACGAAAAAAAGCACTGTATAGTGCTTAACAAAAGAAACAAAGGAGTCATAGCTTTCATACGAGTGGGAGAGTTGGTAGACTTACCATATGGTGGAAGGAGACCTCGCGATCCTCTAACTGTGTGGACCTTTTCTCATGAACCAATGACAGGAATGTGTGACATCCTGAAACTCTTACCGCCTTATTCAAAAGTTATAAATGCAGTCTACTCTAAAATTTATCTTTTTTTTCTCATCAGTTTCAAAGAAAATGCCCCTAAAGCCTATGAATTATTAATGGAGGCTCATTAAAAGTGACTGTCTTTTATTCGACAGCATGCGGTGGGCTCCAGTCATTCCCATCGCAAATTTTTGGCAGCTGTGCCTACTTCATCCTGCTTTTAGAATGAGCCCCTGTCTGTTCCAATCAGAGGAGGCTATGGTTTCAGCTCCAGCATCATTGAAGTGTTATTAAGGTTTAACCCCTTTAACTCTAATTTTTTACTTAAGTTTTCCCTTAAGTAGATTCAAAG
The DNA here is from genome assembly GCA_029692085.1 of Gymnothorax javanicus. Lineage (NCBI taxonomy): Eukaryota > Metazoa > Chordata > Actinopteri > Anguilliformes > Muraenidae > Gymnothorax > Gymnothorax javanicus. The sequence continues at coordinate 819,864 of CM056199.1, read as the reverse complement.
TCAGAAAAAAACTGTTTTTCTCATTGCAGGACAGTGTCACATACATATTCTGTATCTGATGGTTGCAGCGCTTCACTGAAGCTACATCACACTTATATTGAGATAAATATTCAAACCCAGGACGCCCAGTTTCATAGCTACAGCATTATGTCAAGTAGAAAATATCTAGATCTAGTCCATCATTTTGTACACTTTTCCCTGAAATTCAGCAGGACACATTTGCGATTGTTGGAAACTTGGGATCTCCACTAGAATTTAAAATTGGCCTGAAGGTCCACAGGTTTGAATACAGCACCTGCATTTGACGGAACCATATATGGGTCTGTAGGTTTTATGGGGTTAATTTTCATATGCTTTCCCGAGGGAAATTAGTCATAAACTCAATTACAGAAACTCAAAAGGCACAGAAGCAATGGACATTGGTAAATGAAAAGCTGAAAATTGAAGGGGAAAAAACAGAAACAGCCTGAAGTGGAAAGTGAAGCAATATTTGGACACGCACTGGACTTACTGCCCGCTTTGTATCGGAGAATCCTCCACCAAAATAGCCACTGCTACATTTCAAACAGCTGTACCCTAGAATTGCGAATTACTAGCTTATTTTTTACATCTGCCGCCCTACAGCAATGTAAATAAAAAACAAAAAATGGTCCATACAGGGATGTGGCTGGTTTCTGCCAGCAGGTTTCTGTCATTCTCTCATGCGATGGCAGCTGATAAGTAAGACCAGGGTTGGTTGTTACTCGGATACGAGGCGACTCAGAAAACAAGGCTGCTCGCTGGCTGATGTAAAATGGACACTCCATTTGGTGACATCATTAGCTGTCCCTCTCCCAGTCCATTCCATGCCTGATGGAGGCAATGATTCTGCCATTCTGTCCTGTGCTTTATGAAGACAGTGACACAGCCAGCGTGTTCTGTGTTTCAAGAGCCATTCCATGAGAAAATGGCACTTTTTGAAGAAGTTGAGGAGCAGACTCCCCTGGAATTGAATGAAACTTTGCACATAGGTCGATATGGGTGTCTCCCAAAAAAAGCCAAATTTTTTGGTCCATATCTCACTTTGCCTGCCGGTGGCGCCACCTGGAAGCCACTAAAGTGGCTCAGTTTTGTCGTCCAAAAGCTGTTGACACATTTTACGTCAACTATCATGACTTAAGGGTACGCAGTACCAAATATGTCATACTTTTATCATGACCTGTGACACTTCTAGTCTGGTTAGACATCAGCACCACATAGTGGCCAAGCTGGGCAACTATGTTATTGAGCCGGAATTATTTGAGATATAACAATAAATACTGAAAATGGGAATAGGAATAAAATGATATCCCAGATATATACGAATCTAGAATGCTTTATTATGTGTTTACTCACAACAAGACTATCATTTTCAGTGAATCATACGGCCGGAAAAATGGTCGAAATTGATTTTTGGTGCATGTTCGGGGTATATTTTCTCAATAACCCTGATATGTACTGTAGAGGTAAATGCTGTTCATCACGCTTTTGGAACTGCATTTGCAGGAATACCAAGCATTTCTTTGGTACTATGTACACTTTCCAAGCTAGACGGAGCCAAAGTTGGAGGAAAACTCCAAACGGACCATTTCCTATTAGATTGCGCCTATGTTTAGGCGGCATTATTTTGTTTACCCAGCAAGATATAGATCTGAAATTCTTCAGAGACATTGTCCCTTTGGGGTACATTACAGCATTTTGAAAATCTCAATGGTAATATTTTCAGTGTAGATGATATTCAACATCAAACGTCAGAAAAATTTGGCCCCCAGGGGGCACTGTAGGCTGGATGCTAGTACTGGCTTTCCCCAGCAATGTACCAAAGAAATTTTTGAATTGTGAGCCATATCATATGTGTGTAATCAACAGATGTCAGAACACTTGATTTAGAGACCCATCGGCACCAGACTCAATGCTGCACTTGAGACTATTCTCATTGCCTTTGGGTCCAGCCATATAGCCTACAATTGTCAAGGGTAGCATGTTTCTTAAACATTGTCTCATCACATGGTTACAATAAATTACCATGAAGCTTGTGAATCTGTTAAAATAAAAAGATTCAGGGGCAGCCAAGTTGCGACAAAGAACGTATTTAATGCACACTCGTTAGACGAGGCACTCAGGTACATTGCAAAAAAAGCGTTTTTGCAATTTCTTTATGAGGCAGTTTGTTACTGTGTTTGGCCTTTGGATTTGTGAAATTTACTGAGTTCAATATGTATATTTTCATTTCATGACTGCAATACAGCGTATCTACATATCCAGACTTCTGTGAGCATGTTGTTCAAGTCGTGTTTGTGACACGTTTTTGTGACCTGAGCTTAAGAAGTTTTTTGAGTGGTGCACACACAAGCATGCATATGCAAACGCACACACAAGCGAACACAGGTATGCACACGCATATTTACACACAAACACGCATTCACGCATGCACACACAAACAAACACACATGCTATACATTTTATCATCTGTGTCTCATTAGCAGTCTTTGCCCACAAGTGCCAAAATCCCATTTTTTCCATAGGGCATCGCAGTGAAGTAAACATATTCTCGTTCTCCAAAGCAACACAGGAAAGACACCCACCGCTGTGTCACTCACCACGGGATCTGAGAGACCCTGAGCTAATGATGCTCTTTTAAAAACCTTTCTGACCCTAATGAGTAAGCGTTAGTGATGTTGGGAGCTCCATATTAATGACTTAACTCCTGCTCCCTGATTTATGATGACCGTTGAACAGGAAAATGGAAAATTGTGCCTCCATTTATATTTTTTAAAGTGCCGCAGTAAATTTGATCCCCAAACTCTGAGGTGCTCTTTTCTGTACAAAGACGTGACACAGGCAAATCAATTAACAAGTATCTCACATACACAAGGCTAATGCTATTACGTACTGTATTTCGCTCATTGATCTAATTAGATAATTCTTGATTTCATTTAACCAAGTTAGTGTTCATGACTATTTCCAACAAGTGCCTTACCCAGAAATTATCTGGACAGATGTAGATAGATGGATATTTTGAAAAATTATAAGAAAGGAGTCTGAAAATACCTCACTAATATGAAATAAAGCACAGTATCAAATGCACTTTACCTCTATTCACAAACACTAAAAAACTGGAATGGTGTGTTATTTTTTTGTGCTCTGGCCCTTTAAGAGATGAAGGCCAGGGTTGTGGATGAGTCTGATTGAACTAATCCCCATAGGGTACCTCAATGACCTCCCAGTGCCCTTCCATGTTCAGTTACACTGCTGACATCACAGGGCTACAAACTTGGCTTGCCTTGCAGCACACCATGTTACTGATTCCGCAGTCAATTATCCAATCAGGGAGCTGCACCTAAGATGCTCTGAACCACAGATATGGGGTAATAAAGAGGGGGCAGGGTCACCAGATGTGCTTGACCAGTCACATTGCTGGAAGGCCCTACGATTAGCAGATAAACTGCTGCAGCACTCAACCCTCCGCCCCACATCTCTTGAGATGTGTTCCAGAGTGAGGCTGCGTCCTGTGGAGGGACAAATGATGTCACGGCCGCCTGTAATCAGGAGGACGAGCCTTCGGTTCTACACGCGGGTCAAATCCAGCAGCCTCGTCACGTAGCCCCCGACCGCATCCGTCATTATGGAAAATCACCCCGAGGCACTCGATTGGAGGAAACCAGCAGGCAAGCGGGTTCACCCAAATTTATCTTCCCAGGCAGCTGACGAAATGTAAAAAATGTCAAATCTGAACCCCACCCACCAAATATGTGCCCGGAACATTTATACAGGCTGCGTGGATATTTTTTGTCGGGCTTCGTGCTATTTCATAGTCTGAGAGTTTGCAGAGAATGAGAAAAATGCGAAATTCCTCCATTTATTCGTTGGCTTCAAGGGTTAGATGTGGTGCTCAAGCATCGCTGATGGACAGATGTGTCCCATTTTTCACAGCTCAGCCCACATCTGGCCTTTTGAGCCAAGCCCTCGGAGACAGATGTGCGGGGAAGAGAGGGTCGTTTCATTCTGGATCCTGCGGTCACAAGAATGCAAGAAAATAAACACCTGAGACCCCCGTCACCTCCACCAGTAGGGGGCGCTGGAGCCCTGATGCTCCACCTGCCGCACTCTCGATAGCATTTTTCTAGAACAATATTGTTTAAAAAATTGTATTTTATTTTTTTTTGTATTGTTTGTGCATTGCCAGTCAGGGGTGCCAGTAATTTTGGAGCCCACTGTAAATCACAAAATGTCTATTTTGAGAAAAAAAGGGTTTCAATATATTATATGTCTATAAAATCTTCTAACTGAAGAACCCTGTGCTAACAGCACTTAAGTCCATTACATCGTGCATTTCATGCCAGTGTTCGGTCGCTGGGATCATGCAGGTGTGCAGTGGAAAACCTGGCACTGGAGCCGATCCATAACGGAGCCTCTAAACCTACAGCTGTGACTGATGTATTCCATTCAAGCCCAACCCAGGGGCAAAAAAAAACATGGTTTTTATGTCGTGTGAGTCCTAAAATTGGTTCCGCATTCACAAACACAGAATAAAATCTGTGGTTTTAAGTGAGGGATGTCAAATTGTTGCCAGGAACCAGATTTATATAACTTTATTTTTTAAAGTATATTTGACATGGGCAGCACGCACAAACATTTCTCCTGTGTGACCATTTGAACACCCAATTTAATTTTTAGCTAACATTGGACACCAGCTAACACTTTCGCCCGCGAGCCCTGTGGTCACCTGACCTCATTTTTGATAAAACTGGACACATTATCTCATTTTTATGTAAAATTTGACACCTGGGGCCTTATTCATAAAAATGTGCGTGGATTTCATACCTAAATAATTCGTACGCACAAAAAAAAAGACATTTTGCGGAAAATAACCTAATTTGTAAACTTATAGGTAAAATAAACTGCATGGAATTTTCATTTATTTAATCAGGATGGACTTGAAATTTATTGACATTGTGCATAATCTTAATAATTTCCCTTTTTTTAATGTCAAGTTCATTTTTATAAATCAGAAATCTGCAAAGAAAGTAACGTACGTATCTCTTTTGTGCCTACGCGCCGTTTATAAATGAGGCCCCTGATCTCATTTTTTTGGTGAAACCAGGCACCTGATCTCATTTTTGGTGAGACTGGACACCTGCCTTCATTTTGGAGTAACACTGGACACCCAATGGGAAATTAGTGGACTCCCACTCTACACAGCCTGTGGTTTTTGTACGCATCCCTTAGCTTCGTTGGCCCAGTGCAGTAATCACAGTGCATTACAGGGGTTTCACTGAGGTGGAGCCCACACCAGAGCCCGACAGGAGGCTTTGCGCTGCTCCAGGTGAGGTCTGCACCCCTCTGATCCTCAGAATGCATTCAGTCTCCTCCATTTCTCCATATCTGACGAGTATCCATTCCCTCGCTGCGTGCTGGAGGCAGTGAGCGATGAACCTGTCCAGAACCTGTGCTGTCCGTGTCTCCTTAGAGCTCCGGCACAGCCCTTTTCATAGGGTCTCCTGTCCTGCGGAGCAGAGCTGTTATACTCTAGTCCCAGAGGGTCGCGGGGCCTGCTAATGTTTACTCCAGCACAAGCGATTAATTTAGTTCATTCATGGGTTAAAGAGTCTGCACACCTATAGTTCTCAAGGCTGTAATTGGCTGTTGAGTGAAAGTAAAGCATTAATGCCTGCAGATGCTCCAGCCCTGCAGGACTGTAGTTTCAGACGCCTGCTCTCAGACAAGTGTTCCCCGACCAGCTCCAGGAGAACCCCACTGCGAGCCCAGATTGAGCCCAACCAGCGGCATTTCTTGATTAATTGACAGTAACTGAAAGCATGTGTCGAAGTCCCATTCGCGCACTCTGAAATAGCTTCCTAACACGAAGCAGATTTGGTTTAATGAATGAACTCATTCATTTTCCATAAACGGTTTGAGGCGTGTTGACCAGGTGTCTCCGCACTCCATTCTGTACTCCTGCTGATGCAGAGGATGAATGAGTTTAAGGGTTGGCATGCGTTCATATGCCTCTCAGTCTCTGTATGCTTTAGAGAGAGAGAGAGAGAAAAAATATGTAGTTGACCTTCATCTCTTAACTCACCTCAAGGTTGGGTGGCTAAAGTGCTAAAGGTCAGGTTATCAGAGCCAGGTTTATGATCAGAAGGTTGCTGGTTTGACTCTGAGACAGGACTTTGTGCCCCAGAGCAAGGGATATGATCTCAGTCACTTTACGCTTCACATTCTAGAAGAATCTCCACTTGTTGGCTGAATTCAGGGTGATATTGAATATTCACCTTCTCAAACTGAGTAAGAGACAGGAATTATGGGAATGTAGCATTCAAACATTGGCCTCTTCAGAATGCCAACGGCTTTAGATGTCTTTTCATGCCAACAGTCAAAGGACATTTCTGTCGCCATTGGCAATGGCTTACCGGTAGAGCGGCATTATGACACACACTTTCTGAAGTCGTGATTGTAAGCACAGCTATGGTTAATAACCAGTTAAAACAAAAAAATGTGTGTTTTTTAATTTCAAGAGCAATTATTTTGACATTATTGTCATTTTTTAGTTTATTTGTTAAAAAAAAAAAAAATCACCCAGTGGCGCTTGTATAGCTGGGAGAAAATCGACCAATGAAAGGGTTAACTATTTGGCTCTTCTTCCTGTTAGAAGTGTTGAGGGGTACATCCTCAGCTTGTGTCTCTAACAGATTTGGAAAGTTTAAAATCCTCCCCAATACTTTGTTACTGTCACCTGGATTTGCTAATTAGCACTATTCCTCAGTCAGGAGGTGGAGCTGAATCAGCTGGCTGAGATCGCGGATGGAAGACCCACATGGCGAAACTTTTGCCTTCGATCCGGGGAATTAACACCTCCTCTGAGATGATCAGTCCCACTGCTGCCAGTGAGAGCTGTCGGGGCTTTTTAATCACATTCGCCTGCTCTTTCTACTGAGACTGAAGAACAGAAAACAAACCATTGCATTCAGTGTCTTATTTGAGACATTAAATATGACAAAGGCATTCCATCATCAGTGACGAAGGCAGCGTTTCATAATAAAAGAGATCTGAGGTAGTGTGTTTTGAACTGTTGTCATAGCTGATTTAATATGAAGCTAGTGATCAAAACTGTGGGAACTGTGATCAGGCATAAATCAGAACGCATCTACAATTCCAGCTTCATGTCATTGTTTTGCGTGCACATGAATGACATGCACGCTCCCATACACAGGCACACACACGCTCCGACTCCCAAAATCTAGAAAAGAATCGACAGAATGCTTTATAGATCACATTCTTGGCACTGATAAATTCATCAGCTTATACGTTACACCATCTGCTTTACACAAACAGACCTCTCAGTGTGACAGAAGGATAGAGAGATCAACTGCTCATTTTCCCCATTAGCTGTGACTGCAGGGTGCTGGAGAGCTGAGACAAACTTAATCCCAGGTACACTAACATACTTCTGCAGAGAGCATCGTTTATTAGAGAGTTTCAGAAAGGAAACTATCTGCGATTCTGAGTCTTATTTCACTCAAAACTGGAAGGCATGGTGAGGCAGATTAATTTATATAGCATCATTCAGGCACAAAGCAATTCAAAGTGCTTTACAAGTGTACACAATACATAAAAAGATGACCATATATATACAAAGATATATGTGCGGCTCATGAACTGGCAACAGGGGAGGCTCAAACAATCCTATGAAATTAATGATTGGTCACAACCTGTTTTCAATCATGAATTACATTACCAGTACAGAAGCTCCGAAAACTCTCAACATTATCAGGTGTGGCCAGTTTTCATTTATAACGCATACTGATTACGACTCTGGACTTCTCACGCTTTTCTTTACTCAGCGGTTGGAAGCAATGCATGTGTTTCGCGATCGTTTAAATCTAATAAGATCATTAGAAACATCTTTATGCAATTCCATTGCTTCCAACCCCTCAGTGCACAAGGACTTCAATTCCGCGCGAGAATCTCTTACATACGCCTTGATTGAATAATTGCTGACTACAGAGCGGAACGTAAATATGCCACTTAAACTCACACCGAATGCGTGAGAGTTGACAGGCATGCGTTATAAATGAAAACTGGCCACACCTGATAATGTTGAGAGTTTTCGGAGTTTCTGTAATGGTAATTTAAATGAATGATTGAAAACAGGTTGTGACCAATCATTATTTTTAAGGGATTGTTTTGAGCCTCCCCAGTTGCCAGTTCACCAGCCGCCACAGATAGATATATATATATATATATATATATATATAATATGAACATAAAATATGATGCTAGGAGCTATGCTGCCCTACAAAGGCTAAGCGCAGTAACTACACAATAATTTAAACGGTAAAAAATGGCTTCAGACTTTGTTTGCTGTCCCAACAAATAAATAGTCAGCACTTCTATGAGAGTTTTTTCTCACCACTGTTTGAGGATTTTTCTCCCTACTGGGAGTTTTTTGCCTCATTTGCTGTAGTGGGGAATAGGCTGGGCACTGCCCTTTCATTTATTTAATCTCTCACTGTAAAGCGTCTTTGTGACAGTCTCTGTGAAAAGCTCTATACAAATAAATTGAATTGAATTGAATTATGATTAACTGACTCACCATGGTATAATTTCTGTCCAAATAAATCCTGACCTCAATATACTTTCAGGCCCAAAACTGTAACTTACATTTTACCCAATATGTAGCTACTGCACTTAGGCTTTGAAGGGCAGTATGGTGAAGTTAGTGTATACTTCTTGGAAAGCTGCAGCAAACAGTAATGTTTTAAGTCCTGATTTGAATAAACTTACAGATTTTGCATGTTCAGGAACTGGGGAGGCTTGTTCCATGGATGAGGAGCATGAAAATGCAGCCTCCCCACGTTTGGTTCTGATCCGGGGAACACAGAGCAGACCAGTCCCAGATGACCTAAGGGGTCTACGTGCTTCATAACCTACAAGTAGAGCTGAGATGTACTTTGGCCCAAAACGTTTAGTGCTGTGTAGACTATTAATAGTATTTTGAAGTCTATTCTGTGACGAATAGGGAGCCAGTGTAGGGATTTGAGGATTGGTGTAATTTGATCCATTTTCTTGGTTTTCGTTATGACTCTAGCTGCAGCGTTTTGAACGCGTTGTAGCTGTCTGATTGATTTGTGGCTAAGACCTGTGAAAATACCATTACAATAATCTAGCCTGCTGAAAATAAAGGCATGGACTAGTTTTTCTGTCTTCTTTTGACAAGAATCCTTTAATTCTTGCTATGTTTTTAAAGGGATAGTTCACTTTTTTTGAAGTGGGGTTGTATGAGCTGCAAATTGCCACTACTTACATTACATGCAGTAGAAAGCTCTCTGATCTCCTCCAGGTAGCCGCACCAGGGCATAGTGCTGGGTGGAAATTTAGGCGATACACTGTTGTGAACGGAAACACAGAAACAGCGTATTTTCGCGGCCTAAAAGAGGTCCTACCTGAAAGTAATACACCATTTCAATTGTACGCTATATTAAAAAAATTACAGCACTTTAGCTGCTCGGAAAAAACACAGTTGCTCTTGAACTAACCAACTGACGTATTCCTGCGCGAGGCGCATAGTAGTTCACTGCGCGCTGTAGCGATCAGCTGTTTGGGTCAGACTCTGAGCGGTTTGCGGCAGAGTCGGATTTTCAATGGCATAGAATCACGTCTTAAATTAAAAAAAAAAAATTCCAACAATAACCAGCACAGCAGATACACAGTATGTGGCTGCGTAGACCCTATGCGATATCAATTTGTGCTGCAGTGTTACATTAGACTTTTTCACTCTTTTACGTGATGCTTGGGTACAGCAGTGCTCTTCAGCGTGCACCGTTGAGATTTCCCTGAATGTAGCCAAACGAAATCCTCTTTGGAAAAATGAATACTGCAAACACGGAGTTCTTTTAGGGATACGGGTGGCGTATCAATATCCATGTTGAGGCAACTAGCCACAGCTACAAGTCCAATATTCCGCAGAGGAATGCGGTGGAAGCTGTAAGTGCACCAGGATACAGCTTTGCTTTCACGTCCAAGAAAGCGACAAACACGGACCATTTTCGAAATATTTGCACAAGTTAAACGGCCGTCCAACCTCGCAACCGCAGTTAAGCCACTTGCACACTGGACGCGAAACAAGTTTTTCGCACACAGATTACATTCAAAGTCAATGCAAAGACGTGAATACACGCGTTTGTGCAAGCAGCTTTACTGTGACCCTAACAGCTGATCGCTACAGCGCGCAGTGAGCTACTATGCGCCTCGCGCAGGAATACGTCAGTTGGTTAGTTCAAGAGCAACTGTGTTTTTTTCCGAGCAGCTAAAGTGCTGTAATTTTTTAAATATAGCGTACAATTGAAATGTTGTATTACTTTCAGGTAGGACCTCTTTTAGGCCGCGAAAATACGCTGTTTCTGTGTTTCCGTTCACAACAGTGTATCGCCTAAATTTCCACCCAGCACTATGCCCTGGTGCGGCTACCTGGAGGAGATCAGAGAGCTTTCTACTGCATCTAACGTAAGTAGTGGCAATTTGTAGCTCATACAACCCCACTTCAAAAAAAGTGAACCATCCCTTTAAGGTGGTAGTAGGCTGATTTTGATGGTTTTTATATGGCTGTTAAAATTTCGGTCAGAGTCCAGAACTACACCAAGATTCCTGGCCTGATTTACTGGTTTAAATGGTGTAATGCATGTAATGCAATGCATGCAGCCGCAGGCTAGGCTAAAAAGCCCCAGCCACTGTGGCATGTAAGTGATGAAGCGAATATCTAAGATTTAATTTATTATTTGAATTATAGTCTTAATTCTGATCTTTTTAAACAGTACAAAACTAAAAATTAAATAAACATCACATATTTACAATATGACTCGGCGTTTGCACTGTACTGTATACTGAGGCGTTCTCGCTCGATCTAGCTCTGCCACCGTGCTATTGAATTCAAACTGGACTGTGATTTAATTTAGTTTTCTCACTATGCAGCGAGCATTGTGAAGCTTCGCTAAAGAAAACCATCGTGGATATGAACTTAAAAAATACCGCTAAATTCTTATCTAATCCTGTGTCCACGCCTTGGAAGTAAACGCCATAAATCGCGATTATATAAGTTTTTGATTGTGCGCGGATATGGGCAGAAGTTCAGTCGTCCACATTTTGACCTTTGATCCGCCATTATCAATGATCATATCTGCCTTGCGATGTGCCGTATTGTATATCAGGTCGCTCCCATTGAGGAGAATGCTAATCTTCTGTCTTTCCTCTTTGGGACCAGAAACTTCTGTTTTGTCTGTGTTAAGCTGCAAGAGATCGTGACACATCCATTCCTGAGTCTGTATAATGCATTCGTTCAGCTGTTGTAAAGGACTGTGTTCATCTGGGGACACTGTTAGGTAAAGTTATGTGTCGTCTGCATAGGTATGGTGAGAGATGTTATGTTGTTCAATAATCTGAGCGAGAGAGAGCATGTAGATGTTAAACAAGAGAGGTCCGAGAATGGACCCCTGACGGACTCCACATGCCATATTTTTTTTTTTTTTTAGCTCTGATTCAAAGCTGCCCATTGATACAAAGTATTCTCTGTCTTCAAGACAAGATTTAAACCAACCTAACACAGTACCAGAAAGTCCTACCCATCTCTCCTGTCTATTTAGCGGTATGTTATGATCAACTGTTCTGCATGCAGGACTGCACGGCCTCTCTCCCGAGACAGATCATGAAAAATTAACCGATAAATGAATAAATTTGCAACAGCAGTTACATAATTATTCGTAAAAATCTGTTTACTTTATTATTATTATTATTAGTTTGCATGTGAAGCATGCAAACTATTGTTATTTCTCAGGATCTTTCAACTTATTTTTATTTTTTTTATTTTTATTCTCTTTCTTCCCATTCTGTTAACACTAACTCCTCCAACAGTTTTCATACTACCCATACAACCTCCATACCAAATTATTCTACTATATGTGCAGATCGTTGCTATTCAAAATCATATCGATATTAATTATAGTTTATGAATTATTAGCAATTAAAAATGAAAAAATTCCCATTGAAAATGAATGGGCTCCATTCATTGTCAATGGGAGCCAGACTTTCTTGCACAACCACACTCTCTCACTTTTTCCAATTGGCTAAACAGCATCGACCGTTCTCTCTCTCTTTTCCTATTGGCTAAACAGCATCGGGACAAAATTGAAACGCCGCCATCTTGTTTTGCTTCCCGATCTTGGCGAAAATATGCTGAATAATACAAAGTAAATAGCTATCAAACCACAAATTTAATCGTAACATCACAACAGACAAATGTCATACAATTATGAAACATAATTATCTTATGCAAACTAGCATATTGTTTTTGAAAATGCATTGCGATTATGGTTTCGCATGGCTCCGTGTCACTACACGGAGTTCCACATGCTAGCTAGCATGCTAGCTACATACTTATAACGAAATAATTACATACAGCACAAACGCTCACAAAAATTCTTCGTTATGTTCATTTCGCTAAAATAATACAAAGATAACCTAAGCAGACAAAAAAAACAATATAATACAGGACAATCCAGGCTCCACAGGCAGCAAACAAATAGGCCTACGAGCATAGCGGTCTCCATTTTAATCACGAAGACCGACGAACAATGCGCCGGTCCCCAGGCATGTCTTAGTTTATCCCGGCAGCTAGCTAGCTAGCTCGCCACATAATATTAGTCAAATTCATTCATACTGCACAAATGACCACAAAAATGCTTAGCTATGTCCAGCTAGGTAAAACAAAATGCAAGACGGAACTAACTAGACACAGAAGACGAGTTAACACGTTATACCATCTTTAAAAAAAATCGGTGATTCCAGCAAGCGCGGATGACTGTCAAGCGGACCGCATCAGCTACAATATACATGCAAATTCCGCATCAACGCGAACGCTTTGTCCGCTAACTATAAACGGGCAGTATGCAGCGAAAATATGCTGAATAATACAACGTAAATAGCAATCAAAGCAAAAATTTAATCGGAACATCACAACAGACAAATGTCAAACAATGATGAAACACAATTATAAATGCAAACTAGCATACTGTTTTATGAAAATGCATTGCGATTATGGTTCGCAGGGCTCCGTGTCACAACACGGAGTTCCATGTAGCTAGCTAGCATGCTAGCTACATACTTATAACGAAATTACATACAGCGCAAACGTTCAAAAAATTTTCTTTAGATTCATTTCGCTAAAATAATACAAAGATAACCTAAGCAGACAAAGAAAACAATATAATACAGGACAATCCAGGCTCCACAGGCAGCAAGCAAATAGGCCTCTTTGAGCATAGCGGTCTCCATGTTAATACGAAGACCGACGAACAATGTGCTTGTCCCGTAGGCATGGTTTAATTTTTCCGGGAAGCTAGCTAGCTAGCCACGTAATATTAGTAAAATTCATACATACTGCACATATGACCACAAAAACGCTTAGCTATGTCCAGTTAGGTATAATAATGCAATAAACAGCAAAACGCACAGATACAACAATACTCGATTTTATTTGAAATAATCAGTCCCAGTATTGATAGCCTAAATCGCAGGCTAGCTAGCTAGCGAGATAACTAGCGATCTATTTTCGTTTAAGTGGAATAATATGCATTTAAAACGGGCTTTTATCGGCCAAGATGTAATATTCTGCTACAAAACAAATTGGCCGGTAAAAGCCCTTTTTAAACGCATATAATTTCACGTAAACATTCTGCACCCAGAGCCGCCTGACAGCGTAGCGTTGCAGGGACTCGAGAACCGATGGACGATCTGCTCACTTTAGAATTAGGTGACATGAATACTTGCTTCCGAAGGTCATGAAATCGATGTCAGACATTATGCCTTCGAACTAAGGGTTCTGCTATGATGTTTTCTCCTCAGTAAATGTCCACATATCATTTTATGTCGATCAAAAAATATTATAGATTTGCGTTATCACTTGTCCATTTAGCCACTTTAAAGACAATCGCCAGGTTTACCGGTGCTCACCCGACTGCCAACTTCCCTCGGTACACGTGGTAGATGTAAACATTCCGCAGCAAACAGTAGCTGAGTTTGATGAAAACATATCCGCCAAAGACTGTATAATGTTGCGAGCTAAAGGGGGTGCGATTTTTTTAAAGAAATCGGTCCTAAACGACAGATGCAATCTGCTTTCATCAAGGAAGACAATGAGAAGCGATCGCAGGTGAGTTTAGTGTGTTACGCTGGTGCGTTCACTTTTAATGGCGCAAAGCAAGGGATGGATTGAAGCGAAGTCAGAAATAGCGTAAATGTTTTAAAAATCATTAACTTGTCCTTCGTTAACACACACAGGATCAACGTAAAACAATCAGGCATGGGAAAATGTGAGCAAAAGTAAACAGCATGTCCGAATGTTTAAGAAGTGCTGTGCCTTCACCAGTTTTCCTGCTGAATATTTTTTTCGTGTGCCCTGCGGAATTTAACATTTCATACAATTTAGTGCTTTTGTTGGCCTTTAGCTCATTTTCGCGGTAATTCTTCACAAACGCTCGGAAAAACACTGTTGCTAATGAAAACAAGTGAGAGCCCGTCGGCGAGAGTAACGCATTATTTACTTTAGCACAAAATCTGTGCTGACTCGAAAACTGAACAGTCAACCATGCTTGATTATTTTTATTTGATGATGACAATACCAGTAATATTCATAATATCATTATTGTCACAGAAACTATAAAAGACACTTTGCATTCCTGGGGAGGGTTCTGTATTATATTGATATCATTACACTATTAATTAATATTAATATAACTATTATCATAATCAAACATGATGATAATAATAATAATAATAGCACCAATGATAATTAAAACAAAAATCAAACATTTATAATACACACATACATAATCAAATTGTTCAAGTTTTGTGATTCATCATATCCACATGCCGTTCAAAGCAGTGAGATTTGGTCTTCCATTATTCATCTTAGTTAGTAGGGCGGCACGGTGGTCGGCCTCCCAGCAAGAAGGTTGTGGGCTTGAATCCTCCCGTGTCGTTTCTGGGTGGAGGTTACATGTTCACCCCGTGCCCCCTTGGGTTTTCTCGAGGTGCTCTGGTTTCCTCCTACAGTCCAAATACATGCATATCAGGCTAATTGGAGACTCTAATATGCCCAAAGGTACGGGCGAGCGCATGGTGTATACCCTGCGATGGACTGGCTACCTGTCCAGGGTATTTTTCTGCCTCTCGCCCAAAAGATATGCTGGGATAAGAATATTTAGAAGGAAATGAATCTCTCATAGTATAAAAAATTCAAACCCAATTAAAATACTTAGACAAAATTACGATTAAAAAAACAAATAATAAGATAAGACAAAGTAGACTTTAAAAAAACAAACACTATGAATATACAAAATGATTTTTGCAATACAACCTACAAGTATATTATGCACTGGTGTGTATAATTATACATCTTTATGAAAGTGCATCATAAATATTATCAATTCAAATTGTTCAAGTTTTATTATTAAGGAGATTAATATGCATCTCTATCACTTCACAAAATTCAAACCCAATGAAAATAATGAGAAAAAAGATAATAAAAATGTCATCATCACACAGTAAAAATAACAATATAAGACAAAGTAGGCTCAAATAAACGAACATTCTGTATTTACAAGATATTATAAAGGCAATAGCAATGAGCAAAAAGATGAAGGAAGCAGCTCAGTAATTGGTACTGAAAGAGCAGTGCACGTCTTATTGGTCTAACAGAGAGTATGGGGGTAGAAGCTGTGGCTTTGGTAATTGGTCTTGGCTGCAACGTTCACATAGCCTGGCTTCCGACTGGACAGCTTCGTCAAGAAGAGGCCATGGTTTGGGTGCCTGGGGTCCTCACCTCATATTGTGTAAGTCCATCAGGTTAGGCAATACAGCACCAAAAACTCGCTGGGCTGACTGCACCACCCTTTGAACCCTGTGCCTCTCAATTACTACGGCTGCTTTACAAGGTGGTGATGCTGCCAGTCCAGAAATTACTGTTACCAATAAAAAAATGATAATAATAGTAATAATTTAAAAGTAATAATACATCTTTTAGCAATGTCCATTCTACTATATTGATAAAAGCAAAAGAATGGTCATAAATGTCGGACCTGTATCGTCCAGCACATCAAGTTGGACTTTGATGAACAATAGTTGTATTACAATCATATGCTGTGAATAATAACATGTCGATAATGATGATAGTGCATCAATAGCCATGTAAAACCAGTATATAGATAATAAACAAATATATACCTGAACCATTACTGACAACAATGAAGATCATCATCATCCAAATAACTTTTATTATGCTACATACCAATGATGTAGCTTCACAACTAAATTAACCCTTACCATACATATGCCTTGGTCACTTCGACCATGTAATGGACGGTCATCATAGTTAATCATACTTGCCTATCAGTAAAGAAGACACTTTGCGCCTTATCATACAGCAGAGTGCAGGACAATGCAAAAATAAACATCACATTATACAGTGAATTGTGCTATCACATGCAAACTCAGAGTTTCTTTATAAACTCTCATTCTAGTTATTATTATTATTATGATGTAACATTAGCTTCACTAGGAATTCTTATCTCTCACTCACTGGATGCTGGGATAGCGCCCCCCTCCTCCTGAATTCTGACTGGGAATACGAGGGCCAGAAAATAGATGGATGGATGGCTTTTATCAGGCTGTTTAGACTTCTTTTTTACGCAGCCCTCCAGGTGACTGAGGTTATTCCTGCTTCATACACTGTGTACATGCGTAAGGGCAGCAGTAATGGACCCGGGCACCGGGCCCCAGGCTGGTCAGAGGGTCCCCGAATCACGCTGTGTTAGCATTCTGGCAGCTTGATGAATGTCTGTGCTTTCAGAGCCAGCTCGGCTGCCTGAGTCTCGCTGCGGTCGGGGGGCTGGGGGGCCGTTCCTAAGCTGGGAGATGCAGGTGTGCGGGTGGGCCAGCGATACACCGCGGTTTTATTCGCGAAGCTTGATTAACGCCTCTGAGCCCCCGCAGATGCAGCCCGTGACCCCCCTTTCACAGCCAGATCTGGTGAGATTTGGCTTCATTGTACCGCCGCTGCTCATTTCCTGCATCCAAACCCAGTTCCCAACACCCCCGCCCCCCACATGCCCTCACAGCAGCAGAAACGGGGTATTAACGACCAACAGGGTCAAAGGTCACAGCGTTTTTTTTGTTTTTTTGTGCGCACACTTGTGCGGCGGTTTGGTGTTTGAGGCAGGGCTGTGTCGGAGTGAGAAGCATGTTAACAGGATTACAGGCTGGGTCCCGGGGGTCACAGGGCGGAGGGGAGGTGGGGGTGGGGGTTTGTTTGATGTGGGCTGGGTTTTCAGGAGCTGACTGACGGCCAGAGTGGAGTTACACACGACTACATCGCCCAGGTCACACAGCCTTGCGTGATAACATTATCATGCACACGGGCATATACCACACGCACTAAACACACATTAATGCATATAAACACGTTCTTCCACTCACGGACAAGGGTGTGCGCGCGCACACACACACACACACACACACACACACACACAAACACACGCACAACCCAATTTTCCTCCAAATCAAACATATCTTTAATGTATAAGTACAAAGACTACAACTTTTTCAAGCAAATAACATCTATGCTCACAATGTGTTTTTGCTACATGTACAGTACTCTGCAAAAGTTTAACGCTTTATAGATTTTTTTAATTTAAAATTTGGTCTGAGAAGTTCATTTTTTGTTTTACACTTTAGTGCTGCTGTACAGTGCTGTGAAAAAGTATTTGCCCCCTTCCTGATTTTTCTTTTTTTTGCATATTTGTCACACTTAAATGTTTCAGATCATCAAACAAATTTTAATATTAGACAAAGATAACCTGAATAAATACAAAATGCAGTTTTTAAATGATTTCATTTATTAAGGAAAAAAGCTATCCAAACCTACCTGGCCCTATGTAATGTCTCCTCAGGGCACATTTGTTAAGCCAGTGCACTTGTGGGCAGTGAATATTTTACGGTTGAATCAGGGGCAGCGTGTCACAGGAAACGGGCTCAGTGGATTCGGCCGCGATCCAGTGCAGAATCTGACTCGCGGACGAAATGGAGGCGCCCTGAAAATGCCCTTCTTTGAGCTGGAACGCTTCTCAACGAGCCCAACAGAAGTCACTGGGTGACGTCACAGCGACTCGGTCCATTATTTTTTCTGCAGTCAAAGGGCAGAGCCTGTTAATTAAACCCTGCCTATCTAAACACAGACAGCCATTAGAATGGGAAATTGAGATTAATGGAGGTTGTCCTGAAACACAGTCCGCGTCACACACCCAGAGCTTGTGCGCATTGTAATGATAAAAAAATAAATTAGCATGACCAAACAGGCCCTGCCACTCTCTCCCCCTCTTTTATCCAGCTATGGAGATGAGCAGATGTAGCCGGATGAATTTATGAACTGATCGTTGTCATAGTTTAATTTGATCTAGTTCTGCTCTCTTTGACTTTTGAATTTGATCTCCCTCTCAGATTCTGAATAAAATTACATTTGATCAGCTTTATTATGTGCTAAATGAGAGGGCGTGGTGTTTTACATTTCTGAAGTCTTCTGATCTGTGCATGTTTTGTGTGTGTGTGTGTGTGTGTGTGTGTGTGTGTGTGTCTGTACGCGTGTACATGTTTTTGTATTTTATGTTTTTTGTATGGGAATTTCACAGTTGTGAACATTTGGAAACATTACAATCCCTGTATGATTGGTTGATACCAGTTGTAAGGGTTATTTCTTGAGTAAATTCACTCATTCTGAGGCTATTAACGTCACATTCAAATTTCAGCGCATTCAAATTTCATCCTAGCGTGGTTTCTATGGTACACAGCTGGTCTCTGAGGCGCTGTTCCTAAACAGATGTTATTCCACAGCTATCAGCTTTCACTCCGTTTCAGAAATCAGGGACTCAGACACTGGTGTTGATTACCGATAAATTCAACAAATGCTGTTTTCATTACAGATGTATAATCAACTGCAGGAGGAAAGAGTGAGCGTGAAATCCTACATTAGGGATGAGTGATACAGACCACACCGGGGGTGTGCGTCTGCATGATCTTAGCTGGGCTTTAGTGCTCAACGCCGTGGAAACCAGCAACGGCTTTAAGTGTCTGATCTCATTCCAGAGCTTTTCCTTATGACAGTCTTCCTCTTTTTCTACAGCCACATTTTCATCGCTTTTTTGATGTCAAATTGGATAAAATAAATCTTTTTCAACCCTGATAAAAAAAAAAAATCCAAAGCCAAAGAGCCAGCAAACTTGAGATATCTGCCCAGCAGGACGACAATTTACATAATCTCTGATGTTGACGAATTGGATTACCCAATCTAGCAATGACTGGGGCAGCCAGTTTGCTTCAATTAGGAAACCGGCATGGATGTAAACTCAACACCAACAGTGATTTGCATTTGAATTGCGGTCCTCCAGGGGAGCCTCGAGGGCACTTAGCGTAGATAACTAACTAATGACTCAGTTGACTGGCTAAACGGAAGGGTAATTAGTCCAGTCAACATATGGGGAAAGCTGAAGGGGAAAAAAAAAGGCAAAATGTCTTTAATGGAAAATGCAGGCACAGAAAAAAACAGCAGTTTAATCAAATAATCCAGCAAGCAAAAAATAGATTTATTTTGCGGACCTTGCCATTTGAAAGGAACTGAAAGAAGATGACCACAAACTCAAAATTAAAAGCAAACAAGTCATGAATTAAGTGCTAAGAACAGCACAGTGGGGGAGCACTGTCTGTGTGTGAGGTTAGAGATGGAGGGCCGGGAGCCAATCAGCATTGAGAAGTGGCAGAATGTCTCTCCAGACATCACAAGCATCTACCTGCTTACAGCTCATCAGGTTGGAGCGGGGGGGGGTCTGTACCCATCCCAGCATGCAGTGGGCAAGAGGCAGGAACACACAGTTCACTGTTTCACCAAATTCGCCCACACTCATATCTATGGGCCACATAGTCTCTCCTATGTCTGTCTTAAGCAGCAGTCACACCTTGCCGGATAGTATTAACGGACATCCGACGGAGGGCAAAATTTTCACTCCGTTCTTTGCTCACATGCGTTTCTTGTCTGTTTCTTGGTTAGCATTCATTCCTTGTCAGGCCAGGTCCGTTCAATCCGGCGAAAATTTTCGCGCATTTTGAGACATCCGTCGGATGTCCGTTAACGCTATACGGCAAGCTGTGACTGCTGCTTTAAGGACAAATAATCTCGAATAACAAGCACTAAGTTAATGGGAGGATAATTCCATTGGGATAGAATTATGAGCTACAGTTAACACACAACAAAGTAAAATAAAAACTGATTCAAACTATTTACAGCACATGTGAGGTCACAGAAATAACACGTCACATTATAACAAACCAACAATCCTGACAGATTTGAAATCACACATGTGGCACTGTGTACCATCCCGGGAAACTTTCAGATGTGTGTAGCAAAAGTCTACTGCACGTAAAAAAAAATATGCAATGAAAGCAAAGATGCTTTCAAAAATGAGCAAATATTCTTCTATAATTTTAGGAAAACTGTCCGTCTTTCTGTCTGATTGGTCAATCAACTGAGGAGAAAAATTCAATCTGCAACTGCATACAGGCGTTGAGCTCTGACACTGGTGTCCAAATGTAAGCTGTTTTACGAAGAAATTTGAGCATTTGTGTTAAGTCTGCACGTCATTGTGGTGCACCCAGCCCCAGTGTGGACTTGTATAGTATAAATTTACAATGCATTACATGACATAATATTTTATCGTGAAAGGCAGTGAAGTAAAAAATTACATCATATAAACACTTGGTGCGACCACTGTTTGCACTTGAATCTGCTGCAGGTCTCTAAGGGGCACTGTTCTGCAGGTTTATAATATGATTAAATGGTAGCTGGTTCCAGCATATTGGACATCATTTTTTCTGCTGACTGGCTGTTTAATTTGCTCCAGGTAATCCCTGAAATCAAAGACGGTACTGTGATAATGGCTCCGAGGAAGTGATATGACCCGTTACTTTCTATAATGAGCGCTATAAAAAAAAATATTTCTCAGTAACACATTTTTTGATAAAGATTGTCTGATTGACAAGCTGAGATGAGCCGTTGTTCGTGTCATCCTTTTACAGCAACTGTTAGGAGGGATCACCGAAAAATAGCCGGCTATTGTGAGAAATTAACATTTTTGAGCGTAATAGGGCATATTTACGCCTCCATAGGCCCAATAAAAAGCTCGAATCACCCTGTTTATCAAACCTGTTCTGGTTTAGGTTCCCATCCAGCCATGAACCAAAAATGAAAGAAATCAGTTTTTTGCTCTCCTGTGATGATGCCAAAATCTCTGCAGCGGCAAATCTATTCCAAAACCAGAGTATGACTATAAATAACATGATGGTGAGAGCATTAAAACTAACATCTAGGATGAATTTTATGTTTTAAATAATCTAAGATGCTGAGGATATTCAGCAAAAAATGTATCTCACTGAAAGAAGACAACCCCTGGTTGTCACATGGAGGGGGTATGTAGATTGAGCCAAGGTTGGACAGAATCCACTCTTCCACACCAGTATGTCTGGATAATCCAAGCTCATCTGGCAAAGCCTTTAAACTGCCCCGCGCTGTCTTTGGCTATAAAAGTCCAGAGCAATCACGGATTGAATAAACAGAGCTTTGAACTTAGTCTTAGTAAAAGCATTTTATAATCCCGGGATTACACTACCAGCAACAAGTTGCGTTGTTTTCGTTTAAGATTCAAGAACAATAAACTGCGTTGAGTGCGACAGATAACAATTTTTACGGTAGCGGGCAACAAACATAAATCATGTAAAAGCTAGCGTTGCAAGGTTTGGTACGTCGAAGGACAGATTTGCGGGCGCACAACTTACACCACAAAGCTAGCACGACTGTTTCAAAGCTTCTCTGGCCTTTAGTGCAAATCCCTTCTTCTGAAGAAGTGCTTAGTCGGCACATAAAGCATAGCTAGCCAAGGACAATCAGCCACATCTGTGGGTGCATTAATACTCTGCATCTTGTCTTAGCGAACCAAAAAGAGGGTTTTGTCACAGGGGAAATGCCACTAAATCAGCCTGTAGCATTCAGCCCGGCATCCATTTTGGCTTTGATCATCCATTTCCACACCGAAGTAGAAACAGTCCAAATCCCTCCGCGAACGAATCCAATCACTCTGTACTGCCGTCGAATGTGGAATCGCAAAGATCAAAGGTCGCTCATCCATGGGAGTTCGAATGGTCCTAGGATCCCCTTCCTGCCAATGGGGGACCCCATGAGGTGCTGTTGATAGGAAGAGGTCAAAGGGCGCGAGGGCCATACTGACAGAGATGGCGCAGCTCTGAGTGCTGACTGACGAGAGGGATGGCTCCACACCAGACATCAGGCCCTGATGCTCAAAGTCTTTCAGCGGCTTCAGGTCTCAAGTCTGATGCCTGGTGATATCAGTTGGGCTCAAGCACAGTTGCTTTACATGTCTTCTGTGTATCTGAGTTTCCTCATGTTAAGCTGCTTAATTCATTTACTGGATTTGCTTGGGATAAATAACCATGATGTAATGCGTGTTGTCGTCGAGCGCTCAGCGCCCTTAGGCGCCTAATCCTGCTGTGTTTAAACCGTGAGAAGTGATGGATCCCAGAACCATGGACCTAAGCCAGCATAATCATCCATATAGATGCGTTCCCTGACCATGTGACAATCAAGGTGCATACACAGCCTCAAGGCAGAAAGGACTGTTTTACAAGCGAGCACCATAGTATTTGATCTTATTTATATGGCCACATTGGACATAATTAAATGTGTCCAGCAACTTGTACTCTAGTGCGTTGATACACTTGGTTACTCCAGAACCTTTCACTGCAAACACAAAAAACAACACAAGTGTTGCCACTAAACGTGGCCACGTCCCCCCGCCAGGTCACGGAAATCGACTGGGGTCGGCTTATCACACTAATACACACTGAAGCCAAAGAATGAAATCAGTCAAACCGTTCTTGAGATATCGCGTTCACAACAAACTGGACCTGACGGATGGGCGGAGCTGAATACTATGTCTCTGCTCCGCTCGCTATCGCTGCGGCGGGGGACAAGGGAAATGGGATATCTGTCCACATGATAGGGCTTTATTACTCCAAAAAGTCATTTTTTTTGACAAAAATAAAGTTGAACTGTTGAATCTGAACACAAACTTGTCACAGCGACAGCACTGAACGGAATGCTTTCTGCCTTGAAGCTGCGCGCGAATCCTTCCTGTGAACACACAAACCCATCTACAGAGTCATACAAGCAAACAGGCAGTTGGCTCCAGGAATAGGGTTGGTTAGCACTGATCTAGTGTACAGCCTTCCAAGGCAACTGAGGGCTATAGAGGCAAAAGAGGATCCACGGCATATTAGTGTCTTTGATTTTAAAAGGAGATGTGGGATGTGCCGGGTCCTCTTTCGGCAATGTGGTATCTGACATCCACTGGGAAGTCTTATTTAGAAAAAGGGCTGTTACGGCAGTACGGGGATGGCCAACTACAAACTAATGGCCAAAACTTTGGAATGAGATGTTGTATGAGCAGGTGTCCACATACTTTAGGCCATGGATTGTATCTCTTCACCAACATGGCTTTGGTGGGTATAGCATGTACCAAATTTACTTTAAGCCACAAAAAAAAATAATATTTTCCTTTCGGCAAAGTGCAGGAATGAGACAAAAAAAAAAAGTGTTTCCGCCCGGTTTCGAACCGGGGACCTTTCGCGTGTGAGGCGAACGTGATAACCACTACACTACGGAAACCTACATGCACGAAACAGGAAAAGAAAAGAACAAAAATGCAACCACCACCGTATATACATATGCCAATATTAATGGTCGTACACTCAGGAAACGTGTCCGTTTATCAGCATGTTGTTTTTGATTATTTACCAATCATAACATGCGCCTAACGCGCGTCTCCTCCACAATGTTCAAACGCCAAGCGCTCACGTTATTAAGACGGCGTCCGAATTTAAAAGTCTTCGGGATGCGCTGCTCATCGATGCCACTTTCACAGCAGGCGACTCATCACTCCAGAGAGTGTGATACTTGTATTTATGAAAATGGACCAACGGAAATACAAGACAAAATAACACGGTGTTCAACAATCAGTTGAATACCATGATCACTGGTCATACAGCAACGTTTCAATGCTTCTCTTTTTTCCCTCGCTTTTAAAAGACGTGCGTGTATTGTAGCCTCTCGCGTTTTTTCGCACGCAAGCATGTCTCTTGTGTACACGTCCCCTAGCAGCTGAGAAGCCTTGCTAGTCATGTTAATCACGAAATAAATGACTTGATCTTTATCTCACTGATCGCACATTAGCAATGAAGCTGATTTCACTGACACCGACGAGGCTGCAGACACGTGCGCTGCTGAACACAAGCTCCCCCTAGTGGTGACATGCATTACACAGAAAGGATCTGGCCCACGGCCAAATTTAATGTTTCTGCGAGTCCGGAATAGTTCAGAAAATATTCAAGATTATTTGCTCTCCTGTATGCATAATTGGTGGAGTAGTACATGCAAGTGATTTAGCCTATTAAATACACACACACACACACACACACACACACGTGTGTATATATATATATATATATATTTTCTATGGATGCATATTACAAAAAAACTCACAGTTAGTTGACCCTTAATATATTCATATTCCGGGTAATTGGGCAGTTTTGAGTTTATCCTGGCATTTAAAGGGCAAGAGGCAAGAATCAACTAAGACAGTTAGCCTGTCCATAGCAGGGCACACCCAATCGTGAAACAGTCACTGACATACAACCTGAACATATAGCCTCAAATTCGCCCTAGATGAATGCCTACAGACATGGGAAGGAAAGAAACTTAACTGGAGGAGACCCACACAAACCCGAGGAGGATATGCAAGCTCCAAACAGAATAGCCCATGACCGGGATAATCTTACTGCTCTGTGGCAATAATGGAGGATAACCTGACAAATCTTAAAATGTGTGGTTTGTTTGGGTTTTGATCATTCGTTTTCATTTCAGGAGGCAGCAAATGCTGAAAATTGGCAAAAAACAAGGAATTTCATGTAACATAGCATTTTTGCTTACTCAGAATTCCAGGGCATTTGCAGAACTGCTGTCTTCAATTTAACATTGAATGGGTTTTTCTCATACTTTGAGATGTCTTTCAACAAATTATGTACAGTAGTACTCATCATCTGAGTAATGTTTTAGGAATATACACGTTTGACTGCACTCAAGTGAACTTTTTCAATTTTCTCAAAAAAAAAAAATCACTAATTTTTTATACAGGCTGTATATTGGAATAAACTATCTTTATAAAGGTGTTTCTCTGTTTATATGAGAGTTCTGAGTGTACTTAATGATATCTCAATTAATCGGGAAGTCCTGATACATGTCGTAAGTATGGCAGTTGCGCAAAAATGCCATGCCTGAATTCCGACTGTACGTCACATTTTGTTCTTTTTAGTCCTGCTTCCATAATTACACAGCTGCTCAGATAACAGAGCTTTCTCCTTTTAACTTATTCCAAGAAAAGTATAAGGTGAGAAAACCTGGAACAAAAACTGCAGGGTAAGTACACAGGAAGGCAGTGACCTTTTTCCGACTGTACATCACGTTTTGCTATGGGAAGGGAACTCATTTTGTTTCCTTCATTTCCATTTTCCATTGGGGAAAAATCTTCAATACTTACCAGTTTATGAGTAACAAAGTAAATAATGAAGGTCTTTCATATACAACGTAGTACTCCTCCCAGCCAAATGATCTGAAGAGCATAAACTCAAATTTTAAAGTTCTAGGTGGACCTTCATGAGGACTTGTATTACCCTTGTTCACCAATTTTTTTAATGTTTTAATTATGAGGGAGTGCAGAAAATTTCACCAGCAAGAATAAGCTCTGCAATTACGGTTTCTGTTAAATTAAAGGTGCACTATGCAAGTTTGTTTATTTTCTACGCGATTATATTTTTGTCTCAATTCGCCGACATCTCCCCACGATCCGCTAGCTGCCTGCCCCTGAATTCACTGAAAAAAAAAAAAAAAAAAAAAAAAAAACCCGGGCTCTGGAGACCGCACAGGCGTCACGAACTGCAAATAAACACAAGGGGCGTAGGCTGTGCCCCATAACATAACAAACCGTCCTGGCCAATCACCGACAAGAGTTGACAGTTACGGAGGCATGGGAGGGAGGAAACTATGGGACGGAGGGGCGAACTACCTCGGTTTTGTTTGAATTCGAATGACAACAAAAGCGATGTCAACAAACTTGCGTAGTGCACCCTTAAAAACAAGTGCTATAATGTTAAATAAATTTTGATTGAAAAGAATAAAGCAGATTTTTTTTTTGCCTCAAATGTTCCACAGTAATACCAACTGATGTGCGACATGCCTGTATAAAAAAAATCCCTTCAAGTCCAACTCATCCCATCTGCCAATATATGTCAGTAAACCAATCTCTTGTTCAACTTAAACTTATTCTAAAAACTCGCCATTTCTATTGTCCACCGAACTCAACCCTTCAACACGCTCAGAACTGACAGAGAAACGCTGTTAGTGGCACATGCATTCATTCACAGGAAAACGGGGGGGGGGCGGATGTGTGTGTAATAATGTAGTCGCAGAACACGTGTAACTGCCGACATCTTTCAGTAACATTAGTGCCCCGTGTATGTGGACTGATGTAATTCGTAGGACGGATTAGGTTTCACACTGCCAGTCCACATTCTAAAGAGTGACAGAATAATGATGAATGAATTCACCTCTCAGACTAGCGGACTCTGTAGACACGTCAGAGAATTTAAAACTCAAAAAAGAAGGTCATGGGTTCGAATATTCTGTGGTCCCTTCTCTGTGGCGTTTGCATGTCCTCCCCATGTGTGCATGCGTTTCCGGCGCGCGACTGCCGCCCAAAAACTTGCGTGCTTTGCTTGAAACAAGCCAGCAGCAGTTTGCGGCTTTTTTCCCCGGTTGGTCCAGTTTTACACAACAATATGCGATCTTAAGAAATACCATGCCAAAGCAAAAATAATGTGTGAGCAACACCGTGGTTTAGTCAAAAAATGTATGTAAAATATAAGGTGTTTAATTTTTTGTGTGGGTGGGGTGAGGAAATGATGGACAGTTGAAGCGAAACTGTCAGCCAGGAAATGGTGAAGAGGTCTGGTTGTCGGCGAGGTTGATGTTCAACGCTTTTCGAAGCAGGCTTCCTCCGCCAACCAGTTTTTGTAACAGAATATGCCTGATTAACGCGACTCAGGGGACTCCAGACGTAGCTAAGCTAAAAATGGATAGCCCAGAAAAACCCCACTGGGAACGCTTTCGAGGTTAATTACTCTGAACTGCAATCACAAAGTGCTCCAGTAATCAGACCTGTCTTAACTTCAACAAATCTTCTGCCCATGACCGCAGGAAATGTTTCACGGACTAGTAATTCTAACGGCACAAGCGGTCAGATTTTCCACTCCGCGACCTGATGGATTTAAAACATGTAAATCGTTATTTTAAGATTGTTTGCGCTGGATTGTGCCAGAGTTTAAAGCGGTGAAAAGCATAATTAAGATACACGCATAAGTCTCCATATGCCACAGCGGTTTTTTTTTAATCAATAAGCGATTAATTCTGTTTAAACTGGTCAGGTCGGCGGCACAGTGGATTGTGATTCCAGCAATATGGTTTGGCTGCCATGGCCAGAAATAAATGCGTTAGATAGGCCTAATGAAATGGATGGTTGATATTCCAGGTTGTTCATTATTAGTGAAGGAGCACCAATTCAATACCCGACACTGGGTTAATGACTCAATATAATCGAAATTTTGTCAACAAAATTTAAATAAGACGTGTACCGTGATCATTTTCCCTATTTTTATGAACTCAAAACAAAACGGGCCTTTGACCTGCTTTAAAAAAAGACTCACCTGAAAACAGCGTGAACTTTGAATATTGACGAGATTTCTAACCTGGTTCGGACGAAGATGGTCACCAGCAAGGCCGGAGTATTCCAAAACTCACAGAACACATCTTAGTCTACGGAAAATTAGCTAAATCTATAAATGATTGCATTTAGAGTCTAGGCTCAAGAGCACACGCGCGTGTGGAAGTGAGATATAAATACACATGCATACGGTCAGTTACAGTAAACTGGACCAAACAAACAATTGTACTGGTAGCGATCACAATATAATCTATGCATTCACGGACAGGATATAATGCCACTGGTACTTTCGCTCCATTTACTTTCATAGCAGAGCGATAGTAACAGCAATTATTTCTGAACATTTCTGCCATTAAAAACCTAGATTAGCTAGCATGTATCCGTTTCGCTATCATAAACGAACGCCAAATAGGCCTGGTGCAATCGAGAATCAGAGAAAACATTCTTGATTTTAATTCATATTAGGCTGCTAACGTACATAAAATGATTATAAGTGACAGAATAACTTACGATATGTCACGAAATACGTCCATTTGAAAAACGCACAGTGGGAAAATAATATCGCTGATAACAAATTGATAACTGGCCTAAAAGGTCACTCTCTCCTTCGCAGTCATCGCCTTAGCGGCGCCTAACAATTTTGAACTGCGACCTGATAGGCTCAAAGTTAACAAGGCAGTTCATAAAAAGAACATGCGCCCCATTGCCGATGTTTCGCAAAATTCACAAGCACGATGTATCGAAAGTTCTAGGCCTATAGCTCTATAATAATAATAATAATAATAACAACAACAAGAGGCTCTTCAGAGCCTGTACTCGGGCCGGGTCTAGGCCTGGGCAATCCATATATATATATATATATATATATATATATATATAATTTAGAACACTAGATTGCTGATGATGTCATATTGACATTATCCAAAGTGAAGCACCTAACCGCCATATTGATACACCCAACTTCTTCATAAAAATGAATGGTTTCCTATGAGGCCAATTTCAAATAAGTCAATATAAGCATTAAAATGGCGAGATGTGCGGCTGCCTTTTGCAGCAATAGTCATTTGAAGGGCTGTAATAAAACGTTTCATGCGTAAGTTAATGTAGAAACGCAAATTTGCCACTTGAATAGAAAAAATCGCGTTCGCATGCTAGCTAGCTAATTAGCCGTCCCATTGAGTTAAATAGACCGCTGACTAAAGCAAACTCTAGCCATCGATAACGGTCACCAGCGAGCTACCTTGGTACCGTCGCGGGGACTGCATTGACTAAGCAGTCAACAAAATGAACAAGGTGGCTAACTAGCTAGCTACTTGTAATTGACATTCAAGGACAATATTTATTACCTGCATAATATTTAAAACAATGGACAAGTCGCTTTGACTGTTTATACATTGTTCCAAAAGACAAGGAGGGGAGAAAGGCTTGGCTGTTAGAAATCGGGAGGAAAAAACCTTTCTCTATCCCCTCGATCCGTGCTGTACAGTGATTATTTTTTGAGAGCAGTGTTACAATGGGACTGGGGCAAAGACGACGCTTAGTAAAGGAGTAGCCAGAGTTAACGAGCGCTTCATTTTAACAACGTTGGCATTAGCCAAATGATTCAGTATGAGCAATTCGGTCAAAGGCAGATATGCTCAACCAGGGTACAATGAAGTGAGGAAACCAGAGCGTAATATGATTACATATACGGACATTCATCGACATAGCTTATAACGGCGAAAACTTCGAAGCAATTATCTTATCAGAGGGTCATTAAATGCCTCGGTCACCTAAACTGAACTTTTCTGCTCGCACTTGAACGTTGACACAGAGTAACATTTCGATCTTCCCTTTAGTAAGTGTGCCGCTTTCCATCCTCCAAAAAAGCACATATTTAGGGAGAGAAAATGTTGCTCTGCACAGCGATACCAAAATCACCCCGACTCACACGCAAGTGTTTTTGAAAATATAATTTTACAGTAGGCGAAAATTAATTGGGGGTTCACCATAGCTGTATCCATGGAGTGTACGTGCGAATTTAACCTCTCGGTGTACACGCTCTGTGTATACGCTCCTCGACCAGATGCTTCACTTGACCGTACCCTATCAGCAATGTAGTGTTCTATATATACAGTCGCGCCCAAAATTATTCATACCCCTACCAATTTTTCTTTTTTTTCGAGATATTTTTTGACAAATCAAATTTATTCTTGCACAAATGACACAGTAAGTTGACATAAGGCTGCAAGAAGTACAGTAAACAATTTTCAAGAAATAGAATACTTTTTGGTATTTTATTTGATAGATTTACAAAAAATGCCATGTCCAGAATTATTCATACCCTTTTCTCAGTAATTGATGGCAAAGCCTTTATTCACGATTACAGCCTCCAAACGCTTCCTGTGGTGAATCACAAGGTTTCTACACGTCTCCACAGGGATTTTGGCCAACTCCTCTTTGGCAAACTTCTCCAGATCCTTAAGGATTAAGGGTCTCCTTGCCATGACCTTGGACTTCAGTTCCCTCCACAGATTTTTGATAGGAGTGAGGTCGGGGCTCTGGCTTGGCCACTCCAAAATGTTCACATTATTGTCCACTAACCATTTCTTGACAGATTTGGCCGTGTGTTTAGGATCATTATCCTGTTGGAAGACCCATTCCTGCCCAAGACCAAGTTTTTCGGCAGATTGCTGAATGTTTTCACTGAGGATCTGGATATACTGGTCCTGTTTCATAATGCCATTCACTTTAACAAGGTTTCCGGGCCCATTCGCTGAAAAGCAACCCCAGAGCATGATACTCCCACCACCGTGTTTGACCGTTGGGACAGTTTTTCTCGGGTTGAAGACTTCACCTTTCTTACGCCACTTACACTACTCCAACCCAGACACACAAGAGCTCGTCTCGCCTTTGCAAAACTCACCAGGATGAAGATACAAGCTTCTGGCTGTCAGTGTTATGGACGGATGAAACAAAGATGGAGCTGTTTAGGCACAGAGATGGGACTTTTGTTTGGCGTAAGAAAGGTGAAGTGTTCAACCCGAAAAACATGGTCCCAACGGTCAAACAAGGCAGCAGGAGTATCATTCTCTGGGGTTGCTTTTCAGCGAATGGGCCGGGAAACCTTGTTAAAGTTAATGGCATCATGAAACAGGACCAGTATATCCAGATCCTCAATGAAAACATTAAGCAATCCGCCAAAAAACTTGGTCTTGGGCAGGAATGGATCTTCCAACAGGATAATGAAATGTTTCACGGACTAGTAATTCTAACGGCACAAGCGGTCAGATTTTCCACTCCGCGACCTGATGGATTTAAAACATGTAAATCGTTATTTTAAGATTGTTTGCGCTGGATTGTGCCAGAGTTTAAAGCGGCGAAAAGCATAATTAAGATACACGCATAAGTCTCCATATGCCACAGCGGTTTTTTTTTTTTAATCAATAAGCGATTAATTCTGTTTAAACTGGTCAGGTCGGCGGCACAGTGGATTGTGATTCCAGCAATATGGTTTGGCTGCCATGGCCAGAAATAAATGCGTTAGATAGGCCTAATGAAATGGATGGTTGATATTCCAGGTTGTTCATTATTAGTGAAGGAGCACCAATTCAATACCCGACACTGGGTTAATGACTCAATATAATCGAAATTTTGTCAACAAAATTTAAATAAGACGTGTACCGTGATCATTTTCCCTATTTTTATGAACTCAAAACAAAACGGGCCTTTGACCTGCTTTAAAAAAAGACTCACCTGAAAACAGCGTGAACTTTGAATATTGACGAGATTTCTAACCTGGTTCGGACGAAGATGGTCACCAGCAAGGCCGGAGTATTCCAAAACTCACAGAACACATCTTAGTCTACGGAAAATTAGCTAAATCTATAAATGATTGCATTTAGAGTCTAGGCTCAAGAGCACACGCGCGTGTGCAAGTGAGATATAAATACACATGCATACGGTCAGTTACAGTAAACTGGACCAAACAAACAATTGTACTGGTAGCGATCACAATATAATCTATGCATTCACGGACAGGATATAATGCCACTGGTACTTTCGCTCCATTTACTTTCATAGCAGAGCGATAGTAACAGCAATTATTTCTGAACATTTCTGCCATTAAAAACCTAGATTAGCTAGCATGTATCCGTTCGCTATCATAAACGAACGTCAAATAGGCCTGGTGCAATCGAGAATCAGAGAAAACATTCTTGATTTTAATTCATATTAGGCTGCTAACGTACATAAAATGATTATAAGTGACAGAATAACTTACGATATGTCACGAAATAAGTCCATTTGAAAAACGCACAGTGGGAAAATAATATCGCTGATAACTGGCCTAAAAGGTCACTCTCTCCTTCACAGTCATCGCCTTAGCGGCGCCTAACAATTCTGAACTGCGACCTGATAGGCTCAAAGCTAACAAGGCAGTTCATAAAATGAACATGCGCCCCATTGCCGATGTTTCGCAAAATTCACAAGCACGATGTATCGAAAGTTCTAGGCCTATAGGACAACAACAACAACCTCCTCAGAGCCTGTACTCGGGCCGGGTCTAGGCCTGGGGCAATCCATAGATATGTGTATTTAGATTAGAACACTAGATTGCTGATGATGTCATATTGACATTATCCAAAGTGAAGCACCCGGCCACCATACTGATACACCCAACTTCTTCATAAAAATGAATGGTTTCCTATGAGGCCAATTTCAAATAAGTCAATATGAGCGTTAAAATGCCGAGATGTGCGGCTGCCTTTTACAGCAATAGTCATTTGAAGGGCTGTAATAAAACGTTTCATGCGTAAGTTAATGCAGAAACGCAAATTTGTCACTTGATTAGAAAAAAATCGCGTTCGCTTGCTAGCTAGCTAATTAGCCGTCCCATTGACTTAAATAGACCGCTGACTAAAGCAAACGCTAGCCATCGATAACGGTCTCTGGCGAGCTACCTTGGTACCGTCGCGGGGACTGCATTGACTTAGCAGTCAATAAAATGAACAAGGTGGCTAACTAGCTAGCTACTTGTAATTGACATTCAAGGACAATATTTCTTACCAGCATAATATTTAAAACAGTGGACAAGTCGCTTTGTCTGTTTATGCAGAGTTTCAAAAGACAAGGAAGGGAGAAAAGCTTGGCTGTTAGAAATCGGGAGAAAAAAAAACCTTTCTCTATCCCCTCGATCCGTGCTGTACAGTGCTTATTCTTTGAGAGCAGTGTTACAATGGGACTGGGGCAAAGACGACGCTTAGTAAAGAAGTAGCCAGAGTTAATTAGTGCTTCCTTTTAACAACGTTGGCATTAGCCAAATGATTCAGTATGAACAATTCGGTCAAAGGCAGATATGCTCAATCAGGGTACAATGAAGTGAGGAAACCAGAGCGTAATATGATTACGCACACGGACATTCATCGACGTTGCTTATAACGGCGAAAACTTCGAAGCAATTATCTTATCAGAGGGTCATTAAAAGTCTCGGTCACCTAAACTGAACTTTTCTGCTCGCACTTGAAGCTTGACACCGAGTAACATTTCGATCTTCCCTTTAGTAAGTGTGCCGCTTTCCATCCTCCAAAAAAGCACATATTTAGGGAGAGAAAATGTTGCTCTGCACAGCGACACCAAAATCACCCCGACTCACACGCAAGTGTTTTTGAAAATATAATTTTACAGTAGGCGAGAATGAATGGGAGTGTACCATGGCTGTACCCATGGAGTGTACGTGCGAATTTTACTTCTCGGTGTATACGCTCCTCGACCAGACGCTTCACTTGACCGTACCCTTTCAGCGATGTAGTGCTCTACATATATATATGTCTATGGGCCAATCGCGAAATCGCGCGCGCGCATGAGCAGGACAATCGCTGCAGGGTGAAGTTGCCTTCTGCCGTCGACTTCCAGGCTGCTCAGCCTGTCAGGCTGCGTAAACTCCGCCCCCAAGTACAACCAATCAGATCGCGAGCTAGAGTACAACCAATCCGCTCACGAGGCAGCCAATTCAATTCAATTTCCTCTCCTCAAAGCGGAGCGGGCTTAAGCCTGATTCATGCTTCTTGCGGTTGGCGCGGTCAGCACGGCCTACACGGCCTACACGGTGAAATGACGCAATTGCGGCCAAGGCGACAGAGCGCGGAGGGTCCGCGGAGGCTCGGAACGCCGAGCCGCGCACCTGGAGGATTTTGTAACAACGCGGCCGGGTCGCACAGACCCGCGTTGCAATGATTGGCTAGCTTCAGGACCCGGAAGTACGTATACCTATTAAAATTAAAAATGAAAAGCTTCAAAGAAAAGCCAGCTGTACGTACAAACAGCAGGAAATACAAAATCTCTACAACAGTTCCTGTCGGATCTACAAGGATGCTCATTGCCAGACATCGGTGCAGGAACTGCCGAAGTGCAAACCATGTCAACTTAATTTTCGGAAGTTTCAAGTGACCCAATTATCGTGATAGTGGAGAAAGAGCGGCCAGTAATATTTGTTTTGACAGCGACGCACTGTCTAATTTAATTCAAAATAATCGAGCCGTGTGTTTGGTAGTAATAATAATAATAATAATAATAATAATAGTTAAAATATGAGTGAAAATGAACGTATTTATCACAGAAATAAGATTCAGTAGCGCAAGATTAGAGCAGGCCCGTTCTTGGAGCCGCTTTGACCGCATCAAGCATGAAACGACTAGACGTTCGCGGGGACCGTGCGCGCCGTCCGCACCGCTGAAACCGCGCCGACCGCAAGAAGCATGAATCAGGCTTTAAGAACATCAATATTGTTAAAAACGAATGCATTTAATCGTCTTTTCTCATAAAAGAAACTGATTCGGGAGGTAATGTTTGATATTTCAGCTATTTAGATTATGTTAACCAATGCAAAGAAGTGCTTTTTTTGTCTTAAAGTTAACTTGTAGACCTAACCTTAGCTAAACAGGTCATACTTGTTAACCTAAACACTTCGACAATATAACTTAAAGTATAACTCTGTTTGAAACATAAAATTGGCCTACTTGTGTGATATTTGTTCAATAAGCAGTTTAGTTGAGCTTCTTAAAAACTTCAACTGCAAGTTGCTGTAACGTTAACTGCCTTCAAGGCTGATTGTAGAGACTAGTGCCTTCAAGGCTGACAGTAGAGATTCGTGCCTTGCAGGCTGGTTAGAAGGCTAATGTTGATTTGATATTGTATAATCTTCAATAGTATTGCCTCAGATGCCTTCAAGGCTGATTGTAGGGACTAGTGCCTTCCAGGCTGACCGAAGAGACTAGTGCCTTGCAGGCTGGTTAGAAGGCTAATGTTGATTTGATATTGTATAATCTTTAAAAGTATTCAGTCATATGCCTTCAAGGCTGATTGTAGGGACTAGTGCCTTCCAGGCTGACCGTAGAGACTAGTGCCTTGGAGGTTGGTTAGAAGGCTAATGTTGATTTCATATTGTATAATCTTTCATAGTATTCAGTCAGATGCCTTCAAGGCATCAGGGTCCAGGGTGGGTGCTGGGGCGGACCTGCTGCAGGAGCATCAGGGCCCGGGGTGGGTGCTGGGGCTGTTTTTTTTTTTTTTTTTTTTTTTTATAGCGGGGCGGGTAGATAGGGCTCCACGACGGTGCCGAGACATCGTTTCAACTCTTAAAAAGAGTGTAAAAAGTAAAGACAACATCAATATGCAACAACACCTCGGTCAGTTTTCTGAGGTAACGTGGTTGGTTTCGAACTGTAATAAATCTATGGGCTGAAAAATAGAAGCAATCAGCCTTGAAGGCACTAGTGCTCTGCAATCAGCCTTGAAGGCATCTGAGGCAATACTATTGAAGATGATACAATATGAAATCAACATTAGCCTTCTAACCAGCCTGCAAGGCACTAGTCTCTACAATCAGCCTTGAAGGCAGTTAACGTTACAGCAACTTGCAGTTGAAGTTTTTAAGAAGCTCAGCTAGACAGCTTATTGAACAAAATCTCACAAGTAGGCCAATTTTATGTTTCAAACAGAGTTATTCTTAAAGTTATATTGTAGAAGTGTTTAGGTTAACAAGTATGACCTGTTTAGCTAAGGTTAGGTCTATAAGTTCACTGTAAGACAAAAAAAAAGCACTTGTTTGCATTGGTTAATATAATCAAAATAGCCAAAATATCTAACGTTACCTCTCGAATCAGTTTCTTTAATGAGAAAACTCACGATTAATGTTGCGTTCCAGGCAACTCTTAACCCGTGATTTACCGGTTAAAAGTGGGCGGAGCTACCGTCAAACCTGTGAATTCACGCCGGTGAACTCGATTGTGCTCAACGTACTGCGACTTCCATGTTTGACGTCATGCAGCTCAACTAAAATGGCGGCACCGGCTTTTTTTCAAGTGAAGTCGTTATGAAGTCGTAAGTCCATACTTTTGCCTGGAACGCTATGAAGTCGTGACTTGTAACTTTGAAGTCATGATTCACAGGTTCAAACCTCCGCTGGAACGCAGCATAAATACATTCATTTTTAACAATATTAATGTTCTTAAGCCCTCTTGCCGAGTAAAGGCTTCCGAATTGAATTGGCTGCCTCGTGAGCAGTTTGGTTGTGCTCTAGCTCACGATCTGATTGGTTGTACTTGGGGGCGGTGTTTACGCAGCCTGACAGGCTGAGCAGCCTGGAAGTCGACGGCTGAAGGCAACTTCACCCTGCAGCAGGACGATCGCGACCCCGGGGGAAAAAACTACCGGCCCGAGTAATAGTCTTGGCCTTAAAACAAATTCAAAATGTAGCCTACTGGCGTAAGGCAATACCGGCATTGTGTCCAAACAATGGCATTGTGTTTGATGTCTTTTTTCATAGTGTATTTGTAAAATACAAATATACACTTAACAAAATGGAGATAAATCAGAAACCAAGAACTATTCTAGCATTTATTTCATGTAATATTGGATCATCAGGGCTGCCAACTCTCACGCATTCGCCGTGAGTCTCACGCCCTTTAGAGGAATTCACGTTCCTATGCCGAAGTCAGCAATTATTCAACTGACGCGTATTTAAGAGATTCTCATGCGGAACTGAGTCCTTGAGCATGGAAGTTAACCAGTTTCACGTGCATTACGGTGGATTTCACCACTAGAGACCTGGAAATCAATTATGACTCTGGAATTCTCACGTTTGTCTTTACACAGGGGTTGGAAGCAATGGAATTGCATAAAGACGTTTCAAATGGTCTTATTTCGTTTGAAAAATTTAAACGATCATGAAAACACACATTGCTTCCAACCCCTGAGCGAGGAAAAGCGCACAACGTTTGGAGTCGCAATCGCTCCCATGTTACTCGCGGTGAAATCCACCGTAACGCAAGTGAAACTGAAACTTCTACTCACAAGGACTTTAATTACGCGTAAGAATCTCATTAATATTCGTTTGTTGAATAATTGCTGACTACGGTGAATACGCCTTCAAAATGCATGAAACTTACACCGTATGCGTGAGATTGCGTAGAAAGTTGGCAGCCCTGGATCATATAGATGAAAATAAGTAAACAGATGACATTATATCGTAAAAAGAAAAATAACAAGTGGTGCCAGGCACAATAAACCCCGGCCCTCGCACATACTTTGACCTACTTGTACGAAATTCAGTAGGGATCTATTCTGGGTCAGTGGCAATCCCTATACCGAATTTGGAGTGAATCTGGCCATTAGTTTTGGCGCTAGAGTGTTAACAAACAAACACAGAAACACAGAAACAAACCGAACCAAAAACAATACCCCTTGCCCTCACCCTTCGGGTGGGGCGGGGTAATAATGTTTTTATGAGAGAAAAAGTCAATATCTAGAGTGGCCACCTTTTGCTTTGGATACAGTATTTAAAATTTCAGGTGTAGTTTTCACGTTTCTTTATTTCCTCACTCGCTAAACCATTCTATATGGCTTGAAGTTCATTCCAAAGAGATTCTTTCAATGTTACAACAGATTTGTTTATCTTGGTATCAAGCAAATCACAGAATTGGTCAATCGGATTAAGGACTGGACTTTGAGCAGGCCAAGTCATAAATTTTATGTCACCAGATGTTTCTTTTTGACTGAGGTAACTCTTGCATAACTTAGAAGTGTATTTATGGTTGTTATCTTGTTGAAAATAAAATCCCAAACCAATTAGTCTCTTTCCAGATGGCAATGTGTGCCTCTCAAGGATGCCGTGATACTACTTTGGGGCCATGATTCTGTTTATTTTTATGAGATCACTGGCTCCTTTCAAGCAGACTGAACCCCAAATTATAATATTACCACCTCCATGTTTTACTGAAAGAATTAAACAGTAATTTTTGAAACGTTCTCCAACTCTATGGTGCATATAAGTTCTGCGTTTGGGTGAAAAAATTTTGAATTTTGATTAATCGGTCTAAAAGACTTGTTCCCAGTCCACTGGTGTCCAATCCTTGAATTTCTTGGCAAACTCAAGTCTTTTTTTGATGTTGCCATCTGTTGGTTGGATGATTTTATGATCGTCGCTGCATACTATTGTAAAAAGTTTATGAACTGCTCATGAATTGTAAAAAAATTGTTCAAAAACCATGACCAGGTCAAAACCAAGTATATAGCTGGACTGTTTATGGTCTTTGTGCAAAATTGTAGGCAATTAGCTATAGCCAATGTGCAAAGCCAGCCGAACAATGATGTAACTTCATCAGTCAGTCAGTCAGTCACTCACTCACTCCGCTACGGACATCGGTGGATGTAGGGCTGGCCATCCCAGTCCTGCCGATAATAGTGCACGGCTTTGCTGCTTGTAATTCTAATCGTGTGGGCATGTGCAGTTTGTACTAATTATCCTAGAAAGAGTTTGAAAAATGACTGAAATATACATCACTCATTTTGCGCTTTTTTTCTCTTTGTCTATGTTCGTACTCTCCTGGTTACTGTCCCCACTGTACTGCTCTTCCCTGCTCCAATGAATAAGGTAAGTAAAGCTGGTTTCCACTCTGTTCCTTTGCTGTTCACAGTATGCAGTATACTGCAAATACATTGCACTGGTTAATAGTATCGGAGGTGCGACTGAAGCGGAACATGGCAATTGCCTTGATCTGGCCTATGGACCCATACAGAGCTCCATTAGATGCAGCTGCTGCATTCAAACCTGTGGAAATTCAGGCCTATTTTAAATTGTAGTGAAGGTTTCCCAAGGTTTCCAACAATCCCAAATATGTGCTGCTGAATTAGAGGGAAGTGTGTACAAAGTGAAGAACAAGATCTAGACAATTTTTATTTGATGTGACGCTGTGTCTATGAAAACATGGTGTCCTGGATTTAAATATTTCTCTCAATATAAGTGTGATGAAGCTTCAGTGAAGTGCTGCAACCAGCAGATACAAAATATATCAGTGATATTGTCCTACAACATGACAAAAAATGCTTTTTTCTGATTTTCAACTTAATTATGGAAAAACTCAGATGAAATATCAGAGTTTAAGATGTTAAAAAGAGCTGAGAAAACCTGTTCTCTATGAATGTAATTTAAGGTTACAATTGTCTTTCGGACTGAAGGTTTCATTACAAGTGTTTTATGTTGAAATACTTCAGAGTGGGACGATATGGTGAAGCAGTGAATCACACTTCTGTATCTCACCAAGAGGCATATGTGGGTTCAGATCTGACCTGGGGCTCTCCACATGGAGTTGGCATGTTTTGTGTAGGTTCTCTCTCCAGTCCCCAACAACCCTGTGACGCTGACCAGAAATACGCTCGTTACATAATGGATGGACGCTGCAATACTTTGGGGCCACAGCATTTTTGTTTAGGGCTAGTAAAACGAGGACAGCTGTGTCTGGGACATTGCTGCCATGTACGCCTTTGATTTTCATCTGGTTAAAACAGGAACAGGTATAGTTTTGTAAATAACGCACAACAGAAGCTCTGAATCAGGCTTGAAAGGGGACATGTGCAGCGGAACAATTCGTACATACATACAGTACCTGCTCTGAGAAGGCATGGGCTTTGTGTACGAGCCACTTTGTGCAAATTGGGTTCAAGGCAGTTTACGGGAAATAATTGGGAACACAGTTTCCAGTGTGCGGCTTAGCTATTGCCATCTGCATTAGATAGAGACCGGTGGCTGTGTTCGCTGATTAATGTCATATGAAGAGATGACTAACGTAAGACCGAGACACGACATCATGCATATTTCCACTTATGAGCGGTTGAAAGATGGCGTATTTGGGGAAGTGTGGAGTAGATAGAATTAGCGATGGAGCCATCTTGTTTACTGGGGGAAAACCAAATAGAACAGAGTCAAATAGAAAATGAGAGACTGAAAACTTTGCCTATTTACAGGGCCTCGCTGGGCAGAAATGTGACCCTCGCCCTCTACTGTTAAACGGTCAACTGAACAATATTTGAAAACAAAAAACAAGAAGTGTGTAAAAAAGTAAGGCCTATCTTCATCACCTTGTTCATCCCCTAGTTCAGGGCTGCCAAATCCTGCTCCTGGAGATCTTCTGTCCTAAACGTTTTTTACTCTGACCCCAACAAAGCACGCCCCATTCAACTGCCATCCTTTTGTTTGAAATTAAAACCAAAAGGATGGTAGATCTCCATAAATCTCCAGGAATGCGATTAAGCAACCCTGCCTTAGATGATTTTTCAGTGTTACCCTAGTACCATGACAACACCATGGCTCCTTACCTGCGCTATTTGTACCAACCAATGACATTCCACCTCTCCCTAAACAAGCTGTTCACCTTCTGTTGTAGATGACAAGCTGTTCACCTTCTGTTTTAGGCAACAAGCTGTTCATCATCTGTTCCGAGAAACCATCTCTTCACCTTCTGCTGTAGACAATAAGCTGTTTATCATCTGTTCTGGGCAACTAGCTGTTCACCTTCTGTTTTAGACAAATGGGTTAACTGTTGATTTAGAACTTGAGTTTCAGCTCAGTATTTTTGAGCATAATTCTTCAACCAGGTAGTAGAATTAATTTGAAAAGTCAGCCGGCTGAGTTAGTGGGTGTAGAAAACACAGGGCAAGACTTTCAGTTTCTGACAGTGGTACATTCCGCCCTATGGAAGAGTCAAGTGCTGGTGAACCTTGTTCACTGATTCTATTGGATGAATTGGGCTGATGTCAGCGCGTGGGGAAGAGAGGGGGGAGACAAAAGCCCTACAT
This sequence comes from Gymnothorax javanicus, assembly GCA_029692085.1. NCBI lineage: Eukaryota > Metazoa > Chordata > Actinopteri > Anguilliformes > Muraenidae > Gymnothorax > Gymnothorax javanicus. Next base: position 778,738 of record CM056199.1, on the reverse strand, counting down.
GTCAGATACCCCCTGAAGGCACCGGTCCGGGTGGAGTTCACGGCTGCGCCTGGAACGCTACACTAATGAGCGCAAGACGGGGTGCAGAGAAGAGGGGCCACATGCCCAGATAAATCTGTTCATTTCACATTAAGAAGCAAACACACAGGAGTCTGCAGGAAACCAACGTAATAAGGCGGCTTCTCTTTCTCTCTCTCACTTTATCTTTCGATTTCTGTTGGTCCCTCTGACCCGACCCCGTCACTCTCAGGGTGGTTTTCCTTCTGCTAATGAGTCTATTTGCTTCCCTCACATACGTCACCTCATCGCCTCTTAGCTCCTCCCAGCGAGGATCTGAGAGAGAGATGCCAGGAAGCGCCACAGGGACGGAGGAGCCGAATGCTGCCAAATAAGAAATCCTTTGTTACCTTAAGCAACATCACATGAGGAAGTATGGCATTTAAACGTCACAAGCCTTGAGAATAGGCTTCCGGTTCGGACACACTCGGGTTTCCTGGCTTTAAGCTGCTCCAGAAGCCCGCTCTCTCCTCGCTCCACATCTCCTCAAGTTGAATGTAAGGAATTGGAAGATCCTCCATGATGGCGGAGGGGGAACAATCTCCTGGTCACGGAAGGAGGGAGGACGTGAGGAGGTGTAGGTTGGCATAATAAAAAGCACCATCAGTCTCCTCTAACTGTTCCCAAAGAGATCATGAAGAGAGAGCATCATCAATAGGCTTATTTAAACACAAGCCATTGTGCAGGGAAATTTTGGTCCTTCTGAGAATATAATATGAGGGGTTTTGTGACACATTCCTGCTGGATTGCGTTTTTAGGCCTTGGGATCCTGTGTTCCCTGTAGTAATTAGCATTTCGTGACAGAGGAGTTATTCTCAAGTTCATGAGTAACTCAGAGTGCATTCATGGAGGATGTTTGATCCTCTATGATTTTTATCCCCCGCCATGAAATGTATGGGGATATCGGAATGAGTGTTGTCCATTTGTATGCCCGTCCGTTCATCCATTCGTCTGTTAGTTACACTTTTTTTCTGTGCCAGAAGTCCTAAAGCGTAAAATTTTCTGCCAAAAAATTCATTTATGGCATCTTATTCTGCAGATGTGCCTTTGCATATGCCTGTCTGTCTTCCCGACCGTCTGTCCATCCCTCCACGGCGTTTTGCCTCCAGGCCAGATTTCTGCCATGTCGTGACGGGGATCTGAGTATTACATGGTTGTTGATGTTGGCATTTTAGCCTGCTTGGCTGAAAGGCCCAAGGGGCTTATGCTATGCTCGGGGTCTTTAGTGGTGGTCTGGCGTGCGTGCGTGCGTGCGGGCGTAAACTTTTGGCTTGTCTGCGCTGTAGTGTCTTCAGTTTTTGACCAATCCTTTTCATATTTCATATGTGTATATATGGTTATAAGGTCTAAACCAAGTTTAATTTTGAGCCCAATCGGACCGATACTTTCGCCAATAGGGGGCGTTCCATTTAGGCCATGTTTGGCCAAGCGGGCGCAGTGGCTTTGCCAATATTTTTTTTGGATCTGCTGGTTATGAATGTATTGATGTACACTACAGTATGGTGAGAAAATTATTAACTTGCTGGCAAACTGAGGTTGCACTGATACAAGTTGCAGTTTGGGGCATAATTTCTGTCAGTTTTCATCTGTAAGACCCTGATGGATTTTACCAATGATTTGCCAGTAAAAGAGGTTGCCAGGAAAGCAGTCATATCCACAAACTTAACTGTAATACTGCCAGTGTAATGGAGAGGAAAGTGCTTTTTAAAGAGGCAAGTTGAACTCAGGGCCGAACGTAATTTAAACTCTGCAGGGTTACGCTTGGTTTGAGATGGATTAATCACTGTAAACTTTATTTAAGCCCATTTATTTGCTCTAGCAGTTTGGGGTTATTTTGTTGTGTTAAGGCGCACTGTGGAATTAGCGTGGAATGCTGGCCTGTAGATCCTTCAGCCGAGGTTAAGAGTCGTGGCTTTCTGGTGGTTATGTTGGCATGTCTTCAGGAGAAGTGGAAACTTGTTTCTCATGGTTGAGACCAGAAGTTCTTATCATAAAGCTGGCATCCATCCAAATGACCTGAAACTGGCAGCCATTTTCCTTTCCTCTCCACTTTTCCTTGGCCTCACTAGAAAACATCGCTCGGGTCAAGAGAAGGTTACTGAGAGATTTTGAAGGTGCTTTGGCACATGTTTGAGAACAATCAGATGTCCTTGCCTTCATTATGTAATGACCTCAAAGGCAATTGATAATGAGCCTGCTTTATAAAAGACAGTTCCTGCAAGGAAAACTAGCGTGAATGATGGTCCAGTTACCATAGTGGCAAAGGACTGTGGTCCATGATTGATCATTCATCTCTTCCGAGGTTGCTCCTGTGTTTCTTTGCAGGAAAGAATTATCAAAACAGCTAACAGCCTCCTTTGTTTCATGAAATTGACGATTCGAATGCTCTTTATAATGGCTGCCTGCCGGACTACTTCCGGGTCATGTCCAATGGTTCCCTTGCTTTTTAGATAATTCGGATCCACCCCAGGATTGCTGCGTTAACTACGTAAGTGCAGCAAGTAAATCCTGGAACGCACCCAAGGAACTACTCGGAGTCTCAGTCAGGGCAGTTAGACAGCTGTCTCAGAAATCCTGCCTTATGATACTGGGCCAAGTAATTAAACTCTGATGGTTAATAGGTCTCTCTGGCCTTACAGGGTTCCAGCTTCACATACATACATACATACATCATGTGGAGGAATGCTTTCTATTCCCTGAAACAAATAGAAAAAGCCTGTGGAAAAATTCTCCATGTTACCTGCAAGAGTCATTATTGTGGTCCTGTCACAGAAAGAATTTTCAGTACACCTGTGAGTTAAAGTAGGAAAAAAAGAAAGTATCGTGAGATTCCCATGATTTTTACTTGTTTATGCAATGCTTCTCTGGTCAATGTTGCATTAAACAGAAGACTAGTTTCAGCACAGTCATTGAACGACGTGCAGTTTCAGTGGATATTTCACAGCAAATTTGACAACCGTGTAACAATCTTCCAACAAAAATAGGCATTGAAAGAGCAATGAATATTATCAAAAATACTGGCTGCGGTTGGCAAATTGATACTGTGGCAGGGAAAGTGTTTAGATGGCTGGTATATCTTTTAAACGTTTATAGTGGAAAGTAAGTGGCAGTTGTTTTGAAGATGTATAAGACTTGTTAGTGGCAGCCATGTTTATAAGCTGGATAACATTTTTGTAAAGATGCCTTTCTTCAGGCACGGATAGGATAACTATCCTTTTACCCAGTGCATCGTTGGAACTGTTTGAGCGAAACCAACTCAAAACAAATGCGCCCGCATCGCAGGGTCCAATTAAATCACATTCTCACCGTAAACGCGGTGCCACGCACTGCTGTGCTGGTGCCAACCCCAGACAAGTGTGTCTGCTCTACTTATTTACTGGTTATTCATAGTTTCATTTAGAAGCGCATTTAGGTGGTTCTGCCTGGAGTTTCAGTCACAGCGGAGAGGCCTGTGTCCTGTTACCCTAATCACTTGCACCTGTCCTCTCCCTGTGGATTTTAGAGGCAGTGTAAGATGGCTAAACGGGAAGGGGACCTGGCGTGTGGTTTCCAGTTAGCATTGAATATAGTTTACCCCGCCCCCACCCATTACAGGAACCCCTAATGATCACCCCACAACCCCCCCCCACCCAATATCATCCCAAGTCATTCTTACTGCTCGTGATTTTTCAAACCTAAATCTGTTAATGGTGTTCAGTATGTTTTGTCCTGTCAATGAAAAGCTTTCTCATTATCAGGCAGTTTATTCATTCTGTGGAACTCACTCATTTTGATGACTTGCTGAGCAGTTTCTACTCCATGTCTTTTGTCTCGAGAGCTCATCTCCATTTTTATTCAACTTATATAAGGTCTCATTATTGGAGTTTGAGTTATTCAAGTATTGAAGCACCAACTCAGATTTATCAACAGAAACTTTGTTTCACTGTGTCAGCACAGTAATGACACCATATTTGGAAATTGGAATTTTTATAGTTTTGAGCTGTAAAAATAATAGATGAAAGTAAATTTGCTTGCTGTAACTCTATAAGCTGTACAATATGAAAAAATAGGAAAATAACAGAAATAAGAAGCTAAACTAGAGAAATTTCTTAGAATTTTTGCTAAACGAATTGCTTAGCCTGCCAGGTTTAGTAGTTTGTATTTCCCAGCATGCTCTCAGGTGAGAGTAACAGAGGGTAGCTGGAGAGATGGATTACACGGTGAAGTTAGTGTGCAAGTAATATCAGAAAACACACTTCCCTTTCAGGAACAGGAAGACTTGCAGAAAGCAGCAATTAAAACGAAACCGAATGCCTAATTGTGTGTGCATGCGTGTGTGTATGTGTACTTGTGTGTGTGCGTGCATGCAGGTGCATACGTGTCTTTGTGTGCATGTCTGTGTGGGCGCAGTTGTGTGTGTGTGTGTGTGTGTGTGTGTGTGTGTGTGTGTGGGGCGCCTGTCTATGTGTACGAAAAAAATCTAGTAAATCACGAGCTGTCTTATTGCCATTGCATTCTAAAGCCCCGGTCTGAACAGCTGAAGACTGGCTGTTTTTTGATATCATGTGAAATGTTTTGGAACGCAGAGTGCAAACACACCCAACTCTTTTCCTCTAATTGTCACGTTTCAAGTCTCACGTCTCAGATTGTAAACGACTCGTTATTGGTCCAGAGCCGAAGCTCGTGTCATTACTATTGGACTGCTTCAGACCGGCAGTCTTCAGAGCCATTGACTGAAGATTCATGGAATAGGCGGAAAAGGGCCGTTTCCCTGGGGCTTTCTGATTCTGGCACCAGACCCACAAACTCCAGCAGAGGGAGCAACTCTGAAGGCCTCAACAGCACCTTCTACCTGCAGAAAACCACACTACAGGCCCCAGCATGGTAGAATGAGTCATCGGACTGTAAACTGGACCAAAAAAAAAAAAAAAAAAAAAAAAAAAACCGAAAAACAAACACAATGATAAGTCTTGCTTTATGGAAGGAGTAAATTTGATTATGTTCCTGGTTGAATATTAATCATCTATTTAATGGCTACTCAGAGAAAATCATTGCAAATTCTTTAAAATAATTTTAAATTGCTTGTCGGTTTCTTGATGACAGCGGATAAGTGTCTCTGTAAGTGCACAGAAGCATCGGCACGTATATCGAGAATGTGCACAGCGCTGAAGAGAAGGATTAATGTGGTAATATGGTCATGATGTGGTGATGGTGACATGAACTGGTTTCTGTGACCTGAGAAACCTGATCAGGGTTCAGCACTGACCTGGGTACAGTGGACTGCCCAGAAATGGACCCTCCCTTAGACCTTCACGTGGTACCGTAAACTGACCTCCGACCCGTCGAGGACACTTAAGCTGTGGCTTTAGCCCAAAATGAATCAGGACCCGTATAACAAGGGCCATTAGTCGAGCATCTTGCACAGCGAATGAAAGATTTTCAGGCACAGAGGGTACAAGAGACGTGTCCTCTTTTTTGGGATGGGCGACTCGGCGCATTGTCTTTCACCGTGACCCCGAATGTGGTGAGAGACACCAGTGTAAAGGATGGAAACAAAAACAATCACATCTTAAAATCACATTTGAGATACCAAATGTTAATTTAAAAAATGATTTCACGAATGTTTTGAAGATTTGACGAATTAATGTGTTTACTTCATACAGTTGATGCAGATTGTATAGCATTGACAGATCCCTGATCTTAACGTTATGGTTGAGATTACCCGGTGAGACTGAATCACAGAAGGCATTTAGCCTGCGTGGGAGCTGTGACAAGCTCTACAATATGCTTGGAACAGGCAAAATGAATCGTCTGATGAAACTAGGGAAATATGGGAGAGTCCAAACAAATGTCGATTTGATTTAGTTTTAAACATCATGGCTCTTTATGGTACATTTTTCAACATTAAGAAACCTTTCATTTCATGATATTTAGAAGCATCTTTGCCCTCCAGTGTAGTTTAAATCGGCCTTAAACTTTTGTACATTTATGTTCCTACCATTTTCCGAAGCATTATTCCGCTGTAATGCGATTAAGTTGTACTTTCTCAGATTGGAATGTAATCAGTTTTTTTACTTATTTATTTTTATTTTTGCTTCACAGAAAAATATCAAAATGGAACAGCAGTGGCAAAAAAAAAAAAATTGCAGTAGGCCCTAATTATTCATTCAATATCATTTTTACCTTGTATTGTGACAGAGGAAAGGCATATGCCAGCTTTTCAACATACTTTTAACAGTACTGGTGTGACTTTTGCAAAAATGGCTTGTTCTTGAGGTATATCACTATTTGAAATTTGTAATCACTGCAACTATGCTGACTTTCTCACTACTGATACCTGTAACTGAAGAACTGTCTGACCATATATGAAGCGTATATATGTACAGAATATAGCTGACAGGTCTCATACTGTATGCAACCTGAGGGAAATTTGTTTTCCCCTCTAGTATTTTCTTGGCTAGCGTATATTTTACTACCAAAACTGTAGTTGTAAAATAATAATGAATAGTAATAAATTTATCTGATTGCTTCGTAGTAAACACAAACGGTTGTAAACAGGGTTAAATTATTTTCCCTCCAGTATAAAAGGCAGTGTAGGGAGATGAGCTTTTCTCTCCTCATTCCAGCAGTAGCCTCATACATTGACTTATGATTCAAGTCACCAGAGAACTTAATTACAGCAGGAAAAAAGCGCTGTGAAAGGCTGGTCAGTTATAACATCATGCTGAGAGTAAAGCTTAGTGTCTTCTGTGATATAGGAGGCTGGGTCCTCGTTTGGAGGATTGTGACTGCTGTTTGTATGAACGTGTGTGTGCGTGTGCGTGCGCAGGATGACAGGCATTCCTACCTCTTGTGGGGGCCAAATGTCCTCACAAGCGATGGAATTCCAGATCTTCACCTCTTTATCGGCACATATCACCACACGAGGTAATTGAGCTATTTGAGGGTTAAAGGTTATGGTTAGGGTTTGGTTAAGATGGGATTAAGGTTAAGGTTTGGGTTAGGGTTAGGGGCAGGGTTAGGTTAAGATGAGGTTAAGGTTAAGGTTTGGTTTAGGGTTAGTGTTAGAGTTAGGTTAAGATGAGGTTAAGGTTTGGGTTAGGGTTAGGCACGTAGAGTTTTTGGTTAAGGGCAAGGGGATAGGGAATGAGTGCAAGTCTATAGGATTTTCCCGCAAAACACGAAACACAAAGAATGAATGGATGTCAATGTGATGTCATTAAAAGGATTGAAGCACGAGGACGTGTGTATATGTGAGTAAGAGAGAGGCGGAGAGAGTTGAGCAGCAGCGGTCGCAGGGATGTATGATTCCTGTAGCAGGTGAAAGGTTTTAAGGACTCGGTGCGATGGGTCTCTCTCAGGCTGTGTGAGTGATGCTTTGGCTCTCCTGACCTTGCGTTTGTCGCTCCAGGGCAGACTAACTTCCCTTTGAACATTCGAACAGACATATTTCCTCTGCAATGAGTTATCTGTGAACTTTCGAAACTTGTGTTCCTATTCTTCCTCAGAGAGCGGTCACTGAACTCCTTAACAAAAAACAGGGAAGCAGGTATCTTTTATGCCCGTGGTTTGATCTTTCTGCCTGAACATTTCACATTATGTTATTCTTTCACACATTATTCTTATTTCCCCAGGGATACAGATGCCATGGTAAAATCCAAACAAGCCGAGTTTGAAATCCTTAGCGCTGAGTCATTTTCAGTTCCTGCGTGTTTGATCTCATGAGCCGTCCCCTCTGATCACTGGTAATTAAGTCACTAATTAAGCCACAGAACTCCTAAGTATGCGGTGTCCGATAAGGCCTGCGTGCTATGGCGCTATTCTGGGTACCTTAGCTCAGAGCAACACCTTAGCCTTAAGGCTGAAAACTGCTTTTGAAGCGCAGACAGAAGCTCTGAGGCTTGTACTGTGTGCTGCCTTCCCGTAGGTTGAATCATAAAGGTGTGCCGTGTTTTTCAGCAGCTCTTAACCTTAACCCTTTGAGCGCCGAATAAATTTTCAAGGAATTAAGAATGCAATTATCCTGAGCTGTTGAAAACCTGTCATGTGTCAACTTGTTTAAAAGAGCTTTTAAACAAGTTGCCACATGATAGGTTTTCAACAGCATCTGGCTTTGATATCTTTCACCATTGGGAAAACATAGTTGCCTATGGCGACTAAGCAGGGTTAAGCAGTTTGTGGACAACAAACTTTGGACAAAAGGAGACTGGAGCGCACTGATAAATTCACAGCCTTTACGATGCAGAAAGAATAATGTTTTGACACTACTGTGTCTTCGTCGGAGTAAAAGCACCTAACAGGGACTAAAGCCAACTATTGTATAGCTGTCTGTCAGGCAGCCGACCCGTACCTGCCTCTACTGCCATCTTCCACTGGATTTCCCTCCGAGACGACTTAGTGAAATCAGCTGACTGAGATCATGGGTAAAAGGACCAAATGGCACATGTGTTTCTCCTCCTGTTTTCTCTCGGGAGCCATTATGGGAGCGCTGGATGGTTTGTGTCATACACGCGATTTGTGTGTCTGGGTTTCTGCAGCATGTTCTGTTACCAAGATGTTACTGCACTTTGCAAAAGCTGAAAAAAGGCCTTCAGGGGTGATTGTGCGCCTACAGAACATTTACTTGAAAGAAGAAGCCTGTTGTTTCAAAATTGTAAACAAGTGAAATCAGTTCCAGTCTGGGTTGTGGCCGGTGTTTCTCTCCTTGATGATAGTTAATTCCCAGCCACAAAGAGTAGCTGGTATTGTAATCATAAATTCTGTCTGTCTGTCTGTCTGCGCTAACTCAATAACTTTGGAACCATCTGAGATACAACCTTCGCACATTGCATGTCACTAGTTGGGATAAAAAGAGACTTTGAGTTTAAAGATGGGTATGATAGGTGCAGTAGATTATGTTTATCATCATTATACACGTTCGAATCGAGCCCTGCATCAGGCAACGGCCAGCGTCATGGCTGGTTCAATTCCACATGGCATCTAGTCGCGTATTTGTTCATTTGCTAAGCCCTATCGCCAAAACTCTACTTTTACCTCTGTAGCCTAGAGTGGCAGTGGTTGCTTCTTGGAGTTCCCCAAGGGGTTATTGATTTAGGCAAGACCTCTGTAAACATCTGACCTCACGTCTTGTACACTGAAAACCCCGATAGTGTGGTTCACTCAATTGTTTTGTGGAAACCGATTACCTCAAAAAAAATGTGTAAGCCAACTTAATTATTTTATGCGCACGGCACTTAAAAACATGGCAAAAATAACTTTCGAAAGTTTTTGCGTTATTTAGAGAAAATAACGCAAAAACTTTCAAAAGTTATTTTTCCACACAATGCTAATAAATTGGTGTACACAATTTTTTTTGAGGTGATAGTGTTTCCACAAAACATTTGAGTTCGCCACACCATCTGGGTTTACAGTGTAAACCAGAGACATGGAATCATTTGCAAAGTACGTTATGTTTTGATATATGGGTGCCACTTAGTAAATGCATTACTTCACTGTGCAATTGCTGTGCAGGAGGTATGTAGATTTCTCCAGTAGACTGGGTCAGTTACCAGATGATCTGCTGTTGTACTGCATATTTTAATGCAGAAATTTTTACCTGTGTAGAATTTAATTTTAAATTACCGTGCTGTCATGAAATTACTGAGATGGTCTCTTCATCCTTTCAGCCACCTAATCATTGTGTAATTGGTTTAATAGCTCTGCGTGTTCTCTCTGGTTGCATAAAGGTTAAACCAAAAAAGTTCAATCACTCCTCACCAGCCTCACAGGAGCGGAGGGATCGGAAGTTTTCCCATCAAAGGGTCAGTTACTGTTCGCAATCCCTTGACGCCGACTGAGAATACCAGTGTCAAATGCCAACATCCTCTCTGGCTGTTTGGACACGATACACCGAGCCTCCATTTTGTCACTCGAGGTGATAATCCCTCGATGATCCCCTATCACTCAGCTCAAATCCCTTCTATCAGCGCCGGCTCAGCCCTCCCGTCTCCATTTCTACCGAAATAGCACAGGACAAATGAGTCATAAAAACATTTTATATAACACTTTTATTTACTTTTTATAGATTTACATAATGAGTCACAGTGAGAGATAAGGAGAGACAGAGAGAGACAGACACACTAACTCACTCTGAGAGGAGACTCGCTCAGTTACGCGACGCAATCTTCTCAATAAATCATTTTTATGCACTGTGTGTGTGCTCTCTTAGTATATTTCTTCGATATTAGTTGAACGTTTTCTTGTTTTAGCTGAATGTAATGTGTTAGTAAGGCTTTTAACTGTTTTCCAACTGACCTTCATTAGGGCAAAAACACTGCCACTCATCAGAATCCATAACAGATACCATTTCGGTGTCACTTTCAGGAATTTCGATCGATGTTTTTCAAGTGATGATGAGCGACAACGAAATGGGTTGCAATGTGTACACGACGTTTGCCGTGTGCGAGCGATCCTAAGTAAAGGATTTTTGTAGAGAATTCAGTCATGTACTTCGAAAAGCTTAATTATTTCAACGATAGCCGAACATTTCCATATTTGTCTATCATCGGAACGAATAGATTCTGTGCTTTCTTTCGATGTACAATACGAAGTAATATGACGTAATACGGAACGTAATCGCAGAACGTTTGATAACCTTTCTCGGCGGTCATATCTGACCGGGATTTAGCAGTGCTGTCGGGAACAGAGTTAAATTTGAAAATGAGAGAGCTGGAGCAGAGTACAGGAAGGGCATCGAATAGTCTGGCAAGCACCCAGTCTGTGCATACTGAGGCAGACAGGCAGACAGATATACAGACAGTCAGACAGCGTTTCCTAATTGAGGTTGACCGCACTTTCTGATTTCTCTCTCAGCCAGGGAAAACACCGCACACAGGTACTGCGGGCCCCAGCCACATCCTAATCTCAGGCTTGTGGAGTTGCAGACACTGCCATCGCTTACCATAAGCGGCGTCAGAGATGCTATTCCTCTGCCACTGGAGCATGAGAAACAGTATAGCCCTCTCCTTTGTTTGAGAATTAGTTTTGGAAAGATTCCTGGACATGAACCTCAGTACAGTTCTGGCATGTTCTATAGACGAGAGCAGCCCAACCTCCCAGAGCGGTTTCCTCGCTGGAGCACTGCATCGGAGCCAGATGAAAACCCCGTATAAAGATTTTGCAAGTTCTTCATGAGTCAGAAAAAACTTCCTTATTTTGAACTTATTTGTGGCACCTTTCATTCATGTTTTTGGGAAATATATGAAATAAAGGTTGTCACAGTTTATTTTTATTTTTTTTAATCAAGCAATGAAGAATAAAAATTACATATCCACACTGTGACGTATTGGAAACAACTGTATAAAAAGATGGACAACATATAACCAATCATATTAAATAATTATCAGGCTTCTAATTACTGAAAAATAATCAGACTGCAGCTGAAAAAACATAGCATTTATTTGACAAGCAAATGACAGAAGAGTCAAACCTGTCTTGAGTCACGTTAATGCAATTAAGTTCAGACAAAGTATTTTGACAGAACTCAAGACAGAAGTGTTCAGCAATCTAATCGGGGATTTATTGATTTTCTCAGCGTCTTATTTGATCTGTTTAAAATGCTATTGCCTGAAATTACTTGCAATTCAGAGAAAGAGCGTGCTCTTGCGTTCTTCAAGGCAAACATGGATATCTCTGTCACAGTGTGGCTTAAGAAAGTAAGGAACAGCTCCAAAAATCAAATGTACCTGATTTAGACAAAGTAATAGCTCCTTAAAATCCTAAGATTGCTATTGTGGTTGGAACAAAAACCAGCGTACAGAGTGGGCCCCCAGGAACGATGTTGAATACCACTGCCTTTATATTCTGCAACATAAATGAAAACTATGTCCAAAAAAAAACGCATAAGTCATGTCAATTACTATGGATGATATGCCTTTAATGATGAAGGTAGCAGCAGCCATTCTTAAGAAATTACGATACTAGTAAAAGTAATTGCGTGTATCTCCTGCAAATAATTGTTCTCTGATTGTATAAGAATTCAAGACGCGCAATTTATATGCAATACATGCCTCCGATTTTCCTGTTTGGATTGTAAGTTTCTCAGTGCGTATATTTTTTTCTCGGGAATCTGGGATGAAACGGCAAGGTTATTACAGTGCAGCTAACATCACCGGGTAGAAAGCAAATTACAACCAGTCATGAAGGTACACTGACAGTAATAAGATGTAAAACAATTCAAATAACATACATTCAACATGTCCTACATGCTACAGATGCATACTGTCCCATCGGCCTCCTCTGGTGGAGCGAATTATCCAAACTATTTAAGATTAAAGAATTCTGCCCTCTGGGCCTAAATTCTGCTTCTTTAAAAAAAACAAAATTGAGTCAATGCAGAAGTTCTGAACCTCTGAACTAAATCATTCCCATCCCCCCTGCTACTCTAATGTAAGAACCACATGAAGAAGCGGAGTCTGGTTTGTTTACTGAGAAGGCAAACGTTTTGGTGAGATTTATGGTCTTTCCCTGGACCCCGACCATAATTAATGTCACCGCAAAGCATTTTTAATTTATATTTTTCCCCTTCTGTTTTGCCTGCATGAATAGTGCCAGCGTTTTGTTGGATGTGGAACTAATTAAGGCCCGACGGTAAAGACGCATGCATTGCTCTTCTGGGTTTTTTTTTTTTTTTTTTTTTTGTCCATGTCAGGTCCCTGTACACACATCCTCCCACAGTATCTGATGTTACAGTTTGCTGATGTTTTCGCCCATTGTGGCAAATTAGTTCAAGAGACAGTAACAAGGGTAACGATAAACACCAGAACAGAGCAATCAGAAAGACTAAAAACATTTATCGCATGACTGAGTTGACTCGGAGTGACTGCACAAGTGCATTAAATAAAATTGCTCTGTTGATACACGGAAGCAGGGGTAACTTGATACAATTCCAGGGTCTTTCGTTTTCTGTAGTTCATTAAAACAGAAGGAGCCGGTTTATATTCTTATTCAATAACTTTCACATTACATTACGAGAAACGTGTCTCTGCTTGTTAAAAATTATTAGCAAACATCATGGTGTACAAAGACATTTCTGAATTTCGGAGTGCCCTTTCTCAGTGAAAAATGCTGAAAGCTGTATAGCCAACTAGTATGTTGCCAGGCTACATCCGGGTAAATTCTAAGTTATATTGGGATAACGATAGTCTCCTTGTTTCCAAACAGTGGCATCTTGTGTTCACAACGTGACTCAAAAGCTGGATACTGATTTCAAATCAGTTTCCCCTGTCCAACTCCTCACCACATCCACAATGAGTGGAAAAGATGGAACTTACTTGGCACGACGAAAACGGCAGATGGCTTGAATACCAGAAGAATGCATTCTTGAAAATTTTACTAAAGTAGGCATTTAGACACACATAACATAACCTAACATAACTCATCAATTTGTTACCCACTGTTGACACTGAATCTTATTATGTAAATTCTATGCTCCAAAAACTGCCACTGCCAACCTTAACCTCATATACTGAAGAGGACGACACAGGAAGAACGGGAGCGGGCACTGATCACGGTAGAGACCTGACCCACAGACTATCCAGACCATTTAACACCATTTATCCTCAAGCATTTGCCGTGATTTGTGTAATAATTTTTAGCCACGCCACGGAAGTTAAGACTGATCGATGATGCCGCTAAAAAAACTGCAGCATGAGTTGGTATCAAACACATTATTTTTGAAACAGAGATAAAACGCAGCTGCCAAATGACTCCATATGTGTGGTCATTAGAGCATAAGGCATGTAGCAGGTGTAGAGCATAATTAGGCTTGTATTCAACATGAGGTCCTGCCATCAGGAAGTAAATATGTACAGCAGTACTCTCCAGCCCTGTTCCTGGAGAGTTACCATCCTGTAGGTTTTTTCCTCCAACCCTAATTCAGCACACCTGATTTGGCTAATTAGCAGCTTAGCAAGATCTCTAACTGGGAAATGAGGTTAGCTTTGCTTTGGTTGGAGCAAAAACCTTCAGGATAGTAGCTCTCCAGGAACACGGTTGGAGACGCCCTTGCGCTTCAAAAAATTCTACTCATGTTCCATTAGTGGGTCCCAATGGAAAGTTTTGGGACCTCTGCCTTACAATGCAATTCTCTGTGCAGAATGGTCATCATTGGCAGCCTTAGCCAAGACCAGCCAGACTGCTAAACATGTGTTCTGTCTGGGATCTCTGGGATAAGGTTCTGCCAGACAAGAGGCTAGGAACACCCCAGGTTTTTTTTATTTTCCTATTAGCCCGTGCATCTGTGTAATGGACTTGATGGTTCAATTGACTCTGTTTCAGCGGAGGAATTACGAGCAGGCTTTAAGCAGAGTCGGCTCAGCGTAATGACCGGTCATTAATTAACACAGCTGGAGTAAGGGTCGACTGCCGGTACCACTGACTGAATGGCCACTAGGACACACTCTCAACGTTTAATATGTTCCGGGCCGTGAATCCCTTTAGGTCATTATGTCAGCTTTCCGTGGTGCACCCATGACAGCGCAGTTGTTACACATTACACCTTTCATGTTTCTCAGGCGGCTCCTTGGCTGTCCTCTCTCTGCTGTCGCAAAGCATCTAATTTGGAATGTGAGAGTATTTCCTAAGAGCAATAAAGTTGAGAAGGTAAAACATTACACATCCTGTCCACTTTCAATGTATCAAGACGCCCAGTGAGCATACACTCGGGCCACTGCGTGTGTAGCCTTGTAATCATGACGTGATACCTAAAGGCTTCTGGGTAATTTCCAATTCTGGATGTAGACGATAGATACATGGAAAGACAAAATGGCGGACTAATGATTTAGGTAAAGGGTGATTTACAGAGCACCGCTTTCTTTTATGTCCATTTGGCAATACTGTCCCAGCTTTTTTGGGAAAGGGCTTGTTCATTAACCTGTGCTCAGCAATGTTTTTTTCCTCAACACAATACCGTACACAACTATATATTTTTTTAATAAACACAGAAGATGGAATTTGAACAGAGAGGTCAAATCCATTAAGAGTCCTAACATGCTTTACCTAATAGCAGTCATTAAGTTGCCGTTTTGCCTCCGGCTTGGGCGGAGGGGGAGCGGATCTCGGCTTTGGCTATGTATGCCGTTGTAAGTCTTTGTGAAATGTGCTTAATAAATGTAGTTTGATGTGATTCTTTATCACAGGGGCCAGTAAGCCACTGAATTATTTACTCTCCTAATAGATTTAATAGAATTTTCTGACTGGATTGTTAAGAATGTGTAGTTTCGTTTTTCTCGATTTGCTTTGTTACTGGGTGATTGAGCTTAGTGTGGGGGGAGGGCACGTCTCATAATTCACCTCCTCGCAGCAATTAACCCCGCGTTTACCTTTCGCACCATTAATAACTTACTCCCAAAACCAGCTGTCACAAAACAGTGCCGAATCTCACCATGCTGACTCGCTCCCAGCTCCTGGAACACTTCTCACTTCCTTTCCTCACCAAAGGAAGAATGATGCATGTCTGTACATAAACATACAAGCACACACAAACACGAAGACATCCTTGTACTTCTATTCTTGCGAGGTCATTACATTGACTTCCATCCATTCTTTGTGTCTCAACAGCTTTGCCCTCATTCTAACCATAAGGAATGGATGTCTAAGGGAAACCCTCACCATAACCTTTACCTTTACCTATCCCTAATTCTAACCTTAATCCAAACCCTTACTCTAACCTTAACCTATCCTTAATTCTAGCCTAAACCCAAACCCTTACACTAACCTTAACTCATCCCGAATTCTAACCTTAACCCAAACCCTCACCTTAACCTTAACCTATCCATAATTCTAACCTTAACCCAAACCCTTACCATACCCTTAATCTATCCTTAATTCTAACCTTAACCCAGACCCTTACACTAACCTTAACTCATCCCTAATTCTAACCTTAGCCCAAACCCTCACCTTAACCTTAACCTATCCCTAATTCTAACCTTAACCCAAACCCTTAACCTATCCCTAATTCTAACCTTACCCCTAACCTTAACCAGTATGACTCAATTTGCCCTTGTAGTTGTGAGGACAGGCAAAAATGTCCTCACTTCCCAAAAATGTCCCCACTCTGTTGGTTAAAAACATGGTCTGGTTCAAAAACAGTTCATTTTTCTTGGGTAATACAAAAATAACTAATTCGCCTTGACCTATATTTTACTATTTTATTACCTTGTTGTTGCTCTCCCTTTTACTGACATTGGTAACAACGGGAAAGGGTTGTTACTCATTAATTAAAGTAAAAGTAAGCCTTGTCAGCAATATTTCACTCTTTTCTTATAAAATTATTCCTGCTCCAATTACTAAAGTATTCTTGTTTGTATTCTATTAAAAGTAAATAGTTTACACTTCAGTGTTACAGTACTACTGTAAGCTTGTTTTTGCTGCATTTACTAGCTTATTATTCAGAAATAAATTATATTATAATGCACTGTATGGATGCCTATAACTCTGTGACTTTGTTTTCTCATATCACAAACCTCTTGCTGTTAAGGGGTCTTCAGGGTAAAAATTTCAATTTTTTCGAAAATTTCAATATTTTTGATTTTCACATAAAATAAATAAAGGAATGCAGTGAGATGCCAGTAAACATCAAGAATCTGTTTTTCCTCTGCCTCAACTGTTAATTGTGACTTCTTGGCCAGGTCACCATTGTAAAAGAGATTTTTTATCTCAACTGGTTTTTTACCTGGTTAAATAAAGGTTAAATAAATAAAAATAAATAAAATGCAAATTACCGAAAATCACAATTTTGACTGATTTTCAACCTTGTGGCATTCATAAAATCATGGCATTCATAAAATCATTAATATTCATCTGATTGACTTGAAATTTGGACTGAAGTTGTATCTGTTGGAGATCTATGAAATGACATAGGATTTTCTATATAGGTGCATCCCTAGGGGATTATTTTTGAAAATGAAGCAAGTTGATGATAGTGATTTTTGTTATGATTACATAATAGAGCTCATTAAATATTCATAAATGTTCCAAACAAAAAAAATTCTACGTCATTTCATAGAACTATCGTAGACCTTTCATATGAGACTAATTTGACTTAAATCTGACCATGGGTTTTTGAAATATCAGTGCCACAAAATATTTTTTTGATTTTGTCATTAAAGTGCCGTTTCCATGGCAATCATGCACATTTTTATCAAAATACTACATTTTATGAGGTTAGTCTTGTTGAGTATGTTTATTTCTTAGTTTTTACATTATTATGGTTATTTCTACACTTTACCCTGAAGACCCCTTAATCCGGAAAACACCACCCCGCCGATATTACTGTACAATCCCTCTCAGGTTGGACAGAAGAACTCTGCTGAACTGCGGTGAGTTTGAGTCAGAAACACCTCCTCTGTTTTGAGTGTTTTTTTCTTTTTTTCACAGTTTTCATGAAAAGCATAAAATTTCACCCCTAAGCATTTGTGTCCTGGATTTTGCTCTTGTCAGCTTGAGTATGATTCAGTTGGCTGTAAGAGCCCGCCTGTTGCTTGGAGACAGTTGTGACTGAGAGCTGATTGGTTGGCGGCTCAAGCAGTTTAGCTGCAGTGAGATCAGAGCAGCTGGCAGCGAGGTCCATATACCTGCACTGCTTTGGGGTCGATTGGCTTTGGTTTAGTGTAATCAGCTGACAGCTCCTTTTGTATATCAGAGTCAGTTAGATGCCCGTAATATAGAGAAGTGTGTTAATGGTAACATGACTTCCTGAGGAAGCAGTTTTTGGCCTTTTCTTACTGAGGTAATGGCTTTTGTTTGTCTGTTTATCAGTTTATTTTCTGGCTGTTGTCATGGTGATGAATGGAGTAGCAGCCTAAATGCTCCCTCGTGGACACAGGAGAGGGTCTTTAACGCAGAAGTTTCTGGAAGTTTCTCTCTGGAGACGTGCTGCTATTTTAGCTTGCTGAGCTTTTTTGCTCTGGCCCAGAGGCTGATGACAGAATGAAAAATTAGCGGAGAGTTTTCCTGCATCTATTCCCTGCTCGCAAGCCCTTTGGTTCCTCCTGTATCCCACAATTCCTTTTCCCTCATCATCATTATTCTAATAAAAAAGAGCAAGAAACCTCATTTGAGCAACCGTTATGTTTTTCTTAATAGGTCTGGTTTCTCTGTTTCATTCTGTAATTACACGGGGAGAGAGAAGGGCAAATATACAGTTATGATGAGCCATTCTTTCCAAGGGATTTTGATCACTTGGAAATTTCCCGTTTACATTAAGGTTATACGGCATTTAAAAATAAATCGCGACAATCCACATTGTTGGGCTCAGTCTGACATCAGTCAAAGCATCAAAGATGTGACTGCAATTGCTGTGCAGTTAAGTTGGCTCTGAATGTGTTCCCATATTAAACAGATGCATTTCTAAAAATAAAATGAACATTTTACTGGAGAAATTAATCAGGGTATGTGTATAGTAAGTCCTTGTAATGAATTCAGTGCACAAGGCCATGTGTGCACTGAACAGAAGTTTAGGCGAGAGGATCCAAGTGCAAAGAAAACAATATGCTTCTTTATTAAGTGTCCTCAGACACGCATTAAAAAATCATCAAAAACAAGCAGGATTAAAAATCCCAAAATACAAAGATCTTAGCGAGACAATACAGAAAGTTCGCTAAAATACAAGCCCAAGGTTTAGTGCAACGTCTACTGAGAGGATACAAGAGACTTTGCAGTGAGAGCGGGCCTGCGCCGCTCTATATAGGCTTAACTGGATTATCAGATAATTGATGACGGATGAGAACAGTGGTGGTGCTGGCGTGTGGAGCAGGGCGGAGCTAATACTCCACTGATGCGGACCGTTGTGGGCGAGGCCTGACAGCCGTGCACATACATTTTGAGAGCACAGAATTATAATGATTGTGCACCTCAGGTATCACCTTCAAAGGCAAAAGAGGCGAAATTTTGTTGATCATCTTGGCTACTCCTTGCATCATTTTTAAAAAGCTCAAGCGCTTGCTTCTTCAGTGACCTCCCTGGAAGGACCTCTCAGCCCACATCCTGAATGAGGTCACCAGGCCTTTCTTCTGCCCTGGAGGCCTGTTTCTCTCATGTTCTTGTAGCAGCCTGGGTGAGATAGAGGGCGAGACAGTTCGAATGTAACCCAGATAGTATATCCACACCAGTTGTCTCCAAACATCAGCAGATTACATGGAACATCTGGACATTGGTAGACTGTGCAGAACGCAGCATTGAAATGTCTTTCCAGGTATCAATACCGTCCCGCAGTTTTATAGTTTTTGCAGATAATTGCCTATTTGCTTGTTCCAATCATTTTGGAGAACTTGCCACGGTTCACCTGCAGGCTCACAGTCTCATTTGCATCGGTATCTTGAGGTAATCCCAGATCGCCATGGTGATGTTGAGATCATGGCTCTGTCAAGGGTGCCTAAATCTCTTGCACAGTACAGTACCATGCTGAATCTTCTCTAAGTGATAAGGGGGGTCACATGTATTCCATGTTAAGCCCGTAATGTATGCACAAGCTCTCTGAGCTTACACCTTCCGTAACTCTTTATACATAGCAATTCAGTTCAAACACTGCAAATTTACATAGTGAGCGCAGTCACCAATCTCTAGCAGCTTTCTGCAGTTTGTAGTTTATAAAATGTATGCTATCTCACTATGTCAACAAAACATAACAGAGAATGCCTCAACTGTACATGATCAATTCACTAGGCCCATATGTACTTAAGCCTGGATTTTTAAGAGTGCACTTTTGAGGGCTGTTGAAATGTTATGCAATAAATTGCACCGTCCCATCTGGTTACACTTTCCTTGTCTAGAAACATAGAAGACCCGCTAAAGTATTTGCCAAACTTTAATACTGTGGCAGGTGGTGAAGGAATACAAACTTTGATGTTGGGCTTATGCCGAAAACACAAAACTGGGCGTAATCTGTGCAGTAATTTAACATTAATGAAGCAGTGTGTTATTCTAAATGTAATCGCTATGATTTCGCGATGATTGTGGTTGTAAAGGCATTATGAATGCATTTACTAATCATTACCGCCGTTTTTATGGGGAGTATCTGTTAACTGCCTCGGTTGAGACGGGTAATATTACACACTTTCAGTGCAGATGAAAGGTTTCTTGAAAAGCTGTAGCAGTTGTCTTTTATGTGCTGGAATGCAATGAAACACTTATTAGAATGAAAGCAAACCGAGGCAGAAGTGATTGTGGGTCAGTCAATCAGTGCTGAATTAATGCAAGTACGCATGAAATCGACACTTCCCATGATTGCCGTGTAAAAAAAGAAGTGTAAACACCATGAAAGAGCGAATCTACTCTAAATTTCTCCTTTATTTGACAGCGTGTTTGGACAGACTCGGGCTTCTGAGCGCACGCGTTCTGCTCCTCATTAGAGTGGAATGACTATTTCTTAATATGAAGCAGAGCTGACAGATTTAAGCCTCAGCTTTCATGGATGACAGCAGCACAGGACTTTGATTTTTTTCATGGTTTGCCTCCCCGCGCACTGTAAAGAAGAAAGAAGAAACATCAAAACATTTTTCACTTAATTCAGAGGCAAATCTCCATTTTGAAGCACATTGAGCTTGAAAGAAACTCGAATGAGGATACGTGCCCGCATGGTTACACACGCATGGACTTTTGTTTTGGTTGCACACGCGCAAAAATGAACACGCAGATACCTGCAGTCAAAGAGTGAGAGAGAGAGACAGACAAAGGAAGTGAGAGACAGCCAGAGAGACTCAGTGAGACAGGTGAAGAGAGGGAGACAGACGGAGAGAAAGAGGGACAGAGAAACAGAAAAAGAAAGACAGAGAGACAGAAAGAGAGCAAGAGAGAGAAACCGAGGGAGAGGACAATCAGAGCGGTGCTGTGGACAGGGAGTGAGTCCATCAGTGAGATACAGAGGGCAGATTGAGGCGGCTCAGTAATGCGTAACATTGGATTAGCACTGTTATAGAGTTCTCCCCATTCCCAGCAGGGGTCTTCTGCTTTCAGTTAGCCCTGACACCTCATGGCCAGACGATTGCAGGTTCAAATCCTGGTCTGGGCCTTTCTGTGTGGGGTTTGCATGTTGGGGCCATGTCTGTGTGGGTTTCTTTGGGTCCTGCGGTTTTCTGGAACAGTCCATAGACATGCAGGTTTAGCAGTTTGGAGATTTGAAATTGCATGCAGGTAATGAATGTTGTGCGCGTTGTGCGATAGTTCAGTGACCTCTCCATAGCTCATTCTTGCCTGTTGCCCAGTGCATGCTGGGATAGGCTCCAACCTCATCATCAGCTCCATCTCAGCATGTTAAGATAATGGATGGATGGATGGATGAAAATTAAATATTTGAAATAAAGGATTTTAGAAAATATGATTTTGTACTCAGAACTGAACCAGTATGTTGAGTTTTGTTCCTCCTAAGAATATTGACGGACTCGTGAAGGTAAACAGTCACTGGTTCTCCGAGTGATTAATGCCTTCAGCTCTTCAGAGAGCGAAGAGAAGGGAGTAACCTTGTCTGGACAGTTTACATACAGCTCTTGACTTTCCTATAACGTGGGATGGGTAGGCTGTAGGCCGAGTCGAAGGTTAGAACATTATCCCCAAACACTGTCCAGTCTAGGATATGAGAACGACGAGTCTTTAAGCTGTTTACCTCTTTTTGTCGCTTATCTGTTTGCCCTATGTTTCTCTGCCTGAGTCCCTTGCTTTGCAGAACTTGGCAGGAAAGCCTGAACGCGTGGGAATCCCTGGTTACTATTTCTAGCATGTATACCCCTGGTCCTCAAATCACGGTCCTCGGGGTCCAAAAACTGCTGGTTTCCCACCCTCCCTTTACCTGGGTGTTACGGGAATGACGACCTATCAGTTCGACTCACAATATCTAGGGGTACACAAAATCATTCCCAAACACAAATGTGTATAAATCAAAGGGCTGGCTGGTAGGGGGATAAATGGATGGGGGTCTTACCTCCTGTGTGCCCTTTGACCACTAGCTCCCGCGAGCTCTCCACAAAACGGCCAGCTCTGTCGGCGTCCGTAGATGTTGTTGGTTCAAGTTTTAGTTTGGGTTTTTATAAGGTTGGCAAAAGAAACAGTCATTAACGAAAGGCTGGGGAGTCATTCAGGCGAAGGTCCCCGCAAACGGGGTCATTCGTTGTTTTTGTGCGGTTGCTCTTCGAGAGGAAAAAAACGAGGTTTCACACACGCACACCTTACAAACAAAAAAAACCCCTTTTTCAATCGCCAGGTGCCTCATCAACCCTGGGGTCACCAGGTTAATTGGTAAGCCCCCGCCCACTACCAACCAGCCAACAGAAACTAATATTGGGAAAACTCAGAAGGTTAAAGCATAACCTAACACTGGGAGTCAGGTGTAAAGACAGTCTGGCTAATCAGAGGCACAAAGAGTTCACTTAATGACCTGGGATAAAACAAAACCTGGGCTGGATTTGGATTCAAGGTCCAGATTTAAGGATCCCTGATATATGCATTTATTTAATGCATACATTAATTTTGCCATTTCCCGTTCATGTAGATTCTAATAGCTGAGTTTTTTTCAGCAATTGCTTTTTTCATTTTTTGAACAGTGTGCACTCTCAGAAGAAAATGAAGATTGTTTGGCTGGGCTCTGAAAGCGGAATCCTTGTCCATTCTTTACTGAACAGCCAATCATCGGCCTGAAGCCCCCAGGTTGAATCATTGTGCCTGATTAATACCTTGTCTTGGCTGACAAACAGCTGCCACAACCAAGATGGCGGTAGGTGTCAATGGAGGCTTGGCAGCGTTTTTTTATCTATGCTCTAGTTTCTAACATAACAGGCTACAATTGTCTCGATGCATCAGCTGACAGGAAACATTGCCATTTTAAGAATTTTAAAGGGGACCTATTTTGCTATATTTCCAAGGTTATATTTTGATCTTGGACTCCCCTAGAGTACTCCTGATTGTTCAAAATCCACAACAGGGTCCTTATTTAGCTCATACTGCCATTCTCAAAAAACCCCATTTGTAGTCCATTGTAGTCTCTGCCTGAAATGCCTCATTGGGGTCGCTCTTCCGCTATGGCCCCCACTCCCCGCGTGCCCTCTTTCTTCTGACTGGCCAGCTCTGTGGAGGGCGGATCTAGGCGGGTCGAGGCAGCAGAATGCAGTTTTCCCGGGTCCGCCTCCCCTGAGTGAAACTGAGACGCGTCTGCCATCTGAGAAGGAATTGACTGGCAAATTCCGCAATCAAATGCAGTACATGTGTATAGATCTAATGAAATGAACTTGTTCTAATAAATGCAACGGAGAAAGTGGAGGACGCAGTGCGAAAGTCTGGCAGCTCAAGCTCGAATTTGCTGTCTACCTACGGCTACTATGGTGAGTACACCGGTGTTTCTACTCTATAGCTAGGATGCAGGGAAAGCTAGAATCCACCCCATACAGACTCATTTGTAGAACGGGTCGACATGCCCAAGTGTAGACCGGAGACCGTAGAAATCCGGTGGGTCTGAGTTTAGAGGGAAACATGGACAGTGAGGAGCAGCAAAAAGTGGACCAACAGCTTATGGACTGCTTCGGTGTGTATATAAGGACCTGCTGGTTCGTGTGCATAGCTGTGGTGTGTCGTTAGCGAGGAGTAACGAACAGCTTCTGCGCTGGTGCATGACGAAGAGGCGAAAGCTCCAGGCTAAACGGCCTTTTCGGAAGTTGCCCGTGGTAATGGTTTACTTATTACGTCGGTATAACCAGCGTTGTTTCGCTGAAAAATAGGCGCGATAAGCCGCTTTCACTGGACGCGAAACAAGTTTTTACATGACAGATTATTCAAAGTCAATGCATTGTCTTTGCATTGACTTTGAATGTAATCTGTCGCGCGAAAAATTCGTTTCGCGTCCGGTGTGAAAGCTGCTTAACGTGCCCATAACGCATGTATTCGCGTCTTTCCATTGACTTTGAATGTAACCTGTTGCGCGAAAAATTTGTTTCACGTCCGGTGTGATAGCTGCTTAAAGCACCCATAACGCGTGTATTCGAGTCTTTGCATTGACTTTGAATGTAGCTAATCTGTTGTGCGAAAAATTTGTTTCGCGTCCAGTGTGAAAGCGGCTTGACGTGCCCATAACGCGTGTATTCGTATCTTTGCATTGACTTTGAATGTAATCAGTCGTGCGAAAAATTAGTTTTGCGTCCGGTGTGAAAACTGCTTAACGCGCCCGTAACGTGTGTATTTGCGTCTTTGCATTGACTTTGAATGTAATCTGTCCCGCGAAAAATTCTTTTCCCGTCCAATGTGAAAGCAGCTTTATGGATAGAACGCGACAGCTAGAGAGCTCTGGTTATGTTATGAACATAATACAGGTTTTACAGACCGTAAGTTCCGTTAGCGTGGACAAGTTGCTTATGTGCAGCCAGCGAATCGGTCACTTCTACAGGAAAGAATTTCCTATTTAATCTCTGCCTTTTTCGGCTTTTTATTAGCCACAACAACTTCTAAAGGGGGATGAAATTATGTCACGGTAGTGCAGAGAAATCATTTTTTATACCAGACATGGTACAGCTTCTGCGTTTCGCATTGCTTTCACGGTAGCATCAGAGAGGTTGCCCAGATATTTGTGAAGTATCCAGCTGATCCCGGTCATGGATGAGTGAAGCGATCACAAGCAGCCGTAAACAAACCCAAACACGCATCCCAAGCTCTGTAAAACCTACGTCTGGTCTAACTGCAGCCTTTTCAGCCCAACTTTGCGGACACATACAGCACCTCTCCAGTTAGCTTCAACTGTAGTGGCTACAATCGGGCAACGTTATGATGAAACTGTCACATTGATGCTTACCGAAGTAACACAAGCATACTGATCAGAATTACTGCATATAAGTTAACCAGGTGCATTTTTAATTAGCACGGCATGCGAACTAACATGCAGTAGCTGGTAACCGAGCGGTCATAACCACAGAGACAAACCCTTGCAATACAGGTTTTACGGCAGCAAGTTCCGTTATCGTGGACAGTTGTACCAAGCATCCAAATTACAAACAAGTATAAAAAGTTAGCTTCAAATGAGGTTTATGTTCACACACCTTCTGTAGAATTTCCCCTGATACCACTCTTGCATATGTAGGACATAAACATTAGCAACAGTAACTTGGCTACGTTAGCCGCAGTGCTACAGCCACAATCAACTGGCTATCACGTCAGGTTGGCTTATGCAGTAAAAGCAACTTGCAGCTTCTGTGTCTGTTAGTCACAGACAGTCGCGACCGATCCAGTTTTTATCTTCAGATATTTTACAAAGCCTGCGCTTGAGGCCAGTTGTTAGTGCTAACTATCGTTAGCGGTCCTGCTAGCCACCCGTAACACGTTAGCTTCACTTACATTATTTGCTGTTATATCGTTACTTACAGCTTGTTCAGGTTTGAGAAGCAGCTGAAACGCTTATCCAGTGTCGAATTATCCTTTATTAACAAAGCTGTCTTCGTTGAAATGCTGAGCACAAGCAGCTAACGTTCCCTTTGGCCGTGGCTGTTTGCTGCCAGCAAACAAAAAAACCTACCCACTGATTTCTGGTGGCATCGTCTTTTGGAAGAGAAATAGGTGCTTTTCTTCGTGTCCAAAAGTAAACAACAAGCAGCTTTGGGAGAGATACTGAGAAAACTGCACCTCAAATGATCTGTGGTTCTTCTTTTGTATTTCCAAAAGTGTAGACGCTACTAAGGCATAGTATGATCTGCCGTTGTTTGTGGCTGCTAGAATAGTTTCCGGTGTGGGCAGGTCCAGCGCCGCGGTTGGCTCTGGCTAGGTCTGTATTAATTGGACGGCACAACCTGACGTCAGGTTTTGCCCAGATCTTGCGAAGATCTCGGGAGGAGCTGTTCAGAGAGGAAATCACGTTCATGGATTACGGCAAAACCTCTGTATCTTATTGTGGTGGCTGCCCACAGTAAAATCACTAAACAGATTACGCCGCCCCCTGATGTTGGGCAGAGGGACCCATTAATTCTCCTCCGTATGTAGTATGGCTATCTTATACCTTCCCCGCAAAGGGACAATTGACCAAGAGGCAAATATGTTTACAAATGCAAATTTATAACAATATAAATACAAAATAGTCAGTGCAAAAAAAATACTGCAATAAATATAAGAAATGCAATAAATAAGTCAATGAAGAGAATAACTGGCTGAAGCTCCCCAACCTAGGAAAGTCGGACCGGCACATGCAAAACCCCCGTTCCTGCAGGAGACCCTGGAGAGACAAAGTCGGGGGCAGCAAACCCAACACCAGACCAAGCATGCAACACAGCAAGCACTACACACTTAAGGTTTCAATACACCACTACAGTCACACTGTGCTGTTGCTACAAGTACATTACACACCAATACAGTGCCTCACCCGTGTGGTCACCCCAAAAAGAGGGGTAGTGCAGCAGTGCGGGTCCGGCCTTGTACAGAGATAGCCTAAACAGATAATACATGTAAGAGGGGAGAACAACCAGCATCCAAGGGCACCAACAACATTTGCACTAATCTACTAGTAAATGGAACTGATTAAAAGAGGGCACCTGTTGGTTGGCCCAGAGGCACTGAAAAACCAAAGAAATGAACAAAAATCCACAGAAACCAACGGTTTAATAATAAAACAGTGGCTGGCCTGGTCCCTTTTAGAGAAAAATAAAAACCCATTAGTTGCCAGCCTTGTCAAACACAGTGACATATTGTTCAACAAACAAATCCACAAATGTAGCCCCACTTGGCAATACTCAATGCTCAATTGTCCCACATCGCAGTAACACATGGGCTGGACATTCCAAATGCTACAAACACAAAAAAAAGACTAAGTACATGGTTAAACACTAGTTTAAAACATTCAATAAGAGTGAACATGGTCTTAAAATCATTTACCAGCATATCAATGTCCATATCTCTGCAGCTGGAGATTGAGGTGATCACATCAACGATAAAAAGAGCAGAGTTGAGTAGCAGAACAAAGACTAATTGGCAGCCACCAAACATTTATCACTTCCTGATCAGTCATGTGATCATGCAAGACTTCCTGTGTTCACGTGACCTTATAAGGTGAGGGAATGTTGCAACTACATGTGTGTCAGACTCCCTATACAAGTCCCCACATTATGTTTAGAAACTTTTCAGAGGTTGATTATGGACAACCAACATTATAACATTACTAATATGTATTAAAAGAAGGATCAGCATAATAGGTCCCCTTTAAGTATTTTAAGTATTCATTTGAGCCTTATTTGCATTTGGGGCAAAAAAAAAAGCTGGCAAACAATTACTCAACTTCAGCTCGGGAAACTCAGCCTAATGTTCACATTCATACATCCTCCGTTGAATAGCGAAGCCCATAAACGGATTGCACCGGTAATCAAAAAGCACGTCCATGCGGCTGGACTTATCATCATTATGTGTCTGCGTTTTTCCAGACACATCCATCAATGCCCGGGCCCATCAAACAATCAAACTTAGGGGAGTCTCAGCAAGAGCCATGGGGCTGACGGGTACGCCATTCAAGAACAGGCAGGTGTGCAACTCCCAGGTGGTGCAGAATTTGAACTGCAAACCTTTGCTGGGTCCTGTCCATCCCGCTGCCCGAGCACGGATTTTCCTGACCGGGCGAATGAGCAGTGTTTCACTGGCAACTGTGATCCTGGCGAGGCGTGTGGCGGTGTTGGCCGTGGCGGGGAGGACGAGCAGGGCGGAGGTGTGTGTACTCCATGTTGGAGATCAGCGGGGATAGAGCGAGGAGGATCTGGCGGTGATCCCGTCTCCGGGGAGAGCGGGGTCGGGTCTGACAAGACGCCTGCGGACAGCGGCGTGGCGGAGGTTACGGATCCATTTTGCAGTCTGCCTAAACTTGCTGCTTGCAAAGGTTAGCAGTTTGCTCATCTTAATATCAGGAGCCTTCTGCCTAAGATTGACGAGATCCGGTCCCTCGTGCGCGCTTGGCAGGTGGGAGTATTTTGTATTTCAGAGACCTGGCTTAATAACTCAGTAAGTGACTACGATATCCGCATTGACAATTATGCTCTTATAAGGAAAGACCGAAATTGTTACGGAGGTGGGGTTTGTGCTTTCATTCATTCTGATATCAACTACACGGTCAGGTCTGATCCACACGATGAGATGGAATTGTTATTGATCGACATCTGGCTTCCTAAAACAAAACCCATGCTGGTGGGCGTGTGCTATGGACCGCCCA
The DNA here is from genome assembly GCA_029692085.1 of Gymnothorax javanicus. Classification (NCBI taxonomy): domain Eukaryota; kingdom Metazoa; phylum Chordata; class Actinopteri; order Anguilliformes; family Muraenidae; genus Gymnothorax; species Gymnothorax javanicus. The sequence goes on along the minus strand of CM056199.1, from coordinate 750,519 downwards.
ATCGCAGCACGTTTTATGACTGCTTGGAGAATGCGCTTACGAACTGCGGTGGAGCAGAGAAAGAGTGATTAGGAGATTTTAATACTGATGTTTCAGATGCATTTACGCCTGCATATAGAGCCTATGAAAGCTTCTGTAAATCTTTTGGTCTGTCTCAGCTGATCACTGAACCAACTCGTGTCTCTGAAAATTCAGACGACTATCGATTTCATTTTAGTGTCTGACAAAGCTAATATATCTAACAGTGATGTGTAATGTATGGTATAAGTGACCATTTTCTTATTTATTGCACAAGAAAAGTTTTTAGAAAGATTTTTACATGTCATAAGCCAATCAAGCTCCGCTCTCTTAAACACTACTCTGAGGATATGTTCAGTGCGCATTTGCAAAAGGTAAACTGGTCTCAGGTTACAAAGGTTATAGAGGTAGATGAAGCATGGAGTGTATTTAAACACCTATTCCTGCAGGTGGTGAATACAGTGGCCCCTTCAGGCAAATTAGAGTCAAGCAGAGAACTATACCCTGGTTTGATCATAGCATCTTAGATTTAATTAAAATGCGGGATTCGGCTCTGATTAAGTTTAAGCAATCACAGGATAAAGTGGTCTTTGAGTTTTTCAAAAAACAAAGGAATGTAGTGCAAAAAAAAATTAGCATAGCAAAGAGTTATTACTATTCAAACATAATCAAGGAAAACAGTAGTAATCCCACAGGGCTGTGGAAAATTCTTAAAGATCTCGGCTGTGGAATTGGAACTAATAGTAAAGTCAGTTGGACAAATTTAGGACTAAATTGTATTGAGTTTGACCCTAAAAAAGTTGCCAACGCCCTCAATGACCATTTCACCGCTGTCGCAAACAATCTTGTCTCCCAACTGCCAGAAAGAACTACAGCGTATGGGGATGACTTTATTTTCAATTATTACTATCAGCATGGAGTTGAGGCGAGTTCTTTCTCCTTTCACAAAGCCTCTGTTGAAAATGTGGCCAAGATGCTGGGGGAGTTTAACATCACCAAGGCTCCTGACCTTGATGGCGTAGCTGCCAGATTCCTTAGGGATGCGGCTGCCATGATTGCCCCATACATTCCACATATGATAAATCTTTCTTTGAGTCAGGGCAAAGTACCTTCAGATTTTAAACATGCTAAAGTGACTCCAATTTATAAAAAGGGGAGTAAATTAGACCCAAGTAACTACAGACCAGTTTCAATTTTAAATATAGTATCCAAGGTTTTAGAGAAAATTGTGCACAACCAAATCTATGAGTACATCTGTAGTCACAATTTATTTAATGAGTTTCAGTCTTGTTCTACAGATACCTGTCTTTTATATCTCACAGATTTTATAAGGAGGGAAATAGATGCTGGAAATATATGCGGTCTGGTGCTGCTGGACCTGCAAAAGGCTTTCGATACAGCAAATCACCAGATTCTTTTAACTAAGTTCAAGGCCCTTGGTATGGACAGGATAGTTTTAAATTGGATCACTTCATATTTGTCAGGCGTAGTTCAACAGGTTGAAGTTGGTGGGCAGTTATCCAGGGCCATATCAATTACCTGTGGGGTGCCCCAGGGCAGTGTGTTGGGTCCCTTGTTCTTCTTGCTCTATATAAATGACATGAAAGCAGCCCGCACTAATACTTTGTTTTATATCCTGACAATTCAGCAGTCCTTGTTTCACATAAAGATATGGATAAAATACAGGAAATACTTGCTGACGAGTTGGGGAGACTAAAGACCTGGTTATCAGATAATAGGCTCTTACTACATTTAGGAAAGACATTTGGTTCAAGGCAAAGGCTAAACAAAAAATCAGCACTGAGCATTAAGATTGAGGGGAAATCTATTGTATCAAAGTCTTCTGTAAGAGTCACTTGGACTACGCTATTAGTTCAGGGTACTGGGGCTTAAATAAGGTCCTGAAACAGAAACTCCAAGCAGCACAAAATAAATTGGTGAGAGTCGTGCTGGGGCTGGATTACTGGAGCCATGTGGGTAGAACCCAGTTCCTGCAGCTCCAGTTGAACATAGAGCACGTCAGATCCAACTGAACATGGTCTACAAGATTCTGAATAATAGAGCCCCAAGTTACCTCTCTAACTATTTTACCAAGTTAGAAGATGTGCATACTTACAACACCAGAGCAAGGGCAATTAGTCCAACACTATACATTTAAAACTATGATGGGTAAGGTTTACTTCTTATGCAGCTGCTACAGAGAGGAATAAGCTGCCGTCTGAAATAAAAGAAGTGCGTAACATAGAAATGTTCAAGAAAAAGGTCAAGTACATGTCTGCTGGATAACATCCCTCGATAATGATGATGTTATTTTAATTAATTCGATACTTAGCGGAATTCTGCTGCCAATCCTACCACATGTACAGTAATCACGGACGTTGGCCAACTGCTTCCATCTTGTACATTGAGTGTGTGGACTTTATGAACATCAGGGACGACGATGGAAATAAGTCCTGGACTTTTTCGTGTTATCTCTGACAATGTCTCATACATGTGTCGACTTTTTTTATTATTAGCACTTGTATTTGTAATTGTAAAATAAACTACACTAAACTAAATAGCCATTGAACTGGATGGGGGTCTTCTATGGGATCCTCTGTTGAGTGACAGAGTTGCGTTCGAAACAATTTTTTTCTCATGGGTTTCACACGTGATATTTGAGCCCAGCCTCATCCCGACTTGTCATATAGTGGTGCTACCTGACACCAGTGTTAAAACGAGCCCTGCCCCCTAACCCTAACCGAAACCAGTGCCTTGAACGTCAAATAAGGACACCAAAAGCTGTATATCGACACTTGGTCAGGTAGAGTCACCATATGACGAGTCGGAATGAGACCGCGTTGGATATCTTCCACTGTGGACAGCTGTCGACACCTGACATGGGCACTCAGGTTTCACCTTGGCATCTATGGCAGGTCTGACGTTAAAATCTGTTGAAAATTTGGCTGCTGAGGTCCCAGAGGATGACGCTGGAAAGGAGGCGGGGCTGTCAGCATTTTCCTTTCTCTGGAAACGCAGCTCCAGAGATGGGCGAATGTTACCGGAGACGGCGACACAGTCCAAAACAATTGAAGGCCTGCCTCAATATTGCTTTTAGCCGGTCCCCATGATGCGTTGTGCTGTACTGTCTAGCTTTCTCCTACAAGGAGAGATGATGAGGGAGTTGTATGTGTGTGTGAGTGTGAGTGTGTGTGTGTGTGTGTGTGTGTGTGTGTGTGTGTGTGTGTGTGTGTGTGTGTGTGCGTGTGTGTGTGTGTGTGCGTGTGTGTGTGAGTGTGTGGGGGGGGTGGAGGTGGGGAGTCTGGTAAATGTTAGACTTGCAGACACACATTGCGTGGGGTCGCAGTGGGTGTGTCGCGGAAGTGAACAGGGCGACACCCCCTGCACTCTCACACATTCGCCCGGAGGTGACTGCCGACCCAGTGTGTGGTTAATGTCATATTTCCCCACATGAAAACATCAATGTTTTTGTTTTTGTCTGCTTGACATTTCCTGCGCGTGTGGAAATGTTTATTTACGTTTGATTCATTGTCCCCGCTGTTTTACAGCTGGGGTAAAAATTCCTGAAACATACATTTCTGTTTATATGGAATCAATCAAGCTGGAAATGTTTAATTGCAATTTTGCTTCTTGGTTATGTGTATATGCATGCATACGGTAAGTTTGCATGCACACAATTGCACATACACACACTTACCCCGCATGCACACATATGTACACTGTATCCCAATGAAATGGCAGAAAATACATGATAAATGCAATCAGCTACATTTTATAATTAAATATATTTGTATAAGTGTAATGTCATGTAAATATCTTGCCCCCAATGCACTCAATAGCAGATTGCTGTAGAGCGGGAAACTGAAGTCCTGGGGGCCACATCTACAGAATCACTAATCTCCACCCGCAGTCGTCATGTCCCACGATGTCCGTGCAAAAAGTCCCCTCTTATTGCAGTCAACAAACTTACATAAGAACCAAAATTTTGATTTTTTTGTGGCACACTGGCACTGGAATTGGAGGATGTTGAAATAATTGGCAGGAAATGTTTGGTGATGTTTGTTATTAAGCTCTGGCCCTGCTGCCCTTTTAAATGTCATAAACTTCAAAGAAATACTGATGCTTATCTTGCCCCAAAAAAACTGGCTCTGTCTGCCGGGAGGCTCCAAATTGGCCATGAGTGTTTCTCTCGGAGAGACAGTGCTCCTGAGCTGGCCTCAAATCAATCAAAAAATATTAACTGGCCTCAAAATTTGCAAAACCCCTCTCGGTCTCGACACCATCTCATCTCAGTTGCCTCATCTCCCGATCAGAACGTGCAGTTTGTGTAGAGGAAGATCGCCAACAAGCCGCAGACAGCGGATACAAAGCATATTGAAATATTTAATACGCAAGAATACAGACCGTCTACTGAAAAGAACATAACCCTTGTGTGCTGTTTGGGTCAAAAATGACTTGCTTTCCATTTTCGCGTCATTAATTTAAATATTTTTAGAGAAAAAATGATAGTGTATATATTTCAGACGTACAAACTCCATGGCTTGGGGTTTTTTGTGTTAAACAAAATGCAATATCGTTGTGTTAACATTCTGCAGCCCCTCTACATGATTATGTTGAAAAAGTGCACGGCACTTTAGGGTGGAGGGTTTTATGACTGTAAAACGATGGTGCACACTGGAGAGATGCATAAATGTCCATCACACTTATTGTTGTTTCATGCTAAGGATGTATTGTAAGAACTGGATACTGAATGGGAAAATGGCCACACGTTCATTTAAATGGAAATGGCTCAGTGGCTCAGCCGTGTAGTTCTGAGGAATGCCATTATGGTGTTTTCAATCAAATCCTCATCAATTTGCATTTTAGCTTAAGCTTGTACAGTGTTGCTCCAATGGTTTTTATTTATCAGTGGCGCACTGGCCCAGTTTCAGATCAACGCAATGCACTGCTGCACACATGCTCAAATAATAAGACCGTGATAATAATATTTCTAACGAAAGAATAATATAGTCGATAGCTGCTGCTTTAGACTGAAGTTAAGGCATTCTGAGTCAAAAGGCCCATTTAGGCACTGCTTTTAAAACTAATACAAATTGCTAGGAGGTTACGCTGTTTTATGACTATCTCTGTTCAAGGGAAAAACTAAAGGAATGTCTCAGTGTGGAGTGGGTCATGTATAGAAAGTCTGATGGAGACTCGGTTGCCTGCAATTTGCCTGGCAGATGAGGCTACTTCAGGGAGAAAACATTTTCCGAAGTTTAATGAGCCGCATTTAAGCCAAGCAAAGCAAAGCCATTTGGTTTGGCCCCGAAAATAGTTTGTGAATCGGTCCTCCTGAAAAGTGTCATGAGTAGGGAAATAGATCACTCAAATTATACATTCTATTATCTCTTTTCGGTCAATTCCAAACCATAATTGATGGTACATGATCATAATTATTGTGTTTATGTTCGTATTGTTTGTATATGTAGTCAAAATCTCAATTCCCAATGAACGCACCAGAAATACAGTAGATGCACGTCATGTTTGCATGAATATAATTGGAAGTGAGAGGCCATGTTGTAATGATCCACATCAAACACAGTAAAATGCATTCTCTTGGAAAGTGCTTATGCACATACTGTGTGCTAGATGTTGGCCCAGGGGCCATTGCTTTAGATTTAAGTTTGACTGGCTGCGTTCCAAACCATTAGCATGCCTGGTCCAAGGTAATGTCAGCAAGAAAACTACAACTGTAGAAGAAAACATAATCGTAAGGCAGCAATATTCAGCGAAGTTATGTATTCATAACTTTGCTGTCCAAGAATAAACAGGCAAGGAACCACGCAACAGTTGACCCCAAATTTTAATTGCAGTCAACCAGTCAAGAGGAGGCGGTTGAAACAAAATCTCCATATTAAGTGGGCTGACATCGGTATTTCCATTTATTTTCATGTTCAAAGCCTCAGTATGGCAAGTTGGTAACCCTGGCGAATTTCACTGACAGTGGATTCTTCCGGAGACTTTCCATGCATTGGCGCCCAGATCCCGCCGCATATCTTCACACCTTAAGCCAGTTAAGGGGGGGAAATTTAATGCTTTGTTGATAGAGGACTGAAGCTTTCTTCCTTATAGGAAGTAGGTGAATTTTCCAAACAAACTTTTAGAGTAAGATGGCCTACCGGTGCACCATCGCCCTCCACATCCTCACACGCAATCTCTGGGAACTTTCGGTGACCTTCATCCCTACCACAGTTCACAAGCTGCCCTAAAAAGCCTGTGCTTTCACTCCAACAAACTTAAGTTATGACGGACTGGACCGCCAGACATGAAAGTAAATTTAACCGGGAAGGAAGACAGGCTTTGACAGCCGAGGGTGGTGGTTGGTCTACCAGGAAAGGCTGGGAATTTTTGCTTATTGTGTAGCTATTTTGTCTTTTGAAATGGGAATTCATGTGTCGATGGTTCCATAGTTTTATTGTCGTATGTCATACTTCTGAAACTACTTGGGTCATTCCAAGTGTGATTAATTTTTTATTGTGAAACTCAGAAATTTGTGAGGCAGCTTTGAAAAAATATAACAATGCTTTGAGAGAATTCTTCCACGATCTAACCCTTCTGTAGATCAACATGCAGTCGAGGAAGAGACTGGCTGATATATAATATTTAACGCACGTTTTGTGAGCACATTCTATGTGAAATGAACAAAAAAAAAAAAAATTAGCATGCCGTAATCATGCATAATTCATCGTATACACAAAAGAGACTAATTTTAATGCTGGACGGCCACCACCGTTGTTTTGTTAAACTAATCATGGGCATATTTATATTACTGTTATCTCAGTACAAAACTATCCTATATACAACTACAATAGGGTAAAGACATAGGTAAACAAAAGCTGATTGCATGCTTGTTCTAAAACTATTCTCCGCTGGATTTGTAATCCTTGCCCCTGCCTTTTCCGATTGGTCTATTAACTACCGCACCACCCAAGTGGCTTCTAAAGACCAATCACCTCCCTGCTTTGCATTCTGTGTAAACATTGTTGTCGTGAGCCATGACATTGATTATAATGTTTTGGAGGATGGGGGGCAATGATGCTGCACCAACTCGCTCACCCCCCCTTTACACCAGCCTGTTCCTCTGGTCACCGCCCCATACGCCTCAGACGAAGTGCAGGCCTAGCTACCTATCACCGACCCCCGGCTTCTTGTAAACTAGCTTTAAACCTCTTTAATGTTCTCATGTGCTTTGTAAGACTGGATTATGCAGTCTGCTAAATGTATTCCAGGCAACGTATCATCATGTAGTGCTGCTTTTTTGGGAATGATTTATGCCCCTTTAACTGAAGAGCGTACATCTCTGTTGGGTGATTAATATATGTATTATAGCGATTATTAACAGATTTAGCATTGGCGATTAGCCGTAGCATTAGCATTACTGTACTGAGTAGTATTTGTTTTGGTTCCTGGGAGTTTGCAGTTATCAGTACTGTACACAGTAGCTCCACCTTTCGAGGGTGAACTCTTGCTCTCCCATCATTCCTGTTTATATATTTGCAAAGGCTAGAATCCCTCTGGAATCTGTTTGCTTTCTCAGGGAATTTAAGTTAATCCCTGGCATTGCAGCGAATGCTCTGGAGGTTTATTTAAGATGGTATCAGAGGACGGTTTTTGCTGTGTAAATCTGAAGGATTAACGGCAACTAAATGAAAACCACTCATGTTTGTTTTTAGTTTTCGCCACACCCTAAAGAACCCTAATCAGTGTTCTCCAGTTTTATTCCTGTTTCTGTTATGATTTGTTCTCCCACTGTTCTGCTATCAGCTTCAGGTAAAATTTTATGTTCCAGAATTTTACAGTGTTCTCAAATTATTTGCAAAACAATAACTGAGAGGGAGGCATGGGCACCGATGAGCCATATCACATATTTGTGATCAACAGATATCAGAGCTGCTTAAAATAGGCAAAATAGTGATATGGCTCATTGGGCCCCATGGCTCATCCGATCAGTCTGCCCTACTTAAAAATGCATTGTGTGTGTGTGTGTTAAAAATGAAGATCAGCTCAAAAACGGAAGAATGCAACTCAAGGAAGAAAGAACTTCATTGCCATTGGCCATCAAAGGCTTTCCAGACAGCTACTCAGATTTAAATTGAAAAGGGCAACATTTAGCATTGAGGTCACCTGAAATAATGCCAGTTAAAAAAATAATTTGCTTACGCTCCAGCAATAAGAATATGAGAATATAGAAATTGCACACAGAAAGGCCACAGGCCAAATTCAAACCTATAGCCTATTGCTTTTAAGGCATTAGTACTACCTGGGAGTGGGCGATATGGGTATAAATGATGTACCACAAGAAATACATGAAATGGGGATACATTTCATGTACAAGTATACATTAGAGCACCAGCGCAAAATATCTTGCCTTGAAAACATGACTAGACATTAAGGAGGGCCCACTGGCCTGGGGCAGCTGAGACATTGGCTCAGGCCAATTGATTGATTGGTCCCTTGCCCAATTATATCAGTTCCCATATTCTTCTGGAATACTTGTACTCCTTTTAAATCATGCTGGATTGTGATGAGGAAAAAGAATAGACTGTGATAGAGTATATGTCTCTTTCATCCAAAATTCTTAATATATTGTCATATGAATTTTTGGCCATATAGCCACTGGGGCTGCAACAAAAGATTGTTTTCATTGGTCTGTCAATTATTTTCTCCATCGGTCGATTAATTCTTTGGTCTGAAATGTCAGAAAATGGTGAAAAATGTCAATCGGTGTTTCCCAAAGCAAAAGATTACGTCTTTAAATGTTTTGTTACGCCCACAACTCAAAGATATATTTTGTTGACTGTCAAAGAGGAGTAAAGATAGCAGAAAATATTCGCATTTAAGAAACTGGAATTAGAGAATTTTGACTTCTATTCCTTACAAAACTTGCTCAAACCGACTAACTGATTATCAAAATCATTGATTAGTCGACAACTGATTGATTAATTGACTAATTGTTATGGTTGTATTCCCCACCGTAACACTTGTCTGGTTTAGGTTCTCCTCCTGGTATTTTTCCGTCTTCAGACTCACTGTCTGTTGCTACAGTGAACTCTGGAGATGAAAGTGTTACTTCAGTCCGTGTTTTACATTAGTTCACTTTTCAGAGGGTTTTGAGTTTAACTCTCCAGCTCACTCAGTCATGCTTGGTATTACAGGTCCCAGACTGAAGTCCTGCTAGGTCTTACATTAATACCTTAATTTGACATCTGTTGGGAGACAGTAAAATACACAGTCTGCATTCATGCTGCTCTGTCTATAAATATGGAGTAACGTATTATTTTTGTGGTTGCTTTTTGAAGACTTTTGGTGTGCGAAATGAAGAACTGTTTTGGGGGTTTTAGCCATTCACAGCTTAATACAGATACTGTTACTGCGGGTCCTGCTGTGCTCTCCTCGCAAATAAAAACATATTTCCTTCAAATGCGGGGATATGAACGTTTGTTTACACTAAAGCAGATGGGATTACGTGATTGGCTGTGAAGTCACGACCAGCCATGAACAGTTGAAATCCATTTTGCATTAGCATGCTTTTCATCATTATTTCTGTGGTCGAGTTCTGAGGGCTTCAGATTCTTTGTGATGGTCTGGGTCCTTTTGGATGACCCAATTCTCGGCCCGGTCTCGGCTCTTTTTTGTATTTCAAAGTGTATTCGTAGGATTATGAAGAGCGAAATCTTTGCCATCAGCTTAGTGCATAAAATCGGTATCAAGCCTCCTTTAAATTCTGTTCATTGAGAGTAAAGTTTTTATTTCTTTTTGCAGCTGATGTCTGCTGTCACATTAGTCAGCTGCTGGAACTCAGTCCCTTAGGTGAGCTTTTGCAGCAAAATAAGACCGGGACGGTTCAGTCCACCAAATTTTCCTTTAACTTTGATTGTGTGGAAATCTGGTTGCCTCAGAAATGGTCAGAATTCAGCACCAGACCACATGTCTGGGCACTGGACACCAGTGTCTATGAAGGACGAATCTCATCGTTGCGCCAGTGTTACTGGCTCTACACAACAAGCAGTAGGACACACAGTCTGTGCGGTAAATGTATGCAGCACATCTTGAAGTCTGAAGTGTTCAGGCCCAGAATGCACAGGAGAGGGCAGCTAACTGCCAGATGAGACGCAGGAGTCCGTCTGCAGGATGGAAATTACTGCCAGTGCCCGAGCAGTGGTTCTCTCTTGTGTAAATCACTTTTTATTACCCTGGCCTCTGAAATTGACTCATCCTCTCAGAAATGGACCTCAGTTTCCACAATGACTTCATCTCCAGATTTTTTCCATAGGGCAGTCTTGAACATGGTGTCTGTCCTCAGGGATTTGTAGTTTTCAGTAAAGGTTAAATGTTCAGTTTGGAGAGGCAAAGCCTGATGTTAAGAAGGTCTGTACAATGAGCTGGGCTGAGCCTTCATGTAGTACTGTCAGGAGAGCCCACACACACACACTCACACACATACATACACGCACGCACACCCACATACACTCACTCACTCATACCCATACATACACATGTGCACACTCTCCCACGCACCCATTCACCCATACACACAAACACACGGACACATGCACAAGCAAATAGGCACACATGCGCGCGCGCGCACACACACACACATCAATAAATGCACTTGCAAACACTCACCCACATACACACACAAATACATTATGCACACAAGGACACACAAATGCACACTAAGACACACAAATGCACACACACGTATACACTCCAACCCAACACACATGCACACACATTCCCCCTCCCACCTATACACACACACACACACACACCTTGGTCGAGCACTTCCAGAGCCCATTTTGGACAGCTGCAATCTGCACACTGCCTGCTACTCCTCTGGACCCACATCAACTCTTCACTGAGTGCAAAAGCAGACCCTCCGCTGAACATGAGCTCAGGAGCCAGTGCGACGGAGGCAGGGGTGGCTGTGGGCGCGAAGAACGTTGGCTCTCTCTTTATTAACCCTTTCAGGTGTGAGAGCTGATGTTCGATGAGAATGTGAATCATCAGTGAACTTTCGAATGCTGATTTTACAATTGATGAGCTTGTTTCCAGAACGCTATATCCATTTTACCCATTTTGATTAAATCAGCTTTTTTAATGTTGACGCCTATTGCATTTTACAGAAAAACACAAACTTTGACCATGAAAAAAATTCGCATTATAGTATGAATTTCCAAAAAATGGATTTTTGCACCATAAGATGCATAGGGCTATCGTTCTATGGCATTATCTCAATTTTTGTAATTTTGGCACTTAGTGCATTTTGGAAACAAACTCTTCAATTGCTACGGGTGATTGACAGCGCTGGAGTTCAAAAGGGCTGGCTTCGAATTTGACGGATGGGGGAAAAATTGCCGCCCCTTGTCATATAAAGCCCCCACAAGTCTCCCTCCTCCATCCCGAGGGGTGTTGAATGGCAGTGTTGTATACATACGCTGTTTCGTATAGCTGAGGAGGTCCTAAACCACTGTGCGGCCGTATTAAAAATGGTGCTTATGGGTCAGTACAAGGGCTGGATCTATCTCCAGCTCTCACTTGACTGACGCCACGCGCCTGGTTCTCGGACCTGTGGTCTGCTGGATGGAAAGATGGTGGTGGTCTGCTGGTCTCCTAGGAAGGCTCAGATGTGCATTTTATCCACAGCTACAGCAGGGCGTAGACGGGGGATTTTTTTTCGCGCATGGGCTCTTGTTTGGGACCTGGGGCTATATTCCGGTGCAACCCTATGAGTTTGGTGAATGTAATTGGCCCCGTTAGATGTGCAGCAGAGCATAAGGGTTATCCATCAGTCCTTGAGCAGACCACCAGTGCCCTGTTACCATGAGCCTAATGAGTGACGCTGCTGCAACAATGTCCAATCAAAACCACCGCCGCCAACAGGACACCTCCTGGTCTATGTTGGGTTATGGCCAGAGTATGTATTTCTAATGTGTCTTAAACAGTCTGATCAAGACCATTTGCTTTAATGGCATACCTGCTGGTTGGATTAGAGCGCACTGTTTGTGTTTCTAATTGGGCTAAAGCAATCCAATCAAGACCATTTGCTCAAGTGGGACAACTCCTGGTCAATGTGGGGTTATCGCCCAAAGTACATGGTCCCGGTGTGTCTAAAGCTCCTATTTCAAACTCAGTTCCTGGACTGCTGCTGTTTTTTTTGGTCTTTTATGTGTCCCTGTGTACTAAGTTCATATTTTAAACTGATTTGCTAAAGAGATTACAGGCCTTGTTTCTATGCAACAAATTGCTGTAACTGCTTAGAAATCAACAGAGGCTGGTGCCTGTCATGCTTTAAACTCGGGACTGAGGCACGTACAGTATGTTGACGGTGATGCTCGATGTAACATGAGGAACATCAGGGGATGTGAGGTAGCCTTTTTTCTGTTCTGACCGAAATCATCCTTTTGTCTGGCTAGTTACATAACCCGTGAATCTGTTGGGTTGTGCACAGTTGACACATTATTGCTGTAGGATAGAGGAGAGTCTCAGTGTCCATAAAACTGAGGCCATTTTTAAATTTTTCGTATTGACCTTGTTTACCGTTCTGTAGCCTTAGACATTATAGGTGGAAGATGGAAATTACACAACAGCTGTTGTACAGTCTCCACCACATATTGAGCATTCTTGGACATGATTTGTGATTTATCAGTGGTCAGTCGTCCCAATGGTTGAACAAGTACTCACACAACTGGCATGGCAGTGTGAAAAAAGAGATTTGCACGCTTTTGTTCCAGCCATGCAGCTACGCACCTGATTCCACTGATCAGCTCCGGGAGTCTCGGCTGAAGACCTTGAAGTAAAATCCGGTGTGTAACTGCTTAGTTGGAATGAACGTCTACGCCCACACCTGCCCTTTCAGGGCAAGATTGAGAACCTCTGACCTATGGAGCTTTGTTCAACCCAGCTAAAGGGGTAAACAGTTGCTAGTTGTTCTTTGGCAGTGGTTTAGATCCATCCTGTGCGCGACCTTTGCGCTACACGCTCCAGTAAAGGCCCGAACGAAACAGGGAGAGAATTGCTCAAAAGGTTCTCGTTAGCTGAGGTGTTGCAGCCAGGAAATGGTTAACCCCACTGCCACGCTAATGAGAAAAGCATGTCCGCTGACATGAGGTTTTAGCATTTAGCATGTGTCCTACGCCTCAGTCTCCTGGGCCAAAGTTTATCTGTGTTTTCTGCAAACATTCAGAAATGTGAAAACAAGTAAAATTAAGTGCTGATGTTTAATTCCACTCTTTGTGATGTACTTTCCACTGGAGGTTTCTCCAGGCAGGAAGTAACTGGAGACTGCGATCATTGTCCTGTAAAACTCATTTAATCAAACTTAGGAGCTCAAGACTGCTATCCCAAGGAAACTATTTGTTGTTAAACATATATTTTACTCTATCATTCACATTATGGGGGGTTTGGTGCTGGGAAATCCTTCAGTGGAATTTTCCTCTGTGCATGGAAATGTCAGAGCAAGTTTAATTTATATGAACTTAATTACAGAGCAGTAATAACTAGACTGCCTTTCCCTGTGAAATGTTTATGAAGCATGTTTGCATTCTCCTATATGCAGCATGATATGTAATAGTGTTTTTTGGAATTTTGACTTGAGAAGACGTGCCCCTCTCCACTGTACGCCAGGCCAGTGTTCTCCGTATCTATGGGTCCAGCGCCAGAGAAACCTGCCGCACTCGATCTATAGTGCTGTGTTTGGAATTTGGGCAGTGGGCTATGAGAGAATAAGTATATGGTTCACTTTAAACGGCGTGTTTCAAAATGAGGGCTTATCTTAGCATTGCCTCATTTTGTGAAGTTATCTCCGAGAACGACTGAATTTATTTCTTAAATATTCTGCAAATAGGTAAAGAAAGCACCATAATTCATTGGACTGTGGCACATTTTTTTTTTGTTTATTTTGGCTTTGTACTCAAGCACCTTAATTTTGATTAAATACAATGAAAATGATGTTGAGGCACAGACTGTCACCGTTAATTTTGATAAACGTGTAGAAATGGTAGCACCTCATGTGCATCGCGCCCCCCCCCATTTTCAGATTCATCAAATATATTGGACAGTTTAGAATAATGCAGAATCAAGCAATCATTTTTAGTATTCGCCTGCATATCCTTTGCATGAAATGCGACTGGTTGAAGTCCATCGCTCATAGACATCACCAGACGCCGGGTATCTTCCCTGGTGATGCTCTGCCCGGCCTGTACTGCAGCCATCTGCAGTTCCTGTGAGTTTTGAGGACTTTTTGGCTTCATCTTTTCTCCCTGTTGATCTTCTGTTTTAGGACCTCCGGGAAAACGAGGGCGGATGGGCAAACGAGGTGATCCAGGTGAGAACCGCCCGTATTTTATTTCTTTCTTCTTGTCATTCAATGCAGAAGAAAACCCTTGTTTTCCCCTGTGCCTACAAAAAGCTTTAAAACTCTCATTAAACTTTAGCTCAGCCTCGATTCACTTAAGCTGGTGCTCTCTGGCCCTGTTCCTCAAGATGTACCATCCCATAGGTTTTCACTCTAACCCAAACAAAGAACACCCCATCAAATAGCTAATGATCTGCACTGAGCTGCTGATTAGCGGAGTCAGGTGCAATGAACTAGAGTTGTAATGAAAACCTATGGAAGGGTAGATCTTATGGTTCGGTGATCACCGACTCAAGCACAGCCAGCGTCCATTCTGTTAATTCTTCTGCTTTGGTGGGTGAAACCATTCTGTCCGTTCAGGAACGTTTTCCCAATGGTCTTAATGCTGGGGTGAGGCTTTTTTTTTAGACAGCAGTATTGTTTTTCTTTGTTGCCTGAAGATGTGCAGTATGTCCTTCTGAATGTTGACTTGACTTTACATTCTTCAGCTGGCTTTATTTTAAGGACAAATCTGCTTGGTACCCCACGCCAATTCCAGGTCAAACTGCCACAATGTGTTTGCAAAGTCTTCGGCCTGTGTTAGAAAAGTCTGTCGTCTGTTTTCGAAGCTCTGTCTCTGTAGTGTTGACTTCCTCCACACAAGCAGTGTTGCCACTTTGATCTGACAAACTGAACAACTCCAGAATTACAGAAATGGCCAAAAGGCAGTTTCTGGGCACCGAACTTTCGGTAACACCACGCTCGTGTTCCCTCCTGTGGCTTCTACCGCGTTCCTCGTCGCACCGTCACCGGCGTTCGTCACATAATATTTTTGTTTGTGCTGGAAGTTCGGGCTAACACTGCAGAAGTTTAAATAAATGAGTCACACACTTGTCTGAATACCCTTGGATAATTTGACCCTGCGCTCTGACAGAGAATCCTCTTTCATCGAGGAAGCCATATGGATCGAGGCAGTCTTGATACTGGGAATGCTCGAGGTGCGATATTCGATATAAATCTAACACCTTCAGTATTGTGAAATAGATATTTTCTATTTTTCGTGCCGCTTTAACCAGTGCAACAGGCGAAAATCTTATCGGTATTTCGCGCCTGAAAGGGTTGCTCTGACAGAAAGGGCAAAACAGAATTATGACTCAGGTGTGAGTCACACTGGCTCTGTCTTCAGTTTACATCCTGTTTCGCTGGGTGACTCAGGTGTGGGTCCATGACCGTCTCTTCCTGTGTCTGGTCCTGTAAATATCAGCTCTCTCTCTCTCTCTCTCTCTCTCTCTCTCTCTCTTTACGTCAGTCCTATCTCTAAACCGCACTCCCTCTCTCAGTCCCACATTACAGAGCGTGTCATATTAATAATATCTGTGCTTTGAAATGATCTATCGCAACTTTGAAAAGGCATTGTGAAAGAAATTGAAGAAGTAGTATTTTTGTGAGAGATATGCCCCTGTGAGTCGGGGTGATTTAAGGGCTTTTGGTCTACTTTTTTTTCGCCAGACGTGTTTTTCACCTGAGTGATGTTATTTTGTGTTTCTGACCCTCTTACTTTTGCAAAACTTTCTGCTGTAAAACCTACATTTGAGGCAGAATTCAAGGGCTCCTCTCTGTCTTTTTTTTTTCAATGAAAACGCAAACAGACAGGTCAGCACTCAGAAAAATGAGATCGCCTGTTTAATGGTGTGTGTGTGTGTGTGTGTGTGTGTGTGTGTATGTTTGTGTTTGTCTAGACATAAAAATTGTAATTGGGTTTCATGCCCCATAAACTGCTGCAGAACCGGTCCTCCCCACACCAGCAGCGAATCCCCTTGACCCCCCACTCCTCTCCCTGGAAGCCTGTAAGAAGCAGCAGCTCATTACAGCTTGTGCTGATGGCAGGAGCTCTAACTCCTGACTGCACTGTCAGATTACATCTCTCGGCCGACCTCGCGGCTTTTCCCGCTGGAAGAATGCGCCGTATTCGAGAAAAGTGCCGGCGATCCAGACGCCCCCGTGTTATTGCTGACTCCTCGCCCTGGTCCCTGTTCCTCTGTAGCTTGGGGAGCGTAAATCCTCCATCTTATGTTTTGTGTGGGGGGCCCCCTGTGGTTCCACCTTCTTTCCTGACCTCTGACCTTTCTCCACTGTGTTCTGCATTCCTTCACCTCGCAAAATCTGCTGAGGCGAACAGCACACTTTTTCAGCGGTGACCCTGTCCTTACCGATGGGTCAGCCTGTCCCAGACACCCCTGCAGAGCAGAGGAACGTAAGAATCGCTCCGTTAGCTACATCAGCATTTGCTGTGGAGGACTTGTGTCCAAGATGTCTCCGTGAACTCCAGCGTCTGTCTGAGAGGGGGCTGTACCAAACCACTGGTGTCCTTCTCTCACTTGCATTGGGAAGACTGGCTCTGTTTTGTGCCCATTGAGGATGTGCAGATGGTGAATGCAGAATAATCGCCTATCTGCCTCCCTCTGACAACGCGATGTCAAGCAAAGACGTGGTTTTTCTTGATATTTTCCCAAAGTTCTCGCCCCGCGTCCCGGGCTCCTGTATCCTTTTCCTGACCCTGATTTCCAGCCAGGACCCCCGAACCGTTGAACTGCAGATACAGTCTCCCACGAACCCCTAATCGAGAGTAACCGCAGCGGCTGGGTGGTCGAAGAAGAGGCTGTTCCAACCCAATCATTTTAAAAGAAAGAAATAGAAAAGAAATTCAAGAAAAAACATGAAACAGAAAACCCCCACTGTACTAAATATAGACTCTTTCTCTCTCGATTTGGGAATTGTGGCCATAATTCTATGAGATCCCACTGCGGATGATTTTGTTTCTGGCGTCGGTGCTTATTCTCCCAGAGCTGTCGTTTCATTTGTTTCGTTCGCTGTCATGTTGCCGTGGTTCCTAATCTTGACGGGGCTTTGCGGGTGCGGATAAGAGCGGTTCGTCCGAAGCAAACCGTGTGAGCGTGCACTGTACACTGTCCAGATAAAGCTATTAGGCAGAGCACTGGGAAATATGTGGTCAATAGAAACTACATACAGCTGGGCGCGTTGTCTTTGACTACACATACTCTACAGCGAGAGGTGTGTTCAGTTCAGAGAAACTGCAGTATTATAGTCGATCTGAATCTCCAGACGATTCACGAGACGAGCCCATCGTTGGTAAAAAAAAATAAATAAATAAAAGAAATGTCAACTGAGCAAGAGTGTTTGGGATCTTTCCTGTATCTGTTTTATTAGTCTTTGCAGCAAAGATCAAAAAGCAACAGTAATTCAATTTGATCTAATCCAATTGTATTTAATCTGATGGTATCTAATCACGGCAGACATCGGAGTCTGCGTGATTGGGAGAGATGCCCATGCAGCCAATGGGAGCCATTGTTTTCAGAGTGCAGGCACAGCATCGTCTTTCATTAGCATCTGTTTTCGATCAGGCCAATGAGTGGCTCTTATTTACCGCGACAGCATTGTTCTTTTCGCATGTATCATTTCTGCTGACTTTGTTCTCTTTTCTTGACCTGGTTGGTTTGTGGGAGGGGACTTAGTGGCCCTGTCAAATTCCACGCCTGCTGTTTAGAAAGCACTATTCAGTTTGTCTCAGAATAATTGTCTTTTCTGGTCTCTGTGATTAGAGGCAGAACTTCCACATCTTCCTCGATCAGGGTTTTGGCACTCAAATCGTGCCGAGAAAATGGTGCAGAGATGAAAGGTGTCTTCATTTCCGCTCTTTTTACTGGGACTATCCACCTTAAAGGAGCTGTGTCACGATTACTGCGCGTGCTCATAACTTTGAAAACTGTTCGCCCCAACAAGAAATCAAACGAAGTGAATCCGCTCGACTGCAAGTCAATATCTGATTCCATTGTCACTAATCATCATCATTTTGCGTTGTGTTTATATACTTCAGTTACTCAGAGATTATACATTTTATACAAAGGAGTTTTCGATGAAAATTCAAGGATTCAAAGCACTATTTTAGCGCTTTAGCCAAACAAGTCTCTCCACAGAAACGACCGGCTGTTTTGTGAGGGCATTCGGCTTGTTTTCTCTCAGCTTTTGTCGAACAAGTGCTAGTACTCTGGTAAGAGTTTGAGGTATTATTCTGTGCAGATTAGAAGCAAATAATCTGGACTTCATGCCGCCCAAAGATGTATCTTATGCTTCTGAAGTCAAAATGTGGTTGAAATCCGACTTACAAGGCCTGTAAAAACACTGTGGCCAAAACAAACCACAGGCCCATACCGCTAAAGAGGTGCCTTAATCTGCTGAAGCTCTCATTTCTGCAGTTTTCTGACAGAAATCTCGAGTAAAGTCTCTAGTAAAACTATGAACAATAAGGGCCTGCGGTTTTCACGTATGCTCATGGCCTTGTTTACTTATTTGCATCTGTGAGACCCGAGCATGCTCAGTAATCGTGACACAGCTCTTTTAATTAAGTGCTCTTCTGAGGTGTTCTTGCTTTTTTCACTTTCGTGTAATTGTATGGTTTAACCATTGTAGGAGTAGTTTTTTTTTTTTTTTTAATTAAACTTTAAAAAGTGTCCTAGAACTTGCTTTCAGTCGGCAGTGGTAATAAGATCACCTTTAGACTTATCAGGCAAAACAATATTAAGTCTTGATTCACAATTCTTGTCAGATTTAAGAATACTCAGTTTGGAACATTTTAATCACATATTTGTGATAAAACATTTTTTTCTTGAAGGGGTTTAGAAAAGAGACGATGGAGGGACATAAAGCCTGTGAGCACGGGCTGCGACATCAGCATCGAGCTCTGTCTGAAAACGTAGTCAGTTGGTCAAAGTTCCATTTAGAGTGCAATATGCAGTATGACTTGTTAAGTCTGTGTGACTGCAGATTGAGTGATGTGTCATTGAATGATTGTTTTTGTATTTCAGGACCTCCAGTAAGTACTTCCGTCATCTCAAAGAGTCTGGATCTCGATCTTTAACTGCAGTACCCCTCTCGACCTGTAAGTTTCCCTCTGGTCCGGATGATCCGGTTAAGCTTCCTCCAAAATACCACTGAGGAATATTACGTTTGGTCCGTTGACTGGTAGGAGGCCGAGATTGAAATGACTGAGGAAACGTAACAGTCTCAGATAGGAAGTTATGACAATTCCTCATCAGTCTGTTCTGTATGAATGGCTCAGTTTTATGTTGACCGTATCCTGTTTCTATTGTCCTATTTTCAGACTCTGCCAGGAACTGTCAATAAATATTCAACCAATATTCTGAAATGTGTTTTTTCCTGCAAGCATTATTGTCCTCTATCGCCACCCATGACTCACAAGCCATTTTTCAGAAAAAACTTGCATGCTTTTGCCTGCCAAGTTAGCTTTTATACAGGTCAATTTGTAGATATTGAAGAGCTTTCGCATTTGAAATAGATAATGGACTTACATGTTTTCAGTGTAAAGAAGCAGCTGCTCAGTCACTTTAGTATTCAGAATAAGTAAATTGTGTGAAAACCATAAGATGGCATTGAAACACAAGGGAGAGAGACTGTTCACTGTCAGGGGTCATGTTAAATGGTGTAAACGTCTCTGTTTGGTTGTCTTGATCAGGGCACTCCTGGACGTGATGGCTACCCGGTACGGTGAACTTCACTGCTACTCTTCTGTTTGATACCGCATTCACGCGGACCACAGTAGCTGGCACTCAGCAAAATGACATTTTATGATGGTAACTAAGGTTAACCCTTTGAGCGCCATAGGCAACTATAGTTGATATCAAGATATCAAGACCAGGTGCTGTTGAAAACCTATCATGTGGCAACTTGTTTAAAAGAGCTCCCGCAGGGGAGCTCTTTTAAACAAGTTGACACATGATAGGTTTTCAACAGCTCAGGATAACTACACTCTAAATTCCTTGAAAATTTATTCGGCGCTCAAGGGGTTAAAAAAAAACCCATGGGCGGCACCGCCTTAAAGGAACAGTACCTTGCTATGATGATGATACTCTGTGATTGTCCTGAAGTGCAGCCTTCTTTCAACATGGGCG
Organism: Gymnothorax javanicus; assembly: GCA_029692085.1. Taxonomy (NCBI): domain Eukaryota; kingdom Metazoa; phylum Chordata; class Actinopteri; order Anguilliformes; family Muraenidae; genus Gymnothorax; species Gymnothorax javanicus. The sequence continues at coordinate 730,137 of CM056199.1, read as the reverse complement.
CAGAAAGAATGAGCAAACCAGCGTTATCTACACTAAAGCTCTTCTTCCACATTGGGGCAAAATATTTTCTAGTCGTTCATGTTGTGTGGTTGCATTTTGTCACGCCCGGTTTTTAATTCAGTCAAATCTGACCCTAAAAAGTTGAGTCACTTTGACCTCAGTGGCAAGTCCCCCCTGCCATTGCCATCCAAAATAATTTTTGTCATCTGACCCAGGTTTTAAGGATGGGCTCTAATCCATAGGAATGGCCTGCCGTTTGCCGTCTACTGTGGTCCATGTGAATTATTGCTCTGTTGTCCTTATATATGCCACCTGTCTCGAATTTCTATCCGATTATACTGTTATTGTGCCTTTTTCACAGTTCTGATTTCCTACTTTGTAATACTTTCATATTTTGATCATAAAATTTTCACTTGCGACATTTCTGTTTAAAAATTCTAAGTTCTTGTTTCTGTGTATGCACTGATGTGGGGTGCGTTTCCCAAAAGCTTAGTTGCTAACTTACATAGTTGTAACCACTGACTGGTAATGGACGAACTATCTATGTTGCTAACATAGTTAGCAACTGCACTTTTGGGAAATGTACCCGCGTTCATGTCCTGAATACGTGTTTTAAAAAAGGGAATGTGATCTTACACCATTACATGCTTTTGGCCAAGTCTGATGATAATTGACTGCAAAGAGGAAAACTACCTTGCACATGCATGCAAGCAGGCGCCTACATGTGCAGTGTGCACATATGAAGTCTACACCGACACGTTAACACACATGCACACGCTGTCTGCATATGGATGTGTTTGTGTACATAAAACAGATCTGCAGTAATGAAACAAAGTATGCATTCCTCCTTCAACACTGAATGTGCTGTCTGATTTATGGTGCTGTATCACTGCTCTTCTCTTCAGGGGCACTCTACGGTGACTCTTGACTGTGAAGAAATGCACTTCGGTGAAACTAACCTGCACTCGTAGATCATTAATTGCAGCTTGCTGTATCCTCATCAATCCTTGCATTTTTTTTGTGCGTGTGTTGGTAATCTGTGGCTGGCATATAGCTGCGTAAAGCGGTATAGTTTTGTGTTCTTTTTTAATCCTTAGTCTGTCTCTCTGTTCCTTGTTAAGGGCCTGCTGTTTGCATTGCCTCTCTTTGGACTGTTTCCCAGCCTGTCTTTCCAAATTTTTCTGCCAAGCCTCGTTAAAAGTGTTGGCTCACATTGCTCTGAAATGGATTGGTCAGTTTTTACTGCGAAGAGGTTCTTTGTGAAGTGGCTTCAGTTAGCAGTGACTTGAGACCGCAAGGGTTTATGAATTCTGCACGTTTATTGGTTTTGGCGCTGCGCACTGTAGCTTGTTGGGTATGTCGCCCTCTGCTGGTGCTCCGCGTTTGTGCAGTGGTGAACGTTAGATTTACGCACTGTCTCTGGCACTTGAAACGGGAACCATGCAAAACTGGAACATTTTGTAATATTACCAATGTCATCAAAAGGCCATTTATCCTATAATGGCAAAGGAATATTATTGTGTCATCAACTGCAGAGGGCTGCGGACTGCCTTCTCGAACACTCTTTATTGCGATCGAATACCTTGGATTCTGATCCAAATGTATTCAACATGAAGAGAACAAATGACAAATGTACTGGGCAAACATCTGTGGATTGGAAGCTGCTGTGGTATCAGGATTAACACAGATTCCATGGGTGCATCTCAATTCTCTTACATTGCGTCCAAGTTTCCTTCACCTGTGTCTTTTCCTTGCGTCTTGGTCCCGCCCACTGGGGATTCCGGGAGGGATGCTGGGAAACCATAAGAGGAGAGGAAAAGAGGAAATGTGTTTTCAGAGAAATGAGACGTCCTTTATTCTGAAGCGCCTCGTGAATCGACGTCCGTGTCTGATGACGGAAACTGCTACCAGCATCTGTGGGTACCGATTGATGTCAGGGGTTTCGGCCGAAAATGCTTCGGGAAGGCGGCTCTCGAGTATTTTCGCACACGGCTCCTCAGAGCTCCCTCCTCGCTCCTCGCTCCTAGCAGCAGAAATAAGAGCTTTGAGATGTTGAGCAATCTGGAGGGTCCGGAACTATTGAGCAGTGAGGAAATTTCTAATAAGAGAACGGAGATGCTCTCCGTGACCGCACACTTACAGAGGAGTGTGACGGACAGGTCCATCACATCTCATCACAGAAAGGGAAACTGCATGATGGGAATGAAAGATTCAGCCCACGCCAGGCCTCTCTGGATAAGATTACCCCACACGTGTGCACAGTCTGATCACACCCTGATCTTTTGCGCGCTCTATGCGCCGCCAGACTCACTACAGGACAGAGTGGAGAGCAAATATACTCCATCTGTGACTTCCATCCTTACTCCTGCACTGGAGTCCTGCTGTCCGCTCTTCCGCGTGATTTTACCAGTCCATCTGTAGACGTTACTAAGCCCTTAAATTTCCCTTTGAGTGGGTTTGAAAAAAAAATTTTTCCGTGTTGTAGGACAATGTCACATACATATTCTGTATCTGCTGTTCGCAGAACTTCACTGAAGCTACATCACACTTACATTGAGAGAATTATTCAAACTCATGATGCCATGTTGTAATGACCATAACATTTCAGCAAATGGAAGACATCTGGTTCTTGTCCATCATTTTATACACCATTCCCTCTAATTCAGCAGGACATATTTGGGATCGTTGGAAACCTTGGGATCTCCACTAGAATTTAAAACAGGCCTAAAATTCCACAGGTCTGAATAAAAGGTTTAGTAAGAGCACAATTGGTGTTTCTGATTGGCCAGATTGTCTTTACACCTGACTCCCAGGTAAAAGGAGGGTGGAAAACCGCAGTTCTCAGCCCTCGAGGACCGTGACTTTAAGATCTCTGCTTTAGATTATTACTAGAAAACACTTAAATATAATAGTAGCCCCCGGTCGAAGTTGGACGGTTACTATGGATTCATGCCTGTCGTCTCCGCTGCCGCCAGCGCGTCCGCGTCTGTAGACACTTCCTTGTGGACGCTGTACAGGCTGTAATTTCTGACCGATTATTTTCATATTTGAGTAGGAAATGTGTTATACTTCACTTATGACACCTATCGATTTTGGTTGCCATTGCGACAGTATTGGCCGACTAATGCGCAAATTTGTGCTAAAACATAGAGATTTCCTTGTGGACGCAGTCAAAGGAAGCGGGCTTTCGGGGGCTACATTCATGCGGTCGCGGGTGCCCGGACTGTCTAGTTATAATAAAGTTCATAAACTTGTTCTTTCCATCCATTATCATTCATTCTTCTTCCAGAAGGTCATGGGGGAGCTGGAGCTCATCCCAGCTGGGTGAAAGGCAGGGCCACGGGCCAGACAGCTCACCGATCCATGGCAGAACACACACACACACACACACCATTCCAGCACCACTCATGCCAATGGGCAATTCAGAGGCTTCATGTTTTCATGACAAGTCTTTGGACCGGAAACCAGAGTACCTGGAGGAACCCCACACAAACACGGGGAGAACAAGCAAACTCCAGGAAGAAAGGCCCCAGGCCAGATTCGAAATCAGTACGCCACCACGCTGCCCATATACGTTTTTGACTTAATTATTACCCTCGCAATAATGAGCGATTTTGTCATTCAATTTCACAGCAGTTAGACACTACGCAAAAAGAGAACAAGCTTCATTGTGCGCAAACTCTGCACGTTCATATTCAACAGAAGCGGGAAAGGCACCATTAAATTAAATTGTCTGGCTTCACTGGAAGGACCAACCCAACCGTTTGTTCATTGCTCTGGTCTCGTGGGCCTTCTTTCGTGTGTTCTGGAGAGTTTGGGGACGGGAGAGGATCACAGAGTTGGGGGGGGTTGTTCCGAGTTCATGGTGGCTTTTCTTGAATCACCACAGATGAACTAACTCATGCGATGCAGGCTTTATAGAATGAGGTCTACTGGAGTCGTTCTGTCAAATGTTTCAGCACCCCCGCTCGGTGGACAGCTACCCTCCCGCCTGGCCTCATAGTCATGTGACATGAGAGAGGATAAATGAAGGGGTCTGTGTTCCTTCTCCCATACGCCTCTGTATAAAATTACATTTGAGCGAGAGTGTCTCCGTGCCTGGCCATGTGTTCTGTGTTACAGAGCTGTGGTGTAGATGGCATAGTTTACATTGAATTGTCAGCCATGAGTGTTTCCTCTCTCTCTCTCTCTTCCTCTTTAAACCTGCTGAACTTTCTACCACAACCATAATTCATGCTGTAACATCTCAGAAATAAAGGTGAAACAGAATGAGGCACAATACATGCCATTTTCTAAAACATTTTTTATCTCTAAGCAGAAGGCACATGACATCCTAAAAACCAGCGCCTCATAATAAATAACGGTTAACCGCGGTGCCGCGGGTTTATAGTCCTAACTCGGTCCTGGATGTGAGTTTATATTTCAGTTCATATGAACTGCAGATCAGGGAATGTATGGTCTGTGGCAGAAGGGTATTTTATGTAGTGATACGTAGTAGATCTTGTGTTCTCAGTGATATTGAGCGCTTGTGCGATGACGGAAGAGGGTTAGCTTATTTTCTTAGCAGGGCATACTTCATATCTTGTCTACTCACAGAGATATGAATGATGTTGCTCAAAGGTGATAGTTGATCCCCATCCTAGAGTCAGCGTCATTTTCGTCTTGAACTCCTCCAAACATCGCTAACACGAGCACTTCATTTTCTTCCCATGACTATACTGCAGTGTAACAGTCTGAATCAATCTTTAATTCCACAGCTACACTACTGTGATGATAACCAGCTGGTTTCTCACGGTGTCTGTCCCACAGGGCATATTAACCCTTCAAGTGGTAACAACGCCATCCCCGGAGACCTAACAGTCTGTAGGCTCTTATTCAACACTAATTTAGCATGCAAAATTGTTCGAATTATCCGTTGAGCGCAGGTCCTCTTGAAGGAGGTGATTTTTGCTGGGGTTGGCATGAAAACCTATAGGTTGTCAGGTCGCCAGAAACAGGGTGGGCTTGGCGTAACGTTATACGATTATTAACTTCAGTTATTGGTGAATCCAATGATTTATCCACCTTGGACAAGTGATATCCACCGAGGTGCAATTGAGTAACTGTTTTATTACATGATCTGACTTGAAAATATAAAATAAGAGAAGGGCACCAACTCTAACGTAAAGCTCCTCACAGGGACGAAGCGACAAGGAATACAGACGCTGTCAGGAGGTCCTGTGAGGAAACCTAATCTATTTTTAGCTCAAGGTCGTCAAATTGTTGTATTCACCTCTCGCGCACTTTCACGCGGTGAATATCAATATTTACAGTGACCGGCGGTGCTCACCTCAACCAATCAGGAGAGAGCGAATCCTTACATCATATAATAACACAATATGTAATTAGAATTTCCATAACTGAACATTTTAACAATGTCACAATCACTACTGGAAGTGTCAAGCGATGGCGTTATAGAACATTGAAAGAGAAACTACATGGAAATAAAACTTGCATTCGCAGGGTTAAGGTTTTGTGATTCAAATTGAGATTTACATAATGTTCATTGCTCATAATGCTGACATTGTGTACATGATAATGTTAATTTCACCTCCGCTCGATGACTGAATGCATCTTCTGTCTGTATTTCAGGGTCCTCTCGGTATGGATGGGAAACCTGTGAGTGTTTCAGCAGCTGACAGCTGTGTGTTCAGAGATAACATTTACAGATGGTGTCGTGGTGCTTCTCCGTTACTCGCTTGCGTTTGTATGGCATCATATCAACGTCTCAGAGTTCGAGCTCGTATTCCAACGTGCAGGCATATTTATACAGACATATACACCTGGGCAAAAGTTGAGCACTACAAAAGTAAAAAAATTGATATTTTCAGAAAACTGGCCAGTCCTGAGCTCCGTACATTTTCATGAAGGTTTTAGCATGCATTTCACTTTCAAAAGGCTTTCTTACGCACTGTGCTTAATTGTACCTTCTGAATGTTAGCAGTTGGGTGGCACTTCGGACAACTTACGTTCCCTCTTAGATATTGATTTTGTTTCCTCCAATTAAAGTTCTGACCCCTTGCCATCTTTAAACGACAGTAGGCCCATAATTTAAACAGCATTAAATGTGTTTAAAAAAATACCCTTTCTTTAAAAGCTGTTTAAGGGTGAAGTATGCCAGGAAAGGTATGTCCAAGCCATATTTCCAAGAACTGGGCAATGTTTGCTCATGTTATTAATTCAGTCCTTTGGTGAAGTGCAACCTGTTTTAAGAATTGGGTGGTGCTTAACTTTTGCGTTGGTGTATCGATAGGATCATGCTTTAAAGAGCTTTGGACACACTTACACAAGCATGATCTATCACACATAACCACCCATTCACACACACACTTGCACATATGCCCATGTTCATTCACATGCATGCACACACACTATTACCCAAGCACACTCATGCTCACCTACTGAGACACAAGCGAGCACACACACACACACACACACAAACTCACACACATGCGCACAATCGCTCACTATCTCATGATCACTCACGTTACGTACAGGCAAATGCAAGTTCTTACACATACACATGCATAGTCGCTCATACAGACTGATAGCAACCCATACACTTCTCATGACACGCACGCCTTGTGGGAGTGATAGGTTAAATATGGCTCCACCTCAGAAATGCATAAAAATGTCACCACAACCACACAGCGTAGAACAGATTATGCTGCTTATACAGCCTCTCTTACCATAAATATTACATTTCATATGTGCACCAGGAAAAATACTTACCAAGTAGTAGAAACTATCACTTTTTGCAATGCTTGCATCTGCCAAGAATTACAATGTTAGTTTATCAGAAGCAGAAAGAGATCTGTGAGCATAATGTTACATCTCTTGTAGTGGAAGCAAAAAACTGATGTTTTTCAAACCAAATCAAAATAAAAAGAGAAAGATATTTGGAAGCTGTTTAAAAACAAACTTTTATTCATAACATATGTTTGCATAAATCGCTCATGGCTAAAAGCACATAATCAAAAACAATGTTAACCCTTCAGTTTGGACACTTGTTAAGCTTTTGGGTAATGACGACTGGCATCATTGTGTGGTGTATTCATAATCAGTGGCTAAACCAGTGTAAACTTTGGTTTTTTGTAGTATATAACTTGATTTCCTGGTCTGTATTGGCTCAAAGTCTTTTGCATGTGTAGCTTATTGGAATGCAATGAGACAAACAATGACAATAACGTTTAAACGTTTTCTCTTAGCTCTTTATGCAATGTGTTTTCTCTTGCAAACAGGGGTCTCCTGGGCTGAAGGGAAGTCAGGTAGGTGTGCACACCTGTACGACTGTGGTTGAATCAGCACTGTTTGTATCAGATGTGGACATTTTATTGGGACACTGCCCTGCAATAACTCTGAGATACAACCGACTGCATCGTGCGCAATTTGGTTTAGAGTGAATCATTTTTCATTGGGGTGGGGGGGCGAATGCAAAGTTTCGTTTCTGACTGATGACCGCATCCGCTAATCTCACTAATTAACACACGCAAACCAGATAGGAGGGAATAAAACAGAGAAATCAGCAGGTGAGGTGATTAGTGGGAATAAAGATCTGCACAAACTCACTCTCAGGCATCACTGGATCAAGTGCTCTAGGACTTTTTTTTTTTTTAGCCAACCATTATCAGAGATGTAGCTCTCTCCTGATAATTCTGGCCTGGTCATAGTCCGTAGGAGGCTGGAGGACCCAAGAACACTGCGGGATACTGGAAATCGATCTTAGGTTGAAGAGAGGACGTGACTGATGGAGCTCTACTGTAATTACTGCTCCTGTATATGAGGCACTGACACCAGAAAGTTTTCTGAATGAGTTCCCAGCATTCAGTGCGGGAGACTTGGTGTGAGATACACCTGACAGTTATGATCTGCGGCCAGGATCACACGCAGCCCAAAACATCTTTTCTTTCTCCCAGACCGCCCTCCGCCTCCCAACGTTCAATCCTAAAAACTGTTACTGACAGAAGGCTAGACAGACAGACTGTTAGACATACAGGTGGACAGGTGAACAGTCAGGCAGATGGAGAAATATATAGACAGTGATATTTGGAAAAAATGAATTAGGGAAAAGATAAGATGGGGAGAACAATGGCTGTAGTGAAAAATTAATAACAGAAAATCAATAAATTAGAATAAAGAAAAATACTGTAGAAAATAGCTGAGATGGTGACCATTATAAAAGTGAGAAGAGCTACAATAATTAGGGTTATAGAGAAAATACATACAATAAAAATAACAATGGTGATATTAATTCAAGGATAAAAAAATGAAAAATGAAAAAAAAAAACTTTAACCATCATGAAACTTTAAATGGTCAGAGCTGTGCTATGCTTGCTGGTGTTAAGAAATCACTGTCTTTTTCAGCAAGGGAAATTCCATCGTACATGTAGATTCCCACAAAATTCCCATCATTTGTACTTAGGTGGGACTTATTCGAGGATCCTCCCATACGAGGATTCCCTGAGCGTAAGATAATTCAGAATGTAAAATAGAGCCCTCTTCTGTTGCCTCCTCTCCTAAACCTGTGATTAACATTTGCTGTCCGAAGGGAGGGATGAGGGAGGCGTTTGGAGTTTGTCGCGTGTCATGGGAACCACAGAGTTTACCTTTCCCTGAGTGTGATTGGCCCAACCACCACAGGATAGACCTGTCAGTCCCACATCACCAGTATTCTCTGTGTAACTCAGGACACCCTGGGAAAGTCTACAGAAGGTGGTAAATTAATGGGTTATGGCCTAGAATAGGTGGGGAGTTTATTATTTTAAGCTGAGTCTCCTTTGAAAGCCATTATGTCTAGCCCAGTTTTTTTTATGGCCAGGTCAGGCAGTCAGTTTTTATTGAGTTTAATCACTCACATCCTTGTAGGAGCTGTGTGAAAATTATGGATGCGATAATTTTTTCCATTGACTCTGCTTGTTACATTTGAAAAGAAGGTAGAACCTTTTTTCTAAAAACATCAAATAAAACATTTAAAACATTCAGTGAGAAGAAATAGTTGATATGAAAAATTTAGAGCCATATTAAAAATACAACATTTTATTTTTTTGCTTATTTCTGCGGATTATTTTTATGCAGCGCTTCAGTAAATGTCTTAGACGTGCAAGTTTGCTAAGATGAGGCCCCTTGTGTTGCATTTTTATTTCCTCAAGTAAACCACCCGTTTCATACCGACTGTCTAATGAAAACCAAATGGGGAAAGGCTATTGGCTGTAGCTGCTTAAATGTGTGAAAGCTTTATATCTGTTTGCCAAAGTCAGTGACGACAGCTATTGGCAGTTTAACCAGTTAAGAATCACTGAAATTTTTTGCATTTTCCTACCAGTTGTACATACTCATTTTTAACTGTTTGTAATTTAAAGAACCTGAACAACTGACGTGTCTCCATGGAGTCATTGTAAAGCAAAGTCACTCAAGTTCATGTGGTGTGTTTACCTTATTTCTAGCCTCAATTCAGTAGTGTGCGAAGGATTAAATGCAAATAAAGCATATTTATGATAAGATGACTTTCACCAATCAAGCACAGATGAGTATGTGTAAAGATATGCTGTGGCAACTGGCTGCTTGTTGTAAAATTCTGCTTGCTTCGCCATTTTGGGTTACAGGAAGATGTTGATTGGTTAATTTTTCTGCAGGGCATCTACTGATTTCAGTGCAAGTGAATACTGATTGCATCATTTGGCAATTTCTGAAAATCCAATGAAATGCAGTTATTTGGTTGGTCAAACAAACAAGGCAGAAAATAAGCTGTGGTGTTTTTTCAACATTCGGCATTTTCTGCGATTTGCTCATGGGGAATGTTGGCTTGATTTGAGCCATCGACTGCATGCTTTAAAACAAGGCCCACTTGCTGAACAGATGGCTGTTTTTGTACCTGAAAAATGCTTTCAAAACTGAGTGCCTTTTCATGAAAGGACTCCCTTATGAAAATATCCTCTAGTTATTTCTTAGTAATACTACAGTATTTTTGTCATAACTATAGCATTACTATACTTTGCACAGTATAACTAGATTAGTGCTTTAGCCATCATATTAAAACTATAGAATTACCACAGTCAACAGTGCCATGATATTACTATAGTCCACACAGCTGTATATCTGTGGTTTCAATAACTATAGTATCACTATAGTAATACTACATTATGGTGCCAAAAATACCATCCATTGACTATAGGGTAATAGCTGGGAACTATAGTAATTTTTCATAAGGGCTGTGTTCTTCTTGTGGCGATAATCCCTGAAGTCTCGACAGCTGAAGGACGGCAACTCTCAGAATGCGAGACGTATTAACGAATGGTATTCTGAGGGGCCAACAGCAAATTTCCTGTTTATTTTAAGAACATGACCTAGTTTGGCACTGCAGTTGCTCAATCGGATGTTGTCTGCTGCCTGGAGAAAAAAAAAAAAAAAACAAAGCAGTGAAAAAAGATGTGAAAAATGTGCTGTGCTGAAAGACGAAATGAAGTTGCTCTTCCCAAAACGAGGTACGTAGAGCAAGGCTACCGAATTGGCAACATGGCGAACTCGTGCTGCTATAAGAGGAAATATGTCTTAAACGTGACTTTTTTTTGTCAGTTCCAACAAGAAAGAGAACATGTGGGACAAAACCTCACAGAAGTTATGTTCATCCTTCGGAGTGGTGAACAGAAGCGCACTCAAACGCAGGGAGAAATGGAGAAAATGTGGCTTCTTCTCAAGTTTCGTCTGTTTCGTATCAGATGAATCAACGCCACTGCAGTTTTTAATCATGAGTCTTGTCCCTTTACAAGAGTTATAGGCCCACTTGCCTGGGCCTTCTGGAAATTATTGGACAGTGAGGAGGGCTGTGAAGACCAAATGTCCCTTCCTGAATAGCCCCCTCTGGATGTTAATGGCAGACTTTAGACGATATTGTCCCTTCATGAGTCGGGACCCCAGGCCAACATCAGCGTAACTAAGCTAAAATTCTTCTTTTGGTTGTCATAAAGCAAGACTCAGGGGTAAATCCCTCCATAAATTGTTCATAATGACTGAAACTGTCAGAGTCAAAGCTTTCAAACAAGGTATAACCCGGTTTCATTCAGACCTGTTGTCAACATAAAAATAAAAAAACATGTTTATTTTTAATTTCCTCCAGAGCCAACAGGGTCCACACCAAAGAGGTTTAGCCTAGCTCGGCCCCCAGCACATCGCTTACCAGCGGAGCTCTGGGGGCTCAGCCCAGTGGCCTCTTTTTCTCAACCTTTCCTCATTTTCTTACTTCTTTTTTTTGTTGTTGGCTCCAGTCAAGTGCAGGAAAGGATGTGAAAATGGTGGAGGGGGATCCCAGAAACATGAATTAACAGATGGAATATCATTCCCCATTAAAACATCAGTCCGGAGCGACGTGATTAAGGTCGTCACAGCTGTGTTAGTCACCTGACAGATGAGGCCAGGAATCTTCACAGCTCGGTAGTTTTTATCTCACGTATTCCAGAAGAAAGTGTTTCCGCAAAGGATGGCCTTCATCTTTCTGTGCTCAAAATATCCTTAGCCATCCCAGTTACAGGACTTTTCTTCCCTAGATTTTTTCATCCCCTAATGATAACAAAACGGGCCACCATTGTTGACAGACAAATGGACGGACAGATGACGGACGGATTATCATGATATAAGGGTTAGGGTTATAATGCAGGAAAAGGGCAAAGCATTATTAGGGATGAACAATCAAGGGACGAAGAGTCCAGGCACAAAAAGTCCACGGGGTGAAGATTCCCGGACGAAAATTCCTAGGGGACGAAAAGTCCGTGGACAAAAAATTTTGGGACGAAATATCTGAGGACGAAAAGTCCATGAGGACGAAGAGTCCGCGGACGAAAAATCTTAGGGGACGAAAAGTCCGGGGACAAAAACTTTTGGGACAAAATATCCAAGGACGAAAAGTCCATGAGGACGAAGAGTCCGGGGATGAAAATTCCTAGGGGACGAAAAATTTGGGGACGAGAAGTCTGGGGACGTAGAGTCCTAGAGCTGGTAGTCCCCTTAGTCCTTTTATTTAATTCCTTTAATGGACTGAAATCGTCTTTTTGCTGGCAGACCTTGATGGATATCTGGGCCAGACACTGAGATGGACAGAATATTATTGACAAATTTTCAACTGGAATGAGGCTGAAGTGTGAGCTCAGATCTGTGTTGCGCTGGAGAAACTGCAGTAATGCTCTGTAGACGTCCGTTAGCATCACAGCCAGTACAAAGGGCTCCCTGTGCTGTTTGTCATCAGGGTATCAGTTAAAATCAGGAGAGCACTGAACCAGTGGGGGAAATCAAGCTCAATCAGAGTTTGAAGCTTCCTGTCACCAAGGGAGAAATCAAACCAGAGCGCTTCTGTTTGTCGCGTATGCACATTCTGAGCATGTGCGGACTGTACAGTGGGTCCTGTCATGATGTTGTTGTTTATAGCTAACGACAGCTTCTCTCACTAAAGGAAAAACACATGCGCGCTTTTGTTGAATGTGAACGTGCCGCGTTTTGTACACAATTAAGCTCGTTCTCTTCAGGCTTAGTATCTAACAGATGTCAAACCTGGCATTTAAAAAGGTCTACAGAATCCTAAGGGCAGAGCAGTTGCCAAGCGACGGCCCTGATAAACATTAGCGTTAAGCATTTAATCCACAACCATGGCATTTATGGTCGGTTTTGTACTGCTGCCTTTCTGTTACAGTATTTCAGATGGGGGATTTTTTTTTTTGCCTTTTATTTGAAAATCCTGATCTGGTACTCATTTGCAAAAGTGTTGATGGAGCCTATTTTTCTCTTCTCTTTATTTTTTAGGGAATTGCGGGCCCGAAAGGTGATAAGGTAACTGGCTGTAGAATTTTACATGTCTTAACTGTGGAAAGCATGTGAACAAATCATAATTACACTGTATTATTTTGCTCAAATTTGGCAGAAGCTTTGATCTACAGTAAATTGAAGTAGTCTGTGCATAAATTCATTGAACTAGCTACACAGCCTAGGGCAGATACAGTAGAATAGATATGTCAGTGATATCATTGTCAAGAACATCAAAGCATAGACTAGATGGTAAATATAAGCCAAGTCAACAAGAAAACTATTTTCCTCCGATGCAAGTTCAACGTTGGCCTACATTCTTTGCGTGAGCTGGCTCAGCAAACGAGCAATCAGAGATACCATTAGTGACCATGGCAGGTTAGAAGAGAGGCGCATTCGTGACATTGAAAACCTTGGCTTGAGGCTTAGCATGCCTCAGCAACTCACTAATTTTACTTTGTACTATACCCCTCGGGACTACCATTGCACTCTAGAATACTCTTGAATTACGAAATTGCACCATGGGTGCTAGGATTACGCTACAAAAAAGTTGGAGAATTATGTAACGGACAGTTGATGGGGGGGAAAGAGTTTCTGAAAATAGTGATGCGAGTATAGCTCAGGTGCTGTCTGCCGAGATGAGTTTTCAGACCGTAGCAGAAGATTGACGGAGTCTAAGAAGTTTTCTCACTCTTGTTTACGTCTGGTGCACCAGCAGCCCCTCTGTTCTGCTTCCCTTCAAAACAAACACTGGCGAACAAAGCCTCGCTGCATTAAAAACCACAAAGGATGGAAAACCTCTAATTACTTGTTTCCTAATTTCCCCTGAAGTGTTCAGTCCTGTGCACAACCAACCAATGGAAGCAATTACACTTAATTTAATTAGACCTGGTCTAGACCATCTGCAACTCTGGCTTCACAATAAACAGCATCCGTAAGCATACACATTGTATTAGTACTGACATCGTTTGTTAATGCACATCCATGTTTAGATCACTGGTTTGCATGCATTGTTGAGAATAGATGGATTGTGTGGTTTTCCGTGAGCATCATACACAAGTCTGAATTGGACCATTTCCCAAATGTTAGCGATGCAATGTTGTGGACTTTTTGACCAAAACATGATGCCTGAAATTTTTCTGTGTTGTTTTGCTGTTTGTTCATTAGTAAATCTGTAATGTCTTGCAGGGAGAACAAGGAGACACAGGGCCTAGGGTAAGTCCCCATGCTGGGAGAATATGCCCAATGCTGTTCAATGCATAGTCCTGATCATATCGATATTCCACTGTAGTGTGACCCCAGTTAGTATTATCTGGGGCTAATAACTGGTTTTGATCAAGGACCTTCATCCAGGCCCAAAGGTATCCAAGGGACCCCTCCATCATAAAATTAAATGCTGTATTCTGGATTCTATTTTGCCAAATCTATAAAGAGTCATTGCATATAAAGTCTGACCTATGACCTCTTACTGTTGCTAGCTTCAACCAGTACCGAGAACCTCGTTTCCACCAAGCAATTCGGTTCAGTTCAGTTTGGTCTGTTGCACATCAGAACGCTTATTTTTGCGTTTCCATTATCTAGAGTTGTGGCTGGTGTCAAAAGAACCACTGCAAACTGTCCCATTTTTTTGTTACCCCTCTGTTTAGGTACCTAGCGCACTGATCCGACGCTAAAAGACAGAGCTAGAAACACTGCAGTTTGTTGATTGGTTGAGAGAGCGTTGTCACTCTTGCTCCATAAGGACTAAACACAAACTGACCACTTATGTGGATGACGCGGCTATTACCGTGTGGTAACAATACTGTCTGCGGTGGAAACGCAAGTCAGATATGGAGTTTAGGTTCCTGTCCGGACAAGTTATTTACCGGTTCCCTGATAACTATACGGCAAGTGTTCGGTGGAAACACGACCAAAGGCACTTGGGACCTATAGGTTGTTGGGTCAAACTCTAGTGTAGCAATATACAATTGGTGCAGCGGTTGGTCTCTGGGGAGGTGCACGTCAGGCTATGGCATCGGGAACGCAGCTATACCATACCTACACAGTACCTACGGCACAGGTTCACAGAAGTATAAATCAGGCTTCAGTCAAATTAACTGTAACTTGCTGCAGATAACTGTCTGCTGTAAAACCAGGATGCAATGTAAGGCCACTGAAAGTTGATTTCATGGTTCTCGTCAGCCACTTTCAGAAAAGCGACGAGGGTTTTTCATCATCTTTCATCTGTCATCAGCGCATTTCCCCAAAGATTTTCAGGAGGGATTTTCAGAAAATTCATCACACTGTGCATGTCAACTTCATTTCAAGACCCACTTAATGATGTAGTTGTATTATGCACAAGAAAAACATTGCATTTGAATAAATCTAGCTAAAATTTATTGATAGCATTAAGAATAAACATTTTCCAAATACCTGGTAGTGCAGTCGTGCGTGATTTTGGCGGGCACAACCAGCGGAGTCGATTTAATTTGTACGAAATTATAGAATCACTGCTCTGGATCTGACTGACGATATTTTCGATATGGCTCTTGAAAAAAGATGGACGACAAACTTTTTTGATGCGGGCTGAAATTTAGACGCGGGTGCTGACGAGAACCATGAAATCAACTGTGAGTGGCCTAATGGACTGCCTGTGGTATTTGATCCACTTGATGAAAAGCCATATAATTGCCCTGAAAGCTATCCCAACCTTTGATATCCTGCTCCTCTGGTGACCGTGTTTTCCAATCATTTGTCCAATGCTTTCATGCTGTTTTAAGTTGGTGTAAAATGGTTGTAAAATGTGCCTTGTTACTTCTTAGATCATATCGTCGGCCTGCTGATAAAACCTCGTATCTCCCAATTGATAAGAAACAAAAACTCGTATGTCCACTATTCTTACATGCAAAATTAAAAATGTTTTATTTTATTTATATTTTAAATTATATTTATATATTTATATTATTTTATTATTTTATTTTATTTTATATTTATTTTTTATTTTCCTGAGAAGTTTATCATTTTGAAGATACGAGGTTTTATCAGCAGGCCGACGATATTTTATTTTCATAAGAAGTAATAGTGTGGCTCAAATTACTGAGTAAAATAAGTTGTGCTACAAGCAGTTTTGTTCAAATAAATCCAACACAGTCAGGCTTGAATGTGATAGTTCTTATGATCAGAGAACTTAGCAGTAATTTCATCTCAAGCCAAGCAATGGAGACCCCAGTGCTGCAGTCAGTCGTAGTCACTATACATGCATCACTGACCATGAGCCTCAGATTGTCATGATTTTGGGGAGATTGTTTGTTTTATTTCTTTGTACTGTGAAGGGTGCACTTCTATTTTTACTCGTTTTTGGTGTTACCGATTGGTTTTTGATACTCGGCCATCAAATTCCTTTCCTGGTGTCTGCCTTACCAGAGCTGGTTAATTGATGATTTGCAGCACATGCATTTAGTCTATATATATGCAGAAGGGGCACTCGCTCCCTGCTTGATTGTCGTCTATACATGAGAGCTGGTAATAGCTAGAGGGTATTAGCTTTAGGTTTGTTTGCGAGGTCTTTGCATTTATTTTGAGAAAGGATTGTATGATACTTTGCTGTAGTTATTCTCCTTAGTTCCTCCCTTTTCTGGCACCCGATTTTGGTGACGATTGGGAGGGTCATTTCCTATAGGAGTATTTCTCTCGTTTTCGATATTCCTCTGTCTCTATCGACACCGCAGTGGCTGGTTGTTTCTTAGCACCAGCTTTTACATTAGATTCGTTGTGGCATTTGGTCTCCGCCAATTTCCACTCCTTAACACAGATTCTCTATGTTAGGGGCAACAGGTTTGTCGAAATGGAAGGTGGTCCACAGCTTAAGTCTGTTATAAGTATGAAATGGAAAATATTTTAAAAGCAAAAAATGAGTCATAGTGTTGAGTAAACATTCAAATTAACACCCTTGCTTTATTTTTCTTCATTGTATCAGAGCAGAGTTAATGGTTTCGTTCACTATTCACGTTATTACGTAATGAAAGCAGTCAATACCAGCAATATCAGGTATTTACATTACTCTGCACATAGTCCTGATATGAAAGTGAGGACGTCGGAGCTTCCATTATATGTCACTTCAAGTGCGGAGAGAGTGCAGGGACCCACAGGTTTCTAATTGGTGTCAAAGAGAGGTGAAAAGAGAGAAAGAGAGAGAATGGGAGGGGTGAAGACTGAATTCACAGCTATGCCTTTAGTACCACAGGGCTTTAATATAAACCATGTGGCCAAGCTGGTATCCGTCTGCTCTGTAGTCTATTCTGTTTTTATAGACATTTCTTACAGTGCATGGCTTACAGGGAAGGACCAGCCATTGAGATATGCAGTGTTTGACAGATAAACTGCACTTAAGTTTTATGCAGCCTTGGGGCATTGACCTGCAATGTTCATGAAACCATTGTGGTTCAATCAAGAGTAACATCCTCCTGCATCAACCATTTCATTTGATCGTGTCTGTTCTCAGATAAAGCCCACAGTTTTTGACCTTAACCCTGTAAGGCCTAATGCAAAAATCCCAGCAGAGAATCATGCTGCCATGTTTACCATAGTAACCTGTATTTGGGCTGAAGCACAGCTTCTCAGCTTTCAGGAACAGTTGGAAATTTTTTCTATTGCGCAAAACTTACAGTAATTACGGTACTTCCAAAATTACGCGCATATCTGTGTCGGCAACGACACGTTCTTAAAATGCGCACATGCTGTCCCGGTTTAAATGGTTTAATTGTTTAGAAAATTGATTTATAGATTTAGTAAAAGAGAGCCGACAGTGCATTTGTTGAGATTTTCACTAATGTAGAGTGATATTCCGATCACGTCTGCCGGAGCCTGAAAGTATTAAATCCCTCCCATCTTGACTTGCTTGTCATCGCCACCTTCTCTTGTTCTTTGTCCTTTTTCTGATGCCGCGTTACAGGGTCTCCCAGCCCACAGCGCCTCTGCTGGTCTGCTAAGCAATCAGATCCTGACAGTGAAGGTTTGTGTCTTCCCTCCAGCTTAAATCTGTCCCCACTGCAGTCTTAACCCTCCTAACGGAACATACTGGCTTTAGTCTGCATGTTGCACTGTATTATCTATATGACGGCGCTTCACAATATGTAGGCAAATACACTTTTTCAGGTGTTTCAATATTTTGCGATTCTGTGAAATACATTCATCACGTCCTAATAACTCCACATATTTATATCGCTGGACACTCTGTTTCCAACAGGGCTCACAAATAACCGCTAAATCAGGATGCTTCAGGCCTAACACTAAATTATCTCACCACCTTTCTACACCCCTTTTTCTGAATGTCACTGCCCCTGTCCTTTCCTGACCTAGTTTTATTCTGTTTTTCTTCAAGCAATTCTCTCTTTGTTTGGTCCTCCAAGCATCTAATTATTTCCCTCTTTTTCTCTCCATTCTTCCTCTCTTATTTCCTGGCCCTGACCATCTTTTTCCTCTCCTGGCCTCTGGGGTATATCCGGTTGGGAAGAGCTCACCTTGAAGGATTTGGGTTTGCCTCCAGTAATCCATTTTCCATGCTCGTTTTAATACATATGTCTATTTCAGACAGATCAAAATTAAAACTTTTAATTGATGTTTTCCCTGTTTTGAAGTGATAAAGTTATTGAGGCTATGGTGAGTGTTTTTCATCTTTGCTTCTCGGAGACTGAGTATAATTTGTGCACTCGGCGGAAATAAAATGCTAAATATATACACACCAGAGACAAGCTGTGAGCGTCAATTTTCCCGCGCCATGATTAGGAGGTAGCATCTCAAAGAAATTCTGATTTTATTTCGCCACGGAAGCCCACCTGAATTTATGCCATTACTTTGTCCTATAGCGTTAAAATGAAAAGCATTCTGAAGTCATTGGGTAAAGAGTTTGGGTAAGGGGCTGCCGAAATTCTTCAAGTATCATTTAATTCAAATTTGAGTGCGGCCCCATGTTGAGCCTGATGCCATGAATTCTGGACTTGCGATCGATAGTTTTTTCAAGCAGATTTTACCTGGTCCACCATGGGATTTAGCAGGCAAGAGAATAACATACTTTCATTGTTGCTTTTTTAAAAAGAAGTGCTTGCTTAATCCATCACAGGGTTTTCTGAGATTCATGTTGTCTTTCAAATCTGAAGCCAATTCACGCTGAAATATGGCTACATCAATCAATTTAATTTATCAATTAAGTGCTATCTCTTGTCCTTTCTCTGTTTCATTTCCCTATTGTCACTCTTTGTCTCTCCCTCCCTCTATTCCCCCTCACCACTCTCTCTCGCTCTCTCTCTCTCTCAGGGTGATCAGGGACAGGCTGGCCCTCCTGGACCCCCGGGGCCCCCTGGTGCCCCAGGTCCGAGTGGCCCCCCTGGAAATACAGGGAGCGATGGGCCCCAAGGACCCCCTGGAGAGGCAGTAAGAATTAACTTCCCATTAACAGCTTTCAATTTCAACATTTTCACCACCCCTGCCACACTAATCCGTATTGAACCTTGCTTACCTCTTCTACTTGTTTCCAGCATGTTATGTTTCATGTTCCCATATGGTGGCGATAGATGTTCAGCGAACCCACTGCTGGTGCAATATTTTCACTTTGAGGACATGCAGGGGAGCTGTTGGCTCATTAATAAATGCACTCAAGCTGTTTTCCGAAATGGGCGTAGTCCCCACAGTGCACTATGAGTCACGGAAATAGAAATGTTCAAAAAACTGCGGGGCCCTGTCAAAAGTAAGCAATGATTCATCATGATTTTTCATCAGAAACACTGACTGCAATGATCCTAGAGGGAGAACGATCTTGGGTCGCATCATAAGGACCAGCTCGGCCCTGGACTATCAGAATAACTTTGGTCTCCGTCATCAGCTGGCGTTTCTTGAGTTGCTCACCTCTGATCAGTTTCTTCCGTCCACCTTCTCACCTCATCTCCTGTAAGCAATGAGACAAAACTGATCCAAGATCAGCATTCTTACTATTCTTACACCAGCCCTCAGTGTGTGTAGCATTTCTCTCGCTGGTTTGAAATAGGAATGGTTTGACTCTGTAGTGTTAATTACTGGAACACCAGAACAGCCTCTCTGGACTCCAGTTAGCTACAGCTGTCCTTCTATCTTCATTTGGTTTTTGTCAAAGAACAGGCTGCCCGAATGCGCAAATCACCCCCCCAGCCCTCTGGCAAATGTGCTAAATAGACAAACTCTGACCTTGACCTTGACCTTCAAAGGGCCATGTGTGTACACGGAAAGTCATTTAACAAGACTGGACTTGCTTATCTTTCATAGTCCGATCATTCCGCAGGACTCTCTCTTCTCTCTGTCCCTGTGCAGGCCGCTTCGTGTTCATGTTAAATTCAGATTAGATCACCTCGTTTGGAAGTTTATCTCAAATGTAGAATCGTTTTTGGAAGCCATTGGCACGGTTGGAAGGAACTTACTCAATGAGAGTGACAGGTGGAAATTGTCCGTCAAAATCCTTCTGCACGAGTCAGGCAGGTGTTTGTAGTCATTGAAAATGGCACATAGCAGCTTCTTAAAACCACTTTTCGATTCTCTAAGTGTTACATATAGGCCTCATTAATAAAAATCTACATAGATTTCATACTAAAATGTTTTGTATGTTCAAAAGATTGCAGTGGTGTATTATCAAAAATATCCTAATTTCATGAACTCATGGGTATGCTAAATTAAATGCTATTGTTGCTTTATTAATCACACTCAACTTGAAATGGTTCACACATGACCAAGGCCATTCACTGCACAGGTTTCTACATTTTGTTTCTTTTCATTAATCCCAGCTCTGCACTGAAAAGTGGTTGGCGCATGTTTTCGGCGCATTTACACCGTTTATAAATGAGGCCCTAGATGGCTAAAACTTATCTTCTCCTGAACAGCTGTGATGGGTTTTGATTCCTTGCTTATAATTCATGCGAGGATTGGACCTAAAGTAGGGGCTTAATGTATTAGGCGCTTCTTTGGGTGGACGCAAATACCAGTTTGCAGTGCAATCCAGAAGAGCTCCTTTCTAACCTTCTAATTGGTACTTTTCCTATCCATAGAAAAAGACAAATTCAAATGCTACTCACTTAAAACTCATATGAACTGGGCATTTCATGTCTCTTTGGTGTTAAATATTATGAGTAATTTCCCTTTCTACCACTTATTTACCACTTATAACAACCTCTTACTTTAATAGTAAAGCCTCTTACTTTAATAATAAGAGGCCGTTCCAACGAGACATTGATGATATTTGAAGGAAACACTGACACCTAGTGGTTCTTCTGTAGAAATTATACTTTTTCTGTCCAAAACGCATATAAAGCATTTAAGAACAATCTGTGCTATTTCTCACGCTCCACAGGGCACTCCAGGAAAGGATGGTTTTGAGGTGGGTGTCTTCCTGGGAATCTCATTGCGTACAAGGCCTTTCACCCAGTTAATATATGTAATGTACTATTATGTGATCATAATCTCCTTATTTTTTGATCAGTGCAAAATATCCTAATTTGTTGATCATTCATTCATCTTTCCCACAAATATTGTATTACATATTTATAATTTATTATAGTGGCATGTTTGTTGTCATGTAATCTGGTACTTCCCCCTGGGTGCTATAAAGTGAGATATAAATCCCAGAGTGCAAATGCATGAGTGTGACAAGGAGGTGAGATGAGTTTGGGGGCATTCTGAGTGAGGGTGGTTGGACCCTATGGGAAACACATAAGTAATGCTTCCGACGAGGATGGGATTCGAACCCACGCGTGCAGAGCACAATGGATTAGCAGTCCATCGCCTTAACCACTCGGCCACCTCGTCACATGAGACCCTGGAAAGTACAGAGAGGTAGATTCAATGATACGTAACTAAAATGCAAGAAATATGCAGTTGTCTCATGTTTGAATTTATATATGTGATACAGTCTGGAATTTTTTAGACACATTTATGTCTTCAGCTCTAATTGTCTCATTTAAATTATGTCTTCAGACCTACATGTTATGATATTCTTTTGACTTTGTTTCTTTGTTAATGAAATATATTTTATTTAATTTCATAAATTTGTAATTTTCCTTGTTGTTGTAAAGCTATATGAGCTTACTGCTGTCGAGTCACATCATTCATGCTCAGAATAAGACATAATGAACTGTGATTTTTTCCATTTAATGTGTATTTTACTAATGTTATCTCTGTTGCATATTCCACAAGCTGCTTCAAGATCAAATTTTCTGTTTTCCTAGAAGTTTTTTTTTTTTTTTTTTTTTTTACAGGGTCCCAGAGGCCCACCTGGAATACAGGTATGACAAATGTTACTGTACGTTACCTGGGTACAGCGAGACAGTAATAACTCTTTAAAGCCCTTCTGCTCATTAAATCCAACCAGGCCATTGGTTCAGACCCTAGAGTTGGTTTAGACAATACGTTTTAATTGAAATATTATGGGCTTTAATTGCATCGGATTACATCAATTTTGATAACCAGTCTTCTAATTTATTTTTTAAATGTGTATTTCCTGATCATGTTTTATGCTATGTTTTACTTAGTGCTGACTGTTACATGGTTCTTATTTTTGCCATTTATTATTGGTTTGTATTTCTATATTGATTTATATGTTATAAATAATATCACAGATGTAGTACATTTGCCACAATATACCTATTGCCAACTATCTGTAGGTTTAAGCTACTAAAAGATAGAACTGGATGAGGACTTCATGAGAAATTAGTATTTTTAAGTACTAGTGCTGGAAAGAATTATTAGTTTATGTTTGAATAAAATACTGTGGTCTTTAAACTGTTAGATTTACTGATTTATTTAATTTTGTAAGTCTTTTCATCGTAAAATATACTCCTCTTTATTTTTCAAATAGTGGAATTTGTTTTCCGAACATCTGGAGCATTTCCTCTTTTCTTAAAAATAAAAAAATGGGCATTAATCTAATTTTAATGATGCACGCTGATTTTTGAAATGTAACATAAGATGCTCTTTGAAATACGAACATGACTGCATGTTCCCTGTTACGGAGGAATGTCAGGAGAACCGAAGCAAAACTGATTCACTCTGAGCCTTCCGTTCATTACACTTTACTCACTATTTGCCTGGCATAAGTAGTATTAAGATACACAGTACATGCAAATATGCACGGCATTCTTGGTTCATTAATGTCTTCGCTTCACAGTGGGTTGCAATTTTAAAGGTCTTTATGTAGGCAGGGGGGCATATCTTTCCCATGCAGGGCTTCCGGTACATTGTTACATTTTGAAGTTTACAGTTCCTGATGGCTAAAATTTTGCCACAACCTCCAGAGGTGGTTTCCAAAAACCAGGGTGGGAGCCTTTCCATGTGCTTTCGTGAACCTATATGTGCTCTACCCTTATAGGGGGAACGTGGTGAGCAAGGAATTCCTGGGCCTCAGGGACCACCTGGGGCAAAGGTGTGTTTAAGTCCGGCCGTGTTGTTATACTAGCAATGGGAACACTCATGGCATTGTCAATGTGTTTTTGTGCATCTGTGGCACTTGCAAAACACAGAGGACAGACTGTTCTCTCACTTGTCTTCAGTGGTGATGTGAGGTTAGGGGAGTCCAGTTTCACAGGTCGCGTGCCTTCGTCTCCATTCCAGTGTCAAGGTTGTAGTTGACCGCATTGTTGAATGCATGGGTTAATACTTGAGTTCACTTTGGTGGTTGTACACTGCATATCAAAAAAAGATTTTTTTCGTTTTTTTACGTGATTTGTGATTTTGATACAGATTTGTGTCGTGCAGCACGTGATGTGAGAGTTAGCTATTTGGAGGCGCAATGGAAACACTTTATTACGTTTAAGATAGGAATGCTGCATACTCATCAATTTTCTTGACGAGGCAAAGTACCCACACACTGGGCCACATGCGAGGGGGACAACAGGCATGCTTTTTACCTGGCACTGGCCTAAAGACGTACAGGATGTGGGGTGCAATTATTCAGAATTAAATATTTTGTCACAGGCTTGAGGATCCATAGCTTTGACTCTGCCAGCACCTGCAGGACCATTTATTTTGTTTCTTTGACAAGGTCAATGCATAGTAATATACACTGCTGTAAATGTTGCCAAGTTTGCCAGGGATGCGAGTGTTCATCTGTACACTTGCACATCTATGCTGTGTGCATGTATTATTGAAGTACATGTTTTTGTGACCGTGAAAGTCCTACATCATCTCACTGTAAGTGGAGGTTGAACACTGATGCTGATGTTTACTTTGTGTCCTCCAGGGGGAGCAGGGTCACAATGGTGAAATGGGCGAGCGAGGGATGGATGGGATGCCAGGACTGAAGGTGAGGCCTGGGCTACAGCGAGATGACCGGGTCGGGAGAGGTGGGTCTGTTTTAACTAAATGGGAAAGATGGCCCCCCGAGTCCAAATCATGGAGGAACAGTTGGGGACCCAGGACAATCAGTGGATGATCGCTTTTTATTCTCTGCTGCCTGTTCCCTTGCCGAAATTTTCAAACAAATTTTTACTTCCCTGAACGGGAATGTAAAAAGCCAATGGCAAATTTTTTCTTGTGTGCATCCTCAAAGACTACTGTATGTGGTATTTGTGTGCCTTATCATAACGCATGTCTTCTCAGATGCACAAATAGTGTTTCCACATATCTGGTGCTCAGTTTCACTTCGCTCAACTCTTGCTGTGTACTTACCTTTGCACCATAACGTGGGTAAAAGTGAGATTGTGATTTTGCTAATGATAGCTACGCTGCTTATTTTTTAGGGGGTTAACTGTTCTGTCTCCATACTTAAAATGGACTTGCTGTTTCTATGTGTTCCTTTTCATTCAGGTAGGTGGCAGTGAAATTTCAGATTACTGTGCAAATAGTTTGTTTCTCTGGTTCTTTTCTGGCACAGGGGGATAAAGGGGAAGTCGGAGACATAGGACCCAGGGGAGATGTGGTAAGATGGAGTTGGAGAAAGAATTGAAATGTAGGGTCAGGGTGAATCCTATAGACTGTTGTCGGACTCCGAGCCATATTGCTTTCTGCGCTATTGATTCATTCATGAAAGCTACAGGCTCAGTAAAGTTGCTTGTCACATGCTCTCATACTAGCTGTGACTACTCTTCCTGATTTGCTCCCTCACTTAAATGCACCTGTATGCTGAGCCCTGTAATTTTGAGTATTGCATCTCTTATTCCTGCGCGTGCTTAATGTAGGATTGTACAGGCACCATGCAAACGGTCGTACTAAAATATTCACATTGAATAATTCATAATCCTTGCGTATTGTGTAATTGCATTGTTAAAGTACCCCAAAATACTGTACATAATTCATACTGCATCATTACACCATATAGACAGTGTGCTCTATATACACAACATAGTCCTGCTAACTGTGTTTCTAATACTAGTGTTTTCCTTTTTTACGGCAGGGCTTGCCTGGAGAAAAGGGTGTGCCAGGATTGACGGAATTTATCAACTTTCATGGCAATGAAGCTATTCGGGTGAGTTTAACTCACTTGGAAGGGAAGCCAAATGCAGTGATCATTATGCAGCATTAAGACAACTAATTTATTGTAATTACAGGATAAAGATATAGCTGCCCACTGGCAATGACCATTAGAACACTGATTTTCGCTGAGAACTAATATTATTTAGAAACAGTGCTTGAAAGCAGATTGAAGCCATCCACGTTTATCTTTCTGATGAGCCACAAATTCTAATTTTGAATTAGATCACTTTAACTTATGGGAGATGCCCATTGGATAGCCTTTTTTCTTATTGGATATCCTGTCTTCTTCGTTTCCTTTTGCTATATTTACTATTAGTGCTTTTCCATTTGTCAAAGAAATAGTTTGAAGATTGGGATTGGTTTTGTCTTGCTAAACCATACTCTAACATTGGAAGTCAGGAAGATGCAAAAGACAATAAACAGTAAGATGGGGAGGATACATGGTTCCAATGAAATTTGTGTACTGAGCTGTTAAGCTTGGAATTCAAACAAGCCATACATTGACATTCTGGGGACTGGTTAGCATGAAAGACAAATATGCATTTGAGAATGATAAAATCAATCATGTCTGGGTGCAATGTGAAACTGAAGAAACCAATTTTCTGTGCATCAGCAATTCTATACCAGCAAACCAAGTCAAATTGGTTTCTGTTAGCTGCCTGTGGCTATGAAGCCACAATCTTGGTTCGTAGTTTAGAGCTGTGTATTCCACAGAGTCAGATATAAAATTTCCTCTTAGCTTTGAGGCTTGCATTTTTTGAGGGCTTGAAAATTGACCATAGTTGCCTGTAAGCATTTTAAATTGCTCATACCACTGGAAGAATCAAATATTGAAGGAATGTCATCACGAAATTACTTTCATTTCAAAATCCTCTTGTTGACAAACTAGTACGAGGCTGCATTGTAGCTATTCAGACGAGCAAAATTGATCCTATTTCAGAGCAATTTATTGAGTGCATGCACTGTCATACCAAATTCATCATTCAAGAAAAAGCAAATGTATTTATGCATGCAACACAAAAGTAAATGAACTTACAAATGAACTGAAGATACAATTAATTAAATTGTTTCTGCAGAAAACGTTTACTGTTTAAGGGAATCGGGTCTCGATATAGCTAGAAGAGTCATTTACGCTATGGGTCTAGTAACTTGAATATTTGAGTTTGGAATTTTTGGCTTTATAAATTTGGTCTCTGAAAGTTTAATGCTGTTGTGGTCAATCAAGCCTGGGGGAGATGCTTGAATATAATTATGATGTCATAAAATCAGGATGCTTATGGTGACTTCACTTAAAGGAGCAGTTCGCTGAAAAATGACAAAGTGGGTTCCACTTACCTAGAATCTGGAGTGCAATTAATCCATCCAGATAAATTTGCTGACTTCAGTGCTGGTCATCTTCATAGAACACTTACTAACAAACATAGAGCCACAGTTGCTCTCAGACAAATATTTTCAGAAGTATGCCAACTGTGTTGATACAAAGTCTCAGAGCAACGCATCCTAGAGCAGTTGTAATTCATGTAGAGGCCACATTGAAAACAACGTGCACAACCAAGTCAAAACTCGACAGAGCATGAACAGTTTCTAATGCAGCTATTGTGTCATTGTGAGAATGTCACCTGCTCATTCACAGGGCCCCCCAGGTCCCCCAGGAGAGCAAGGTTCTAAGGTACACACCACCCGCAGAAATCGTCTTTGTCCCCGAGCTTGAGAAAATGAATGAATTGTTTGATAACCTTGATAGTGTTCAAGTGACAGGATTCCTACATGTGCTGGGCATAGCCAATTGCTTGAATTTGAATGAGGTGCTTTCAATGCTTAAAAAGTGTTGGATTTTTAATTGTGCTTGAAACTCATTAAATTTGTGATCTTCGTAGCATTGCTTTTATAATAAATCACTATCAGACCATGTAGTTCAATAAATATCTAATTAATCACAGCTGTGAGGAAAAGCTTGAAAGTGCAGCTTAAATATGTTCAAAGAACGCTTGAATTTGACTTCAGAAAAGGACTGGGAACTCTAAAATGATAATGTGTATACAAATGAACATCCTTTATGCACGACACTAGCGCAGGGCTATCATACTGGAGTCCTGGTGGGCAACAATGTCAGCAGGTTTTTCTCATCTTTCACTCAGCAGCCAAGTAATGCTTTGAGAACAAGCTTGCAAGGACTCTTCAGCAAATGTTTATCAGTGGGGGCTGTGGCTCCCCAGGATTTGACGTAGGCACCTTTGGGCTAGTTTGCTAAGCTCTATTTTATATCAGCTGGAAGGTGTGTTCTGTGTTATCTCTGTATTGTTTCCTTCGTGGAAGAGGCGTAGGGTGCTTAGGTTTTCATTGCCAGTCTGTTGCCTGCAAAGGCCTTCATCACAGGATAGGTGGGATGGAACATGAATATGGCCATTTTATTTTTGCAAACAGGGTGACCCAGGCTTGCCTGGTCCAGCTGGAAGTCATGGTGAACAGGTGACAAGCTGTTTTATTCATTGCATTGATATATAGATATTTCATTACAGTTGCTTTAAGTCATATCTGGGCTGATGGGCCAAAATGGGTTGCAGGCAAGCCAAGATGCCGAACTTCCAGTAAGCTGGATTTTACAACGAGTTGATCTGTTCACAAAGCATATACTAGGTGTACAGAAATTGTTATTTAGGAAAACTTTACGGAGAAAGCACCCGCTTTTGTCCCACACCTAAATTAAGAGCTGTCTTATGGTATCCCGTACAGTAAGATACTGATTTACCCAGCGTTCATATAATATGGCTGCAATCAAGGGCCATGGCCTGATCCCTGACATACTCCTATAGGGCCCCAAGGGAGAGAGGGGTGACATCGGGATACCTGGGGCGAATGGCGAAAAGGGGGAGCAGGGAGATACTGGCCTGGCAGGTCCCCCAGTAAGTATGGGCCGATGAGTCCGTGAATGAGTGTGTGCATGTTAGTGCATATGAGTATGTGAGCAACAAATACATTATAGCACATAAAGCATGTCTTATTAAGTACTTTAATCTTGTTGCAAGTCTTGTATTTTTTCTCAAATTGTCTTGAGTCAAAATGTTCTAGCAATCTCTTTGTTTCCTTAAAAAACCAAAATAATTAAGTCTAAATTTATGACATAATTACTTCTCAGAAATGTTTTGAACACAGCTAAGTTGATGAGCCACACTGCCTCCAACCCTGGAATAAAAGAAGGGTATTGTGTACAAGATGGACTCATGTTCTAGGCTGCTAATGGGGAATTGTGCCCCGAATTTCCATTTCCATTTTTTTTTACTTAAGGGAGAGGATGGCAAAAAAGGAGATAAAGGAGAATGCAGAATGGAGGATGATCTGGTTAGTAAATGATCTGCGCCAAAGAAACACTCCCATGTGCACAGGCACTTAGTCCCAATTTAGCTGAATAGAATAGCAAATAGTCCATCAAACTAAATGGAAGGAGTCTTCGTATGTCTGTTCCAGCACGTGTGTATGCCCTCCAATTTTCTGGACAACCATTCATCTGATGGGCTTCACATTCAGCGGGTGTTTTACTGAGGATGCAGGGGAAGTGCAGGGTCAATATGAAGTTGTTTGGCTGTATGGTTCTTGCAAAAGCTGCAAGCAGCAATTCCAGAGGCCAAGCAATCGGCCCATTCCCAGGCAAATTTTGAATAACCACTGCACTAGATACATGAAAATGCACCCACCTGTTTACTATCTGATCAGCTATCTCTTGCCATTTACTTTCCAGTACAAAATGTTCATCCCAATGTTTTAAGATTCCTGATCACTTAATACGCTTGGCATCATTGCATTTTTCATGATGAATTTATACCAAAGCATGTTCATATTTTAAATGTCCTGAAAGTTAATTTTTCATGCTTTGTAAGATGTTGAATCCTTATCATACTGTCACTTTACCAATCCTGATTAGGTGCAGCTAATTTCTCAGCCAGGACCACCAGGACTTCCTGGACCACCCGGGCCCCAAGGTCTTATGGTATATGAAGCTCCTTGTCCTCATATTATTCTTTTGCTTCTGAGTTCAAACTTTTTTCATTCAGAGAATTAGAATTTGTATCACATTTTTAAGCAACAAATTAAAGCAGCCCTTAATTTGCGTTTCAGGGACACCAAGGACTCCCTGGCCCTAAGGTAAACTTGCTGCAATCTATGTTTTGGGGCCTTTGGGTCTTCTGGTATTTTGTTTGTTTCCCATGTTTTAGTAGAGCAGCACAGTGTGGGTTTTTGCAGATTTAATACCACAGTAGAGTGCGTATCAGACACATAGCTGTTGCCTGGAGATCTTCACAGAGCTCATGACTCAGCACTGTCGTCGAAGGCGATTTGAAGAGCGGGAGAGATGAGCAGTAGTGCATTTGTGTGCGCAGGGAGAACCAGGAGATGGACTGAGAGGAGAGAGGGGAGAGACGGGAGAAAGAGGTCCTCCTGGGCTCAGGGTGAGTTCATCGACATGAACAACAGTGTGTAGCATCCACATTTTCATTCACGTAAATACATGCACACACTCAACCCCACACACACGCAATTACATTCAGACTTAGAAGATGCAAGTTTGTTGATACATGTAGGCTAACACTGTAGACATGACTTTCAGGTGGCTTGTGCTACACTTAACAAAAATATAAACGCCCCATTTGACACTTTTAAACTTTAATTAGCATTAAGGGTTTTACAATATATTAAGTCATACACAATTCATTTTATTGTTCAATATGCAACAGATTACTGTTCATTAAAACAAGATAGTGGCATATGGCAATCAGGGATACTCGTAGACACGATTGGGATCACGATGAAGACGACGAGCGTGTAGGTTCGCTTCTCTCAGGCGGTTCGGGGCAGTTTGAGGTGTGATACGTCTGTTGTGCAGACCAACCGTTTCATCTGCTGTGCGTGTTGCTGGTCTGAGGTGATCACGCAAGTGGAGAAGCTGGATGTGACGATCTTGTGCTCATGTGGTCACACGTGGACGACGAGGGTGAGGTTGATTTGCTGCACTGCCAGTCTGTCTAAAACAAACTCTTAATCGCCCAATTGTCCGATAGTGAACAATCAGCTGTGCAGCAACTGCTCTGGTGGACATTCCTGCATCCAGCATTCCTATGGCGCGTTCCCGCATGATTTGCGACATTTGTGGCATGGTGACTTTTGATGAAATTTGACATTTTGGGGTGGCCTTTTATTGTCCCCAGTTTTAGGGAGTGTCTGAGTTCTGTTCACGCTGTTTGAGCAGCGTCTGCACATGCCACACCTGTGTTGTGGGTGGAATCAATGCATCACTGAGCCAGTGCTCACTGGCAGAGATGAACACAAATGTTGTATACAAATCAAGACAAATAACCATTTTGCACAATTAAGGCATTATCAGCTCATTTAGCGTAACACATTTCATGTTACATAAATAATTTGCATGGGGCGTTTATATTTTTGTTAAGTGTATGTTCATGTCATATGGTAAAGATGGTTAAGTTGGAAAGATTCCCAGTGCTTGTAATTTCTAACTGTTCATGTCAGTTAAATTTTTACAGGATGTCAGTGTCTAGGGTGAAGTGCAATTGTAGTCTGTATCCGGATAGACTTGAGCAATGCATCCAACTGTTGAGCCATTAATTAAAGCCAAGTATGTTGCCTTTAATGATAGGCACTTTGTGAGGTTAAAATGGCACGCATGACAAAAAAAATTGTACAAGACTGGGTTTATTTAAGATATCTTTAACGGTTAGTTGTAACTGATATCAGGACACCATTTTTCCAGTACTTAAGTTTCAAGTACTTCCCAGACAAATATATCAGAGCTTTCATAAAAATATGAGATTCCTTTTTTGCAATTACAAGTTGGATGTTGACATGAATGCTATTTACCAGCCAGAACTTGATATTTACGATAAATACCATATGATTTTTATTTATTTATTTGATTAGGACAATGCATATTGATCAACATATTAGCAAAAGCATCAATGTAAATATGCCGGAGTTAGCATAGTGCTAATTTACATCCGTTGTCCTAAGGCAAGTCATAACATACAAACAATACACCAATATACAAATAGATAAAACACAGTTATACACAATAAATTCACATCAAAAGTCAGTACAGAAAGAGAAAAATTACATATGAGAGCAGGTCTGGCTTGCTACTAACCACTGTTTGAGGGTTTTTTTTAAAGGTGGTGTAGGTGGTACAGTCTCTAACATAAGCTGGTAATATATTCCAGGACTGTGTTCCTCTGATGGACACCACCATTTGGCCAAATTTGGTCTTGCGCCATTGTATATCACAGTCACCTCTAGTTAGTGCTCTGGTGTTTATTCTAGAGGATTTTTTCTTTATGAAGTTCCGTAATGGTGGAGGGGCTAGACCATTCAGAACCTTAAAGATTAGACAAACATCCAAAAACAGCTGAAAACTATCAAGGTTCATGATTTTGCGCTTATTCACAATTTCACAATGATGAGAAGACAGCATAACCTTCTGGCTGTGGTGTTCAAGTGGAATTCAAAAGGTTGGTGGTTCAAGTCCTTGTGTTGCCTTAATTAACTCAGTGCCCTTGAGTAAAGCTCTTCCCTCCACGATGATCCTGAGACTAGTCCCTGTTAGTCTGATAAGAGTCTGTGGAAGCATGTCCAACCAATAACTGTAGTGTACACTATGACTTCTCTCTGACCTTACAGGGCTTACAAGGTCTACCAGGGTTGTTTGGGCTCCCGGGTTCTAAAGGGGAAAAGGTTAGTAAACTAAGACGGTCCAGACAACAGGAACAGACACCTTGAGCCTTTTAGGTCTGAGTACCTTTCAGCCTCACAAGTACATTCCTCTGTATTCCTGGAATCAGATGCACTCTTAACTTCAACCCAGTTAAAGGAGTGATTTCCTCTCATATCTCGAAATTGGCCTATATGGGAGCAATACACATTCTTTGTTTGAGCCAGGTATAGTGCCATTTGATTCAAAGAATTATCTGTTCTTCAATCAAGACCCTTACACAGTATGTACAATCAGCACAAAAATCTGTCCCCAGATCAGTCCTTGGATATGATGGAATACCATTGAGTGGAGATTTGAGTGGACTGAAAACCAGCAAGGCTGAGGAACCTGATAAGGAAGAGGTGTCTGTTTTGTGCTTTGAGGATGCAAAAAGCTGTACTCAGGACCTGAATGAACTGTCATTGATTTCTTGTTTGCTTTTCTACAGGGAAAGTCAGGGGAACCTGGGTTAGATGTGAGTACGAATAACACATCTCTTTACTTAGTTCTATCCATTGCATTACATGCCCGAAAACTGATACCAGAGTTTCCCCATTGAAGTCACACGATCTGTTTCTGCCTTCCATTTCATTACTCCTTGAGTTTTTGGTTAGTACCCATAATTCCCAGGGACTAATTCTTTCTACGGAGTCATGAACAGGCAGGCATAAGGACAGAACACATATCACTGTTCTTCTTGATGCCTCAGAAGCGGAGCATGCTAGATTAGGAATCCGGAACTGGCCAACTTATTTGTGAACAGAATCTCTGCTGCTGTTCAGATTCCCAGAATGCTGTGTTGTGGGTAACATGGCATCAATTTCCTGCTGCTACAGGGTTTTCCTGGAATGAAGGGAGAAAAGGGACAACAGGGTCTCAAAGGTGACAAGGTAAGAACGCAAAAAATTGTGAAGGTCTTTCCAGTCACTTCTTTTTCATATCCTTCCTTGAGTCTGACCAGAATTTAAGGTACGCCATCATTGAGTAAACTCCGCTGAATGGGACAGGAAATGAGAATGAGAAGCTCTACATAAATGTCTTGAGCAAGGCAAGATGGAAGTATTTTTCTGCGATGAGATGTATGAGTGATTGATGCGCGGACCTATCTGTCGCCTTCTGCCATGCATCTGCCACTCGTGTAAATGACATCACTTCAACCCTTTGTTTGAAAGAGAGAGGCATTCCATTTCTCTTAGTCATGTATCCATCCACTTACCCTACCTCCCCACCCCTATGGATGGTGGAAAGAGCAAGAATAGGAGGGAGGGAAAATATATGCAATTGGAATGAACCCTTGATCCCATTACGCTTGAAAATAATTTGTGGGTGAGTGCCAAGGCCGACAACACTCTTTACTTCAGTGAGATTATCAAGCATGAGGCGCATGCTAGACTAAAGAAAATCTAAGAATCTAACTGTGGAGAACTGGCACGGTGATTATTTGCATTGAAAGTATATATAAATGGGAATTTCTCCTTGGTCTGCGAGGAGTCACTTCACCAATTTTTGGTCATATCTAGAATGAGTTGAATAGTCGAGGGGTCAGAAAATCCCTCATGCATTTCCTCCCATGAACTCAGCCACCCGATTTCAGTGATTGGTTCCTCGAGCTGGAAAATTTAGGCAAAGGGAACAAAAATGGTGAGGCCATTTGCTTTCTGAGTCAAAATAGGGCAGAAGAAGTTCTGAGCCAATACTGATGACGTGTGTGACTGAAGTTGGCACTGTCAGCCCACACTTGTCTCTCTGCCCTTGTAGGGTGACCGAGGTGCCATGGGGAAGAAGGGGTTTCGGGGACAGAAGGGAGAACAGGGCCCCCCCGGACTAGACCAGCCCTGCCCTGTGGTGGGTAACTTCTCTATGGTACACTGTGTCTCCTTTGCACAGGAAGAGCAGTCGCCCACATCCAGTAACAATCCAACATTTATCATCCTTTATATAGCCTATGCAGGAGTATGACTCCCTACCCCCCCCCCCAAAAAAAATTTGACCTTTGCGTGTTTCACCATCGCGCTTGGCGCTGGTCGAGGGAGAGTGTGAGACGGGGTATCCTCCTCTTGTTGGGGGGTCTGAGGGCCTTCCCAAGGAAAATTTTTTAAAGCTGGAGCTCTGAAAAGGCCTCTGAGCCACTCTGAGGGACCTGACCTCACAGAATGAGACTGTTATTACTACCAACTTTTAGGGAGAAATTTAGGCAAATTTAGAAATTGACTGACTCAGGTGGCCTGACAGCTATACATAATATGTAATTTCACCATTCATGATGATCAATACTCAAACATCAAATAGCGCAATTATAAAATAACAAAGCACGTTTCCATTTGGGGTTTAATGTGACAATTATGTGGCTTTTTTTTTTTTTTTTTTTTAGTTAGGAGGTCATGTATGCTGGAAACAATTGGCAAAATATACATTACGACCAATAGTTTTGAAATTTATTGATGGTCTCTAACCACTACAGCCAGCGCTGAATCATTGCCCACTCTCGGCACACTGTCCCTGGGTAGGATTGCGTATTATGCTGGAGAGTGTACTGCGAATGTCTGACAAATATCCAACGTAACGTAACTTCACCGCAAGTCAGAGTTGCTTGAGTAAAACCAGTAACAAAACAAAAAATAGGCAAGTTTTGCCCACAGAATGGTCTCGGAACAACATCTCTCTGGAACAAGCAATCGTCACATCAAGTAGAAATAACATGAATATCTACACTGTACACATCATCCCACCAGACTCAACTTTCACTTTAGCCGAGCGGGCTGGCAATCAACTGGCAAACGAACCTCCTTTCCACTTTAAACACTAAACGTGATGAGGCAGGTAACGATAAGCAGTTAGCTAGCTAGCTAGCTACCTAACTGAGAATTTTACTATCTCTGTGCGACGGCTGCACAGTGCACACGTATTGGGGAAAAAAAAGGCGATAATTCGAAAACAGAGACGGTATTAATGCCAACAGCAAACAATAGGGGGGCGTCTTCACTTTTGACGTAACTTCATACCTTTGTGTCCATATCTGCCAGGCAGGCCCTCCTGAACTGGTCAAAAAGCCTTGAGTTTTTAAACCTTTCACATCCAAGCCTCAAATAGGCCGCCTGGATTATTGCTATTTTGGCTGTAAAACTCCACAGTCGCATGATTCAGAGGCAGTCGCTCTTGCTTCATCTACACTGTCATCCTCAATGAGCCTATGGGGAGGTTTACTCACTCTTGCGGAGTTCCGAGACATCAGGAACTCGCTCCAATTTTGCCGCCTTCTTCCTTCTCTCCATCTCTGTTCACTCATCTTCCGGGTGCGCTTTGTGTATGTGAGTGTAACACAGCTGGCAAATCCTCGTCTACAGCCTAACTGTAATGACCTGAATATGGATGAAAAGCTCCAATTCTCTATATTCAGGAACCATTGGAATTTTTTAATCAGCAGAAATTGCAGTAATGGGAAGAGCACATGTAGAATCCTGTCATTGGCAACATGGCCGTTGTTAAAGAGTGTGACTGACGATCATAGAGACCAGCTCTAGGTCCCAAGGTGGTAAACTGGCCATTTATTATCCCAGTACTTTCTTTTAGAGAGCAAAAATAACAATACTGTTATATTTTTGTGCCTCATCCGCAAAAACACCAAAAAGCCTGAGTTTTCACTTGTAACACCCCCCCCACCTCACCTTTTTTCTCACCGTATCTACACAATTCACGCGGGTCGAGGGTTTGGTCCTAAAAATGTGTAAATCCACGTTTCCGCGGAATAGTCACACTCCTGCATATGACTTGGTTCTCCCAATGAGCTCCATCTCAGCTTTCACTTGAGTGAAAAGCAATAAAGGTTTGGAAAGACTATGGGCTTCGCAGAACAGCATGCAAGAAAACAAGGATTTTCAGTGAATCAGTATTGCTGCGTATTGACTCGTCCAGGACCTGGAAAAATATGAGACTACATGTAAGTACTTACCCCTTACACCTGTTCTTTTTGTACCACCAGGGTCGAGATGGGTTACCCATCCCAGGCTGTTGGCACAAGGTCAGTGAGAGTCATTCATTCATTGAAACATAAGTAAATACATTTTATAGTTTATATCATGTTGCAATTATTATTACCAATCATTTCTCTAATGAAGCCATCAGTTTCAAAAGGCAAGACCAAGTAATTTCATTCTTTTGTATCAGTATCCAAATTACCCCCAATGCCCAGTGCAAGAAATCCACTGAAAACAATCAGAGAAATTCGTAAAAAAAAAAAGACTTTATTAAATCATTTACACAAGGTAAACACAGAATTTCATGAGGAAAGTCAGGTTTTCAGAGTATAACATTCCCTTAAGCCATAACTCAACTGAATATTTGTTTGTATATTTTCTCTGACAAATAAATATGTGCAACAGGGCCTGACCGTACTTAATGGCTTTTGCTGTAAATTTTAAGCTCTAATTTCACATTTTCTCTTTCTCTTTCTCATAGTGATGGTCATCTAAAGGCGTGGTACTTGTACATATCCATATGGTATATTTTAAAATGATTTTTACATCCAGTTCACATTTTTGTAAGGAAGCTATTTTTTAACATAATATATTGAGCCTCTTTTTTGGTACTAGGACATACTGTTGTTTGCGTATCATAAGGAGAAAGAGGGGACAGAAAATTCAATAGTTCTGAGAACTATCTAAGGAAAGGCCAGATCCGGGATGATCAAATCATGAAAAAACAAGATACACTAATATGCACAGAAGGAACACATGTAATGGACATACCTGAGAATGTTCATGTTATTATGAGGCAGGCACCTGATTGGCCACTGCGATCCAGAGGGCAAGATGGAGTCCAGATCCCAGTTCAGTGTATGTCAGCAGCAATGAATTCTCGGTATTGCAGCCACCCAAGCCCCAATGGCATTGCCTGCCTCCCCTAAAATCCTTTTTTGAAAGGAGAAAGCAATGTGACAGTGGGTCAAACTCGGTCCTTTTCGGGGGAAGAGTTGTCCTGTGACCGGTAGTCCATAGTCAGGATTACTCTCTGTCTGCACGGTACTGAGACTGCATCTGTTTGAGAGTGGGGGCATAGCTTTTTGAGCGCTCAAGACACCTCAGTACTCTGGATCAAGCAGATTCGTCAGACATCCGCTGAACTGGAATGGTGTAGACCGACCTTTAAATTCAACAACTTCAATTGACTGATCAACTGGAATCAACTAAAACATGACTCAAAGTAAGGACAATTATGAGTGTAATGATGACCCAGCGCTCACTGCTATGAAGCTGTAATCCGTTTTGTATACACTGCTTTTTCACTTGATTTTACCAGTTCAATTCAATACACTGAATTGAGTAAGTACGATTAAATATTTGGGATGTTATGCATATGTTATGCATACACGTGTGTGCGTCTGTGTGTGTGTGTGTGTGTGTGTGTGTGAGAAAACAAGCATACAAGTAGAAGAGTGACTGTGTTTGACCAGTAATCTTTTTAAAGCAATCAAAATATCAAAATATGCAAATGTCTTGTCCTGATCATTGAAAGGGCAGTGCTCACAAAATGAATATAAAAGTCCGTCATAACGTCATCATTCCTGTGATGACTGCAACCATTTTTCAAATCAGTTTTCATTTTATTCTTTATTAACTGTACAATTTGTTTACAGGAAGGTCATTTATGTAATATAGAGGTAGTTACATTGCTGCATAGTTGTACTATTTTTATTATTTTGCTGTTGTTATTCAGTAGTTAAGTTTGGGTATATGGAGGATTCAACACATTCTCAACCTAAGTGTAACACATACAGGTACTTCTGAATCCCCTAAGCTGGGTTACACTCTGGAAGCCCAATCACGTTAATAAATAAAAATATTACCTGAAGACATTTTTCTAGTTGAAATCAAGGCCCTCTTAAGTAAAAAACTGTCTTGAAGTTGCACTCTGCTGAAAATTGCCGGTAGAAATCCTTAAATGTTTATTTCATCCAACTTTGTACATTTCTGGCGTAGCTTTAAACGAAGCGATTCCATGCGATGCACGCCAAATTTTTTACAGTGTTTGTGTAGCAATACAGAAGGCCTATTTGGCTGGATTAACAACAATAAAACAATTTTGTATATTTACTGAGAAAATCTATGTATTAATACTATGTTCAATCTGTACTTCATGGGTACACTGTTCACTTCAGTGCCTTTAATGTTAGTTTGTTTTTTAAAACTAAATGTAGCTGCAGCTGATGTCACTGAATGGAATAAGTTGGTATTTAAGACCCCATTTCTGAAAAAATTGGGATAAAATGCATATTAAAAAATAAAACGCTTGATTCCACACAGTGATGTCACGACTGGTTCTATGGATTTTATTCTCGGACGTCACAGATGTTTGCGTACTTTACCACAATGCCTGGCGCACGGCCAATTTGCTTCTCTGTAGCTTTGTACCACTGCAAATACCAAAAAAACTTATTGTAACTGCAACAGCACATATACACAAATTATTTTCTCTCACAAGTCCTTCGGCTTCGGACTGCATATTAGCACCATGCAGTTTCAAATGCAGTCTGGCCTACTTTAATTTTCAGAACTACACAAAAAAAAAAACTGGTCCCTCAATATGCAAAATACGTAGCTTGTTCTTTCATGGAGCTAGCCCATGCTCGCATGGTTTCTTGCTTCATCTCTCCCTAGAACCAGGGTCCTGACTCCTGGCACAAAAGGGTAGCCATGTTGTTTGTTTTTCTTTGTAGACATCATTCTGGTTGCATCATTCTGCCATCAAATTCAAAATGAGCTGGTATTTTTCATGAAATGGTAAAATGTCTCACTTTCAACATCTAATAAGTTGTTTATGTTCAATTGTGAATAAAATGTCAGTTTATCAGATTTCCAAATCATGGCATCTGGTTTTTATTTACATTTTACACAGCATCCCAGCTTTCTTGGAATTGGGGTTGTGGATTGGCTGATGTTGGCCATGTTGTTCAATTTTTTCTATAGATTTTCATAGCAACCCCCACTAATATGAAGCATGCAAAATTCCAAGTTGATCAGGCAAACGGTTTAAGCGCTACGACCATTTGTTGATAGCGCCACCTATGGACACATTTACACCCATCTAACAATTTATAATCTGTACTTCCATATGTACCTCCCCACCAAATTTCACCTTGATCCCTTCAGTGGCTTAGCAGAAGATGATCAAAGTTAACGCGGACACCGACACCGACGATTTGATTAACTGATGTTGGCCATGTTGTTTCATGTATCAGTTTGTTCTTAAACATTTTCATAGCATCCCTGACTAACATGAAGCATGCAAAATTTCAAGTTGATCAAAGGAATGGTTTATGAGTTATAACCATTTGTTCGCTATAGCGCCACCTATGGACGCATTTACACCAATCAAACTATTTATAATCTGTACATCCATATGTACCTCCCCACAAAATTTCACCTTGATCCCTTCTGCGGTTTGGCAGAGGAAGATCAAAGTTAACGCAGACACCAACGTCGACGATTTGATTGACTGATGTTGGCCATGTTGTTTCATTTATCCGTTTGTTCTTATAGATTTTCACAGCAACCCTGACTAACATGAAGCATGCAGAATTTCAAGTTGATCGAACAAATAGGAGTTATGACCTTTTGTTCGCTATATCGCCACCTAAGGACTGATTTACGCCAATCGAACAATATATAAACCTATCCATACACTACCAGTCAATAGTTTTTGCACACCCTAAGATCTGGTCAAGTCTTTATCTTACATCTATGTTTACAACAAAGAAATCACTGGAAC
The DNA here is from genome assembly GCA_029692085.1 of Gymnothorax javanicus. NCBI lineage: Eukaryota > Metazoa > Chordata > Actinopteri > Anguilliformes > Muraenidae > Gymnothorax > Gymnothorax javanicus. The sequence goes on along the minus strand of CM056199.1, from coordinate 690,329 downwards.
CCAATACTTGTTTATTACAAATAATACATTTACAAGAAAAATCCACAAGGAATCCAGCACAGGTGATTGAAACAATCAATTCCAGGATAAAAGCCAACACAGACCATGAAAAGTCGAAAGCTCTTGATCTGGACCTGGTCTAATGTGGTCTAGTCATGGAAAAACCAGAGGAATCTCCCTTTTTTCCATTTTCACAGATAGAATAAACTCATTGATTTATGGCACAAGTTGCATTAGGCCCCCACACACAAAAACTTGCATTCCCAGCAAAGACCGATATGAACAGCATCTCCATTTACAGCAAAGCCAGTTCTCTTCTCAAAAAGAGAAGACAAACAGCACCTCCCTTTCTCAGCAAAAACAGACAAAACCAGTACCAGTGTTCTCCACAAAACATACAAAATGCATATTCTCAGCAAAAAAAAAAAAAAAAACCAACAAAATACTGTACAACCTAAGTTATACTCCCACCTAAGAGGCCAGCACTCTTTCAGTCAATGTTTTCTGGAATTGGAACATGTTAGAAGAAGAACTACACGTCAATAACATTGCCTCAAATCTCAATAAACCACCTCAATTCTCAGAAAATAGGCAAAAAAAGTCTATCACCACGTTGCCACTGAATGCACACACACACGTAGACACACACACTCGCACACGCACGCACATCACAGCTCATTTCTCAAACTGCCACTTCAAACCAGCCCCACATAGCAGAACTGTAAACTGCGGGAACATGGAAAATCTCAGCATAACCCTGGGGTTCTCCTTTTTTTTTTGGGAAATAATTTTTGGAAATGTCTAAGTCCAATCTTTTAACATTGGGGCCAAAATTTCAAGGGCCCATAAAACAGACAAAAATGATTCCATCAAAAATCTGTTATGGCAAATTTACAGGAAAATTCATCAGGCCAAAAAAAGATTTTATAAAAATGTTCCGGAAGACGGATGCCGGGCGTCAAACCACGACAATAGCTTATCGGCCCATTGGGCCGACATGCTAAAAAAACCCACAGACAGTCAATTACGCCAACCAAGAAACCTTTCAGAACAAGTCTGGAACAAGCTTAAACCCAGAGACCCTTCAGAACAAGTTTGGAACAAGATTACCAGAGAGTGCTAAAATCAATACTTCCATTTCCAGCAAAATCTCAGAGAAGACAGCATCTTCTTTCTTAGAAAATGATCTGAAAAAACAAGATTCATAGCAAACAGTCAAAATCAAACCCCCACTCTTTCTTAACAAAAACAGCACCACTGGCTTTCTTCTTAGACATTAATTTTCATTTTATGTCTCTAAAATCTCTGACGTGGGTAGGAAAATCCCATGACTTAGTAATCAACTGTTAGGCTATGCTTCCCTGCCAAGGAATTGAACCACGGTTGCCTGCATGGTATATTATGACAATCACAAGTCTGCTATAAATTTCAGGAACTGCCATTTGTAAGACATTATAGTAAAATGTGAATGATGATTCTCAAAACATTCCAAGACATCAGTGTGCTTATGTTTTATACCTTCTTTCAAAAGCAGTCCAACCACCCCTGGGACACATGGCACTTCCTCGGTAGTATAGTGGTGAGTATCCCCGCCTGTCACGCGGGAGACCGGGGTTCGATTCCCCGCCGGGGAGACCAACACTTTTGGCTGTCCCCGTCACACCTTTCTGCCAGTTATTTTAACTGTAATTTTACAATAAGTTTACCACAGAGTTCACTGCATGTTCAGTGTAAACCACCGTTAAATGCGCGCAGGACTCCACTAACAGTTAATATGACAAGGAGACAATGCGTAATTTAACGGTTAAATTCAGTCAACTTATATTAGTGTAGGAAAGCCGAACTTCATTTCGTTGCTCTGTTGCGACTGCGTATGTGCATGGTCCAAACCAGCTTGCCCGGTATACACGAGTGCTTTTGAATGGATATGCATTGTGACGGGACTGGAAATGTTGTCCGATGTAAGCGAAAAGCCACGTTTGTAGTACTTTTGGCGGACTTGCGCTGTTTATTACGAACGGGCATGCTATTTTTTGGCTTCATACTGATGTATTTACGGAAGAATAGATCGCTTCATAGGGGAATTCCCGGGAAGGCTGTATGTTAGGAAATAAGGTTGTAACGCTAAATCGGCATTTTGGTAAGGGGCCAGAACAAGGGGGTGCGCCACCCCTGTTCCCCGCTTTAGAAAAAAAACCCTGCTATAGATAGTCGTATACTGTTGGGCTAATGCCATTCGCTAGTTTCACCACACTTCAAAGGCACAAATCGCCGCTACAGCATGAAATGGCATACTCACGCAAGACTGCGACAGACAGGACAAGGCCAAAATCCTACCAATTTTTCCCAAAGAGAAATATGCTTTCAACCAAAATAAGCCTACTGTAAGAAAGGTGCTTCACAAAACTAAGGCCTGGGACACACTGGATGCGTGAGCAGTGCTGCTGGTTCTCGGCAAAACAGACCTGATAACGACTGTCAGGAGACAGTGATATCGAAATAAATACCTGCATTTCACCACATTGCCGAGGGTGCGTGTCTGTTACAAGCATGAAACTAACTAAATAAATGAATGAATAAATAAATACATAACTCAGCACTTTCAGCTTTCGGTTTGTTTATCACGTAAAAACCCCTTGTATATGGAAAGAATAGCTTCAGTTCAATTCAGCAGTACTTAGTGAAACAACTCCTGGAACGCGCAGTGGGAAATTCGCAACTTTCAAAGTGTCAAACGTTGCAGTACCGTCATTTAACTGAATATGTCATTCTTAATTTTTGAATGCTTTACTGCTCTACTGCTTGATTCTTTCGTTTATAGGTGTTCGAAATGAAATTCTATTGATTTATTTCGCGGAAATACGCCATTAATTACGGAGCCAAGGCTATGAGAATAGCCTATTATGTAACTAAGTTTAGGAGTATCAGGGCAGTACTATTCTGTCTCTCCATCTCTGCGTTTGTCTCTGAAAAGATATCCGCGTGACTGCTTAACCTGGGTACGAAATTAAACAATATATGATTATGGAGGTTTTTAAGGGCACAGGAGGAGCCTGCAGTAGCACCGCAGCTGATACGCAGCATGTGTGAATAGACAGACGCGACTCAACAGCACTCAACCACCACGCACTACACACGCATCCGGTGTGATAAGTATATAAACCGAGATTTCCGCCCTCCATCACGGCACGTCCTCGGTAGTATAGTGGTGAGTATCCCCGCCTGTCACGCGGGAGACCGGGGTTCGATTCCCCGCCGGGGAGGCCATATTTTCCCTTGTTCATAAGTTTCTTTGGCGCTACTTTAAGTTCTGCCAGGGGGCACAAACATTTTTTTCTTTATTTTAATTTTAAAAGTATCAGTCAAAAATACAAAATGAAAACATCCGTAAAAACAAACTGCAGCACCAAAATTCTCAGCAATTCTCTAGCACGTCCATCCTCAGCTAGAAGGCAAAAACAACTGCTCATTTCCCGACAAAAACAAAAAAGTACATCAAATGTATATCAATTAGCCACTCGGGGACGCGTTTTCCGATGTTGCCGCTAGGTGGCAGCAAAGGCATATAGAGTAAAGCCCAACGCTCACTGGTGGCGAAGCGACGCGTCGCGTCAGACCCCGAACGTTTTTAAAAGCCCACTAGAAGCGTCAGTAGCATCAATATTGACGGATGACAACAGGATCGAGAAGCAAGCCATGGGTGTCACTCTCAAAAAATTAAACAAGACAACGTTTAATTTTGAAAAGACCTACCGATAAAACTTATTTTAAGTGACGGCAAAGTGCAACGTTCAGGTTACTGCGTTACCTGTAGGCATCGTTATCTACTGGCATAATTTCCCTCCTAAATTTAGCCGTTGAGTAAATTAAGACTATGATTCACATTACTTCACCCAGCTGCGAATTAGCTAGCTAGATAACTTAGCAGTGTTAAGTTCTCAGTGTACCTTGAGTTGTACCTTGTACTGTAGATCGCTTGATAACGTAAATACCCGCAAAATAACGGATTTCCTTTCAAAACTGCGACTTGGTTAAAAAAACAGTTACATCAGTTTAGACAAAGTTGTGAGGTTTCCGCGAAATGTGTGCCACCATCCATCACAAGGCGAAATTGTTAAATAACCTAAAATACAAATGCGTATTTATTGTGTTGACGCTCAAGAAATAGAACAGGGGCGAACAATGAAAAACTAGTGGGCGTTGCTCTATTAAAATGAACGGAACCTATTTTTTTGACGCGCGTCTCACGCCTCCGGGTGGCGTTGGGCTTTAGGTTGCCCTAATGAGCAAGCCCGAGATATCAAATTTATGAAACGAAATTTTATGTAAATTTTTCCGGTTTTGCCCCTAAATGCCCTTTTTTGGGGTAAAAAATGACCCTGTCACCAGTTATGAATCTCTCTAAAATTTTTACTGCGCAATCTTATAAATGTGAACAGTATCTGACAAAAAAAAAAACAAAAAAAAAAAAACGGAATGATGTTCAGCTTACTTTTTTGTTATGAATTTTAAAAAGATGGTACAGGCCTACTGCAAGTGTTGTTATCTACTGAATATAAAACAAAACAGATTAAAATATTTTTTGCACATGATACACCATCTAAAAGTACAATACATGACAGAGGTCTTGTCAGAATATTTCGGTGTTTGCTAGATTCCAGATTTATTCCTCAATTTCATTGGTTTCATTGTTTTTGTTGGGGATAACTGTTTGGAGATGACATCAGTGCCTCAAACATGCCATGACTTGACTGATCACAGGCTTCTGTAGTAATCCTAAATGAGCCCAAACTTGTATTACTGAATTGCCCAATAATAGTTCACTATAAAAGGAGGCCCACTTGAGGATTATTAGATCATCACCAGCACTGAAATGGAGGGGAGTAATTTACCTTGGTGCAGTATTGGCATCCATTTAGATGATGCATGTCATTCAAGGAAATTTACCAGAAAAACTGGACTATTGGGACTAGATACTTTCTCAAATGAGGATACTGCCTTAATGCAGTGGCGGTCTGGTGTTCTGCAGATTGATTCTGTGTGTTGTCATCATGAGGAAATGTTTTTAACTTGATATGAGAAGAATCAAAGGTACTGTGCAGATCCCAGAAACATTCACCACAAAAAAGCAGCAGGCCTATACCCGTTTAGTTGACAAAAATTTTGGAACAATTTAAAAATTCATAACAAAAAAAGTAAGCTGAACATCATTCTAATTTTTTTGTCAGACATTGTTCACATTTATAAGATTGCACAGTAAAAATTTCAGAGAGATGAATAACTAGTGGCATGGTCATTTTTTGCCCTAAAAAAGGGCATTATGGGGAAAAACCAGAAAAATTTACTGAGAAAGTATTTCATTAAAAAACTTCTACAAATGATATTACTTGGATGACTGCATTTTTACAGAGAGATATATCATAAAATCATAACAAATAAATTATAGCCTTTTATCTTACTTCTCGAGTTACAGGTCATAAAATGTGGTCTCTTTCTTGGGCATTTTGTGTTTTCGGCTGATTTTGAGGCTTTACCATACAAAAGTGGATCAAGATACACAGAAGCTAAGGCCATTTTCAGATTCTAGTGGATGAATATGGTTTGTACACCCAATTTCAGCCTTGTATAAGCAATCAATTTGGAATAAGTTGCCAAACTGGTCAATTAAGCCTGTAATGATTAAGAGGTGATAGTGCCAAAAAGATTAATTTACCTTTATACTTTGATTCGAGACTGCAAGGAAGTAAATCTTAATAATTAGGAAAAAATCTCAACTCTCTCAGTAATTCCGTATATTGTTTTGATCTTTGTTTATCGGATTATGAAAGACGACTGAAAACAAACTCCCTATATTTTAAAAATGGCTTTAAAAAGTATGTGTTTAAGGTAGGACATATTATCGTAAACATATTGACCACACACTGAACGCCGCATAATAGAAGGTTTTAATATTTGTTAATGGCATTGCGGTAGCTTCCTCTAAGCAAACATGAACCAACTTGCTGTCTCGTGAGCATTTTAAGTTCGATGCACTGAGCAATAATGTCGTGGATGGAACTGGCATGCCATTCTGCTGTTTCGTCTTGTAAATTAGTTAATCAATCCTCAGACTGCTAATCAAGCAAAGTAATAGAGTTATCAATTGTTTAACGGTGGGGATTCTGCCTACCCTAACTGACCTCCGACGGCACGTCACTGGTCGCCATTCTCGTTCATGCATGAGTACAGCCTAGCTATGAATGGCTGATGAACATAATGCTACCAACAGACCTTCAGAAAAAAAAATTTTGCAAAGGGGTCGAAAATAGCGCTCTTTCCACGCATACCAGAAATTCTTGCGGCGATGTGACTAAAACACATTTAAGACCTAACTGATCTGAATTTAAGACAATTTAATACTTTTTCAGGTCTTTTATTTGTAAATTTGTATTTAAGACTTTTTAAGGACCCGCGGTCCCCCTGCTTGCTGTAATGGACGCCCGTCATAAGATGGCGTCCAGACTTGCATATTGAAATCGTAACATAGCTCCTCTAGTTTATATAGCTCATTGGGTTCATCCAGTGACATTGTCCACTCTAGTGTTTTCTTTAGCGCTGTGGAAAATCCCGACTTCACGGTGGTTGCCAAGGACGCGCTTTCCCTGTTTCGTTTACTTCTGGTTTTCGTATACCCTGAACGCTCTTACTGCCACTCCGCGGCCTACTGGCGAACTAATTTTACACGAGTCCCCAATTCTCTAAACATACAGCACTGTAATTATCAACAAAACACAGGCAGCATTATTCCCATCAAAAGCAGAAAAAAAAGTCATTCCATTTTCAACAGAAGCAGAATTTCTGTTCAAAGCAAATACAGCACCTCTATTCAGCAGTGATAGACGAAACCATATAAATTCTTAACAAAATAAATAGAAAAGCATATCCACTCTCAGCAAGAAACAAAAGAATCATCACCTCAGTTCTGTCAAACAGACAAAAAAAAAAGACAGGATCTCTATTCAGAGCAATGACAGAACAAACAGCACCCATAGTCTCAGCAAAACAAGCAGAAACACCGCCATGAGGGCAAGACATTTGTCAGGAAATACAGTGAAACATCGCACAAATCCGCTTCAAGACAGGCATCAACATTATTGATCACTGGGTAGCAGGGCAAACATCTCTCATGCAAAGTAGGCCTACTCCACAAAAAAAACTATATATTTAGGGCTGCCCAGTGGCTGCGGAGGGCTGAAGGCTTAAGGTGATCACAGAAACACTGCTGAATGCGGTCCTTCAGACCATTAGAGCTCCCAAAAGTCCCACCTTCGTCTGTATGCTTGTGCGTTGAACGCACTGCTTGTGAGCATGAGAAACAGCAATAGAACTCGTGCGCAGATTTCACCGCCGAGGTATGCTTTTACACAGAGAAAATTATGAAGCCTGCCAACCTCAAAAGTGTGTCCCAATCGCTGCGAGCAGGGTTCGAACCTGCGCGGGGAAACCCCATTGGATTTCGAGTCCAACGCCTTAACCTCTCGGCCATCACAGCGCCACGACAATACAGGTACCGACTCCCCATAAGAAATTACCTGTATCAGTATGACAGGGTTACCAAATACATGCTGTTCCGATAAATTGAAATCTGCGCTTAAACGAACAGTTTCGGACAACAGCCTCTGACAAAACATAGCCCCAATAAATTAATTATCTTGAGCAAAAAGTGTCAATTTCCCACTTTCGTCTAACAAACTACACTGCCGACTGAATTGTGCCGTTCTTTTAGCACCGCAGAAGTATTTAACCCCGATATGTAACTACATCAGTAAAGCACAACGCCTTACGACTGTTGATGTAGAACAAGAGCAAGCTAAACGAAATGTGAATTTGAAAAATGACGTTAAGCATTTCTCGCAGAAATCCAGATACGTAGTTCAATGGGTTATGTCTTGGAGCGTAACAGGCTTGACGCATGATCCGCTGGACTGAAACAGGTTTTTAAAGCCACTTTCATGAGATGGGAGAGTAAATAAAAAGTAGCTCGGTATATTGTTTGATTGTTTATAGCCGTATTTTTTATTTTCTGCGGAATGCTCTGATTGCACTTGGGCGCATCGAATCACTCGTCTTCTGAATCGACGTTCACACTGCCAGCTCGAAAGCGACTTTTCGCCAACCTATTAGGCTACCTAGATACTATATTCTCACCGTACCCTCGGTATATTCCGCCTTAAAATAAATGAGATCAACATTTCGAGTGCGCATGTGCTTGAAGCACTTCCGCGGGATAAAGAAACCAACACGAGTTCACTAGCAACTGCAGGATTGAGCTGAACGGCGAACATGCACTTGGAGATTTACTCATGAATCAAAGCGTTAGGACTTTGTTTTAACAAGTCATGTGAATCTGCGCATTCGTCAACGGTGCAAACAACACCTACTCAGGGAAATTATTAGCTTGCTACAACGGCTATTGCGTGGGCAGGCTAGTATCTCACCTGTCAGGACACATGTTTTACGTGTTTTAGCGCTGTAAACAATGTCAGACATTGTCAACGCTTTTCGATTGCAACGTTATGAATGATTCAGTTCGATACAATATTAGCTATATTCCCTTTAACGTGCATCGGCATATCATAAACAATAAATAGCTTAATATACCTTAAGTTAACAAGTGCGGAAGCAGCGTGCAGGACAAACAGATAGGCCTACTGCTCAACAATAGATAAATGATAAATGATTAATCGATGATTGCGTTGTTTGTGGACAGATCATTTCCCGGTCATGTACAAATTAACGTTTCTTCAATGTTGCTGAAATCAATGTTCAGCAGCTGAATTATGAGCCGGCCAACTTTAATCCATATCTTAGCATTGATCCTGCGCTGATATTCTCCAACTGGAGGCGTTTTGGGTTGTAGAGATACGTCTAGGATCAATACTTTTCCACTCTTTGAAACGAGAAAATAAAGCAATCCTTCGGCCTGCGTCCGGCTGGAATGCATGCTTCAGTGAGAGCGGGTGGGTTGGTTTATCCCTCGTATATCCTCGCATACTGTGCGTGCCCCGAGATTTTGATCTCGTCTTTTGCAAAGTCTCAAATGATTAGCAAATTGTCCCAACAAATTTTGAGAATATCGTAATCGAATTTACAACAATCAATCGACTGGAGTATCTTTTTAACACAAATTCTATTGTTAGGTTAGTGCTACTAGCTTGAGTTAGTCATTTCAGTAGGCCTCTCAATAATCCAACACACGCGGTCAATGAAGGCCAACAACGTGCCAAAAAGAAGGATAATTTTTTAATATTACAAGTGCCGTGAAGTAAAACAGTGGGCAACTTAGCTACGTTTAAGTTAAAAATGTAGCCATTGTCCAATTTGGTATACAGAATACATTCAAACGCTCCATTTTCCCTCATTACAAAAATGTACGATTCATCAGTCCCTCCATTTCGCAGCCTCGGCCTTTACGTGATTAATTCTTAAGCAACTTTTCAGCAATCCAAAGCAGTTAAATAGTGGTTTTCCCTCAACCGTCTCTTTCGTCTAACGCTGCTTTCACACTGGATGCGAAACGAATTTTTCGCGCGACATATTACACTCAAAGTCAATGCAAAGACGCGAATACGTGTATTCGCGTCTTTGCATTGACTTTGAATGTAGGCTAATCTGTCGTGCGAAAAATTCATTTCGCGCCCAGTGTGAAAGCGGCTGAACACCTGCTAACTGTTGACAGCTGCAAGTGGTTGCTATTGTCCGAACTAATGGTGAAATCGCTGCAGGCCGACTTAACGTTACTAGCAATCAAGCTACGTAGCTAGGTAATGTAGGCTACCTAGCTATAACGTTAACGTTTTGCTCATAAAGCTAGCTCGGAGAATGCACTTAAGTTACAGCTATCGCTAGCGAGCAAAGTTAAGATTCGTAACATGTATAAAAATCCTATATTTTTGCATAATTACATGATATAAATAAATATTTAGCTAACACAATATATTATTCTAGCAATATGATCTCAGTAGGCCTATAGGCTACTTCGAATTAGCCTCTGAGGTTACTTCGCCGTTTAGGCCCACGTCTTTCTATGCTAAGGCCTAGCCTACAATAACTAGCCATATAGATACAATCGAGCGGACATTAGCAAACGATCTTAAATGGGAGAGGGATAGCCAGCTTTAAAAATGAAATTAGATTTGGAGGCTTTATTTCCACAGCACTACTTCGCTTGTGTATCAAATTATGTTCAGTTAGAGGGCGAACAAGCCAGCCAGTTACCGTTAACGTTAGGCCTACTTAATTTGACCTTGCTGGCGTCATCAAGGACAGGAGAGGGTATTTCTTCTAATTATATTGTACGGTTTGAAATACTTCTCTTTGTGAAATGAATCTCTCACAGATTACGTCAGTGTGACCGCAAATGATGTTACTTTCATATTTTATCGGTAGGAATACTTACGTCTAATGAGACCGCTCAGTTAGATGATAGGCAACTCCACAGCACAGTGACCTTCGTTAACTGCGCAGTGCGCACCATCGAGTTTTTGGAAGCATGCTCAGGGGCGTCTCTAGGACTAAAGATTGGTGGGGCCCAGTGCTGCCCTTTAAAACAATTATTAACCCTGACTTGCACTCAATCATTCTAATAATTGACAAACAATCTTTCCAGGATTTTCCCGGCTTTTTAAAATCGTTTCATTGATTTTTTTTGCCCGATTTTGCGCTAGCTTTTTAAAAAAGTGGCAATGAAAGTTGCAATGTCTTGGCGATTTATTTATTTGTCCGCGAAAATTTTGCGTGGATTGGTTGAATTTGCGTTAATAGTTGCAATCGCGACATGCAACTTCCTTGAGGGACTTGAATAGATTCACTCCGAGATCACCGGTACGGTACGGTAGCTACATTTCGGTACGGCGACAATCATTAATCTGGACGGGTAATTTCGTGCATTTAAATCAGCGTTATTCAGAATTGCACACCGACGTTTCAAATGGTCTTTTATTTTATTTAAACAAAACGATCATGAAGTGCAAGTTAATTCACTTGATGTGTGGAAAAGGTAGCGCAGACGTTTCAGAGCAGTTTGTCTTTCATATAGCCTAGCATTGGCCTATTTTTGAGCAGCCTAAATAATTTTTCTGATCTGAATTTAGCCCATTATTTAGTCAACAGATCGCATGGAGAGAGAAACCGTAACTTCGATTGCCAGAGGATTATTGTCATAATTGGAAAAAAGTGTTAATAACGGAAAATAACTGAGTACAAGCCAGGAATAATCACGGACATAAAGGCATGGTCCGGGCCCCACGAATTATCAGTTTTAGAGACGCCATGCGCATTCTTAAATTTAGTGGAGCAGTGCGCAGTGGCAGAAGATTGGTTGTCCTGGATGGGCTTCGTTTGTCTAAAGATTAAATCTTTTCTATTCGACAGAGACTGAGAATTTTTATCTGTCAAGTGATGTCTGATATATGCACACTACACAGTGGCACTGTGGTGATTCTTGAGGTTAAGGGTCAAGTCAGACAGAATTCCTGTCGGAATCATGTGTATTCAGAGTTTTGAGCTTCAGCTGTCTAACTCGAGCTTGAACTCCAAAGTAATCAATCTTCTCCATTAAAGGTTACGACGAAGTAGCCAAGCAGAAAAATTGAGAGGGGGAAGATTTTTTAAATTCAGCATTTCAACAATGATATTGAAATGCCGCGAATAAAGTTGAACTACCGATTCGAGAATAATGGCGAAACTTGGACAATAAAGTCAATATCCATCAATTCAACTTTAGGGAAAGCGACTGGTGGACTGAATGACCGCTCTGCCAGCTGTCGGTATATCTTGGTGTAAAGTTAACATCATCTCTGGGTCCACTCCCAAGCGCGCAATGGATGTGATGAAGTAGCCTACTCCGGTATTACTTTTTATCCACACAATATGGCGGCTAAAACCGTCAATACAGCTAATGGCAATGCCGATTGGCTTCAACTTATCGTACGAATCCGAATGCGTTGGGACCTTTGCTGCGATAATGCCTGCGTCGCCGCGGCAATTCTCCCTCTAATAGGCCTCAACGGTCGTTGCCATTTGAAACGACCCCAAAAGCTTAGTTTGAAACAGACTGTGGAAGTAGTTAAAACAGTTAAATAGCTAGCTAATTCTGAGAATTCCGAAATATGACGAAAACTTCACGAGCATTCCACAAGCATTCGGAATGCGAAATCGGGCGCTCGGATATGGCATCGACAGTTTCAAATGGCAACGACCGTATACGAGAATGAAAATTTCGTTGCCGCGCCCGCCTGAGCTCCACACCCGTCCTGGGATACAACATAGGCAGTTGCTACGAGTACGGCAGTTTTTCAATGCATTTCAATGTGGAGAGGTACGGCAGTCCCCATTTCAAGCCCTGCCCTAACCTAACCCTAACCCCAACCCTTAACCCTTCCCCTAACCATGATCCCGAATCCTTATCCTAATCCCTTGAAATCGACTGCCGTACCAGTGAAAACTGCCGTGTCTCTAGACACTGCGTACAACATATCCTCTCTGTATTGCACGCAAGTATAATCACCGATATTCTTGCATCTGTACCATTATAAGCCATTTCATTTTGCACGAATGCGGCCACCTTTTCGGTGTTTGTGTGGTCTCTCCCTCCGAACAAATGCAATTTTCGGCACAATCTCTTTAAAGTCCTAATACTTACCACCATACCGTGTTCATGCGCCAAAAGAAAAAGAACTTTGAGACAAATACCAGTTCTGGGCCCGTATTCACAAAGCATCTTATCTTTCCGCTAGGAGTACTCCTAAGTCGCGCTAAAACATTTTATGTAGGAGTAAAATCTTACAAGTTATTCTCAAAGCCGCTGAGAGCAACTTTTAGTTAAGAAAACTGGTAACCCCTAGAACAGGTGTAGCTCTGAGATACGTGGGAGTAAATCTCCGTTGCTGTGGATGACGTCAATTCCCATGCACGAGTCTTGGGACAATGAGCACGGTGATTGGTTGTTTGGTGACAGGGCGGCCCATTGAAAAAAATATCCCGCATATAACCCATGGAGGAAAAAATGAGGAAATAGTCCAAGCGGCTGGTTTGTCCCATAAAATAACTAGAAAAGCACTGAGAGCGCAGACCTCCGCCAGGTGGCAGCAAAACCCAAAAGCACGGCGATTGGAACTCCGGCCCATTGGAAAGACTTGAAATCTTGAACTTTGGCGTGTATCTCAGCTGTACTTTGACCCAGATATGCCAAAATTTAATCACCTGTGTTCCTTGTCCTAATACCCACCTTCTCTGAAAATTTCATCAAAATCCGTGCATTACTTTTTGAGTTATCTTGCAAACAAACAAACAAACTAGAAAAGCACTCAGAGAGCGCAGACCTCCGCCAGGTGGCAGCAAACCACGGCGATTAGAACTCTGGCCAATTGGAAAGACTTGAAACCTTGAACTTTGGCGTATATCTCAGCTGTACTTTGGCCTAGATACGCCAAAATTTAATCGCCTGTTCCTTGTCCTAATACCCACCTTCTCTGAAAATTTCATCAAAATCCGTGCATCACTTTTTGAGTTATCTTGCAAACAAACAAACAAACAAACGCCGGCGATCACATAACCTGCCAACTTCGTTTGGCGGAGGTAACGAACAAACAAACAAACGCCGGCGATCACATAACCTCCTGCCAACTTCGTTTGGCAGAGGTAATAATAACATGTTGAGCACTCCTGAAAATGCACTATGCGCAGTCCCCACATATCGCACTCTAGGCAAATAAACATACATAGGAAAGAGATAGTCGTAAAAACGCCAATAGGCCTAGCATAAAACCAGTCAATAATAAAACGCGTCATTTTCCCCGGTAATTAGCAACTTATTACCCAATGAGAATATGTTGCGATCATTTAAATGTCGAGCCGTTCAAGTTTGTTTGCCCGAAACTGTCATGGATTGAAGTTCAAAAAGGACGCGAAAGCCCAATTGGAGCTACGACCAGTTACTGCTGCTGGCCCAGTTGGTGCTGGAGCGAAAGCATGTAATCAAAGGGAAATTTGGCTCGGGGGTGAACAGCAAATCCTCGGACGACAGATGACTGCGAGAAGCGGTGGTATGGGCTGCAATCGCAGGGGAGGTCCGAGATTGCAGCCTATTAACGGGCTATCGTTTAAACAGGAAAGCATACTAAGCTTGGTTTGTAATTTATAGCCTACAATTTAAATATGTATACAAAGTATGACATAGGCTGGCATTATTATGATGATCTATTAAATGTAACCCTCGCTCAACAGCCTAATAAAATAATTCATGCATAGCAGGAGGAGGTACAGCACCAAAGCCACTGTCCCCGAGCAAGTGGCATCCCGCAGGCACATAATGCCTGTCAAATAATTGGCATAAGCTGATTTCCATTAAAATGCGATTCGTGCGTGGATCCTGGCCATTTCGCAACAATATCCAAAATATTGTATTCGGCATTAAATACTATCTGGGTGTGGATGGAATGAACTTTTCTTCTATTTACAAATACCTCTTCATCTTGGGTCAGAGAAATAATTCAAATATGGGTCTCGTCAATAGCACCGATGATACCGGGCATACCTGAGATGTGTATGAATTCAAGTTTGATTCTGTGTTGTTGGCGAATGTCCATTGGAAACCAGATAAACTGTCTGATATGGGGTTCAATGAGCGCAATGATTGTTTGTGAATTGAGCGACTGACAGATGACTGTGAAATCCCTAAATTGTCCGCGTTGCAAAGTTGCATTTTTCCGGTGGCCAAGCAACAAAGTGTTGTCAAACATTTTATTTCGAGGCTTATTGGGTCGTTTCTTATGGCTGGAGACGTAATTCTCTCCCTCACAAAGTCAACAACAAATAAAATCCCTTCACGGTCAATCCGATATCTTTTCAACAACTGCGCATCATTCAGAATTTCCAAGTCATTCTGTCTTTCAACATCATTTTCTGATTCTTTGTGAATAGGTTTTAGCGAGTTAGGAGTCTCCTAGACTACTTTTAAGCTCTCCCAAACTTAAGACCTACTTTTAGGCCTATAATGCTTTGTAAATAACACTTATTATAAATAATTAGGAGTCCTAAATATACGACTGACACGCCCATTTTTTCAGGAGTTTCTCCTAAATCCGGCTATTAGGACCTACCTTTAACGCTAAGATGCTTTGAGGCCCTGAACAGCAACTTCACCAACTCATCTACGGTAGGCATTTTGTAGAGGCAGCGATGCGCTAACATTCATGGGACGCCGTTTGTAAATTAGGGTGTGTTGTTTTATACCGTACAGTTTTTGCACATTTAGCGTCAAAAACCGGGAAAAAAGATTGTTGCCATTTTAAACCATCTCTTTTTCACACATTTACGCACAAATATGTGTAAATTGGTGTAGAAAAGGTGATACCGTTTTTTGCGGTATAACTTTTTGTAGAAGGAAAAAGAGGACATTAAATACTAAATCTAAACGTTAAATATAAATCAAATTGCTAAATATAAATCTAAATTATATATATATATATATAATTAAATATTTAATTATATATATATATATATATATATATATATATATATATATATATATATATATATATATATATATATATATATGAACTACGATGCGCCTCGCGGAGGAATACGTCAGTTGGTTAGTTCAAGAGCAACTGTGTTTTTTTCCCAGCAGCTAAAGTGCTGTAATTTTTTTTAAATATAGCGTACAATTGAAATGTTGTATTATTTTCAGGTAGGACCTCTTCTAGGCCGTGAAAATACGCTTTCTCTGTGTTTCCATTCACAAAAGTGTATCGCCTAAATTTCCACCCAGCACTATGCCCTGGTGCGGCTACCTGGAGGAGATCAGAGAGCTTTCTACTGCATCTAACTTAAGTAGTGGCAATTTGTAGCTCATACAACCTCACTTCAAAAAAAGTGAACTATCCCTTTAAGTCATGCACGACCCACAGAACAGCAATGCTAAGCTGACAGTGCCATCTACTGGCAAACAGGTTAAATCTAAACCTTAAATCTAAATCCTAAATCCTAAATTATATACATAATTATATATATTTATACATATATATATATATATATATAAAATTAAATATTTAATTATAAATATATAATTTAGATGTATATTTAGCAATTTGATTTATATTTAACGTTTAGATTTAGTATTTAATGTCCTCTTTTTTTTCTACAAAAAGTTATACTACAAAAAACGATGTCACCTTTTCTACACCAATTTACACATATTTGTGCGTAAATGTGTGAAAAAGAGACGGTTTAAAAGGGCAACAATCTTTTTTCCGGTTTTTGACGCTAAATGAGCAAAAACTATACGGTATAAAACAACACACCCTATTTTACAAACGGCGCCCGATAAAACGTTAGTAGTTTGAAGTTCAAGTTAAATCTTAAAATGTCAGCTTTATTCTCAACATTTCGACTTTATTCTTGAAATGTTAAATAAAAATCCCCCCAATACTCTGTCGTAAAAAGTCACACGTTATCCCGTTTTTCTTTCTTCAAAGGATTGTGTTTTTGGACGTCTGAAGGGATGGTTTCTAAACACTGTAGCAAAATAAATAAATAAATAAATAAATAAAAATAAAACCTGTAAAAATTCACAATTTCTTACCCATTCACCCATTCTTGCCTATTGAGTATGAGTCCTCCGTACCAATGAGCTGTACTCTCATTGGCCAGTAAACAGAGCTATAAATGAAAAAAAATGTTGAGAGGATTCCACAGACAAGTTTATGTTCCCACATCAGCATCAGCATGGTTAAGATGGAATAAGAGATGCTACAGCTGGGGATTCCTTTCATTCACTGACAGCTTAAAGGCAGACCTGCTAACTCTTCACACACATCAATGGTCTGACACCAACCTCATGAAACCATGAGTAAGCCAGTGCTCGGAACATACATGAATATGGATGTAAGGCAGTGCCTGAATTTCAGCCTGGGCTTGCAGTTGGTAATTCAGGACCACAACTTCGCACACCTGTGCGTGACCTACTGTAACATAAAAAAAGTTGCTTCGAAAGATTCACACATTCAATTTTAACATGTTTTATTTCCCATATTTTCAAAAGCATTGTATGCAGGCGATTATAAAAACAACGTGCATATGAAGCAGTAAGTCTGAGAGTGTGAGATGTGACTAGTTTATTCAGCAGTCTGGACGAAGGTCTCTTTTTATCTGTGGTTCCTGACACTGATGTAACCGATATTGCACTCTCGTTCTGAGTCACATAGCTTGCTCAAGTTTTGGTGTTAGGAAAAAATGTGCCAATATGCAAGCTGTCAAGCAGACCTTCAGAAAAATAGCAAAGAAATCTGTTTGAATGCAGTAATTCGGCACGTAATGACTGCATAAAAATTTAGCTGTGCGGAGCAGATAAGCAGTTAACGATGTCACAACGCTCTTGTCACCCACGGCTTCCTGTGGGCTGTTTCCTGTGATGATCAGATGGCCACACTGTTGTCAATGCATTCTGGAGACAGATAAGAATATGGCAGCGGAAGGTCTTCGTTCCTCTTTGCGATCTCTCTGCTGATGACATTCAGCTCCCTCTGCAGTTCCGCCACAAGCCTCTGAGGGGCGCCAGTGCTGAAGTGTGGCTCGCGGTAATGGCCAAGAGGAACCTTGTTCATCGGCAGGGAAAGACAGACGGTTTGTGCGAAGGGACAGGAGAGAGAGAGAGATAGGGAAGAGGAATAATTTTCTGGTTAGCCGTGCTGTGAGCTTGGTTGGAATAGCTGTATAAAGTCTATAGGGTTAGGTTGCCATGTAGGTAGCTGGGTTGGCTCAGCTGGGTTAAGTTGGCTGAGTTGGAAAGCTGTGTGGATAGCTGGGTTGACTTAGCTGAGTTGGATAGCTGGGTTGAGTTGGCTGGGTGTTCATCTGTGTTTTCTGAATGGGACAGCTCAGCTGCGTTGGGTAAGCGGTGTGGTGTAGTCGTGTAGTTTGCTGCGTGGAAGTTATTTGGCTGGGATTCACACTCACAAAGTCCAGGGAGGGCCTGGATAGCAGCATGGTGGTGGTGAGGACGCTACAGGTAGCGTTAGCCGGGGGCAGGAAGGAGAGCAGCTCCTCCATGTTCAGAGAGCCCTTGCATTGAGGGGGGGGACGGGCCATGGCAGCGGGGCTGTTCGGCATCCACAGGGTAAAGTCCGCCTGTGGGAACACACACATGCACAATCAAACACACACACACACGCACGCACACACACCCACAAGGCATACGTTCACTCACACACGCACATACACACACACCCACACATGCATACGTTCACTCACACACATACACACACACACACACACACCAACACGGGCATGCACATGTGCACTCACACAAATGCACGCACACAAGCACAAACACATACCCACACAAATACGCAAACACGTTCACATACACATATATTGAGCCAGTTCATCAGTCATGCAGAGTACTATCTATGACAGTGAATAAAGTCACCTCCTGGTTCTGAACAAGCCAAAGCTTGCTCAAACTCTGGGATCATTTCATCTATCTCATTGTCCCAGATGTTTGGAGTTAATCGGTCTTCCCCCTCTAAGGCTGATGCCACAGAATAGGCCAATTTGTCAGGCCATTTACTCCCAATGAAAGGTAATTTTTCATGTCCGTAAGCCATTTTGGGATAGCTGGCGACGCAGAACCTGGCCGGCTAACTAATCAGATTAATTGTCAAATGCGCAAGGCGCCACCAATTTTCATTTTTCTTCCCCCAATGTCATGATTTTTTAAGGAGGTCTAATAGAAATTCTTAATCATTCCAGAACTTTGTTTATAGCAAAAATATTTTGTCATAATTTTCAAGAAGTGTTCCAGACCTCAATTGCTTTGACTTACCGGCAGAGATTGTTACATTGCCATTTGAATGTTCTGTTAAAAACATTCTAATTAGGCAACATATTTATGATCGTACTCCTTGAAAGATTTATAACCCAGAAGGCAACATTGATGTTTGCTGATTTTACCACTAGAAGTGCAGTTTCATCCGCACGGCCTGCCCACAACAAGAATAACTGTCATGTTGTCTATTTATGGTCTTGAAGTTTGTTTAAACTCAAGAAGATCGTGAAATCCATGCAACAAAGATTACAAGAGCAGCAATGTCAAACAATATCACTATGAGAGAGATTTTTCTCCTGCTGCATGAATAATAAAAATACTGACAACAATTGAGAATCCATTCAAATTTTCAAGGCGTAGTGTTCAAAATGGCAGATGACGTAGCCAAGAGACTGTTTACAAGTCGTTATTGTCGATTAGTGCTCACATCATTATTGAGGTAATTATCTTTGCTTTTATGGTTCTAATTGTGAATGGGCCTTTGCCAATTTAACGACATGCCAATCAGTGACAGTGAAGGGGTCATCCTTCAATTTTCTGAAGGGCTAATTTATTTTCCAGATGTCTCTCTACGTCAGTGAACTGCCTCTTTAAATACACATTAAGTTAAAAAATAAAAATAAAAATAAGCAAAAAAACAAGAACTTAGAGAGCACATACCACCGCAAAGGCCCAGCAGTCCCCCCACATCTGGGACACATACGAGTGCTGGACCTCAATCGAAAATCCTGCTTTTGCCCATCAAATCCAAACAGGACATTGGATCTAGATCAAGTTCTAATATGTGGTAACCCTCAACAAGGAGGGTTCCGCAAATTTTTTGTATCTTAGAACTATGTGTATTTCTCAAGTTAGAAGCAAAAATATCGAAAATGGCCCTATCTTGCAATGGTGAAGAATCTGTCAAAAAAAAATCCAGGATCCAGAATATTGACTCGCAATGCTCCCAAAATGAAATCACTTCTAAGTCAAGACACACCTTTGGTGAAAATTTCATAAAAATCTGACCATAATTTTTTTCCATAGTGCTGCTAACAAACAAACAAACATACCCTCAAACTGAATCTAAAACATAGCCTCATTGGTGGAGGTAATGAACATTAAATATAATGTATAATATCATTAAATGGGATTTATCTCACCTGGGAAAAGTTCACCGCAGCATGCAATGCAGAGGCGCTGAAGATCACCATAGTAGCAAACTTGGCCACCTCTGTTTTGGACTGGAAGGCAAGAGGGAAGCCTGGAGACAGGAGTGAGAGATCAAACTTCAGCTTGGTCGAGGCCGTGGACTCGCCCTTGATCAAGTCGCTCTATGCGAGGTGCCAGATCAACCCCCTTACAGGAATTCTGGGACGACCGTCAGAGCGAGGTAATCTGTCTTATATGCAGCTTTACGGAGGTTCTTTGGTCACATTGAATGTCTTGATTGTTACGTGAAGGGGTCTGGAGCCCGATTCCCAACAAGAAATCTGTTTTTTCCCCACAGATATGGTGTGTAGACCCTGTCTGCTAGCACTGGCGTGTGAGTAGCTGTGTGAAATAATTCTGAGTAACAGCATGTGATGATACATACGGGTGTGTATTCTGTGAATAATTGCATGCAGTGGTGTGTAATCGAGGGTGTAATGGTGCGTGTGACCTGTTTCACTCTTCCCCAGGGCCCCATGAGTGAAGATCTCCTGGATCCACGTCTGCAGCTCAGAGTCCTGCTGGACGTCTCCATCAGTGGGATAGTACAGGTCTATCCAGGATGCAACAAACCTAAACGAACAAAAACTATCATGGACTGTCAATCCCTGAACCCCACAAACCTGCACATACACACATTACCATAGACTGTCAATCCCCGATCCCTACAAACCTACACATACCCACATTACCATAGTGTCAGGACCTTACAAACCTACACATATACACACATTACCATAGAGTGTCAGGACCTTACTAACCTACACATATACACACATTACCATAGAGTGTCAGGACCTTACTAACCTACACATATACACACATTACCATAGTGTCAGGACCTTACAAACCTACACATACACACAATACCATGGAGTGTCAGGACCTTACAAATCTACACATACACACATTACCATAGTGTCAGGACCTTACAAACCTACACATACACACAATACCATGGAGTGTCAGGACCTTACAAATCTACACATACACACATTACCATAGTGTCAGGACCTTACTAACCTACACATACACACAATACCATGGAGTGTCAGGACCTTACAAATCTACACATACACACATTACCATAGTGTCAGGACCTTACTAACCTACACATACACACAATACCATAGAGTGTCAGGACCTTACAAACCTACACATACACACATTACCATAGTGTCAGGACCTTACTAACCTACACATACACACACAACCATAGAGTGTCAGGACCTTACAAACCTACATATACACACACATTACCATACAGTGTCTACCAAGAACCCTACAAACCTATTCATACACACATTACACATTACATTATCAGGTTGAATGAATGAATGAATGAATGAGAGACACCTTCATTAGTGTACGGTATGTCTAATGAGGACCCTGCAAACCTACGTATGCGTGCATGAGTATAGGTTGACCCAAAAACTCCACACATACATTGTATTGTATTGTATGGTCAACCCAGGATCCTTAAAGCCTTCAAACACAAACGGTGCACGTTAGTCAACAGTATGTTTACCCTGGGCCCTCATCTACAAACTGTTCGAACGATCAAAAAAGATACGATTTCAGGTGCAACTTTGGGATTCATAAAAACAAGCTTGATTTAAATTAATCAATTAATAGACCTGTGCACTTCGCAAAATTTCAAGCCGATTTTATTTCTGTATAGTAAAAACTTCATGCAGTTTCACGCGCCCTCGATTTTAGAAATCAGAATATTTTTTTAACGGAACAAAACTTCTTATTTCACACGCAAGCAACACTTTTTTATGGACGCGACACAAATTTTAATAAGACCCCTAGACCTTTGAAATCTACACATACGTACATCAGTATATGCATGCCCAGGAACCCTACAAACTCACGCATACATACATGAGCACAGATCAACTAACGACCCTACATTCCTACACACATATATTACGATATGTCAACCTGGGACCCAGCAAACCTACACACACACACACACACACACACACACACACACACACACACACACACATTATCAGCCCAAAAACATACACACTCTTGCACTAGTACCAGTCTATGCAGGACCTGAACACGCTACTTACACAGCTAAATATAGTCCCTAACATTTGTGGGACACATTGCAAATCACCTCTAGCACGAGTTCCAACATACAAGCAGCTGCGCATTAACACCTCCCTACCTGTGCAGAGCATCCCACACTCGCAGGGCATCCTGGGAATAGTAGTTTATGGGAAGGCCTCTCACCCCCCTGTCACTCAGGTCCTCCGGTACACAGAGGGAGCTGTACCTCAGCTGCTCTGTGCCTTTTCTCAGTAACACTGGCAGCCCCTCCAAACCCACAGCTGTGGACTAGGACACACATGCACATGCACACGCACACACACACACACACACACACACACGAACATGCATATATTTCATAATAAGTTATTTAAAATGACTGCAGTATTCATAGCATAAACAATGACTAACTGTATACGTGGTGGTTACACAGCCAGTGACATTTAAGCATGCTTCCTTGACCATTTGCATGGCTTTGCATAGCGTGAAGTGCAGCCCTGACTGAAATACTATTGTTCAGCGATAGTGAGCCCATCTGGGAGGAATCCACTGTGATGTTATTAATGATGCTAATGACGCACATGCTGAGGCAATGTTTACCAAAGCTGGCACCCACTCTTTCCTACCACCCACCCCATACTCAGTGCAAATGCGCAACACACACTGACCTTGTCAAACACACCACCCGGAGCCAAGAGTGTTTGTCGAGCCTGGATGTTGATTTGAAGAGTGGTCCACAGATGTGGCATGAGGAGCTAATGCAGCACACACACACACACACACACACAAACACAATAATAAATACACACAGCAGTTGCGCCAGACCAAGTTTTTGTGTGTAAAGCTTAATATGACCATAGTCATTTGAGCTTCTGAGGACATATTACAGTTTTTTTTTTGGATGTTTTCATGAGTAATGGTTTCTGTCAAGATGTCTAAGATTTACACAACTAATCCATGAGCTTGAGACTGTTCAGGGGCATGACTCGTATTACAATTTTGCATGAGAAACGATGCCTACCTGGTACAGAGGGTGGACTTCCGGAAGCCGCCTGAGGGTGGCAGTGCAGTACACTTCTCCAAGCAAGTGAGTGTACAGCAAGTGGGTGAGCAGCTGGTGGCACTGGAAGTCTGCACACCTGACCCACATCTTTGCCAGTAACCAATCAGTTTCGGGGTCAGAGGGCAAAAACACTGGATTCTGTGGTCCTGGTATCTGCTGCAGCTGTCAAAAAATGTGACCGTTGCTATTTAGATTGCAGCTGTGCCCAAGATGTGAAAAGCCCCTCCAGGAAATCTTGCATCATCATGATAACAATCCCCCCATCCCAGTATTTTGTTTCTATTACCTGGCTAATTAGCACAATTAGCACGGTACTTCAGCCAAACGATACGACTGATTATTTAAATAAGAAATTTCATGGGTGGAAGAGGTACTGTTGGTAATTTTTCATCTAGAGCACCTAAAGCTGGAGCATAAGATTTTGGCTAAATAAGTGAACAGGACTTGGTGCTGGACAAAATCCAGTTCATGATAACACTTTGGCTTCTACAGCTCTTGGCAGAGCACGTGTCCTAATGAGTACCTGAATGGCGATGGGTTTTAGCTCCCCCTGGTGGTCGTAGTGCAAAAGGCAGAGCGGGACTGCCGTGTAATGTTGATTCCCATTTATCTTGTTGGTGGGAACTTCATCCAGAATTTTATAATCCAGGAGGAAAAAGGCGCCTCTCTGTAGAATTACACAGGTCGCAAAAGCTGTACAAAACACAATCCCAGTAGTAGAAGTGTAGTCTAACCACAAATATGCTCAGCGTAATTCATGCACTCACGCAGGAAGGTGTACAATGCAATTTTATACAATAACCATGCTGAGGCGCACCCACAGTGCTGTAGCAGTTTCTGTATTTGCACATCTTTGTAAAATCTAATCTCATTTGCCTGTAGGCCTGTTTGTTTTTCTAAAATGTCAGGGGCCAAAGGGGGGTAAAGTGAACTGAAAACCAACAGGCTCTTTCTAAAACCAACTCCCTCCATTCATACATTATCTAACATGCTTATTTCTGTTGAGGGTCACAGAGCAGCTAGAGCCTATCCCAGCGTACAGTGGAGAACAGATAGGGACACACCCTGGAAGGTTAACCAGTCCATCATTGGAATCACACGCCATCGCTCACACACTCATACCTGTGGCCAATTTAGAGTGTCCAATCTACGTGGTATGTAAGTTTATCACATAACTGCAGTACTTTTCCCATAGCCCAGCCGATGACATATTATTGATAGTACCCTAGGGTAATATCAGTAATATCACTTTTGCGAAAATTTCATTGGCTGAGGCGTGGAAATAAACTTGGCGTAACGTCATGCTGTTCTTAAGTGTAACATTGATTAAATCAGTATGGCTCAGTGCTGTTGCAATCTCGCTAGGGTCTACTCACATAAGTAAGTTCATGTTACTTAGCCAGCTAGATAGCGTGTACGCAGTATGTTTTCATAACCATAATGTAACATTAGTTTGTTAGCTAAAAAGCCAACAATAGCTTGCTACTCAGTTTATTGAATTTACAAACCGTTGCTAGTTCCGCCGCAAATGTCCGTGACTCAGTGACTGACTTTGTTAGCACAGCAATGGCATTAGCTCAGGGCTAACAAACAATTGGCGATAACGGAAATTACATTTTGTTTTCTATTAACTTACGCAATTCACTTATGTCATAAACAGAATCTTATACCCTTGGTCGTGTCATTAGAAACTTACAAAACTTTTTGAGTAAATTTTGGGTTTATTGTGAGCTTTTGCAAAATTTACTTAACTGCTTTCATAACTTTCATATGACATGCCCACTCGTGTAAGATCCATTATCTGTGGACTGTGGGAGAGGAGCCCCATTTGAACATGCAGAGAACATTCAAACTCCACATAGCAAAGCCCCAGAACAGAACCTTTTTGTCGCAAGGAGAGCGGAGTACTTTTTCTGATAAGTCGGATAACGTGTTCGGTAGGACGGAAGAAATCCTTGGCATTGCTGTGTAACCCTACCCTTTCGGATCGGGGGTTTAATAAAATAAAGATTCACAGTGAGGCTATTAGCCTTGTACAGAATGCTTTTAACCTCTGCCATGCACTTTAATAACTGTCACACTACTGCCTCCATCACCGTTCAGCCTTATTTACTTTCTTGATGGGCAGTTATGGCATATGTTAGGTCCCACTTGTAATAGAGATTTTGATTGTATTGGCGGTTTCCCTCTGTGACACCAGTGGAGTAGTATCATGATGACGTCAAAATGATGGATTGGTCCCAAAACAGATTTTGTGTTTGGATCCCCGTGGTACTGCTCCTGGGGGCACCTGAGCATGTAGCATGCCTGAGGTGATTTTTAATGGTGACACACACACACACACACACACACACACACAGGGACAGACCTCCATCTCCTGCTCCAGCGAGGAGCCCTCTGGCAGGAATGGGCAGAGCATGTCCGAGTTGACGGACAGATTAGGCGGAATCTGACGGATCTGGTGCACCATCAAGGGGTTGCAGCCGTTGAGGGTCTGGTAGCCGAAAAATGAGTCCTCCTTCCAGTGGGCCTGAACGAACTCTGAGGGAGGAGGATGGTGGACGGAGGGAGGACGAAGGGTTGGGACCAGGGGAGCAGTGTAGGGAAACAGGGAGTGAAGGAGGGAGAGAGAAAGAGGGATCACCAACCTCTCAAGGGAGTGATGTAAGAAATCAACTCAACGACGGTACTTCTCATTAATGCGAGAGAGACTGTGTGTGTGTGTGTGTGTGTGTGTGTGCGCGAGAGAGAGTGAGAGACTGTGTTTTTCTGACATAATCTGTGACTGAGAAACAGTGTGCGTGAGAGAGTGTGTATGCATGTGCGTGTGGGAGAGAGTGCGTGTGTGTATGTGATTGTGCACATGTGTTTTCATGTGTTTCCATGTGGATAATGTGTGTTGGTGCGTGTGAATGTGTGTGCATGCGTGACAGAGAGGGCATATGCGCACACTCAAGCATGTGTGCACGTGTGCATGAGACAGAGAGAGAGAGAGAGAGAGAGTGTGTGTGTGTGTGTGTGTGTGTGTGTATGTGCACATGTGTGTATGTGTGAGTGCGCAAGCGTGAGCATGTTTGCATCTTACTTGCTGTGCTGTTGTCTCCCACATTGAAAGTGAATAGGGTCCAGAGTTCCTCAAAGCTGCTCCAGGCACTGACCCTTTCAGCGAAACCCTTCAGGTAGAATATGTCAGGACCTGGGCTGGGAGAAAACTAACTTCTCAATGCCTCTCAGTCAAAAAAAAACATCATCCAAGAAAGTAAAGACACTTGAGCATCTTTCACTCAAAGCTACAGTGATGAACTCAACAGGAAGCTCTCGATCAGCAGTGGGCAAACCAGTTCCTGGAGACCCACAGGGTAAGCAAGCAAGCAAGCAAGCAAGCAAAGTTTATTAAAATAGCACTTTTCACAGACACTGGTCGCAAAGTGCTTTACAATCAAGGAATGAAATCAAAGTACAATCTGACATAATCAAATAGATAATAAAATGAAGATAAAACGCCTAAGAAATCCAGCTAAAACACAAGGTAAAATATAGAGAAACTTGTGTCTAATCTAATACATTAGACACAAGAGGTTAGGGGTAGCCAACTGGACAGTTCAGTCTCCTTAGGTCTTAAAACATGTCCATGGTACACTTAGGAGATTCTGAGTAGAGGACCTAAGTCCTCGACGTTAGGTGTCGGGTGGCAGAAGGTCCATAATAGAGCGTGCTGGTTATCCTTTTCACCAACCACTTTTGACCCAGAAATCATAGGGGTGCACTACGAAGCGAGATTAGCAGGTTAGCGAGGCGCGTTGAGCCAAGAGCTGGGTTTTTCAGTGTCACAAAGCCGGCTCATTTTTACCCTGCTCGGGTAACTTACGGTATCTCTGATTGCGACTTTAGAGCCAGTCAAGCCGCCTCATGTAAAGAAAGCCTGGCCAGAGTTGAACTTGTCTCATAGTTCACCCCTCATGTGCAGTGATTTGACTGTGCTTTTGCTAATCAATTAAGTGCAAAGTAACAACACCCAGCAGACCCTGAGGCCCTCCAGGACCACGGTTGGCCACCACTGCCCTATGCCCTATGGTTCACCTCAACAGTGAACAGAGGCAAAGGCTCTTAGTGGTGCAATGAATGCATATGAGGTAGGTATACGAGCACATGAAATAGTGTTGTACTGAAACTAATTGTTAAGTCAGGAAGGGGGAGGATTGGTGCTCCAGGGAAGTGAAACTAATAAAAATAAAATAGCCATGGTGTTGATGGGGTGGGGAGTTTTTGGAGAGTAAAAGGCCTGAGCTCAGTTGACACCTTCTAATTAACAATGATAATAGTGAATAGTAGTGATATTGTAGGAACTGTAATTAACAATAAATACATCCTCCAGAGAGAGAGAGAGAGGTGGTGATAGGCAAAAAAACAACCAGAAAATGTAATAAGCACCAATAATGAAAACAGGAAAGCCATCTAAAAACATTTTACTCAGAAACAGTGAACTGAGGAAACACCTCTGAACACCATTTACTAAAAACAACAAGTGTGACAACAAAGAAAGCAGATTATCCAACCTCAGTGATCAGAGGAAAAACATCTTAAAAGTCAGGGAGATCTTTGGTGCCTCTCATGAGTGTTTACGATTCTGGGGACCTTTGCTTGTATGTAAGACTTAGGGTACCTCTTGCCAGTTCAAGAAAAATTTTGAGTATTCAATGTGAGTGTTTATAAGATTTGGGGTCCCGCTTCTGAGTGCAAGTGAGATTTGGGGTACCTCCCATGAGTGTAAGCAAGATTCTAGGGACCTTTGCTAGTTTATGTGAGACTTTGGGTACCTCTTGCTAGTGTAAGAGAAATTCAGGGTTTCTCTTACGGGTGATAGTAAGATTTGGGGTCCCTTTAGTGAGTACAAAAGAAGGGGTACATTTCATGAGTAAAAGTGAGATTTATTTATTTAGTATTTATATAATACTTTTTTTTTTTAAATCTCTGTGATTTATGGACCTCTGTATTCAGTTGTGTCTGAAATAAAGGATTGAATTTAATTGAAATTGAGATTCTCGGGACCTCTGCAAATCTATGTGAGACTTTGAGTACCTCTCTCCACTCTAAGAGAAATTTAGGGTATCCTTGAGAGTGTTAGTAAGATTTGGGGTCTCCCTTGTGAGTAAAAGTAAGACTTTGGGTACCTCTTGAGAATTTAAGTGAGAATTGGTGTACCTCGTTTGAGTATAAGTGAGATTTAGGGTACATTTCATGAGTATAAGTGAGATTTGGGCTACCTCTTGCAAGTATAAGTGAGATTTGGGGTTTGTCTTGCGTATATAAGTAAGATTTGGGGTACCTCTCATGAGTATAAGTGTGATTTGGGGTACCTCTCATTAGTATAAATGAGATTTGGGGTACCTCTTGCAAGTATAAGTGAGATTTTGGGGTTCGTCTCGTGCGTATAAGTAAGATTTGGGGTACCTCTTGTGAGTATAAATGTGATTTGGGCTACCACTTGTGAATGTAAGTGAGATTTGGGATTCCTCTTGCGAGTGTGAGTGAGATTTGGGGTACCTCTTGCGAGGGTAAGTGAGATTTGGGGTGCCTCTTATGAGTGTAAGTA
The DNA here is from genome assembly GCA_029692085.1 of Gymnothorax javanicus. Lineage (NCBI taxonomy): Eukaryota > Metazoa > Chordata > Actinopteri > Anguilliformes > Muraenidae > Gymnothorax > Gymnothorax javanicus. Next base: position 661,550 of record CM056199.1, on the reverse strand, counting down.
AGATTTGGGGTACCTCTTACGAGTGAGAGAGAGATTTGGGGTTCCTCTTGTGGGTGTGAGTGAGATTTTGCGTACCTCTTCCGAGTGTGAGTGAGGTTGGGTGCCAGTGGCTGCAGGTTGCTGAAGTCCACGCAACTTGGAACTCCCTCTGCATACGTACGCCACCTATAGGTCGGAACAGGAAATGCATGATGGACAGTTTGAGAAAGGACCACTAGTCCTATTTCCATCTCACTATTCTTATATTCTTAAGGGCATTTTACAAATTCGCAATGTAAAAAGCAGATGGAAACGTGAATAAACTTCCTCTACGTCACATTAAAAGTTGAGGTGGTTTAAGTCTTATGCGATTAAGAGTTAATGCACAAAATATGGGATGGAAACAGCTTAGCACAGGGGTTTCAAACTGATCCATAAAAGGGCCAAGAGGCTGCAGGTTTCAATGCAACCGATCAGAAGCACACCTGATACAACTAATTTAATCGACTGATCTTAGCCTGCACAGATGAATAGTTGTATCAGGTGTGCTTTTGCTTGGTTTGAATGAAAACCTGCAGGCCCTTGGCCCTTTTACGGACCAGTCTGAGACCCCTGGCTTAGCGCCTTAGCCAACTAAGTTCTGACGTAGCTGCCGCTGCGTGGATGTGCATTCAACTCCATCTACATCTCTGGATGGCATCAAACATTGCAATCATTGACTGAAAGAAAAGATCTATGACGATTTGTTGAAATGCATGAACTCCTGTAGACCTCTCTCCATTTTTTACAGCATCACGTTTCTCTTCCAGTTTTTTCACTTCAGTTTGTTTCTTTTCCATTTTGGGACGGTCAAAATTAGGCAGTAGTTCTCTCCGGTTTGAAGGCTGGAAGTGACGTAGCTCAGCGGGTCCTTGGACACCTCAAAAGTATTTTTTACTTTGCCTGCATGCAGCACTTCGCTCGATAACACAAAGAACACCTGCACGATCAAAACGTCTATTCCGTAAACAAATTATTGCTACACGTTTGAGGCGTCCAAGGACCCGCTGAGCTACGTCACTTCCAGCCTTTAAACTGGTGAGAACTACTGCCTAATTTTGACCATTTTGGGACCTCTTCTTCTTCTGCTGTTCGAAACGTTACGACTGTCCTCTACCGCCGTCTCGTGGCGAAACAGGCCTAAGCTATTGGAGTTTATTCGCTCCCAGCCAGTTTGGAAAAGCAGGTAATTCGAATGTTTTCTTCCGCGAATTTTCTAAGATTCGCTTAAAATTCGCTTGACATGAGATGGAAACTCGACAGCTGACTAAGAGAGTGTGCGATAAGTCGGGGAAACTAATGTGGTCTAAGAGAAACAAAGCTGGGGAGAGACAGACAGAGAAAGACAGAGAAGCAGACAAAAAAGCAACACACCTGAAATGCAGCTGTTTGTCGTGAAGCTCCTTGGCTCTGAGCTCTTTCGAAATCTGCAGTGTGGCTGAGTTTATGGTACAAACTGCGCGTGTGTGCATGTGTGTTTGTCAGAGTGCATGCGTGTTTGTTTGAGCATGATTGTTTAAGTACGCGTGTGTATGTGTGGGAGAGAGAGAGACAGGAAAAAGCTTCAGTAAGATCATTCTTTCACAAGGCATTCAACATCCTTCCACTTCTAACGCCCACACACGCTTCCTTCTCATTTTTTTCTCACATCTCTCCCTTTCACAGCTCATTTTCCTCTGTCACTTCATTTCAAGCTGACTCACATCTTGTCCACCACTGTGCCCTGTTTCAAAAAAGCATGATTGCTGAGTAAGATGGATAACTGAACATAATAAAACCAGGAACCCTCTCAAATCTCACTTAAGGCACAAGAAATATCTTCAGAGTGCAGTGAGCCAGGAAACACAGAAATCCTGCCATGTAAAATAACCACTCCGGATTTGCCGCCGCTTACCGTATCCATTTTGCAACTCGATGTCCCCATCTGATGGTTGCACCCACTTATTGCAGGGGAACTGCTCAGCCTGCCAGCAAGACTCGCAGCCCATGCTGACCTCCACGGTTTCGCAGTGCCAGTTCTGGTCCGGGAAGCCAGGCCGAGGCTCAAGACGCAGCCGGACCACAACAATCCGACCTAAAGGTTTTTCTGTCCTCACTGTCAATACACAGGCCTGACCCACATTTTAATAATTTTAATATGCATAAAATTACACAAAGGGGGGTTCAAACTAACAGTTCAAACTAAAGACTGTAGTGAGTCCCAATTGGTGGCATGACATAACATAACATAACATGAGTGGCAAGAGCAGGCCTTTTAAACCAACTAGGCTAATTTCCCATCACTAAATTCAACCCAACAGTTCAGATACTTGAGAACTCAATGATATCTCACTCTAAACCAAGCCTGGTCTTGAAAACATTCAGAGTGTCTGCCTCTGCAAGACCGCCCAGGCAAGTTATTCCACACTGAGATCACTCTCTGAGAGAAAAAAAACCACTTCCTTAAATCAGCGCTAAATTTACCCCTGGCTAGCTTCCTTTTGTGATCCTGAGTTCTGCTAACAGAACTTGGCCTAAGTAAACCTGCATAATTAACTTTGTTAATCCCTTTAACATATTTAAAGTCCTCGATCAGATGACTCCGTATCCTCCTTTTGGTAAGACTGAAGAGATCAATGATCTCTAGCCTCTCCTCATAGCGTATTTCTTTTATGCCAGAAATTAACTCTGCGGTTCTTCTTTGAATTTTTTCGAACACCTTCATGTCTTTCTTGATGAATGGTCCCCAGAAATGTACACAATACTCCAATCGTGGTCTGACGAATGTGTTGTGCACAAGAAGTATGACCTCTGTAGATTTATACTTCATGCTTTTGGCTATACTGGATATCCCAATCCCAGTCTCCTGTCAGCCTGTCTAGACATCTGGATGCCAAACCCAATCATCAGAAGGATAATGAGGAATTTAAAGACGGGGTTAATCATCACAGGGTAAATCTGCTTTGTGTTAAATTTCAATAGCATACCGCAAATCAAACGAATGTGTTCTCGCCAACCAAGAGCCCATTAACCTCAACTTGGGGATTTTATTTATTCCAGCACTACAAAACTATTTCTGGCACAAAGATAGTTAAACAGGTAAATCATTTCCCAAAACCTCAAAAGGACCCAATGAAAAATAAACAGCTTTTTGATATTCTAAGATTGCAGCTGAGGTTGTAATGAAAACCAGCGTATGCAGTGGTCCCCCAGGGCAGAGTTTGAGAACTGCTACATTGGGGTATAGGCAAACCTCTACAAGGCCAAATGACATCATAATGAATTAAACTGATGGACTCATTATTTACCTGGGCAAACACTTATAAATGACTGGCTAAGGACAGCAGGTGCATAGACTTTCAAAAATAATAAAATGTGACTTCACTCAGGGCTCTGCGAAGCTCCCATATTACAAACATACTCCAAAAATCTTATGTGTGTTGACGTGAAAAATAATTCATGAGGACCTCTGATGATCAGCTCAGATTTGTGAGCTTCTATGAGCTTAGATCTCCTGGCCCTGATAACACATCACGTCATGTGTCTATCTGGATAACATCCGTGTATGATTTATACACATTCCATTTACATTCAGCCAAATCAATACACCTTCGCGAGACAGATATAGATCTGACGAAATGCAAATGTCAGTACAGAAGTTGATATGGCAGATTTTTTTTTTTTTTTTTTTTTTTTTTTGAGGGGGGTGCATTGCCTTTGGCTAAGTCAATTTTTTTTTTACCCAGGAGTGCATGTGTGTGCTGGTGAGAGAGAGAGAAAAAGCTTCAGTAAGATAATTCATGCCTGCATACATGCTTATTCCTTTTTTATCTTGCAACATCTCCCCCTTTTACCATTCCACCTCTTGCTGACTCACAAGTCCACCACTAAGCACTGTTTTAAAGACCTGGATTACAGAGCAAGATGGATAGCTGAACTGAATAAGACCAGGAACCCTCCAAATGGACTTACGTTACAAGAAATATTATCAGAGTTTTTTTTCCCATTGCGATTGACCTGCGAACTCAGTAACCCTGCTTCGTAAAATAACGGCCCCGGATTTGCAGTTGTCTGCATGTCCCTTCCGTAACTCGATGTCCCCATCTACTGGTTGTACCTACTTATTGCAGGGGAACAGATTTGCAGCATCTTTTTCGACTTGGATTTGGAGGCACTACAATTGTGACAAAAATTCGAGAGTAGAGCAATGTGTTACCACTTTCGATTTTTTAAAATGAATCCAATGATTCTTTATGTGTGTGCACGTAGCCCACAATGTGATAAGAGTTTCCACTTTGCCCAAATACAACTAGACTAAGAACTTGCTGAAGAGAAATGTCAAATTAAATCTGATGCCCCTTGTGTTTTTATGTAAGGCCTTGGGTATCGCTGCTCACCGAGCCTGGAGTTAGGCACTGGGTCCTTTGGTCTAATGATGCTGGCGGGCTTTCGCCATGTTCGCCGATAAGAGAAATTCGCACACCACAGTACGAGCCAGAGTGTGGCTCTCGCGAAGTTCTGAGGGTGACCTCATAGACCGCCATCTATGGTGTGACAAAAAGGAACAGAGGAGTGAACACAAAAGAAGAAAAAAAAATGCTTTGCCTTTTCTTACTTCAACACACTTTGAGGTATCAGTTCAACAAACATTGAACCAAGTCATCTTCAAACCCTCAATTTTAACCACAAAAAGGACCATTTTGAAATTAATAAGTCGAGAGGCACATGTGTTGAAACTGCCAAAGGCATGGTGCTGTATAGCAACCAGGTTTGGACGGAACATCTTGCTCCCATTTGAAATGAAAAGGCTATGACTCCATTTGGAGAGTTAAATTACAGTAAGATTTTGTAAACAAGGCCTGAGAACGAGAATGAGAATGCCTGCATGTACATGCAAATTTGCTCTCCCACACACAACCTTGCACAGAATCACTAACTCCTACTCACACACTCTCACCAAAGCACACAGGTAGCCAACACATGAACACACACACACACACACGCCTACAGTATGGTAATCACACACAGACACACGCAAAGTTCAAAAAATCAAATTAGTTTTCGATGCAATAGGTGTTCTAATGTTGTGTTTTAATGCCGTTTCTATTTAGGCTATCACAGCATATAATTTTTTTTTTATTGTAAAACTATTTCCATTCTAATCAGCAAACATCTACCAGCACATCATTCTCGCAAAAAAAAAAAAAAAAATCAAATACACGCCAAAAAGTTACTTTTCTAACCGGACTTCATCCTCATCAAATGACTCCGGTGAGGCCAGTCTGCACTCCGAAAAACACGGTCAAACTAGCCCTCACATCACTTTGTAGTACGTGAATATACAAGACATTAAGACAGTGTCAAAACTGATTTCAAAATAAAGCCCATTTTATGGTGCACCTAATCTTACATGCAATAAGTCAGTCCGTCAATAGTGACTGAATCAATATATAAATAGATAAAAATACATTAAATAGAATAAATTAATATTACACAGAATCAAAAATTCAAAATTTGTGATAATAAAAAAGTTACAGTAATGGCCTAAAATCTGTATTTGTGACATATAATGACATACATGACATTTCAGAGGGCTTTCATTCGCAAATTCAACCCCTACCTGTCTGAATGTGGAGTGAGTTTCAGGATCAGCAGATGTAGTTTAATTCTGAAGTGAAATTGGTATGTGGAAACGGGAAGTTTCTCAATAGCAGTCTGCGGTTTTATTGCGTAAATGTCTTATTGGTCTCGGGGAATTTATTCTCTGTTATTGACATTCACTACTCACGCAAAAAAGCCGTAATTTTCATAGCCTCATCTTCTTTGAAGTACAGGTTGCCGTAATTATAAATTGTTTATTGAAATAAATGTTATATTTATGATTCAGCTCAATATAAACTTGCTTTATTTACTGTATTTATCAAGTCATTAATAAAACTTTCGTCTATGTACTAATTATTTCGTTTACTGTTGACTGACTGACTTATTGCATGAGAAATCACCGTCACTGTTAGGCTACTTTTATTTTGAAATCAGTTTTGACATGGTCCTGCCATAATGCCTAATGCGTATATTCACATACTGTGAACGATGTGAGGGCTAGTGTGACCGTGTTTTTCGGAGTGGAGGCTGGCCTGACCGCAGTACCAAATGGATGTTGCACCGCTCAAAATAACAGGCCAACATGCATTGGCATAATTTGCATGCGAACAAGAACAAGTGCAGGCTATGTTCATTTTCCTCGGAAGTCATTTGAATTGCAAATATTGTGACATCGCACAATGAGCTCGGCCAGTTTGTTTCAGTAGCCTATGTCGCCTACAATGAACGATATTACAAATCAGTTCCATTTTCCAAACCGCTGCTGAAACTGAGCATTTGAAATATTCAAAGAAAAAAAAGACATTTGGATTATAAACAATATCCAAACGAACTATCAAGGTTTTAAATAATTATCTCATTCATAAGCTAAAATAAATCATAAATGAATTGAAGTAACAACTCGAGATGACCCTTAAAAATACATATTTGGCTACTAAAAGGCCCATATCATAATTTGTTTTCATTACAACGCATCTTAAAGTGCTTTAAATACATACTCAAAGAAAATATAATTAATGAAAATATGACTAAACATGTGGCGAAAAAGTAAATTAAAAAAGCTAACTTTACAACATTAAAATGAAAGCATAACATTGAATTGGTAAGTTAAGAGTAAAAAAAGGACAATAAAGGTGGGTGAAGGCAAGATTTAAAACAGAAGCAGTGACCCTTCCCTTAAAATGGTCTATATGCAGATTGATAAATTTGCCGCTTTTCTGAGCTCTCAAAGGGAAAGTTTCCAGTGGGTTTGTTTATCAAATGAAGAATAAGTTCGTTATAAGCGCGCAAATTACACCATCAACCTGTTGGCCTGCAAACCAAGCAGTAACGGTTATTATAGACCTTTATTTGTGCCACATAGAAACCTCGAAATAACTGAATTTCCTCTATGAACTATGCAGACTTCCTTATCGAAAGATGCTTACCTTAGTTCAGTTGAGTGCGATGAATGTACATTGGTAAGTTGAAGTCGGTTTTTATATTGTGTAGGCGTATGAGTCCGAGATCTCGGAGATACAAAGAAGGCAGTTATTCTGTTGTCGCGAAAAAGGAAGTTCGTTGTGGTTTGTATACATATGTAATTTAGCTAAATTCACAACAAAAATAAAGACGAAAACGGAGTGACTAGCTCATACTATGCTAAATAACGAGTCGATTCATCCTTTGCCTTCAGAACAATTCCAGTCCTTGAATTGCTGCCATACAAATTCGAAACTGTATATTGAAGGACAGGGCCGTTGCAGGCGGGGTGCGAGGCCCTGTGCAGACTTGATGCGCGAGGCCCTGCTCACATGCACGCGCTTTAATCATGTCAGGCTGCAAGCACAAAGCTGTTCTAGTTGTACCCGGTGAAATGACATGCATTTTTAGACTAAAACAGTATTATTGTGGCAATAATTTCAACTATGATTTTTTTGGATATCATAATCTTTCAAAGGAAAAAAATCAACTGCACAACGACTGGCTTTTATCATCAAATCAGCTCAGCTGTCACTTTATATTGGCATGTTGAAGTCTTACAGTGCGTCACGAATTACAATTCAACAAACACTAATACCTAATGGCTCACACTCACTGGTGACAATCGCTTATTTTGACTCATTTCTATGGAAAAAGCTTAACAAAGGCGTAGTATCCGCTGACACCCACGACAGTTTAACATTTTATTACGATGCAGTATATTTTCTCATACTAGTCATTCACAAACGCTCTGCTGCAGTATAACTTTAAAACATCAGATTCCCGCTCACGATTCATTGATTAGGTGATGGTCACTTTCCTTGCCTTTTGGGCTGCAAACTCAGCAATTAAATCCTTATAATGCAGCCTGGATGCAACGTCTTTCTCGGTAGACAGAAGGGCAAGCCCGCATAGTCTCTACTGCGACATGGAGGTCCGAACATAGTTTTAAATTAGTTTTAACTTTGAAAAGCTTCGCTACCCCGATGCCAATTATTGATATCGTCAATAAGACCCTGAGAGCAATCTCACAGTTAGGAAAGGCAGGTGAGCAGCGAGACAGACCATGTTACGTATGACGACATAAAATAAAAAAATAAATAAATAAAAAAGATCAGGGTGAGCTTTTATCAAGATAAAATGGTAAATAATGAAACTGACACAGAGAATTGTCATTTTAGGAGCATGACGAGTCAAGTGCAGTGATACAAAATATGTATTCATTTATTTAAAAAAAAAACAACAAAAAAAAAACACACCAGCCGCGAGGCCCCCTGAAGGCGCGAGGCCCTGTGCGGTCGCACACTTCGCACAGCCCATGCGACGGCTCTGTTGAAGGATATTGGCCCACTCTTCAAAAAGGACTGTCTCCAGTTCTTTGAAGGATAAATGTGGTGGTAATGTAGGCGAGGGCATTCTCTGCGTTTCGGAACCGTTCATTGTCTGAGCTCTTGGAACTATGCATTAGTGCTATGTCGAAATATGGGATACCATGAGGGAACATACTGTTTTGAACTGGCACGTTTTTGCCACTAGTAAGAACTGGCTTCTCCTTTGCTAATCTGTATACAACGCAGTGCAACTGGCGACTCAAATTCTCGCGCTCCTGCGCATCACTTGCGTAATTTGAGAGGGGTCAAAACTGCATAAATACCCCGCGGGCCAGCCTAGTACGGCCGTACCCCATAAGCCTCGGCTGCGTGCAAAGCCTGGACCACTGCAAATGACACGTGCCAATTTCGTGGTGCTGTGTATGGTAACTGTAGACCACAGTTAAGTGCGCGCAGGACTCTACTTAGAGTTGAAATAACAAGGAAATAACGGTTAAATTTGACTGTTAAATTCAGTCCTTTATAACGGCACAGAGTTTTCTCCTTAGTGATGATCTGGCTTAATGAAATAGTTTCATTTTATTTTTTCAGTACTTGAGGAAGAAGACCAATCTTAGGACTTACTGAATTCCATGAATTAGCAGTCCATATCCAGTGAAGTCAAGTAATTTGGGACACTTTTTGGTAGATTGCCAAGAAAAACAAACGAAAATTATGAAGACTACCTTGAATATTAATTTTGTAACTTTTTATAGATCTCTGCTAGATTTCTATAAAGAAAATAAGTAAGAAATAAGTTCTTCTATAAAGAAAATAAGTAAAATAAGTAGTAGAAAATAAGTAAAATAAGTCGCCACAAAGACAAGTTCATGTAAAATGGGACCGCTAGTAAGGTGGAATGGAGCATTTTAAAATTCCATTTCAAACTATGTATAACTCTCTCACCTGAATGTGTGTGTAATTGTGAAAGAGGGAGAGAGAGAGAAATACGAGTATGCATACATGCACACCAACACTTCCATTGTGCGTGCGTGTATGCGTGATATGCGCAGACATTTGTGTGTGTGCTCACAAGTCTGTAGCAATTGTGGCTAATTCTGGGTTACCGTGGCTGGCATGGACTTATAGCCTCGTCTTGAACATTATTACAAGACTAAAAAATATCTGTAATATGACAGGGTGGCAGCATGGCACATGATAGCAGAGGAATTTATGATTTTATGGCACCTGGTAGTCCAGAAATATGCAGGGGTCACTTCAGAAAAGTGTCCCATTTTAGCACAATTTTTTTTTTCTCCAGTTTTACCTAATGCATTCAAGGAAAATGGAACAGTCACTTAAAACCCTTTCCCACAAAAACTAAAGTGTAATGTGAAGATAATTTGATTGTAAGTCAAACAGAACCATTCTTGGTGTTATACGCTCATTATTTTCGCAGCAGTACTCTTATTACTGAAAACAGAAAATCAACAAGTAAAATTTTCAGACAGATCAAGTTTGGGAAAATCAGCTCCAGTACATGATGTTAAACATAGACGTTTTGCTTTCTTTCAAAATATTTTGCTTTCAAAATTCATTTCGTAAACTTGACAAAAAACAGGTTTGACTCTTCATCATTTTCTAACATAATACTTGGTTAGTTTTTGTGACTGTGTGGCAATTAGTTCTTAAAAGTTTGGGGCCCGTTCATTTTTTATTTTGATTGCCCAATTTTCCCCCTCTTTTTAGATAGTTCTTTCCAATATATCATAATGTGGATATGGAATTTTTATTCTTCATGGTATGCATTCTTATTTTTGATCTACATGTGACTTAAAGGTGACTGATACAAGATTTTTATGGAAATTAATAATTAGAAAAAATGATACATCAATGGGACTTCCTGAAAGAAGCACAGTAAAAGTATTTATTTTCCCATAAATATATATATATATATATATATATATATATATATATGAAGGGCTGAAGAGGAAAGTGGTCTAACCCCAAAAAAATGAAAATTAGAGTTTGGATCATATTGTGACAGGTGTTGATAAGATTCAAAACACAACATATATATATGAAGACCACAATGGAAAAATGATCAGAGTCACATTTTCACGTTGTGGAGAAATAATCAATTTAAAAATTCAAAACAACCTTAGCAACAAAGCAATGAAAAAATATTCAAAAGAAAAAAAATATATATATATATATAATATATCAAATATACAAAAATTCAAAATTTGGACTCTGATCGTTTTTTCTTTGTGGTCATCATATGTGTGTGTGTGTGTTTGTAGTGATTAGCCATAACATTATGACCACTGACAGGTGAAGTGACTAAAATTGATTGTTTTGTTTCGATAGCACCTGTCCGTGGGAGGGATATATCAGGCAGCGAGTGAATATTTCGTCCTCACAGCTGATGTGTTTAAAGCCAGAAAAATGGGCATGGGTAAGGATGTGAGCGACTGACAAGGGTCAGATTGTGATGGCTGGATGACTGGGTCAGAGAATCCCCAAAACTGCAGCTCTTGTGGGGTGTTCCCAGTCTGCAGTGGTCAGCATCAACCAAAAGTAGTCCAAGGGAGGAACACTGATGACCCAGCGACAGCTTCATGGGTGGCCAAGGCTCGTGAATATGCGTGGGCAACCCTCCAGACTAACTTTTGGACCTAGGAGCGCATGTGCTCCCAAACTGAAAAAGTTGAGCACGCAGGCCAAAATTTAGGCGCGCAGGCCAAAACTGTGGTCGCGCAAAGTACCATGATACTTTTCTGAATATTTACAAGCCCAAATAAAGATACCTGAACAGACTATCAGTTGTTGCTGCATTTATTTAAGAAACATTATCAGAAAGCACTTTGTGAACTGAAAAGTAGATATTGATCTTCACAAGAATGTTTGAAAAATGTATAAATGCAGTAATCATTTTGGAGAGTTATCATACAAGTCTAAATGTATGCACAAGTCTCCATTTCTCCAGGGGACAACTTTTCATCAAACCCTCCCCAGTATATAAACTGAATCATTCATAGAAAAATTATGGCCAAATTTAGATGAGCACCCCCTAAAACCAACATATGGGGATAAATCAATGAATAACTCCCAATTATCACAGTGCTAGTTCTAAAATTTATAACTGTTATTGTTGCTGCCATCCCAAGGAACAATTTGACACCAAACATGGCTTAATTGCTTTGAAAATATGAGACCCAGGAGGAATTGAAGCCGTAAAAACCATAATTTGGCTACATTTCTTCATCACAAATTGAAAGTTTAACATTAAAATTAATATAGTTCCCAAAGTGATCCACCCTAAATATTTGGTAAAAAGTAGGTGCAGTATGCCAAGTTCGTTTGCACAAAGTTTCAAGAAATTCTTTCACCGGTAACAATGTAGTAGGACGGCTTATACTAATTATTATTATTATTATTATTTACCAGTTTTTTTTTTATTTCGCTATGTAGATTTTGCACATTTCGAAGGGTAACGGAAACGCACACAGAGAGTGAGGACGATGTCCGACGTTATTAGCCCCAAAAAAACAGTCTGCTTCGTGACCGTACACTTCGTGACACAGACTCATATTTGAGGCATTGCACTGATAAGCCTATGGTCGTCGCTGGATTACATTGGACAGGCGTCACCAGTCAGTTTTTGAATCAGTTTTGAACATTTGTTGCAATCGACAAAATACTATTCCTCTGACAGCTGGCCAATTATCGGAAGCCCAAAGAAAACGGACTATAAATCTATAAGAACCGCAGCTTTTCTCATCTTTATCGAACTCTAATGAAATAAATAATCTTGCACTCGGACCAACCAGTCAGCGATTTCATACATACTGTATGAATAATCATGTACATGCGGAACTTCAGATCAGAGTGGAAGTGCGCATCCAACCTAATCCATCAGGATAGAAGGTTAGCGGTTGATATTGAAACGCTACATAAAACCATTTGCCACTGGACGCAAGCACCCATAGCTGGTATTAATAAGACTCAAAACTGTGTCACGAACGGTCACGAAGCAGACTGTGTTTTCGGGCTAATAACGTCGGACATCGTTCTCACTCTCCAGGTGCGTTTCCATTACCCTTAGAAATGCGCAAAATCTAAATAGCGAAATAAAAAACCGGTAATGAAAACACTTTCTGATATCATGAAATTTGCTCTCCAATGTGCAGTATTAGTCACCGAATCCAAGGCCTACTACGTAGACTATTGGACTTCTGCAGCAGACCAGCTAGTGTACGTGTAATTTCGCGTATTGTTGAGCATTTGCATCGTTATTGTCAGACAAGGTTTTACAATTTTGCCGCGCGCACAACTCAGCTGACAGTAGCCATGTTTCCATCCACACGTTGTTATGCGAATTAAGTAATATCGAATTAAAAATGGCTTATGGGAACGGTGAAATTCGACTTGATTTCAAGAATATCGACACAAAGTTTATACGGTTGATCTGATCGGATTTTCTCTTGATCGGTAAAAGGCTTATGCGATAAATGCTGATGGAAACGTTATTTGCCGAATAAATCTGCTACTGCATCGTGACGGTGTTTTGATGCTGTCGTTGGCTTCTGATAATGGTTTGCTATGTTGCTAATAGCTGGCATATAAGCACGTACAACTTGTGCAATTATCATCATTTGTCGGTAGACGCGATCCATTTTTGCTAACTAGCTAAATTAGTCGGCTAACACACTACTTTTGTTCACTTGAAGGTTCTGCGATTCAGTGCGAAAATGAATGGAAACAGCTTAAAATGTCAGAAATCCATTCGATACACCAATTTGATCGCATAACAGCATGTGACGTCATTACACACAACTTTTCATTCGCTTTAATGCCGTTAGATGGAAACGCATTTTCACCTGCTTTTTTCGCATGAATATTTTTGGCGAACTTCAGATAGTTCGATTGACAAGTGGATGGAAACATAGCTACTGACAAGGTCGAATGCTTTGCCATTCTCATCGATGCATGAGTACAGCCGAGCTGTGATTGGCTGATGGCACCAGCCGATCTGTGATTGGCTGATGTACGTAATGGTACCAACCGACCTGCAGAAAAAAATTCGGGGCCGGCGGCTGATAATTAGGGAGTGAATCGCTGCCCAGAATAAGCGCACACTGCATGAAGTGTTGGTCGCGCAATGCGCGACCGATGTGAGAATCTAAGTCGCAAAACGTAAATCTTGGTCGCAGTCTGGAGCGCTGGTGGGGATGGAAGGGTGGTTCACGTAGACCAATCCACCACAAGAGCTGCTGTAACTCAAATTACTGAAATGGTTCATGCTAGTTCTGATGCTAAGGTGTCAGAACACACAATACATCGCAGTTTGTCACGTATGGGGCTGCGTAGCCACTGACCGGTCAAGGCGCCCATGCTAACCCTTGTCCAGCACCCAAAGCACCTACAATGGGCACGTAAGCATCAGAACTGGACCACGGAGCAATGGAAGAAGGTGGCCTGGTCTAATCAATCACATTTTGTATATAGTTTGAATGGCTGTGTGCGCGTCCGTCACCTGCCTGGGGAAGACATGGCCCCAGGATGCACAATGGGAAGACAGCAAGCCAGTTGAGGCAGTATGATACTTTGTGCAATGTTCTGCTGGGAAACCTTGGGTCCTGCCACTTATTAGGATCTTACTTTGACATGTACCACTTACCTAAACATTGTTGCATAAAAATTACACCCCTTCATGGTGACAATAGTTCCTTATGACTTTAAGGCGGTTTAAGGCCGGAAGTCCACGCACGCATGCGCAATAGAGCTGATGTGGGGCAAAAGGAACTATGGTGGCTACTTGTTCCATGGTGGGGTGCACAAACTGGTATCGTAAAGACTGGGTGTGAGCTTTTTTGTGTTCCCGTGGCAAGAGACAACGACAGGCGTGGATTCGAGCTATAAATCGGAAGAACTTTGTCCTGAATGATCACACTACTAGAGTCTGCAGTAGCCTACTCATTTTGTCAGCGGCTGGCCCAACTTCGCTCTGTCCGTTTCCCAACAAACGAAAGGATCTCACACCGACACAAGCTAAAAGGAAAGAGTGATCTGATCAGAGAAATAGGTACTGGTTGATATTAAATCATTTAAGTTGGCCCACTAATTGACTAAGAATTATTTCATCTGTTGTTTCAAGCTGTTATTGCAGTGTCCAGTTTTTGTATCCACATTTTGAAAAGGGACTGGCTTTGTTCCATCCTATAGGCTATATACAATGTTCAGTAGATGTTAAACTCTACGCAAACAAATATCAAGCCAAAGTGGGTATGTTAGTGCCATACGACATTTACAGTCTAGGTCAGCTCTGAGGGGCTTTCATTATATAACTTAGCCCTTCAGAGCTAAGTGTAGGTGTGGTTTTCATTTGGCTGCTTGCATTAATCATTTTGTTTCCTTGTGATTTTGATTTCATAATTACTTGCTATATATAGCCAAAAAAGTTGAATTTGTTTGCCATTTAGTTTTGCGGGCGTGAAATAATGTCAATTACACCACTATGATAGGGTCCCACGCCATAAGTCACCTAATGGCTACAGTGTTCTTGCGCCAAATTCGCATTGCTCAAAACAACCGGCAAGCACACATGACCCAAGTCTCCTCTGAACATGGATAAGTGGGCAGGTACACAAGTAAAATACAAGGCCTAGGCTTTGAGATGCAACCATTAGGCTATCTAGTCTCTCAAGTCTCCGTTGCGCTGAAGAAGTCAATGCTTGCAGTTCGTAGGAGAAAACTAATGGAGCTTAGTCTAGCTATATCGTCAGAGGAAAGAATTTCGGATCCAACCTCCACTTTTTTTCCAGCTTTTAATTTGCCAGAACGATGTTAAAAGGGGGCGCCAATATATTTTAGGTAGTTTTATCAGTGAGAAGGGGGTTTAGAATTTAACATTAATATTTAATATCGCGAATGCATATGCTGCGCCTGCCCGAGCAACCCGGTGTGTGATCAGTGACATGGCAGCCGCCATTAATGACATGCAACTGACACGAATAGCAGCACTTGGAGCTAAACTCTAAATTTCCTTAACTGGACGTACGCTTGACGTGTTTTCATATCGTAATGTTTCTCTGGGTACCCAAACATCAATCGATACTGACGTAGGTTGAATACAGAATTCTTAATCTCGCCATCCGGACACAAAATATACGCTGCACACCCCAGAATGTTCCTGAACAAAAATTATTCCCGTTTGTAGTCCGAATCCACGCTGTGAGCTGCCTTTTACCACGGGGAAAGCGAAAGAACTTACAGTTCCTCCCCTTTTCATTGCGATTTGTGCATCTTCTGTCCCTCACAGACTGCAAAGAGCATGCACACTCCAAATCTCACATTTTCACGTCCTTAAAACAAAAGGGTCCATGGCGTTACGACGTGGAAACCGCATTTTAACTCGGAAGGGAGATTCCGGAGCCCGGTGAAATTAGCAATTCCAGAAGAGGAAGCGCGTTCTTCCGACCGTTCGATTTGACCATTTCTCCTCCCAGAAGTGCTTTTGCCTCTTCCCATTGGTCCACGCCTCTTCCCAATGTCTCTTCGCACTTCCAAAGTATGCAAATCGCACTGGGCTCATCTGTTGCCTTTTCGCAGGCTGGCTTGGAATGGAAGTGTATGTCGTCGCCTGTGCACCCTGTTTGACTCAAACTCAAAAATTTTCGTTAAGAAAATCTGCTATCGATCACAACGGCTCAGCGACCGCAACAGTATGAAGCCCCGAGTGAATATCGGTGCAGCTTTTGGTAGCTGAGATGGTGCGCCAATGGCGCAGTTTTTCTTCATATCAGGTAAGCTAATGGTTTGCTTGCTCGCTACGTCAGCTTTTAGCTATCTACACGAGTTATCAGATGTGCTACATAGAGTTCACTGCTTATTTTATTACGACTTTACCGAAATTGTTTGAATTTTGTTTGGATTTACACCATCGCTTTTAGGCATTCAAAGCTAGCTAGAAAGCCAGGTTTGATATGTTCAATGGGTTGCCAACATTATTAACTTGCACTCGCAAAGTAAGTTTGCTGCAGGCTTGTACATTTCACATTGTTAGGCTTAGCCCAACAGCGATGGTAGAATTATATGTCGTAATCACGCAGGTATTTCAGTCCTGGATCATGCAAGCTGGCAAGCTTTTCTGAACATAGTAAACCACCGATAGGCCGTCGTGTTAGTGGTCTGTTGCGTGATGTAAGCTACTCTGGTTTGTTCTAACATTATAAATAAAACAATGTCTGGACCTATTGCGGTCCCCCGCATATTTACTGCTCATAACATTGCCTATAAGATCGATGAATTGAAGCACACAGGCGGTAACGTTAATAAATCAATATTCCTAGCAATCCGTCGCGCGACGGTGTGTGCGCTTTTAACAGGTCTTTGCTGCAATTCACCCCAGACACACTAGATGGGGGTAAAACATTTCGAATCTCGCCGAAGCTTGTATCTCGCATCCTAAAGAGGGTGAATCACTGCCGTAAACATGAAATGCTTTTGTTATAAATTCATGATGAAATGTCAACCGGAAATTTAAACAAGGACATTAAGGATAAGGATGGTAGCACGGTACAGATTGGGAGATTTTAGGGACAACCGACACAAAGGAAGTTGAGATTCAGGGAATTTGGAAAAAGGGGTTTGGTCAGAGCCAAACACTGAGTAGGAAGATGTGTGTAATTTTACTCGGCCAAAACGAGTGGAGATGCCGGGGATTGAACCCGGGGCCTCATACATGCGAAGCATGCGCTCTACCACTGAGCTACATCCCCACGTGACAGTATTTGTTGAAATGTTCGCTATTATTGATTAAGCCAGCAAACAGGCGCCGGTAGTCGCTGAAGGCAATTTTTTTACCGAGCTTGCGAGGCTAGCGGCTGCAATGATCTTTGTATTGTTTGAGTTCTGCCCACCTTCCCGCTTGAGTACGAGACTTTTTCTGCAACCAGTAGGCAGCACGGCCAGAGCATCTCTGCCATTCATTAAACTCTAAATTGCAAGCTCTTGCTGGACTCTTGAGCACCTTGAAGATAACGTTCCCACAGCTTTTTTGAGAGGATCCAAGTGATCTATCTTCTCAGGCGACGCTATGTTGAATTGAATACACGGGGCTGTTTCTTGTCTCATTTGTTTATGGTTTATGCATGCCTCACGGTCACGTGCTGTAAATTGACCAATCAGTATTTTAAGTTCAGATCTGAACGGAGATACTCAAATCTTCAACGGACCATTGCAGGCCCTCGTTTACCTCGCTCGCCCCAATCCGCGAATTTATGACCGCGCACTACGGAAACTCCTAATTCGAGGATAAACACCGCTTAAAGACCAGCCGAGGGCCTGTTCGCAGGCTATTATTGATTTAACGCGTAGTTTTTATAGAACTTATTCTGTGCCATGGATTTTGAACTTACCAATTTCCGAATTGTGGCATTATTATTTTAACAAAACAGAAATGATATTGCAAGCAAAACCCATCTAACGTTAGTTGGCAAACTGTTCGGAAACCAAATAGAAGAAACACTACCGAGCAGCTAGCTTGCTGACATTTGCTATTGCGCAAATGATGTTAATCTGCTGACAGGCAAGGACGTTGTCCTTACCTCCTCATTGTCTTTAAAGGAGTATTTTACCTCATGAACGTATTCACGAGTATTTAATAAATGAGGATTTCTTGAATCTACAGTTAACACTAACGGTAGAAACAAGTTTTCAGAGATATGTGTACGTTGTGGAATATCCTTATTGAGTGCGTACGACGTGTGTGAGCGTAGCTGCGATGGCCGAGTGGTTAAGGCGTTGGACTTGAAATCCAATGGGGTCTCCCCGCGCAGGTTCGAACCCTGCTCGCAGCGCATGTTTTGCACTTCGATAAACGTGAAGTTATTTAACGGAGGTCGACAATACGTGGAGATATTGTTGTGCCTAATGAGTGATTGGTCGGCTGAAGTCATTTCTAGGACTACTAATGACCACTGTTATGCATACCATCTAACAGAACCTCTCAAACTGGAGAGTCTCCATCTTTGTACACACTAAAACAACACATGATAAAGCTATATGGATATTATATACAGAGAATATTATATGGGCATTTTCATATCACACCCTGTATTAACTGGAGACCTGATACCCTGTATCAACCCTGATACTATGAGCCACTCTTTTATCTGCCTCTAATGTCTCTCTCAGATTTGCTCAGTCTTGCCCTGCATTGCCAAACAGAAACCCAAAGCATGCCTTGTTTTTGTTCAGATACTGCATTAATGTGAGCGCGCGACTGCTGCTCGCCAGTGCTGAAATTTATCCCCTGCTTTTGGTCTTTTGTGCTGAAAACCTGTTTGAGGGAGTGTGACTCATGCACTCAGTTAGCAGGCGAGAGTTAACGTCCAGCGGAACATTCTAGAGAACGCTCGCTCCCGTGAACTCGCGTGTAGGTGCTGGGTCGCCCATTTGAGCTGACGCTGCGACAGAATCTGCGGCTAACTGTCAGAAAGTGCGATAGTTTTTACAATCACTTCGGCGCTGATTGCCTCAAGCCTAGTTCAATTTTCAAATTCTTCAACAAAAACGCTCTAAGCGGTTGGCACCTTGATTGTGCATTCATGTCCCGGAGGAAATCATGCACTTCAGATTGGAGCAACTAACGCACTCATCACGAAATACTGGTTTTTGATCACCCACACAAGGTAGCTTTACTGTATAGTTGTTTTTGTAATTTATTTTAGTAAAATGAGTGGCTGAAAAGCATTCTTTGTGCATGTTTCAATGTGGCTGTTTTTGTGGTTCAAAACAGAGGGAATAGTAGAGACATTTGAAGAGATTGCAATCATTGAACAACATGGTAAAAAATACGAGCAACATGACAACAGATAATTAAAATGGAATACAGCCGTGAAAAAAAAAAAAAAAAAAAACATTAAGCCTATCTTTTGAGATTTGGGCTTGAAGTCTTATTTAACCTGCCATACATCAGGGGAAAAAAAGCCTTGATTCGGCAAATCATGCACACTGCATGTCTGCAACAGTCGAAGTAGGCTTACACTGAATGCAAGCTGCCACCGTACCTACGTAGCTACAATGTGAATACCTTGACTTGAGTTCTACCAGTACAATCGAGGCAACATAATTAACACAATAAATTTATCACAAACATTAACCAGCATTTTGGAGAAATGATTCCTTTTGGAGAAATGATAACTCCGGTAGCTAGGTGCCGTCCCTTGTGCTCACATGGGTGTTATTGGCGGGCGAGCAGCTATGGCCATATGCACTTGACCATTCACCGCATGCAATTCTAAAATACTCATTTTTATACATTCTGCTGACATTTGTACAGGTAAACCATGATTATAACTGGGTGAACATGCTGGCACACAAATACACATCATTTAAACAACACTGGTCATTCTTATCATTAGCAACGTATAATTTTAATACATTAAGAGAAACATTTGCACTGGTTCAATTCTGGAGCGTCGTAAGAGAGAAAAGGAGTGGACCAAACCAGATAGTAAAGTAGGTAGTATGAGTGAGACGGGGCGAGTTGGTGTAGAGGAAGGTGGAATGGTAGCTAGTGAATTGGTGTTGGGTGCGAATTTTTGAACTTGGACAGATTGTTTAGTGTCGTTTTTAATTGTAGTTTTTGAATATGATTTTGGATTACAGACGAATGGAATAGGAGGAGGTGGATGGAGGAAGGAAATGGAAAAAGGTCTTTGAAAATGACGCTGATGATGGGATATTAGTTGTGGAACTAAAAGCAAAAGTAGCCATTTGGGAAATCGACTGTGTTTTTAGTAATGATCATTATGCTGGGAGATTCGTTAGGAGAGAAATCGGAGACGTTCAAGTGGCGAGGGTGTACAGAGTTGGCATCGTAACTGTGGATGCAAGACAAGGTAACAAAGAGAGAAGGCCCAAAAAAAAAAAAAAAAAAAAAATCGAAGAATTTGATCAGACACGCGAACCGGTTTCAAATGAATCTCTGGGCTACTGTGCTGGCCGTCATCAGAGGTGCACCATTTTCTGTGAAACCTGATTCCTTTTTGGAGATGGAGGGAGTTTGTGAAGATCGGTGCTCCAAAACTAATAAGTAGGGAGGGGAGCAGGAGAGTCTGGTGGTGATGCTGAAGTCCTAAAAGGAGTTACCCTAGTTAGGGTTTATTAGGTTATGTTAGATACTGGGTGAGGACCTTCAAAAGGGCTCAACTTCAGTGCTACTGATGTCAAGCACTTGGCCATATGGCAGCAGTGTGTAAGAAGCTGTAAAAGGTTCGGTGAAGAGGGGCGGAAGATTTTGAGGTTCGGGAAGATAAGGCTGTTCGTTGCTACTGTGAGGGTAATCACGAAGCATGGGCAAAGCAGTGTGAATGGAAGAAATTAGGAGGTGAGCTTGAGTGGACACGGGCACAGAATAAGACATGCGGACATGCGGAGGCTGCAAAGATAGCGAGGGTAGAAAAGGTGGCAGTAAGGAAAGGAAAGGGTACAGTAGGGATGGCGAGGAAGGAACAAAGCAGACCTGACAAAGAATGCATCAGTTTGGACTAAAGATGGTTTTTAGCATTCATAGCAATGGGGATAAATTGTGCAAGTAAAACTGAAAATAAGTAATTGAATTTGTCCTGTGTGTCTGTGTGTGTGTGTGTGTGTGTGTGTGTGTGTGCGTGCGCGTTTGCACATGCAAAAAGAGTGTATTTGTTTGTGTAGGAAGGGATGTAGTGTTACCTGTGATGACAACCATCTGCACCTATATGGTCCTTGTGGATGAAGACCTCAAACGCAGTAAAATTATTAACTTAAATTTCTTGTAGAAATTGAAATGATGACTATGTAACATGTTAATTCACTGAATGTTTTTATTCAGACCCTTACTCACTCACTGTAAAATGAAAAAAAGAATCAAAGACAGGAAGGTAGCGCACGCAGCCGGGGAGATTTTAGAGACAACCGACTTGAAGAAAGATGATGAGACTCAGGGGAATTTGGAGCCAAACTCGGAGTAGTGAGATGAGTGTAATTTCTTGTTTATTACTGACTCTTTTAGGGGGCAGAGTTTTTCTAATATCAATAGAGAAACATTTTTTTGCAAATAATATAAATCCAGCAGTTGGTGGTGTTACACCAATGAGTTTTTCAAAAGCCTTTTCAACAGAACCCATAATACTGTAAGGGGACTGTCATGGCTGATTTCTTAGTCTTGTTATTGTAACCTGAAGCCGGCTCAAACATAAAAATAATACACTCTTCGTAAAAGAACAATGAAACCACTTCTCACATATAAGTATGTATTTCACATTAATGCTTTACGGGGAATAAAATAAATGCCCCCCAACTGTTATCAATTGCTTCTCCCTATACACAGGTGGAGTCATAGCTTTTAATTTTACACCTGTTACACAAGCACCGTCCCTGTCCCAGACTGTGAGGGTGCTAATTGTACACCTGCCACTGCAATGCCAATATTCCGCTAATTCCTCCATTTGATCGTCGAATGGAGAGTATGGGTGGGGGATTGTACAGGCTTGTGCTCATTGGGTGGGCCTGAGACCATGTTTGTGCCGTTTCAGAATGCTGAACCTCTCACTACCTCGCACTCTCTCCATCTCTTCACAAACCTGCTGAAGCTCATGAAGGAAAGTCACAAGAAGGGAAAAGTTTGAGGAGAGGTGAAAATTGTCCAACGCGAAGAGAGAAAAGGGCTGGTTCATAAAAAGATTGCAGAACTTGGAATGAGTCACTCTGGGTGATGACATGCCATTTTTTGTGTGTGTGCGTGTGCATATGTTTGTGCATATGTGGGTGTTTTCTGTGCTTGCGTGTAGGTTTTGGGGCTCTTGTGCGCATGCATGCAGGCGTTTATCTGTGGGAGTGGGAGTATCTGGACAAGTGTGCATTATCTGAATCTAATGATGAGACATGCTATTTTTTATCTTGTCTGTGGTCGTTGCTGAGCTGCATCAGGTCTGTAGAAGTGTGATGATAATGAAGGCCTGAGAAAGTAAATTGCCATATCTGCAGATTTTACTTGGGTAAACCCTGATACCCTCGCTAAAAATCATTGGGGGTGGAGGGGTGTGGTTAGTGGGGCGGGGTTAGTGGGTGGAGGAGACAACAAAGAGAGTGATGGGGCGTTATTTGCGAGAAAACAGATTTGTCACAATTAAGCTTTTGTGTTGAATATTTAGATCACCTACACATAATTTTTTTTTTTTTTTTAGACTTTTAATTCACCTTAGACAGTTTGGAACTGTTCGATATAAAATCTGTGCTTTTCATCTGCGGATTCCGGTATTGCTAAAGATGTGATAATTGAGAAAATGCATTGCGGAATTATGCGTATATTTTTGTTTTGCTATGCTTCAGGGACACTGTCGGCAATAACAGGATGAAAAGCCGGAGTCAAAAACATACATGAGTCACTCGCGCTTTTATGAATGGGAGCCGGCCGCTGCTCAAAGACAATTACAACAAAGTCCAGGGAAAATAATGAGAGCTGCCTCGGAGATCAATTTCTGACTTCTTTATTCATTTCGCATTTCCAAAGACAACCTGCTCGCGCCTTTTAAATAATCACGGAGGCTGTGTCACATATGGAGTCTTTCTAAAGAACTGCCTAACAGGTGTACTGAATTAAAAAAATAAATAAATAAAAAACATGGCCTGTGCTATTACAGCAAGGGAATATTAGTCATTTATTGCAGTAGTTTGCAGTGGTTATTATTGTCACCAGTGTTACCAGGGTTGTTTGACAGGAATGAGCAAGACTGGAAGGTAGCGAAAGGGTGTCTCACTGAAATGATTTTAAAAAAACCAGTCAAATTGCGCGATATGTAAAAGGAGAGATCGCTCTCTGTGCTCGCACGCACGCTCTCTCACCCTCTTACATTAAAAGGACTCGTGACTGATTCTAATTCACATTTCAGGTGCGCGCGAGGACGCGTGAATATGCATAATTGAGATGCAAAAAGGAAAAGAAAAGGGGAGAAACGTTCTGAAGATGACATTATGCCCCTCCTGGGATGCGTGCCTGTGCGTGGGAAGGAGTTTATGACTAAGAGAAGGAGCTGTGACTGCAGGAGACACATCTGCGGAGTGCGAATCTGAGTTCTGATGTTTTGGGCGGAGGCAGCGAGGCCGAGCGACTGCATGCTGATGCGGAACAGTCGTGCAACTCCATACTGCGTTTAAAAAAAAAAAAAAAAAAAAAAATGTAAATCAAAGTGAAAATTCAGGTGCATGTTGAGCCAACATCTTGTGTTTCGAAAAGTCCACTTTATGTTGATTCCAAAAAGAATGCACCTCGTTAGAAATGTTTTTTTGACACTTGACTTGTTCTTTTGGGTGTGGTCAATGGTCTACATAAAGCTAACAAAAAAAAAAAAAAAAAAAAAAAAAATGCTACTGCATCAAGAAAATGGAACGGCTTGTGACACAGGAGAGAGAAAAAGAGCCTTTGGCATGTTACGGGCAGATCTCAGCCGCCGAGAGGTGGTGCATCATTTGCGCTGTCACTGTTCAACAATCAGTCGGCTGTCTATCCGAGAGTGGAATACAGGCCCCGCTTAGGGCAGCCACGAGTAACTATGGTAGCTTAAGAGCACCACATCTGGTTACAGCCTGTACGTGACAGATTCCGACAGCAACCCAAACTGATCATGAAACAATGGGTCTAAGACGATTTGGGGTGAGCGCAAGTTCCGTTTGACGCCGTCTACTTGAGCAAAACATGCGCGCGCATGGCCCCTACAGAAAACTCATTTTTTGCCTATCAACAGGATTAGGAACTCTTCACTTCTGACTGGGGGCACCTGCCTCTGTAATTTTTTGGTACTTTATTTCCCTGTTTCTGTTTGAGAATGGAAAACGGGGACTGTCGCTGACCAACCCCACTAAGGGCAGCCATGCGTAAATGGGCAAAAACTGGGTTTTCTGCAGGGGCCATGCGCACGCATGTGTTGCTCACATAGACGGCATCAAACGGAACCTGTGCTCACCCTCAGATGTCTCAGACCCCTCGTTCCATGATCAGTTTGGGTTGTTGTCCAATCTGTCACATACAGGCTGTAACCAGATGTGGCGCTCTTGAGCTGCCATCATCACTCGTGGCTGCCCTAAACGGGGTCGGTCAGTGACAGTGCCTGTGTTCCATTCTCGGATAGACAGCCGACTGATAGTTGAACGGTGACAGTGCAAATGACTCACCACCTCTCGGCGGCTGAGACCTGCTGGTAACATGCTAATGGCTCTTTTTCTCTCTCCTGTGCCACAAGCCGTTCCATTTTCCTGATGCAGTAGCATTTTTAGTTTTTTTTTTTTTTTTGTAGGCTTTATGTAGACTATTGACCACACCCAAAAGAACAAGTCAAGTGTCATTGTACACATCACAAACAGCTCACTGTTTGTTATTACTGAAGTGCTTGGCGTGTGCACGGGGCGCGCGACAGGATTACAATACAACGCACTTTTCTTTATTTCCACTAGTGCCTCACTTGAAAAGCAATAAAAATCAATCGATTCTTCAATTTGCCGCAAATACAATACATACCTCACCCTAGCGTTTCTTTTGGAGTTAAGTATATAAATCTAGAGAAACGGAATTTTCCAACATGTGTGAAGTACTTTATTAATGTCTTAATGAAAATGACCAAAATCATAACAATCATTTAATTAAAAATAAATTTCAACAAAATAAGAAGGTTTCATAATTACTGGCACCCTTCATTTAGTACTTAGTGCGACCACCTCTGGCAAGAATAACAGCATGGAGTATTTTTCTGCAATTTTTGACAAGGTTACGGCACACAATTTGGGGGGATTTTAACCATTCCTTTAAGCAGATCCTTGAAAGATCCTTCACATTCTCGGGTTTGCGTTTATAAACTGCCCTCTTCAACTCAGCTCACAGGTTTTCCATTGGCTTGAGGTCTGGCGACTGAGTTGGCCATTGCAGAACGTTGATTTTGTTGTCACAGAACCATTTCCGTGCAGATCTTGAGGTATGCTTTGGGTCATTGTCTTGCCGGAAAATCCACCTATGGCTAAGTCCCAGCCTTTTGGCTGAGGCAACCAGATTGTTAGCCAAAATATCTTGATACTCAGTGGCATTCATTATGCCATTAATCTTAACGAATACCCCTGGACCTCTTGAATTAAAACCATTATGGTGGCCTCCAAACTTATTGGCACCTCTGACTGCCAATACACAAACAATACTTTAAAAAATTAAAAAATCTGTATTTACAGAGAAACTCTAAATAACAACATGTGAGAAATACTGTATGATATTAATTTTCCAATGGAACCAACCAAAATCATTTACTGATTAAATTAAAAGGCAAGTTCCTTCGAATCAAGGTTTCACAATTAATGGCACCCTTAACCCTCGTCCAACCAAGGAGGGGGTGGTTACCACCCACCCCCTCCCCCCCAAAAGATTTTTTTTCTGTCGCACAAAAACGTTAACAGATATGATCTAATGCTTCTAGGTAATTGTTTATTCATCCTTTGCGCTCATTTTCATGAAAAAACAATGAGGGTACCTCACCCCCCGGGGGGTAGGGTAGGCTGTCAAAGTCGAAGGGGGGTGCCACCAGCGTCAATTTTTGCCTGTTTCTGATACAAAATATGCTTACAAATTAGTTGGAAATAGTATGCTATTATTATGTTTCATGCTCAATGAACTTTGTAGACCACACTGATTGTCATCCTAATTGATTTATTGATGTAGCTTGTCCTTCTGTTAGTAAATCTTGGAATTACAATGACCAGCAGTGACCAGTAACCTTGAAGTGCTCTTCACCTAATAATATTAGAAGTGCATGACCGACATACTTTTACTTGTGTGTTTGACTGGTTACTGTACTATTTTTATACTGTGCTATAGGCCTACTATTATACAAGTTCATAGAATTGTTCGTAAAGTTGTTCTCATAATTCATAGATAAACCTTTTATGCAAGTGTGTTCTATCATAGGAAAAAACAAAGTAAAGAAAATGTGAAAAATGTTCAGAAAACTATTTGTTTTCCTTTTGTGTGTGTTTTTCCCAAAGTGAGTTATTTATGACATCATAGTAATGTCAAATTTATGTTACTCATGAGTTTATAACATTTATAATAATACTACAATTAATATTTTAGTAATATTTTAGTATTTCAGTGGTTCTAGAGGTTACAGAAAGACTTATTTTCAGCTAAAACTAATAAAAATATTTAAAAAACATGGATTTTTGTCATTTTGGTGTTTTTTTTCCCTAATATGGTATTAATTATGATGTCATAATGTTGAAATGTGTTTTATTTGTACTTGATTTGAAGAGAGGACATCTGTAGCTGTACACTGATACCAAACAAGATGATGTTTATCGCTTAATTTTGAAATAATCGGGGGGGGGTGTTTCTACTACAACCCCCCCTTGGTCGGGTTTGTAGTAGAAAAATCCTTGGTTGGATGAGGGTTAAAGATTATTGTAAATTGCATCTACTTAAATTAACCCAGGTAGTGATTTCCACTTATTTCAATTTTATCTCAGTGTTAAGGAATTATACTGTATTGAGCCATTACATTACTTCACTAGGGTATAAAAATGAGGTAACACACATGCAATATCCCTTTGTCATCCAACACCATGCAGAAAACAACTGTCAGTTCAAAAGAGGCAGATGATCATAGACCTTCATAAATCTGGTAATGGTAAGATTCACAAAGGATTGAATATGCCACTGAGCACCAGGGCCGTCGTATAGGGGGGAAAGGTGATGACAATTATAAGGGCCCACAGTCCATTGGGGCCCACAAAACCCACAGTGACCGCCATGACTAAATTATTATGCATAGACCTGACTGCTATTCATACTAATGCACCAGAGTTGATCACAAAGCCACAAAGGCATGCAATGTTGATGAAATAAATTTCAACAACCTTTCTTAAAAAATGGTTCAGTCCATGCTTTGTGCTCCTCTTGGAAAATTTTCTGTGCGTTTTTGCTTGCGAGGTTCGCGAACTACGGCAGTCAGTAGCACGCGCAGCCCACACACATAAATCTGGACACCAGAAAAGGGGAGAGAGAGAGAAAGGCCAGCAGAGCAGGGGCCCAGAAAATTACAAAATTCTTTTCAAAGAAAGGTGAGAGTATTTAACTAGCTTGCTATGTTAGCTGTTCAGGCTGGTTATTCAGCTGCTAACGTTACGTTAATGTAACATGCGGTCAGCTGAGTAAATAATCGCCTGACAAGAATGACATTATTCCGTTATTAACGGTATCATCTACAGAAAAGATCGGTATGGTCATCATTCCCCTGCCATTATAATATACCGTCAAAAAATCTGGTAGCAGCAGGAAACATTCCTCCATCCTTATTATGAGTGGTTACTGCATACTTGGCTCTCGTGACAGTACAGGCTAGGTTTGGCTAGCGAACTACATGCAGTCAGTGTGGTAACCTTAGGTGTAATTGAAACAATCGCTTGACAAGGCTGACATTTTACCTTCTTACAAAAGTGTTCACTAAAACTAAACTGCTACTTTATTCTGTTGCCATAAGTCTTGTTAACGCGGGGGGTAATTTTACAGAGCTTGCCCTCATACAATATCAAAGTGAAGCTGTGTGCTTAGAGCTATGGTACTGAGAGAGAAGCCCATCTAAATTTGGTTTATTCCAAGGCTAGGTATGTTAGCTCTTCATTAGTTGGTCCTTAAAATGTAATTTTAAATGTTTACAAAAGCAATATGAAATGGAATAATTAAACCTTTATGCACTGCTACTCCAGAATCAGCTGTGGTCACTTCATCTGAACCGGACCCAGCAGTAGACCCTCACCACCAGCAGTCTGAGGATGTTTTTGATGGTGGGTGAGTGAGTGAGAGTGGGTGAGTGAGTGTGGCAGAAACTGGTTGGCTGTTTAGATTTATTAGTGAACTGCTGTACCAATGGCAATTACTTACGTATTGGTCAGTCTCTGAGCCATTTGAATTATATAATTAAATGGCAAAATTGGCTGGACTTATTTATTCTGAACCCCGAACATACAGGTGACTCATTGCATCATGTGATTTCACAGCTTGGCAACCTAGCTGGCCGCTGAAAACAGCAGCGTAGCAACCACTGAACTGATAAGACGTACCTGACTTTCCCTCACTGTATTATCCATAAAATGCCTAGAAGCTGTGTTGCAGTTGGCTGTACCAACCATGATATGATGGTTTGTGATCAGAAGAAGTCATTTTGAATTTCCAAAGAGAAAGATTGATTCAGAACGAAGAGACTGATTGCTCAGTGCAGGGGCGTAGACTCACTTTTATTCCCATGGGTTTTTTTTCACCCCAAAGGGGCCCCTGCTTAGCCTGTCTGTCTGTCAATTAAAATATATCTTTCTATTAATGTATTCATTAAAATATTGAGTTTATACCAACTGAAACATATAGCTAGCAGCATAAATTAATGTATTCATTTAGGCAAACGTTTTTGCCAAAGATAATAGGCCTATATAGAGTGCAGCTGCATGATGTTAAAATGTTGGAAATGAAGTTTCAGGAATCCGTTTCCAATTTACTGCCTTTTATTTTCACTCAATTCGTTCAGAGGCAACATGTCATGGTAAAGGCTTATAGGCTTAATAATCCTATGTCGGCTACTCAAAAAAGGTTTGAACAAATGAAAAACGCATTAAAAGAAAGTAGGCCTACTGTTTGAATGTGTAGACTATATGAACTTAGTTTCTTCATCCTCGCAAATGTAGGCTATCAATTACATTGCTGAAGTCCACCCTCTGCCATTTCTCTCTCGATAAAAATCACTGCCAGATTTGAGAGACGATTCTCACTCATTGAAGACCGCAGATATGTTTTAATTAAGACGACTGAAAGTACGCTCTGCCTGTGCGCTGCTTATGAGAATAGTGAGATAGATCCGATATAAAGTTGAGATGGTAGGAAAAGTTCGGTGCATGTCATTGGCGATGAGGAAATACAAAATTTGGCCTGTATAAAACTCTCCTCCTTCGGGGAATAGGTCTTTGGAATACTCATCAACAACACAATCTGCTTCCTGATCCGTCTTATAACTGAGCCAGATCGTTGATCTTCTCGACTGAATTTGGATTTTTTTTTTTTTTTTTTTTTTTTTTAAGTGCCGTTCATTGAGGACTTGAAAATGATTTGCCATGTTGCGAAGGTGTGTGAAACGTGTCACAAACTGTTGGTCAAATACGTCCAGGATATAATAGAATGAGTCCACTTAAAAACGTGTTCTACTGTCGTATATAGGCTCGTCTGCAGTTTTTTCGTCGGGGAAACGCTTTCTCTTCCTCACTCTGCCTTCCTGGAAATCAGTAGATAGGTCGCACTTTAAGTTACGGTGGATTTCGCCTCTTGTAATATGGAAATCAATTATTATTCCGGACTTCTCACGCGTTTCTTCACTCAGGGGTTGGAAGCAATGGAATTTCATAAAAATGTTTCAAATGGTCTTATTTCGTTTGAACAATTTGAACGATCGTGAAACCCACGCATTGCATTGATTGAATAATTGCTGACTACAGCACGGGAACGTGAATGAAGCACTAAATTTAATTTCACGCAGAATGCGTGAGAGGTGCCAGCCCTGATTTTTGTTGTGCACAAGCCTCGATATTTGCAAAGCCCTCCTCTGGCCGCAAGCTTTACAGATCACTTGCGCAGCGGTCAATAAGCTCAAGCGCGGTGTTCAAATCGATGGATTATTTTTGAAGATAGTTTGATAGAACAAACGTTTCCCTAAAATCGTGTTCCAAAAATTGATCCTATGTTTTTTTTCTCTCTCAATTAACAGCCCTGCTTTCATTTGCCTCAATCGCTGAATTCAACCGGCCTCTTTTTTTCCCCCTGGCCATCCTCCTGAGGGGGCCCATGGGTTCGCAGAACCCACACACATTATGCAAATTACGCTACTGGCTCAGTGCCTTGCACAGAGAGAATGAAGATGGGTCAACATACAGTCCACCAAAGTCAAGGACCCTCTGTTCTGACCACTTTGTGACAGGTGAATTCATAAATCATAGCTTTATTTTTGCCCTTCATCACGATTTAGGAGAGTTTAGATTAAGATTTGTGCAGAAAAATATGTGTTTTGCACCCAAGTCTGCTCATGTTCAATGATGATTTAGTGGCAAGTTGTGCTCAGCATGATGGCATTTACTGCTCACTTGACACTTGCCTTTTTGTCTTAAACTCTTCAGTTGAGTGTGAAAGCTAGTTGCCAGACCTTATGGTTTTATCAGTTATCACACATTTACTTTTCTGGTCCCAGATAAGTGATAAACTTGTCATGTGTTTTTCTCACATTTTATCTGCCATTCATCAACATCAAATGAATATCTCTCCCAATGTCAGAGTGTGAAGTAAAAACCATTTGACCATCCTAACACAGTTAAACTAAAATATTGAATGAGATTTGAACACTTTTTGTTAACCCCTATAATTTTTGTTAACAATAATTTTTTTTTTTTATTATTTTAAAAGGATAAAATATTTTACAAAGTCACAGAAGGGTGGAATTAATATTACTGATTTATTCATTTTTACAAATTTATTTTGTCATCTGTTTCATATATTTTTCAATGTTCTGTATTTTCAGGTCACACAGTGTCAGCTTGAGTGGTGTTTGATCATGAAAACATTTTAGGGCATGTCATGAAAAAAAACAGTTGAAATCACTGATTAAATAAAAACAGGGCCCAAAACAGATTATCAAAGAACACATCAGTGACATCTATTACTAGTCATGTAAGTGCCAAAGTGCTGCATTTCACACCTCTGAGTTGATCACAAACTGACAGTGTCAGGGAGCAGATTTTGGTTAAGGCCAAGTAAGGGTAGCTAAGTGCAAATGCACCTAACAGGCTAACAAGTAAGCTCTTTCTATCAAATTCTAAGTTTTCACATAAATCAAAAGCCACGTTATCTTATCTTTGTTATTATATATTTATTTACTTACTTGGTTTGTTGATGAGATAGTTGTATAAGTCTGCATACTCTATTGATGGCCACTGTGTTGAGTCATCTGTCCACACATCAGCTGGCAGTCGATATAGACACCTATCTAGCCCTGACAGAGTCAATTTCTCTCCATATCTCGACCTAGCCTCATTACTGAGGTTGTCCTGATATTCATACGACATCTGGGTGAAATATAGAAGCGATAAACGGTGATAAATGTGATATACTCTATGTACGTGCAATACACGTCCTCACTTTGTTTTCAGCGGCCGACACGGTCGCGAAGGAAGTCATGTGACCTGTGACGTTGCGCTAAGGCCCAGAATAAGTCTACTTAAGTCACTATCCATCCTGTTGACAGAGCCAGGCCCATCTCCCCAAAGCAAGGCTACTTCAGATAGTGAAGGGAATAGTGAAGCAGATCACAGCTGTAGGCTACAGCTACAACAACCCAAGAGAGGCGTAATAGCCTTGCAGACAGTTGGACTTCAAAGACCTTAAGCTGTGAACAAACTAAATAAGTTTTTGATATTTATTTTACAAGAAAGTATTTCACTGTGTTGTCAATATTACTTGCAAGAAATTCAAATAGTTAAGTTACATAGCTACCTTTTGTGATTTCACTGTAACAGCTCCACCTTGTGTTGTATCTTTAGCCAGTATACTTTGAGTTATTGTCTGTTGCACATTAGTGCTCGATGTTTTACAATAGAATACCCTGTACCCATTTGCTGAGTGGTTAATTGAACATTTATTTCTGATCAGACTAGGTGTGACAATGTGGTTTCAGGTAGCCTCTTTTGTGAATACGTGCCACATCTAATAATTCAGAATTTTCATAATGATACTCTTGACTCTGTGTTGAGTGGTTAATCGTAAAAAAAAAAAAAAAAAAAAAAAGGAAAAAATTGGGTGTATTGCATCTAGCACTGTCAAGAACACCGAGAAACAGAAAAATGAATAACAGCCATTGTCGTAAAAAAATGGCAATGAAATGTCAGGGGCGGGGGCCCACACTGATATTCTTTCAGGGGGCCCAGAATTCCTAGCAACTGCCCTGCTGAGCACTTCCAGGGCAATTATTAAAAAATTCCAAAGATACGAAACTGTTGAAAATCTCAAGGGTAGAGGACGCAACTGCACTTTGCCCCCAGGATACTGAGGAGGATGGTGAGAGAAGCAACAAAATACCCAAGAATCACTGTGAAGGAATTGCAGGCCTTGGTGGCATCTTGGGATCACCAGGTTTCAAAAACCACCATCAGGCGCCACCTCCACAACCACAGGCTCTTTCGAAGGGTTGCAAGAGGAAAGCCTCTCCTGACCAGAAGACACAGAAGCAAGCTCTTGGAATTTGCCAAACCTCATTTTAAATTATGATGGAACAAGGTGCTTTGGTTAGATGAGACTAAAATTTCACGTTTTTGGTCAGATGTAGCATCAGCATATTTGGCGTCGAAACAGAGATGCATACATGGAGAAGCATCTCATACCCGCAGTGAAATATGATGGTGGGTCACAGAGGTCCAGAGGCACTGGTTAAGATTAATGGCATAATGAACTCCACCAACTATCAGGATATTTTGGTTGACAATCTGGTTGCCTCAGCCAGAAGACTGGGACTTGGAAGTTGGTGGACTTTCCAACAAGATAATGACCCAAAGCATACCTCAAGATCCACACAGAAATGGTTATGTGACAACAAAATCAACTTTCTCCCATGGCCATCTCAGTAGCCAGACCTCAATCGAATTGAAAACCTGTGGGCTGAGTTGAAGAGGGCAGTTTATAAATGCAAACCCAAGAATTTGAGGTATCTAGAAAGGATCTGCTCAGAGGAATGGTCCAAAATCCCCCAATGTGTGCCTTAACCTTGTCAAAAATTACAGGAAAAGACTTCGTGCGGTTATCCTCGCCAGAGGTGGTTGCACTAAGTACTAAATGAAGGGTGCCAATAATTATGAAACCTTGATTTTTTTTTTTTTTTTTTTTTTGTATTAAATTATTCTTATCATTGTGGTTGTTTCCAGATATTCCAGATAATCAGATATTATTTTGAAGGGAATGTTAATCTGTTGTTCGCTTATTTTGTTTGTTACTGTTTTTTTTTTCACTAAAGAAGGAAATGACTTCAAAAGCTGTATACGCTTTAATATACAGCTGTAAAGCTGTATAGCTGTATTTGTAATGAAATCTATGGTCTGTTGACCTGTGTTTACTGTGGGCCTATTACATTTGCTTTCAATGGCAGGCTGTCTCAGCCCTAGATACTTGCAGACTGCTAAAATACACAGACACCATTATCCCAAACTTTCTTTTTTTCTTAAATAATTCAGAATATATTGCGCCAAATGCTCACAGATGATGCTTACAGCCCAACACAACTCCAGGAGCTACAGGCCACATTCAGAGATGGAGGTATTTGAACTGCAGTGAGTGTGTTCTCTTTACTTGGATTAAACTATCAGAATTATGTGTGCCAAGCACATAGAATATTACCTTCTGTTTTGGAATATTCTCTTTCAGAGTGGCTGCTTTGACAAAAGGTTGATATTGCCTTTGGCTCAGAAATCATTTTCACTGTTTCAAAATAATTTGGTGCGTGTGCATGTCTTGTAGCCTTTGAGCATTCTGGCCTATTTTTCATTTTTACCGGCTGACTGGTTTTTCCATTTTCAATATGCTCTCGCTGATGCTCTGATATACACTGATCAGCCATAAGATTAAAACCACCTGCCTAATATAGTGAAGGTTGTGCTGCCAAAACAGCTCCATCAAACTGATGTCACCTGAATTTCCAAACTCAGGGTTTCCAAGCAGAACATTTCTCGGAGTATCACGTTCCCTCCACCTGCTTGTCTTCTTCCCACAATGCATCCTGATGCCATCTCTTCCCAGTTAAATGGTTTGCGCACACCCAACCGGAGCACATGATGTTAAGGAAAATGGGACTTACTGGACCGGGCAACCTAATTCAGCTGTTCCAAAGTCCAGTTTGGAAGTTCCGGTACCCATTGGGGGCACTTTAAGAGATGGACCAGGATAAGAGTGGCACTTAGACTGCAAGCTAAAAAGAGCAGTACACTGCAGATTATGATGTATTGTGTGTTGTGACACATTCCCTGTGCAAGTATTAGTGAAATTCTTGGTGACTTGTGCCACAGTCACCCTTCTGTTGGTTTGGACCAGATGAGCTAGCTTTCACAGACCTCGTGCATCGATGAGCCTTGGGCGACCAAAACCCTGTTGCTGGTTCATGGTTTGTCCCTCCTTGGTCCACTGTCTTTAGGTACTCAAATCTGCGGACAGGGAGCACCCCAGTATTCTTACCACTTCAGAGATGCTCCAACCCACTTGTTAGGCTCACAATGATTTGCCCCTTGTCAAAGCTGTTCAATTCCCATTTCTCCCACATCCAGCGAATCGACTGTTAGCTCACCATCTAACCTTTGTCTGCCGACCTGGACCTATTCCGTTGTTATGAGACAATCAGCATTATTTACTGCGTCTGTGCGTGGTTTTAATGTTTTGTCTCATCGGTCTATAATGTATTAGTCACTGACAGGCTTTTAAACCTGTCTGGTTAAAAACATCAGCGGTCACATAAACGCAGTAAGGCTTGCGCTGTCTTCGGGAGCCATAGCGGTGTTACTATGGAAACAACGTTCTCCTTCGGTTATCAGTTTTCTTTCGGTCAAATAACTTGAATGAGGAGACAAAAGCGAGTTGTCCTGGCAACACCGAACGGCAAATTCGGTCTTCTTCGGACGGCTAGATATGCAGGGCGCATGCGCAAGGGGTGTGACGAGTTACTCGAGTTTCCTGACTCTTCATCCGGTGATTCAGGTACGGCAGATGCTGTTCATGGCAGTATCGCGTCTGAGATGTTAACCTTTTCGGGGACTGAAAGCGAAAAAATACTTGAACGCTAGATTTTCCTTGACTGAGAGGCAAGTGCGACGGAGGCATCGCAGCCCGAGACTCAGGAAGAAGCAAGCAAGATGGTAAGTTTCGGTTCAGCGCACTCCGTCTAATATTGCAAGCTGGCTAACGTTATTTAGCTGGCTAGCTAGATTGGTTTACGTTATCATTTTTTCTCAATGGAATATGAAGCGCCCCAGCCTAAGCGAACAACAGCAGACGAGCTTCGGTGTTTGATATCAATTACTTGGGTAGCTATTCATGCAGTGGCACTGAAATACCACTTTCTAGCTCGCTTTAACTTGGCTCGCTCGCCGGCTGCTTGCCCTACGACTCACCTGCGCCTAAGATGGCAACGCATATTCGGGAACAGGTAAGTGAGCGTTGAGGACTGCTGTGCGTCACGCCCATTGGGATTTCTGGGGAGGCGAAGCACAGATCAGTTGGCCAATCGCCGGCATCCCATGTCGTAGGTATGTGTCAAGTTGTGGCTGGCTAAGGTTGTATCCACTGTCATCGCATTTAGCAAATGCTGCTTTGCGACAATTAAAGATTGCGTTATTCACCCATACAGCTGGCGAATGAAGGTAACGCTATACTGGCCCGTGAAGTTCTTTCGCCGGTTTTTTTTTTTTTTTTAGCACTTGCATTTATAGCACACGAGTCAAATTCCTGTCGCTTGCTGTGTAGCAAGGCTTCAACTTACGATGTATCCAGGCTGCTTCAGTGGAAGGCTCACATTTTAACCCTGATTCTCGACGTGGGATGTCAATTATTTAAAACAAAGAACAGAGTTGTCCAAAAGTGGTACTCTTTAATGCATTTACGGCAGGATTAAAGTTGTCTCACTTTGATTTTATTTAGATTTTTAAGTTCCCAATCGCGGGGAATCATTATTAATTATTCAGCTAAAATGACATATTAGCCTTTTGTAAGGCTGAACACGCCAAATCAGGATCATTGCTGTCTCATAAATGTATGTTTGTTTCAGGGCAGTTCCTGTTGCAGCGTGTGATGTGTCATGCGGACTTCATGCCTCAGTGGAGAGTGAATATTTGCCCCTGTGTGTTTGCAAGAGAACACGTAGCATTAGTCTATCTTTTAGGTTATTTTTGTTTGGCTTGAGGCCTTGAGAGTGAACCGACACGCCCAACCGCTGCTTACGACACAATTGTGGTTTTATGTTAAAATTAGTGGCATTGGTAGAATCCTTTTGGGTTCCTTCCTTGACCAATAACCTAATGGTGAAATGGTCACTTCCTGACAGTTTTCATATCTGTTACTATATAACCCTGAGAAAACGTC
Source organism: Gymnothorax javanicus (assembly GCA_029692085.1). Taxonomy (NCBI): domain Eukaryota; kingdom Metazoa; phylum Chordata; class Actinopteri; order Anguilliformes; family Muraenidae; genus Gymnothorax; species Gymnothorax javanicus. The sequence continues at coordinate 624,968 of CM056199.1, read as the reverse complement.
TCCCTCATTCTCTTGTGGTCCAATTGGCCGAAGAACCTGGCAGCATTCCACTTTGTCAAGGAACCACTGCCAAGCAAGTAAATCCAGTGGATGAAAAAGGGATATTGCATGTCTGTTGCCTCATTGTTGTACCCTAGTGAAACAGGAAATTATGTAATGACTCAATATAGTTCCTTATCACTTAGATAAAACTGAAATAAGTGGATTTTAATACCTGGTTTAATTTTGGTCGATGTTACTTAGAATAATCATTAAGGGTGCCCTTAATTGTGAAACCTTGATTTGGAGGAACTTGATTTTTAATTTAATCAGTAAATGATTTTGGTTGGTTCCATTGGAAAATTAATATCATACAGTATTTCTCACATGTTATTTAGGGTTTCTCAATAAATGTATTTTTTCGAATTTGTCCACTGCCAGTCAGGGGTGCCAGTAATTCTGGAGCCTGCTGTGTAACACTCAGATTCCTGGCCCTCCAGACCAGGAGGTGGCAGTGGTTTAGTGGTGGAGGACGTATTCCATCACACTCCTGAGGAACTCTCCTGCGACAGCTCAGTGCTGATTGGGACAACCAAAGCACACACTGCTGGCTGCAGGAGAAAGTGCCGGCAACCGTGTGAATCTCAAGTGCAGTCGCAAAAGCGCACTCAGAGTGACTCTACAGAGGTACCGTTATCGGTCGCCTTGTGGACTCGTCTAGTGCGCCAGCCTTTACGTAGAAAGGGAGGGCTCCTGTCTTTGCTTCTCCAAGCCATTCAAATAGCCCACGGGCCGAGAAACACTGGCCAGTCATTTATCAGTATTCGTTGGAAAAGCAATTAATACAATCGAAAGTTGACATGCATCTCAGCCAAATACATTTAAAATCATTTTTTCGCAACTCCTGAAATTTGATTCTTTTCAACATTCCCTGTCATATGCCAGTTAGGATCACTACTCTCTGTTAAGAATGTGAAATGGTGGAATAAGAGAAAAGTTTGCATGCCCTCTGTATTTTGTAACATCGCATTTAAATCGTTTGGCTTTGGTCAAACATTCTGAGCAGCCTTCCACAAGCTCTTCGCAGTAAGCTGGAGTTTCTGCCCTTTACTCCTGACAGAAGTGGTGTAGCTGAGTCAGGTGAGTGGGCCTCCTTGCTCACATTCTTTTTCAGTGCTGTCTTCAAATTCTCTATTGGACTGAGGTAAGGGCTTTGTAATGGCTTTTCCAGTACCTCGATTTTGTTGTCCTTAAGCAATTTTTTGGCACTTTAGAAGCATGCTTGTGGTCATTTTCCATTTGGGAGGCCTTATAATGGAGCCCACCTATGTTCTTGCAAAGACCCGCCCCTCCAGAGCATTCAAGCGCTAGGACTGGCCAGTCATCCAAGCGCCCGGGGTTAGCCAGCCATTCAGCTCTAGGAGTGGAATTCTGCCCCTTGAACAGCTGGCCAATCCTAGCGCTCGAATGCTCTGGAGGGGTGTGTCTTTGCCAGGAGGAAGATGGGTTCTATAAGAGTATGGACGACCCACTTGCGACGAAGCTTTAACTTCCTGGCTGATGTCTTGAGATTTTGCTTCAGTATATCCGCATCATTTTCCTCACTCATGAATTTATATATTTTGTGAAGTGCATCTGTATCTCCTACAGCAAACAATCCCCAGCACTGCTGCCACCTCGTGCTTCACAGTTGGCATTGTGTTTTACTGCCTGCAACCCTCCCCCTTTTCCCACCAAACATAGCAATGGTCATTATGGCCAAACAGTCCAATTCTTGTTTCATCGACCTGAGGACATTTCTCCGGAAAGTAAGATTTTTGTCCCCCTATGCAGTTGCAAACTGTACTCTTTATTTATATTTTTTTATAGCAGTGATTTTCCAGCAGTGGTTTCTTCCTTGCTGAGCAGCTTCTCAGCCTATGTATAATATGACTCATTTTTGCTGTGGATATAGATACTTTAGTACACGTTTCCTCCAGCACCTTCACGAGGTCCGTTGCTGTTGTTCTGGGATTGATTTGCACTTTTCATGCCAAAATACATTTGTTCCTTGGAGACAGTTTGTGTCTCCATCCTGAGAGGTGTGATTGCTGAGCGGTCCCATGGTGTTTATGCTCGCGTACCATTATTTGTACTGATGGACGAGGTACCTCCAAGCCTTTGGATAGTACTCCCAAGGATGAGCCGGACTTGAGGAGGTCCAGTTTTTTTTCTGGTGTGTTGGCTGATTTCTTTAGATTTTCCTGTGATGTGAAGCAATAAGGTAGCTACTGAGCTTAATGGTGGGCCTTGAAATACATCCACATATACTGCTTTCAAATGATGTCAATTAGTCTATTAGAAACTCCTTAAGCCGTGATGTAATTTTTTTGAACATTTCCAAGGCGTCTAAATGCAGTCATCTTTCTGTATACAATCTTCTGACTAGGGCTGGGAAATTAACCGAATCGCGATTATTTTCAGCGCAATAAAAGTAACTGCCTCTATGGAGCAGACAGAGAGCTTGCTTATTACCTTTTCTATGACACACACCTTTAATTTAGAGTTGAACAAACATCAGAGGCCATTTGAAATGGCCGGAAAGAAAATTCCGGAAAGAAAAGCGCGATTTGAGGTCCACTAATTACCAGCGAGGTTGGACAGCCGCCGTCGCCTTGGCATAATTAGCTTACCTGAAATCAATTCCCATGTACTTTGCCTAACCTGCAGTCAAGCCATTTATTCAGTCAACTGACCAATCAAAACCAAAATTTGGCCAATAATGATTTAGAAGAGATAATGAGAAGCAGACAGTCCTGACCAGGCTGCCGTGTTAGATCGAAAGAATGTCAATAATCTGAATAAATAGCAGACCTTTGAATTCCACCTCTCATCGTGGAATTTTACTGTATTATTAAAAAGTTTTCTGAAAAATAAAATAATTTTAAGATGGCCCTGATTTTAAAGCGTTTAAAAATATACGCGAAGTGGAAAACATTTTGTGAAGTATATCGAACGCATAATGTGAGAAATTTTTTTTGCATTGCATGCAATAGACAAATGCACCTAATTAATGATTGAACAAAACTCATTTGAAATAAAGTAATTCATAGCTCTTGATTTTTGTTACTTTTGAACGTCTAAATAGCCTGCAGTGAAGGTGGAAAACATTTTGTTTAAGCATATCGAACATCACATGTAAGTTGTTAACGTATTTGCGTGCAGCGCAGGCAAATGTAAAACCAGAAATAATCTAGCAAACATTCAGGCAAACCTGTCATGTTTTATGGTCATTTAAATTTCAAAATGTGACAAACAAAAATGATATCTAAATAAATTGGACTGCCTACCAATTTAAATTGTTCACTGAGCAAATTAACTTTTTGATTGCAAATTGAGCAAAGTAAATGGGAAGGGGGTGAGAGCAATTGTTGGGTAGAGGATGATGATTTTGAAGACCTTAACTTTGCCTTGTTCTGCACGTAATTTGCCTGAATGTGTTTGGTTGATTATTACATTTGGCCACTGTGTGCGAATGCGATCACAATTTAGTCTACATGTCACGATCGATATGCTTAAAAAAAGTTTTCCACCTTCACTGTAGGCTATTTAAATGCTCAAAAGTAACCAAAATGAAGAGCCATGAATTATTTTATTTCAAATTAATCTTGTTCAATTATCAAATAAAAAAATGCTTCAAATTTGCAGCACAGATTTGCCTGAACTTGCTTGCCAATTCTTTGGTGCATTTGTCTATTGCTTGCAATGCGAAAATAATTTCTGTCTCACATTCACGTTCGATATGCTTCACAAAATGTTTTCCACTTCGCATATATTTTTTTAACGCTTAAAACCAGGGCATCTTAAAATGATTTTATTTTTAAGAAGTCTTTCTTTTAATAATAACCTACGTAAAAATTCCAGGATGAGAGATGGAATTCAGAGGTCTGCTATTTATTCGGATGATTGACATTCTTTCAATCTAACACGGTCGCCTGGTTAGGCCCGTCTGCTTCTCATGATCTCTTCTTAATCATTATTGGCCATGTTTTGGTTTTGATTGGTCAGTTGGCTGAATAAATGGCTTGATTGCAAGTTGGGCAAAGAACACGGGAATTGAATTAAGGTAAGCTAATTATGCAAAGGCAATGGGGGCTGTCCAACCTCGCTGGTAACTGGCGGACTTCAAATCGCACTTTTCTTTCTGGAAGCATTTCAAATGGCCTCTGATGTTAGTTCAACACTAAATTAAAGGTGTGTGTCATAGAAAAGGCAATAAGCAAGCTCGTCAGTCTGCTCCATAGAGCCAGTTACTTTTTTTGCGCTGAAAAACAATCGCGATTCGGTTAATTGCCCAGCCCTACTTCTGACCCGCTGGAATTGTGCTGTAGTGAGTTAGAAGCGAAGTACTCTGTCTCTGTGAAGCATTTTTGGAACAAGCTCAAAACCGCACAGATCCTCGACGTGTAATTAATGTGCTTGTGTCTCACTAAATGTCCCTGGTAAATGCCCTTGAGTGAGCGAGTGACTGAACGAGTGAGTGACCTCAATTTGCAATGCACAGCTCGACAACTTGTGTCTCGCAAAGTACCCTTATCAATTCGCCAAAACTTTTGTTTGCTAGCATGAAATCTGCGGAGTGGTTAAAGTTCCGCCTTGAAGTGAATGCTTGGAGGCTTCATAAAATTAGGTGATCAAACCTGTGGCAATATTGGTGGATTTTGCCTTAATAAAATATGGCTTAATTGGGGTCCCACCTGGTCAGTGTGCGAGTAGCTGGTGCACAAGCATCTGAGATGGTGTCTTTGGCCCTTTGCAAACATTGGTGAAGGCCCTGTCGCCCCAGAGGCCACACCCACAGATTTACGCCATATGTTTCCAGAGGGCAAAGCCCACCTGTTGTGTCAGCAGATCTGGTCTCTTGGGTTGGAAGCTTAATTCAAGCCCATTCGAGTTTATTTGAGTTCAAGATGGCTGGAATGGACTCATATAAACTCTGCTGGAGTTGAATTAACTCTAGGATGTTTACTGTGATGTGCTCTGCCAGTACATCCAAGCCCAGTGGAGTTTCTTATGGGTCAGTGTTGTCTGGTTGTGGCTACACGGAACTCACTTCGCAATCTCATGCATTCTGATAACACTTCCGCTGAGGACACAATCAGGGTTCCTTGCTCAAGACACTTTGGAAAACTCAACATTGAAATCATATAATCTCGGTATTCTTAAGTGTATGTTTTAATGCTCATGTAACTATTGATTTGTCCAAGCATGTGATGGCGGAGGGGAAATTCATTTGGGCAAGAATTAAAGTTTTTTTTGTTGTTTTTCTTTTTCTTTAGAAGGAAAAAATGTAAAAAAAAAAAAATCGATTATCAGATATTTACATCTGCTTCTTTAAATCCTTCTTACTAAAGGTCCGTGTTCTTTTTTGTACCCAGCAGCCCTGGGGTGCGTTTCCCAAAGGCATGGTTGCTGACTAAGTTAGCAGCTTAAATAGTTTGTCCATTCACAGTCGATGGGCCCAGCTATGGAAGTTAGCGTCTGCGATTTCAGGAAATGCACTCCTAAACTAGAGGCACTCATAGAGTGCAAACCTCCGCCAAGGCAGCACAATCCAAATGTGCATGAGTGGGAGCAAAGTTGAGTTATCGCGTGTGATAGGATTTCAAGATGGCTGCCATGGCGGCCATATTGTTTCACTGATCACGGTCAAAATCAATAGGGTCCATCCTTGATGTAATAGCAATCCACCCACAAAATTTCAGACAAATCCGTGCATTACTTTTTGAGTTATGTTGTTCACAATCAGACAAACGGACAAACAAACAAACAGGGGCGAAAACATAACCTCCGCCCCAACTTCGTTGGCGGAGGTTGTTCCGCTCAACCAAATCACAGTGCTTTCGCAGCAGGCAAGTAAATATTTCCAGACCTAAAACAGAAAAGAAATTTAAAGACTCGGATTTGAAAGCAATTTGTAATTAGTGAATTCTTTAGCTTTGGGTTATAATGTCATTTCTGCTCAGTAGTTTTGACCTGTTTTTTCCCTTGGATTCTTAATTGTCAGATGATAAGTTAATAACACTTAAAGTGGCTCTGTAGAGCTTTGATGTCAGGCGTCGGCTGGAGGGAGCATAAATGATATCGGATGAAAACATCAGATTGATTGAGTGCCCACTTAGAGTGAAATGTGTCAAAACGTCGGCAATGAATCAAGTCATTTGGTGCGCAATTAAATGTAAATGACCTTCCGAAATAAGTATATGAAAATATGATTTTTATGATTGAGTCAATATTCTTCTGTCCCACTCTCAATTAATTGCATGACAGGCAATTCTGGTTCATTCGATGGACTGTTAATCGTGCATTTACTTAATGATCTTATTCAGTGATTCAGTTGTCACAGCTTTTGTTCTTGAGAGGCAAAGTTTCATGTCCATGATGGCAAACTGTTTAAGCGCTCTTCTTTTGAATGGGGACTAATCTACATTATGTAGTTGCTACCGCATGATTTGACAGTGTTGTGATGTTCCCATAATTAATTTAATTTTTTTTTTTTTTTTTTTAATATTCAAACCCAGTATGCCATGTTTTTACGGCCACAGCATTACATCGAATGGAAAATATCTAGATCTTGTAATTCATTTTATACACGTTTCCCTGTAATTCGGCAAGACATGTTTGGGATTGTTGGAAACCTGGGGATTTTGATCAGAATTTAAAATAGGCCTTAAGTTCCACAGGTTTGAATACAGCAGCTGCATTTAACAGACCCATATATCGGTCCATACTGCAGGTTTTCTCGGGTTAAATTTTAGAGAGATGGTCTGTTGGCCCTTTGAGTAAGCTGCGGTGTTTGAGATTCAGACGGTTACTTGTTCAAACACTAGCTGTCGGGTCCTTAACCAAGGCCCTTAACCCCACATTGCTCTTGTCGAATTGGCCCCTGGTTCTTCTAATCTACTCTCAGTCGCTTGGGAAAAATGCGTTATTGAAGTAATATTATAGTGGTGTAAGCTTTCAAAAAACAGTTGAAATTGGTGGAATACTCTTCGCACTGCACAATAACAGTCCACAGTTGAATAAACAAGTATAGCATAACCTCGGTAGCTGTTGAGAGAATTCTAGAAGCTCCCCAGGTTAATTTAATGCAATGCTAGTGCAGCGCATTATACTGTCGATTCATTTAACCTTTGGCTAATCTTTGCAGAATTGATTCACAAGAGAATCATTTAATTTGCTAATATCAAAATTACTTTATTAGTCCAGCGAACTCATCACCATTGCAATTCTTTTTGGTAGGCGGCTTAAGTTAGACAATTAGCGAGCTAAAGTTGTCGATATGACATTAACCAAACAAACTCACAGCCAGTGGGTTGTTCGGAAGCTAGCTAGCTGATGAGGTAAAACCATAGTACCATGAATAAACTCGTTAATTAGTGCCTACTTAGCTTAAGGTCTGTTTATGATGACCCTTATCATCTGACTACAGCTGCATTCAAAATGTACACTCACTCTCTACATGGAGCACTATATTGGGCGATTCCATGCTAGAAACTGAAAAAATGCTTAATTTGAAATATTTTTAACTGACTGGTCAATTATGATTTGTAACCCTTAATACCTTAGTCATTTAGAACAAATAAGTTTTCTCACTTACATGACTGCAGAATGGTGATTTGGGGTGGAATTAAAGGAGACATGAAATTAATTTTCAATTTTCCACAATTTTCAATCAATTGCATTAATTTCCCGCTAATTGGTATCACTCAAGTTCCTAGTCTTTACGAGTCACTTATCTAGAGCAAAGTCTGTCCACCTGCAAAGTGACGGGGACATGAACCTTTGCTTGACAGAGAAAAATATGATAAATGACGGGCTGTTTATTGTCATGTCTCGCACGACAGATTGAAGGCAAAAAGTTCTTGCCATTTTTTTTATTTTTTGAGCTGGAAACTTTTTGTTTCAAATCCTCTAATTTTAGATTAAAGGTACTAAAATGCTACTGTCTCCCCAAAATTACATCAATTAGTTTTCACATTAACCTAAAAAGTATTGTCCCATACGACAGATCATTGACACAGTCCTTTACACAACTGCTTAAACCAAATCTCAAGGCAGTTACTCCTCAGTGGGTCAGTTCTGCCTGAAAGACAATAGGTGTCTCTTTAATTCCTCACCTCTTCAGAAAATAGGGGGCATTAGTGAATGGAAAATTCCACTGAGGGATGGTAAGTGACTGTTTCAAGGGTATGCTAGTGGCTGTTCAGAGTTTCTTAATGGTATCAGTCACCAATTCAGAGGCAAGTAAAGCATTGAAAATGTTTTGAAATTAAAGGAATTGTTAAACATATTTGTGAAAGTAACATCTGCCATGTCTGTGTATTTCATTAGTTTTTTTGCATTAGAAAGACTGAAAAGAGTTGACTGTCCTGACTGACTGTCTCATGCATGAACATGCACTGTGGTTGTGTACATGTTATGCACTGTCAGGCTGGCTGAATAAAAATGTATAATATATGGTACATGTAATGAACCCTTCAAATGAGAAAAGAGGATAATACTTTGTCAACACTCGGCGAGGACATTTTTGCCCCTGAAAACTCCAAAGGTCCTGAGCCTAGGCGCTTTCATACTAGGTACGATTGTTCTGTACTGTGCTATAGTACGATTGTCCTCCCTCCCTTCCCCCCCTCGCTGGTCACCTTTCACACTAGCAATATTGTACCGTGCCCGAGTACGGATTATTTTATCAAAATTCCGATACAGAAGGTAGCAGTGTGCACTGAGGTGATTTTTAAGAGCCAGTTTTTGTAAGAATCAGGCAGAGGGTGATATGTGATGGTCTCAGATTTGCCTAAAATTTTTGTTGGTGAAAGACGGTTGGTTCAATAGAACTGCAAATTTTTAGGTGCCAGTACGCTTTGGTTTCTTTTTTAGGGGTACCAGAAGGGCCAAGGATTCAGAGATGAGAAATGAGTGCTGAAAAAAAATTCAGCTTTCAAATGCAATTATATCATTGCGCTGACAACAGCCCACATTCATTTTCACATACGTCAGTCTACTGTGTGTAGGGCTCACAATAATCTGAAAATGTTTGTGGGCTGTCGAGGGCGCGTCCTATAGGGGGCGCTGCAAGATGCTACTTTTTGTCATTTGAGCTGTAATATCAGGGGCATTTCCAGACTGTGCCCTCAACAGCCCAAGACGGCTTATTCATAATATGATAATATGGGACGTGCTTTACTTAATCAACACAAATTAAGTTTGGGATGTTGAGGGCGCAAGAATATAAGTGGCGCTTCACTCAGGGAAAAAGTGAAATTCGGCATTTTGGGATGGCAAAGTTCTCCATGTGCCCTCATCCGGTTTTGATGAAACAGTTTCTTTTGGGTAGCCCTATATGTCTACTAACTGTGATGAGGAGATTCGTCTTCCCAATTTCTTCGTTTTAACCAGAGAGAACCTCTTGCTGCTATATGTGTCAGAACAAAAGATTTGAATAGTTAAGATGTCACGTGATACTCCACTTGCGTGCTCAAGTACGGTTGCTTTCACATTCAGTACCGGTACAGATGAACCGTGCCTGAGTCCACCCTTTCCAAGCGGACTCGCATACCGTGCCCGAGCACAGTACGCTTGTGTTCACATTTACCAAATAAACTGGACTTAAGGGTCAAGTGTACTCGGATCCGTGCCCGAGTCCCGAGTGTGAAAGCACCCTGAGGCTACGTGCAGCATCCAAGTTGGCAATGGAATGATGAACCGATAGTGATTTGTGTTACTAGTAAGAGTGTTTCATGGTTCACGTCATGTAATTTCTCAAACATTCTGAGCTTTATCTAGTGATTTGTGTACGGTTTGTTATGGTAGAATTTCAAACTATATTCTGAAGAAAAGAAGTTAATAGGTTTTTACAGATAATAGTTGTCCCGTACGATAGGTACGGAATTATCATCGGACCAGAGCTAACTGAGGGGACATGAATTGTTACAAAGTAATCAGTTATTACTTATTTAGCTTTAGCTGTTCAGGTTTCAAGTGCGATAACGGATGGGGGCAGTGCTTCAGTAAAAACCTGAGCCCAATTCAGAGCGTCTCATACGACAGATTTTTTTTCTGTCCCATATGACGGGTACCCCCTAGAATTTTTAAACCCTGTTGAATTCATGTCTTGTTGATTTTTTTTTTTTAAATAAAACTGCTTTAACACACTACAGCAGACTCTCTTCAATATTTCCTGACTATTTTCCAGAAGTTTTCAATACCAATTCACAGAGTTCTTGAAAAGACTTAATTGGAAAAAAAATAGTGATTTCTCTGCGTCCCGTACGACAGATCACATTTTTGCTTATTTCACCCCCCAAAAATGGAAATGAATCAGTTTGATCATTGAATAATGTTGAAGTAAAGTCACAGCCTACTTTAAAGCCAGTCATCATTTCATTTTCTGTCTGAATGTCCCGTACGACAGGCATGGAATCGCCCAATAGTGCACAATTTTGAAGTGCTGTTCAAAATGTAAACTGTTATTTTACGACACTATGTAGTGCACTACAAAATCGTCGCATGGCACACCAAAATATTGTGCACAGAAGCTGTACCCAAGACTTGGACCATCATGCATTGCGGCATGTCTTGCTGTTGGGTTTGTTGATGCCACAATATTTATATCCAGCTTAATATGCAGCAGAATAACACCAAAATAGTTTACATAATGTATCAACAGCTGGCTGCCTTTATCCTATAGTGAGTGTTCTATGTAGCATGCACTGTATTGTGAACAAGTGAGTGAGTGGACGAGTGCAAACTCCATATGCAGCCCTGGACCTCTGGCTTCAGGTGTGTTGGCGATCAGCCCTCGTGGTACAGCCTGGGACCCCTGATTTGGGTCTGTTAGCGGTGACCCCTGTCGTCTGGGCTTGCGAGCGGTGACCCTTGACCTCTGACCCCTGTTTTTCCCCCCATGGCAGATGCGGTTCATGTTGCTGTTCAGCCGCCAGGGGAAGCTGCGGCTGCAGAAGTGGTACATGGCCACTGCCGAGCGCGACAAGAAGAAGATGGTGCGCGAGCTCATGCAGGTGGTGCTAGCCCGCAAGCCCAAGATGTGCAGCTTCTTGGAGTGGAGGGACCTGAAGATCGTCTACAAGAGGTGAGCGACCTGGACCTCCAGGGCTAAGCCCTGGGAGGCCGTACTTCTTGAAAGTGGATAAATTGGAGGGCAGAAAGTTCCTTGCCTTGCAGGGTTGCAGGCATTATATCTTCCCCCCCATATCTTTTCAAAGAAAATCCATGACTTGAACTGGGAAAAGTTCTGAAATTTGGGTGAGCTCCCATGTCAATGTCCAGTACTAGCTAGTTAGCTGGCTAGCTTGGAAGTTAACGTTACCACATTGACTATGGACAAGTGGCTAGCTAGCTAGCTACCTCATAGAACGGTACTTTGAACTGACCGTTCAAAATAAGGTAAATGCAGTCTATGGGTAAGTGGACTCCCCATTATCAAGCATTTTACCCTTAGCTCTAACTACCTAGCTTGCTACCTAAAGAGGGAGACCTAACTGAATCTCGATTTACTACTCTGCTAGCTAGCTAACCATTTTTAGCTAGCTAGATTCAGTAAAAGGTCACTTTAGCCAGCTACAGAGATCGATAGTAAAAGGCCCTTCGCTCTGAACATGGCATTGCAGTTTGTATTTCTGCAGTGTGCTGTGTGTGTGTGTGTATAACTCTCTCTCCCCGTGAATCTCTCTCTCTGTGCAGGTACGCCAATTTGTATTTTGCTGTGCTGTGTGTGTGATTTCCTCTCTCTGAGTAGGTATGCCAGTTTGTATTTCTGCTATGAGGTGTGTGTATGTAATTCTCTCTCTGTGCAGGTACGCCAGTTTGTATTTCTGCTGTGCAGTGTGTATATGTATGTAATTCGCTCGATCTCTGTGCAGGTATGCCAGTTTGTATATCTGCTGTACGGTGTGTGTATGTAATTCTCTCTCTCTGTAGGTACGCCAATTTGTATTTTGCTATGTGGAATTTTCTCTCTCTGTGCAGGTATTCCAGTTTGTCTTTCTGCTATGCGGTGTGTGTGCATGTAATTCTCTCTCTCTGTGCAGGTACGCCAGTGTGTATTTCTGCTGTGTGGTGTGTGTGTGTATGTAATTCTCTCTGTGCAGGTACGCCAGTTTGTATTTCTGCTGTGCAGTGTGTGTGTATGTAATTCACTCTCTCTCTGCGTAGGTACGGCAGTTTGTATTTCTGCTGTGCAGTGTGTGTGTGTATGTAATTCACTCTCTCTCTGCGTAGGTACGCCAGTTTGTATTTCTGCTGTGCGGTTTGTTTATATGCAGTTTCCTCTCTCGGTGCAGGTACGCCAGTTTGCATATCTGCTCTGTTGTGTGTGTATGTAATTCTCTCTCTGTGCTGGTATTCCAGCTTGAATTCCTGCTGTGCAGCATGTGTATGTAACACTCTCTCTCTGTGCAGGTACGCCAATTTGATTTCTGCTGTGTGGTGTGTGTGTGTGTGTGTGTGTGTGTGTGTGTTCCCTCTCTCTCTCTCTGCAGGTACGCTAGTTTGTATTTCTGCTGTGCGGTGTGTGTGTGTGTGTGTTTGTGTGTGTGATTCCCTCTCTCTCTCTCTCTGCAGGTACGCTAGTTTGTATTTCTGCTGTCCAGTGTGTGTGTGTAATTCTCTGACTCTGTGCAGGTATGCCAGTTTGTATTTCTGCTGTACGGTGTGTGTGTGATTCTCTTTGTGCAGGTATTCCAATTTGTATTTCTGCTGTGCAGTGTGTGTATGTGTAATTCTCTGACTCTGTGCAGGTACTCCAGTTTGTATTTCTGCTGTGCAGTGTGTGTATGTCATTCTTGCTCTCTCTGTGCAGGTACACCAGTTTGTATTTCTGCTGTGCAGTGTGAGTGTGCATGTAATTATCTCTCTTTGTTCAGGTACGCCAGTTTATTTTTCTGCTGTGCAGTGTGTGTATGTGATTGTCTCTCTCACTGTGCAGGTATGCCAGTTTTTATTTTTGCTGTGCAGCATGAGTGTGTATGTAACTCTCTCTCTCTCTGTGCAGGTACGCCAGTTTGTATTTCTGCTGTGTGGTGTGTGTATGTAACTCTCTCTCTCTCTCTGTGCAGGTACGCCAGTTTGTATTTCTGCTGTGTGGTGTGTGTGATTCTCTCTCTCTCTGTGCAGGTACGCCAGTTTGTATTTCTGCTGTGTGGTGTGTGTGATTCTCTCTCTCTCTGTGCAGGTACGCCAGTATGTATTTCCGCTGCGCAGTGTGTGTGTGTATGTAACTCACTCTCTCTCTGCAGGTATTCCAGTTTGTATTTCTGCTGCGCAGTGTGTGTGTATGTAACTCTCTCTCTCTCTGCAGGTATTCCAGTTTGTATTTCTGCTGCGCAGTGTGTGTGTATGTAACTCTCTCTCTCTCTCTCTCTCTGTGCAGGTACGCCAGTTTGTATTTCTGCTGTGTGGTGTGTGTATGTAAATCTCTCTCTCTCTCTCTGTGCAGGTACGCCAGTTTGTATTTCTGCTGTGTGGTGTGTGTAACTCTCTCTCTCTCTCTCTCTCTCTCTCTCTCTCTCTCTGTGCAGGTACACCAGTTTGTATTTCTGCTGTGTGGTGTGTGTATGTAACTCTCTCTCTCTCTCTCTGTGCAGGTACACCAGTTTGTATTTCTGCTGCGCAGTGTGTGTGTGTATGTAACTCTCTCTCTCTCTCTGTGACGCCAGTTTGTATTTCTGCTGTGCAGTGTGTGATTCTCTCTCTCTCTGTGCAGGTACACCAGTTTGTATTTCTGCTGCGCAGTGTGTGTGTGTATGTAACTCTCTCTCTCTCTGTGCAGGTACGCCAGTTTGTATTTCCGCTGCGCAGTGTGTGTGTGTGTGTGTGTGTGTATGTAACTCACTCTCTCTCTGCAGGTACGCCAGTTTGTATTTCTGCTGTGCAGTGTGTGTGTACGTAACTCTCTCTCTCTCTGTGCAGGTACGCCAGTTTGTATTTCTGCTGTGCAGTGTGTGTGTATGTAACTCTCTCTCTCTCTGTGCAGGTATGCCAGTTTGTATTTCTGCTGTGCGGTGGAGGCGCAGGATAATGAGCTCATCACTCTTGAGATCATCCACCGCTTTGTAGAGCTGCTGGATAAGTACTTCGGCAGTGTGAGTCACACTCTCTCATGCTCTCATCCTCCCTTCGTTCCCCCCCTCTCGCTTTCTCTGCCCTTCATTCCCTCTCCCCTCTCTCTCAGGCTCTCATCCTCCCTTCATTCTCTCTCTCCTCTCTCATCCTTCTTTTTTGGAGTGAGTGTAAGTCAACCTACCTCTGTTGGTCCTGGTCTTCTGGTCTTTTCTTGCCTCTCTCTCTCTCTCTCTCTCTCTTTCCCTCTCTCTCTCACACACACTTTCCCTCTCTCTCTCTCTTTCCCTCTCTCTCAATCTCTCTCTCCCTCTCTCATTTTCCCCCACAGGTGTGTGAGCTGGACATCATCTTTAACTTTGAGAAGGCCTACTTCATCCTGGACGAGTTTCTGATGGGTGGAGAAATTCAGGACACCTCTAAGAAAAGCGTCCTGAAGGCTATCGAGCAGGCTGACCTGCTACAGGAGGTGTGTGTGTGTGTGTGTGTGTGTGTGTGTGTGTTTTAATATGAAACAAAAATATTTGCCCAGATTAATTTATTTATACTCTGGTTTCTGCAGTGTTTGTGTTTGTGTGTGTGTGTGTGTGTGTGTGTGTGTGTGTGTGTGTGTGTGTGTGTATGTGTGTGTGTGTGTGTGTGCGTGTGAGACTGTGTGTGTCCCTGCCTCTCGCGGTGTATATTCATAAGTGGTGTGGTAACTTCAGCTGTAGATGCTGTGATGCGTCACTCTGTAACAGGCGGCAGGTCAGGTATGTGAGGCGCAGTGTGGGTTTGCCTTACTGCAGAATGCGCTTCAGTCTCTCACCCTGCATGGCCTGTCAGAGCAGGGTGTTAATCTGGCGCTCTGTCGTGTTTGAGTGGATATTCAGTGTTGGAAATGTAAAATAAGACAGATAATTGAGTGAAAACAAGAAGACTGTCTGTGAAAACACTTTCCATCTCTCTCTCCCTCCATCCATCTTTCCCTCTCCCACCTCCCCTTCTCTCTCTCTCTCTCTGTCTCTCTCAGGAGGACGAATCTCCCCGGAGTGTACTGGAGGAGATGGGTCTGGCGTAGGCATCAGGGGGCTGGGATTCACGACCATAAAAGGACGTGGTGGGTGGAGCCTCTGTGCTGCAGGGGTGGAGATCCGCCGGGACAAAGGAGATGAATGAAGGAGAAATTTTTGAACTCAACTCTGAAATACTGCAAAAAAAATAACTACAAAAAAGACATATATTTTTCTTCGTCTGCAGTCAATGGTGTGTGATGTGAATTCTGAGTGTATTTATGCCTGACTGAGGCCTCAAGTTTTGTTTTTTTTTTTTTTTTTTTTTTTTGGGGGGGGGGGTTTTTTTGGGGGGGCGGAACCAATGAACCGTCACGTTAGGAGGTGGAGCCAAATGCGGCCATCCCTCGCAGGCAAAACTGCCGAGCCCTCGGTTTCCTTGGCAACTGCTGACCTGCCGTGACCGTACCTCAAGCGGAGCCCTTGTCTGATTGGTCAGTTTCCTCACATACCCCCCCACCCGCGATCTCCTGGCATGGGTTACCAGCCATCACCCGACTCAGTTTGACGGACAGCGTGCCGGGGGGGGGCAAGGGCTGGGTGGGGGCTTATCTGCCCCATTTCAGATACTGATGGGCGGGGCCTCTCTCTTTGGGGGGGGTCTCGCCGTCCTGATAACCTCCATCACCTCTTCCTGAGGGGCTCAGAATGATTTGTGTTTCAGATTGAAATCATTAATGTAATCAGTTAGCAGATCAGGCCCTGGGTCTGTGTCGGTGTAGATATGGAGTTGCTACGCTACAGACCCTCGGCAGGGGGCAAAGGCTGGAGGCTTGCCAATCATTGACCTTTTTTCTAATTTTTCTTGTTTTGTTTTTTATTTCAGTGTGCAGTTTCTGAGAGATTTCTGTTTTGTCTCTTTTTGCCTGTGAGACAGCTGTCAGGAAAAAGAGTCATGATATCCCTGTGGGGGAGGGGGGCTGTCGACTGGGGACACGGCGCACGCTTAGGTACTCATTCTGTACCTGACATAGTCAGTTTCGTTTTTTCTTTTGTGAAGTAAGGGCTGTACCTGGTAAAGGTGTGGGGTTTGGCGCTTTGGATTATAAACCTTGGTGCATGTTTGAATACCGTACAGAACTCCCACAATGAGAAAGGGAAGAATGCTCAGATTTTATTTTATAATAAACGACAAACAAAAAAAATGATAAGGATTTAAAGCGTACTTTGTGAAGTTTTTTTTTTTTTTTTTGTTGCTTGGAGGGGGACATCGTGCTGAGGTGTTGGGGGTGGTGAGAAGGAGCATGTGTGAGCGTGTGTGTGTGTGTGTGTGCAAGTTGGCATCTTTGTGTAGGTGTGTGACATTGAGCCTAGGATTTAATCTCCACCAGGCCCCCTGAACCCCACCATTTGTGTCGGCAGGAAACGGCGAGAAAACGTTTGATCAAGGTCGGCGGCCGCCTCGCTAATTGTAGTGTAGGTGAGTATTTAAACGGCACAACCGACTTATCCGACGTGGCAAATAAGTGATTCGCGTGTGAAGGCGTGCTAAACTTCAAGCTCTTCCTCGTACCTGTGCAGGGGGTGGATAAAGTATCGGAAGCACCCTTGTAATGTGGCTTTTAATTTGAAGCCTTAGAGTCAGAACCGTAATTAAACGTGCATCAACACAGCTCATTCCTGGTAAGTTGAATGTTAATTAGTGGTGTTTGACTGCTAATTAGAAATCTAACCGATGGCGCTTTGCTTGGTAAGACTCCAAAGCGAGATGAGGATACTGACAATGTTCCAAAGCCGCAAAATATACTGAGCAACAAAACAGACGCAAGCTCATGCAAGACTGACTGGAAATTACGAATGTATGTAAATATAAAAATCTTATTTAGAATTAACACATGCACATTTACACCTACTTCTTCAAACATTGCTTTGCAGCCACTTCAACTGGGTGATCTTCCAAGTACAACCCCAATTCCGAAATAGTTGGGACGAAGTGTAAATTGTGAATAAAATCAATATGCAATGACTTTCAGATCACATGAGCCGATATTTTATTTACAATAGAACATGGATAACATTTCAAATGTTAAAACTGAGACATTTTACATTTTTATCTACAAAATGAGCTCATTTCAAATTTTCTGGCTGCAACAGGTCTCAAAAAAGGTTGGGACACAGGCAAAAAAGGGCTGAAAAAGCAATTAAGAGCCAGTTTTTATAAGAGGCAGGCGGTGATTCGTGACCCCTTCGAATTTGTCCGAAATTTTTTTTATTGATAGATGTATGTTAGAAACGAACAAAAATCACATTTTCTATCCTTAATAGGGACCGCTTTTTTTTTTTTTTTTTTTTTTTTTTTTTAGGGGTTCCTGGAATATTGGGGTCAAAATCAGCCAAAATGGCAAAATCACTAAAATTAGGTTTTTGAATGCTTGTATTTCTGTGCGCCCTGAGTGAGCCAAATTGATGTTAATTTGTGCAAGTTTATTGGGTATGGACGCTCCAAAAATGTGAACATTTTGGCGGCCGACTTAGGGCGCAGCCCATAGGTGGCGCTGCAAATCACTACTTTTTGTAATTATGCACACTTTCCCAGGGGTTGTGTGGCTTGCTCCCTAAGTCAGCCAAGGTATTTTATGCATGTCATTATAGTTTAGGACCTCTTACTTTGATTTGGATGAAAATTAAGGCGGCTGACGTAAGGCGCACAAGTATGGGGGGCGCTTTTTGCCGCCTAAAGGAGAAATTATCACATTTGCACACTGCGATTTCTCCATGCGCCCTAAGTCAAAATTAATTAAATATGGCTCACGTTGTCACTCAGCATCTCTATTGTCAGTGGTAAAGAGAGTTCCGTGCTGGTTTCGGTATTAACCCTTTTTGCACCATTTTTCTTGGGCCGCTTCACGAAAAAGCCGAATATGGTAAACTGGGAACTTTCTCCGATTTTCATGAAACTTGCAGGATTTTGTGTGTGTGTGTGTGTGTGTGTGTGTGTGTGTGTGTGTGTGTGTGTGTGTGTGTGTGTGAGTGTGTGTGTGCGCGCGCACGCGCATTTGAATTGTGGATGCGGTGTAAGTAAGTAAGTAAAAGTTTATTTGATATAGCACCTCTCATAGACGGAGTCGCAAAGTGCTTTACAAAAAATAAAGTAAACAAAACATTTGAATAAAAACAAAGGAAGTCCACAAGGCTAAACCCCCCCGGCAACATTACAATCAAAATTAGACAAATGCCTGTTTAAACAAGTGTGTCTTTAGCTGGCTCTTGAAGCAGTCCACAGAGTTCGCATTTCTTAAATCTTGTGGAAGAGCGTTCCATAACTTAGGAGCCACTGTTTCAAAAGCACGGTCACCCTTAGTTTTAAGTCTCGTGCGGGGGACAAACAATAAGCCCTGATCAGAGGACCGCAGAGCCCTACTGGGTACATATGGGTGGAGCAAGTCACAAATATAAGCAGACGCCTGACCATGTAGAGCTCTATAAGTAATAACAAGGACTTTGAATTGAATCCTGAAAGTGAGCGGAAGTCAGTGCAGAGAAGCTAAAATAGGAGTGATATGACATTGTCTCCTGGACCTGGTCAAGAGCCTGGCGGCAGCATTTTGAACTAATTGTAAATGATTTAGAGATGATTTGCTGATACAGGTGAAAAGTGTGTTACAATAGTCCAGGCGCGATGACACAAAGGCATGGATGATCATTTCAAGCTCGGCATATGAAACAATGGATCTGAGTTTTGCGATGTTCCTCAGGTGGAAGAAGCATGTTCGGGACAGGGACCTAATGTGGTTGTCAGGGTGCATCTCCTGATCAAAAAATAACACCAAGATTTCTCAAGCTAGAGCGCACATAGGGCTTTAGGGAACCCATACAATTAGTCACCATTGAAGCAGTATGATCATTGCCAATGATGAGAACCTCTGCTTTGTCGGCATTAAGCTGGAGGAAATTATAGGCCATCCAATTGCTAATTGCAAACAAACAATCAACATATGTGTACGTGTGTGTGTGGTATATGTGCGTCTGTTTTGTAGATGTGATGTACGTGTATTTGTGTGTAAGGTGTATGTACTTGTAGTCTGCGTGTGTGTAGATATGTCATCTATGTGAATTGTGTGTGTGTGTGTGTGTGTGTGTGTGTGTTCATATGTATAAGTTGTGTGTGCATGCATTGCATATTTTCACAAGTGCTGCATATATTTGGTGCATGGTGTATCTGCATCTGTATTGTGGGTGTATATATTGTGTACATGTATCTATTCTGTGTCTGTGTGTGTGTGTCATGTGTATGCATCTGAAGTGTGTGTATAGTGTACATCCAGCTGTAGTGTGTGTGTGTGTGTGTGTGTGTGTGTATGCAGTGCATGCATGTAGAAGTGTTGTATGTATGCATCTGTAGTGTGTGTGTGTGTGTGTGTGTGTTGGAAGTATATCTCTAGGGTGTGCACAGTGTGTGTGTGTGGCGTGTATGTATATCTAGTGTGTGTAGTCTATGTGTATGTGTGGAGATGTAGTATGTGTATCCATGTAGTGTTTTTGTGATGTGTGAGTATCTATTGAGTGTGTTGTACACAGTGCGCTCCAAAATTACTGGCACCCCTGACTGGCAATGCGCTATCAATACAAAAAAAGAACAATGTAATTGTAGAGAAGTGGAATATACCAACATTTAAAATACTTGATTAATCTTTTGATGGAACCAACCAAAATCATTACAATCATTTTATACAAAAAAAAATTTCAGCAAAATCATGGTTTCATAATAATTGGCACCCTTCATTTACAAACCCCAACTCCAATGAATTTTGGACAGTGTGTAAAACCTGAATAAAAACAGAATGCAATGATTTGCAAATCTTTTTTAACCTATATTCAATTGAGTACACTACAAAGACGATATTTAAAGGAGGGGACTGCACCTCGGTAAAGTATATTACAGCGGAAACCGGAAAGTAGAATTCTTGAAGTGTCTAAAACGCATAGTTTTATAAATTTTAATTTGGTAATGATCCAGTACGACGCATTTTTAAACTGGCAAGTCTTCAAATCGGCGTCAATATCTGGGGGCAGACATTTTTTCTTGGGGAATCTAAAGCTGCGTTCGGAATGCACTTTTGTCCACTCGCTCACTCACTCTATATCGTTTTCAATGAAGAACATTCATTACATCAGGGATGTCAAGCTGACCCATAAAAGGGCCAAGAGGCTGCAGGTTTTCACTCCAACAATGCAGAAGCACACCTGATACAACCAATCAGTTTTGCAGGCCTAGATCAGTTGATTAAATCAATGCTTTCAGGTGTGGCTCTGCTTGGTAGGATTGAAAACCTGCAGCCTCTTGGCCCTTTTACGGGTCAGTTTGACAGCCCCGCACTACATAGTGCTCAATATAGTGGGTGAGTGTGCATTTCGAACGCATTATCCAATCAAACGCCAGTGCCGCGCTGCTTGTGGCGTCAGTTATTCTCTTTCGTGACGTCAGTTGTTCTATTTCCTTTCATCCGGGCTCCCAGCGCTGTGAGGGAGACTTCATTTGGAGTGACACTCGGTAGTGAAGTGCTGGTGGACAGGGGCCGGTTTGGGATTGGGCCTTGTTCAGAGGGCCTAAAGTAAGCTCTCCCTTTATGGCTTGACTGCCCACCAGCTGTTTTTATTTAAGCTGGCCTTATTAACAATCAAACAATTTATCGACTGAGCGACCAAGACCAATACATGACCTATAATTAGAAATGATAATGAAAAGGTGAATTCCCATTGCCTACATTTATATAATTGACATGGCATTGTAAATCCAAAACTTTCACTGACTTTGCAGCATTTATTTTCGCCGTCCTCAGGATTGTCACACAGCTGTGCAACTTGCCCTACAGCGCCCTTCAGCCGTGACAACATTCAGAATATTGAACGGATTCTCACAGCCTCGCAAACTAATTTACGCAAATCTGTGCTGCTTAACAAGCAACACAAGCGCTGAAATTATAAAGACATATTGATATTTTACGTTGTCATTTATGCGGAAGAAGACGCCTCATAATTTTGTGGTCCAATGCATTACAATGCTATCAAAAGTAAATTAGTCTTTCGTCGGTTTTTACCAATTAGTCTGAGCAACTGTGGCTAATCGGGAGATGTAAACTACGAGAGGTTTAGGTTATTAAGCATTTTTTAAAGGTGAGGTTTCCGAAGATCAAATTCACAATCAGAAGATTCCCCAAGTAAAAATGTCTGCCCCCTGATATTGAAGCCAATTTGAAGCCTCGCTGGCTTAAAAATGTGTCGCACTGGATTATTATCAAATTAAAATATGCATTTCAGACACTTTAAGAATTCTACTTTCCGCTGAAATATACTTTGCCGAAGTGAGGTCTCCTCCTTTAAACGGACACGGTGTAGTGTTTTAAGTAATTTATGAGCTAAAATCAATGTCTTCATTCATTTATATGTCGATATTGGTGTAATATTTCCTCTGCCAATAATCTGACTTATCCTCGTAAGCGAAGAATTTCTTACCCTTGCAATGTAAATATAGATAAGTCCAAGGATGCTTCCATGTCTTTCCAACATTTTGAAAAACTACTCTCGCCGAGAGGGACATAAAGCACTACCTGGTACTAGCTAATTAGCCACAACGTGTTTCCGTTCGGAGCCAGCCTGACTGAAACGGAGAATGAGATCAGCGAGAGGCGCTTGTCACTGCCCCAGATAATTTGAAAGCCTGCACTGCACTGTAGTTCATAATGGAGGATCATACTTATGCCGAGCCACAGGAGAAGGAATCATCGTCGTCAAAAAAGCGAAAAAGGGAATTAAAAAGGCAACGTGACCGGCGAATTAAAAAAAACGAGGGTAAACATTGGGGTAGCTTTTCCCAGGTGGAAAGAGCTAATGAAGCAGAAAGACTTTCAAAGGGACGCTGAAGTTGTCTGCTTTTGTATCCCATGTAAGTCAACACGAAAGTAAATGTTACTGTCTAAATTACAAGCTTTTTTCATTGCTGGGTTGTATAATTCGTTATAAAGGCAGCATAACAGTAGAACATGTACAGGTAAACAGTGCCGTTGGTGAATAGCAGCATAGGCTATGTTTGATGGAATAAGGGCTGCATTTCATCATGCCCTCTACCTTCATCAGTGCGTTTCTTAGGAAAAAAAGACAACGGTGGTAAATGATGGTCTCATGCCTGCCATCAAGTTGTAATATTATTTTTGGACTGGCGTCTCTGGGCAAATCCAAGATGACAGCCTCGCATTTGACAGTTGTAGGGAGCAATTTTAGCAGTTTTGATGATTTAGCCACTGAAATTCAGTCAAGAAAATTTTGAGTTTCTTGTGCTGCTATAGGGCCCACTTGGTAATCCATGTTACTGATGACACACCGGGTTGCTAGGGCACGCGCAGCACGCATTCGTGATATCAATATTCTAAAGCCCCTTCTCAATAATAAAATCCCCCAAAACATTTTGGCGCCTCCTCTTAAAATCGTAATGGCAAATAAAAAGCCAGAAAAAAGCGGAGATTGGATACAGAATTCTTTCTAAGCAAGACCTAACTACTCCTTTCTGTATATTTCCCCATTTAAAACTACCAAGATGCATACTGCAACGCGCTGTATTGGAATTTTGGCATACTCATGTTTGGTACAATATTACTAGTGAGTAAGCTGACCAGCGGGGAGAGGGGGCAATCGCACTGTGGCACGGTACCAAACAATCGTACCTTGCGCGAAAGCGGTCTGAGCGTTTGTATTAAAAACAAACACTCCGCTGTAGACCGCAGCTCAGCGTGCTGAGCTTGGAAGCTGCCAACACAAGTGAAGAAACGTCAGTGCGCATGCGCGGCGTAAATATAGCTCTGAATCATACTTTATGGTGCCATAAATATAGCCACTTCCTTGTTTGAAATAACGAACCTCATCACCTGAAGGAATACTCGATGAAGTGGTATTGGATGACATTATGTCATAGCTTCTTCGTACATAACGGCTACCGTAGTTGCAACACGCCTTTGAAAAAGCAAAGCGCTAGAGAGCACTATTCGTTTGAATGCAAAATACAATTTCACTGCTTGATGGGAGAAATTTCTACACAATGTACCTTTAATGTTCAAACTGAACGTGTTGCAGGCATCAAATTCAAAATGACTGAATATTTCCAAAAAAACAATAAAGTTTACCAGTTTGAACATTAAATGTCTTGTCTTTGTACTCAGTTGAACATAGGTCGAAAAGGATTTGCAAATCATTGTATTCTGTTTTTATTCACATTTTACGCAATGTCCTAACTTCATTGGAATTGGGGTTTGTAGTACCCGGGGCAACCACCTCTGGTAAGGATAACATCTTGAAGTCTTTTCCTGTAATTCTTCAATAAGTTCACATTTGGTGGGATTTTGGACCATTCCTCAATCAGATTGAGATATGGCGACAGATGGCCATTGCAGAACATTGATTTTGTTGTCACAGAACCATTTCTGTGTGGATCTTGAGGTATGCTTTGGGTCATTGTCCTGTTGGAAAGTCCACCTACGGCCAAGTCCCAGCCTTCTGGTGGAGGCAACCAGATTGTCAGCCAAAATATCCTGATACTTGGTGGAATTCATTATGCCATTAATCTTAACCAGTACCCCTGGACCTCTTGAATTAAAACAGCCCCAAAACATGACTGACCCACCATCATATTTCATCGCGGGTATGAGGTGCTTCTCTCTGTTTTGATGCTGATGCTATTTCTGACCCACACATGCAATTTGGGTCTCATCTGACCAAAGCACCTTGTTTCAGTCATAATACACCTGACGTCTGGCGAACTCCAAGCACTTGCTTGTGTGTCTTCTGGTCAGAAAAGGCTTTTTTTCTGGCAACCCTTCCAAAGAGCCTGTGGTTATGGAGGTGGTGCCTGATGGTGCTTTTTGAAACCTGGTGACCCCAAGATGCCACCAAGGCCTGCAATTCCTTCACAGTGATTCTTAGGGATTTTGTTACTTCTCTCATCATCCTCCCCAGCATCGTGAGAGGCAAAAATGCAGTTGCGTCCTCTACCCTTGAGCTTTTTAATAGTTCCGTATCTTTGGAATTGTTAATAATTGAGGAGTCCACTTGCAAAGCCTTCTAAGTCAAGTTGGTCCATTTTCGAGAAAAATCTAAATTTTTTGGTAGGCATAGAGATTGTCTTCCATAGATACCAATTTTCACTATACTGAAACCTTTAGCCTTGCTGACATGATCCATGAGGCAATTAATTATTTTTTTTTAAGAAATGACTTTGATTTTGCAACACAAGGTTTTGACATGGCAGGTTTTGAAAGTGGAGAGGAAATTTAGCAGGTTTAGACAGTGTTTAAACCAGCCCTGTTGCTCAATAGGTGAAGGTATTTGACTCAGGACCCACTCTACATGCTACTCAATGCTACAGACAGCACAGTGGTTGAATAGCTGCTATGACAATGACAATATAAACATGAGTCCATGGGTTCAAATCCCCCTTTTATGGTATCACTATCATCCATGGACCCATAAGAAGAACTGGACAAACAACGAAGGCTGGAACGCACGCCGATATGGGCTTTGCGGTCAAGCTGATATTGCAAGTCACTTGATGCCATGGGGGCCAAAAAGAAATTTCTCCATCGGGAATTATTGAAAAAGACACTCTGATAAATCCATGAATAGTTTTTTTTTTGACAGCCACAAATTATCGATACCCAAAATGTTTATTTTTCTCTTTTAAATCATTGATGCCTCGTTCCTCGGCAACGACAGAAATTTTTATTTGTATTCAGGCTACGTGAACACCAACGGGTCCTCATACGAAAGCGTGTTCTCTTCTCCGTAGAATTAGTACTGCAGTGGATGTGAGTGGGTGGAGCAATGGGCATTCCTTGCCGTCCGCAAGTCGGTAAAGTGAGCTGGCATTACGGTGCAAATATTTTAGCCATTTCATTTTAATTGATGAATGGCCGTAATATGTAGCAACTCGATTGCCACACTTCATTATGTAGCAAGGCAAAATGTACAGTAAGCTAAGGCCGTTGTTGTGACATCCTAGAACCGTGTACGCAGCCAACACTCACCTTACTTTTTTCATATTAAAATTTTATACAATTCCGTTTACGGATATATATTTCCATTACTTTGAATAGCGCCAATTCACATAACTGTATTTTGATGCATTATACATTATGGCCCTCGTTTATCAAACTTGCGTAGAATCTGGTGTAGATTCTGCTGTAAATACCAGCGTTCGCCAGGTGTCACGTCTGATTTACTATAAGTGTGTACGTCGCTGATTTCGGTGTAGAACTGGCGTGGCGTTGATAAATCTGGCGGCTGAAACCATCGTAATTTACATGACACGCCCCTATAAATTCATGCTCCGGGAGGCATGGTCCTGCCCACTTTACGACATGGACTCTCGAAAGACGGCAAAGAAGAAAGAACTTCACTGAGGAGGAAATATAAATGATCACGTCCGAGGTGGAGAAAAACAAAATAATTTTATTTGGAAGCCTTGAAAGTGGCATAAAGGGAGCCCAGAAGGCTGCAGTTTGGAAAACTATTGCTGCTGCGGTAAACCCCGTTGGAGTGGAAAACCGGAGTGCAGCAGACGTTTGATTTAATTCAGTAGTAAATCGAAGCGACTATTCGCACTTATTTAAGTGCGTCCAAGCACAAAAAATTGATCGAAATTCGCGTTAGACGCACTTATAAGTGTGCCAAGATGCACATTTCTCCATTGCCCACACTTACTTTAAGTGTGTCCAAAGCTAAAAAATTTTCTTGACCCAACTTATTTTAAGCGGTACTTTCTATAAGCGGCACTGGAATGGTCATCAACTGGCGCACTTATAAGTGTGGCCAAGAAAAAAAATCAGCATTGGCCACATGTATAAGTGCGAATAACATCGGCCTTAATAAATTCAATTTATAGATCCATGATATTTCATGTTATAAAGCCTACATAATTGACAATCCAAATGCTTTACATGTAGGTAAAAAAAAAAAAAAAAAAAAGTGGTCCGATTTTAAGATCGCCACCAAAAAACGGGCTGCGGCGCTCAGGCTCAGCAGCGCACGGACCGGTGGAGGCCAACCAGACTCCAACCTCCAGCTGTCACCGTTCGAGGAGCGGATGAGTCCCCACCGCCTCGATCGGAGCTGCATGAGGGTAATTGTTAAAATACAGTCTGCAGAGATCACTCTTCATTGTACTTTTTATTAGTATTAGCTAAGCTACTCCATGACTTTTTTCTTGGGTACCACATAAAACGAGCAGCCACTCGTCACTTTCCGGAGAAGATCTTCTCTGTGCGAAAGTTCCTCTCCGTCGGACAGAAGCTTATTCCTCAAACAATAGAAGATCTGCCATTGTCAAAATGTGATCACGGTCAAAGTGTCCCGTAGGGCCTATATATACTGAGCAACAAAAAGAAACGCAAGTTAGCTAGTTAGTTAATGTACTCATGGTTGCTCAGTCAGAGTGACCGCAAAATAAAGCAAAATTTGATGAAACGAGGGTAAATGTGCACGCGCAAGTAATAAATTTGATTTTCTAAAATAATTACGTGCAAACGTATTTTCCAGTCTGCCTTTAATTAACTTGCGTTTCTTTTGTTGTTCAGTATATATCTGACTGGATGAGCATCTGACATGCCACACTACATATCTGCCAAGCCACGCATTGCGCTTCATCAAATTGATTGTAATTGTCAGCCATCTGGCCTGACAAGCAGGTTGTCTCAAAATATAAGTTTAATTAATTTCTCAACACAAGTGTCTAATTTATTTATTTATTTATTTATTTATTCATTTAGCCTATTTATCTATTTAGCCTATTTATTCATTTTACTAATAAGAGTAACAACAGCATGACATCCGCATCGCTGCATATTACTCATTTTGACAGCTGCACTCGTTCCTGCATGTTGTTCGCTGGTTTCAAATCTGCCTACACCTGGTCAGACCTGGCGTGAGATTTTTTTGCGGACCGTTCGCTCACGTTCAGATTGATAAATGCCGATCCTTGCGGGAGATTTGGCGTCGCCCATTTTTTGGTGTACGCGCGCATTTGATAAATGAGGGCCAATGTCAGCTGAGTAGCATCTAACGTTATGTCCATATGAGTGCATTTATAGCACCACAATTCGAATATTGCTTAGGAAACCATTTATTAACCATTCTTCTTTCTTGAATTGATGCTTAGCCTACATTACGCAGAGCCGGTCATTATCATAAAATTGAGTACCACCACTACAACTGATGTTATCTCGTACTTAGAAATGTAATGAGACAGTATTCAAATTACAACCAAGACAGACTTTATTGGAAAGGGAATTGTAGGGGGAAAATAGAAAGGCACGGCCTTCGGTTCGCTGACATGCAGAACTTCATGGATGAACAGTTCAATGCACTCCAAGAGGCTCGGATATCTCTGGGGAATGACAAAAAAAAGAGCGTTACCAAAGGTAAAAAATAACGCAGTACAATGGCCCTCATTTATCAAACTTGCGTAGGATCTGGTGTAAATATCAGCGTTCGCCAGGTGTCACGTCTGATTTACTATAAGTGTGTACGTCGCTGATTTCGGTGTAGAACTGGCGTGGCGTTGATAAATCTGGCGGCTGAAACCATCGTAATTTACATGACACGCCCCTATAAATTCATGCTCCGGAGGCATGGTCCTGCCCACTTTACGACATGGACTCTCGAAAAGACGGCAAAGAAGAAAGAACTTCACTGAGGAGGAAATATAAATGATCACGTCCGAGGTGGAGAAAAAACAAAATAATTTTATTTGGAAGCCTTAAAAGTGGCATAAAGGGAGCCCAGAAGGCTGCAGTTTGGAAAACTATTGCTGCTGCGGTAAAACCCCGTTGAGGAAAAAACCGAGTGCAGCAGACGTTTGATTTAATTCAGTAGTAAATCGAAGCGACTATTCGCACTTATTTAAGTCGTCCAAGCACAAAAAATTGATCGAAATTGCGTTAGACGATTTATAAAGTGTGCCAAGATGCACATTTCTCCATTGCCCACACTTACTTTAAGTGTGTCCAAAGCTAAAAATTTTCTTGACCCAACTTATTTTTAAGCGGTACTTTCTATAAGCGGCACTGAATGGTCATCAACTGGCGCATTATAAGTGTGGCCAAGAAAAAAATCAGCATTGGCCACATGTATAAGTGCGAATAACATCGGCCTTAATAAATTCAATTTATAGATCCATGATATTTCATGTTATAAAGCCTACATAATTGACAATCCAAATGCTTTACATGTAGGTAAAAAAAAAAAAAAAAAAAAAAAAAAAAATTTTAAGATCGCCACCAAACAACGGGCTGCGGCGCTCAGGCTCAGCAGCGCACGGACCGGTGGAGGCCAACCAGACTCCAACCTCCAGCTGTCACCGTTCGAGGAGCGGATGAGTCCCCACCGCCTCGATCGGAGCTGCATGAGGGTAATTGTTAAAATACAGTCTGCAGAGATCACTCTTCATTGTACTTTTATTAGTATTAGCTAAGCTACTCCATGACTTTTTCTTGGGTACCACATAAAACGAGCAGCCACTCGTCACTTTCCCGGAGAAGATCTTCTCTGTGCCGAAAGTTCCTCTCACGTCGGACAGAAGCTTATTCCTCAAACAATAGAAGATCTGCCATTGTCAAAATGTGATCACGGTCAAAGTGTCCGTAGGCCTATATATACTGAGCAACAAAAGAAACGCAAGTTAGCTAGTTAGTTAATGTACTCATGGTTGCTCAGTCAGAGTGACCGCAAAATAAAGCAAAATTTGATGAAACGAGGGTAAATGTGCACGCGCAAGTAATAAATTTGATTTTCTAAAATAATTACGTGCAAACGTATTTTCCAGTCTGCCTTTAATTAACTTGCGTTTCTTTTGTTGTTCAGTATATATCTGACTGGATGAGCATCTGACATGCCACACTACATATCTGCCAAGCCACGCATTGCGCTTCATCAAATTGATTGTAATTGTCAGCCATCTGGCCTGACAAGCAGGTTGTCTCAAAATATAAGTTTAATTAATTTCTCAACACAAGTGTCTAATTTATTTATTTATTTATTTATTTATTCATTTAGCCTATTTATCTATTTAGCCTATTTATTCATTTTACTAATAAGAGTAACAACAGCATGACATCCGCATCGCTGCATATTACTCATTTTGACAGCTGCACTCGTTCCTGCATGTTGTTCGCTGGTTTCAAATCTGCCTACACCTGGTCAGACCTGGCGTGAGATTTTTGCGGACCGTTCGCTCACGTTCAGATTGATAAATGCCGATCCTTGCGGGAGATTTGGCGTACGCCCATTTTTTTGGTGTACGCGCATTTGATAAATGAGGGCCAATGTCAGCTGAGTAGCATCTAACGTTATGTCCATATGAGTGCATTTATAGCACCACAATTCGAATATTGCTTAGGAAACCATTTATTAACCATTCTTCTTTCTTGAATTGATGCTTAGCCTACATTACGCAGAGCCGGTCATTATCATAAAATTGAGTACCACCACTACAACTGATGTTATCTCGTACTTAGAAATGTAATGAGACAGTATTCAAATTACAACCAAGACAGACTTTATTGGAAAGGGAATTGTAGGGGGAAAATAGAAAGGCACGGCCTTCGGTTCGCTGACATGCAGAACTTCATGGATGAACAGTTCAATGCACTCCAAGAGGCTCGGATATCTCTGGGGAATGACAAAAAAAAGAGCGTTACCAAAGGTAAAAAATAACGCAGTACAATGGCCCTCATTTATCAAACTTGCGTAGGATCTGGTGTAAATATCAGCGTTCGCCAGGTGTCACGTCTGATTTACTATAAGTGTGTACGTCGCTGATTTCGGTGTAGAACTGGCGTGGCGTTGATAAATCTGGCGGCTGAAACCATCGTAATTTACATGACACGCCCCAATAAATTCATGCTCCGGGAGGCATAGTCCTGCCCACTTTACGACATGGACTCCCGAAAGACGGCAAAGAAGAAAGAACTTCACTGAGGAGGAAATATAAATGATCACGTCCGAGGTGGAGAAAAACAAAATAATTTTATTTGGAAGCCTTAAGAGTGGCATAAAGGGAGCCCAGAAGGCTGCAGTTTGGAAAACTATTGCTGCTGCGGTAAACACTGTTGGGGTGGAAAACCGGAGTGCAGCAGAGGTTTGATTTAATTCATTAATAAATTCAATTTATAGATCCATGATATTTCATGTCATATAGCCTACAAAACTGACAATCCAAATGCTTTACATACAGGTAAGAAAAAGTGGTCCGATTTTAAGATCGCCACCAAAAAACAGGTTGGTACGCTCAGGCGCAGCAGCGCACGGACCGGTGGAGGCCAACCAGACTCAAACCTCCAGCTGTCACCATTCGAGGAGCGCGTGGCAGCAGGGCTCCCCCGTACATCGTGGGAATACGAGGCGGTGGGGACACGGACGAGTCCCCACCGCCTCGATCGGAGCTGCATGAGGGTAATTGTTAATTGTTACAGTCTGCAGAGATCACTCTTCATTGTACAAAACCAAAACCAGTGAAGTTGGCACGTTGTGTAAATCGTAAATAAAAACAGAATACAATGATTTGCAAATCCTTTTCAACCTATATTCAATTGAATACACTGCAAAGACAAGTTGCTTAATGTTCGAACAGGTAAACTTTGTAATTTTTTGCAAATATTAGCTCATTTGGAATTTGATGCCTGCAACATGTTTCAAAAAAGCTGGCACAAGTGGCAAAAAAGACTGAGAGAGTTAAGGAATGCTCATCAAACACTTATTTGGAACATCCCACAGGTGAACGGGCTAATTGGGAACAGGTGGGTGTCATGATTGGGTATAAAAGCAGCTTCCCTGAAATGCTCAGTCATTCACAAACAAGGATGGGGCGAGGGTCACCACTTAGTGAACAAATGCGTGAGCTGATTGTCGAACAGTTTAAAAACAACATTCCTCAACGAGCTATTGCAAGAAATTTAGGGATTTCATCATCTACGGTCCGTAATATCGTCAAAAGGTTCAGAGAATCTGGAGAAATCACTGCACGTAAGTTTACAAGGCCGAAAACCAACATTGAATGCCCGTGACCTTCGATCCCTCAGGCGGTACTGCATCAAAAACCGACATCAGTGTGTAAAGGACATCACCACATGGGCTCAGGAACACTTCAGAAAACCACTGTCAGTAACTACAGTTCGTCGCTACATCTGCAAGTGCAAGTTAAAACTCTACAATGCAAAGCGAAAGCCATTTATCAACAGCACCCAGAAAGCGCTGCCGGCTTCGCTGGGCCCAAGCTCATCTAAGATGGACTGATGCAAAGTGGAAAAGTGTTCTGTGGTCTGATGAGTCCACATTTCAAATTGTTTTTGGAAACTGTGGACGCCGTCGTCCTCCGGACCAAAGAGGAAAAGAACAATCCGGACTGTTATAGGCGCAAAGTTCAAAAGCCAGCATCTGTGATGGTATGGGGGTGTATTAGTGCCCAAGGCATGGGCAACTTACACATATGTGAAGGCACCATTAATGCTGAAAGGTACATACAGGTTTTGGAGCAACATATGTTGCCATCCAAGCAACGTCTTTTTCATGGACGCCCCTGCTTATTTCAGCAAGACAATGCCAAGCCACATTCTGCACGTGTTACAACAGCATGGCTCCGTAGTAAAGAGTGCGGGTACTAGACTGGCCTGCCTGTAGTCCAGACCTGTCTCCCATTGAAAATGTGTGGCGATTATGAAGCGTAAAATACGACAACGGAGACCCCGGACTGTTGAACAACTTAAGCTGTACATCAAGCAAGAATGGGAAAGAGTTCCGCCTGAAAAGCTTCAAAAATTGGTCTCCTCAGTTCCCAAACGTTTACTGAGTGTCGTTAAAAGGAAAGGTGATGTAACACAGTGGTAAAAAGGCCCCTGTGCCAACTTTTTTTTTTTTTTTTGCTGCCTTTAAATTCTAAGTTAATGATTATTTGCAAAAAAAAAATAAAGTTTCTCAGTTTGAACATTAAACATCTTGTCTTTGCAGTGTATTCAATTGAATATAAGTTGAAAAGGATTTGCAAATCATTGTATTCTGTTTTTATCTACGATTTACATAACGTGCCAACTTCACTGGTTTTGGGTTTTGTACTTTTATGAGTATTACTCCATGACATTTCATTGTGTGCCACATAAAACGAGCAGCCACTCGTCACTTTCCCCGAGGAGATCTTCTCTGCGCCAAAAGTTCCTCTCACGTCGGACAGAATCATATTCCTCTAACAATAGAGGATCTGCCATTGTCAAAATGTGATCACGGTAGTTGGCTAGTTAGTTAATGTACTCTTATGGTTACTCAGTCAAAGTGACGGCAAAATAAAGAAAAGTTTGATGAAACGTGTAAATGTGCACGCGCTAGTAATAAATTTGATTTTCCAAAATAATTACGCGCAAACTTATTTTCCTGTCTGCCTTTAATTAAGTTGTGTTTCTTTTGTTGTTCATTATATATCTGACTGGATGAGCATCTGACATACCACACTGCCTATCTGTCAAGCCACGCATTGCGCTTAATCAAATTCATTGTAATTGTCATCCATCTGGCCTGACAAGCACGTTGTTGTCTCAAAATATAAGTTTAATCAATTTCTCAACACAGGTGTCTTATTTATTTATTTATTTAGCTTATTTATTCATTTTATTAATAAAAGCAACTACAGCATGACGTCCAAATCGCTGCATATTATTAATAATTTTGACAGCTGCCCTCGTTCCTGCATGTTGTTCGCTGGTTTCAAATCTGCCTACACCTGGTCAGACCTGGCGTGAGATTTTTGCGGACCGTTCGCTCACGTGCAGATTGATAAATGCCGATCCTTGCGGGAGATTTGGTGTGCACCCTTTTTTTTTTTTTTTTTTTTGGTGTACGCACGTATGATAAATGAGGGCCAATGTGCGTAACATTTCAGAGTAGACCCACATTTTACTATACTTCACGGAATGGTTATGAGTTTAGCGCGAAGCTAAGTTACGTTAGCGGAAAGTAAATTAGCTTGCCAGGATCGGCAGAAGTTTAAGGCTCTTGACTTTAAAACATATCGGTTTATAAGGCACATGCAGCGCGTTGTGTGTTCGGTTTATCTTCTTGAATCCGGAGAAGACATTGGAGTTCGCACGCAGACAAGCAAGAATCGTCTGACTTAGTTACTCACCGTTGAACTGAAGAGGACACGAGCCTGAACAATGTCATGTTACACAACAGCAAGTCAACTATTGTGCCAGCATTTTTGCGTTGAATAGTATTACTTCCATATTAAATAAAATCGTTTTTACCAACATTTGATATTGCATTTGGGTTTTAAAACTGTATTTCAAACTATGATTAAGCCTTTACCGGCGGCTGTTTTTTTTTTTCCGTTCTGCTCATAGTTACATAGTTACAGCGGTTTCCTACGCAAGGTTCTGCAGTGATGAGAATGCCATTTCCGGAGAAAAGTGATCGTGAACACGCACCCTGGGTAGGCGTTCCACGAGCGCGGGCCGTTGTCATGGACACCTCGGATAGCAGCACGTTCATGAGCCCCACACTACGCAGGGTGTGAGCAAAAGTCACACAGCGCATGTCCGCGTGGCTCCGGAAATCAGGCCTAATGTCGGCGTGCTGCGCCATTGAGCAATTTCCATTGAAAAGAATGGGCGGTCATTTTCCAGTTGTATATCCAGTGAAATATAAAACATCCTTGCTATCATCACGCTTTTCTGAACTGCCCAAACCAGTTAGAGTTCGAGAAAGCAAAAGCTGAACAGGCTATGAAAGCTCGACTGTGACATCTAGCGAACAAAAACGGAATCGCGTTTCCACATTGGCTGATGACTTAGCAGAATTTGACAGTTTTCCTCCTTTACTTGGCGGGTTTTGACAGAGTTTTGCTTTTTCCGTTGCAATTTATAACATGATTTAGTAGGTTTTGAAAGTGGAGCTATCAGTGGGACATGCGCAGGTGCCTGAAAGAGAGGCTAAGGGAGATAACTCATTTATTTTCAAAACTTGACTTAGCAGGTTTTTCAAGTTGACTCCTCAATTCGCTCCATGCACGACAGACTGTTATGTCACGTCCATCATTCGATGATACGGTAAAGCGCCCTCAAGTTTAGTTCCTGTCTACTGTCAGCGAGAGGATAGCGGGATAAACAATGAGCAAGCCTAACAAGAGATTTGCTTTTCAAAAACAAGAGAAGCAGTACCACGAACACTGCTGTGTCCCGGAGTGCACCGCGTCTTCTACTTACAGTGATGGCCTCCGTTTTCATGCTTTTCCGAGCGATGAAACCCTGAGGAGACGATGGCTTGTGTTAATTCGGCGGGATCGGGGAATATACTATCAATGACACCCTACTTTCAGAGTATGAGGTTTTTCTTTCTTCCTCATCAACATGAAGCGCAAAGCCCTCACAGATACCTCTCCTGTTGCCCTGTCTTTATTTAACCCTTAAATTGCAAACAACACAGATTACAGCAGAGTAGGTCACTTCAACACATGAGGCAACATAACATACATTTAAACATGTTAAGTTACGAGACAAAAGGTATTTGGACACTTCGTCATACCGATAACCTACTATCACTGTAGCGGAGCGACTGAAGAATACGGCCTGAATAGCATAACTATAACGATAACTTAAATGTTTCAGAATGATTCATGAAATATAACTAGCTAACCTATAGGAAGCTTCATTATAACCTAGCTGGCTTCCCGTTACGTTAGCTAACAATAAACGACAGTCAGAACACTGTAAGTTAGCCAGCTGGGTAACGTAACCTTAGATTTTCGATGCAGGCCGTATTCTTCAGTCGCTCCCCAACAACCACCTAGCTAGCCGAAACAATACAGAATAGGACAACACTCACCTTCATAGTCATGTATGAATGATGAGGCATACATTTTAAAGCCTTTCTCCAATTTGCTCTTGGGGGCTGATCAACACTCGCGACGAACATTGTTTGACGTTAAGTTTTGGCAGCTCACTGAGGCATCTTGTGTAGAACAGCGCCATTTTTTCTTAGTACCGGAAGTGACTTTACCATATTATTTCACATCATAGCGAACGTTCTACTGACACGCATAGTATTGTCCTGACAGTGCTCAATGGCATATTCAATCGTTTGTGAATTATGTCTCCCGACCCCCCCCCCCCCGGAGAGAGGGGTGACATGAGGACTCGACTTGCAAAACCTGCGAAGTCAAGTTTTGAAAATAAATAAGTTATCTCCCTTAGCCTCTCTTTCAGGCACCTGCGCATGTCCCACTGATAGCTCCACTTTCAAAACCTACTAAATCATGTTATAAATTGTAACGGAAAATGCGAAACTCTGTCAAAACCCACCAAGCCAAGGAGGAAAACTCTGTCAAATTCTGCTAAGTCATCAGGCAATGTGGAAACGTGATTCCGTTTTCGTGCGCTAGAAGGAACCAATCACAGTTGAGCTTTTATAGCCTGTTCAGCTTTTGCTTTCTCTAACTCAAGATGGGGGATGCAGACTCACGTTTCATTTTGATCGCAGAAAATGCAAACAAATCTCCTTCTAAGGGTTCAAAAAGGCAGATTCTCAAGCTTGAAAGGTAAGGAACACTATTATGAGTTTGAATGATATCCTCGCATGTCTTAAAATGCATTTCTTTTAGTGCCAAAGCCACTATTATGGAATACACAAGCATATTGACCCCTTCTCCATTTAGAAAAGCATCTGTCAGATCGTGCTAAGTCAGACAGAGTTCTTTTGTGGTATTGTGAATAGATCTAGATCTAGATTCTATACCTTGTTCCATTTTAAAGTGAACGTTTTAAGTCAGGATTCTAATATGAATATGCTTACTCTTTTGGTCTGGATCTTCTATTTAGATCAAGATTTTTTTGAGACTGACCCCTCCATCGTGAAAAGCCTCTGTCAGATTGTGCTAAGTCAGACTGGGTTCAATTGTGATATTATGAATAGACTTTAAACATAAACTGGTCATTATTGATCCCTTATTATTCAGCTCAATGCGCCCCCTGTTTGTATGTATGAATGTATGTCATCAACCGACCGCTCGAAATTTGCTCGCCCCAAACACGATATGCGTGCTACTAGTTTAATTTACTACGGTATAAGTTTAGTGAGAGTTAAACTCTGTCAAAACCGCTGAATTTCCACTCCACTTTCAAAACCTGCTAAGTCAAAACTTTGTGTTGCAAAATCACAGTCATTTCTTAAAAAAAATAATGGATTGCCTCATGGATTATGTCTGCAAGGCTAATAGTTTCAGTACAGTGAAAATTGGTATTTATGGAAGATCATTTCTATGCCTACCAAAAAAATCAGATTTTTCTAAAAAAAGGGACGAACTTGACTTCGAAGGCTTTGCAAGTGGACTCCTCACATATTGCTTTAGGTTCGGTTCGCGTTCCCACTTTGTTTCCGAAGCGTAACTCCTAAACCGTTTGCATGATCTTAACAAAACTTTGCATGCTTACTACTCAGGTCCTGCAGTGGTGCCTTTCGCTATGTGCCTGTCTGTCTGTCTGTCCGGTGGGTTAGGCAGGGAAGGGGGCCAGGGGGGAGACATACGTTTTTACAGGTAAAAACACATTCTAGTCTTTTTGTAGCCATTACCAGATTTATGAAGGTCTATGACCATCTGCCTCTTTTGAACTGACATTTGTTTTCTGCATGGTGTTGGATGACAAAGAGATCTTGCATGTCTTCTGCCTCATTTTTATACCGTAGTGAAACAGGAAGTGATGTAATGGATCAATATAGTTCCTGGTTTGATAATGGTGGGTGTTATTTATAATTATCTTTAAGGAAGCCATTAATAGTGAAACGTTGATTAGGAGGAAATTGATTTTTAATTAAATCAGTAAATAATTTTGGTAGTTTCCATCGCAACATTAATATTGTACAGTACTTGTCACATGTTGGTATTTAGAGTTTCTTTATAAATATATATTTTTTTATAATTTTTTAAAGTTTTTTTTTTTTTTTTTTGTGCATTGCCAGTTAGGGGTGGCAGTAATTTTGGAGCCCACTGCACATGATGAATTCAAGCTGGCCTGGGTCTGTTCCGCTGAATCAATGTGAAGCTGAAAGCTGCTGATATGCACAATTTTCTACTTGCTGCACTTAGATGGATCTTTATTTTTTTATTTCTTTTTTTATTTCAGAAGTTTTTTAGTAAGTTAAAGTAATATTGACACTTTCTTGGCAATAATTCTTATTTAAGAATGCGCCTTCCATCGTTCTGGAAATTGGCCAGTTAGCCACTGTTTACTAGTAAAGCTAATAAGCTGTTTAGTGGCCCCTGGCATGCAAAGTACTGCCATACATGTTTTGTTAACAAGTTCATAAATAAAAACCAATTTTAATTTGAGTGTTTCTGTTTCCTTCGCTGTACCAAAAACGTGCCGCACCGTGATTTCAAAATCAGGGTACATATCATTACACCCCCAATAGCTTTTGTGCATGTATGTTGTACAAAGTATATCCGTGTGTGTGTGTGTGTGTGTAGATGTGTAGTATATGTGTATGTTTATGTATGTGTGCTTGTGTATCTGTCAGTCCGTATAAAATCAACAAATGCCAATAATGTAGAGCTACGTTGACAAGTTGGCACAGAAGGAATCATGGCTAGAAAATGAGCCTGGTTTCAAAATGTAGATCAAAATGAGATCTTTCATATGCCATAACTTAATTTGATCATCAGCCTATCCCATATGGTGATATGACCCCTTGAAGTTTTCATAACATGGACTTTGTCAAGTTTTCTCTGGTGAATTACGAGTAAAAATATGACACATCTATGGTTCCAATACTTGTTTTTACTACACTATATCATAGTTATTACATTGGTGCAGTATCACTATTGAAACCTCCTTAGTTCCCATGATATTGAAGCTTGAAATTGGTTACAGAATAAATCTCGTTGAAAATCTAGATTTTGTTTTAAGATTGTGACACCTTAATAAGCATACAGTTGTTTCAATTGCAGTACTTAACAGTGCTCCAATACGTGTTTCAGTTCTGAAAATTTTATTTTGCTATCTCTAATACATATGAAGTTATAAAGGCTCAAAAATGCTTACAAAACTGATGTGAGTTCAAAAGCACGAAATGTCGACCTACCCCCAAATACTTTTTCTGCCTGTAACTCAAAAAATTTTCACAAGATCAAAGTAAAATTTGGTTAGGATTCATTAAGTATCCTCAAGTTATTGTACTAGAAAAATCAGCTGATTTTGAGGGGGTCAGTTGGAAACTTTTTTCAGATTTGGTTGATTTTATATGGAGTGACCCGTATATCTGTTGGGTGTGTTTTAAACACTGCCCAAAAAAAGTCACCATCTGGATTTAAATGAGCAAATACTCAAGAGCCTATGATTGAATCATTATTGCAGTGATGAATACAGTATGTTTCAGCTGGAAATAATTCTTTTAATCCCAACTGATTCAGTGTGTAACTTCTCATTTCTTAAACAACCATGTTAGAAGATGTATCTAATGGTTGTTGAAAAGAT
Organism: Gymnothorax javanicus; assembly: GCA_029692085.1. Taxonomy (NCBI): domain Eukaryota; kingdom Metazoa; phylum Chordata; class Actinopteri; order Anguilliformes; family Muraenidae; genus Gymnothorax; species Gymnothorax javanicus. The sequence continues at coordinate 586,330 of CM056199.1, read as the reverse complement.
GTTACTGTGTTTCAAGAGGGGCAAATTATTGCCCAGCATCAAGCAAAGAAAACTGCTTAAGAGACTGTTGAAATCACCGGAATTGGGTCATGAACTGTCCAACAATTGATTAAGAACAGTGGTGAACTGTCAACTTTGTGGAAGAATTGGGTTGGAAAAATATCTACTGATTCTGAGCAGAAATCACTAAAATGCTGAGTGAAGTGTCATCTTTAAAAAAATCAACTGTGGAACTCATGGCTATTTAATTTAATTTTGAGGGTAAGAACATTTCCACATGCACAGTGCAACAAGAATTTGGAGGGTTGAGACTAAATAGCTGTGTGGCCACAAGAAAGACACTTTATAGTGAGACTAATTAGGGAAAAAACGAGTGCAGTTTGCAAGGGGGCATAAAGATTAGACTAAGGAGCTGTGGAGAAAGGTCATGTGGTCTACTGAGTCCAGATCTACCCTATTCCAGAGTGATGGACACGTTAGGGTAAGAAAGGAAGCCCATGAAGCGATGCACCCGTCATGCATAGTGCCCATTTTACAAGCCTCTGGAGGCAGTGTTATGATCTGGCGTTGCTTCAATTGGTCAGGTCAGACTCAGCACTGTTCTGAAGCAAAAAAAATAAAATGAATTCAGCAGACTACCTGAATATACTAAATCACCGGTTACCCATCAATGGACTTTTTAATCCCTGATGGTACACTCATATTCCAGGATGACAATGCCGAGATTCATCACTGTGAAGGAATGATTCATCCAGCGTTTGCAATCATTTTCACTTACGAATTGCCCACCTTAGAGTCCGGACCTTAACCAAACGTAAGTCTTTGGGATGTGCTGGAGAAGGCTTGATGGAGTGGTTTGACTCGCTTATCATCAGTACAATATCTCGGCCAAAAACAAATGCAAATCTGGTCATAAATAAATGTAACATTGTATAAGATCGTTGAAACAATACCATGATGAATATGCACTGTGATCAAAGCTAAAGGTGGCCCAACAAAATATTACAGTGTGCGATTTTTTTTTTTTTTTTTGGACGGGCAGTGTATATCTATGGAAATGTGTGTGTGTGTGTGTGTGTGTGTGTTTGTTGGTGAGTGAGGCTGGTGAGATTTCATTCCACAGGGTTAATCCCTACGCCCTGCAAAATCGCCTCCCTTCGTAGTGAAAACTCTGAAGGGCAGCGGAGAGTAGGGTTCCCAAGTAACAGTCATTTGGAATGCCCCGCTACATCATATTTCAGAGCCGTCGCATTCTTTGAACGCAAATGTAAACAAACGCGGCCTGTACACAGGAGAAAGACTTTCATTGATCATTTATTAGTTTTGCAGTGGCTTTATAACCGATTGCATCGCTTTCGCAAAGTAACAAAAAAAAAAAAAACAACAACCGCAGATTTAACTAGCGTAAGCCAGTTCACAGTTTTTAAGTATGCGTTCTTTTTTTTATCTTGTGTCTTACTTTTGTTATTATCGTTGTTTATTGTGTGTTGTTGTTGTTGTTTCGTTTTTTATTGCTACTGCGGCACAACCAATTGCCCCATGGGGACAAATAAATGTCTTGAATCTTGAATCTTGAATCTTGAAATTTGAAAGCAATCTACCAAGGTATGTTAGCTGTCAGTGCACTATGAGCCATCATTGTTGCGATTTCTTTGAATGTCATTGAATCACACACTTTATTTGGTTCGGGCTGTCGCACAGAATTGTGGGAGAAATTAGTTACCATTGCATACTCACTTTGGAAACCACCATTATGTAGGGCCCTTCGAATGTATGAGTTATACGCTTTGAATTGGAATGGCTTTCAACATGGCTGCAGTGCGCGCAGTCCTCTTCACGTTCACTTTGAACAACCCTACCTTTTTAAATACAGCTTCTTTTTTATATGTCATGCATGAATGTGTGCATGCAGTTCATGCGTTTGGATGCACATCTGTATTTGTAGTTTGTGTGTGGCATATTTGTCTTTCTGTGGTGTGCGTTGTGTATGTACTTCTGTACTGTGTGTGGTGTTTGTTTATCTGGAGTTTGTTTGTTGTATATGTGTATCTGAACAGTGTGTATCTGTGGTGTGTACTGTGTAGGTTTTTGTTGTGTGTGTGTGTATGCACATTGTATATTTGTATCTGTAGAGCGTGTGTGTTGTATGTGCATCTGTAGTGTGTGTTGTATATGTGTGTCTGCTGTGTGTGTGTGTGTGTGTGTGTGGGGGGGTGTACGTGTATCTGTAGTGCGTGTGGGGTTTGTGTATCCATAGTTTGTGCTTGTGTGTGTTGTATATGTACACCGATGAGCCGAAAAATTAAAACCACTGACAAATGCAGTGAATAATGTCAATTATCTCATAGCAATGGCACATGTCCAGGTCTGATGACAGATCTTAGACCAAAAGCAAACAGTCAGTTCTCCTGTTCAACGTGTTTGATGTGTGATAAATGAGGACTGAACGACTTTGACAACGGCCAAGGTGGGTTAGAGCATCTCAAAAGTGGCAAGATTGGGGTCCAGCCTTTCAGCAGATGTGAGTACCTACTGACCGTAAGCCAGCAACAGGGTTTAGGGTGGCTATCCCATCTCGTCCAAACTGGCAGAAGGTCGACTGGCAAAAGTCACTGCGAATTTGAATAATATTTACGTAAGGAATATGTCCCAACACGCAGTGCATCATATGCACTTCAAAGCTTTCAGACCAGTCAAAGTGCCCACTTACACCCCACTCCACCTCGAAAAGCACCCCCAACGGGAACCTGAGCTTCAGAACTGGACCTTGGAGCAGTTGAAGAAGGTCGCCTGGTCCACTGAGTCCCATTTTCTTTCACATCATGTGTTTCTGCTGGGCACATGTGCACCATTTACCTGGGAACAGATGGTATCAGGATGCATTGTGGGAAGAAGACAAGCTGGTGGAGGGAGTGTGATACTCTGGGAAATGTTCCGCTGGGAAACCCTGAGTTTGGGAATTCAGGGGACATCAGTTTGACGGAGCTGACTGGCTGCACAGGAGGGGACCTTCACTATATTAGGCAGGTGGTTTTACTCTCGTGGTTGATTGAAGTACATCTGGAGTGCATGTGCGTGTTGTATATGCGTGTGTGATGTGCGGTGCATGTATGTACACATATATGTGTTTCGGTAGTGAGTGTGGGTGTGCGCATTGCAAATGTGTATCTGTAGCGTGTGTGTGTGTGTATATGCATGTGTGTGGTGTATTTGTATCAGTAGTGTGTGCTCTATTTGTGTATTTGGAGTGAGTTTGTGTGTGTGGTGTATGTGAATCCATAGTGTGTGTGTGTGTGTGTGTGTGCGCAGTGCTTGTGTGTAGGTGTGTTGTATACACGTACCTGCAGTGTGTGTGCGTGTGTGTTTGTGTGTTGTATATGTATGTCTCTAGTGCATTTGTGTGTGTCGTGTATCTGCAGTGCTTGTGCATAGATGTGTTGTATGTGCGTATCTGCCGTGGGTACATATGGATGTGCTCATTTTGTGTATCTGTCGGCCGCATGTGTTGTATCTGTATATCTGTAGTGGAATGTGTTTGCGTGTGTGTGTGTGTGTGTGTGTAGATGTGCTCATCGTGTGTATCTGTTGGCCATGTGTGTTGTATATGTATATCTATGGTGGTGTGTGTGTGTGTGTGTGTGTGTGTGTTGTTGATGAGTGAGGCTGGTGTGTGCAGGGTGGCATTAAGTGAGGATGCTTCAGTAATCTTTTCTGACAGCAGTACAGTGAGCTCCGCCCGCTTCAGAACCCATTCCAGGGCTTTCTGCTCTCAGACAACAAAGGAAATGGGGCTTTGAGAGGGCTGGGATGGGAGGTGAGAGGGAGGGGGAAAGAGAGAGAGAGAGAGAGGGGTCATGAAGCATATGAAAGGGAAGGCGTCAAATAAAAGAGAAAATGGACCCCCCCCAACACTCCCCTCCGATTTTATGACGTCTTTAAAATGCCTGTTCTCAATTACTCCCCCCCCAATCATCCTCTCTCACCCCCCTTCTCCTGAAGAACAGGTACCAAAGGAAAAAAAAGGCCAAGATATAGAAATTGCTGATAATTGATACTGAAGATTATGCTATCTGTGTTGCAGTTTTTTTCTTCCATTTTTGTCCATCTTTGTTGCCTACCGCTAAAATTAAAAAATGAATGGCAGATACAATACAAATAAGCTATTAATAGCCCTATAAACTTGTGATTGCGAATAACTTCTGTCAAATCACAAAACCTGCTTTGCTAATTAGCGACTGGCCAATGTAAACATGTAATGCATTTTGAAATGTATTGTCAGGTCCATATATACAGTATTTGACCCATTAATGCCCAAATTTCTTTTCAAAGTAAAAGTTACATTTTATTATCGGACACGGTGTACAATGATCGTGTAATGCTTAAATTCTTGTGAAAAAGAATTATTTTGTCATCAAGGACCCCAAATATGTATGTCCCATTACAGATTGTTAAAAGCATAAAAGAATGGTCATTCTAAGAAAAACATATTTAGATGATGCTGTAATCTCCAATTTTGTTCTTAGTGTTGTATAAAAATGTGTCTTGGAAAAATAATGACACACTCACCTTTTAGAGCACTGCATAGTGCTTATACAGATTCAAGAATATTCGTGCAAATGGCAGCCCACACCATATTACATGTAGCCAGATAAACTATTCAGAGCATTCTTAAGGAGCAGTAAAAGGCCCGCAGGACCACAGATGAGAACTGTGGTTGATGACATGAATGTTTTCCCAGGTTTACAAAAACCCCTTCACAACACTCCTCCAGATAAAGAACCTTCTGCAGGAGGTAAGCATATCAGTTTCAATGTTAACAATCAAGAGAGGTCTTCATCAGAGTGAATATGGAGGTTTTAGCTCCAGTTTTAAACTTTTGGTGAACCTAAAAAACCGGAGAACCAGACAGTTTACTGTAACACATCATTAAAAGCCTATTTAGTTCTAAAACAACATCATTTATATGAGTGAGATAGACATTAACTTGACCTAGAATAATGGGAGGAATATGGAGAATGGGAGGAAGTGCTTATGATTTATAACTCACCGTCTCATCTGTGAATCATAGTGAAGATAGTGTTGTGGCGTGGGCATAGCTGCCAATAGAACTGGTTCCCTTGTACTTACTGATGATGTGTAGGGGTATTATCTCTGTGAAAATGTGAAATGCTGCGAAGTTATAATTACGACGTGTTTGTCTCACTAATCCTCTCACAGCATACTAATTTGTTGCCGCAGGAGACCTGCAAATTTAGTTATCAGTCTCATAAAATAACTAGTATAACAAAAATATGGATTCAATAAATAATTAAAGTAACCAAATGAATGAGAGATTCAGTGAAAAATCTGAAGGATTCTTGGAGCTTCTGGAAGATCATTTGACTCTGCTCTCGTGCATGTAATACCAAAACAAACACCATGTTTAAATAAAACAATTTATAGAACAGACATACACAGAACATAAATAAACCTAACTAGCGAATGCGTGCTCGGATTTGTAGCGAAAGATCAGCTTGGCTTTACTTCTATGATACCGAATGCGGTGAAGTTAGCCGGGGTGTTCATAGTTAATCTCATAATTTGCTCGGATTTGTAGCAAAAGATCACCTTGGCTTTACTTGTATGATACTTGGGCATGTGCATGTATTCGTATTGTTATGTACTGATGAACGGTGGCGCTTTATAATGTGAGTGTAGCCGATGCAAGCATTTACTAGCGAACGCGGTGAATTTAGCCGGGATGTTCATAGTTAATCTCATAATGTGCTCGGATTTGTAGCGAAAGATCACCTTGGCTTTTCAGTTCGCTCCAGACTGAATGAAGCCAGCACTGCAAAGTTGGGGTCCGGTTGTGTGAAACTAAGCGAGGCTGAATCGAGCCTGTGTGAAGCGAAGAGAAATAATAAGGCCAGCGTTCGTCTCACAGTAACGTAATGACATACGATGAATGACGTACGTTGTGCGCGACGCACTGCTGACAGAGGGAGACAGACACATCGCTCAAATAGTAGTAGTGATGATGATGATGATGATGATGATGATGTAGAAGTCATGAGGGATGAGTGAGTCATTGTGGTTTAGTAAGTGGCAGCGTGAACGTTCTCACATGCTTATGTTTTGCCTGGGTGACATAGAGAGAAGGAGGGAAATGGGTTAGATGGGCTAGTTGTAAGGTTACCAGGAAGAAGAGAAAACAAAAGGGTAGTATACTGCACATCAGTGGTTCTTAAACTTTTCAATAATGTACCCCCTTTGAAATATTTTTTTCAGCCAAGTACCCCTTGAGCAGCACAAAACATTTTTGGTAGAAAAAAGTGCCTATATAAAGAGGTGTAATTCAGTTCTGCACCAGCAGTGTATGATTTATTTTACAGCAATCACGTGACTTGAAACATCGACAGTACATCCTACATCGCAAAAGTTTCAAATTCATCACCAAATTCGCGTCAAACCAATTTATTGTGGCCATGCAATGAGCTAACACCAGTATTAAAAGCCACAATGGCCAGAGCATCATCTCATACCAAAGATTTCTGCAAAGAAGCCCTCAAGTCTTGTGTACTGCTGCATTTCCATTGTCCATTGTCATGATCTGCAACATGTTTTGAAAACTTTGACCCCCAAAATCTCAGAAGTATTATTTTGTGACTTAGGTACTTCTTGCACACAGGTCTTCAATTACAATTTAGTGAGAAACATGGGCTTGTGCTTCACTGAGGATCACAAAATTTTCTAAAAACTTGATCTAGAACACAATGGCAGCTGGTGAACTGGCAATTGAGGAAGCTCAAACCGATCCCTTAAAAATAATGATTGGTCATGGCCTAATATCAATCATTGATTTAAATTACAGAAACTCCAAAAACTCTCAACATTATCAGGTGTGGCCAGTTTTCATTAATTACGCATACCTGTAAACTCATTCGGCGTGAGTTTTAGTGGCATATTTATGTTCCCCTGCTGTAGTCAGTAATTATTCAATCGATGTGTTTGTAGGAGATTCTCGCACGGAATTGAAGCCCTTGTGCATGGTGGTTTACCAGTTTCACCTGCGTTACGTCAGGCCCGGCGCTAGAACAGGGAATTGGGGGGGCACAGACATGTCCCTTTATGACAATTAGGATAGTCCTGGCTAGTTCTCGATTATTTTCCTTTATTGAGGCGTTTTCCAATTATCGTAATTGGCAACTGATTCTCTCCATATGCGATCTAACAACGATGAAATCATGGGCTAAATTCAGTAGAACTGAGAACTGGGGTGGACAAAACATCCGTTTTAAACAATTATTAGTCCTGACCTGTTCTCAGTCATTTTCATGATTAACAAAAGCTTCACTCCGAGAGCACTCCACACTTGACAGGTGTTGCTTGTTCTCCCCAATTAGGTAGGACGACAATCATTCACCTGGACGCGTATTTGCTGAATTTAAAATCAACGTTATTCAAAATTGCATACCTGCGCAAATAGCTTGAGTCGCAGGCTTTTTATAGCCTATTTCACTGCCGAGTGCCACTTTTTTCCCACTCAATACCAAAAGTAATTTTGAATAACGTTGATTTAAATTAAACAAATACGCGTCCAGATGAATGATTGTCGTCTTACCTAATTGGGGAGAACAAGCAACACCTGTTAAGTGTGGAGTGCTCTCGGAGTGAAGCTTTTGTTAATCATGAAAATGACTGAGAACAGGTCAGGACTAATAATTGTTTAAAACGGATGTTTTGTCCACCCCAGTTCTCAGTTCTACTGAATTTACCCCATGATTTCATCGCTGTTAGATCGCATATGGAGAGAAACCGTGTCTTCAGTTGCCAATTACAATAATTGGAAAACGCGTCAATACAGGAAAATGATTGAGAACTAGCCAGGACTATCCTAATTGTCATAAAGGGACATGTCTGAGCCCCCCCAATTCCCTGTTCTAGCGCTGGGCCTGGTTACGGTGGATTTTACCCAACGGCGTAGGTTTAATGTGACAATTGGTAAGGACACATATGTAATGCCAGCGTGCAAGCTGGAAAATCTATGCAAATCTGAGTGCAGATACTGCCTTTTCTGTGTACGGAGATTATCTGAATGAGTGTCTCTTTGTTTCTTTTATGATGCTAAGCAAACTGCCTCCGTAATCTTCACAGATAGATGCCACATACATAAACTTCCGTTTCTATTTTTGCAGCCATCCAAATACTTTTGATTTGATTTTTGAATACAAGTTTACAACTGTTACTAATATTATGAACATTTATTATGAAGCTTAGCAATATCGAACAATTGAAATACTCTTACCAATTCATAAGTTTCTTAATTACATAATGGTATGTTTTATTATTAAAGAATGTTAAAATCAATTTATGTCCATTAAGCATCTCTCTGTGCGGTAACGTCACAGCAGCCGAGATAAAATCTTCAAAATGGACTACTGACTATCTGTGAATTGGACAAGCTGCAAACCGAGCGTTTTATCGGACTGAATCATGTTAGATTTACGATTTACGATAACTTGTTTCTTTCATTTTCCCTACTGAGGCAAAGTCAGTCAGGACATTTCGACTTTCAAAGGTTATATTTGCTGAACATCATGAACACTTTTATGCTTTCCCCATGATTCCATACTATAATTCATAATAATTCATAATTAGGACCTCACCTGAAGCTCTGATACACCGATACCCTCAACAGCTCGCTGACGTGGTTCCCGCATACAAAATAATACAACCCCAATTCGAAATATTTGGGAAGAAGTGTAAATTGTGAATAAAATCAAAATGCAATGACTTTCAGATCACATGAGCCAATATGTTATTTACAATAGAACATAGATAACATTTCAAATGTTGAAACTGAGACATTTTACATTTTTATCCACAAAATGAGCTTATTTCAAATTTTCTGGCTGCAACAGATCTCAAAAAAGTTGGGACACGGGCAAAAAAGGGCTGAAAAAAGCAATTAATATATAAGAGAATCAGCTGAAAGAACATTTAGCAAGTAATTAACTGGCATCAGGTGTGTAACATGATTGGCTAGAAAAGGGATATCTTAGAGAGGCTGAGTCTCTCAGAAGTAAAGATGGCCAGAGGCTCTCCAACCTTGTGAAGGTTTGCGTAAAAAAGTTGTGGAATACTTTAAAAACAATGTTCCTCAACGTCAAATTGCAAAGGCTTCGAAGGTCTCATCATCGACAATGCATAACATCATCAAAAGATTCAGAGAAACTGGAAAAACCCCTAAGGGACGTGAGGGATAAGGCTGAAGACCTTTACTGGATGCCTGTGATCTTCGGGCCCTCAGACGCCACTGCATCACTCACCGGCATGATTCTGTCATTGACATTACTAAATGGGCCCAGGAATACTTCAAGAAACCACTGTCAGTAAACACAGTCTGCCGTGTCATCCACAGATGCCACCTAAAACTCTATCATGCAAAAAGGAAGCCATTGTTGAGCATGGTCCAGAAGTGCCACCGTGTTCTGTTGGTCTAGGCTCATTTAAAACGGACTGTAGCAAAGTGGCAAAGTGTCCTGTGGTCAGACGAGCCCAAATTTGACATTCTTGTTGGAAATCATGGGCGTTGTGTCCTCTGGGTTAAAGAGGAGAAAGAACACCCCTCCTGTTATCAGCGTTCAGTTCAAAAGCCAGCATCTCTGATGGTATGGGGATGCAGTAGTGCATATTGTGTGGGACACTTGCATGTTTTAAAAAGCACCATGAATGCTGAAAGGTATATAAAGGTTTGAGAGCAACATATGCTCCCCTCCAGATGACATCTATTTCAGGGATGTGTATTTCAGCAGGATAATGCAAAACCACATACTGCAGCTATTACAACAGCATGGCTTCATAGTAGAAGAGTCCATGTGCTGAACTGGCCTGCCTGCAGTCCTGATCTTTCACCGATTGAGAACATTTGGCGCATAATTAAACAAAAAGTCCGTCAAAGGAGACCCAAAACTCTCCAGCAGCTGGAAGCCTGTATTAAATAAGAGTGGGATCAAATTCCAATGGCTAAACTCTAGAAATTTGTGTCCTCAATGCCCAGACGCCTCTGCTCTGTGTTAAGAAGAAGAGAGGATGCTACACCATGGTAAACAGGCCCCTGTCCCAACTTTTTTGAGACCTGTAGCAGCCATCAAATTTGAAATGAGATCATTTTGTGGATAAAATTGTTAAGTTTTCAGTTTCAACATTTACTATGTTATCTCTTTTCTATTGTGAACTAGACGTATGTCGATGGCACGCCATCGCAAATCTCCGCGCTCCGCAACGAATGTTATGGGAGTAGTAGTGATGTGTCAGAGGGCAATTCACTGAACTGGCATTCTGCTGTACAAATGATAATCTGCTTGTTGCAGTGACAAAGCACTGATACTGATCAGAGTTATAGCAATGTGATACAGTTGGTTAGTTGGATAGAGTACTTTTTGAGTGTCAGTTGAGGGCATAAATTACTGATCATTTTGAAATGAGAGTATTATGAAAGGAAAGGACGTACGGTACAGCGATTGGCACACCTGACACCATTTGACCTAGACGGTCAAAATTAGGTCAAATCAAAAACCCGTCTGATATGTGATGAAGGGTCATCCCATGCACCTCCCATAAAAATTTGAGCGTCCTAGCTCAATGCATAAGGTAGATATGGCAATTTTTCTTTTTTCCACAAAAGCCCCCTAGTGGCCGAAATATGAATCATAGGACGGGAATTTTTGGGATGCAGGTTGCTATCACCAAGATACATATCCATACCAATTTGCAGCCTTCTACGTTGAGTAATAACAAAACGTGCCATCCTTTTCAACGATTGGCACACCTGACACCATTTTACCTAGAAAATGGTGATAATAAAATACTGGCTGGTTATCTCTGTGCTTCCGAAAAAGGGAGGAGATCTTGTAATACAGTTTAGCGTCTGTCTGTCCGTCCGAAACAGTAACTCCTCCTAGGCCGTTAGACCAATCAACCTGAAACTTTGGTGTGTGTAAGGTAGTGACCCAGAGGGGTGCACAACGCGTTTAGAATTTAAATTCATTTCCTCCTCTGGCCACCAGGGGCCTTTTTGTGAAAATAGAAAAATGGCCATAAGTTCCTTATGCATTGAGCTCGGAGGCTCAAATTTTTATAGGAGGTGCATGGGATGACCCTTCATCATACAACAGACAGGTTTTTGAATTGACCTCATTTTGACCGTTTTCTAGGTCAAATGGCGTCAGATGTGCCAATCGTTGAAAAGGATGGCACGGTTTATTATTACTCAACATAGAAAGCTCCAAATTGGTATGGATATGTATCTTGGTGATAGCAACCAGCTTGCCAAAAATTGCCGTCCTGTGATTCGTATTTTGGCCACTAGGGGGCTTTTTGTGAAAAAAGAAAAATGACCATATCTACCTTATGCATTGAGCTAGGACGCTCAAATTTTTATGGGAGGTGCATGGGATGACCCTTCATTACATACCAGACGGGTTTTTGATTTGATCGAATTTTGCCCGTTTTCTAGGTCAAATGGCGTCAGGTGTGCCAATCGTTGAAAAGGATGGCACGTTTTGTTATTATTCAACATAGGAGGCTGCAAATTGGTGTGGATATGTATCTTAGTGATAGCAACCTGCATGCCAAAAATTGCCATCCTGTGATTCATATTTTGGCCACTAGGGGGCTTTTTGTGAAAAAAAGTAAAATGGCCATATCTGCCTTATGCATTGAGCTAGGCCACTAAATTTTTTTTATGGGAGGTGCATGGGATATAGCCTGGTAAAACCAGACTCTGCTACTTTGCTGTGCTTCGTACACAGAGTCTGGCCAGTCGTCATTGACAAGTGTTTACTTCCTGGTGGGTGGGCGCTTGTCTGAAGTTTAAAATCATTGGTGTACCAATAAACTAATCACTAACGTTTGGCGATGACGTATGTTATGCGCCGGCTCAGCCGCCTAGTACTTCTGCTGTAAACACAGTCCTTCATACCAGGAATGCAGCGAAAACAAACTGATCAGTACAATAAAGTTAATACTGTACCCGTGCATATGCCCATCTACCAAATTTTAGCCTTCACTCATTCACTTAAAAGAATCAAAGGTGCTCTTTCTGTTCTCCTTACAAGAAACAAACTGTTGAGCTATCGTTTTTCCTGCAGATACTGCTGCTGTAAAAAAAAAATGTAAGAGACCCGAAACCAACGGCAGAATCGGCGAGAATAACGCATTATTTACATCAGGACGAAATCTGTGTTGACACGAAAACTGAACCATTAACCATATTTGCGCTAACATCATACCGAGCTCGCTATCTAACTTTATAGCAACACAGTTTGGCTCTAAGCAGCCATTTCATTCATGGATAATGACAACATAACACTGAGACAGCGAATAGGTCTTGTGACACAAACAAAAACACGGCTTTTAAAAAGTTCGCTGCTAACTTAAATAGTGTGACATTCGCGGGCAATGAAACACTAGAAGCTACTAGCTAGCTGAGGTGGTTCGGCTGTCTCTCACAGAGATGAACAGGGTGCCTATTTCGTGATGGCTATTAAGTAGATATGACAATTTGTAGGGAGTAGTGCTACAACATCATTTCCATTCAAAAAACTAACCAAACATTCATCTTGTTGTGGCTGTAAGTCGCTGATACCCGGGCTTTTCTCCACGACAGTGCGAATGGCCTCCCGTGCATCTATGTCCGTAGCCATTGTTGATTTCGGAGACTACAATTTCAAACTCGGCGCAGTTGCTACATCATGGCTCTCGGCCACGCCTTCTGTTCGTTGGTTGGTCCGGCATATTTTCTGCCGAGGTAAACGAGGCAGAGCTCCGAGTGACCAGACTGAGTACTGAAGAGAAATGAAATTAAGCGGGAGTACGAAGGCTGGCTGTGCCAGGCTACATGGGATGACCCTTCATCACATATCAGATGGGTTTTTGATTTGAACTAATTTTGACCGTTGTCTAGGTCAAATGGCGTCAGGTGTGCCAATCGCTGTACTGTACGTCCTTTCCTTTCATAATACTCTCATTTCAAAATGAAGAGTAATTTATGCCCTCAACAGACACTCAAAAAGTACTCTATCCAACTAACCAACTATATCACATTCCTATAACTCTGATCAGTATCATTGCTTTGTCACTGCAACAAGCATATTATCATTTGTACAGCAGAATGCCAGTTCAGTGAATTGCCCTCTGACACATTACTTCTACTCCCATAACATTTGTTGCGGAGCGTGAAGATTTGTGATGGCGTGCCATCGACATACGTCTAGTTTGATTTGAAAGTCATTGCGTTTTGATTTTATTCACAATTTACACTTTGTCCCAACAATTTCGGAATTGGGGTTGTAGTTATTTTGCAGGTGTCTGAACAGGTTGGGGTAATCTCATGAATCGCTCGGCATTTTCAGCTTCTTACACAATGTTAATGATTATTGAATCACAATAATTGTGAGTTCTCAATTCATCAATGCATGACACATTCACAGAAAGGTCAGTATATGCAGGTTGGTAGATCATGTTGGCAGAGAGAAACCTGAACCAGTTATTGATCAATAATTTCTGATGATATCAGCAAGTAATGTCATGGTTTTCTCCCTGCTGGATGCCAACAGCAAAACGGCGGGCACTAGGACCATGGGCCTGGAGGAAAAGGAGACTCTGGGTGCCAAGGCTGGGGGTGTAGTTGCTGTGTACAGTGATGACTGGTACATAGGGTTGATTACGGAGAGGTCACAGGAGAATCAAGATGTGCTATTGTCTTTCATGAAGCGAAACAAGAGGACACAAGCATTAACATGGACTTCTTCTGAGAAATGCTGGGTGCCATTCAATAACATTCTCCGAACTGTTTCAACTCCAGATGTCACTGGACGCACAGCCCGGCAGTATAAGTTGGACAAAACTGTGACAGACAACATTGTTGAGCTCTTTGCTGCATTTAGGAAGCAATAACACTGTTAACATAGCATGAAATGCAAAGTTTTAATTTGACAGTCAGTTTACAAGAATTAGTGTCAGTAAATTTTATTGATGCAAAGAAGTGTGATTCTCAAAAATTGCCTGACCCCTACTTAGACAGTTCTGAAATGTATGTCGTTCAAGTCACATCAACAATTTTTGTTTTGTTATGTCTACTATAATACAGTAATTAGTACAATTTAATATGTGATTGACTAATGATTGAAAACACTTAAAGTGTTGCATAGTTAAATGTGTAAGAAGCTGAAAGTGCCACGCGATTCTCGAGATTACCCCACCCCTGTTCAGACACCTGCAAAATTTAAATTGGTCAGAACACATCAACAATTCCTGCCTATGCTGCTGCCCTTATACGGATAAGGCAATGGAGTACCATCTGGGGTTTCATCTATAACCTAGGTTCGATGAGGAGTCTTTCTCTGCATTAGTTGTGCTACTTGTTTCCGTGGTTCATCAACCTCCTTTTCAAGTTTTGAACTTGCCTCAGGCTTTCTAGAATTGTAACAGCTAGTTTCTCATCCACCAATGGCATGGTCAAGACTGACTGAGCATGTGTCATGGCCTTTGTGCTTCCTAAATGCCTTTTCATCCGGTCCATTTTTGCTGCCCATCGGTCCTCCTCGGTCCTCAAAAGGAGCAGGAGTTCAGGGAAGGATGGAGGATTGTTTTTCCTTTGTTAAAGTTGAAAGCCAATGAGTAAGCTCTGATCCCAGCAGCCCCTACAGAACTGTCGGAGTAAGTGCTTGTCAGACTCCCCAACTGAAACTCTCCCTCTGGAAATGGCTTTCGTAAGAAGGGTTTGAAGTCGGTTAAGGTAGACAGAGGGCTTCTCCCCAGAATTTTAGTTTGAACCCAGAAAGGTTGCAAATAGCTCCTCACCATCCTCTACCACCCCAAATGCAGATTTAAGCTGGGTAAGGTACGTGCTAGGAGGTGCACTAGTGCCAAGGGGCTTGACAATATCAGCGGCTGGGCTGACCAAGCTTTCTAAAATCCTCCTCACTTTTTGACTGTCAGACAATGAGGGGTCAGTGAGAAGATGGTCAACCTGGGTCCGTCAGGTGTCATAGTCCACCTCGCCATTTGGCTTCGGCCGTCACCCTGAAAAGGTTCTGACTCGGCTCTGGCTATAGCTGCATGGGGTGGTGTTGCTACGAATGAAATTAATTAACAATAACTTCCTGTTTGACAACAATAACTTTCTGGACTTGAGGCGGGTTTACGGTACTCTCGTCAGGGTGAGGTGGACCGACACCAGATAGTCGAGCATTCGAAGCTGAATCAGTTGGTTGTGACTCTGGTATGTCTGACTGACTTCTATCAGTAACTCCATTCCCACCACTAGGGGCGGGAGCACACTGATCAGGATGCTTGAGCTGAGTATCAGGGCTCTGAGAGGAGCACAGATCAGACTGGAGGTGTCGCATCTCAGCCAGCCTTACTAATGCTTGCAAGAGTACACACTTCAGCTAAGCATCTCAAGGCCAGTTGTCTGCCAAGTTCCTCTTGACACATTTCATGAATGGTCCTCACCCGCCAGGTAACATTGGGATTATCTGGGCTTGGCAGGTCATCTAGACTTGCAGGATCAAGCCTGGAATTTGTTTGTTCTGATGAGTATTATATCAGCGTTCGACCCATTGGCTGATGTGTCTCATTGGGGACCGTCACCATTTTGGCTACATCTCCGTTAACTTTAAAGAAATCAGTTATTTCCTTATCAGTCTAGGTCTCTCCTATGCCCGTTACATAAAGGCAACTATGCCCATGTAAGTCAAACCGATTGCGAAGATCCATTTGGTTTCTCCAGTCAGCACGTATGTCAAGCAAAATGTATACAGCTCGTCTTCAAAGCAATTCAGAATATCCAACAACCCTAAATTCCATTCGGAAAAGTATTACTACGTTATATAAAATTTATCCCGAGTACAACTTGGGTGGAATCTAACTTGTATTGAACTAATCTCCTGGCTGGCTCGCCACTAAACTGTAACCCCTGTTTATGCCGCTTCCCTTATATGGATAAGGCAATAGAGTACCATCTGGGGTTTCATCTATAACCTAGGTTCGATGAGGAAATTGGTTATAATTTTTTTTGCCTGACTGCTAAAGCAGACATAAAACATTTCCCCTGAATAATGCACATGACAACGAACTGGCTGTATGTTAAAGAAATGTATTATGACCAATCAACATCCAAGGTCTCAATACTGGTTTTTCCACGAGGTGAATCAAGAGTATGTTGAAATCAGTATATATAACAATTATGTACAGTCGCAACAAGCGTATTTACAGTTTGTTTTCCCGCGCATCAAGTGTTTTTCTTTCAACCCCTGTGACCCACTATGAGTAAGACTGTGGAATCAATTCAATATTGATTTACTTGTTTGCTTTATTATTAATTGTTTATCCTTGCTTGTTCTTGCTCATTTTAGATATTAGTTGTATATCCTTGCGTGTTTTTGAATAACCTAGGCCTTGCGTAGCTGTAGTTTCCATAATCTGGCCAATGTGTAAGTAAAAAGCGTCATTGCATATGGAACCGTGCGGTCCTGATGGACCCTAACAGGCCAAGATGTTCTTTTTCTCTCGTAGTTTATGTGTTTTCAGGAGAAGGAGTACCAGGAGAGCCTGAGATGCCAAAATGATAAGCCCAGGAGGTGATAAGAAGAAACCACCTGTCTTCTCTGAGCTGTTTACGCATACCTCAGGGTCGGCTTGACGTGGGCTTCATGCATCTGCAAGAACATTCCAATTAATACTATGATGTGTAAATCAGCTTGGGGGGAGGAGGTTGTCAAGATGTACTCTTACTTATACACCAGCAAGAAAGAACTTTCTTTGTCTTTGTTCTGCTGATGGAACTTGGACCCTACGTGCACATGTAGTAAAAGACAAAATGTTTTCACTATCTCTGCCTCAGTCTGATTTCTTGCAGGAATACAATATCAAAATTCCTACAATATTGGGGGCTCGTTTCCAGAATTCCAATACCTCACCTGCCCTCCCTGGAGCATCGGCGCCGACTGAAAACCGTGCGCACGGTCGTCTGTGAGACGTTAAGGAAGGTCCTCAGCCCGGGGCGACTGTGAAGGCTCTTTTGGGTGCGTAGGAGGCCAGAAACGGGAGATTCTCCAAAGAGGGTGTGTGTGTGTGTGTGTGTGTGGAGGTGCGGGTGAGTGACGGAATTTTTTTTACTGAATTCAGTTTAGTTGCTGTGAGACAGAGAAAGTAATATTACCAATTATGGGATGGACGAACAGTAAAGGGGGATGTTGTTGTTCTTGTTGTAAGGACTGTTGCGGGACAGATGACGTGACTTTGACTGTGAATGAAGAGTGTGTAGAACGTCAGCATAATGGTTTATAATGGTTCATAATGCGAGGCATCTGCGGCGCACTCGTACGTTCAGTGGTAGTGGGATGAGGAAGAAGTTGAATCTATGAGACTGATTGTCGAAAATAGTGGTATCCGCGGGTGGCAGCAAAACACAGTGGGTATACCGCGCGTGGACGGCGGGAGATATACATGTAGCAATGGAGGGATGTCCTCATCCATAACAGGGATACCAGGCGTTCTGTGCGTGGTTTGAACCATTTGTAACAACTTACCGATTGAATGCTATTGAAATACAGCATTGTCTGCGTATGTTATCAAAGCAGGTCATAAGAGAAATAGAACCTTGGATCTTTTCCAATGTGAATGAATGTGAGAGAGGAAAGTGCACTGTGTATGTGTGTGTATGTATTCTGAGCTCAGATTGTGTGTGTGTGTGTGTGTGTGTGTGTGTGTGTGGAAATCAATGTGAATGAACCTAACTCTGTGAGTGTCTGTAAACAACTGCATGGCTGGCATATTTGTTATTTCTGTCTTTGTTAGATTGAATACAGTTGTCATTTCATTCCATGAAGTGCTTATAGATGTCTACAATAAAATTAGCGTTCATTCAAGAATTATTTAAGGTGCCCGTAAGTGTTTCTAATTTTGTGGCTAACTGAATTGCTTTGAGATGCAGGACAAAGCCCAATATTTAAATGTTCTAATATTTGGCGGTAGTAATACATTGCCAAGAAAATTACCAGTGATATCCTCTATGAGCATGAAGTAATTACACCATTTGAATTTGTTAAATATTTGTAAAATTCTAAAGAGATAGAAAATCTAAGCAGTTTTCTGTAAATAATTAGACTGTGTGAGATTGGTGTGGTAGAAGACACTATATACAGTAAGAAACTGTGTGCCAAATTTAAACAGAGTTTTATTTATAAAAATAAAAAATCAAGTGAACTATTGTGGGATTAGAGACTGGATGGGTTTTTAAACAAAAGTGTGCAGAGTCCAATGTCAATGGAGCCTTATTGACCTATGCAGATAAGGGAGCACAGATAGGTGAAAGGTCAACATGCAGAAGTCAGAGAACAGAGAATGATGCATTATGATTGAGCAAATGTGACTGGAAGCCTTCCTGACCAAAGAAATGAAAATGAATTAATGAAAGATCTTTTCTCCATGTCAAACAGGAACTGAGTGTCAACCAGTGATTCTACATGGAAAAAAAAAAAAACTAAAAGGGGCATAATAACCTTAATCTGTTTATTTAACTTTTACAGGAAAGGATCCAAGCGAGTGGAAAAATGGCAAAATTATGTTGATGAAGTTTTTGTTCATTGTTGTATGCATCTAAACTCATTCTATTGAAACTTTTTCACAGAGTGCTCACTGCTGAAGAGAAGAGATGAAAATAACCTTGAGTGAAAGTGATAAGCTGGCCAGCTGGGGATTCAAGTGTGGGTTCTCAGCTTAAAGTTTACCTTCTGAAATAGATTTGGGGTAATCCAATTTGGAGTATTATCACAAGACTAAATTCAAAAGGTGGACCACCATATAATTGAAAAAGTCGACTAATAACGTGATCACATTTTTTTTTTTCCTTTTTCTCATTTCTAAATTTATTTTTGATTAAGTGAATCAAATAAAAGGTACTGACTGAGTTGACCTTTATGTGCTGGGAGCCCAACGGGAAAACTAATAATTGAATATTAAATATGAACCAATTTTTTGTGAATAAAAAATGTTCATATTGTAACATAGGCTAAAGCAACTCCACCCGGTTCTGCTGATGATGTGGGGAATTGTAATAATGGTTGGGGCTAATAAGCCCTGACTGTGCATTTCCTCCATGCTCTTAGCAGAACCCTAGACTGAGGTGGATTGCTTAATCATAATTCATTGAAAAAAAAAAAGATATTCCCCATTGTTTAAAAGAAGTCCTATTTAATACTGCTCCATGTCTGGATGCAAGGACACCCCTCTATCAAACCCTGAGATTGAATCTAAGTTGATTGTGACCCTCTGCACACCAAACATATTGACCCAATCAGTTTGGCTGATGCCTTTGCAGACAGAGAAGCAAGGGCAACAGCCAAACACACTCTTGTGGGGCTATTACACCAATCTGAGGACTCAATTTCATGTGACCTGCTGTGAGCAGAGCATGATGCTGCTCCCCCACAAGAAAAACGTCAATGGACTTCACATGGAACACAACACACTGATGACGGGTGGGTGGGACCCAGTGGTATGCCTATATTTCCAAAATCCCTTTTCCATATTGCTGCAGATTTGGTGCATGGGCAGTGCCATGTACCAAGAGGAGGGACCAAGGGGTTAATAGATCAAAGTGTCCAACATGGCAAAGTTATAACACATGGGACACACGGGGAGGGGTATTAGTACAGAAGGGGGCAATCCCTACACCCCCTGGGCCATTCCACACGTTTCATACATTTAACACTGTGTGAGAGGAAGAGGCATGCGTTAGTATTGATATGACCTTTTTCTAAATGGGTAGAAGCTATAGATGGAATCACAGTAGCAAAAATCCTGAGTAGAGAAATTATTCCTAGGTGGGGGATTCCAAAAGTGTTATATAGTGATAATGGGCCAGAATTTAGAAATGAAGTATTGACTTGTCTGGGAGCAAAATTGGGAGTAACGTTGAAAAAACATTGTGCATATCATCCGCAATTAGCCGGATTAGTAGAAAGGACTAATGGGACCTTAAAAGCAAAATTGCGCAAAGCCATGGCTGAGACTAAATGGAACTGGATTGCATGTCTGCCGTTGGCATTAACTAGCATGAGAATAACACCACAGCGGGGATTGGGGTTGTCACCTTATGAAGTAGTACATGGGAAACCTTTGGAATTACCACAGTTATTGCAGAGAACACAAATAGAAGAAGCAACTCTGGCAGAATGTATGATTAGAATGTTAACTAATAAGAGTGAGATTCGAAATGTGCTTCCTCCTAGATCGCTAACTGAGCTGTCGCCAGGACAGATTAAGCTTGGAGATTGGATCCTGGTGCGGAGCGCTGGTAAAAAGCAGAAGTGGAGTGAGCCGACGTGGAAGGGTCCATATCAAGTGCTCCTGACCACACCAACTGCAGTGAGGATACAGGAGAGGGAAATGTGGATACATCAGTCACACTGCAAGGTAGTATCTCCTCCAGCTGGTGTGTAGGTGCATCTAAATAAGTCAGGATGGACTTGGAGGGAGTCCAGCAACAAAGGGGGGCGTGGCATTTAGAGCTCGTCTGTCTCAAACCTGGGTAGGGAGGGGATTAGGCCCCCTGAACCTAGCCGGGAACAGGCGGCGGCGGGACTGCAAAGTTCCGAGGGCACGTTAAATATGAGATATAGTGCTGGGGAGAGGACTGAAGGCACCCGTGTCTGGTGAAGTATGAATTGACTTACTGCCGTGGTACCGTCTAGTCGGCGTGCTTGTCGCATGTAAGTGTGGGCAACACGTGGTACGTGGGCGACAGCCCACACCTAGCAGAGGGGCGTTGGAGACGACCTCTGTGAACAGGCAAGGCTGCTGAAAACAGTGAAAGTTTCTATACCCATAGCGAAGTGGGGTAGGGATCAGACCGTCGGTTCCCACCTGGGTGGCTGGTAACCACTACGGGATTCGGGGATCGCTATCGACTGGGTCACCGGCCGGTCGGGTCGCAGATGGCAGTAAGACCCTTAAGTTGGCCGCCGCGCTCGGCTCAATGTACAGTCAGGCCACCACAAGCTAAAAAGCGAATGCGTCAGTCGGCGAGTGGTGCTTCTGTGATCGGTGGGCTTTGAAAAGGAGACCCCAGGAAGCAGAAGGCAGAGTTCTCAACCTGGGGGAGCCCGGGCGAGGATCTCTGTGGAAAGGGATCTAGCCTAGAACTGCGCCCTGGGAGAGGGAGGTTCGAAGGATCCAAGTGGAAGAGCTTATTTACGCTCCAAGACAGTAGAGACTCCAGACTAGTTTATAAAATGGCTCACTTCTCCCTGTGTCTGTTCATTTTAAAAATGTGTATAGTAAGTACAGGCTGGAGGCTAACCTGCCCCAGAGCAAGAAGATATGTGGGGGTGAATAGCCACCTGCCTGAATCAGACAATCCTTCACATGTATATGCTACTAACTCATGGTGGAGATATGCCAACCGATCAGCACATTCTGTCAACCGTTCTGACTGTTATGTGTGCACACACCTACCAGGCTCCATATCTACACCCAGAGTAGAGGTGATACAAGTTGCAGCGCCTACAATTAGTGTGAACAGTACGGTTAAGTGCACTATGTCAGTGTCTACTGCTCGTAGTGGATTAGTTTCAATGGACCCCAGTGTATCCCCGCTCGCAGAGTTTGTGGGGATAACCCAGGGGTGCCAGGGGAAACTATAGATTTTCTGTGGGTATCCACAAATAACGGAAACCACCTGGTTCATTGGCAGAGAAGACGGTCCAAATGGGACACTATGTTATCCGCGGGCACCTCACTGGAATGGGTCGAGAGCTGTGGACGGTTGGTATTGGTTGTGTGGACATCAAATATATGTAGCATTACCACCAAATTGGGGAGGAGTCTGTGCTTATGTACAATTAAATGATCACACATACATTGTGAGTGCAGACAGAAATAGCACACGATGGAGGCGAGACACAGTATCACAGGATCCGGTGTGGGGGAACAATGTTCCAGCGGACCAAAGGCTATGGTCAGTAGGGAGCAAGGTTGCTCTCTCCCCGTTCCCGCAGTTTGGAGTTGGACAGGTAACGTTGCGACTGGACTCTGTGAATTATCGTTTAAGTGCACTCGTAAATGAAACCCGTAATGTCACGGGGAGTATACGGGAAGATTTAACAGCCCTGCGATTAATGACTTAATGACAGTTCTAGACACATAAAGCATTTAGACTCCCATCGTATTTCAGTTTATTTTCATGATTTTGGTCGAGAAAAGGGGCTACAAACACAAAAAATCTTCATGAAAATTCAACATTGAAATTGCAAAAAAATAATACTGAGAATTGAAAAACTGTTGGGGCTTAAATCTATTCATTTCTGGGATCATAAACTCCTTGACCACAAGTATAATTTATCTTGAACATTGCATTCTCGATTACCTACTTGCTATGAGCCAAATTAGACAGCTATCCACGTGGCTCCCAAAAGTCTGAGATCCCTCAAAATGGTGCCCTGTCAGATCATAAAATAATTATATGTTTAACACAAATAAAGTTTTGAGGCATGAAATTTAATATGAACTAATGATTTTCTGGTTGAGTTTAGCATGAATTTATCAATATCAGTGAAGTTGAACATCAGTGGTCACCAGTAACCTCTCCAAACACAAAACATGCCTTTTCTCCATAATAAAGTTTAGAGTTTTGTCCATTTTTCTTCAAATTCCCCCAAGCCAGCACACATACTCATGAAATAAACTGCTGATTAAATGGTCAGAACATTCACCCTGCAATGAAAGCTTGCAGTTCCCACTTCCGAGCTCACAACCTTTTTTCAACACTTATAAGGAACAAGTACAACTCACTAACTCAGTAATATCTGATATCTGAAATATACCTTATTTTAACAGAACAGACATTCCACTATCAGGGAAAATCAAACAATATATACCTCCCTAGATTCAACAGAAAGGTGCAATGAACGTACTAGGGGATCCACCGAAATGCATGACCAGTGCACATTTTAAACATGAAAAAAAACCTCAGCATTCGATTTTGTTGAATACGGTATACATTCCAAAACAAAAAGCAAAAGTAGCAGCCTAACCTTTTTCACTGAATCCCTCCTCCAGAGACCGATGTATCCAGTAGAAGGAACCCTCCGGTCCTGTTTCATTCGAAATAATTCCCATTGACCATGTCCTTACCTCATTTAAATCCTGTAAATGTAACTGAACACTTCAGGCCGGTTTAGGGACTAATTTTTTTCTATAAATCGCGTCATTTTCAGCTGCACAATCGTGCTCAACGTTGAACGGATACAACCTACCTTGCTGATACGCATAGGCTTGCATGCTCTTATGTTTGTCCAATAAATGTGTTTCAGTTACTGTGGAACGTTTAAACACTCAGGAATTGGATAAGAAATGAGCCAATCAATACATCGTTACCGGGGAAGTTTCACGAGGGTGTGAACTATAACTGTGCAGTTACGCAGAAGAGCCTGAGTGTATAATTGAGTGATTGGCTATCAACACCAGTACTTGGGTGGATATAAGGAAGCGCTGAATTTGTCAATGAAGGAATCTACGCGTAAATCCACGGTAGGGAACTACGAATTTTTTGTATGTGGTGACAGTAATTGACAGTAGAATGTGAGAGAATCAATACCATGTTGAATTTTTTGCTTCAGAAAACTGATTTTTCTAAACCACTAATTGGAAAACCGTTGGCTCACTGTAGCTAAAGTGGTTGCTACAGAGGACAACAATTTTTTTTGTCACAAGAGATCATTTTTTTAAACTGCAAGGTCGATACTATGGACAAGGATATTGACCAGTTTGCACATCAGGCTTAGCTGAGGAGTTTAATTCATGCAACTGTTGAAAAACATGGATTGGAGTGAACTTCTCCATATTTTAAACCACGTTTGAACTCTACTTGCTTGTGAATATTCAATAACTGATCCGGGGGTGCATCTAGTGATCAAGTACTGTAACTGCGTGCTTAAATTTGTAGTTCCATAGACATGGACGTCTACATCTGCACAAAGGGGTTAAGCTTGGCTACCTCCGAACAACATTATGTTTGGGACTTACATTGAGGTTGGCTTTATGATATCATTCTAGTGATGATGTCTGTGCAGATAATGCTGCTGTTTCCCTGGGTTGGGGGTACTAAAGTAGCAGCTACGGTTGGGGGTTAGGGCAGTGTGGTGGTGCCCGGAACTGTAAACAATGCGGTTCCAGGTGAAAAGTTTAACTATGCTTTCCACTGCCTCATACCACGAAAATTTATCTGCCTCATAACTTGAGCTGCAAGACTTTTGCACCGCATCCCGCACTTTGATATAGCTATCACAGCGGCATCTATCTATCGTCTATCTTTATATTATTACTGAGTTGGCAATTTGCGTAATTTCACACATCTCCTCAGAGACCACTGTGAATAATGAGTCTGTTTTCCGCATACACCGGTTTTACTGTGTGACAAAGATGATGCGCCAGGTTTTGAACTTCGTTATGAAGTGAAAATGCATTTTGAAGTCGTTTTTGCAAGTAAAATCGGCTAATTCAATCAGCTGTGCGTGGCACGGGTATCGGCTAGTTTTCTTTAATTTGTCACAGCACTGATCTATTGTTCTGTGATAACGACGCGAATGTAACTACTCACAAATTATTCTAAAAACCTCAGAGTTTTTGTGCGTAGTCAGGGCTCTCAATTGCACAGCCATGGCTACACCCTCTATTTTTCAGGTCCTATTTTGGGCACATTCTCGCACCGTATCCAACTTGCTGTTGCGGTGTTTCCAAAGCCCAAATCCCCATTTTGACACACCCTGACACCCACTGGGGTGCACCACTACCCTGCTGCATGGTCCCAATTGTCAGGGGAGCAAGTTAAATGGCCGTTTGGTGTTTACCATGGTTACTGAGAAATTCGACAGGAGAGCCAGCATGACTTTCCAGGAGGCAGAACCATTGGACAACCAGCAGGCCCTATTAGTGTAGGGCCATTAGTACAAGAATAAAGATTTACATAAAATTAAATTAAGACAACATAGACTATACAGACAAAACAGACGATACAGAAAGAACAAGATAGTTTACATGATTTTTTATGATTGACTGATTTACATGATTGATCTGATGCAACCTAAAATCAATTTTATTTATTGGTCAGTAATGCTCAAATCCCAATCCTAAGGGAGATTCAGTAGAGATTCAGGCAAAAATTTTCAAAAAAACTGCAGCCAAGGCCCCACAAAACTTCATATCCTGACAGAGACCGTTATTTAAATATTCCCTCTGACCACTGACATCATATGGTTTTTCTGTAAAATGATTTACCAACAGCATTAGACATGAGATATACCAGTCCAGTTTTACAATTTAATCTTGAAAGAAGGATCATTATAAAATCTTCACAGAGAGCACATGGTATTCTGTTTATAAACATATGATTCCTAAGTCACGTAGACACACCCACCTCACTGACAACGAATTACGTTATTGTGGCCCTACAGACTACATTTGATCACTTAATAATGGTAATTTCCTTTTTGGCTAGCAATAACATTCGACAGGATGCAGTATTTTAAATTCTAGGTCTCGTATAATCAGCTGCAACTCCGACAATTCGACCAGATTTGTATGCATGACCGCGGATGAGCTGTTGATAAAATTAGCATAAGAATGATAATGTATGCAGACATGCCGGCAAAAAGTCAGAAAATTTCATTGTACTTACGTCTTTTTGCTGAAAAAAAAAAAATGATCTAAAGAGCCGGCATCCGGCACTTCCTTTCGTTTTTTTTTTGCTACATATGTAGAACTAGTTTTATTGTGGCTTTTGCCAGTTTTTCGTGGTCTGCCACTGTGTCCCAGCATCATTAAAGCGCCATTTGCTTTCAGGAAATTCTAGTAGCATCCTCGGTCGGCGTGAAAATCGAAAAGCATTGAAGCAGTACACGCGAGTACATCCAAAACAGCGGGTGACAAGATTGGGAGAATACTGTTGAATTGCGCGAGCCACGAAAACTATGTAGTGAACATTCTTGACCAGCAAGCCAGTCGAAACAAGCCGAGCAGCTGATCGAGCGAAATATTGGATTTCTCTCAGGTTTGTAGGCGGTATTTCTGGCTGAATAGTTTGTGTAATATGGGATTAGTAACATAATGGACATTCTGTCAGGAAATGTTAATGTAAACAAACACAGGTTAAACGAACAGCCATCAATAGACGTTTCACAGGATCAAATGACACAGTAGACAAACAACTTATGGTAAGTTTAAAAATAAATATAAAACTAAATCCGAAAAACAATGCTGTCTGAGGTTAAAATGTTGTAAATAAATTGATTAGGATCAAAGTTACTTGCTAGTGACTTAGTTATGTAGCTGCTACCTGTTAGCCACCACTATCTGTATTTTACTATCATTAAGCATCGTAATCATAAAAGAACTGCTCAAAAAATAACTTGCATCTCTTGTCCACCGAACGTCTAAGAAACAATTATAACCACATTAGTGGAGTGAAAGAAGGAATTTAGAGAAATGTCCCGGCCCCATGCAGACCAGTCCTGTACTCGAACAACAGCTACAGATGCTAACCGGAAAAACAAGGCTCCCACATCCGTTTTACAGACCCAGAAATGTGAAATAGGCCTATTCTCGAAATATTTTGGGCTGTCTGCGCTTCCAGACAACATCAAACAATAACGCCAAATTTTGGTGTATATTTTTGTCCGACCGACTTTTATGACAGCTCTCGAGTGGTCCCTGAAAGTCGGACAGTCCGACCAGAACGGATGATGACGGGCCGTTTATGGCAACACCCAGAAAAAGATGGACTGTCCTGTCCAAGCGGGGATAGTCTGTCGCTGGGTCGGAGGGTCGTGTTTTTTGAAACAGCCCCCAAGTTGCTAGGGCATGCGCAGCATATGCATTGAAGATATTAAATATTAATCTGAAATTATTAACCTCCGTTCTCCCTTCTAAAAGGGCGCCCCCTTTTAAAATCGTTCTGGCGAGTAAAAAGCCGAAAAAAGTGGAGGTTTGATACGTAATTCTTTCTCTTTCTCTGAATCCCATCTCCCATTTCAGCATTTTTACATTTAAAACAGAAACATATTCCTGTCGCACCCTATGAAACATCGGCGCAGAGGGACGTGACTTTGTAAGCCTTGCCATCATGTGCCGTTTTATGAGCTACTCGAGGTCTGCAGTCCCAAAAATAAAAAAATAATCCTCGGACAAAATCCTAAATTTGAATGAAGTGATTCATCACATTATATAGGCTATGACTTACTTTTTTAATTCAATCAACTATCTTTAATGAATGTAACTTGTCACTTTCGCCAACATAAATACATCCAGGCATCAGGCTAATCCCATAAAAGGCATAAAAAAATGATAGCCTGATAATCGTTCCCTTTGGACTCATCATCAGCAATCTTAAAATGCTCCCAAACCGGTGATTTTTTTTTAAACATCTTTTTACAGCAGGTACGTGAAAGCCATTCTCGAGTTTTTGGTAATGAGTGCATTCTCTCGCACAAGCTGCTGCGGTACGTGTCGCGATGACTGTGCCCTCTGAGCGGTATTCCTTCATGGCCTCGGAATTTAGCTGATCTGAATAAATGTTACAACACTGTCCTTGCAGCATGTTGATTCCTAGCTGCAAACTCCCAAAACATAGCACTAACTGGAGTTACTAATAGCATCGCTAACACACGTAATGAATCAGAGTGCAGGTCTGACAACTCGTGCTGACCAAGTTCTTTCTTTTCCCCGTTGCTAAATCCCCCTTTAGCAAATGAATTGTCACTGTGGTTGTGCAGATAAAGCAAAGAATACCGTTGGTTTCCTTAACACAATGCAACTTCTGCCATTTTTCAAACAAACCTCATTGAAAGGATCTGTCAAATTACACCGTGCCGAATTTGCTTCCTGGAAATGCAAAGCTTGGTTGGAAGGATCCCAAGAGCATGGCAGCGCTTAAGTTAATGATCCGCTGCTGATGCTCTACACCGGAGCGACAAGCTAACTGGTGCCCGGTGCAAGCTATTGCAGTGATAGTATTGTTGCTTCTATCATCTGTAATGCTATTTTCATCACTGTCCTTGCGTCCACGAGTAACTAAGTGTTTGTATCAGTTACTTTTAAAGTTTAGTTTTCTTTGAAATATATTGTTTGGTGTGGAAAAACAGATATCCCTCTCTGCTTGCTGTCGTTCGCGGTTTTTGCTTCCCACTGCGTTTGTGTCAGCACCTTCTGCTTCCTTAAGAAAGCGTTCCCTCAACCGACCAATCGCTGAACTTCTTCCTCGCCGGCCAGCCAATTGTTAAACTTGACCACTCAGGCACCAATCGTTGAAGTTCTTCCCCGCCGGCCGACCAATCGCTGAACTTCTTCCCCGCCGGCCAGCCCATTGTTGAACTTGATCACTCTTGCAGCTAGACAGTCAGTCAGTCAGTCAGCGACATTCGCATTTATAGGGGCCAGGCCGCTGCTCGGTCCAGCCCAAAAAACGTTTGCAGCATGGGAACGATTTTGCCTCTCGAGCACTCATCAAAGATTGTGACAATGCAGACAGGCAATTGCGATCACTTATCAAAGATTGTGTGACAATACAAGTTGGTAACCAAAACATGGAACTGCCTGAACAAAAGGCACTTTTGGTGTCCTCATAGCTTCACAACCAAGAAAGATAAAGTAAAATGGACTGTATTTTCTGATTTAGCAGTATAACATTAGCTTAGATGCAAAGTTTCAAAGCTATAGGTGTATAATAAAAAAAGTTATGCCATGTTAAATACGAGAAAAATGTAAATTGAACTGAATTTGTAAAAAAAAAAATTGACACAAAACTGACAGACAGTACCCTTAGAAAATAATTCACCAAAAATTCATTTTTGGTCTGAATGAGCTGAAATTTCGGATTTGTTCATCACAAATACATATTTATCTAATGTGAAAATATGGAAGCAATCTATGACTACATGGTGACAGATGTTTTGTATATCTGATGATTTGACATGGAATGACCCATATGGCCAGCAGGGCTTGGCTAGGGTCATGAAAATCCAGTTGACTACTGGATGGCTGGGCTAGGTTCATGAATGTCAAAATTGGTAGCATGACCAGGGGATGTTTGGTAAAATGCAGAGCAACTTCCGTGTTTTTTGTTTTTTTTTTAATTGTTAATAAAAATCCTTGTTCCTGATGAGTTATCTTCTTTTGTTTGGAGAGTGATATGCATTTTTTGAGTGTGTGCATTCTTGATGGTAGAAAACGGCCTCTTTCCAGTCTTGTGAGAATGTATCAGCATGTATATTTGAGTTTGTTTGTGTTATGGTCTTAACTTCTATGTGGGAATATGTGTGTGCACAGGTGATACTGGGAGCATGCTTTTGTGCTTCGTGGTGTGTGAATTCCTGTGTATGTGTTTGTGTGTGTGTGTGTGTGTGTGTGTGTGTGTGTGTGTATGTGTGTGTCTGTGTTGGCGGTAGGTGGAGGTACTGCAGTGTGTATGACTCACCCCTCAATCATGTGACTCATCAATCACTGCAGTTTCATTATCACCTCTCCCCCTCCCATTTTATTTCTCTCTCTCTCTCTCTCTCTCTCTCTCACCCCTAATGGATTAAGCAGCCCCCTTCTCTCAATCTTTCTCTTCCTTTTCTCTCCATTTCTCTCTCCCTTCCCCCTTCCCTTCTGTGAGTCAACCATTCACCACCCGCTCTATCCTTTTTTCTTCCTTCATTAACCTCCATCCATCTTGCTCTCCCTGCCAAAATATGAAGTTCAGACAGGCTTGATTTATCTGTGCGCGCATGTGCGTGTGTGTGTGTGTGTGTGTGTGTGTGTGTTTGCCTGCATCGTGGTGTTAGACATGATGGGTGAATCACACATTGCCGCGCTTGGAAAAATATTCTCAGATCTGCTTTCAACCCAAAACCCACCACCCACGACCACCGGATGCTAATCTGCTGCCCACTTCACCTCACCCATACACGCTTTCTTTCACTCAGAAAAACACACGGCATGCCACATATGCGCACACACGTAATGTTCCCTTTGCTCAAGAACATACGGTACACACGCAAACACACACACAGAGGCATATGCTTTCTTGTGCAGAGATAAAACGACAACACCCCACACACAGACAAACACATACAGTGCTGTGAAAAAGTATTTGCCTCCTTCCTGATTTCTTGTTTTTTTTGCATATTTGTCACGCTTAAATGTTTCAGATCATCAAACAAATTTTAATATTAGACAAAGACAACCCAAGTAAATACAAAATGCAGTTTTTAAATGATGAGTTCAATTATTAAGGGTAAAAATCTCTCCGAACCTACCTGGCCCTATGTGAAAAAGTAATTATCCCCTAATCCTAATAACTGGTTGTGCTACCCTCGGCGACAACAACTGCAATCAAATGTTTGCAATAACTGGCAATGAGTCTTTCACATCACTGTGGAAGAATTTTAGCCCACTCTTTTTTGCAGAATTATTTTAACTCAGCCACATTGGAGGGATTTTGAGCAAGAACGGCCTGTTTAAGGTCATGCCACTGCATCTCAATAGGATTTAAGCCCGGACTTTGACAAGGCTACTCCAAAATCTTCATTTTTTTTTTAAAAGCCATTCAGAGGTGGACTTGCTGGTGTGTTTCCGATCTTTGTCCTGCTGCATAACCCAAGTGCGCTTGAGCTTGAGGTCAGAAACTGAGGGTTGGACATTCTCCTTCAGGATTTTCCGGTAGAGAGCAGAATTCATAGTTCCATCAATTATGGCAAGTCGTCCAGGTCCTGAAGCAGCAAAGCAGCCCCAAACCATCACACTACCACCACCATGTTTGACTTTTGGTATGATGTTCTTTTTATGAAATGCTGCGTTAGTTTTACGCCTGATGTAATGGGATGCACACCTTCCAAAAAGTTCAACTTATGTCTCGTCAGTCCACAGAATATTTTCCTAAAAGTCTTGGGGATCATCAAGATGTATTTTGGCAAATGTGAGACGAGCCTTTGTGTTCTTTTTGGTCAGCCGTGGTTTTCACCTTGGAACTCTCCCATAGATGCCATTTTTTGTCCAGTCTCTGTCTTATTGTTGAATCATGAACACTGACTTTAACTGAGGCAAGTGAGGCCTGCAGTTCTTCAGGTGTTGTTTTGGGTTTTTTTGTGACCTCCTGGATGAGTAGTTAATGCGCTCTTGGAGTAATTTTGGTAGGCCGGCCACTCCTGGGAAGGTTCATCACTGATCCAAGTTTTCTCCATTTGTGCATAATGGCTTTCACAGTGATCCGCCGGAGTCCCAAAGCCTCAGAAATGGCTTTGTAACCCTTTCCAGACTGATAGATGTCAATGACTTTGTTTCTTATCTGTTCTTGAATTTCTTCAGATCGCAGCATGATGTGTTGCTTTTTGAGATTTTTTAGCTTTCTTTACTTTGTCAGACAGGTTCTATTGAAGTGATTTCATGATTCAACAGGTCTGGCAGTAATCAGGCCTGGGTGTGGCTAGTGAAACTGGACTCAAAAAATGTGGTAAATCACAGTTAATTCATGATTTAACAAGGGGGGCAATTACTTTTCACATAGGGCCAGGTAAGTTTGGATAGCTTTTTCCCCTTAATAAATTAAATCATCATTTAAAAACTGCATTTTGTATTTACTCGGGTTATCTTTTTCTTACATTAACATTTGTTTGATGATCTGAAGCATTTAAGTGTGAAAAATATGCAAAAAAGTAAGAAATCAGGAAGGGGGCAAATACTTTTTCACGGCACTGTACTGTTCCTTTTACACAGAACACATTCATGCGCACACGGTTCTTTCGCACAAATAAACATAGTTTTAGAAGTTGTGCCAGGGCTGGAATTGGGTCGGGTGATTTTTAAGCCTCTCTTGCCGTATCCCAGGCTAAAACAAGGTTGGGGTCAGGTTTGGAGGGGTTTATATTGGGTTCTGGGGTGGAGGCGGTTAGGGTTAGTTCTCACTTCCATTAGCTGAGGCAATGTCATCATAATAGTCAGACAAAAGTGGCGACCACACAGTGTGAAAAAATATTTAATGGGGAATCCTGCAGCTAATTAGCATTTCGCTAATAACCCCATAATGTTGTAGCTGATTCATTATTTCTATGTGGCAGGCCAAAGTCAGCAGTGCTCAGCGATAACAACGGTGATTTTGCACATTTGGAAAGGAGTAGGTACTTTCTCGAATTTACGACAGAGGAGGCTTTTCTGATCAGACCTAGTGCACCATTAGCCTTCCTCAGGTTTCACAGTTTTCATTCTGGGCCAGTGGATTTGAGTTTACGGGCAACACATTGCCTGCATTCAAGCTTGGTACAGATATAAACAACAGCCTTGGCTAACCTGATCAGACAATATGCCCGACAAGCCAGTTCATTGAAGCTTGTGCAAACCTATCAGGCTTAATGCGCAATGAATTTTTTGTCCAACGGCCAAATAGGACAGTGAATGTTCAAGTTCATCAATAGATCACCTTTTTTTTTTGGCTGGTGAGTGTAACCAATCTATCAGCCATTGGCATATTTTACCAGAATTTTACTAGTATCTAGTTCTAATTTGGTCCTTGCTATCAGGCCTTGGTAGTTTCTGGAAAGGCAAGTGTTTGGACCATAGTCAGAGTCACAACCCTCTTACGAATGCTCTCTGTGTCTCCTCCCATTCAGCAACTTGAGTGTCTATTAGAAGTAATGTCTCCTTTGATTGGTTCGCATCTTGCCTGTTGCCTTTTCCCTGGCTATGTCTCATTTCATAGTTCTCACCCTTTGTACCTGTGACGTGTACAACGTTGTATTTGTACCCCCCTTTTTAGAGTGGCAAGTTGCTGGATTTTTATTCGCTATGTGTGCTGAAAACCAGGCAGTATTTACAAGTTAAACATCATTTTTTGAAAGTAAATGTGACCTTGAATAATACTAATTTACAGAAGCAATGTTCTTTATTTAGTTAATAGGGACAAGCTCCCCTGCCTCTCTCGAGGGCCCTGGGCTTGGGGCCTATTTTTGTTCATTCCTGTCCAAGTTTGTTCCACTGTCCAGTTTATTAGGAGCAAGCTCTCAATCCTTTTACGATCATCACGATTGGAACAGCGTTCCTCCTAAGCTACTCCTTCCTGCCCTGGGACAGTTCAGCTCTGGCGAGGTGTTCACCCCATCTGGTAGTCATCCCGGAAAGCCACTGGCCGGCGATTGGCAATGCCTCCTCACTTTGCCTACTACATTTGAACTGAACTGTGCTCCTCTGGGTTGCATCCCATTGTTACTGTATATCAATAAACCCTACTATCGGATTGATCTCTGCCTCCACCCTTGAATCTTGGTCTGGATCATATCAGTACAATCCAGCCACTGGAATGGAATCAGTGGAGATGCCAAGCCTGGTTGTTGCTTTGAGGTACCAGGGGGTGCTTCTTGGCCAGCATGAAGAGGTGCTTCACCAGTTATTTCAAAGCATCTGTGCCTTCTTCAATAAAATGGAGGCTGTTACTGATGAATCCGTGGACTCTGGCCCTGCCACTCAAGCAGCCACTCTCATTCTGCTACAGATCCTCCCTCAGGTAGTTGCCCCTCGGGAGCTGACCTTGGCGGTTCTGGACTCCTACGATGGTGACCATATCACCTGCTGGTCTTCAAATTTCAGCCTTTGCCATTCCCCACCAAACGCTCCAAGGGTGGCACTTGTCATCACTCGCCTCTCTGGACGTGCCAGGAACTAGGTGAGTGTCTGTTGGGAGGCGGGCGATCCTGCAGTGTCAACTTTCACTGCCTTCACCAAAGAGATAAAAAAGGGTGTTCAACCAATCCTGCTCCAGCCACGCTATCACCTGCAAGTTGCTCCAGCTGCGTCAAGGCCACCTGTAAGTGTTGGATTACTCCATCGACTTCCAAACGCTGGCTTTATCTATGCGCTGGAACTCCTGGGTGCAGTATGATGCAGAGCGGATCCAGGATGAATTAACCACCTGTGTCCTTCCCACAGATCTGAACAACCACATTGCTTTGGCTCTCTGGATTGATGCTCAGCTGCAGGAGTAGCAGATGTACTGGCAGGCAAGGTAACAGGCGCCTTTCCTGCCTGCATCCCAGGATGCTCAACCTGGAGCTGATATTCCACGTGGCTCCTCTGGCACCGAAGGCTGTCAACTAAGCTCGGCTTCACAAGCTGCCCCCTGAAAAATGGCTGCACCAGATATAGTTGAATCTATGCCTGTACTGCAGAAGTGCTACTCATGCCATTGCTGAATGTCCTGTTCAGCGGATGTGAGTGAAATCTGATAGAGGGTTGCTGTCTGGCACTGCTGTTTCATCCATTCATCCACTCCTTCCTGTTTGTCTGACCTGGCAGAGTTGACCTATTACCATTTATACTTTAATCAACTTGGGTGCTGACGGGAACTTTATCTATCCTGGTCTCATTTGCCACCTGAGGCTCCTGACTGCACCACTGTCAGCACCTCTCCAGTCCCAGGGTCTCACTGGGATTACCCTTCCTGACATTACTGAGGTAACTCGGCCAGTGCTTATGCTGATCTCCAGTAATCACACTGAAGAATTGAGATTTCTCATCATGGATTCACTGCATGCCTTGGTTGTGTGAGGGAAGCCCTGGCTTGAACATCACAACTCTCTTGTGGACTGGCCTGCAGTAACAATACCGTAATGGAGTTTGTCATTTTCACAGTCCTGTCTTTGAGCAGCTTCCAGCATCACTGCACCTCCATCCTCCGACCACTAGGAGAAGCTGCCATACCTGAAAGGTCTTCCCAGCCATCTGTCATGACCTTTGCATGGCATGGAGCAAAGCCCAAGCAACGTCATTTCCACCCTGTTATTGTGCCATCGACTTACTGCCTGGAACAGCACCTCCCAGGGGTCAACTGAGCTTCCCTAGACAACCGAGAGTCCCAAGCTAAGAAGGAGTACACAAATCAATCCCTGGCTTCTGGAATAGTTCTGGCTTCTTTGTTTCTAGCTAGAGCTGGTTTCTTCATTGTGGCCAAAAAGATGGGTCTTTATGTCCCTGTATTGACTCTCGGGGACTAAATGCAATTTTCATAAAGAATTGTTATCCTTTACCCTATATGGACCCAATATTCTCCAATCTCCAGGGCTGCTGCTTCTTTACTAAGCTTTATTTGTGCAATGTTTATCATCTAGTGCGCATCTGGGAAGGATATGAGTGGAAGACAGCGTTTAACACCCCCTCGGGTCTATGAATATCCAGTGATGCTGTTCGGGCATACTAATGCCCCTGCTGTTCTCTATAACCTCATAAATGATACCCCTGAGATAAAGTCTCCTGAGATCATTTATGTCTACCTAGATGATAAACTGGTCTTCCCTCAAACTCTGGAGGATCATACCCGCCATATCTGCTTGGTCATCCAAAGGCTATTGGAGAATCAACTCTATCTGAAACTATATAAGTGTGAATTCCACCACATCACTGTCTTGTTCCTGTGCTTTTTAGTAATGCAGGATAGTTTGGCTCTGGGGAAGGGTTCATCTGGAGATCCCGAAAAGCCACTTCTCAGAGATAAGCAACAACTCCCCACTTTGCCCACTACATCTGAACTGGGCTTTCCTCCACAATGAGCATGTGAGCGTCAGCACTGCACCACAGAGCAATGGAAGAAGGTGGCCTGGTCTACTGAATCACATTTTCCTTTGCATTATCTGGATGACTGAGGGCATGTGTTGTAGTTTACTGGGGAAGACATAGTACCAGGATGCACTATGGGATGAAAACAAGCCAGCAGAGGCAGTGTGATGCTTTGGGCAATACTCTGCTGGGAAAGCTTGGGTCCTGCCATTCATGTGGATGTTACTTTGACACTTACCACCTACATAAACATTAAGTACACCCCTTAATGGAAATGGTATTCCCTAATGGCAGTGGCCTCTTTCAGCAGGGTAATGAGCCTTGCCACACTGCAGAAATGGTTCAGGAATGGTTTGCTGAACACAACGAGTTCAAGGTGTTGACTTAGCTTCCAAATTCCCCAGATCTCAATGCAACTGAGCATCTCTCCTGTGATCTGGAAAAACTTCAAACATATGTCACTTTTGGTAGAAACTGAGTTTGACCCTCATTTGCAGTAATTAAGAGTGGTGAAAATCTTGAAGCACTAGCTATTTGTCTAATGTGAACATTCAAAATCAAGTTTTAATTTTTTTTTTCGGTAAGGAGAAGTCCAGAATCCAAATGTTTTTGTTCAATTGTGACTCTTTTCACTGATAAACTCACTAGGTTTTTCCCAGATCAGAGGAGATCTGTGGGATGTGCTGTACAAGCAAGTCCAATTGATGGAGGCCCCACCTCGCAACTTCCAGGACTTAAAGATCTGCTGTTAATGTCTTGATGCCAGATACCACAGCACACCTTCAAAGGCAAAGTGGAGTCCATGCCTCAAAGGTTCGGGGCTGGTTTGGTGGCAAAAGGGGGACCTACAAAATATTAGGTAGGTGGTCATAGATGGTCATAATGTCATGGCTGATAGGGGTATATCTCTTCCTCATCAATAAATCAGAATGCAGGAGCACAGAGTTGCCTGCTCAGCCAACCTCAATCAAGTTGTGTTTATATAGCATTCACGGCAAGAAGGTTGTGGGTTCGAATCCAGCCTTTCTGTGTGGAGTTTGCATGTTCTTTCTGTGTCTGCATGGGTTTCCTCCAAATACTCCGGTCTCCCCTTTCCACAAAAACATGCATTATAGGAACACTCCTACCGGTATCCCTGACCAAGGAACTGGCTTTAGAATTGGAGTTGGTCCCCCGGCGCTGCTTTGTGGCTGCCCCCTGCTCCTAATGGAGAACAAATTACCCCACGGGGTTCAATAAAGGATCTATCTATCTATCTATCTAAATCATCAGAGCAAAAGTCACTGGAAACTCAGGATTTGACAAGTGAGTGAACATGCCTCCTCACCTGTGTAGGATCCTCTTCAGAGCTGAAAAACACTGACCAATCCGGTCTCATCTCTTCCCGCCCTGGGCCAACCCACAGCCAATTACGCACTATCCTGTTGCCACACTCATATGAACTTTAGTTTTAACCCCAGTGTTCTAAGTAAGGCATAAGGCATTGTGACAGATGCTTAGTCCCCTGTAGAATTCTGGGACATTTTTAATGTGCCTACACTCTCTTTCACAAAGATGAAGGAAACGGTGTTTTTGTAACCTGTTAAAGAGTAGATTATTTGGAATTATTTCTCAAAATTCTGAGTCAGTGTCTACTTTAGAACTCCACTGCTGTCAATTATCAGCAATGATGGTGACGATGGCATTCGAATGATCATCTAAAAACATAATAGACCCTTCCTGTTTAAGGGCATGACAAGTGAGATTTGGAGAGCGCGTGAGCTCTGTATATTGTGTATTGCAGAAGAAAAACTGGAAACCGTTAACAAACCTGCAGTCAGCGAGAGGAGAGCAATACCTCGACTCAAGGTTCGTGAATTGAGACAGATATGCAAAGATTTGGATGTGCCACACTCACAGCTCAAAAAGGGAGAATAAGTCGAAGTGATAATTGAAAAACGTCTGCTGTCAAAACAAACATTTGCACACGACAGGCTAACCATCCCCATTTACTGCCCCCTCTTTCTCAACTCCTACGAATATTAGGTCACTTAAAACGTTCGAAGACTAGGTTGACATAATTTTCATTTCAGCTGTTTCAGCACAGATTTCTTGCAACAATCATTTGGCTTCTTTGTGATTTTGATTACATAATTACTTGCTATATGTAGCCAACAAAGTTGAATGTGCTTGCCAGTTAGTTTCGGGGACGTGAATTAATGTCATTAACACCACGATGATTGGGTCTCACGCCATAAGTCAGTTGATAGCTTCTGTGTTCCTGCAACAATTTTGCACTGTTCAAAACAACCGGCAAGCACGCATGATCCGAACCTCTTCGCAACATGGATAAGAGCACAGGCACACATAAAATACAGGACCAAGACATAACAAAACAATTACATCATTACTGCTTGACTGAACGCAACAGATTTGATTTCGGATTCTCATTTGTGCTGAAAATAACAATGTCGAGGACTGTCTCGCTGATATAGCCTTTCAAGTCTACGTTGTGCCGGAGGAGTCAATGGTTTTAGTTTGTTGGAGAAGACTAATGGCACTTAGTCTACATTGTCAGGGAGAAGAATTCCCTATCCAACCTCCACTTTTTCGGCTTTTTATTTTCCAGAATGATTTTAAAGGGGTTGCCAATATATTTTGGCGGGTTTTTTAGTGAGAAGGGGGTTTAGAATTTAATATCAATCCGTGACATGCCGTCAGATGTTTAGGGGGTCTTCAGGGTAAAATTTCAATTTTTTTTTTGGAAAATTTCAATATTTTGGATTTTCACATAAAATAAATAAAGGAATGCAGTGAGATGCCAGTAAACACCAAGAATCTATGTTTTTCCTCTGCCTCAATTGTTACTTGTGACTTTAAATGCAAATTACTGAAAATCACAATTTTGACTGATTTTCGACATTGTGGCATTCATAAAATCATTAATATTCATCTGATTGACTTGAAATTTGGATTGAAGTTGTATCTGTTGGAGATCTTTGAAATGGCATAGGATTTTCTTAGATAGGTGCATCCCTAGGTGGTTAATTTTGAAAATGAAGCAAGTTGATGATAGCGATTTTTGTTATGGTTACATAACAGTGCTCATTAAATATTCATTAATGTTCCAAACAAAAAAAAAATCCTATTTCATTTCATAGAACTATCTTAAACCTTTCATATGAGACTAATTTGAGTAAAATCTGACCATGGGTTATTGAAATATCAGTGCCTCAAAAAATTTTCAGATTTTGTCATTAAAGTGCCGTTTCCGTAGCAACCATGTAAATTTTATCAAAATATTACATTTTATGAGGTTAAAATCATGTTGAGTATGTTTATTTCTTAGTTTTTACATTATCATGGTTATTTCTACACTTTACCCTGAAAACGCCTTAAGAAGGCCTACAGTAACATCACCCTTTACCGCATAATTGCTCTTAAGATGTTGGCGATCAAGTTTGCCTGATTAACAATCAAAAAATGTATTGACTGAACAATCAAGATCAATGCATGACCCGTATTCATTAAGAAATGCACATGACAAAGCAATTGCCTATTGACTATGTTGATATAATTGATGTGACACTGCAAGGATTACAAAAACTGCCAAAAATCCAAAACTTTCATCAACTTTCATCTTTCTTCGATTTTTTCATTTTATTCAGATTATTACACTGTCACTCCACTGTGCATCGTGCCTCACAGTGTCCTTTAGCCATGACTACATTCAAAATATTGAACAGGTTCTTTTAACTCAGGGGTGGGGAACCTTATCCAGAAAGGGCCGGTGTGGGTGCAGGCTTTCATTCCAACCAAGCAGCTACACACCTGATTCTACTAATCAACCTCTGGAATCTTTGCTAAGGACCTTGATTAGTAGAATCAGGTGTGTAGCTGCTTGGTTTGAATGAAAGCCTGCACCCACACTGGCCCCTTACGGATAAGGTTCCCCACCCCTGTTCTAACTTATTGCTAAATGAGCCATGCAAACTAATTGTGCAAATCTGAGCCATTTCATGATCTAACGTTTCATGACTTCAGAATTTATAAAGGCATATGTATATCATTTATGTGCAGAAGAAAAGTTTGTGATGCAATGTGCAACAATGCTATCAAAAATAAATTTGATGGCCATCCTATTGATTCGTCTTAGCAACTGTTCCTAATCAGGCAAAGTAAACTGCAAAAGGATTGGGCAATTAAACATTGAAAGGTGAGTCTATCGAGGGCCTTCCTTACCGCTGAGAGACCGCCACTGATATCAATATTTAGTAGCGCGAATGCATATGCTGTGCATGCCCCAGCAACCCGGTGTGTCATCAGTGACATGGCTGCTGCCATTATATGCTACCACATATAGCAGCACTAGAAATTAAACTCTAAATTTTCTTGACTGGATGAATGCTTGACGTTTTTGCGCACCCAAATGTTTCTGTGGGTATCCAAACAAAAAGGTAAGCCAAAAAAGTACTGATTCATTGGAAATTGGTGGAGGTTGAATACAGAATTCTTTCCTCGTCAGGGTCCAGGGTAGGGTTCACTGCCTTTCACCATGGGGAAAGCAAAAGAACTTAATATTCCTCCCCTTTTTCATTGCAATTTGTGCATCTTCTGCCATACATTGTCTGCAAAGAGCATGCGCGTGACCCAAATCTCGCTTAACCCAAACTGGTCTATTGCATATTCCCAGCCTCACCTCTTAAAGTGCTAAAACTACAGCAACATCATTTTTGTTTAGTTTCCATCCAATAAGGCATTAAAAAAGTAGATTGTAATAAAATAGTTGCCTTTATTTGTCTTTTTTTTATAGCAAAACTAGTAATCAACATGCTGTTTGTTATTTACACCCAGGCCACGCATGTTTATTCAGTACTGTACAACACACACCTGAAACAAAATCACATCAACAAGTGCAGGTCCTTTCACAAGACTCAACACGTTAGCTCAGGTACGTTTGTTATGATCAGAAGGTTTTTTATCTTTCTTTTTAAATACTTTTTTTTACATTTTTGCAATGAGCACAGTTTATTCAAAGAAGCAACTTTTTATTTTTATTTTTTTTTTAAAGAGATGCAGGTACACACAGACGTGCAGGTGCAGTCGTTCCTTATCTCTTTTGGCTCATGTCTCACTTCTCTTTTCCTCCACTCTTTCGCTTTCTACCATTATCCCATTTTTCCTCCACCGTTCTCTGCCGTTCCGTTCAGTCCATCTCATTTTTCCTTAATCACAAATTCCTCCAATGAAAAACCACAAATGTTTGTAATGCTTAACCACTCTGTTCCCCTTCATCCCTACCTGTATGGCTGATGACAGCAGTTTTGTCAGCTCCAAAAGGAGTGGAGCAATGGTCTGTCAATCAATCAGTGAACCAATTAAAACAAATCTGCTTGGCACAAAAGCCTGATCAAGGCTGGGTTCACGCCCATTTCAACGCAGCCAGATTCATTCATACATTTTCAGTGTGCCACCTGAATTACAAGCACTGAAATACAATTTAATCCTAACCTTACAAGATGTCTTGAACTGGCTCATGTAGTGTGAAGGCTCCACCCATTTTGGGGCCAGCGGGGCTACATCTTTCCCCCTTTGTAGCGCATGCTGCTAAATGACCAGAGGATATGGGGTTTCCCAGAGGAGGTATGGCGTTGACTTTTTGTCTTCTTTTGTATGATTGAGAGCTGTGTAAATGGGACGGGGTGATTTGGTTCACAACTATCGTTATTATCTCTGCCAGGGAAGGGCCAGTGGTTCTGTCTTTGTCCTGTTTGTATGTCCGTATGTCTGTCTGGCTCTCAGTAAAACATTTCAGGAAGTTTGGAACGAATATACGCAAAACCTTTTTGGAAGCTTAACCCTGAGCCAAGAAAGAGTTGATTAAATTTTCACTCTAATCAGCCAAAAGATACAAAGACAAACAGAAACGAAAAGATTAACTGGTTGCAATTTGCCATATTTTTGCCCTGGAATCATGTTTGGTTCACTGACGTCATGTGGGGAAATAGATGAGGAACGACCGCAGATTCCAATGTTAAAACATCTCAGTAAAAACGGTATTTCAAAAGAAGTGCTGAGTGAAAGGGCATTCAGATCACACATTTGTCATCTCAAAGCCCTAAAAGACTTTGAATGTCTTTAATCATGGTTTTCATGTTATTAAACAAAAAGAATGGAGGCAAATGACTGTTATTGATTGACTCTCAATCACTGTAAAGCTATAACACAATAACAAGAAAAAAAATTACTCGACCATGAAAAATGTTTATTGTAGCCACTGAGGATCATTATTTCCGCCAAGGATGAGCATGATAAAGATATAAACAAATAGTCCTGAATGGATTTACACGAAGCTTTGTAGAAAGTTTGGTTGACTTGGTGGAAATTTCAACCAATCATCCCGAAGACACAAGGACAAACAGAAATGCAACCGAGAACGCGTCGTAATTACTGAAGGAAATGACATACAGGTCACATATTCGCTCGTTCACTTATACTAACAGCAAAACTATACTGGATATGTTAAGTAATACTCTGAAAAAATAGCTCAGCCTTGGTTTTTTTGTGGCTTCTGAGACCATTTCCGCCTGACGATGTGATAGACCATACTATTGAAAGAGTATTTCTCTGGGAGAGTATTGACCTTGGCATCCAAATCATTTCTGTGTCTATTCCCCCACATGACATCCATTTATCCAACCCACTGGCGAGGTGATTAAATCGAATACCTTATCTGCATCCATGGCCACGGTCTGCACTCAAAATACCCCATTTTCTAGTTTTTGTTAATTTGTCAAGTCTGTGCTTCCATGAAATATAAAAGACTAAATGTAAAACTTAAAAGAGAATCAGCAATCCCGCACCTCAACGCAAAGGTGGAGATTCCAGGCGCGAGAAAGTAAAAGTCCTGCCATGAGCTCAGCCTGATTATTTTGGTGCAACCTGCTGGCTAAATTGTTATTCTATTTAGTAAATCGGAGTGACAATACCCCCAAATGTTGGATAAACAAAAGTGTCTTGTGTTATTCTCCCCACCACTCTCAATAAAATGCGCGCAACATTCTAGCCAAAATGTCCATATTTCACCATCTTTCCCCACCCTAATCAGTGACAGCACTGGAAAATGCTGGCACTTTGAAAGGATGCAGAATTTGACTACATTTTGTGATTCCAAGCAGTGTTGTCACGATATAGTGAAAAGAACAATATCCGATCCGCGATAGGTAATTGCAGAACCGATATTTCATCTTCACCATACCTCAAACAGTTGGGGCAATAACAGTTTTTGTGCACTCTATTCTCCCGATGGTTGGAGCAATAGTCTCGTCCTTAGTAAATTCAGGTGGTTGGGGCAACACATTCTCATCCCGAGTCGTCATATAGTGATGTTACGCGACCAAGCGTTTTCATGCGACAAAAAAAGGAAGCTTTCGGCGTACTAATTTGACATTTAGGCTTAGGGTTCGGGTTAAGGGTTAGGGGTTGGGTTAGTTTTAAACTGCCATCAACTAAGGATGTCAAAAGCTTCCTTTTTTCATCATATATCAACGCTTGGTGAGGTAGCGTCACTATATGATGAGTCGGGATGAGACTGGGCTCACTGGACGGGACTTTTACTTTCTCGACCACGAGTGTCCAACTCTGCCCCACAGAGGACTCGGGTCTTACATACTGCCCTCTGGTTTTCCCCATTAGTGATTGTCAAAGCTGTTTTGTTCATAGCAAGGTTTTTTTTCTTGCACTGCATGGTGTTTGTGAGGAGAAAACAGAGAGGTTTGTTTCAGTGCTGAAATGGGATGAACTGTGCTGGAATGTCACGGAGGATCATGGCGAAGACGCGAACCGCTCAGCTAAAATTTCGATTCACAGTTTCACATTGTCCATCCGCAA
This sequence comes from Gymnothorax javanicus, assembly GCA_029692085.1. Lineage (NCBI taxonomy): Eukaryota > Metazoa > Chordata > Actinopteri > Anguilliformes > Muraenidae > Gymnothorax > Gymnothorax javanicus. The sequence continues at coordinate 542,836 of CM056199.1, read as the reverse complement.
TCAAGAGATCAAAACTGTGCTGACTGCTTGGACCCTCGATTTTCTTTTAAACTCCAGGCCAGCCAATCCCGAGGAAAAAGGCCTGAGGTCCTGCCCAGCCATTGGTCGATGGGTTGTAAGGCAGTTAATTCTGTGGTTTGCACAGTCCGTGTTCACGTCACTTGGTTTTGCAGAAACATTTTTAATGCATGAATGTCTTTTGCACCACTCTCAGAAAATACAATTAACACATTGAATTTAAAAAATAATCATCTTCTCTCTCTTCTCTGTCTTTTTTTGTTAAGTATGACTACAGATACAAACTATCCCTGTACATAACTGAGCAATGTTTGTTTATAACAATCACATGTGGAAGGAGTATAATAAAATATAGAAACTAATCTGAGGTCTCAAAGGTGTCTCTGGATTGATTTGCTCACAGAAAAAGGCATTAGTCACAGCATTAATGTGACCCTGTTCATTTTGTTTTTTCTCAATTATGACAGGTAATTTTGCAAGATGTTGCCATGGTAACTTGCATAATGAAGACTCAGTGGCGCCAATAACTGGTGAAGTTAATTGAACGTGTTTCTTTTCGTTGTCGAGTTTTTTTTTTTTTTTTTACAGTGTGCGCATTGGTTCTGTGTAAGGGGACAGAATTGCATGTGTATCATTATCAGAGAACAAAAACAACAATGTAAACTTCTCTTGCATTTGGCCCTTTGTAAAAAAAAAAAAAAAAAAATAAGGATAGAAAATACAAGTTTTTTTTCTTTTTTTTTACTCGAAGATCATGCAAGAGTGGACTGACCTGAAAAGTAGCAGAGTAGATCTCTGGCTAAAATAAACGAAGCGATAAACAACATGGCCGCCACAAGATAAAACAGGAGGCTCATTTCGCACGTTTCCCCAGCACAGAACAACAAAGTGGAAACAGAAATAAATCGACAATGCAATCTTTCCACCGTTGCATCTATGTCGCCACCCCTTTTTCAATCTGTCTCTCTGTCTGTCTGTCTATTCACCTCGAAACCTTGTGTTGTCCTCTGGTTTTTTTTATTGCCCTGCTCACTTGTACATTCGGCGCTTCATGTAGATCTTCTCAATAAAGTTCTCCAACTCGTCATCGATGCTGTCCTGTTGTTCCGCCCCTCCATAGTACTCATCATCCGCGTTTGCCATAGTGGCGCCGGCGGGAACGTAGTAGACGGATTGGCGCTGGAGCGCGGGGGGGCGGGGCTTGGGGATAGGAAAAGGGCGGTAAGTCCGCGGGTGCGGGAGAATGTAGTTGGAGATGTAGGGACTCCGAGCGGGGCCAGGGCTCTTCCATGGTGGGTACCAACCTTTCACGGGCTTAAAGTCGTAATAGTCCATGGAGTTCCCCCACATGTCATCGAATGAGACGACCGGTTTGGTGTAGTAGCGGGATTTGGATTTGGGGCGGGGTGAGGGGAAGTAGACTGGATAATAGGCGCGATAGGGCTTCTGGTAGAAGGGGTAAGAGGGGTAGGCCAGGAGCTGTTTAGGAGGCTTGCCCCAGTACCTCTGCTTACTGGCTTTCATTTTCATCTTGTCCTGGTACCACTTCCAGGGCGGGGAGGGGTAGGGGCCGAGGTAGGGGGGTAGCTGCTTGAGTGGAGCAGGGCGGGGCGCGGGGTAAGGGGGGACAGGGAGGAAGGCTGGCGGGGGCATGAGGGGCCGGTATCGAGGCGGCGCAATTTCCGGCGAGGCCTTCTTCTTCTTCCGCCGCTTCTTTTTGCCCACGTCACTGATGATGTCGACGACGTCGTCCGCAGGCAGGTGCAGCTTGCTGGAAATCTCGATCAGTTTGTCGATTGTCTGCGGGTCGACGTCATCATCGTCCTCTTCCTCTGAGCGCTTGTCCTCCGCGGCATTGCCATTGGCAAACGCCTGGTACCCTCCGACGCTCGCTTGCTTTTTTACCATGTACTGCAGCAGCATGTCGGACGCAATGTCCGCTAACTTCGCCTCTTCCTCCCGGTTCCGCTGCGCCTCCTCCACCTGGCGCCGAATTTCTTCCTGCTCTGCTCGCGCCCGGGCCTCTTCCTCTTCTCGCGTCAGGACCTCCTCCTCCTCCTCTTCTTCCTCGGTGAAGACTCTGATGTCATCGGGAGGGGCTACGGCGGCAGGACTCAGCGCATTGTACAGCGGTCCGTTTTTCCCCTGGCTTTCCTCCTCTTGCCATTTCATCTTCTTGCCCGCTCTCGCCAGCTCCTGGTTGTAGAGTTTGTAACCTTTGAGTGGTGGCAAAATCTCATTGTCCTGGAGCCCCAGGTCGATGTTAGGGAAGTAGCCCCTTGCCAAGCGCTGCAATGTCTCCCCCTGGTGGCCTCCGGAAGAAGTAAATCTCCGCAGCTCCTCTAGGGCCCCTTGCAGGGTCAAATCATTATCCGCTCGTTTCGTTTCCTCATCACTTGACCCCCCTTTAACCACATCTGTGGCCTCCACCCCTCCCTCCCTATCCTTCTCCTCCTCCATTGCTTCTTGAACCATCGGCTCCAGTTCCTCCCCCACATCACCCCCCTCCCTCTCTCTCCCAGGTCCTTCTGTGTCCTTGTCCTTATCCGGGGGCAGACCCAGGATCTCTTCCAGCACGGACGCTGAAACCACCCGAGGATCTGCCTCTGCTAGCGGCCACTCATCCGCCAAGGTGGGGCCACGGCTGAGGGTCAGGCCGTCCCCCTCTGCCTCTGGCCCCGCCCCCACCTGGGCCACGCCCACAGGAGCGGCCACAACCGCATGGTGCCGGTCGTTGTCGCCGTTCCCCTCGCCGGCCACAGGGGCGGCAGCGGTGAGCTGACGGGAGGTACTGTGCAGCAGGGTTGGGAGCAGCAGGAAGAGACACCCTGAGATCATGACCATACAGGAGGGAGGCAGGGAGGGGGACAGCTGAAGAAGGGAGGGAGAGAGGGACAGAGGGACAGAGGGAGAGGAGACAGAAGGGAAGAGAGGGAGAAAGGGAAGAATAAAATGCGTGAAACAAGTGAGAATTGGAGACAAATGGATTTAGGGGCAGATTGAAAGCAATAGGGTGAACATAAAGGCAAAGAGAGTAAGAAGTTTAAATTGATTTAAAAAGATATGAGAGGGAGACGGTAGGAAGAACGAGCGGAAGGAAGAGGAAAGGGGAGAACAACAGAGAGACAGTTTAGATTGACAAATTAAAGAAGATATCAGAGAGACGGAATGAAAGAGGGAGGACGATGTAAAGAATTTTTCATGCATAAAATTTTGATGGGTAGATCAGGAATCTATCGCTGAGCCCGCAATACCACGGAATGTTAAAATGAGCAATTCAATCCTCTCGCGTGCCCCTGCCCCCGAACCGTTACCGCCAAAGAGGAGTGAATCAATACGCAAATAATCACGGAAAATAATAGCCATTCTATGTGCCCAACTGCTGAACCGGTTAATATGCGTGTAACAGCTTGACCCGAGGCCAGCTGGCGTTTCTTTTTTTGTGGGGGAGTGAGACGGTAAACGCAAGATGCCAGGCGGATCTTCTCATGAATGACTGTAGGCTGACAAAAAGAAGTTCCCAAACAGAAAAGCTAAAATCAGGCTGGGTGAGAATGTGAAGTGGCGTTTGATGTCTAAAACAGAAATGGCAGCATTGTTGAAATGGTGTGGCACTGATACATTTCCAATCGGCTGTGACGACGCTAATTATCGGCCTTGTGACCATTGCAAAACCTGTGACAACGATTCTAAATAGACGCTCTGCATTAAAATATATGCTGCCCTCAACGAAACTTTATGGAAAGCCAGCATAGTATACTCCGCTGCGGATCCAACCTTGGTTTGTCAGAGACAGAGGGAGAGCGAGAGCGAGAAAAAAAAAAAAAAAAATTTTAATTTCCTCAGCAGGAAAATATTGAACGCCGTCGTAGGTCCAGTTAATTGGCTTTCAGACTCGTGCTGCTCAATTGCTGCCTGGCGTCACGCCTGCTCGCGCGCACTAGCGATTGCAGCGCTGGAACAAATGTGGGAAAGCGCTGCAGACGGCTTGTAGAAGGGAGTGCCCCGTTTTTAAGAATAAAAACAACCCGTGAAATTCATATTTTTAAACTAACATCTTCTTATATGATTAGATTGTATGTTCCACGGTTATTTAACGACAATTAATCTTCACATTGCGTATAGGGTTAGAGGCTTAAAAAATGAGCGGAAGCAATATTGGCGTTCTCAGTTTTGAAACGAGGCAGGTAGTCATCTAGTCGTGAGCAGATCTCCGTGGGGCGGATTGAGAAATGTAAAAAATGAAAACTGATTCCATCCATTCAGCGATCTGAGAGCTGCTGGATCGCGTTTATTTAACCCACTGCATTTGAATAGCCCATTAGTCCAAGCGAACGTAGCATTGTGTGTTCAAACTCAAAGATATGTGAGTGAATTTAGCACATTCTCCATCCAGACATGTTTTTTTTTTGTTTTCGGAGCTACTAGTCGTTGTGAAAGCAAAATAGTGCATCTGAAAAGGGTGAGCTTAACTGCTTGTAATACATTTGTTGTTATCTTCCTTAGCTGTCAGCACTCACTGTAAATTGCTATGGCTAAGAGCATCTGCCAAAGGACTCCATCATAAATTGAGTCTACATGGATTTAATGCACCGCGTAGGCTACTTGGATGTAATGCAGCATCAGTGTGGATGTAATGTGATGTGTGTGTGGGTGTAATGTATGCGTCTGCGCAGGTGTAATGCAGTGTTTAATGAAGGCTGTCCATTTTAGTGTTTGTTTGAAGGCAGATAAGTATCCAATAAAATTTTGGAGACACCAGCCAGCAGTCAATTTGCTAGCCTAGGCAGTGAGGTTCTGACGCAGTGATTCTTCAAAGGTGGGCCAAAATCCATGATGATTCCAATCTCACCTTCAGCCATCAATGCCAAGCTCTAGCTACTGAAATATCATGCATCTTCCAGCAAACCTCCAAAATGCTCTCAGGTCGTTACTAAAATATGTCCAGTCAGCATTTCCACCATGCATCAAGAGCACAGTGGCATAGCAAAAACATTTTGTGTTTCCTGGGCCGTCTCCTCTGCTTGTCCAAGAGAATGTGAATGACTGGGGTGAAACTGGAAAATGAAGCACAATGTTGATTTCAGAAGGAGCTCATGATGATGATGGGGGGGGGGGGTCCATCATTTTTTACTGCTGACCCCTGGATTCCAGTTTAGGAATAGTGGACTACAATGACTGTGTTTTATAGCATCACGTAATGATGATGATGATGATGATGATGATGATTTGCTACTTGTACTGTCATAATAATAATAATAATGATAAATTTATGACTTTACATTATTGTTTTGCCTTTGTCTGCCATTATTATCATTATTATTACTACTGACATAACAGCTGCAGTGAAATTTTAGATCAGTGTTATTTTTAATTGTTATTCAGGCTAATTGTATACCGAAAAAAGCATAATAATAATAATAATAATAATAATAATAACAACAACAACATTAATAATATGAATAATAATTTATTATTATTATTATTATTATTATTATTATCATCATCATCATCATCATCATCATCTTTATTATTATCATTATTCTTTCGTGAGCAAGGTGAAGTTCGTTTACCATCTTATAAATTCATGCAGATGTGAATACCTACCCAACCCGTAAACTGCGGGCCCCTGTTGAATTGTGCGAAGGAATTATTTAATCCAGGGTGCGAACCTGAAGCCTTCTGGTTATGAACGAAACTTGATATTCCACGCTGATGGTCTCTTGCAGTTGGCTGTTTAATGGAGTAAAATCGATTTCCCCTCGAGTCCAAAAATGAAGTACCCGTTTTCTGTCGCAATATGAAATATACTCAAATTCCCGTAGTATCAGCACAAAGAGCTCCCCATCCTTGCTGCTTTTAAGAGCTCGCGTGCTTACTGTGCCGACCAAAACCGTTAATACATGTCATAGCCAGAGATACATGAAGCTGCCGAATCTCCGTGTTAATCCCCCTTTAGGAGTGGCGCCCACGACGCACAGAATCACGAAAGCTTCTGTAATCGTGTCTGCTCTCTAATTATATTTAATTACACCTGGGCGCCGAAATTGGCTCGCTCGCATAAACGGCGCGCGGAATCAGCTAAGCGGGTGATGATTGGTGAGTGACGCAAATCTTGATTATCCTAATCATAAATCATTATTTCACCTGATCATCCTCATCAGCCGGAAACTTAATATGAGTAAAGGCAATTACAGTGGAACACCGTGACCACTTCTATCACGACTCCGTATCACTCTGTTCACCTCGTGTTTTCTCTCTCACACTCTCTTAGTCCCGTTTTCTTTCTTTTCATTGCCTCTTTCTGCTTGTCTTACTTTACATTCCTTCTCATTGGCTTTGCAGAGGATATCCTGATCGTGTCAATCCGTTTCTCCCTTTTTGGGCAAAGTCCATAACCGACCCCACAAACGTCCAAGCATTCAAAATTTCGTTTAAAAAGATAGAAAATGGTTGTCTTACGAATAGCCCAAATTTTAACTGCAATCCTGTCACCAGTGCTGTAGCGTTTGCCGATAATAATCACTAGTGGAATTTGCTTTGCTTACCTGTACTCTCAGAGGGGGAAAAGCCGATTCTTATCGTCGCTTTGTTTTCCGTCTCCTCTGTGTAACAAGTTACCACGAAAAGTTGCTGAACTTCTTCCTTCTTGAGTGTTCTGTTCCACTAAATATGATTGAACGTTTGAGATTTTGTTTTTGCTTTAAGCGGGTGAAAAAAAAAATGTATTCGTGCAAGTATTGGATTAACCGTGATGAAAATGTTCCAATATCCTCCTCTGAACTGGTTTTTCGGCACCACAGCCGGCTTTTCTTTCGTATAAATATGGGACAGTCAGACCACGTGACCCTGCGTCAGGGCAGCTTATTGACGTCAGCCTCTCCATTGATAAGAATTTTTCGTGTCTGGATCGAACTCCGGGCGAGACTTCGCTACGCTGCATTGCTCTGGTGAATGAACGGAAATGGGAATGAATGAAGTAGTATTTTTCCCCCTGAAGAGGGAAAGCGCTGAGGATACGGGTTCAACGCGGAGATTTTTAAGGAATGCTTGGAATAGCCCAACAATACTATCCATACTTTCTCTCTTTCCTCTCGCGGAAATGATGACAATTAGCATATAAGAATAACATTAGCATCTAATGATTGCAAAACAATCTTTTTGATTAGGACTTATAATCGTCCGACGTCTGTCACGTATCTCCCATTTTAGCCATTTCCCATCAGCCCCCTCCCCCCCGCCACGACCATCACTTCTCGGCGTTGGTCATTATTGGGGTGCCTGTAATGGGCACGAGCGGGGCGCCGCTCCACTGTAAGGGGCATGACGCAGACAGGTCGGCCTCGCTGCTCAATTTCCGCTCAATTTCCCGAGCTCTTACAATTTTCTGCTCTTTGTCTCGCGCTGTCTCTGACTGGCCCCATCTGTCTCTCTCCTGCCAGCATTGCTCTCACTTCCTGACATTTTGTGTATAACCCATTTTTGCTTGATATCGCGGGGAAGTTTTCTATTGATCAAGCACCCGCTCGCCCCAAGCGCGCACGGTCGGTGGCTGGCGGGCGCGCGTACATACACAGCTGAATTAATACTTAATTAATTAAGAGCTGGATGGTATTTAACTGACTGGGCGGGCATTGTGGTATTTTTTAAAATATAATATTACACACACTTCAATCAGTATAATGGAGTGGATTTGTCTTCCAAATGTATCAACATAACCCATCACATGATCCAGTGAAGTCATGAGTGCGTTGTATTAATATGTTTATTTTTCTTTTATTTTAAAGAAAAACATGCTATATGGGGCGTCTCTTGAATATCTTTGCAGAACAAATGGCTAATTCAACCTGTGTCACTCAGACTTGTCTGCGCAAGACCAATGTGTGATAGGAAGGCAGTGTAAGTAGATAAAACGTCGGTTCATTACTCATTTCACCCTCAGTTACGTTGGCAGGGTCGCTCCCATGTAAATCCACCCCACATAATTGCCGAATAACAAGATAATACTTGTTTTAATGTGGTATATTATTTTCAAATTTCATTTACATTTACTGAGCTCAGTGAGTTCTTACTGAGAAAAAAAAAAAAAAAAAACTTATCAGTCAATGAATCAGGGAAATTTTGTCTGAAGTGCTTCTGCTTCCAGATTCGTGTGTTGCTGTGACCGGAAAATGTCTGGCGACTAGGCTACTCATTCAAAAGTTAATCAAGTGTCACAGGAAGACAGCCCTTTATTTTTACATTCTAACATGCATGAAATGCATTATTTCAGCAGTGTTCTATTAAAATAATAAATTGTATGGATAAACATATCACTATGCATATTTAGTTATGCATGCATATATATAACACACACACACACACACACACACACACACACACAAACGTACATATATACATAATTCTATATATATATTTTTATTCATAAATTTTTTTCGAGTGGATTAAAGGAACTCAAGGACGATTCCTTTCAAGATGGAAAAAATCAAAAATCAACTCAAACTAATTCTCGTTCTGAGCGCACATATTCAGTCCAAACAGAACTGTAATGATTACTGCTTTCAGTCTTATGCTTTGAATTGATCATTCGTAAGATCAAGACTGGAGAAATCCTGCGTGAGCGTGACCACATTCAGCAGATAGCCTACGTTTTTTGAAAACAGCCGAGAAACAAAAATAGAAAATAAGGATTATAGGTATTCTCTCCGACACGTAGCGCAACTTAATCACATGTCAGTTTGCCTTCGGTTCTTGAATGTCACAGCATTGTATAAAATAATAAGCTAATAATTACTCATGAGAACAGATTGTTAAGAAGATATCTAATTGCGCCGCTATTGGTCCGGGCTGCGCGCGTGGATAGTGGAACGCGGGCGGGAACTTATCAGCACCCGGATCCCTGCATGGGTGGTGGTGTTCAGCGCGAACCGCTGAGGCCACATTCTGATATAACGGCTTTGCATTATTGACTGCCACTCAGCATTAGCGCGGATCCGACCCCTTCAACCCCATTCAATCCCGCCGTGTGACTCACCTCCTCCACGCTCGCCCGTCCGTTTCAAGAGATTATGCTTGAAAGCGCCTTATAGAGTAAGAATGAACTCGAATGCCAATGGATGTCCGAGCTTCGGGTTAGTGTTTTACCATTCACGAAAAAACATGAATGGAAGAAGCAGACGCTCTGAGAATTATGTCTGGTGTCTTCTAACTAAATTCGGGCGACACCAGGACAAGGCCTTCCAAGAACACCACTTGTCACAAAAAATACAATGACAATTGCATCGATAGGCCTTGCGAATTGTTGTCACGTCAAAAACAAAAATACTAGTCATAGGCTACAATCATATTATTTCACATGGGGATTGTAATTAGCCTACTACCAAAGTAATCTTTACCTCTTTGTTCTCATCTAGTTTATGACAATAACACTACGAATCACCAGTATATTTATAAAATGCACGCAAAAAATCTCAGTAAATATAATCAACTGCAATAGGCCTATCCACTTAATATATAGTGATATTTTTGTATGCCAAAAGCAGAGACAAAAACCACCTTACGAAGAAAACAATGTACACTACTGTTTACCTATACTGATTCTTAAAAAAAACCGGTATCGCTCAAAGTACAGAGCCCGCATGATTGTATAAAATAAAGCATTTTTCCAGCAAGGGCTGGCGCTTAATGGTGTGTGAGTCTCGCGCCCACATGCGGCGATGAGCTGGCGACAACGCATCAGCTTTCATCGTATTCCCATCTCGGGCAGATGCCAACAGGAATGGCTCGGATCAAAGAGTCGGGGAGCCAGTGAGATTTTCATTTTCCATGCTGTTTTTAAAAGCAATATCTACCTCCATTTGGTGCACCAAGCTTGAAAAGTATATTTTTGAACATGACATTTCAGATCACCAACAGGAGACGGCATAATCACATTCCGAACATTTGTCACGCGCGCACGAGAGCTACACCGCTGGGAATAAATGTTTCGCGCTTTGTCAGAAAATCTGAAATATTCATGGTTATGATTTAAAAAATTGTTGTCGCAGAATGTCACATTGTGCACAAGATGCTACATTATCAGTCGAATGCCTCGAAAAAAAATCTGGGTTTTGGCCGTGGGCTATTTGTGAGAAATCGTCCTCGCTTCTCATATTTCCACTCTATCTTTCGCCATTCATCATGCGCGCGAGTTCGGCATTTCGAGCGAGCACCACCCTTCCAGTGTTGCTCAGTCCTTTAAAATGCGGGAAATGCCTACAGTCCGATCTCCATTCCTTCACTTCATTCATAAAAAAACGAGAGAAAGCACCAGGCGGGCGGGGTGGCTCGCTCACGACGTCACACTTTACGCATTAATCTCCAGTTTAGAATTTCGCCCCTCTCAGTGGCTCTCTTCTCTCTTGTCCGCCCGTACATTCCACATCTTTTGCTATTTTCTATTTTCAATGTCATCTTCGATATCGCTCATTTCTCCTCAGCCCCCCACCCCACCCCCCCTTCCTCTGCCATGCCGCCCCCTCCCTCTGAATTTCCCTGCCTGTCATTCCTCTAATGAAATGGCGCGCGGCAGACGCCAAATCAAGAAATAAGTAGCCAGCAGCCTTTTGTCTGCGCGCGGCGGAGGCAGCAAGGAACACGGTGTGTTTAAAATGTCAGCTCTCCTACCTGAGACTCAGCGGCCATATCTGTGAACGCCTTTCCCGCAGACTTGAGGCACATTTTAAATGAATTCCCATTTATTTATTTAAATAATCAAACAAACAAGTATGGGCTCTCGGTGGTCTGAGAGGACGAAGACATTTCAGTTATTTACAGGCATTATGGATGTGTCCATGCCAGATCCGCAATGACAATGATGAAAAACCTCATGTGTCAGTACGAATAAGCGACAATCTGGTCAACGGTTAAGTGCCACTAAAATTTCAACATTTACGCTGTCCTGTCAGAATTTACATGTAGGCTACAATTCACAGAATGATTCCTCAAGTTACAAGCCCGCAGTACAATGCTCTTCCGCATTAGATTATTATGCACACGGACATCATCTCAAGCGAACAAAAATTAACAACGACACATTTGACAAAGTTACTGATCGTTTACCCTCAAGTTAATGTTTGGTCTCCCTTAAATAATTGGGCCATAACCAATTGGCAGACTACCGCATGCTATGCAGTAATATGGACGGTGCACGATCAACTAGATTAATCTTGGCCTTTCATGAGCTGCCAATCGTCAGCACGTTGGCTTTCCCACTGGGCTAGCCGAACCAAATCGCTCCATTACACGAATTGAAGTCTGCTTTGTGCGCCTGCACAAAAACAACGTACCAGCTTTTAAAAGACCATATTGTTTTAAAATGCGATTGTTCACAAACACTGTATAATACACAGCAGCTCCAAGCCGTTAGCCAACCACCCGTTAATCACAGAAAAATGCAGATCCACGATTATTTTTAATTATAGGCTGCATTTTCCACCTGGTCAACTTTAAACCATTACATATAATTAATATATTTAATATTCAATCATTGTTAGCTATAGGCCTATATGCATGTTTGTACATTTTCAAGAGGATTATTCGTAAGCTACTGTGCAGGCTATAAAGTCGTGTAGATTTTTCTCAGGCCAGGGACCAGCTGCAGCTAGCTAATATAATGTTGTTCTACTTCATTTATGTAATTTAACTGAAATTGTTGAATGAATTTCTCTTTTCGTCAAACATTATGTATAGCCTAGTTACTTTCTTTGACAACGCATATTGCTTATCAGCCGCACATTCGAAAATGCTATTTATTCTGACTAGCTGAGTCAAGACCACTGTTAAATCGTAGTAAAAAGAAAGGATTTACTGTCTCGAATGTTCTGATGGGATGATCATTTTTAAACCTATGGTCTAAATAGTGTCCGTTTTTATTGCTCCAAAGCCCAAATGCACTTAGGCATGCTCATCTAATTCAAACGAAATAAACAATTTTTTACGACCAATCAATTTTATAGCGTTTAACGAAATTTAAATTGAGAATATTCATGACTGAAAGTGAGCATGAGTCTCAATAACGTCAAGTGCCGTCTTCTCGTTGCCCGAGATAAACAGCAATAATCTTGAGATTAATTTTCCGGTCTTTTGGCTTCAAAAGGTGGCCCCATGCTTTTAAAACTCCCTTTCAGTTTTTGAATGGTGCCCCACTTTTAAAAGGCTGCCGTTTTTTCCCCGTTTTTCAATGCAGGACGCCCCATCAGCCAAGGGCCTTTCAAATGTGTAATTTGGCTACTTAGGGCACGTGGTTGTAATCAGCTATCCCCTCCTAATCCAGGGCCTGCTCTCCTGCGATGGGCTCGTTGGGTGTCGCCTGTATGGCCGCCACAAAAGAGCCAATTTCCCCCTAAGACTGTGGGGAGGACAGATAAGAGCATAGGAATAATTATACGGCATAATTTGGCCTAAGGCGGTCGCACCGCAAAACAGAATTAAAATCATGAGCCTAACGACACTTTCTTACAGCTTCCGTGTGGACATTTCGTCAAATTCCACAAAATTCCACTCGTAAAAAAATAAACATATAAAAAATGTGCAAAATTAGTGTGACTGAATTGTCCAAAAACGATATTCCATTCAACACTGATAACTAAAAATAAAAAAACCTGAGACGAAATAAATAACCCATTAAAATTTTACCCGACATTTGTTTCTGAAGGAGGAACTATAGCCGGTGCTTATCCAACTTGACAATCGTTTTCTTTTTTTTCCAATCCTTTGTTAACTTCATGAAAAAGAAAACTGAGTTAAGAAATAGAATACAACAAAACGTCGATTGTTCAATGTTTTTGCCAAAGGCAATGGAATTACGGATCTACGTAATCCGATGTGAAGCAGTTTAATTATGGGCCTAGGCTACAATTATCAAGTTCAATTTTAATATTTCACATTTAGCCTGCAAGTTGTCCTAGCTTGTATATTTTTGAGGAGATCATACAGTCTAATTGATGCCCGTGTATAAACAAATTACAAGGACGTATTAACGTCCGCCTTAACAAACTGGAAACGGTCGAATTTTCACAAATTGTAGCTAAATTTTTTTGAGTGCTCTCATCAAATATTAAGTAAATCGCATACTTATAAATCCTCTTATCAGGAACATATGACGTTAAGAACACAGCATGAAAACCGCAAAAAAAAAAAAAAAAAAAAAAGATCCACAGAGTGTCTTTCCCTGACTCGGCTGAGGGGGGCGGTAGATGGCATAAGAAGCTTGCCCCGATTTTCTCTATAACTCCCATCTTTTCATCTTGGACCGGTTCATAGCAGGTGGGGACATTAGCATTATTAGACCTAATAAGGTCCATCATTCGTGTATACGTTTACAACAAATTAATTTAAGCAAACGACAACAAGCGACCAGTGCGTACCCGCCTCTGACGTGGCCTACCATCCAAACAAAAATGCGGATTAGGTTATGTACAAAAATTATGCCTGACTTTAATAGCGCCCGTCTCCTTTTCAAAGTTATAACACAGATAAATGAACCCTGGTTATCGTCTCCCATTTAAAGCACGTGCAAAAACACTCGAAGGAACTCAGGGTTGGAAGTTATCTGAACCGTGGGTTGGTCAGTTTTGAGCCGAGTGATGAGGAACGAAAGTGGGTCGTTTCTTACTTTTGGTAATTGAGCGGGGGATTAAAAAAAATTGATCGACAACATGATCAGCCATTATAATGAAAAATTATTTAATCCCAATAGGAGATGGGGGAGATCGATTGCAAACACAAAATAAACATGTTTTATATCTATGCTCCGACCTGCGATTGTTGTCGCCAATACGGACTCCGAGGAACTTGGTCAGCAAATTTGTCCGTTTGTATCGTGTCTTCCTTGTTCAGCAGCTGTTTTGTGGTTGTGTCCTTTGAAAGGACAAGGTGTTTTTTTCAGCCTGCATCATGAGCTGGGGAGTGGGTGCCTGGGAGTGGTTCTTACAGAATTGCCGCAAGGTGCGTGTATGGAAAGGTTGCAAGAGACAACAAGACAGAGCGGGGATCGAGTCTACTCTCACCATGCGTTTGCATTTACAAGAATAGCTTCTTTTTTTTTGAAAATGCCGAGGGACTACATAAATAAATATGGAAAATGGACGAATAGCAGACGAGCTAAACTCTCTCGAGCTCTCGAATTAATTACAGCGGTGAATTGGATTAGAGCGCGTTTAATTGCGTACAACAGGAAAGTTAATGCGCGCCACGCGCACCCCCGGAGGACTATTAGCTGATTCATTTCCCCCTTTTTCCTTGCAACGATTGTGTCGTCACAGGAGGGGAGAGTAGCCCATTCCTCCTCCATTCCGCCGAAATTTCTTGTCCAGCGACATGGAATAACGCATTTCTGATTATGCCTGTTTCAGAGAAGGCATTTCTGATTATGCCTTGACCAGTGATGAGCGCAGAAATAATGATGATGATGATGATGACTGTAATACTATGCCATTTTTCGTTGCTTAGTTTTCTTTTTTAGTTTGTTCGTTTAAGCATTATTTTATTGAGCATCCGCGGTCTGTTGTAAGCGCAGGAACAGTAGCTTACATGCGACCCGACAGTATTGTAACGGTGTTGTATAGTAGCTTCCCTCTCATTACCGAACGACCCAAAACGAAATCATTAAAAGCTGCGAGAAAATAGTCCAAATAATCACTTACATTAACCGCGACACGACAACCCTAGCGCTCCCAGCATTAACTGAGCGTGCATAATGCTCTTTTCGCAAATATTATGCGACTTAGGTTGAGCAGTTTCAAACGGAAGTCAGTAAAAAGAAGTGCCAATAAACTGCTTTATGAAGCACAGCTGCGCGACCGAGCCGCCTTAGAACAGAAAAACCAGAGCACGAGACAGGGGCCACGTGGTACAATAAATCATAAGCACACTGAATAGAATAGGGGAATACGGAACAACTTAAACATGCCTCCATTATGTCAGCACGCTATGATCTCTCTCTCTCTCTCTCTCTTTACACAGTTCTGTAAATGGATGAACCGCTGTCATTTGAAATATCAATAATTTGTATCAAATAATTGAATACCATTATTGGTAACGAATTCTACTTCGGATATTATATTATTTAAACAATATATTATGATCACGACATTTTATTTAAGTCGTATTATGGTTTGCTTGGGCATAGTAAATTAAATTCAGTTTGGTATGCATTTGATATCAACGTTGTACAGTGGATTTCTAAGCTGCTCTAATATTTGTAGAACGCATCAGCCACACCTCATGTGCCCGGAAATACAGCTTGCAGCCTTGTCAGTGCCAATCAACTTACTGTCGCGTTCAGTTGCTGGTAGAACAAGAGGATCTTACTGTAGCTATATATTCATACGCTTCCGCCCAAAAAGGTCAACGCAGTTCGGACCGGTTATCAAGTTCAGAAATCCTTTCGCATGGAAGGAAATCAAATTGAACAATTCAAGTTCATTTTTTGCCTCTGTTTGAATTTATTCATTGATTCATCAGTGTGTGGGCTTTTAAAATGTCAATTCTCCCGGCCTTTGTGGAGGTATTTTGAAAACTGATATGAAAAAGAAAAGAAAATGACAAATTGAGCCAGTGTTGGGAAATATGTTATTGTCTACATTCGTTGTAGAAGAACACTAAAATCTTAAATTATACCCCCGAAAATTGCATAAACTTAGAAACCTCTGGGACACAGCAAAATACGGGCATTCATTTACATTTCAACTGAAGTTTCAGCTGAATGTGATTTTTTAATTGAAAAATATAGTCATTCCTTCGACGCTTTGCAGAGTGTCCCGATTCAGTCACTCAAAAGCGATTTGCTCATCAACAAATGAATCAAATAAAAACCTTTTGCATTGTATTTTTTTCACTTTGAGAAGCTATGGTTTACTTCCCATTGAAAATGAATCATTCCCGATTAATCATTCATCTCGCAAGTGGGTCTTATTGTTTTTGGTCCGAATATTGATAATTCATTGGCAAAACGTCCCACTCCCAAATCAGTCACTGCCTGCCCACTTCTGTGCATTTTACGGTAATATACACAAACATAAAGGGTCGCCATTCCTATATCCGCTCGAAAATTAATGCCGGCAGTTTGCTCTTCAGTTTTAGCGCATTTACATCTATAGTGAGCGAGCTGCGTGGGCTTTTTAAAATTGAGGCGCTGGAGTGCTTCACTGTATTGCCTATGTAGAGACCTTCAAGAGGTTAACACAAGAATAAGGGGGGGGGAGCGAGCCCCCGTTCACGCTTGTAGTTATGTCCACCACTTGAGTCACCGAGGACTGTGCCCTTTAACGGTGGCTCTTCAGTTAAAAAAATATTTAAGCCCGAGCTGATCATTACTCGCTAAAACCGTGGCTGTCCATGGTCCTAAAGACTGCGCGCGCACCGCTCGTATTCTGTTCACTTTTAGGACATAGTAAGAGGTTGCAGCATGTGTGCTTTGTGAAAACATATCTTTTAAATGGTCTTCAAAGAAAAAAAAAAGACAAGACCTTGGAGTTTCAGATTTAAAAAAAAGATTCTTAATGTTGTAACATTTATTTTGTACCGTGAAGGTTAGTTAATTGCAGGGTTGGTTCTCAGCAGAATGCACTGGATAATATTCAAAGACTGGGCTGATTATTGATAGACCTCAGCTGTGGATCTTTGCGTGTGAAGCAACTGCCCTATCAGGGTGCACTGAAGGGCTGTCCTGGGCAATGGACTGTAGCAGAAACAAATGACATCCATCCAAAAATGAAGAAACTCTCCTCTCCGTGATCCTCCCCTACCAGCCCCCCAGCAATGGTGCAATGATTGGAGTAATTAGCTGCAAATGAAACAGCACTCAATGGCCTGTCTCGTTGCATCATTGTGATGTACTGCTGGAAGCACATCCTTTTCATTGGCCGGGACAGTGATTGACAAGCCACTGGAGATCCACCCTTGAATAGGCTCCTGAGATCGTACTGCCTGGTCATTAGGGAATCTGCCATTTAGCAGGTCAAATCACTTCATTTGCCCATCAGTCTGGAGAGCATCTTATAGTAATTAGCTGCTTTTAGTGAAATTTTCTCTTCTAAAAAGACAGACCCCTAAGCTTGGAACAGGACATTTTTTATTTGCCACTCATGGCAACTGAGCTTCACATTGCTCCAAAATTAAATGCATTTGCTCATGAGAATTGATTGCACTACTTGGCAAAAATAATTGTCCACTAAATTTGTTACTTTGTTAGTGCCCTTGAAAATTTTGCAATGTCAGAGCTTGGTGCGCTCCTTGGAAAGAACATGAGAGCACAGCCCTGGTCACTGAAATGTCTAAGTGCTAGTGATTGAGCAACAACAATTTTGGATTGGAACCAAAAGTAAAAGCTATGCAGAAACAACAATATGATTTTCTGCAATTTATTGCTTTTTAAATTGTATTACATATGGTGTTGTTTGAACCACCTCAATTCCAATAATAATAATAATAATAATAATAAATGGGGCAGTATGTAAAATGCAAATAACAACAGGATTCATTGATTTGTAAATCAGCAGAGAGAAAAAATTTGAGATTCACCCTATCAACTGTATTGATTTTTGTAAATATTTGCAAATTTTGAATTTGTTGTCTGCAACATTTTGGAAAGACTGGAAAAGTTCCGGAATCTTTGGAAAAACACCCGTTTGGAACATTCCACAGCTAAATAGGCGTATAGGTTACAGATGATTTAAGAAACAGGCACAAAAGGCACAGTCCTTTACTGGCAAGCTGGTGTGATGTTCGCCGCTTTGCCAAATGCTGCATGAAAAAACTGTCAAGCAGTTGAAGATCAATGTTTCTCAATGTGAGATTGCACCAAATTTAGGGATTTCACCATTGACAGTCCGTTATATAAAAAAACAAGGACACATATTCGAAGCGTGTGACCTTTGAGCCCTCAGAAAGCACTGCATTAAGAACCGTCATGCTTGTGTAATGGACACAACCACATTGGCTTGCAAATTTATCAAAAGACCAGAGTGAGTGAAAACAGTTCAATATGGCAACATGAAATGCAAGTTTAGGCTCTGCTATGCGAAAAGGAATCCACAAAACAACTCCATCCAGAAGCACCGCCGACTTCTCTGGGCCGGAGCTCATCTGAAATTAACTAATGTGAAGAGGAAAAGCGCGCTGTGGTTCGACAAGTCCATCGTCAGAAATGTTTTTGGAGGTAATTAAAACTGTGTTGTCATGGTCAAAGAGAAGTAGGACCATCTTGACTGTTATCAGCAACACGTTCGAAAGCCGGCACATTTCATGGTCTAAAGCTGAATTAGTGCTCTCTGCATGGGCAACTGCCACATCCGAGAAGGCGCAATTGAGACAGAAGACTACATGCACATCCTCAGACAACATATGCTGCTTTCCTAATGTCATCTTTTTTTAGGGACATCCCTGCTCGTTCCAGCAGTTTAACACCAGGCCACACTCTGCCACAGCATGACTTCGTGGTCATAGAGTGCGGGTACTAGACAGGTCTGCCTGCTGCCTGGACCTGTTTGCCATTGAAAACATGTGGCGGATTATGAAGCAAAAAATACAGCAAGGGACACCCCAAACTGCTTACCAACTGCAGTCCCTCGCTAAAGCTCGCAGCAAACGCAAAATTTACTCAACTTGTCTCATAACTTTCTTATGACACGCCCACTTGTGTGGGATCCTCTATTGACGTCTTAAGGAGGTTAAAAGGGGATTTGCACATTGCTGCTTGCTGTTTTATGTACATTATACTCATCCCATTTTTTCTGGAATTGAGTTAGTGAAAAAGACAAATTTAGACGAGTTACTTTTGATAGGGAAATAAATACACTCCACAAAGTTTGCGCTCATCCTTTGAGATAACCCTGTCAAAATGTATAATACTCTTGAATAAAATTTGAGTAAAATCTCTACTTCCATCCATTTTCTACACCGCTTACTCTGTGTCGAGTTTTTAAAGGAGTTAAGGACTATCCCAGCATGCACTGGGTGAAAGGCAAGAATTTGCCTTGAAAATGTCACCAAATTATGGAAGATAAGTACCATTCATTCACATATTCATTTCCAAGGACAATTTCGAGCCTCAAATTACCCCGAGTAGCATGTCTTTGGACTTTGGGAAGAACAGAGAGTAACCAGATAAAACCCAGAAAAGCGTGGGGAGAGAATGCACACTCCACACAGAAAGTCTCCCCCAGACAAGATTTGAACTTACTGTTCCACCCGGAAATCTCAAATTTCTAATTTGAATTCCAGGTCAAAACTGCAGCCTCGCTGGAAGCACACCATCACACCTGTCCCGCAAAAATTCCACTCAGGTGCCACAGCTGGCTCCCAGAGGACTGCACACCTGATGCACACACACACACACACAAACACCACAGGTACCCGGACAGCCAAACATTGTGCAATCAACACACCTGCAATGAGGTGGGGCGGGGGGAATCCTTTCAAAATGCTAATAACACCTAACACCGCATTGTTTGTCACCAGCATGTTAAATCAAGAATATTTCCACCAGGTTCTTTAATTAGGAAACCTTCTTGGGGGTAAAATAGGGTTTTGCTCGCAGGTTTGAGCATTATCTGGGGGCCTCTCTGCCAGTCCAGCGCACCAAGCCAATTATAGATCATATCTCATAATTCTGATTTCTGAACTCACTGTGCTGGGTTGTGCAGTGATTTTGTGGGTAGCTGCCTCATAGCAAGAAGATTGTGGGTTCGAATCCAGCCAGGGGCCTTTTTGTGCAGAGTTTACATGTTTGCTCAGTATTCTCTGGGTACTCTGGTTTCCTCCCAAAAGAGCACAGCCCTATCCCGACGTGTCATATAGTGACGCTACCTGACCGAGCGTCGCCATACGGTGCAAAAGGAGGCTTCTGGCAGCCTTATTTGATGCCAGTTTAAAACGAAGCCTAACCCCTAACCCCACAGGTATGAGTGTTTGAGTGAATAGTATGTAAAGGATCTGAGTGTATCCCTGCCACTGACACGGAAGTCAACTGCCCCGCGACCCTGATGAGAACTAAGAGAAAATAGACGGACAGAAATCACTCTGATTTATTCTCAGATTGCGTCATTCTGCGCCTTTATCTTCCATTTCATATCACACTTTGCCCACCGAGACCTCAAGTCTGACTGCAGTTCCTATGCAGATAATCCCACATCAGGAAGAGACGATGAACCTCACACGATCCTTGAAGTTGGGGAGGGAAGGATGGCGATTGAGGAATTGAATGGTTTGGCACAGTGTGATCGTGTTTTGCCCCGTGAGGTGGAATCCCCAAAGCACTGTTATACCTTAAGTCATATTCTAAGTAAAAACAGGAACAGTGGTTGGTTTTTTGAATACCTTCCCCATTTATTATCATTGCTGTGAATAATAAGTCCACGGACACCGACAGACTCCACTTTCCGATAAGCTTTCAAAGATGGATGAATAAATTAATGAATGGATTTTTTAATATGAAGGCTATAAATGCGATCGTCTCCAGCGGTGGAAACGCTTCATTCGTGTCAAACGTCATTCCTATAAAAACAGGCTGCGTCCTGTGGCATGCATACAGTGAATCTGAACTAGAGAATACGTTACTTAAATATATTAATCAATTTTACATGACGTGGACATAGATAAGCGATTTTATCCCCTCATGAAATCACAGCTTAAAAGCTACTTTAACCACCTGGATCGAGCGGCTACCGATCAATTGATTGCGTCTCTATGTAAAAAGGGACAGTTGTCGTTAAGGCCTAACACACGCGCACGCGAAAACAGGCTAAGACAAAGGAGCGAGAGGGTCCTCCAAAACTCCTTGTAGGAATGAAAGTTGTTATCGGTTATCAGCGCAGCACCCAACTGGAAGGGAAGTAATTTGAAAGACGCTTTAAACTGGGTAATTTGCCAGTGTGAGTCATCGCAGACACTTACGGTGACGAGATCTTGGTCCACGCCATGGGGGGGCAAGTAACTGTGTGTGTGTGTGTGTGTGTGTGTGTGTGTGTGTGTGTGTGTGTGTGTGTGTTTGTGCGCGCGCGCGCGCGCGTGCGCCTAGAGAGAGAGAGAGAGAGAGAGAGCGATTAAATGCCGAACAATACAAAGCGTATTTAGAAGAGAGAGAGCGCCCTTCAGTAACGCGCATAGACGCTGCGCTTCCAGCGTTCAGCTCCAGTAACCGCATTTTCGCATGATCTATTTAACAGCGCGGGGTCGCTTTCACTCCGTATTCCATTCTCTATCTCCACCAGCTGTTTCCGTATATCGCTTGCACTACAAGGATGAGGGTGAATTCTCCTACATAGGCGGCGATTTTCAAAATCAATGGCGGCCGGGGTTTAGTCGGCCGATTCCATGCGGCATTTAAGAGTGGATTGTCATAAAGTCTGGAATTTGTTTAAGATGGGTCAGACGATAGTGCTTTTACCGACATATTAAAAAACCCAATATCTACGCAGGGCAATACCAACTGGAATCATGATACAAGTGTACAATTAAGTAGGCAGAATTTTAAGATGGACAAGGCACCCTTGTCGCTAAAATTAGGTCTGCCTTGTGAGATAGCCAATATTCTTATTTCAGTGTGATCTTCTGACATAAATTAATGCCTTGCAAATTGTGACAGTGTGATGTGTCTTATGACCAAGAAGCCAAATCTTTTCAGACAATGTACAGTGCTGTGAAAAATAATTTTGCCCTTCCCTCATTTAATAATTTATAATAGATTTTTTTTGTGCATATTTTTGAGTTTTACTTCTTTCACATTTCCGAACGAAATTTACTGTAGGACAAGGACAACCTGAGCAAACACAAAATTCAGTTTATAAATGATCATTTTGCTCTTTGAGCGAAGTAAGTTATCCAAGACTTACTGACCTGCTATGAAAAAGTATTCACTGCCTTCTTCACTGAATCAGCCAATTGTCCATGGGGTTGAAGAGGAGTTGACACATCTACACGTCACTTTAATAGAACATGTAAGTGTAAAGGTCTCAACAAGTGCCACACTATGCCATGCTCAAAAGAAATTCCAAGAGAGATGGCAAAGCCATTTGATTACAATTTATGAGTCTGGAAGTGGCTAAATTAATTTCTAAGGTTCCGAGACTCCAGTGAACCACAGAAAGAGCCACTTTCTCCAAATAGAAAAAAAAAATAGTGGTGAAAAGTGGGCAGTCTACCAACTTCCTGTCAAATGCACAAGGCAACTAATTTGGAAAGTCACGAAAAAATTACCAAGAAGATGAATATTTATGGAACTTCAGGCCTTCAGATAAGGTCAGTGTTCATCATTACATCTATATCAAAACAATCCTGAGTGAGAATGTTTAGTCATCAGTCCACCATGTGATGCTGAAGTGCAATGCGCAAGAGCAAGCCCCCCTTTCAATGGATCCAAAGTAATAAAAATTAAGATTTTGAAGTGGCAAGTCAAAGTTCTGACTTGAATGCTGTTGAAGTGATGTGGCAGGGCCTTAGGCTGGCAGTTCATAATTGAAAACACTTTGGCTGGATTAAGGCAATTCTGCAAATGAGAATGGGCCAAAATTTCTCTATAGCATTGTAAAAGACTTATCCACAGCTATTTGTGCTTTGGTTGCATTTGCTGCTTCTACAGGTTATTCACTGCTGTATGTTTTATGTATTTTATGTGTTTTTGCAATGGTTGCTTGGGTGTTGTTTTTGAACCTCTGTAATGCTGCTGTATTGGCCAGGGCACCCTTGGAAAAAGAGATCTTGCAACATGAATGGGATTGACCTGGTTAAATAAAAGTTAATAAATAATAATAAAAATAAAAATAAAAATTAACTAGCTATTAAGTTGGGTTGGGGGGGGGTGAATTGCTTTTTCACTTGGGTGATGGGTGTTGGATAACATCTTCCGTCAATAAATGAAATTATCATTTTAAGACTTCATTCTGTGTTTCCTCATGCCCTCCTTGCCTTATGTACTATTTCGTATGAAAACCTCAAAACATTTGTTTGCCAAATATGCAAAAATGGAGGAAATCAGGAGGAGAGCATTTTCTTTTGTCAAAGCGCAACAGCTGTTATTCTCACCTGATCTAGTGAATCTCTGTGAGGTAAGATGGTTTTTAACAGATAGGTAACAGGGTGTGTATATAATTATTGTTATTTATTTATTTATTTATTTATTTATTTATTTGTCTGTCTGCCAACGGGAAAAAAAAACTGACAATTTTCTGATCATTAGCAAAGACTCTTTAATTAATCCACGGGTTATGTAGAACCATAGGCTGGTATATCCGCCTTTTCTCTGGGTAAAAGTGACCAACTCCGAAGGCTATTGAGTCGCGAGCGTGTGATTAAAGGAGTGGCGGAGAGGTGAGAACTTCCCGCTTCGTTACCAATGGTGTTTTCATGCTCTCAGCCCTATCAGGTGGCGGCAGGTCAGTGTTAGCGAACTGAAAAACAGTAGATTAACCGCATTATATTCGATATTCAGCCGTAAGAGGCAGGTGAACCTCATCAATATTCTGATGCTGCTCCAGTTTGGCCGTTGTGCAGCAAGGAGGGTTTTCAAGGAGCCGGAGCCAAAATGATCATTAATAGCCAACCCATATTCTTTAGTTGGCATGTTCCCAATACATTAAAGAATGGTTTTCTTCCTCACTTACTCGCGTCGAACCGACTTGACATAAAATAGCCTAGATGTTGTGTTACCCGTTTTCACAGTCAACGTTTTGGTTGGTGGAGAGAATAAAGTGCTTTGGGGCCTTAAACGCACCTCAGCTTGCCCTCAAAGGAAAACTCACAGACATAATGTTGCGTCCCTGCTTTTGGTGACAACAAATTATATCAATGTGATTTATGCTTAATTCTCAGCTGATTTGGTGCTTTGAATTCACGTTGATTGTAACCAATTTGTTGTTCGTTCGGGACTAGCCTACGCGGTCAAGTGCTCTCGGCGTGTATAGCCGTGGGCGCTGTTTGAATTGCAGATCAGTCGCAGCTCTCAAAACATTCATCCACCAAAACAGCTGCTTACATACGGGTGGACTCGCACAATTATGCTAAGCGCCAGTACAAATGTAGGCAGCTATTTAAAAACTGCCGTGATAAACTAAATTACATCTTCACGACGTTTCGGTTAAGATGCAACACTGTCATAGGCGAGAACATCATGCTTTCCCCGGGTACACCGGGACCATACAGCGCACGCTTTTGATGGAGAGACGGAGACCCATTCATGGATTTCGCGTGATTACGTAGTGACTAATCACGGCTGTTATCGCAACATCACTCACCACCAAATGTCATCGTCGCACTCCGCAGGCTTTTCACAACAAAAGCAGCAATCTTTCCCGAGCATATTTTCCTGGGACCTTAAAAGAGGAATTGGGCTCATTTTCAAAACAATGAAAGATTATTCAGATACAGATTGAAACGTACTCAGCTGCTCTAGCGTCTTAAGAAAAAGGTTTATTCACATCCGATAATTACCTGTCGAAAGGTTATATCATGTAAAATTACATTTTAGCACATATTTCAATATGTAAATTGTTTAAGTAGGCTACAAAACGTCATGACGTGAATTGTGACTGGCGTTTTCTTGGAGCGCAGCGGCTTCTGTGAGCACTCCGCACATGCCCGTTGAGGTCTTGCTCGATCCTATTCCCCGCAGGTTCAGTGACGCCGAACAACCTTTAACCGATAATGTTTCTGTTCACAGGGGGCGCTCTCGATCCTCAGTCTGCCGAGCGGAAGCCTGAGGGGGCGCAGGCATGCGCAATAACCTTTCCTTTGACACTCTTTAATGGCAATCCGTCTGGCTAATTTTCCCCAGGGGAACATAAACTACCTCTGTGCCTGGGGGAACCACAGACTCGCCAGACATTCATGATTTTTTTTTTAAATTGCCAGTTTAATTTGAGGTTTGGGGAAGGGGAAAGCACACCACTTGAGCGATGGAATCACAGTCATGACTAGAGAGTAAAACTGTCTTTCTTTCACTCCCTTGCTCCATCCATCTCTTTTCCCATCCCTCCCCTTTCCCTTCCTTAGAACCCCCTCCCCAATCAATTTCAAATTGTGATTTAAATATGTATTTAAAAGCAGGAACCCCCACAGGCGTAGCTGTGGCGAAAATTAGTTCTGTTTCCTCCATTAACAAAACCAACACCATTTAAACGGAAACGTAATGGAATTATGAATCGTAACAACAAAAGAGCAACATGAATGAATGCCCACGCCCCCCTCCCCGTGTCTGTCCAAATGAAAAATGGAAACGCTGTTAATTTCGTGTAAACGTGACTGTACTTGTCCGCAGTCTGGCCGCCAGGGGATGTAATAGCAATCTGAAAGGGTCTTGTATTGATACTGCGTGTGTCCGTGTGCACATGTATAGTGTGTGCGCGTCAGATGAACGGGAACAGCCTAGGACTGTAAGCGGAACCAAGGCAGGAAAGAATTTTAATGGCCTTTTTTTTTTTTTTTTTTGTAGCGTATTACAGAATACATAGTGCCTCACTGCCTGAGGTTTCCGGATGTTTGTGCTATTTAAATAATCAAATGGTCGCGTGGAACATTGCGCCTGCAATGTGAAACTTTTTTTTTCTTTTCTGTGAAACCTGAAGCAAAACGCAAAACATCTTCTTATCACCAGAAATCACAATGCGGCGATGAACGTACACATTCATAGCCATGGAGAATCGAGAGTCACTCATCAGCCTAAAATGTGTGTCTTTGGACTGTGGGAGAAAGCTTGGGTACCCAAAGTAAAGTCTTATGAACACAGGGAGAACATGCAAGCACCACTCATAAAGGCCTTGAACCCAGAACTTCTTGACATGAGGAAGAGGTTCAACCCACTGCACCACAGTGCTTCTTGACCCTGATTGTTGCGTTCCCACCAAAAGTAAAATGAATTAAAGCTGCAAGCAATGATGAATGGGCCCTCGCACCCGTGTGCATGTTGGGGGTGGATGGCGATATCCTGACGGGTGCAGCTGTGCATTCAAAACAATTCAATAGCGGCAACATGGTTAAAGAAGCTGCGAGGGCTGCTTTGTTGAAATTTTCTAGGGGGCGCTATGGGGCCATCCCCCCCCATGGGCAACACCCCTATCATATGTAAGTGCTCACCATTCTTGACGTGTGTATCAATTTTCATGAGGTTATAACTTCGTTAAAGCCATGAAAAAGCCAAACGTAATTTGATGGCAAGGGATCGATAGTCGCCACGCTGGCAGACGGACGCCATTGCTCGTAGCTTCCCAGCGTTCATAATGTAGCTTCATCAACTTATTTTGCATGTCTTAGAAGAGGAATAAAGTTGGTGGGGTCAACTATTGGATCAGTACATGGTAGAGTAAAAAAGGTCACTTCCTGTTACCACCGGGGGGCGCTATGACTATGACGGGATATTGTCATGTAGACGAGTTCAGGGTGGGACTCTTATCAAACCTGAAGTTTGGGGCAGATTGGACAATATACATTGAAGTTACAGCACTTTTACACAGTTACTTCCTTTTTCATGGTGAATACAGAAAATTCGACGCCACGCCGTTCAACGCTGACTGGATCTTTTGATAACTTTTGGTCACAACTTAGTCTAGATGTCTCAGATTGATTTTGCAGTCGATCTGATAAATCCTGCTGGAGGAGTTTGTTGAAATACAAAGCGTGCAAATTGCCAAAAATGACCACTAAAATCAAAATGGCCGACTTCCTGTTGGGTTTAGCCCATGGGTCCAGAGGCTTTTTAGTGCATCCGGGCATGGTACATGTATGTACCGATTTTCGTGTATGTCGGTGAAACGTGCCGTGGTGGCCGCTGTTTAAAGTGCGTGGCCAAGCTGTTTGGCCACGCCCGAAGCTGTAAACCATATCTCACGTATCATGTTTGACTGTCATCAAACGTGAAGTTTCAGGCAGATTCAACCATGTACACTGAAGTTAAAGCAACTTCCTGTGTAATGGCGGGACATTGATGTTCGCAGTACCGCCAGGGCAACGCCTTTTGAAGATACATCACAATCTTTATAATACAGCATTATCAAGGTCTTGAAGCTATTCTGACCACATTTGAGTCGGATCTGCTCAACCTGCTACGAGTAGCGCGTCAAAGTGTAAAACATGTCATTTCCTGTTGCCAGCAGGTGGCGCAATGACTATGACGGGATATTGTCATCTAGACGTGTTCAGGGCGGGAATCTTATCAAACACGTGAAATTTGGGGCAGATTGAACAATATATATTGAAGTTACAGCAACTCCCTTTTTTCATGGCGAATACGGGAAATTCGAAGCCAAGCCACTGCCACGCCATTCAATGATGACTTGATCTTTTAATGAGTTTTGGTTAGAAACTAGTCTGGATGACACACACCGATTTTGAAATCGATCTGATAAATCCTGTAGGAGGAGTTCGTTAAAATACAAAGCGCGCAAAACGCCAAAAATGGCCACTTAATTCAAAATGGCCGACTTCCTGTCAGGTTTAGGCTATGGCTCCAGAGACTTTTTTGAGTGTCTGGGCATGATATATGTGTGTACTGATTTTCGTGCATGTCGGTAAAATGGGCCGTGGGGGCTGCTGTTTAGAGGGCGTGGCCAAGACATTTGACCACGCCCACTTTCGAAGACCACAATACACGTAAATTTTCACCGCAACTGATGCATGTACCAAAATTGGCGCGTTTTTGAATATGATAAAGCCCCAAAAAATGCGATTCTTTTGCTAAAAAAAATAATGATAATACAACCCCAATTCCAAAATAGTTGGGACAAAGTGTAAATTGTCAATAAAATCAAAACGCACTGACTTTCACATGAGAAATTTTACAATTTTATCCACAAAATTAGCTCATTTTTAAATTTGATGGCTGCTACACGTCTCAAAAAAGTTGGGACAGGGGCCTGTTTACCATGGTGTAGCATCCCCTCTTCTTTTTAACACAGAGTAGAGGCGTCTGGGCATTGAGGAGACAAGTTTCTTGAGTTTAGCCAATGGAATTTGATCCCACTTTTGTTTAATACAGGTTTCAGCTGCTAGAGAGTTTTGGGTCTCCTTTGAAGGACTTTTCGTTTAATTATGCCCAAATGTTCTCAATCGGTGAAAGATCAGGACTGCAGGCAGGCCAGTTCAGCACACGGACTCTTCTACTACGAAGCCATGCTGTTACAATAGCTGCAGTATGTGGTTTTGCATTGTCCTGCTGAAATCCACAAGACCTTCCTTGGAATAGATGTCATCTGGAGGGGAGCATATGTTGCTCTAAAACCTTTATATACCTTTCATCATTCATGGTGCTTTTTAAAACATGCTAGTGTCCCACACCATATGCACTAATCCATCCCCATACCATCAGAGATGCTGGCTTTTGAACTGAACGCTGATAACAGGAGAGGTGGTCTTTCTCCTCTTTAGCCCGGAGGACACGACGCCCATGATTTCCAAGAAGAATGTCAAATTTGGACTCGTCTGACCACAGGACACTTTGCCATTTTGCTACAGTCCATTTTAAATGAGTCTTGGTCCCCAGAACACGGTGGTGCTTCTGGATCATGCTCAACAATGGCTTCCTTTTTGCATGATAGAGTTTTAGGTGGCATCTGTGGATGGCACGGTGGACTGTGTTTACAGACAGTGGTTTCTTGAAGTATTCCTGGGCCCATTTAGTAATGTCAATGACAGAATCATGCCGGTGAGTGATGCAGTGGCGTCTGAGGGCCCGAAGATCATGGGCATCCAGTAAAGGTCTTCGGTCTTGTCCCTTACGCACAGAGATTTTTCCAGTTTCTCTGAATCTTTTGATGATGTTATGCACTGTCGAAGATGAGACCTCCAAAGCCTTTGCAATTTTTGACGTTGAGGAATATTGTTTTTAAAGTATTCCAAAATTTTTTTTTTTACGCAAGCCTTCACGGGTTGGAGAGCCTCTGGCCATCTTTACTTCTGAGAGACTCAGCCTCTCTAAGACATCCCTTTTATAGCCAATCATGTTACACACCTGATGCCAGTTAATGTAATTCCTTGCTAAATGTTCTTTCAGCTGATTCTCTTATATATTAATTGCTTTTTCAGCCCTTTTTTGCCCGTGTCCCAACTTTTTTGAGATATGTTGCAGCGAGAAAATTTGATATGAGCTCATTTTGTGGATAAAAATGTAAAATGTCTCAGTTTCAACATTTGAAATGTTATCTATGTTTTATTGTAAATAACACATTGGCTCATGTGATCTGAAAGTCATTGCATTTTGATTTTATTCACAATTTACACTTTGTACCAAATATTTTGGAATTGAGGTTGTAAAAATAATAATAATAATAATAATAATAATAATAATAATAATAATTCCTTCAATTTCAATCGGGTCCTCGCAGTGTTCGCCGCTTGGGCCCTAATTATTTGCGCGGCCAAATAACAAAAAAGCTGGATTTATGGTTCTGCGTCGACTCCACGCCGAGGGCACGCCGTCGCCTCGACGCCGTCGTGGACCTTTCGAAGTTCTGCGTTGAGGTCGTTTGCGTCGTGCTGTGCCGCGAAGCAATTCACCGACTAACCGCTAGGTGGCGTCAGGTTTCCGAAGGACCTGTCGTGAAATCACGTGAGACTCGAGGAGAGTGGACCAATCAGTGCCCTTGCGGTCTGCGTCGCTTTGACGTGCACTTAGAAAATTTTTGATGTGCACGGCAGGCGACGCAGAGGCTCTGCGGTGGGCGTTCACGTCGCCACAGAGGCTCTGCGTAGCGACGGCATCGGTTCGACACAGAACCATAAATCCAGCTAAAGTCAGTGCAAATAGACGCAAGTTCGCGCCTTCTCGCGTGTATTCGCGTCTTTGTATTACCTTTGCATATAATCTGGCCGCGCAAATGATTCGTTTCGCGTTTGGTGCAGCATTAAACTGTAACTTTTCACTTAAGTTTTCTCATAAGTAGGTTTGAAGTAAGAAAACGTTTTTTTCCATATTGTGGGACTATATCACATGCATATTCTGTATCAGCTGGTCGCAACGCAACCCTTCACTGAAGCTACATCACACTTATATTGAGAGAAATATTCAAACCCACGACACCGTGTTTTTTTGCCACTGCATTAAATCAAATGGAAAACATCTAGATCTTAAATATAGTTTGATACACATTTCCCTGTAATTCAGCAGAACATATTTTGGCTTATTGGAAATCTGGGGAACTCCACTAGAATTTAAAGGGGACCTATTATGCTGATCCTTCTTTTAATACATATTAGTAATGTTATAATGTTGTTGTCCATACTCAACCTCTGTAAAGTTTCTAAACATAAGATACAGGGGTTTTGCCGTAATCCAAGAACGTGATTTCGTGAACGTGATTTCCTCTCTGAACAGCTCATCCCGAGATCTTCGCGAGATCTGGGCAAAACCTGATGTCAGGTTGTGCTGTCCAATTAGTACAGACCTAGCCAAAGCCAATCACGGCACTGGACCTGCCCACACCGGAAACTATTCTAGCAGACATGAACAACCATGGATCATACTATGCCTTAGTAGCATCTACACTTCCGCAGATCATTTGAGGTGCAGTTTTGTCAGTATCTCTCCCAAAGCTGCTTGTCCGTTTACTTTTGGACGCAAAGAAAAGCACCTATTTCTCTTCCAAAAGACTGCCTCCAGAATCAATGGGTAGCTTTTTTGTTTGCTGGCGGCGAACAGCCACGGCCAAAGGGAACGTTAGCTGTTTGTGCTAAGCATTTCACCAAAGACAGCTTTGTCAATAAAGGATCATTCGACACAGGATAAGTGTTTCAGCTGCTTCTCAAACCTGAAGCAGTTGCATCGATCAAGCGCTCGGAGCCACAAGCTGTAAGTAACGATATAACAGCAAATAATGTAAGTGAAGCTAACGAGTTACGGGAGGCAAGCAGGATCGCTAACGATAGCTAGCAGTAACAACTGGCCTCAAACGCAGGCTTTGTAAAATATCTGAAGATAAAGCCTGTATCGGTCGCGACTGTCCGCGACTCACAAGCTATGTTTCCATCCTCTTGTCAATCGAATTATCTGAAGTTCGCCAAAAATATTCATGCGAATAAAGCTGGTGAAAATACGTTTCCATCTAATAGCATTAAAGCGAATAAAAAGTAGTGCGTAATGACGACACATGCTGTTATGCGATCAAATTGGTGTATCGAATACATTTCTGACATTTTAAGCTGTTTCCATTCATTTTCGCACTGAATCGCAGAACCTTCAAGTGAACAAAAGTAGTTTGTTAGCCAACTAATTTAGCTGGTTAGCCAAAATGGATTGCGTTTACTAACAAATGACGATAGTTGCACAAGTTGTAGTAGTGCTTAGGTGCCAGCTATTAGCAGCATAGCAGACCATTATCAGAAGGAAACGACGGCATCAAAACACCGTCAAGATGCAGTAGCAGATTAATTCGGCGAATAACGTTTCCATCGGCATTTATCGCATAAGCCTTTTACCGATCAAGAGAAAATTCGATGAGATGGACCGTACAAACTATGAGTCGATAATCTTGAAATTAAGTCTAATTTCACCGTCTCCGTGAGGCCTTTTTAATTCGATATTACTTAATTCGTATAAGAACGTGTGGATGGAAACATGGCTACAGATGCGGAAGCAGTTGCTTCACAGCATAAGCCTACCCAGCTGATGGCCTGTTGAATGTGGCTGTAGCACTGCGGCTAACATAGCCAAGTTACTGTTGCTAATGTTTGTGTCCTACATATGCAAGAGTGGTATCAGGGGACATTCAACAGAAGGTGTGTGTGAACATAAACCTCATTTGAAGCAAACTTTTTATACTTGTTTGTAATTTGGATGCTTGGTACAACTGCCCCCCCGGTAACGGAATTTACTGTCTGTAAAACCTGTATTGCAGGGTAACGTTTGTCTCTGTAGTTGCTATGACCGCTCGGTTATCAGCTACTGCATGTTAGTTCGCGTGCTGTGCAAATTAAAATGCTCCTGGTAACTTATAGGCAGTAATTATGATCGGTATGCTTGTGTTACATCGGTAAGCATCAATGTGGCAGTTCCATCTTAACGTTGCCTGATTGTAGCCACTACAGTTGAAGCTAACCGGAGAGGTGCTGTATGTGTCTGCAGAGTTGGGCTGCGAAGGCCAGACGTAGGTTTTGCAGAGCTTGGGGCGCGTTTTTGGGTGCTTGTGAAACGATCGCTTTACTTATCCATGACCGGGGTCAACCTGATACTTCTCCAATATTTGGGCAAGCTCTCTGATGCTACCGGTGAAAGCAATAGGGAAGTGCACAGGCTATAACGTGTCCGGTATAACAAATGATTTCTCTGCATTGCCGTCGATTGAATATTAAATCGGCGATTGAATATTCAGTTCTTTCCTGTAAAAGTTATCAATTTGCTAGCTCCACATAAGCAACGGTTCACGCAAACGGAACTTACGGTCTGTAAAACCTGTATTATGCTCATAACATAACCGGAGCTCTATCTAGCTCTCGCGCACTATCCATAACGCGCTCATTTTCCGTGAGGAAACGCTGGTCATTCCGACTCAATAAGTAAACCATTACCACGGGCAATTTCTGAAAAGGCTGTTTAGCCTGGAGATTCCGCTGCTCCGTCATATACCAGCGCAGAAGCTGTTCGTTACTCCACGCTAACGACACACCACAGTTATGCACGTAAACCAGCAGGTCCTAATACACACCGAAGCAGTCCATAAGCTGTTGGTCCACTTTTAGCTGCTCCTCACTGTCCATGTTTCCCTCTAAACTCAGACCCACCGGATTTCTACGGTCTCTGGTCTACACTTGGGTATGTCGACCCATTCTACAAATGTGTCCGCATGTGGTGGATTCTAGCTTTCCCTGCATCCTAGCTACAGAGTAGAAAAATCGCTGTACTCACCACTGTTGCCGTAGCAAACTGTAGCCGATAGCAAATTCGAGCTTGAGCTGCCAGACTTTCGCACTGCGTCCTCCACTTTCGCCGCTGCGTTTATAAGAACAAGTTCATTTCATTAGATCTATATTCAAGTATAGCGTTAGATTTCGGAAGTTCCCCGCCGATTCCTTATCAGATGGCAGACGCGTCTCACGTTTCACTCTGGGGAGGCGGACCCGGAAAACTGCGTTCTGCAGCCTCGTCCCGCCCAACTCCGCCCTCCACAGAGCTGGCCAGTCAGAGGAAAGTGGGCACACGGGGAGTGGGGGCCACAGCGGAAGAGCCATCCCAAATGAGGCGTTTCAGGCAGAGACTACAATGTACTACAAATGGGGTTTTTTGAGGATGGCAGTATGAGCTAAATAAGAACCCTGTTTTGGACTTTGAACGATCAGGAGTACTCTAGGGGAGTCCAAGATCAAAATATAACCTTGGAAATATAGCAAAATAGGTCTCCTTTAAAATAAACCTGAAGTTCCACTGGTTTTAGTACAGTGGCTGCAGATGATAGACCCATGTATGGGTCTGCAGGTTTTATGGGGTTAGCATTGCTCATATTAAAAATCAATTTAAGACAATGAGGTACTGCTCCACAATACTGAAACACACAGTATCAATGCTGGCATGGAGCAGCTGCCCCTTAAAGAAATGTCGAGTGACAACCAAGTAAAATTGAATCACTGTTCAAAAACATTTAAATAAACTGCTCAGAAACTGGTATGTTGACCACCTGCCGAGCCACATGGTGTGCAGTAAGTATTCTTTCTTAGTGCTCCACCACTTAAAATACGGTGTGATTGATTCAAAATGGGACTTTACGCTTACACTGCTCACAGGAACACACTCTAAGGCCCCATTTACACTTGGTTTAACATGCGTTTTGGGTGATCGGATCACAAGCATAGACTGTATAAAAAGATGGATGAAGCAACCGTGACGTCACCCATTGGTTTCAGCACACCATAAAGGAAGCCTCGATTTTGGCAATTTGAGTTGTGCCATGTTGTCATTTTGAAACCGGATGTGATTTCTATTGGACGAGAGCGAGAATCAAGATCCGGGGAGGGACGTGAGAGGTAGATCTGACCGTATCGGACGAGGACCAGAGGATAGCCACGCTTCTAAAGCATATTCTGGCTTTATCCTTTATTCTAGTCTACTTGGGACCATAATTTACAAAAATGAACATCATGATATATGGAAGGAGACTTGAAACTCGCTATAGCTACCATAAAATAATGTGAAAAATCATTATTTAAATGAAAAATCAGGTGGGAAAGTAGAGTCATTTTCTCATAGACTTCTATAGCATTGAACTTCTCTCTGCAACCACCGACGTCGCCATCTGCTGGCCATTAAATAGAATGTCATTTTACGGTACTTCCGCATGGGCTTCTTTTTTCAGACCAGAGTGCTGCGTCCATCTTTTTATACAGTCTATGATCACAAGTGGTCAGTGTTACTAACCACTTGTGGTACAAGTGGTACGCACGTGTAAACGGGCTGTAAGACGCATTGAGATCCGATCGCTCAAACCACTTGAGGAGGTGGTCTGGGACGCATCTGGCCACATGTGTCTCGTGGTGTAAACGCTAATTCGTCCAGAATCCTCCCCGACGAGGACGTAACCGGAGAAACGTCATCAATGTGGGCGGTGGGCTTGTCAAAATCCTGGCTTCGTCTGGCGGGAATGACTGCTATTTTCTTTATACGGGCAATTTCACACTAACTTAGGCCATCCATGTCTCATGGGGTGAAAATGTGAAATGCATTTTGTTATGTTACTTCCAGTGGATATTAAACCAATAGATCCCATATTTATGAAAAATTAATGTTAGTAAGCTACAGATGTTATGACAGTTTTGCAATAACAACAAAAATTTGAGTTACTTGGGAAAAATGATTGATTCAACCACTAAAAAACTGAGCACCTCAGTATATGATATGTACCAAAATGTTGTGGTTTACTTATCTGTAATAACACCTGAACATCAAAATTTGATACAAAAATACTTCCATGTCTATATATATCATAAACAATTAAGAAAATTAAGTTTTCAGCAAGTTTAATCTGCAAATTTTGAAAATGCTCATGCAAACTGTTTGTTAGAGTATGCAAATGACACAATAAATTGCATAGTTATGTCCAAAGTCAAACATCTGACCCATCTGTAGGAGCTCCTACTTTTGTCATAGGCAAAATTGTTTGGCATCAATTGCCTCAATGACAATTTTAGTTAATTTGTGTAGGTGTGGGCATTTTTAGGACAAACAAGAATTATATAATAAACCTTTTAAACATGTGTTGGGTCATCTTGCAAGGTACGTTCACCAAATCATATTTTATGCAAATGCCAAGTACTGCTAATTAAAATTTTAGAGAAAGAATTTCGCTTACTTGCCAAATGTAAAAAATATATACAGAAACTAAAGTTATTCTTCCAAAACAGGCAAAATAATACTACAAAGACACTTCTTTTGTATCTCTTTAAAGTTACTAGTATTATCTCTAACATCAGAACCCTTAACTAAGCCTTGAATGTCATTAACACGGAATATTTAAACATGCTCCATTTGTGTCGGAGTGGACAAACATTTGGACATCATCCATGGCATCTCCGATTTTGTCCGGGGATACAATTATTTAATTAAACTGGCCATAGTGGCTTCAACAACAATGTATGTTTTATCTGGGAGACTAAAATGTTGTCTGGGAGCTGGAGCAGGCAGGTCATTCAGGCTACATAGCTAGGATCTCTTGAACAGGGAGTGTGTCCCTTTCAGGCTTTGCGGGCCATACAAAATGATTCTGTCCAGGCTGGGGCTTCATAAAGTTGATGGTAGCTAATTCATCTTGAATGTCTTCCACTTCCCCTGGAAGCCAAATATTATTTCATGTCTTGTGTCAGAGTGGACAATCATTGGACATTGTGCTTGGCCTACATGTAACAACGAAGCACGTGACCTTTCAGAAACTTATAGTTACTAAAAGTATTATCACATACAGTATTTGCCTGTGTATCGCCTGTGTATTGTCTTATATTTAGTCACACTAAAGACACACAACAGGCAGAAGAACAAATGTGTCGGAGTGGACACATTTGGACGGAAGATGTTTGGTACCTTGACAACAAGTGGAAGTACCAACAATGTAAAATATTGAACTTTTACTGAATATCTCTTCATAATGTCTGTTATATACATCCAAAATAATGGGCTTCCCCATTCTGTGGCAATGGGTACAGACCTATGTGTCGGAGTGGACATGTTGGACGGAAAAAAGTAGCATAAAGTAAACAATATGAAAGGTGAATAAATAGTTGCTCCACACTCAAGGCAAATAGCTTTCATTTTTTTGTGACACATAGATCTGTTAGTATTGTGATAGAAAATTTATGTGGACGCACACAAACAAAAGCTACAACAGTTCATGTAAATGGTAAATTTTTATAGACACAAAATTCTGTCCAATATTTGGACATATTTGGACATTATACAAAAAGCACTCAGCCAATTTTGTTGAAACTTGGCATGATGATTGCTCATGAGGTGCTTTTCCATATACATATCAATATCATCAGCCATACCCAGCAAGTAGGATTTACTGCTCATTTTTGAAGTATTATTGATGGCCTAGGTTAGCATAAAATTGCCCATATGGCGTATTAACCGCGCACCGGGTCTTAGTGGAAGCTACATAGTGAGCAACAAAA
Organism: Gymnothorax javanicus; assembly: GCA_029692085.1. Lineage (NCBI taxonomy): Eukaryota > Metazoa > Chordata > Actinopteri > Anguilliformes > Muraenidae > Gymnothorax > Gymnothorax javanicus. The sequence goes on along the minus strand of CM056199.1, from coordinate 506,206 downwards.
TCCGATCGCAAGTGGTCAGCTTAACGCCAAGTGTAAACAGCGTCTCACCTGACCCCTTGCGATCCGATTACCCAAAACTCATGTCAAAACCAAGCGTAACCGCGCTATATGAAGCAGGGTTTCAGTAGAAGTCCATCTCTGTCCCTTTAGGTACAATCTGCACTAATATACCCCCAACAGCTAATTCTTGCACCTTGAAGGTAACAAAGGGTATGCCACCTTTTTCAGGGACTGAAAAGGTACATAAGCATTTTCAAGGAAGCGAAAGGCGTATCTTTAGGGGTATAAGGTTGTACTTAATTTTCTGAGAGTGTGGGGCGTGGCTAATCCTGATCGAGTAATACGCGTTTCTTTCTCAGCTGCTGAAAGTGACTAACTTGAACATAGAAAGTTGTCAAATAGCAACACCGCTGAGTAACTATACTCAGATACTGTACTGTGCAAAAGCCTCAGGCACATTTAAAGCAATTTCATAGGGCAAATAAGCTTGCAAACATAATGAAATTAAAAAGTTTCTAATGACTGTACAGAGCTGGAAACTGTTAAAAACTAAAGCAAACCAATGTTTGGTGTGACTACGCTTTGCCTAAAATCTGGGACGCTGTCCTGTTGTGCTGTTGTTTATAAGATGATTGGCTTTTTGCTTGTTCCAGGCAGAGAGGAAATCTGTTCTTCTGCAGACTGACTGTCTCACTGGTGTCTGTCCCTCCGAGTAACTGCAGACAGACATGATGATGCTGACATCAGGGCTCTATCAAGACTGTATCATCTGCATCAAATACAAACATTTATTTATAAACTATTTTTTTTAAATTAGCATTTAGAATTTCAAATATATATTTTTATCTTCAGCAACACCAGTGAGGAAAACAGAAAGTTAACATCTGAGGTCAGATTTAAACTTTCAACAGAAAAAAGGAGACTTTTGCACAGTACTGTAGATCCCTTCAATAACATTCTGAATAATGGTCTTTTTTTGTTGTTTGTTTGTTTGGGGGAGGTGGGGGCAGATGGATTTATTTTAGCGTAGGATGAAGGATGTATTCGCGATCCAGATGAATGAGACATTACTCATTCAAAAAAACTGTATGCCGTGATAAATGTGGGATAGATGAGGGATAGTATATATATTAAAACTCCATTCACTGCGTGGCATAATGATTTGTGTCCATCTGATACGATGGCAATAAACCTCGGCCATCTATCAGTAGCACACAGGCGTTGGCTTTAGCTGTTAATACAGTGTTAATATGCGCAAACATTGTGATGTGAATGAAAATTTGGAGGAGGGGGGAGGATGGCAGCGAGCGGGGGGGGGGCTTCAGTTCACATGTCCTAAAATGATCCAGGATCTGGCAGCGAAAAAGATGTCGGAGATTAACAAAAACATGGAGCGAGAGATGAGGAACAGGAGCGGAAAGGATAGAGGGTCAGGCTGCTTGGGAAAATTAAAAGGATAGGGAGAAAGAGGTGGAAGAAAGAAAAGATAGAGGGATACAGAAATGGTTAGAGAGAGAAGGAGAGGCAAAAGTGGCAGGGGAGTGAGGTAAAGTGAGAGAAAGGGAGAGAGGTGATAGGAGAGGTGGAAGAAAGGAGATGGGAGTGAGGGAGAGAATGAGGGGAGAACAAGAGGGATAGATGGAGAGAGAGATGGAGAGAGGGATGGAAGGAGGGGAGAAGATGAGGGGTAGATGGAGAGAGAGAGGGAGTGAGGGAGAGAAGGAGGAGAGAACAGGAAGGGTAGATGGAGAGAAATGGAGTGAGGGAGAGAAGGAGGAGAGAACAGGAGGGGCAGATGAAGAGAGATGGAGTGAGGAAGAGAAGGAGGAGAGAACAGGAGGGATAGATGGAGAGAGAGATGGAGTGAGGGAGAGAAGGAGGAGAGAACAAGTGGGGTTGATGAAGAGAGAGATGGAGAGAAGGAGTGGTGAACAGGAGTAATAGATGGAGAGAGAGATGGAGTGAGGGATAGAAGGAGGGGAAAACAGGAGGGGTAGATGAAGACAGAGATGGAGTGAGGGAGAGAACAAGAGAGGTAGATGGAGAGAGATGGAGTGAGGGAGAGAAGGAGGAGAGAACAGGAGGGGTAGATGAAGAAAGAGATGGAGTGAGGGAGAGAAGGAGGAGAGAACAGGAGGAGTAGGTGAAGAGAGAGATGGAGTGAGGGAGAAAAGAAGTGGAGAATAGGAGTAATAGATGGAGAGAGAGATGGAGTGAGGGAGAGAAGGAGGAGAGAACAGGAGGAGTAGATGAAGGGAGAGATGGAGTGAGGGAGAGAAGGAGGAGAGAACAGGAGGGGTAGATGAAGAAAGAGATGGAGTGAGGGAGAGAAGGAGGAGAGAACAGGAGGAGTAGATGAAGAGAGAGATGGAGTGAGGGAGAGAAGAAGTGGAGAATAGGAGTAATAGATGGAGGGATAGATGGAGAGAGGGATGGAAGGAGGAGAGAACAGGAGGGGTACTCGTCCCCGGGGGCAGAGTGAGTCACTCCTGCAGCAGCATGTGCGTCAGCAGCGCGGCTGGAGCAGGAGAGATAGAGCAGAGACCCTGTGTATTTAATTACAAACACACACACACACACACGCACACGCACACACACACACACACCCACACACACACACGCACACACACACACACACTCTGGACCATAAACCCGGTGTATTTAATTACACATACAGTCTATGAAGCAAAGATCCAGTTTATTTAACAACATACAAACACACACACACGCACATGTGTGCACATACATACACACAATATGCACATTACACACTGTAGAGCACAAACCAAGTCTATTAACTATTACAAACACACATGCGCTCACACTAACGCAATAGAGAAGATACCCAGAGTATTTTAATTGCACACGGACTCTATAAATGCTGCACATTTTTCATGGGAGACGGATGTGGACTGCAGGCAGGCCAGTCAAGCACCCGCAAGCTGGCTACAATGCCAGGCTGTTGTTACATGAGTTGAATATAGCTTGGTGCTGTCTTACTGAAATAAGCGGGGACATCCCTGAAATAGACATTGACCAAAGGCGTCATTCCAGCCTCCAATATGTGTTAGTATGCTTCAGCACATGATACAAACATCCTATGCACACACTACTGTATATACACCCATTTGCGCTAAGAAAGTATTAACCCCCTCCTGATTTCTTCTATTTGTACTTTTTTTGCCATATTTAAATGTTTCAGATCATTCAATTAATTTTAGAATAAGACAAAGACAAGAGTAAACACATTGCACTTGTTGTGGCATGTTGTGTTAGCTTTACGCCTGAAGTAACAGGTCCCATGTCGTCCAAAAAGTTCCACTTTTGATTCATCGGTCCATGGAATATTATCCCAAAAGTCTTGGGAGTCAGCAGGTTTTTTTTTGGCAAATGTGAAACTAGCCTTTGTGTGCATTTGGGTCAGCAGTGGTTGGCGCCTTGCAGCTCTCCTGCGGATACCGTTTTTGTCCAGTCCCTTTCTTATTTTGGAATTGTGAAAACTGACTTAAACTGAGGCCAATAAGGACTGCAGTTCTGGGTTCTTTTTTGACCTCCGGGTTGAGTTGACAGTCCGCTATTTGAGGAATTTTGGTAGGCCAGCTACTCCTGGGAAGGTTCATCTCTGCTCCTAGTTTTCTCTGTTTGTAGATAATGGTTCTCACCGTGGTTTGCTGGAGTCCTTGAGCCTTTGAAATGGCTTTTTAACCCTTTCCAAAGTGATAGATGTCAACTACTTTGTTTCTCATCTGTTCTTGAATTTGTCTGAAGTGTGCCATCATGTGCTGCTTTTGACTACTTTGCATTGCCAGAAAGGTTTTATTTAAGTGATTTTTACATTAAGCAGAGCTGGCAATAATCAAGTCTGGGTGTGTCTAGAGAAATTGATCCGAAGAATCTATTACAGTTTTTCTCAATCGCTTACACACTATTACCAGACTTATGAATTGAATATCCTAATGCATAATGCCATCTCCCAAAAGACACACCCATTTCCCAAAACTGTAAACCGTAACTATAAACTGTTGACCTGTTTACACACATGATTCAAATTAGTTGAACTTTTAGGGCAAAACTGTACACACAAATCCCCTTAATCGTCATTGCCTGCACCTTGTGTTCATTCAGAAAGCACAAGCATTTGACACTGTTCCAGTTTTTTCCAATTGCAAAAACATTAAAATCAAAAGTATTACACAATTTTCAGAACCTTACACACAAGGAGCAAAACATCGGCCCAGATTTGCACAACTATAAGCACAGTGCCAGCCTCACACTTTTTGCAAAACAATACACACAGTGATTTGCAAAACACAAAACACACTTGCATACATTAGACACAGAAGTATATCATGATGCCACTTCCTTGCAATTCCAGAGCACTGACTATCAAATAACCACACCTATGAGCCAATTGGCTAAACACAGCCATCAGTAGCGGAAACACATGATTGCTTAATTGTAGACACACCAATCAGGTTTAAGCACTATAAAAATGCAGCAGGTGAGTTCACCTGTCTTCAGCTAAAATGGAGGGAATCAGAAGAAGAGGAGTGAGAGTGAGAGGGGGAATCCAACGAGGAGGGAGAGGCGGAGGCCTTGCCAGAGGTAGAGGCGGAGGTGGAGGTAGAGGTAGAGGAAGAGCTGAAGCAGGAGGAGATCGCGCTCAAAGAAAACGAGGATCAAATTTATCACATGAAATTCGTGACACTCTAGTTGACCATGTCGTAAACCGCAGATTGACGCTAAGGGAGGCTGGACTAAGAGTTCAGCCAAATCTTAGCAGATATTCATGTAAATTGACTAGTGTGTACTTGATCAATGCTGAACTACACAATCTTGTCTTTCATTGTATTTCAGAGAGTTTTACAAATTGATGCTGAGGAAATCCTGCATGAATTCATTTACATTGATGAGGCAGGGTTTAACCTCACAAAAGCAAGAAGGAGGGGCAGGAATATCATGGGCCACAGGGCTATAATCAATGTCCCAGGGCAACGTAGGGGTAACATCACAATTTGTGTTGCCATTACACAGAATGGGGTCCTCAACCACCATGCCAATATGGGCCCTTACAACACACCTCACATTCTCGGACCGATTGCACATCATCTTCACAGCAGTAAAACAAATCAACCAGATGCAATACATTGTCATTTGGGACAATATGTCTTTCCACCGCTCTGCTCTGGTCCAGAACTAGTTTCAACACCATCCACAGTTTGCAGTACTGTTCCTTCCACCATACTCTCCTTTTCTGAACCCAACCGAAGAGTTTTTCTCAGCATGACGGGAAAGTTTACGATCTGCGGCCCCAGGCTCAGGTACCCTCATTCAGGCCAAGGAGGAGGCCTGTGACCAAATCGACGCTGCAGCTGTGCAGGGATGGGTTCCACATTCAAGACGGTTCTTCCCACGTTATCTTTTCAAAGAGGATATCGCCTGTGATGTTGATGAAATTCTCTGGCCAGATCCAGCTAGGCGAAGAGGTACATAGTGTCTAATATTTCCTGTACTACATACATACATTTTTTTTTTTTTTACTGTAATTGTAACCTGCACTGGATACAGTATTACAGTATTGTGTGTTTGTCTGATATTTGCTGAGCTAACAGTGTTATGCACACTACTGTAGCAGCATGAAAACTGGGACATGGTTTGTTGTGATTCTCCATGATCTTGACTGATTTGGGTATATGGAGAGAAATAAATTATTAAATTATTAAATTAATTATTTTCATCAGTCTGCAGCATTGGTCTTGTACAGTGTTTGGTGAATTTACCGTATATTTATACTTTGTCTGTGTACTTTACTTACAGTACTCTAATCACTGGGAGGTAGAATTGCTAAAAGTGTTTCAGGTCAAGCACAGCAGTGTGTAACTGGTTCAAGCAGAATTAAGTTATATGAAATGTGTGTGTTTCATATGGAAACAAAATATGGTTTTTATAAATTAGTGCATAGTTTTTACAAGAGTGTTTCATTTTGCAAAGGATCTGAGGTGTTCTGCTTATTGGGTGCATGGTTGTGCTAATTGTGTGTAGTGTTTTGAAAAACGCCCTGTTTTCAAAATTGTGCTTAAGCAATTGAAAAAAAAACTGTAACTCAGTCAGCAAAGACTGAACCCAATTAGCACACAATTGCCTGACTGAAAACACTCTGAGAAAAAACTGTTCACACACCAATCAGAACCTCCAGTACGTAGATAAAACGGGCCCTAGGTTAGTTCATTTAGTTTTAGAGCAATGGATCCAGGAAGGCAAGGAGGAGGGAGGAGAGAGGAGAGAGGAGGGAGGAGGCGAAGGCAAAGACCGAGGAGACAAGTAGTGAGCGATGAAATTCGTGCCACTCTTGTTGACCTTGTCCTTGTGCATCGCCTGTGAATGAGGAAGGCTGGGCAACGAGTGCAGCCAAACCTTAGCCACTTCACCGTTGCCTCCATCATACGGACCTTCGGGCAGGAAAAAAGGTAAGTATTTTATGTAGGCTGCATACTGCTCTCTACTATACTCTACTTTAGATTGCTGTACTCTGAGCTCTTACAGTACTGTGCAGCATGTATATATGTACTGCAGCTGTTTGCTCTAGCATTCTGTATGCATCTCAGTTACAGTGTTAATGTGGAGTTACGGTATGCTCCCATTTTGTCGAAAGAATTGTTCACAGTCCCGTCCCACTTCTGGTTTTGCAGAACTGAGATACGACCACCCAGAGGAGGCAGGAGATGGCTGGTGTCCAAGGAGCAAGAGAGGGAAATGGTCACCATGGTCATTGCCAACAATGCAGTTCGCCTGCGAGAGATTCAACAGCGGGTCATTGAGGATCAACAAGTCTGTCGAGGAATTAATGCCAAAAGTATCTCAACTATTGACGCTATTCCGAGAAAAAACCATCTGCGAATGAAACAGGCATATCATGTCCCTTTTGAAAGAAACTCTGACAGAGTGAAAGACCAGCGTCAGGAATATGTGCAGATATGGCTTTCCATACTGTGTGAAGTATTTCAGTATGTTACAATATATACAGTATTACTGCACTGTACTGTCTATACTGTAGAACAAACTCCATACATGATGGCCTATCATTTGCACCCTCTAGCAATGTGTTTTGGCGCAGTCATTTACAGTACTCTACTATATTTCATGTTTTTTGCAGGGAATCTTTGAAGTAGAAGGGCGACCTGTTCCTCACCGGATGATCTTTATTGATGAAGCAGGATTCAACCTAACTAAGAGAAGAAGAAGGGGGAGAAACATAATTGGCCAATGGGCAGGTCCCTGGCCAGCGAGGAGGGAATATCACCGTGTGCGCCGCCATCAGCAGCCGAGGGGTCCTCCACCGCCATGCCGTCCTCGGGCCATAAAACACAATGCTTCTCCTTGCTTTCCCTGATAGTCTGCGAGACCATATATATCAGTTAGAACAGGGGGAGCCAGCATGACTACAGCAGCCACGCTACGTTGTCATTTGGGACAACGCAAGTTTCCACCTGACTGGTTCACCAATAACCCTTGGTTCAGCAATGTCTTTCGACCAGCATATTCCCCCTTCCTCAACCCCATAGAGGAGGTTTTTTTGGCATGGCGGTTGAAGGTGTATGACAGAGGCCCCTACATTCGTGCTCACCTTCTCTAGGCCACGGAGGAAGCATGTTTAACAGTAGAAGCATGCCAGCGGTGGATTAGGCATGCGAGGTGATTTTTTTTTTTTTACCCGCTGCCTGGCAAGGGCCAATATAGCATGTGATGTACCTGAGGTTCTCTGGCCTGACCCAGACCAGAGACGCGATGCAGTAGCAGAGTAAAATATTTTCTGTATTTGCCAGTAATCCATGGTGGGGATGCCATGGTAAATTATGTTCTATTACAATATTTTTTATGTTGTATATATTTTTTTACAGTACTTTTTTTTTCCTTCATTCCTTTACTGTGTATTTCATCCCTTAACATTGTATTGATTGGAAGTTGTACTGTAGAATACATTATGAATAAAAAATTAAGTAAACATTTTTGTCTATTGCGTTTATCATGTAAAGAGGTTTTGTGGGGGAGAAGCAGAAGCAACATTATTCATTTTAGATTTTGTGGCAGTGTTATGAATTTATCTCCACAGCGTCTAAGACTATGTTGTAGTGTGTGTTTTTTGGACTATTGTGTGAAGGCAAAGTTTGGTTTTTCAGCAAGAGTATATGGTTTTGAGTGGAGAGTTGGGTTTTTACCTGAAAGTTTGATATTTGCAGAGTTGAGTGTGCAGTTTTCGATTTGTGTTTAGAGTTTTGAGAAATGAAGCTTAGTTTTGAGAAATGTGTCTTAGCAATCGAGAGAAACTGTAAATTTGTTTAATTATCCCAAAACTTTGATTCGTAGATGTGGCAACGCATTGGGTTTTCCAACAACAGTTTTCCAAAGTATCCACACAAATCCCTGTGGTTATATTCCCCACAGAATCATTATGGTTTTTAACCCCTTTACACAGATGCCAAATCCAATCCTTGCCTACTGTGTATGATATGCTTATTTAAGGCTTCACAACACTGAGTGACACAGAGACTGAAAAAAATTATTTCAGTGAAGCTAGACACTTATATCATGAGGAAGCAACTTATTTCCGCTTGTTTTTATCATTTTTGGCAGGGAAAAGTGCCGCAAACACACAGAAGCCATGAAAATTCAACACTGAAGCTGTTTTGCGATGAGATATGGAGAAATAAAAAATAGCTTGGAGGTAAAAACAATGCATTTCCTGGATCATAAACTCATCGACCGGAAGTGTGCTTCATCTGAGGGTTATGCTCAGAGCAATGATTACATGTGAAGCCAAATATAAGCTGACTCCAGACCTCACCAAACAGCTAAAAATTGAGATATTTTTGCTTTGGTGAGAATTATAAATAATGTGCTGTTTTACTACCAGCCAATTATTTTGACACATGGTCCAAACTTTTGCATCAAATGCAAGTGAAAATTAATATTTTGTAATCTTTTTGACCGTAAAAATGTGGGGGCTCATGTAGTACCTATCCATTCACTCTCTAAATGGAACAGAAAACTATCTGATAGTTATTAGGCTTTAGAAATTTACTAACATCATCCCTTATCATAGTGTCCCCAAAATGAAAAATAATGTAAACTCATCCTCACAGACTCTACATTAAAAACATGCCAATAAAATCATTTTCTGTTGTACATTATGCTATAGTCAAAAGTATATTAGCAATAATTCAATTGTAATGGCTAGACATTCTACAAAAGTCACTATTTCCGATCAATCCACCACCAAATTAACGTTCGTTTCGGACATAACATGAGTTTGGACTATTGCAGTGGTAGAATTGGCACGGCAGTGGATGTGGTGGATACCAGGGAAAATTGGCTACTCATGCAAAAGTTGTGAGTTGTCTTTTGTAATTGTAGGGAACTTCAGATATTGAAAATGCAACATGATGGAAATAATTTTAATCCAACCAGCTAAACAACATACCATTTAGTCAGATGCATCTTATCCAGGCTTCATGATTAGTCATTAAGAGTAAATACTCAATAAAATCATGAAATTTAACTATAGAATTGCAAACTTAATTGCAAAACAGGCAAAATACCCTTGCCACTCTCCCAAATCATCTCTTTAGAACTGCAGCTGCACATACCAATGTGTTGGACAAAGACGCACAACGTTAGGTCTCATTATGGGTTGTATTACAACCCCTCAAGAATGAGATTCTTATTAAAGCTGTACACCATTTTAAAGCAAATACTCTGCTATATGACATTAACTCTTTCAACCCCAGATATTCTAGCATCACTATACCCTTCAACCCCACAGCCCTCTGTAGAGGGCTGGTCATTATCTGGACATTGTATCTTACTGTTATCTCTGGAATCCCATTAAATGTAACCTGATATGTTCCAATCAATTAGTCAGATTGTTTGAATTTTCCCTACAGGAATTTGGGGTTGAAGGGAATATGTTGGTCAGCCCTCTGTAGAGGGCTGTGGGGTTGAAGGAGTTAAACAACGACAAGTTTTGCTAGTCATGTGAGAAACATTTAAAAAGGAAGAAAGTGCTAAGAGAGGGCTTATCTGGACCAGACGATGTCTAGGTGGGGAGAACTATCACTCTTCGAATTCCTGCTTTGTCGGGGTGCTGATGAGATGGTCCAGAATGAATGGGAGCCTAAGGAGTTGTGGCCCAAAAAATGGTATCTTCATTGGGGGAAAAAAAGTTTTCCAGCAATTCTCATTATGTTTCCGATATAAAGGGTAGAAAAAATAGTTCCATTTTATATTTTTTCCATTTTTTTAATTGTCGCAAAATGCGTTTCTGTAAGTATTAGTGAGGTCACGCACCACAAGTCACTTTATGCCATTCACCCAGGCACTCGATAGTATAAAGTATTGTCTGGCTCCGGCATCCAAAGATGTTCAGATGGGCACCAGGACAGGAGCAGAGAGGAGGACCCAGTTGCAGGGACTTGTAGTTTATTAAATAATGAGAGAAGGGATAAGCAAACCAATACTAGACAGTCGGAGAACATAAAGGGGAGTGCATCAAACACAAAGGGGGGAACCAGATTAACAAAAATAAGCAATAAATACTCTAGGAAGTCTAATCAACTAAAAGAAAACAGGAAAGCAGGGCAGCCGGATAGCTCACTCGGTAAAAGCATCGCGTTGCGAAGCAGAAGTGACTATCATGTCGCGGATTCGATCCCCGCCTCGTACCAACTGGCAGTGGTTGGCAGTTTTTCAGAGTAGCGCACAATTGGCTATTGCGCTACAGGGTTGCAAATTGGGAAGGGACTGCCAGGACGGGAAAATAATAGTTGCCTTGTTCGTTGCTCAAGAGCCTCCTGTTGGCCAGACGGGCGCTCGTCAGGAAGATTCTAAGCCTGGTCATGTCCGGGTATCCTCCGCCCTCGTTCTGAACTTGCGAAGATTCAACCAATGAGTGTATAAGAAGCAGTGGCTGACAGGCACGTGCTTAGGAGGAGAGCCGCGAACTGTCTTCGCTCTCCTGAGTTGGCAGCAAGGGGTCGCATACGAGCAAGCTTTGTACATAGTTCACCAATTGGGCATTCCAGATTTGGGTGGGATTGGAGATGCCAAATAAAAAAAAAAAAAAAAAAAAAAACAGGTGAGCATAATTAAAGCAGTGAAACAACAGATAATTGATTAATTAAGTACAGGGCAGGTTGCCAGGGAAAATGAATGCCAGATGGGAGGGGCATTACAAGCATTACACAAGTTTGTTTTTAGCATGAATACATTAAGCGTGTTCCTTCCATCTATTGTAGTTATCGTTTGGAAAATAGATAAGGAGTATAATTCACTCAAAACCCGATAGCAGAATTATTGCGATAGTGTTCATAGAATTGTCATGGGGTATGTAAGTTAGCCGAAGGTAACTTTGCTAGCTAACTAAAGACTACCGGTGTTGTCAATGGAGGGTGTTTGGTCGCAATCAACCATAAACTTATGCATTAGCAGAATGCTAGAATTCTATGGGCAAAATGGCCCATCCTGTGATAAAAACAAAAGGACGGTATTATTTTTTTATTTAAATTTTCATAGTGATTTATTATTGATACTGAATTTGCCAAAACTACAAGAAAATATTGGCTTTTTTGTCCAGAAGGTGTAAATCATTGAAGCAAGTGTAAAAAATTATTTTAGTCGTTTAGCTTCGCTCACTCCCATTCATTGAGGACTGTCTCGTGAGCACCCACTAGATAACTTGCAGCTGAGTTCGGTACAATGACGTTAATAGGGAGTGAACAGGCTAGCTATATAAGGGCTCTGTCTGGACTCTTGGCTCTGGACTCTCAAGCTGTTTTTTTCTGGTGGGCTGACAAATAATGAAAAATTGAAAGCAGCATTTTTAAAGGGACCTTTCAATGCGTTAGCAAAGGTAACATTGTGTATTTATTACCACCGCCAAGGAGGTTATATCTTACCTTCAATTTGTTTGTTTGTTTGTTTGCTATCGACATCAGAGAAAAGGTCATGAATCAATTTTTAGGATTTTTTTTTTTTTTTTTTTTTTTTTTTTACCAGAGGTATGTCTTGGCCAGTCCTAGAGATGAATTCATCATGGGAGTGAGCCGGATCGAATTTTGGATCCACGAATTTCGTAGAGGATTCTTCACCATTGCAGGATTGGAAGATTGAAGTAATAAATGCCATACATCTCAAAATGGTAGTAAATTTCAGGAGTGGGCAGCAGGGAGTGCATCCAGGTCTGTTGGAATGTCATCTTTTCCAGATGCAGCACAAAGACAGCTGGTAAAAAGCACTATTATAGCCTACTGTCACTCATTTATTCAAATCACCTTGCACTGCCCAGTTCATTTTCCCTCATCCAATCCAAACAGAGCTGCATTTGTATTTTTTTGTGTGTGTTAAACCAGAGATGTCAGCAGTGAATGAAATTTTGGAACATTCAGTCGCTAGGTTGCATTGAATTTTCAAATTTGCTTTGTTAGTTTTTTCTTATAAAGCTTGTTTGCCATGTAATCCAAATAGAAGCAGTTAAGCTTGCTCACGATGTTCTCATTGTGAGTTGGCTATCGTTAAACCCGAACATCCATTACAGGTGTTGTGGTTCCCATTCAGAAATGTTTTCATATTTTCAGGGTTCCCCCAACCTCAAACAATTGGAAAGAGACAGACTCTTCAGAAAATTAAACTTTATTCAGGTATATGAACCAGTACAAAGCAGAGTTCTTGTCGTGCAAGTCATTCTACTTTTCACACCTGATCTTTATACCTTTATCACAAGAAATTTCTTCCAAATATGATTTTATCATCCTCTCATGCTAAATGGCACAATAATGTAATGTCTGCTTCTTACTTTTTTTTCTCTTTTTTCATTGGCTGGCATACTTCAAGGCTATGTAATTGTTTAAGAGAACTTTTAAATGGGTCATAGGTCGTCCCAGAGACAGGCAAACCAAAACACTGCCTACGTGCCCTGATAACTGCAACCAAAAGATAACTTTACAATCTTGCAGTCTAATATTGGTTGTACATATTTCTAATTCATATAACACATATAGATCTGCCACTATAATCAAAACTACTAACATGAAGCAAGCATGCATAACTATATATATATATATATATATATATATATATATATGATTACTGATGAATAATAATGAATAATGCTGATGACTGAACATAATGACTGAATCAACTGAACAGATATTAATCAAAGCAGAAATCATCTGAACAAATATTGATTGAATCAACTGAACAGATATTAATCAAAGCTACAGAAATCAACTGCTTATGTGTGTATGTGTGAACTGCTTGTGTGTGTTTGTGTGTGTGTGTGTGTGTGTGTGTGTTTTGTGTTGATCCTCAATACAAGCTCGGTGTTCAGGCAGTGCCATCTGAGAGCTCGAAGATCAGTGCTATCTGAAGGCTTGAAGCTTGGTTTTCAGCTTTTCTGTCAACACACATGGATTTATCAGTATATTCTGAATCTTTTAATTATATTAAGGACTGTAGATGGTAAAATCAATGAACGAGAGACTTTTTTTCTCAATGGTAAGCATATTAGCTCATGCAGCTTTTTTCAAATTGCTACACTTTGAATCATCCCAGCTAACAAATTACCAGACCTTTTACCATAGATTGTTACTTCATGGCCAATCATGATAGCATCACCTGTTGCCTATTAACCAAGTTGCCTGTGGGAGGTTTTCTGGACATTCGAAAACCTTTTCAGTGTTATATTCACTCTGCCCCTCTTTTTTGGAATATGTTGGAAGCCTCAGTTCAGATTTAAATAGACTAATAAAGTTGATATAGTAACTTCTTTAAAATTGTTTATCATCTTCAATAGGTATAAGCCTGGATCATGTATTTGGTCATGCGGACGAGCGTGTGTGTGCGTGCGTGCACTCAAAAATCCCTTTCAATTTTTTTTTTTTCAAGGCAACATTCTTGGTATACGTGACTCAATTTTTCCTCTCTCAACTTCATGCCTACACTTTTCCAAATATTTCGGACATTTTTTTTCCTCTGTTCCATTGTTTTTGACGTCTTCTTTCAATTTTCATCGCTTGACTCACGTATCTACCTTACTACAAGGTTTGTTAAAATCCGTATTATTTATTAGCATTTACATTGGCATCATTAATTTAAATTAGATTTTCATGGCGTCATACGATTGTAGCTCCAACATTCAAATTTGTCATTTATTTATTTATTTATTTATTTATTTTCCATCAGTCACAATCTGAGGTCAAATATTAATAAATATTTGCGGCACAATAAATTCATTTTCGTTCCTGTTGCTAGGATGTGTGACCCCGCCCATTGTGAAAAGACACTATATGATTGGCAGTTTTCATGTCGTCAAGCATTTAGCAAATCACGGCTTGAGTGTATATTTTTTAAACAGGAAAGAAGCGGGGTTTGTGCGCGTTTAGATAACATAAGCTGACGGTATTGCAATGTAATTTCTTTGCTGAGATAAAGCAAATCAGCCGTGCGCATTTTGGGAGAAGGCATTGCGTTTTTGGACTTAGTTGTGTTTGCGGATAAACTTCCGTGTACCGGATGCTTAAGAAGCACTGCTGTTTATTGTCTGCCGTTCAACTGATCAGCTAAAATAGGAGGTTCTCCAGCTAGCTTTGGCCAACTCGCTAACGTAACTTAGCTATAGATGGTACCAAGCGTTTTAGGTAGGGCTTCCTGCTATAGAAAAATGACACGCAACCTGATGATATTTTCATCAAAGGAGATGACTGAATGTTCAGTGACTGGGAAGAAAGGAAATGGGCAAGAGGAAGCCTTGCCAGCATTGGACTCAGTGATAGTCAACCTCATTATAGGTAGGCTTATTAATTTCAATATATCAGTGCAGGTCTGCAGTTTAAACTCGATACATTTTGCAAACATTCTGCTTTCAAACTAGACATAAGGTACACACATCAAATAAGTGTGCCAGTATTTAAATACAAATATGAGAACTTTTTCATTTGTATGAACATGAATGCATTTATGAATACAACTAAAATCGGTGCATTCTAATTAATACAAATACTTTGCAGAATAGTCACATACATTCATGATGTATGTGACATCATGTACTCCATTTTATTAATGGAACAAAAAATAAAAAATTCCATGAAAGCCATAAATATGATTATTCACCAGTAAAGAATGCAACTTTTAATTCAAGTCTTCATCTGTACTAAACCTAATACACCAGTCGTGATAACCTATACAAGTTGTGTGTATCTGAATCATAAATTAGATCTTGTATTCATAAAATTATACACTGGATGTGAATACTACTTTTGAATATGAATACATGTGCGAACACTCTGGAATTGATTTCCATGAACAGGAATATGATATCTGAAGAATATGCATACTGAATACCAATGCTCCATGACTGTTTCAGAGTCATTTTTT
Organism: Gymnothorax javanicus; assembly: GCA_029692085.1. Lineage (NCBI taxonomy): Eukaryota > Metazoa > Chordata > Actinopteri > Anguilliformes > Muraenidae > Gymnothorax > Gymnothorax javanicus. Next base: position 490,780 of record CM056199.1, on the reverse strand, counting down.
CTTCACAAGCCATTTCTAGCTATATATGCCTACTTTTAGTTATTTTCCAGATCATGTGAGAGACTAGTTCCCCAACACAGAGAGCCTACTCATATAAAGGCGGTCATGGCCCAGAAATTGAAAGATGAGAGGAAGACCGTTTTGAAACTTAAGGAATTAAGTCTATGGTTTGAGTGACCACCAGCCTGCTTTACCAGCCAAACCATCTTAACCAGTCTTGGCCCGGGAGATACCAACTCTTACCACCAACAGACCACCTATGACCAGCTACAACAGAAGTGATAAAAACACAGCTTTAACCATTGTAAACTAACTAGCGACCCCAGCTATTCGTAGCTGGAGTTTTTAGCAGGGGTAAACAGACTGTTGGCATTACACTGAATAAGTGCTTTTTAGTTTTTTGCAGTTGAGTTAGGACACAAAGATCCTGTCTTTTTATATCCCAAAATTCTGAGAATTTCTGATTGCTTATTTTGTAACCTGAGTTGGAACAAAGCAGTGTATCCAGAGTGCTCCGAGTGTGTGCTTATGCGTTGGGGAACAGGGCAGGAAGGGATACCTACGTCATGTGACCCACATTGCTTCAGAGTCGGCCAGGACGATATTTCGGGCGTCCTTCGTTTGGTTATAATAAGCAGTGTTTAGACCAGAGCATCATTCGTTGGGAAATTTAAGGTGCGTTTTGAACGCCGCATCCTTTGTTTAGCAATCATGAGGCGTGTTTCGATTAGGCTGTCCTTAGTTTGGCAATCATTGGGTGCGTTTTGATCAGGCTGTCTCGGGAATGGCAAGTATGGGGTGCGTTCATGGAGACCATGCTACGTGTAGTGATTATGGGGGGCATTTCGTTCAGGCCGTTGATAATTTGACGATTATGAGGGGTGTTGCAATCAGGCCACCCTTAGTTAAGCAATTCCGGGGGCTGTTTTGAATAGGGCGTCGTTACTTTGATGATCATGAAGTGTGTTTCGATCAGGCTGTCCTTTTTTTTTGGTGATGGTGGGGTGTGCTGAGAGGAGGGCGCTCTTTGTTTGCTGATTTTGGGGTGCGTTGGTATCAGGGCGCACTTCATTTGGTGATTACACGGAGGTTTTTCAGTGAAGGCGAGTATCAGACAATAAGCTTAATCAGACTCCCTAAGCTCACGTTTCTTTGTTCAGTCGTCAGAGCGCGTTCAGAGCATTTTTACACGCCAGCGTCCCATGTCGTATCTTTCTGAGAATTTATTTATTTGTTAAGGGACAACATCTGCTCTGAAAAAGCAAATGTGAGACTGGAAATGATCCGTTAAAATTTAAGCTAAAAAAGAGTCTCAATCATGATGGCGAAAAAAATTACCTTTCACGAGGGACTGATAAGGCGTGATGGGACTCCGGCGCTTCTCACGCTGTGATGCGCCAGGATGCAGAGCCCATTTTACGCACTTTGACAAATTTGCGCAGGAGACCCTCACACACACTCAAAGTAGACTTAAAATGCATGCACGCTCTTGTAGGCTACACACCTGCACCTGTACTCAGTAAAACAAAATTACAAAGGAACACACACTTTTAATCTAGATTTGTAATCCGTCCAAACTCGCACTCGCACAGTCACAAACTCACTCACAAGGACAGACCCATCCCAGCACAGTCACACACCAACTTACGCGTGCGCTCATACTCAATTATGCATATACAAAGATGAGCAATTGACTATTTTTTTTCCCCCTTCCAAAAGGTCTGAAATCACGGACATATTCGTCACATGCTGCTCATGCAAAGCTCCGTTGCTGGCGCTGCAGAGGATGTCACGGCAGTGGGGACTGGCTGCAATTAAGCTGAGGAACAAAAACGGACCTTAAAAGCTGGCAGACAATGTTTAATATGAGGGGGAAATCCTCTCATTTTCAATTACTTGTCACATCGAGGCGCAAATCTGCAGAATGATGTGCAAGAGGCAGATGGTCTTAAAAAACAGGCTTCCGGAAACAAGGGGCATAGCTCCGTATTTAAACAGTGGAAATTGATTTTGCGAGATCGCTTCGCCAATTAACTGCATCTCCTCGCAATTTAAACAAAATAAATAAATAAAACAAAGTCCGACGCAAACACTGTGATGGAAATTTGTGACTCATGCGGGGTTCGGTTCACTTCCTTCTTTGTGCTGATTAACCGTTTCTGTTCAGCGTCGCTCTGTTTACGTGAATCCATTCCCGCCTCGCTCCCGACGGCAGGTAAATGGGGCAGATACTGCCCAGTTATTTAGCCTGGCTGAAGTGTTTTACTGGGGCTCAGAGAGATGGCTGTTAGAGCCTATAGGCCACCAGCCATCAGTGCAGTGTGTTCTTTAGCAAAATCCTCAACCCCTCATTGGCTACCCCATTCGAACTGGTGGGGTTTAGTTTGATCAACTGATAGTCGCTTTGAATAAAAGCACTGGCTAAACTAGAGGGCACTAGGTAGAGTGCATACCTTTGCCACGCCATTTATCTGTTCTTTTGGGAACAGAATATGTTCCAGATCCCTTCCCAAATTAAATCAGCTCTTCTTTGGACTACCACCTATCATCCTGCCAAATTGCATGCCAAACCATTTATAAATTTTTGAGTTATCCAGTCATAAATATCACACAGACCCGCATTAGACAGATATATTTTAATTCTTCCGGATCCAGAATCCAGAATATTTTCCGGATCACTCCCAAAATTTAATCAACTCATCCTTGGACTACCACCTATCATCCTACCAAATTTCGTGCCAAACCGTTCATAACTTTTTGAGTCATCTTGTTATCCTGTTAATAGACAGACAGGCAAACAAACAAATGGGTGAAAACATAACCTCCTTGGCGGAGGTAATAATGGTCACCTAATCATAGATTCAAATGTTTATCTGATCATATATTGGCTGTATCTGCTGATTGTACACACTCCATAGAGGGTGTCTCCATATAAATAATTATGCTGATGACTGACCTCAGTTAATTGATATTCAGATTTAAACAAACTTACTGATGACCAAAGTAAACATCCGGACTGAATCTGACACATTTTGAGAGAACCTGACAACATTGGCTTTAAACAAAAACTTGAAACAAAAAAATGCAATTCGTGTGATTTGTATTAATAACTGATTGTGGCTGTTGATATTGAAAACACGTTACCACAAACAAGCACGAAGGCGCAGGCTGTCAGTGGTATCTAATGGCGATCTGATGGCGGAATTGCCTGCTCACTGTCTCTCAGGCAACAGCGCACTGCTGCATGTTGTTGTTTATTTCACATTTATAAATGCTTCAGCACTTTCTAAAGCCCATATCATGTTACCCTTCAAACTATTTCCCAAGCAAGTGTAGGGCTCACAGGCACACGCATACTTATGCAATTTTTGAGTCTCCAATTTTCCAAGCATGCGTACCTTTTGTTTGTTGAAGGAAACCAGAGTACCTGCAGGGAACCCACGTGACTATGGGGAGAACATGCAGAATCCACACAGAAAGGCATCAAACTGGATTCAAAACCACATTTTCTTTTCTTTTTTTTGCATTTAAGGCAAAACCGTGCAGCCAGTTGGGTTCTGTTGGTTTCTCCTGACTAAATGATCTGTTAATAATGTTATAATAATATAGAAGACATATTCTGAATTTATTTGTCATTTGTTTGAACTGAGACATATTCAAAATGTCTCAGAGTTTCGATTTTTTTTTTTTTTAATTCGTATATTTTTTTTACACACAGGCGCACCTAGACTTCCTGTCTCTGCCTCCTCAGTCTCATAGTGACCATGTTGCTTTTCATTTCTTAGGAAGCATGATGGTTCATAATGGCCTTTTTTTCACTGGCCAGGCAGAAGTCAGCTGGTCTGTACTTCATCAGTATGGATCCATACCTGCTTTTCATCAATGGTGTTTAAGTGATTCTCACAAAATTCGTGATCCTTCTTTGTCTCTGTTCCTTGTCCAGTGTCTTTTTCCTCACTCAGTCTATCTCCACTTCTCTTTTCACTCTCTCCCTCTTTCTCTCTCTCTCTCTCTCTCTCTCTCTCTCTCATTCTCTCTCATTTCAGTCTTTCGTCATTTTCCTCTCACCATAATGAAGTCTCCTGCCCAGACTCTGGTTGTTTGCGATAAGTATTTAGAGAAGAGAGATAAAGAGCGACAAAATGATAGGGGGATGTTGAAGGGGAAGAGTGTTGGGCGGGAGGAGAGAGAGAAAAGGGAGGGAGATAAAGACAGAAAGAGGGGGAGAGAAACAAAGAGAGAGACAGAAAACAAAGTGATTTTCTCATGCATCGCAGTGCGGGGGTCAAATACAGCGCACTAAAACACAGCTTACATGAGAGCACAAAACAGAACGCTGCACCTGCCTCTCGGAGGGGGGCACACACACACACACACACACAGTCACACACACACACACACACATACATACTATCATACATGCATACATTATCATACACACACACGTATGTACACATACATACATACACACATACATCATCGTATACACTTATTCATTCATTTCACTTCATTTATTCACCACAATGACATACATGAGTCACAAATATGGAGCATACATGCAGTATGGCGGGAATAAAGCTCAATGGAGCTTTTTCTATCCCAAAATAGTATATTTGTGTGATAGAAATTACAGATGAATATGTAATCTAGACAAACTCCAGTCACAGTCATTTTTAAATTTACATAAACGTTAAGTGTTGTGCGTGAAGCAAATCTTTTGTGTACATACAAACTACAAGGGCAAGATCAGCTTGTTCAGCAAATATGTCTTAACCACGAATTTAAACAAAGACTTAGGATTAATAGATATGAGTGATTTAGGAAGACTGTTCCATTGTTAAGGTCCAACTGTCTTAAATAGGTGATAGGACAGATTACTTCTGTACAGTGGTTTATTGAAATCAAATGGTTGGTTCCTAGTTTTATAAGGACTGGCAGTTTGTAGTTTAGTTAGACATGGTTTTAGAATACTAGGGGTAGTTTCTTTCGATAAAAAAATTGTGTGACGGTACAATAGTAGAATATATGGAAAGGCTGTGCAGTGGTAGAATTTTCAGCAACTTAAAAAGAGGGGTTGTGTGTGAGCGAGTCGATTTGATAAAGTAATTATCCAGACTGCTCTTTTCTGTAACATATAAAATGGTTTAAGGTGAGTTGGATAGATATTTCCCCACAGTATAATGCCATATGAAAGATATGGATAAATAAGTGAAGAATATAAAATAAGGAGCGTTTATTTTTTTTTTTTGTTAACAGAGCTCTAAATATGGGATAGTTGGCCAATTTTCCTAGAAATTTTAGAACTGAAAAAACTGGACAGTCCAGCTTAATCTGTATTGGAATATAATGCCAAGAAATTTATACAGTTCCCTTCTCTCAATTTCTTTTCCACAGATAGCCAATATTTGTGGTTTCATGATGTCTAGTGATAAGTTATTTGCAGAGACCCATGTATGTATTTTTTCCAATTCACTATCATCTATCCTTAAAGCTTCAAAAGCAATACGATCAGAAAAAAATGATGCTTGTATCGTCAGTGAATAAGATGATTTATCAGAGGCATTAGTAATATCATTTATGTAAAGGAGAAATAAGAGAAGCCCGAGAATCGATCCTTGAGGAACTCCACAGATAATTTCTTCTGAGTTGGACAAAGTGTTATTGAGCTTTACAAACTGTTTCCTACCCAACAAATAGTTTTTGATCCATGTGTTTGGTAAGCCACGAATACTGGTAGTGTTTCTTAAGCAAAATTTTGTGATTTACTGTGTTGAACACTTTGGGCAAGTCTAAAAATGTCACTAAGTTATATGTGTTCTTTAGCTAATACAAATTTTTCATATAGATAGTATGCAGCATGGATAGTGGAATACATACACACACGTATACACACCTGCACTATCATACACACATATATAAACACATAAACTATCATACACACCTATACGCACTTATACACACATGCACTATCGTACACACATATAAACACATACTCTGTCACACGCTATCATATACACACATGTTGGCCTATAGGCCTACACACATACTACCATACAATCTCATACACACGTGTGTATATATATATATATATATATACACACACACACACACACATACACTATCATACGCACATATATACACATACACACACTATCATACACACTCATACTCATACACATATACGCATATACACACATTTGGGCACACACACGCATATATACACATACAGTAGTGTGCAGTAATGATTATACGCTTAAAATGAAGATAAATCAGAGACCAAGTACTATTCAAGTTCCGGTATTTATTACATGTAATGCTGCATCATATAGAAATTATTAGTAAACATATAACAATATATTGTAAAAATAAAAATAATGTCTCTTTGGGAGAAAAAAAGTCAATATTTAATGTGGCCACCCTGTACTTAGATTACAACATTTAAACTTTCGGGCATAGTTTTCACTTTTTTTTTTTTAATTCCCTCACTGGTTAAACCATTTCATATGGTTTTAAGTTCATTCCATAGAGATTCTTTTGATGTATCAACAGATTTGCTCAATTGGATGAAGGTCTGGATTTAGAGCAGGCGAAGTTATAATTTTTATGTCACCAGCTGTTTCTTTCCGACTGAGATAATTCTTGCATAGCTTGGAAGTGTGTTTAGGGTCACTATCAAGTTGAAAATAAAATCCCAACCAATTAATCTCTTTCCAGATGGCAGTGCGTGCCTTACAAGGATGCTGTGATACTTCTGTTGAGCCATGATTCTGTTGATTTTTGTGAGATCACCTTTCAAGCTGACTGAACCCCAAACCCCAATATTACCACCTTCATGTTTTACTGAAGGGGTTAAACAGTCATTTTTGAAATGTTTTCCAACTCTACGGCACACATAAGTTCTGCGTTTGGGTGAGGAAATTTCAAATTTTGATTTATCGGTCCAAAGGACTTGTTCCCAGTACATTGGTGTCCAATCCTTGAATTCCTTGGCAAACTCCAGTCTTTTCTTGATGTTGCCAGCTCTTGGCAGCAGCACGACCAATCAGGCCATGTTCACCCAGGCGTCTGGAAATAGTAGCTCTTGATACTTTCATCTCCTCACTTCTGGTTCTATTAATATCATCACGGAGTTGTCATGCTGTCAACCGCCGATTTTGTTTTTAGTTGTCACACACAGATAATGAACATCAGAAGCACTGAACTTCCGTTTTGCACCTCTATTGCCACTAGTTTTTAGTAAACCGGTTTCTCTGAAACGCTTGATGGCATTTCTTTCAGTGCCTGGCAGTATTTAACGTCTTCAGCATCACGTAAGGCCACAATGCAGCCACAAACAATCTCAGAGAGGTCTTTCCGTCGTGCCATTGTGTTTAACACTGTGACATTGCTCAAAGTTCATGCCACCTGATATACTGGAACAATTCGCCATCAGAGGTAATTTTGCTGAATAATATTTCCTCAAACCAGTTTAAACAAATTTAGCATCAATACTTCATGGAATGAGCCTTCAAACATGCATTTGGGCTATGCAAGAGTCAGAAAAATAAAATTTGTGACTCCTTTCAATTGTAAAAAAAAAATTATTGTTTTCAGTGTTTTTGTTTATTACCATATTTTTACCTCAATATACTTGAGGGAATGATTTTTTTTTGTTCTCATTGTTTGCAATATTATGTTTTCAGTACATTTTCACCAAAAAATTATGGAGAAGTGATGAAAGTGGTGGTGTATAATTATCACTTCACACGACTGTACACACTCGCACTCATACACACACACACACACACGCATATATATATATATATACACACATACACATACACACGCACGTGCATACACTCATACTTACACACAGAGACCTTGCCTTTGTCGTGAACGATTTGCCGTTCTCTCAGACCAGGGCGATATTTCCATACTGGCCCTACTTCACTTAAGTGGTGCTTTTGATACAGCGGGCACATAAAAAAATTCCCTTTCAAAGGCAGGAAAAAACCAGCTGCTTTCACGATGTGAGTGCACCGGTGGTTTACATCCTTTCTTCCCCCAGATAGCAGTTTGTCAGGGTAAATAATGGGTCTTTTCAGGGCTCAAGGTCAGCTCACAGATCTGTGTGGCATCTTGTGCTCGTTTCTGTATATCTTACTCCAGGGGGACGTTGAAAAGAAAGATCTTGTTAACTACCCTCTTTGTGCAAAATCAGGGCTAATGTAAAGTCACATCCATAAGTATTTGGACATTGACGTAATGTTCCTCAATTTGGCTCTGAACGCACACTGCAGTGAATTTAAAAGACATGCTTGGGGTGCACATTGTCAGATTTAATTTAACCCCATAAACTCTTAACTTTTTCTCATTAGTTTTCCCTTGTGCAGGCTTAAAGTCAGAAAAAGTTTTTTTTATATATATATATATATATATATATTATATATATTGTAGGACAATGTCACATACATATTCTGTATCTGCTGGTTGCAGCATTTCACTGAAGATGCATCACACTCATATTGAGAGAAATATTCAAACTCAGGACACCATGTTGTTATGGCCACAGCACTACATCAAATGGAAGATGTCTCGATCTTGTATATCATTTTATCAGCATTTCCCATTGATTCAGCGGGGCAAATTTGGGATTGTTGGAAATTTTAGGATTTTCACGATAATTTGAAATAGGCCTGAAGATCTACAGGTTTGAATGTAGCAGCGGCGTTTGGCAGACCCATAAATGGGTCCATAGGTTTTATGGGGTCTTTTCAAAAATATTGGATGAATCATTACATGAATTAGAACCTTTTTTTTTTCAAATACATAGAATCTTGCGGCACCCCGGTGGGACATCGGTGTAAGCACGCGCACCATAAGGGCTGTGTCCTTCCCGCGATGACCCGGGCTGGACTCCGGCTCTAGTCATTTGCCGCGTGTCCTCCCCATTCTCCTCCCCAACTTTCCTGTTTCTCTCCATCGTATAACCATCTAATAAAGGAAAAAATAATCTTTAAAAAAATACATTAGCATCCACAAAAGTAACTGGACGGGAATTGAATTTTCATTTTGCAGTCAGTGGCTGCCTGATGTCTGGAGCCCACAGCCCTGTGCTTCTGCCCAGGCGGTGCTTCATCAGGCCTCCTCTATGACTGCCCGTTTTCTCCTTGGAGCATTTTGCCTTCAACAGCTCAGTCCGATACAAGTCAGGTTATTGAACTTCCCCATTCTCAGCCTTAGGAATACCTTGGTCGGCTTTTGCCGTCTGCTTCGGGTCAGCAGCCATCTACACTGTGACATGACTTGCCTGCTGAGATTTTCAACATTTGGCCAAATCTGAGCACATGATGTAGCTCTGTCCAATTCACAAGTCACCCTGCTGCTTTCCGCTACATGCAGTCACATCATGTATTAACACTAGTGAGCCAGTTACATTGGCAGCCGTACATGCTCAAACATGACCATGCTTCAAAGAAGAGGTGACATGCTTTCGATCATGAGCAGTTCCTTTTCTTCTTTATCTTTTGACATTATTCGTCTGCTAGATAATTTTTCATCTCATCTGTCCATTGGATGTTGTTTCAAAAAAAAGTATTCAAAAATACATTTGTATTGTAATTTCCCTGCCATAATTCCTCCTTTCGCTAGCAGGGAAAATGGCGGACATGAATTTTTTTTACCAAGGGAGAATGAGCAAAGCATTCTGGGCAATATCAAAGCTGGGAGGGATGTTCGTTGTTGGCTTCATTTGAGGGAGGATAATCGAGGGCTTGAGCAAATGAAAATGCGCCCTTCCCTCCACAAAACTGGATTGGAACGACCCTACAAGTGGCATCTGGGATTTTTTGTGGATTGCCCCCCTCGATTGGAGGGCGAGTGAACATGACTAAGCAAGCATTTTTTCCCTTGAGCCCTTGAGACCCTGCATTGACTATCGGAGCCTGAATAAAATCACAGACAAGAATTGCTATCCCCTGCCACTCATCTCTTCCACCTTTGAACTGCATCAGGGGGCCACCATCTTTACTAAGCTCGATCTCCATAATGCCCATCATCTGGTCCGCATCAGAGAGGGGCACAAATGGAAGACGGCATTCAACACCCCTGCAGGGACTACAGTAACGGGTCATGCCTTTCGGTCTCACCAACGCTCCTGCCGTCTTCCAAACCCTGGTGAACGATGTGCTCCGAGACCTGCTCAACTGCTTTGTCTTTGTTTACTTGCACGATATCCTTATCTACTCAAAGACCAGAAAAGAGCATATTCATCATGTACAGCCTGTGCTCCAGCGCCTCCTGGAGAACTCTCCGTTTGTCAAGGCAGTGAAATGTGAATTTAATGCCTCCTCTGTTTTGTTCCTGGCATACATCATGGCTACAGGAAGCATCCGGATGGACCCGGGGAAGGTCTCTGCAGTCACCTCTTGGCCTGTTCCTGACACCCGGAAACAACCACAATGCCAAGCCTGATGCCCTGTCCTGGTAGTTCCTTTAGGGGGAAGATTCCACTGAGGGACCTGCTTCCATCCTTCCCTCCCCCTGTATCATAGCCATCCTGTCCTGGGACATTGAGGAGAGAGTGAGGGCCACCACTGAGGGTCAACCTGGTCCCAGCGCCTGTCCCCCCAACTGTCTGTATGTCCCTGAAACCCTGAGGTCAGAGGTTCTGCAGTGGGCCCACGCCTCCAAGCTCACCTGCCATCCTGGTTCCCAGCGAACCCGAGACGTCCTCCTCCAATGCTCCTGGTGGCTCATCCTGGAGGAAGACACCCGCAACTTTGTCCAGGTGTACCCCATCTGCAACCAGCACAAAGCTTCCCATCAGGCTCCAGTTGGACTCCTCCAACCCCTTCCTGTCCCACATCGACCCTGGTCCCACATCTCTTTGGACGTTGTCACAGGCCTTCCACCTTCTGACGGTAACGCTGTCATCCTCACGGTGGTCGACCACTTCAGCAAAATGGTTCACTTCGTCCCTCTGCCCAAGCTGCCATCAGCCAAGGAGACTGCGCAACTGGTCCTGCTCCATGTCTGCCGACTGCATGGCCTCCCTGTGGATGTGGTGTCCGACCGGGCCCTCCGTTCTCCTCAGGCTTCTGGAAAGAGTTCTGTAGCCTGATGGGAGCTACCGCCAGTCTTTCTTCTGGATTCCATCCCCAGTCCAATGGGCAGACGGAGCGGTTGAATCAGGAGATTGAGACTGCCCTCCGCTGCATGGTGTCCCAGAACCCATCCTCCTGGTCCAAGCAGCTCCTGTGGGTGGAGTACGCCCACAATTCCCTCACCAGTTTTGCCACTGGCCTCTCTCCAGTCCAGTGTGTCTATGGCTACCAGCCTCCGCTTTTTCCAGCCTTAGAATGAGAGGTCTCCTGCCCGTCAGCCGTAGCCCTCGTCCGCCGCTGTCACCAAACCTGGGCCTAGGCTCACTCTGCCCTCCAGCACGCCATTGGGTGCTACGCCGCCTCGGCGAATCGGCGGTGTCCTCCTGCCCCTGTCTACCACGTTGGTCAGAGGGTGTGGCTTTCCACCCGAGATCTGCCTCTCCAGGTGGAGTCTAAGAAGTTGGCACCCAGGTTTGTCAGCCCATTCCCCATCCAGAGGGTCCGACGGCAGTGAGACTCAAGCTTCCTCGCTCCATGCGGGTTCACCCCACCTTCCATGTGTCCAAGGTGAAGCCGGTCCATGAGAGTCCTCTGTCGCCGGCTGTTCCACCTCTTCCTCCTCCTCGACTAATTGATGGGGGTCCAGCCTACTCCGTGTGGTGCCTGGTCCGGTCCCGTCATCGTGGGAGGGGAGTTCAGTACTTGGTGGACTGGAAGGGCTACGGTCCTGAGGACAGGTCGTGGGTTCCTGCTCACCAAATCCTCGACCCGGACCTCATCACCAACTTCCACCGTCGCCATCCTGACCAGCCGTCCAGCACCACCGTGCCTTCGAGGAACCCTCGCCTGCCGGCCCGCACCTCTTCCCGACCTGATCTCCCTGTGGGGGATTCTCCTGCTGAGGAGCCATTGATCGACAGGGACTCTGACCACTCGGGCTCCTCTGACGATCCTGCTGAGGAGCTATTGATCGGCATGGACTCTGACCACTCAGCTCCCCTGACAATCTAGCTGAGGAGATGGACTGGTCCGGCTCAAAGGAATTTTAGGAGAATATAGTCTGGTCAGATGAGACCAAAAATTAAACTCTTTGGATGTCATAGCACACACCATGTTTGGAGGACAAACGGCACTGTACATCACTCCCCAAAACACCATACCAACAGTGAAGTTTGGAGGTGGGAACATCATGGTGTGGGGCTGTTTTTCAGCATATGGTACTGGCAGACTTCATATAATTGAAGGAAGGATGAATGGAGAAATGTACCGAGAAATTCTTGAGAAGAATCTGCTGCCATCTACCAGGATGCTGAAGATAAAACAAGGGTGGACATTTCAGCAAGACAATGACCCCAAACACACAGCCAAGGAAACTTTCAATTGTTTTCAGAGAAAAAAAATAAAGCTGCTAAAATGGCCTAGTCAATCACCCGACTTGAATCCAATTGAAAATATATGGTAAGAACTGAGGATCAGAGTTCATAGAAGAGACCCCTGGCACCTTCAAGATTTGAAGACAGTTTGTGTGGAAGAATGGGCCAAAATCACACCTGAGCAATGCATGCGACTAGTTTCTCCATACAGGACGCATCTTGAAGCTGTCATTACCAACAAAGGCTTTTCTACTCAGTAGAAACATTTCAGTAAGCGTGTTCAATACTTTTTCCCTGTGTCATTCCACTTTATTACACATAACTTATGGACTTTGTTTTGTTTTGATTTCTTCATATGTGTGGATTACTTGGGTTGTTACCGACATCTGGCGAAAGTTTCATGTCAATAGCCCCATTAGAAAAATATTTACTGAGAAAAATGTTGATGCTTTCAATATTTATTTTCCCCGCTGTATATGCTGTGCTAGACAGCTAAAATGACAATAACAAATTCTAGCTATTTATGGACCATACTGTATATATCAGAACAGACCAGAGTTCTGTCTAGCAGGAGCGGGGAACCCTGCCCATAGAGAGCCATAACCCTGAGTGTTTTCGGATCCATCCACAAGTACACAAGTACTGTATTTTCGATAACGTAGCATTTTCTAAGCGTTTCGGCCTTTTGTCCGCATGCAAACTGCGTTTTTGTTCACTGAAGCCAGACCTTTCGGAAGGTGTCTTTCAGGGTAAAGATTTCTAGAAACTTCGTTTTTAATTCTTAGGCGTAGACGGGGAAAACTGAGATTTTGGCTCGCGAGTGCGTGCGCCATTACATTAAATTATATCCTTGCCGCCAGCGGGTTTGGTGAGCTCTTGACAGCACTTTAATTGCATTTTTTCATTTTTGTGTGGACGGAAATTGTAAACGGACTAGGAAAAACCCCTTTTTTGAAAAAGACGCGTGTACGTGTGGACCAAGTTGCTGATGTCTGTCTTTTCTGACACTCTTGATTCAAAAGAGTGTAGCTTGTTGACGAGGCAATCATTGAAATCAAGTTTGTTAGAGCAGAGGGACATGTAAAACATGCAGGGCTATAGATCTGCAGGAGCAGGGTTTGATGAGGATCATATTTCATTATTACTCATCATATTCATCAGTGAATCTATAATCATAATCAGAAACCATATTATGCAAGCAGTAGTAACACACACACACACACACACACACACACACACATAAGCAGTTGATTTCTGTAGCTTTGATTAATATCTGTTCAGTTGATTTAATCAATATCTTTTCAGTTGATTTCTGTTGCCTTGATTAACATCTGTTCAGTTGATTCAGTCAATATCTGTTCAGTCATCAGCATTATTCAGTATTATTCATCTGTAATCATACAATTATGCATGTTTGCTTCATGTCAGTAGTTTTGATTATAGTACCACAACTTTATACGTATTAGAAATATGTATAACCAATATTAGATTGTAAGAGGGGTGTAATCTTTTGCTTGCAGTTTTCAGGGCATGTAGGCAGTGTTTTGGTTTGCCTGCCTTTAGGATGACCTATGACCCATTTAGAAGTTCTCTTAGACAATTCGGTAGCCTTGAGGTAGTGATTTTGCAAATGATGCCAACCAAATGGAAAAGAAGAAAAAGCAGACATTATGTTATTGAACCATTGAAAAACAAGTAAGAAGCAGACATTACGTTACTATACCATTGTAGCATGAGAGGATGGTAAAACCATATTTGGAAGAAATTTCCTGTGATGAAGGCGTAAAAAATAAAATGTCAGTTCTTCTTGCGCAACAAGAGCTCGGCTTTGCACTGGTTCATACACCTGAATAAAGTCAAATTTTCTGAAGAGTCTGTCTCTCTCTAAATTGTTTGAAGATGGGGGGGACTTTGAAAATATGAAAACATGTCTAAATGGGAACCACAACAGATTCCCAACCCCTGGTCTAAAGATACAGTGTGACATAGTGGCAGTGGCCTATAGCCTAGTTATAAAGGTGTTTGATTGGGACCTTAATGGTTGGTAATTCCAATTCCATTACAGCTGTTGGGCCCCTGCACAAGGCCCTTGACCTCACATTGCTCCAGAAGTGATTGGCCCCAGCTTAGTCTAAGCGACAGTACATTGTTTCATATAACAGTGTGGGCTAAACAGCTGTGATGTATGTGTTTGAAGAGTGAAGGAAACTTAAAGGCCCATGAACTGAAATCTCAAAACTCAAATTAAAGCTTACGGTCTGCTCCTCAATTTATGTTGATATGGAGGGAACTATCTAAGAGCAACAGGTCTTTAAATTTGTCTCTCTCCACAAATACGCACAGACCTCAATGTATAAGGAATTTGATGACCCAAAATTGCTTTTAGTCGAATGCTGATAGCGTTACCACCGTAGCTAATGCATCTGTTGGAAACCGTGACGTGGATTTTGACTCAGATCTCTTTGCCTTAGGGCAATATTAATAAAAAATAACCCAAGAGTGGCCATTTTCCACCTTCAGAAAATTCCTAAATTGAAGAAGACATTGTCCCTGCATGATGGCATAAGATGGTTCCTTCGTGTCTAACCTGAGGGCTTGGGTACTGTTATGCTTCATTATCTGTCTGCACTTACCTGACTTTGTAAAACAGCCAAACTAGTATAGAATTAGGCTGCTAGGATACAAGGACAAAAAAAAAAAAAAAAAAACGGCTATGGCATCGGCTGCTTCATGCTTCTTTATTATTTGCCTGGTAAATATAGAACTGACTTCAGGGTCCTTCAAAAAACTGATGTGACTTTAAACACACCTCGGTTTAGAATACCTTGAACAAATTACTTTCTTGTAATCCTTCTCTGTCTGCCATGACTGCACTTTAAACAAGATGTCGGAAATTTTAAATTCCAGGAATGACTGGAATTACAGTCAGAAGTTTATTCTTCTCTCGTCTTAATCCTGTCTTAGCAATAATCTTCTTTTGCGTGTTTAGGCTTAAGACACCCTCCTTGCTCAAAAGCATTGACTCACCACTTCTTTAGCGACAAGTTCTGTAATTAAAGGTCAACTAAATCATTTGTAGACCTTAATAAAAATAATAATAATAATAATAATAATAATAATAATAATAATAAGTTCAAAAAATGTTTAAAATCATGTAAACTCCCGTGAGATGAAGTATCAAATTACAAACCCCAATTCCAATGAAGTTGGGACATTGTGTAAAACGTGAATAAAAACAGAATACAATGATTTGCAAATCTAATAAACCCACAATTTATTCACAGTAGAGCATAGACAACATATCAGATGTTAAAAGTGAGACACTGCACCATGTCATGAGAAATATTAGCTCATTTTGAATTTGATGGCAGCAACACGTCTCAGAAAAGTTGGGACAAGGGCAAAAAAAGGCTGGAAAAGTAAGTGGTTCTAATAAAAAAAAAACAGCTGGAGAAGCATTTTGCAGCTAATTAGGTTAATTGGCAACAGGTCAGTAACATGACTGGGTATAAAAAGAGCATTTTAGAGAGGCAGAGTCTCTCAGAAGTAAAGATGGGCAGATGTTCACCAATCTGTGAAAAACTGTGTCTAAAAATTGTGGAATTATTCCAGAAAAATGTTCCTCAATGTAAAATAGCGAGGACTTTGAATGTCCCACCATCTACAGTAATAATATCATCAAAAGATTCAGAAAATCTGGAAAATCTCTGTGCACTAGGGACAAAGCCAAAGGTCAATATTGGAGCTTGTGATCTTCCGGCCCTCAAGCAGCACTGCATTAAAAACAGACATGATTCTGCACTGGAATACACTGCATTGGAATACTAAGCAAGCTAAAGCTGTATCATGCAAAGAAGAGGCCATATGTGAACACGATCCAGAAATGCTGCCGTCTTCTCTGGGCCAAAGTTCATTGAAAATGAACTGAAACGGAATGGAAAACTGTTCTGTGGTCAGATGAATCAAAATTTGAAATTCTTTTTGGAAACCACTGACACTGTGTTGTGCGGTCTAAAGAGGAGAGGGACCATCCAGCTTGTTATCAGTTCAAAAGTCTACATCTCTGATGGTCTGGGGTTGCATTAGTGCCTATGGCGTGAGCAGCTTGCAGATCTGGAAAGGCACTATCAATGCTGAATAGAGGTTTTACAACAACATATTGTCCCATCCAGACACCATCTCTTTTGGGGAAGGTCTTGCATATTCCAGCAAGACAATGCTAAACCACAAACTGCATCCATCGCAACAGCATGGTTTCACAGTAGAAGAGTCCAGGTGCTGAAATGGCCTGCCTGCAGTCCAGACTTTTCAGCAATAGCAAACATTTGGCGCATCATAAAACGGGAAATCCGGCAAAGAAGACCCAGGACTGTTGAGCAGCTAAAATCCTCTGTCTGACATGATGGGACAACATTCCTCTCCCAAAACTTCAGCAATTGGTCGCCTCATTTCCCAGACGTTTACAGACTGTTGTTAAAAGAAGAGGGGATGTTACACAATGGTGAACATAGCCCTGTCCCAGCTTTTTTGAGATGTGTTGCTGTCATCAAATTCAAAATGAGCCAATAATTTTCATGAAATGGTAAAATGTCTCATTTTCAACATCTGATACGTTGTTCCATTGTGAATAAAATATGGGTTTATGAGATTTGCACAACACTGTATTCTGTTTTTATTCACGTTTTACACAACGTCCCAACTTCATTGGACTTAGGGTCTGTACTTCATAAGATGAAAATGAGCTATTTTATTCATATTGTGTACTACAAAGTGCGGGTCACACTACATGGAGGTCACCATGAAAAACAACAGAAGCCAAAGGATTGTGCTGTGCAGCCTGTTTAAATTCCTGTGCCTATTAGTGTGGTTTCCATGCCAGGCGCACCAAATTTACTTTTGGATCGAACAAAATACGTGGAAGATCACCATAATGCAGCAGAGTCTGAAGCCGGAAGGCCCGTCACGCATAACAAGGACAAAGGGGAACAACTTAGAGACCAGAGAAGGTGGAGGACAACATTGGTTTGGCTTTTGAAAGTATGAATAGGGCAAGGCAAAGGGCTTTCAGAGTCGCTTACTTTCTGCTGGACAGGTAAGTAATGCGTCTTATAATTATTACCACCTCTGCCCTATTCAGATGGGATCAGTTTTACTATGGGGGGTAATGTAATATTCACCAGAGTATCTCAGCTATATTCATCCTGCACAAATTTTGCAATCCGGCTAAATTTTACAGACTTTGCACTCCTGTGTCAGTGAAGATTCTGAAGTTTATTATCTGCTGTGCAACACACTGCAGAAATTACCCCAGATAATATAAAACCTGCGCAGTTCAAATCTTTGTAAAATATTGTGCCACTTACTTCAGTTATGCATTACAGAGGTACTGCGCCAGTCCTGAAAAATTAAATCCAGCCGAATAGGGCCTTATCGGGCTGCCTCTGTTTCAGTGACTTCAGTGACAACATTTTATTCTAATGGCATGCTAGTGCCAAATTCATTGCTCGTTATTTTAGCTATTTGTTTTGATTGTCGGAGAAATATAGATTATAAACCGCAAAGCTGGTAGGCAAAATATTGGCCAGGGGTTCGTTGCAAATAACCATAACGTGAGATAATAAATCCTTACTGATGTTATCAGGTAAACTATGATGAAAAGGTTTCTAAAATGCTGACAGCATGCATGCTGGTTGCCTACAAATAAGCTGCTGCACAAACGAAAATAAGGCAACAAAGAACCTCTAATTCTGACATCACTTGGGTGAAAATAACAACAGTGATTAAATTATTATGATCTTTTGCTGTGAAATGAGTGCAGTGTACCCTCCAGGGCTTGCGGGAGAAATGGTGAAGCACGATCATGCCATTTTTCATCCGTGCCAGGGAGTGTCTGCATTGAGATCAAGAGCAGGGTGCTTCTTATCATGAAGAAGGGATTTAGGAAAAACTGGCTTCATGGACCTTTGAAGATGTGTCGGATAGGTGCCGTACGGGAACACCCTCGTGGAACATTGAACTGTTTAAATTTACTGGCATTGAAAACTGTCTGAACCCCAAAACCCGGCAGTGGGTTTCCCAAAATTACACCATTCATTGTTGCCCGAAACTGTGAAAATATAAAGTATCATTCGATTTTCAACTGTCCGATGGTCCTCGAATGAATCGGCATGCGTTTTATCTGGAAAAATAGCCAAATCTAAGCGTGAAATTATGAATAAGTTACTTTATTCTCACTTAAAATTTCACCAAAAATTAATTATTTGCTCTGATCAGATCTTGTAAAAAAAACTAAAAATTCTGTGCATTTGAGTGCAGCCAGAAAACCATGTTCGAATCAGCTAATACAAACAGTCACATGCCAAATATTCAGTGAAAATGTGAAAGAATTCAAAAAGCGCCTAGAAACTGCTTAGGGCTCAGAGGTTAATTTACAATCTAGCAAAGCAAAAGACTACAAGCTTGTTCACACTAAGCCACATCAATATTTTTCAACGTAAGTAATGGAGCAACCACAATATTAACTTCATGTTTTCCAGAATGAAGAAAGCCAGCCATTTCAAAACATCAAACTTCAACGTATAAACAAAACCGCAACTTCCTCAGCCTGTTATAATCTAACACCTCAGCTCTATCGCACTCTGTTGAGGGGGCTACCTGGGCAGGAAACCTCTCATCCCATTGTAACCCCCAAATACGTACTTAACATAAGTCATCATTGCAAAGCACCTAAGAGCAAACGCTAGGGGGGTGAGAGTCATCACAATTCTCAGGTGCCCCAACTTTGGGGGCCCCTCAGGGGAATTACTGGTCTAATTGGTTTTATTAAGAAATGGGGGTCCCCTGGGGAAATATTCTTCCAGGGGAGAGGGCAGATTTCTCTGCTACAGCCCTGTGTCCCTTGCAACCATCAAACCTCTTACTGTCGTAATGATCTGATTCTTCAAGACAGAACATTATGGGGACTATAGCGCGTGCTGTAAGAAGGTGTCAGATCATTTTGCGGTTTGTCAATTTTCTGTCGAAATCAAGCCAATAAGGAAAAATCGACGATGTCTTTGTGTTCATCTGAACCGGCTTCTTGTCGACCCAAAAATTAAAGGAGCTGCGTCGCGATTGCTGCACATGCTCACAATTTTGAACAAAGTAAATCCACTCACCTGCAAGTCAAAATGTATTTTTCTTCTTCTATGATCATTGGTTAAGGCAATCAGTATACATTTTTCATATTCCTTGGCTAAAGCTTAAAATGGCGCTTTGAATGCTAGAATTTCAAGCTCCTTAATGTAAAAAGCATAATGCCTGAGTAACTAAAACGTACAAATACAATGCAAAACTAAGACGGATTGACTAGGACGGAATCAGATTATGACTTGCAGTCAAGCAGATTCATTTTCTTGGGGTGTACATACACCAAAGAGCATGCGCAGTACTCGTGACACAGCTCCTTTAAGTCGCAAAAACATTCGATATGGAGGTGGATAAAGAGGGCAGAACTGTGGGAGGTCAATAACAGCAGAAAACTCTCTGAAGGAAACATTATCCTTTCCAGAATGGGCAGCATCCAGTGAAGGAGAGTAAAGCGTAAAGTGTCAAAGTGAACCTTGTTATAGTGAGGTTACCCGCATCGGGATATGAGATGCGTTTGTCACTATCACAATGATTTGCTTCATTAGCACTCCTTATCTCTCTCCGAGCAGTTGGAGCTCCCAGACCAATAGAATCGGTGTATCAGAGCCTTCGGGCAGCACTGGGGCTTTGTTTTCCGCGGTGATTGGGTCTCCAGGCAGACGGGAGGAGCAGGTGTTGCCTTCGCGGCTCACTGAGCCTCCATCTCGGGTCTCGCGCTAATGTTCATCTTGCGCCTCACTCCGCTGCCTCAACACATGAGACCCAGCCCGGAAGACTACACCCCACATCATCAATGTGCTGCGAACTCTGCCCCGTAATGCCACGCATCATCACTGTGCTGCAAACTCTGACCCTTAGTGTCACGCATCATCACTGTGCTGTGAACTCTGACCCTTAGTGTCACGCATCATCACTTTGCTGCGACCTCTAACCCTTACTGCCACGCATCATCACTGTGCTGCAAATTCTAACTCGTAATGCCACGCATCATCACTGTGCTGCAAACTCTGACCCTTAGTGCCACACATCATCACTGTGCTGCAAACTCTGTCCCGTAATGCTACGCATCATCACTGTGCTGCAAGCTCTGACCGTTACTGCCACGCATCATCACTGTGCTGCAAACTCTGACCCTTAGTGTCACGCATCATCACTGTGCTGCGAACTCTAACCCTCAGTGCCACGCATCATCACTGTGCTGCGAACTCTAACCCTTACTGCCACTCATCATCACTGTGCTGCAAATTCTAACTCGTAATGCCACGCATCATCACTGTGCTGTGAACTCTGACCCTTAGTGTCACACATCATCACTGCGCTGCAAACTCTAATCCGTAATGCCACGCGTCGTCACTGTGCTGCGAGCTCTTACCCTTAGTGTCACGCATCATCACTGTGCTGCGAGCTCTGACCCTTAGTGTCATGCATCATCACTGTGCTGCGAGCTCTGACCCTTAGTGTCACGCATCATCACTGTGCTGCAAACTCTAATCCGTAACGCCACGCATCATCACTGTGCTGCGAACTCTAACCCTTACTGCCACGCATCATCACTGTGCTGTGAACTCTAATCCGTAACGCCACGCATCATCACTGTGCTGCGAGCTCTGACCCTTAGTGTCACGCATCATCACTGTGCTGCGAGCTCTGACCCTTAGTGTCACGCATCATCACTGTGCTGCGAACTCTAATCCGTAACGCCACGCATCATCACTGTGCTGCAAACTCTAACCCTTACTGCCACGCATCATCACTGTGCTGCGAACTCTAACCCTTACTGCCACGCATCATCACTGTGCTGTGAACTCTAATCCGTAACGCCACGCATCATCACTGTGCTGCGAGCTCTGACCCTTAGTGTCACACATCATCACTGTGCTGCGAACTCTAATCCGTAACGCCACGCATCATCACTGTGCTGCGAACTCTAACCCTTACTGCCACGCATCATCACTGTGCTGCGAACTCTAACCCTTAGTGTCACACATCATCACTGCGCTGCAAACTCTAATCCGTAATGCCACGCGTCGTCACTGTGCTGCGAGCTCTTACCCTTAGTGTCACGCATCATCACTGTGCTGCGAGCTCTGACCCTTAGTGTCATGCATCATCACTGTGCTGCGAGCTCTGACCCTTAGTGTCACGCATCATCACTGTGCTGCGAACTCTAATCCGTAACGCCACGCATCATCACTGTGCTGCGAACTCTAACCCTTACTGCCACGCATCATCACTGTGCTGCGAACTCTAACCCTTACTGCCACGCATCATCACTGTGCTGTGAACTCTAATCCGTAACGCCACGCATCATCACTGTGCTGCGAGCTCTGACCCTTAGTGTCACACATCATCACTGCGCTGCAAACTCTAACCCGTAACGCCACACATCATCACTGTGCTGCAAGCACAGAACCCTGGATCTGTGGCGCTTTTCCACTGATGACTGTACTGCTAAATCTAGGCTGGGTTGTTACTGGAGGGTCACTGAGACAGATCATGTTCAATTTGGTTGTTATATATAATGCAGTGGAAAGTCTGTACTTCTTTAGCCGTTCACTGTTGAGCCAACTTCACTTTCATAAATTTCTGAAAATCAAAGACAAGAAACAAAGTAAAACCTCTGAACCTTGATGTGAAAAGTCGTGAGGCTGTTTGTGAGGTTGTCTTCTGTTGCGCAGTTACAATTCAGTGACAATTCTGTCTGACCAATCAGTGCGCTGCAGTGTTTCTAGCTCCACCTTACCAGCATGGTGTGGTTCGCTCGGTACTGTAAGATGGGAAAAGGGGGTTGGAGCACCGCTGGCGCTGATAAGTGCATCTGTGACACTGCAGCAAGACTGGCGGGCCTTCTGAGCATCAAAAGACTTCAACACCATGCAGTATAACAAATTGCTGAGTTCCTGAGGGCAAGCAGCTTGTTGTTTGCTGGGGTTTGTGTGAAGGGAAGTGGGGGTGGTTTATGCCCGTAAGAGACTGGAGACCTGAACTGGGGGATGCAAAGTGTGATCAAGCTGTATGTGTGAATGGCCGGACAGGAGGAGGCAATAAACCCAGCCTCTGAGCTGGGAGTGGGGGTTTGCATGGTTTCTGCGCCTTTGATGTCACCCTGCATGGGAGGCCTTTAGCTTACCCAATGCTCTATATTGCCCTCAATCATCTGTGTAAGACTGGACCCTAACTTATCTGTTTTAAATAATCTAAACCTCTGGGAACGTCACAATATGCTCATATGTTCAATATACTGCTAAGAAATCACTTCTGTACTTACAACACAATTTACCTGTATAATAATTCAGCTTAAGAATTTTTCATGACAACTGCATCATATTCATACATTTTCCTGGCTTGTTTGGCATGTATGTTTTTGTTATAATTCGAGGAGTTGAATGGCATATATTTCATATCCAATGAAATTAGAATTCATTCACTCTTAGAAACTCCCTAAATTTGGGTAAGGTAAAATCTCCTCTCGAGGAATAAAGTTTCATTCCTTTTGTCTGAACGGCCCCTCCTTCACAATCAAATGGCCTGACTCTGTCTCAGTCCTGAGACCTGTAACCCGATATCCCACCTGGTTAACTTATGGGGCTCTCTGGTTGGAGGAGGGGGTAGCTGGTTTGGTTTATAGGAAAGAGAAATGAGCTGTTCGGGGAAGATCATATCCGATCTCTCCCCGCGCACGTTAGTGTGTGAGTAGCCCTTTTAATTATGGAATATCGTAATTCGAACTTCCCACACGCTTGCTCCGCGTGTGGCCTTTTTCGCCAGGTATGACTTCACTCTCATTTTCTAAATTGTTTGTAACTTGTAATTGGTTTAACTTTGATTTGTTTGAATTAAGCTCTTGCCTACCTGGTGAATAAATTATTGTTATTCCTTTAAATTTGCGTGGTCTCTGTGACTCCAAATCCTTTTATTCTTTCTAGCCACGTTGTGACGGATACCTAGGGGTTTAATCCCAACCGAGGAATGACTGGCCAGCAGCCTGGTATGGGAATTGGTTTTATTAAGTTGGAGAGACCATCATGATCTACTTACATAAAGGGTTTATGTATTGCCGGTTCTGGGATTTTAACCTTAAGGAAACCCATGGATGAAAAGTCGGTTATCTGTTAAAATTCCCTGAAGGAACCCATGGGCGTACATAGATCTGGGTTCGCTGTAGTCATGCCAAAAGATGCTGTTGCAGTGATGGTTGACTTCCATCCTCTAATATAATCGACGAACCTAGGATCCGGTAACAATGCTAATACCCGGGAGTATATGTTTAGTGACGGCGGTTGTCTCCAAAGAGTTCGAGGTGTAGCCACTTCGAGATCCACGCATGTTTTCCCTAGATTATGAATTCTAATTCTAATTTGGAGTCAGATATTTAACGAGAGTATGACCAAATTTGGTATTCTAAATTTATTATGGAGTCAGATTAATTGTAACCGTTGTGCTTTTGTGCCCTGTTCTTCGAACGGAGAAAATATATCCATTTTATTGTGATTCACACCAGCCAGGAGGTCGCGGTTGTTAACATCGGCCCAAAAGAACACGTTGAGCCTTCGCCCCCTGCAATTTCCGTCGTTGGTATTGTTTTGTGGGTTTTACAGTACCTCGACAGATACAGTGCAAACAAGCAGCACACCTGGCTCAGGTTTCTTTGGGAAACATCCATAACTTTTTCCAATTGGAAGCTGAAAAGTAACTGAAAAAATTCTGAGCCTTCATGCCGCATATCAGCGCAGTGCAGCAGACTTTGATCCTTAATGCGATGCATCATCACTGTGCTGCTAACTCTGCTGTTTATTGTCCCGCATCATCACTGTGCTGCAAACTCTGCTGTTTATTGTCCCGCATCATCACTGTGCTGCAAACTCTGCTGTTTATTGTCCCGCATCATCCCTTTGCTGCAAACTGTATCCATTAAAGCCACTCATCTTGCGCATCTCATTTCTCAGAATTTGAGCTCTTCACCACTACTACCTCCGCTCCTGTGTAACCCGGAAAGGGATCATATTTCCTCCATCCCTCCACGATCCCAATAGTGCAGAGCTCCCGAAATCTGGTCCTCAAATCCAAATCCAGTCCAGGTTTCCTTTCCCTCCTGGCAAGTATTGAACAATTATTGTCTCTGATTGGCTAGACTTTCTCCACACCTGACTCCCAGGTAAAGGGAGGGCAGAAAACCAGCAGGTCTCGGCCCACGAGGACACTGCTATAGTGGAAGAAACCAGTGGAGAGGCGTAAAATTCGGCTCCCTGCTCCGTCAAAACTGAGTGTACATCAATGTGCAGCCCAGCGGAAGCCTTTTCTACACTGTGTGAAGTATTCTGAGTGAGTATGCTGCCTTCACTTCTGTGAATTACGCGACAGGCAATGATCCTGCAGACTGTAACCCAGCCTCCCTGGCCAATGACGTGCCGCAGCAGAGTAAACGCCCGGCTCGCACTCAGAACTGAATAACACCACAAGCACTGTTGTACAGCTCTGGACTCGTGACATCTTTGTAAACTTCTGATGTCATTTGTCAGGCTGATTGAGTGAAAGCATGTGTTTTTCTTGGCTGAACAAATGTAATTCTGTCAGCCTGAACTAAGAGAGAGAGAGAGAGAGAGAGAGGGAGGGAGGGAGAGAGAGGAGAGGAAACAAAGAGAGGGAGATTGACAGCGAGAGGAGGAAGAGGGAAAGTGTGAGGGAGAAAGGTAGAGAGGGAGGGAAGAAACGGAGGAGAGAAATTTGGGTTGTTGGAATCAGAGATGCGGAGGGAGGTAGCGGGGTCAATAAGGACACAGAGAGGAGACCGATCCGGAGCGATAAGGGGGCGCAGAAAGGTGATTGGTCAGCACGGACCCCGTCTCCGAACGTCTGATGTAACATCGGCGGAACGCTGAAATCCCAGAGCGAGTCACTGACACGCGGTAACGCCCCATTAATGATAGCG
This sequence comes from Gymnothorax javanicus, assembly GCA_029692085.1. Taxonomy (NCBI): domain Eukaryota; kingdom Metazoa; phylum Chordata; class Actinopteri; order Anguilliformes; family Muraenidae; genus Gymnothorax; species Gymnothorax javanicus. The sequence continues at coordinate 465,266 of CM056199.1, read as the reverse complement.
GGTGACAGCTGGACCCTGACTGACGAAGACGCGTGCGGGCGATGAGAGGATGGGGGGGCTTCATCTGAGGCGCACTTTCCTGCCCCCTCTGTGAAGTTCTGTAGCGTGAGGATTGACCAGGTGCCCGCTGGATTTTGGATTTCGGTTTGGACGGGGGAGGTGGGTAAACGGCGGGTGGCTGTAGGGGGCGGGGGGACTGTGGCGTTTGGGTCCGTGTGGAAGTTCTGAAGTAGACATCTGCAGTGTGTGACTCATCCCAAACTGAGCACGTGCAGCACCCCGAGGGGGGTGGGTGGTTGGTATGGGGGGGTTCAATGGAAAATCTGAGGGGCGATTTGGTGCCAAGAAGGGGGGGGCACCACGACAACACGCTTCACTGGCCAACGCCAGGATCCAAAACACCGGGCTATTCTGCTATTGCCGTTTGGCGTTATCTAGCGCACCGGTGCCTGCCGGCTGCTTTTAACCCCTCGCGCGGCGCGAGGTCACAGACACGCTATGAGAATATTCCATCCACAGGCGATGTAATGGTAGCCACCAGTAAAATTAAAATGCGGTGAAGTTTCGCTACATGGACTTTTCTGAAATTCCAAAATAAAATTCCAAAGAAACCTCTGCTCCTCAAAGGGTTAACAACAGCACAGCGTTTTATTCAGAGGGCGGCGCTTTAGTGGGCTTTGTTCCTCCTGCTAGTTTCCGTATTTTTCCTCATTGGAAGGCTGCACTCGGGAGGGCGAGCCCAGTGAATCAGACCATTAAAAGCACTCGTATCAGATAATTAATCTGCGGACCGGCTCAATACAGCCTCTCCATTATGCAGACAGGGGGCGTGTCACCCCCAGCCCCCAAAACCTCACTCATGCACCCTGTCAGGAACTTATCGCTGCACCGCTGTGTTATACACACTGTGCGGTTGGTCCTGTGTTTATCAACTCAATGCACACACACACACACACACACACACACACACACACACACATGCATAGAAGCCTAATGACACAAACATGCCCACACACACACATGCACTGACGTGCACATAGACTCATACATGCGCAGCCAAGTGTACACACGCTCACATATACACATGCACACACACAAATGCGAATGCACAGAGGCAGATCTATACACCAGACACACACACACACACACACAAACACAGAAAATGTACCCTTTTTTTCCTTTTAATATTGCTGAAGGTAGACTTTGATATTGGGATCAAAAAGAAGGGATGAAAAAGTAGAGAGACAGAGGAGAAAGAAAGAGAAAGAGAGAGAGAGAGAGAGGAAAGGAAGACCAGGCGTTATCTGCAGAGGGACAGAGCTGCACAGGGTGGGGGGTACATTACGGCTTTTAAGGTGAAAGGTCATAGTTCAAAGGTAAACGAGATTTGGCCATCCCACACATTTACAGCCCATCAGAACGCCGTCCTGTCAGGCCCGACCCCAGCCTTGACCCCGGCGTTATCTGCAGCTAACACTGCGGCTCTCCAATAACGCCCTGCCTTCCCAGCCAAACGCTCGTTACAAACACTAAACCCTCAACACGCTGACAGAAACACGCCTGCCAAAGATCCCCACAGAATTTTTAATGAGACACGATACCAACCAAAAAAGTACAACAACAAACAACCATTTTATGCTGGGTCACAGCAGATGCTTCTTCGCATTTGCATATACCTGCATGATAACTTCCAGCATTAAAATTTAGCATCAGAATCGAGGTCTGCCCTCAGCATGGTTTTAGTTTTACAGTTACCCATACACACTCAGAGTATGCTGATTTTTAAAACCTATTTTTTTTAATATTATTTTTGTGTTCCAAAATTATTTTTCACTTGCTAAAACTATAATGAACACTGTTATTTCTTTTAATCTGTGCAGATTTCCTAGCGCACTAATTTATTATTCATTATGATGGGATATAAATTAAATACAGTGTGGAATGCATTTAAGGACCAATACCAGGGACCAATGGTCCACGACGAACCAGTTTCAGCTACAACCCCTCCTGAAGCTAACGCTTTTCTTTAATTTTCCAAATAACATGACGCCGACATTTATGAGATAAATAGAATCTCAAATTGGCGAGCCCGGGATATCAAATTTATCAAACTCGAGTGGTGATTTTTGTTTATTCCTCGCCGATGGCTGAGCAAAAACAAAAATTACTACTCTCCTTTCATAGATTTGATATCTCGGCTCACTGATTAGAGATATCCTCCATATATTATATATACAAACCCAAATTCCAATGAAGTTAGGACATTGTGTAAAACGTGAATAGAAACAGAATACAATGATTTGCAAATCATTTTCAACCTATATTCAATCGAGTACACAACAAAGACAAGATATTTAATGTTCAAACTGATAAACTTTATTGTTTTTTTTGGAAATATTCACTCATTTTGAATTTGATGCCTGCAACCCGTTCCAAAAAAGCTGGGACAGGGGCATGTTTACCACTGCGTTACATCACCTTTCCTTTTAACAACACTCAATAAGCGTTTGGGAACTGAGGACACTAATTGTAGAGGCTTTGTAGGTGGAATTCTTTCCCATTCTTGCTTGATGTACGACTTCAGTTGCTCAACAGTCCGGGGTCTCCGTTGTCGTATTTTGCGCTTCATAATGCGCCACACATTTTCAATGGGAGACAGGTCTGGACTGCAGGCAGGCCTGTTTATTACCCGCACTCTTTTACTGCGAAGCCACGCTATTGTAACACGTGCAGAATGTGGCTTGGCATTGTGTTGCTGAAATAAGCAGGGACGTCCCTGAAAAAGATGTCGCTTGGATGGCAGCGTTTGCTGCTGCAAAACCTGTATGTACCTTTCAGCATTAATGGTGCCTTCGCAGATGTGCAAGTTACCCATGCCATGGGCACTAACACATCCCCATACCTTTTGAACTTTGCGCTGATAACAATCTGGATGGTCCTTTTCCTCTGTTGCCTTATTGAAATGTGGATTGTCAGACCACAGCACATTTTTCCACAAAGCGTCAGTCCATCTCAGATGAGCTCGGGCCCAGAGAAGCCGGCGGCGTTTCTGGATGTTGTTGATATATGGCTTTTGCTTTGTATGGAAGAGTTTTAACTTGCACTTGTAGTTGTAGCGATGAACTGTGTTAACTGAGGATGGTTTTCATAAGTGTTCCTGAGCCCACATGGTAATATCCTTCACAGAATGATGTCGGTTTTTAATGCAATGCCGTCTGAGGGACCGACAGTCACGGGCATTCGATGTTGGTTTTCGGCCTTGCCACTTACGTTTAGAGATTTCTCCCGATTCTCTGAATCTTTTGTTGATATTATGAACTGTAGATGATGCAATCCCTAAATTCCTTTTAACTGCACATTGAGAAACATTGTTCTTAAACTGTTGGACTATTTGCTCATGCAGTTGTTCGCAAAGTGGTGAACCTCGCTCCATCCTTGCTTGTGAACGACTGAGCCTATCAGGGATGCTCCTTTTATACCTAATCATGACACTCACCTGTTTCCAATTAACCCGTTCACCTGTGGAATGTTCCAAACAGGTGTTTTTTAGGCATTCCTCAACTTTCCCAGTCTTTCGTTGCCCCTGTCCCAGCTTTATTAGAACATGTTGCAGGGATCATATTCAAAATGAGTGAATATTTCCAAAAAAACAATAAAGTTTATCAGTTTGAACATTAAGTATCTTGTCTTTGTAGAGCACTCAAGTGAATACAGGTCGAAAAGGATTTGCAAATCACTGTATTCTGTTTTTATTCACATTTACACAATGTCCCAGCTTCATTGGAATTGGGGTTTGTGTGTGTGTGTCTATATATATATATATATATATATATATATATATACACATATCATACGTATATATTTATCTGTGTGTATATATATATATATATATATATATATATATGCGTAAATATACGCCAGCCAAATATTTGATCTGGCCTTTTTTGAGTGTATTTTAGCTAATGGTTAGTTTGATTTGAGTCATGCTCACCTTATTTCAGGAAGTGACAGGGATTCCGCTTCAGCTGAAAATAGTATTCTTGAAAGATGGGGCGTATGTGACAGGGCTTACGGCTTTATGTCCTCCGTGTGAACATTTTACAGTGAGTCACATTCGTATACCTGCTTCCTGCCGCACAGGCGCCACAGTCCGCACTTTAATTTCCCATTTAAAGCTGCTGACAAAATGACTCCCATTTCCCTATTAGAGACACCATTACCCCCCATCACCCACAAAATTATATATGTCATTACGACGCACAGTTTCATAAATTATACATGCCATTATCAGGCACGGATTCATACTCCTAAGTTGACGGACTGTTTCATCTATGTTTTTAAATGCATCAACATGTGTGACACCTACAATGATGATATTTCATTCAGATCGCCTTTCCTACCAGTTCTTGTTTATTCTTTTATCTTTGTATTACGTGTCCTGAATCTGTTGCCCTGTCACACACATTAACTTGAGAATGAAGACATCAGCTCAGTTAGTTTTGCACTAAAAAGGCTGTTGTACCGAACAGAGCCTGTCACACATGACACTGTGGAATCAGTGGTCCTGAACTTTCGCACAGAGGCTTTCAAACTGGGGGACCGCTGTCGCAAGCTGGTTCTATTCCAACCGCAGTTGTAATCCAGGAATTTTAACCCTAGAGCGCTATAGGCAGCTATAGTTGCCCAATTATGTAAGATATCAAAATCAGATTCTATTGAAAACCTATCGTGTGGCAACTTGTTTAAAAGAGCCACCGTAGGGGAGCTCTTTTAAACAAGTTGCCACATGATAGATTTTCAGCAGCTCAGGATAATTACATTTTTAATTTCCTGAAAATGTATTCAACGTTCTAAGGGTTAAAAAGTTGTTGGTTTTTTTTTAATTACGCCACTCATATTCGTAGGGATTGTTCACCCTTTTACTAACCTTTCATTGAATGTTGACTTCAGACACAATGCAAATAATAATTGGTCAAACCTGTTTTGTATTATTTTTGTGTTGAGGTATATGACTAGTACTAATATGCTTTCGGCCTTCTCTGTTCCCTCTGTTCCCTCTGAGTAACCCCTGGAGCCTGTTGCGCTCAAAAATCCCCGTAGATTACTGGTTTCTGAGTCACACAAACCAGCCCGTCTGGCACTTGCAGCCATGCCAATCTCAAAGCCGCATTTTTCTATCATTCTGCTGTTTGATGTGAACATTAGCTGAAGATCCTGACCAGCATCTGCAGCCGCTTGTGCAGTGCATTGTGGCCGCATGATTTTGCTTGTGCCTCGCAATCTCACATTTGCTGTTTTATTTCACACCACAAAGTTTTGCGACAGGCCAAATGCAGTTCAGACCGGACGCTGCGCACAGTCATGCCTCAGTTATTTTTTGGGTGGATAATCCTCTCTCCACCGGCTTGTCCCGAGTGTGCTTTCCGCAGTGAGTCTACAGCAGTTTTGGCCACAGTTTTAAAGGTCGGAGCGTGCCTGCTAGGTGCCTGATGCTAAAGTGCTAAAGCCCGAACAGCAGACAGAAACTCTGATCGGACATTTTGAAAAGTGCGTGTTGGTTTAGTCGCAATTCAGACTCCAGCCAGGCGCCAGCTTTCGCAAAGAGGCTCATCTCTGTATTCGGTCCACATGCGCTTTCCTCGTTGTTTACAGTGATTAACAGCAGGAAGCACGTCATTTTCTAGTCTTTTCTCTTTAAATAGAACTCTGTGCGCTAACCGTCTGCCTGTAGCCATGTACATTAAACTGAAGACACTACACACAAATTTAATGCATTCTTTCATACAATGCAGCCCGTAAGCATTTTAACGGTCTCTATGTATCAGAGTGGTTCCTAGACCCAAGAGGATCTGCTCAACCGAAACCCAACCATTTCTTTATTACCTCCGGCAAGGAGGTTATGTTTTCACCCGTTTGTCTGTTTGTCTGTCTGTCTGTTAATAGGATAACTCAAAAAGTTATGAATGCTTTGGCAAAAAAATTTGGTAGGATGATAGGCGGTAGTCCAAGGATGAGTTGATTCAATTTTGGGATTGATTCAGAACATATTCTGGATTATACATCAGGAAGAATTCCAATATATCTGTCCAATGCGAGTCTGTAGGATATTTCTGACCGGATAACTCAAAAAGTTATGAGCGCTTTGGCGCAAAATTCAGCAGGATGATAGGTGGTAGTCCAAGAAAGAGTTGATTCAATTTTGGAAGTGTTCCGGAAAATAACCAAAAGAACAGTTATATGGCATTGCGGAGGTATGCGCTCCACCGAGTGCCCACTAGTTTAACTTCATTTCAGTATGCTGTAGTACTAGACAAAAGCAAAGATTCAAAAAACAATTTGCATTACTGAGCAAATACTTTGGTTCGGCACTGTATGTACACAAAAACATTTTGTTTTTTTGTTAAGGGAAGCTTCTTGAGGCTTTGTTTTCCTGACAAATTTGTGGCAGAGGGCAGATCTCCAATGGGATTGGACAGACAGTGGTCTGGAGGTGTGTCCATACAGACAGGAGTAAGGTCTAGATTTCAGCCACTCTCCTTCCTGTGCTGTTTTTCCCATGATGCTTTGCGCCCCAGCGCCTCCTATCCATCTAAATTCTGCCTAGCTTGAGTCATACCAGCAGTACAGCCCACGTCATACATCTTTTTATCGCTCTCCCCTCTCTCTTTCTCTCCATCTCACGATCTCCCTTTCTCTCTCCATCTCCCTCTCTCGTCCCCTCTCTCCCTCCCTTCTCTCTCCCTCATTATCTCTCCACATTTCCCTTCCTCACAAACCCCCTGTTTATCCTATGTCCCTCTCTCACGACTCTTTCTATCCTGTTCCTAACACTCTATCCCTCTTTCCCTGGCTTTCCTTCCCCGCTCTGTCTATCCCAGTCTCTCTCTTACATGCTAACCCTTCCCCCTTTACTCCCTTCCTGTCTTATCCCTCTTTTCTCTTGTGCCGAATCACCCTCTCCCCCCTGCTCGGGTCTCGCCCGTCTCTCTCCCCCCTCAGATGTAAATTTGGCTGATTTGGCTGCGCCTCTAATGGGATCTGCACTTTGCTGCTGCCTCTAATGGAGCTCCTTCAGCTCTTTCATCTACTTCCTGTAATTAAAGCCCCACCCCCTCTCTCCCCTGCACCCTGTGCTCATGCACACACACACCTGCACACTCAACCGTGCACAAATACACTCTCCCCCATGCTCACAAACCCACTCACACGCGCACATGCATACACACCTGCACACTCCAACGCACACACATACACTCTCCCCCATGCTCACAAACCTACTCATACGCACACATACACACACACCTGAACACTCAAACACTCTCCCCCATGCTTGAAAAAGCACACACACACACACATACACACACACCTGCACACTCAACCGTGCACACATACACTCTCCCCCATGCTCACAAACCCACTCATACGCATATATACACACACACCAGCATACTCAAACACACATAAATACACTCTCCCCCATGCTTGCAAACGCGCGCACACACGTGCACACACCTGCACACTCATACATGCACAAATACTCTCTTCCATGCTCGCAAGTGCACACACATGAATACACACACACCTGCACCCTCAAACGCACATAAATACATACAAGTGCGTGTACACACCTGCAGATTCAAATTCACACAGGCAAATGCACACAAATGCGCACAAATGGAAACACACATACACATACACACATCTGCAGATGCAAACACTAGCACACATGCATATAAGTACATGCATACTTACTTGCGAATGCGCACACAAATTGCGCGCACACATTCGCAGAACACACACACACATATTCACATACACATGCGCTCACCTGCACATGCAAATGCACACACACACACATGCACACACAATCATCTGCACACGCACATGCACACAAGTACTGCAACACATATCCACACATGGCCTGTTCTCGCCATTCATGTTATGTTACGTGCAGTGGGAAATTCTCTGAGATCCCACCTATTCGAATTTGTGACTGCACACGTGTGTGGAGGGATTAATGGTGAAATAGCTCTCATTAAATGTCCCCTTGCGTGCCCGTTTCTCTGTATTTACAGTACCGTGCAAAAATTTTAGGCCCTCTGGATTTTTCTATTTCAATTTGGTCTTAAATGTTTGTTTTTGTTTTCCATGTTAGTGGTGCTGGTGATAAAAAGCTCATTTGAAACCTCAAATGTTAAATGAAAAAAAATAATCTTTAAAACAACCTTTGTATTTCACTAAATTCAGTTGATTCAAATAACATGCCATGACAGAGCCCTGATCTCGAAATCATCAAAACTGTCTGGGATTACCTGAGTAAACAGACACGACTGGGACAATGAATCTGCAGAAGAATTGTTGCAAGTTCTCCAATATGCTTGGAACTAGCAAAAGCTAATCGTCTTCAATAACTGCAAAACTGCAGGACAGGGTCTCTCATTTTTAGGTCAAGGGTAGTCACTCCAAATATTAATTTGAGTTCGTTTTCAACAGTTTGCATTGCTTGACCAGACATTTTTCAATATTGAGAAACCTTTCATTTCGCAATTTTTGGAGGCGTCTCCACCTAATCGAATTTCTTCAATGTGTCTAAAACTTTTGCACAGTACTGCATCTGCACAGTGATCATCTCATTCACTGGGCAGTGAAATGTTTTATTTTAGCTCTGTACACTAGCACTGGGCTGTGAGATGTTTTATTTTAGTTCTGTACATGAGCACTGGGAAATTACATGTTTTATGTTAGTTCTGTACACTAGCACTGGGCATCAACATGTTTTATTTTATTTCTGTACACTAGCACTGGGCAGTGGAATGTTTTATTTTAGTTCTGTACACTAGCACTGGACAATGACTTGTTTTATTTTAGTTCTGTACACTAGCACTGGGCAGTGACATGTTTTATTTTAGTTCTGCACACTAGCACTGGACAGTGACATGTTTTATTTTAGTTCTGTACACTAGCACTGGACAGTGACGTGTTTTATTTTAGTTCTGTACACTAGCAGTGGACAGTGACATGTTTTATTTTAGTTCTGTGCAATAGCACTGGACAGTGACATGTTTTATTTTAGTTCTGTACACTAGCACTGGGCAGTGACATGTTTTATTTTAGTTCTGTACATTAGCACTGGACAGTGACATGTTTTATTTTAGTTCTGTGCACTAGCACTGGACAGTGACATGTTTTATTTTAGTTCTGTACACTAGCACTGGGCAGTGAAATGTTTTATTTTAGTTCTGTACACGAGCACTGGACAGTGACATGTTTTATTTTAGTTCTGTACACTAGCACTGGGCAGTGACATGTTTTATTTTAGTTCTGTACACTAGCACTGGACAGTGACATGTTTTATTTTAGTTCTGTACACTAGCACTGGACAGTGACATGTTTTATTTTAGTTCTGTACACGAGCACTGGACAGTGAAATGTTTTATTTTAGTTCTGTACACTAGCACTGGACAGTGACATGTTTTATTTTAGTTCTGTACACGAGCACTGGACAGTGACATGTTTTATTTTAGTTCTGTACACGAGCACTGGACAGTGACGTGTTTTATTTTAGTTCTGTACACTAGCACTGGACAGTGACATGTTTTATTTTAGTTCTGTACACTAGCACTGGACAGTGACATGTTTTATTTTAGTTCTGTACACTAGCACTGGACAGTGACATGTTTTATTTTAGTTCTGTACACTAGCACTGGACAGTGACATGTTTTATTTTAGTTCTGTACACTAGCACTGGACAGTGACATGTTTTATTTTAGTTCTGTACACTAGCACTGGGCAGTGACATGTTTTATTTTAGTTCTGTACATGAGCACTGGGCAGTGACATGTTTTATTTTAGTTCTGTACACGAGCACTGGACAGTGAAATGTTTTATTTTAGTTCTGTACACTAGCACTGGGCAGTGACATGTTTTATTTTAGTTCTGTACACGAGCACTGGGCAGTGACATGTTTTATTTTAGTTCTGTACACTCACACTGGACAGTGACATGTTTTATTTTAGTTCTGTACACTAGCACTGGACAGTGACATGTTTTATTTTAGTTCTGTACACTAGCACTGGACAGTGACATGTTTTATTTTAGTTCTGTACACTAGCACTGGACAGTGACATGTTTTATTTTAGTTCTGTACACTAGCACTGGGCAATGACATGTTTTATTTTAGTTCTGTACACGAGCACTGGACAGTGACATGTTTTATTTTAGTTCTGTACACTAGCACTGGACAGTGACATGTTTTATTTTAGTTCTGTACACTAGCACTGGACAGTGACATGTTTTATTTTAGTTCTGTACACTAGCACTGGACAGTGACATGTTTTACTTTAGTTCTGTACACTAGCACTGGACAGTGACATGTTTTTATTTTAGTTCTGTGCACTAGCACTGACAGTGACATGTTTTATTTTAGTTCTGTACACTCTGACAGTGACATGTTTTATTTTAGTTCTGTACACTAGCACTGGACAGTGACATGTTTTATTTTAGTTCTGTACACTAGCACTGGACAGTGACATGTTTTATTTTAGTTCTGTACACTAGCACTGGACAGTGACATGTTTTTTTTTTAGTTCTGTACACTAGCACTGGACAGTGACATGTTTTATTTTAGTTCTGTACACTAGCACTGGACAGTGACATGTTTTATTTTAGTTCTGTACACTAGCACTGGACAGTGACATGTTTTATTTAGTTCTGTACACTAGCACTGGACAGTGACATGTTTTATTTTAGTTCTGTACACTAGCACTGGACAGTGACATGTTTTATTTTTAGTTCTGTACACTAGCACTGGACAGTGACATGTTTTTATTTTAGTTCTGTACACTAGCACTGGACAGTGACATGTTTTATTTTAGTTCTGTACACTAGCACTGGACAGTGACATGTTTTACTTTAGTTCTGTACACTAGCACTGACAGTGACATGTTTTATTTTAGTTCTGTACACTAGCACTGGACAGTGACATGTTTTATTTTAGTTCTGTACACTAGCACTGGACAGTGACATGTTTTATTTTAGTTCTGTACATTAGCACTGGACAGTGACATGTTTTATTTTAGTTCTGTACACTAGCACTGGACAGTGACATGTTTTATTTTAGTTCTGTACACTAGCACTGGACAGTGACATGTTTTATTTTAGTTCTGTACACTAGCACTGGACAGTGACATGTTTTATTTTAGTTCTGTACACTAGCACTGGACAGTGACATGTTTTATTTTAGTTCTGTACACTAGCACTGGACAGTGACATGTTTTATTTTAGTTCTGTACACTAGCACTGGACAGTGACATGTTTTATTTTAGTTCTGTACACTAGCACTGGACAGTGACATGTTTTATTTTAGTTCTGTACACTAGCACTGGACAGTGACATGTTTTATTTTAGTTCTGTACACTAGCACTGGACAGTGACATGTTTTATTTTAGTTCTGTACACTAGCACTGGACAGTGACATGTTTTTTTTTTAGTTCTGTACACTAGCACTGGACAGTGACATGTTTTATTTTAGTTCTGTACACTAGCACTGGACAGTGACATGTTTTATTTTAGTTCTGTACACTAGCACTGGACAGTGACATGTTTTATTTTAGTTCTGTACACTAGCACTGGACAGTGACATGTTTTATTTTAGTTCTGTACACTAGCACTGGACAGTGACATGTTTTATTTTAGTTCTGTACACTAGCACTGGACAGTGACATGTTTTATTTTAGTTCTGTACACTAGCACTGGACAGTGACATGTTTTATTTTAGTTCTGTACACTAGCACTGGACAGTGACATGTTTTATTTTAGTTCTGTACACTAGCACTGGACAGTGACATGTTTTATTTTAGTTCTGTACACTAGCACTGGACAGTGACATCTTTTATTTTAGTTCTGTACACTAGCACTGGACAGTGACATGTTTTATTTAGTTCTGTACACTAGCACTGGACAGTGACATGTTTTATTTTAGTTCTGTACACTAGCACTGGACAGTGACATGTTTTATTTTAGTTCTGTACACTAGCACTGGACAGTGACATGTTTTATTTTAGTTCTGTACACTAGCACTGGACAGTGACATGTTTTATTTTAGTTCTGTACACTAGCACTGGACAGTGACATGTTTTATTTTAGTTCTGTACACTAGCACTGGACAGTGACATGTTTTATTTTAGTTCTGTACACTAGCACTGGACAGTGACATGTTTTATTTTAGTTCTGTACACTAGCACTGGACAGTGACATGTTTTATTTTAGTTCTGTACACTAGCACTGGACAGTGACATGTTTTATTTTAGTTCTGTACACTAGCACTGGACAGTGACATGTTTTATTTTAGTTCTGTACACTAGCACTGGACAGTGACATGTTTTATTTTAGTTCTGTACACTAGCACTGGACAGTGACATGTTTAATTTTAGTTCTGTACACTAGCACTGGACAGTGACATGTTTTTATTTTAGTTCTGTACACTAGCACTGGACAGTGACATGTTTTATTTTAGTTCTGTACACTAGCACTGGACAGTGACATGTTTTATTTTAGTTCTGTACACTAGCACTGGACAGTGACATGTTTTATTTTAGTTCTGTACACTAGCACTGGACAGTGACATGTTTTATTTTAGTTCTGTACACTAGCACTGGGCAGTGACATGTTTTATTTTAGTTCTGTACACTAGCACTGGACAGTGACATGTTTTATTTTAGTTCTTATTTTAGTTTTGTACACTAGCACTGGACAGTGACATGTTTTATTTTAGTTCTGTACACTAGCACTGGACAGTGACATGTTTTATTTTAGTTCTGTACACTAGCACTGGACAGTGACATGTTTTATTTTAGTTCTGTACACTAGCACTGGACAGTGACATGTTTTATTTAGTTCTGTACACTAGCACTGGACAGTGACATGTTTTATTTTAGTTCTGTACACTAGCACTGGACAGTGACATGTTTTTTTTTAGTTTTGTACACTGTGACACTAGCACTGGACAGTGACATGTTTTATTTTAGTTCTGTACACTAGCACTGGACAGTGACATGTTTTATTTTAGTTCTGTACACTAGCACTGGACAGTGACATGTTTTATTTTAGTTCTGTACACTAGCACTGGACAGTGACATGTTTTATTTTAGTTCTGTACACTAGCACTGGACAGTGACATGTTTTACTTTAGTTCTGTACACTAGCACTGACAGTGACATGTTTTATTTTAGTTCTGTACACTAGCACTGGACAGTGACATGTTTTATTTTAGTTCTGTACACTAGCACTGGACAGTGACATGTTTTATTTTAGTTCTGTACATAGCACTGGACAGTGACATGTTTTATTTTAGTTCTGTACACTAGCACTGGACAGTGACATGTTTTATTTTAGTTCTGTACACTAGCACTGGCACTGGACAGTGACATGTTTTATTTTAGTTCTGTACACTAGCACTGGACAGTGACAGTGACATGACATTTTTATTTTAGTTCTGTACACTAGCACTGGACAGTGACATGTTTTACTTTAGTTCTGTACACTAGCACTGGACAGTGACATGTTTTACTTTAGTTCTGTACACTAGCACTGGACAGTGACACGTTTTTATTTTAGTTCTGTACACTAGCACTGGACAGTGACATGTTTTATTTTAGTTCTGTACACTAGCACTGGACAGTGACATGTTTTATTTTAGTTCTGTACACTAGCACTGGACAGTGACATGTTTTATTTTAGTTCTGTACACTAGCACTGGACAGTGACATGTTTTATTTTAGTTCTGTACACTAGCACTGGACAGTGACATGTTTTATTTTAGTTCTGTACACTAGCACTGGACAGTGACATGTTTTATTTTAGTTCTGTACACTAGCACTGGACAGTGACATGTTTTATTTTAGTTCTGTACACTAGCACTGGACAGTGACATGTTTTATTTTAGTTCTGTACACTAGCACTGGACAGTGACATGTTTTATTTTAGTTCTGTACACTAGCACTGGACAGTGACATGTTTTTTTTAGTTCTGTACACTAGCACTGGACAGTGACATGTTTTATTTTAGTTCTGTACACTAGCACTGGACAGTGACATCTTTTATTTTAGTTCTGTACACTAGCACTGGACAGTGACATGTTTTATTTTGGTTCTGTACACGAGCACTGGGCAGTGACACGTTTTATTTTAGTTCTGTGCACTAGCACTGGACAGTGACATGTTTTATTTTAGTTCTGTACTGGGCAGTGACATGTTTTATTTTATTTTAGTTCTGTACACTAGCACTGGACAGTGACATGTTTTATTTTAGTTCTGTACACTAGCACTGGACAGTGACATGTTTTATTTTAGTTCTGTACACTAGCACTGGACAGTGACATGTTTATTTTAGTTCTGTACACTAGCACTGGACAGTGACATGTTTTATTTTAGTTCTGTACACTAGCACTGGACAGTGACATGTTTTATTTTAGTTCTGTACACTAGCACTGGACAGTGACATGTTTTATTTTAGTTCTGTACACTAGCACTGGACAGTGACATGTTTTACTTTAGTTCTGTACACTAGCACTGGACAGTGACGTGTTTTATTTTAGTTCTGTAGACTAGCACTGGACACTGACATGTTTTATTTTAGTTCTGTACACTAGCACTGGACAGTGACATGTTTTATTTTAGTTCTGTACACTAGCACTGGACAGTGACATGTTTTATTTTAGTTCTGTACACTAGCACTGGACAGTGACATGTTTTATTTTAGTTCTGTACACTAGCACTGGACAGTGACATGTTTTATTTTAGTTCTGTACACTAGCACTGGACAGTGACATGTTTTATTTTAGTTCTGTGCACTAGCACTGGACAGTGACATGTTTTATTTTAGTTCTGTACACTAGCACTGGACAGTGACATGTTTTTTTTTTAGTTCTGTACACTAGCACTGGACAGTGACATGTTTTATTTTAGTTCTGTACACTAGCACTGGACAGTGACATGTTTTATTTTAGTTCTGTACACTAGCACTGGACAGTGACATGTTTTATTTTAGTTCTGTACACTAGCACTGGACAGTGACATGTTTTATTTTAGTTCTGTACACTAGCACTGGACAGTGACATGTTTTATTTTAGTTCTGTACACTAGCACTGGGCAGTGACATGTTTTATTTTAGTTCTGTACACTAACACTGGGCAGTGACATGTTTTATTTTATTTCTGTACACTAGCACTGGACAGTGACATGTTTTATTTTAGTTCTGTACACTAGCACTGGACAGTGACATGTTTTATTTTAGTTCTGTACACTAGCACTGGACAGTGACATGTTTAATTTTAGTTCTGTACACTAGCACTGGACAGTGACATGTTTTATTTTAGTTCTGTACACTAGCACTGGACAGTGACATGTTTTATTTTAGTTCTGTACACTAGCACTGGACAGTGACATGTTTTATTTTAGTTCTGTACACTAGCACTGGACAGTGACATGTTTTATTTTAGTTCTGTACACTAGCACTGGACAGTGACATGTTTTATTTTAGTTCTGTGCACGAGCACTGGACAGTGACATGTTTTATTTTAGTTCTGTACACTAGCACTGGACAGTGACATGTTTTTTTTTAGTTCTGTACACTAGCACTGGACAGTGACATGTTTTATTTTAGTTCTGTACACTAGCACTGGACAGTGACATCTTTTATTTTAGTTCTGTACACTAGCACTGGACAGTGACATGTTTTATTTTAGTTCTGAAAGGAGTTTGAAAGGACACAGTGACTCTACGTGGTTGAGGTGCAGACTGTCCACCCTAATGTGAGTGTGTTTTCATAAGGAATGTACCATTTAGAAATGGCAGCACCTTTTGTCCACAGCATCTACTCCAACAACGCCGATGCATGCAGCATGTATGCAGGCCACATAATATATTTTTTTCTTAGTTGGTTTCATGCTCTCCCCATGAAGTAAAAAAAAAAAAAAATCTGCCTAAAAAAAGTATTCTAACCATTTATTTACAGACCATGATCTTTGCATGGGGTCAATTTGACCCCAAAGAAAATGGAGGGACAAGAGTGGTACCACAAACTGTTCTTGCTTTATTGCGAGAACAAGTATTTTGACGCATTTTGTAAGTATGTACTATATATGTTTTGTATTTGCAACCCCTTTGTTTTTGACATGTCAATTTTTCCCCCCTCCGCTTAATGTATTGTTTTATATTTTCACCTCTGCCAAACAAAGTTTGGAGGAGGTTATGTGATCGGTGCCATTTGTTTGTCTGTCTGTTTGTTTGTGAACAAGATAACTCACAAAGTGATGAACGGATATCTCTGAAATTTTGTGGGTGGGTCACTATTACATCAGCCTATTGATTTTGACCGCGATCAGTCAAACAATATGGCCACCATGGCGGTCATCTTGAAATCCTATGACACATGATAACTGAACTTTGCTCCCACTCACCAAGATATGGACCGTGCTGCCTTGGCGGAGGTTTGCACTCCAGGAGTGCCTCTAGTTGTGAATGTAATCAGCATGTTATCGATGTTCACCCTTGCTGGCTTCTTGGCCAGGTCACCATTGAAAGAGATAATTTTTTAAAATCTCAATTGGTTTTTACCAGGTTAAATAAAAAGTTTAAATAAATAAATAAATAAACTCTCTTGCAGTGTTCTTCAATGGTGCAGGCCCGGACAGTTTTACAGTGTTTTTCAAGTGATGTTGCTCCTTAATGTTGATTTATAGTGCTGTTGTTTGATGATCTTCATTGGCAGCCTTGTGCAATGGTGATGTGTAATAGTGTAGATCTAATTCTACAGAGCCGCGGTATTCAGCCTTTTCCAGAGAGGGGCAGCGTAGTGCAGCTTCTCTTTCCAGAGATGCAGTTACACGCCTAATTCTAGTCACCAACCCCCAGAGTCTTTGCTAAGGACTTTGATTAATCGGAACAGATGCATAACTAATTGGTTTGAAATTGGAATGAAAGCTTGTGCCCACACTGGCTTTTCCTGGATAAGGTTGAGAACCCCTGCTCTAGAACTGAGATCCTCAAATCTAACCCTCGAATCTAAATCTTACTGTGGTTTTGTTTCCTGCTGAATGGTAAACCAAACAATTAGCACTGCTGACTGGTTTCACCGCTCTCTTAGGTAAAAAGAGGGTGGTCATCCAGCAGCCCTAGGCCACTGAGGACTGCGATTTGAGGAACGGAGCTCACGAGTGATGTTCCTTAATGTAGTTTTGTGTTGAAACGAGGACCTCGCTGGAAAACATCACTCAGGCGAAGGGAAAGATGCTGGGGAGATTTTAAAAATACCTCGGGCAAGTTTGAGGAAGATCGGATGTCCTTTCCTTCCTAACACCAAGAGCTCGATGGCAAAAACAGCCTTCACAATTTATCGAAAAACTTCGAGACGGAGTGGCGTTTCCAGTATCTACAGCTGCAAAGGATTGTGGTTCATATTCGATCTTTTCTTTCTTCCAAAGTTGGTCCTGTGTTTCCTCACTGGAAGGAAGCAACTAAAGACCTAAATGGTCTCCTTCCCTTTGTAAAATAGACTATTTGGATGTTGCTCTTCATGGCTAGTAGGCAAACTGATTCTGGTTCAGGTCCGTTTGTGAGGAATGCTCCTCGCTCTTTGCAGAATTCGGATCCAGCCCAGGTGTGCATCGTCTCACTGCCTCATTCTCCCAGGCCTGAGCGATCCTGTTGGCTACTTCTCCTTGTCCGCCTTTCGGCCTGAGCCCCCCCGGACAGGAAGGGGACTATATTTGGGCATCAGGAAGAGCCGGGTCACAGAGCGAACCATGACGCTAACTGCTGAACTCAATTTTTTGAATGGAGAACAAAGGGAGGGGCTGGGGCTAGTTTTGCGGGGTGGGAGGAGAGGGTATCGCTGAAGCTACAGGGAACGATCACCTCAACTGTCACTCCTCCACCTATCATCCACCCCGCAGGTCAGCCAAGTGTAAGAGGTGCTCAGGAATTCTCTAACCAAAACATGAATAAACAAATAATTAAATATACTGGAGTGATAACACCATGGCAAACCAGGCTCTTACAGGACTGTGCCAAACTGAGATTGTAGGAGGGTGTTTTGAGATGGGGGCGGGGGGTGAGGGTTTGGGGTGTGGGTGTGACATATGATTCAGAGAAGGGCTCCTCCCTGCAGAAAAAAAAAAGGAGCAGAAATTTTCGCGTGAACGTCGAGCGCAAACGCGGACCGAAAGTGACATGGGAAGTCGGCCATTATTGTTATCATAATAACCGTTATTACCCGCCACCAGCAGCCCTCCTTTGAGGTGGGGACGGGGGGGCGGTGTGTCATTCGGCTAGGATGACGCCGTCAAGCACTGAGAAACGACCAGCTCTGAATGTAAAATAAAAAGGTTGAATCACCCGAGCCTCTCATTTAGTTTCTCTCCCGTTCGACATCTCTCTCCCTCTTTCTCGTCATTTCTCTCGTTCACTGTCTCTCTCATTCTCTCCCTCTATCTAATTCACTGCCCCTCTCTGTTCCTCTCTCTCTGAGTTCCCACTGAAGATGTAACCCCACGCGCAGAATTAATCCCATTCACACAGAAAAACCTTCCTGTCTCCTTATTGTCCTCCTGTAAATCTTTGCGAGCTGGAAACACTTTTCCTCTCGCGATTTTATCCCCCCAGCATAAAATATATTATAAAATTCCTCCGCTGTCTCCCGCAAACACAAACACACCTATCAATAGCCATTATTGCTATGACTCACAGCCCTGCTGTGCTATACTGTATTTCACATATTGCTCTGTGCTGCCCTCCTGTGGAATTTTTGCAGAGTTGCACATCGGCGGACGGCTTTGGTTTTACTCTTCATCAAAACACAGCGGACCCCTACCCCCCCCCCCCCCAATACATACACATTCACTCTCACCCTTTGTCCTTTCTGACTATATTAAGCTGCTTTTGTGTCTATTTGAAAAACCCTTAATTTAGAACCTAAAAATAAGATGAATTCAGACAATGTTGTTTAATACGCACACACACGCACACACACACACACACACACATACACACACACACACACACACACACACACACACACAGGTCAGATTCTTTGTATTTCATTCTTTCAGGCCAGACGAAAAGACCATATTGCTGAGACAGTGGGGCAGTGCAGGAAACCTACTTAAACAACTAACCTGCTTTAAATAAGTTACTGACGTTTGGTAACCTGTTCTATATTTGTCATATATTCACACGCAGTAAGTTAATCTACAATCATTTTAAAACGCGGCGGCTAAGTGCGTTAGAAAATCTGTTTGTCTGTGCATCAGCCAGCCCGTGAACCATAAACAAGACACCCTTTCGGTCCGTGGGGGGGAGGCTCCGCGCCCGCGTACCAATGGCAGCATTGAGCGATGGCACTGTAGCTCCCTCTTTCTCTACAATCTGAAAAACGCAGAAAATGTGAATGGATGGGGGCGGGGGGGGACAGAAGGTGTATACTTACTGTGGAAAAGAAATTTCAGAGGCTGAGTCGTGCCACTGAGTGAGCCGCGATCCTGTAGTCAGCACTGGGCCAGTTTGCCGTAACGTATTTCAGGATGCGCGAGTAATGAAAAGCGGGAGATTAGCAGCCTGGGGTAGCGTTCGCGGGTGTGTTGGTAGTAAACTGGAGAGATAGAGGGAGCCCCGAATGAGTCTAGCACACCTCTGGCAGCAGTCCTGTAATCTGTCGCTACCAGGCGAACAAGGTGCCCGTAAAGAGAAACGCGGAGAACACACAGAACTCAAGAACTGCTAGGTGATTATACCGTGTCAGAGCTCACCGGCCTCCACCACGGTTTCTACACCTGATGATAATAATAATAATAATAATAATAATAATAATAATAATAATAATAATAAAACTCAAGTTTCCTTTTCAGTCACCTCTCCGGTATGTCGCAGTCTTCGGTCAGATTATCTAAATCCTCTGAGTTTAATTGAGCCCCTGAGAACAAGAGTGGTCCGACTCATTTTTTTCATTTTTTTTTATTTTGGACCACAATTGCTTTGAGCACTTAATGCATTCTTTAAGTGTGGAACATGTGACCCACCTATTGTTTAGCATGGGAACTACATTGAGTTAATCCATTATTGCACTTAACAGACTGCCCACTTAGGAGTCATTTTAAGACTATAACTTTAAAAAGGCAAATATGGAGTTAGACCACTTTTGTTCTCAGGGGCTCAATTATTTTATCAGCCCAACCACGGGCATGATGGTGTAGTGGTATGGAAGAAAATAAGGATCATGAATATTTTAGCTTGTGAAAAAGTTCTGTGCACACAAATGTGATTTGCTCACGTGTAAAAACATGTACGTAGTTGCAGGAGATATGCATGTGCGAAGAAGTTTTATGCTCACATGTAATTTCCCCGTGTCCGAAAGTTTTGCAGCCGTAGAAATATTTTGTGCATGTGTGGAAACATTTTGTGCACATAGATATAATTTCCAAAAGTCTAAAAAGGTTTTGTGGCTGTAAAAATATTTTGTGTAAGTGTGAAAATTTTGTGCACACATGAAATTTGCACAAGTCAAAATGTTTTGCAGCCGTAGAAATATTTTTTGTATGCCTAATTAAAATTTATGCTGGAATATTTTTGACAGTGAAGTTTCATGGAGTCTGGGAGACGAACACACAAATTTCCTATCTCCTATGGTGAAGTTACAAGCTACAAATTTCGAATCGCAAACACAAATTTTGACCCAAATGTTAAACTTGAGCTGACTAGCGAGTCGTTACTCACTGATTAGCAAATCAGCACAATGCCCATTGACAATTCAATCACAGGACGTCAACCTGTTCAGTCGGGGGCAAAAGGTTATGCATAGCAGGTTCCGAAGAGGAAATCAAGTCTTGATGGTGCCGTCTTGTATTTTTGGTCTTTTAGCTGAAATAATAGAAATGCCCAAATATTGTTGTGCGAGAGGATGCACCACAAACAAGTTAAGGTGCAGTGGATTGGGGATAATTAACATAACATAACATATAACATAACATGAATGGCGAGAACAGGCCATTCAGCCCAACTAGGCTCGCCAGTTTCTTTGTACTATCGTGAATATATCACTTCAGATACTCAATGACTCAATGGTATCTAACTTTCAGTCAAGCCTGCTCTTGAAAACTCCCAAGGTCTCTGCCTCAACAATATGGTCAGGCAAGCTGTTCTACACCGAAATTACTCTTTGGGTGAAGAAATATTTCCGAATATCAGTGCTAAATTTACCTTTGGTCAGCTTCCATTTGTGACCTCGAGTTCTACTAACAACACTTGGTTGAAGGAATCCTACATAATTCACTTTGTTAATCCCTTTAACATATTTAAAGACCTCAATCAGATCACCCCTTAGTCTCCTTTTCCTAAGACTAAAAAGATTAAGGATCTTCAGCCTCTTCTCATAGCTTTCATCTTTAATACCCGGAATTAGCTTCGTGGCTCTTCTCTGTACTTTCTCTAAAACCTCTATGTCTTTCTTAAAGTATGGTCCCCAGAACTGTACACAATACTCTAGATGTGGTCTGACGAATGTGTTGTACAAAAGAAGCATCATCTCCTTGGATTTGAGCTCAATTGGAGCAGCCTGTTAAGGTTTGTGCAGCAGGGAGCGATTGTGCCCTTACTTATGAGGAAATTATATCTGGGTGCACAAATATTTTTAATGCATATACAACATATTTGTACAGCTACAACTATTTTACACACGCGCAGATTGTATCTGTGTGCACAAAACTTTTTCACAAGCTCAAAATAATAATGACCCTTTTTTGCTTCCATGTTGTAATCTAAACAAGGGACCAGACACAGATTCAGGGTACAGTCCACTGAGGGTATACAGTTACGACTGGAAAAGGGCCAAGACCCAGAGCAGGATAAATACAGTCCCACTTTGGTGATATAGAGTGGTGAGGCTGATGGGCATGTCCATGCCTGGCCAGTGGCATCCCAGAGCAGAAGCCTGTTTGTGTTAACCCAATAGACTGTATAAAAAGATGGACGCAGCACCCGGGTCTGAAAAGTGAAGCCAATGCGGAAATCTCTTAAAATTGCATTCTATTTCATGGTCAGCAGATGGCAACATCAGAGGTTGCAGAAAGGAGCTCCATGCGATAGCAGTCTATGAGAAAATGACCCTACTTTCCCACCTGATTTATTATTTAAATCATTATTTTTCCACATTATTTTATGGTATCTATTGCAAGTTTCAAGTCTCCTTCGATATATCATGATGTTCATTTTTGTAAATTATGGTCCCAAATAGACTAGAATAAGGGATAAAGCCAGAATATGCCTTAGGGGCGTGGCTATCCTCTGGTCCTTGTCAGATACGGTCAGATCCACCCGTAAATCCACTCCTCGCTCCTCCCTGGATCTTAAATTCATGATCTCGTCCAATAGGAATCACATCCTGTTTCAAAATGACAAAATAGCGCTGTTCAACTTGCCAAAATCGAGGCTTCCTGAATGGTACATGCTGAAACCAATGGGTGACGTCACGGTTGATTAATCCATCTTTTTATAGTCTTTGTTCTCATGCAGTGTATTTTGCGGCAAAAAGGGCTTCTTCTGGAGGTGACTTTGAGTTGTTCTCCCACAAAGACCTTTTAAATGCACATAAAAATGATGCGATTCACACTATGACATTAAAATTATGAAAAACCATAATAGGTGCGCTTTAAACAACAACATTTGAAGTTAAGCAGCCAACAAAAAAAGTCAGGTAGAACTAAGTAAAGTCACATCACTGAATGTGCATAAATTTGACGCATTATTTACACAAATTATATGTTTATGTTTATGGGCGGCATGGTGGCATTGTGGTTAGCACTGTTGCCTCACAGTAAGAAGGTCGTGGGTCCGATTCCAGCCTGGGGCCTTTCTGTGTGGAGTTTGCGTGTTCTCCCCGTGTTCGCGTAGGTTTTCTCCGGGTACTCCGGTTTCCCCCACCCACAAAAACATGCATCATAGGAACACTCCAACCAGTACCCATGACCAAGGAACTGGCTTTAGAACTGGAGTTGGTCGCCGGGCGCTGCTCTGTGGCTGCCCACTGCTCCTAACTATAGGATGGGTCAAATGCAGGAGACAAATTACCCCACAGGGTTCAATAAAGTTTATCTTATCTTATGTCATAACCGTTTGGATAATATGTAGCCCTATTATACATTCTTGTTTGATCATAATTTTTCAATCTTGCTTAATGTGTCAAATACTTGTATGTTTCAAAAACAATCGAAATGAACAAATTATACTGATCTGCACTTTTTTTATAAAATCAGCTAATTTAGCACTGCAAAAAAAATCCATTTTATATCATGTGTCACATTCCGAGGAGGCCTGACCCCTAACGCACCACTCAGAGGCAGATATGCAGAAAAAGCTCAATAGAGCATTTATTAAACAATAAAAAAAAGTCTCAGCAAGGCTGATGAGTGCAGAGCTGGATGGGGGAGCAGGCAGGGAAGCAGGCTGGACTTGAGCAGGTAGGGGTAGGCGGGCAGGGAGGAGCTGGGCAGGGAAGCAGCTGAGCGAACATAAAAACTTAGCCAAGGTTAAGCAGCAGAATTCACAAGACTTTCTAAAACACAACCTACAACAGACTGACACACAACAGGGGGCAAAGCAGGGTTATAAAGGGGAAGAAGCAGGTGAGGCGTGTTGGTCAGTATAATGGTGGGAGTGCAGGCAGGGCAGAGGCTGGAGTCAGTAATTGAGTAATAGAGTAGGATGTGGTGTGAGCGGGGAGAGTCAGTAATTGGATAATTGAAAGGAATGTTGATTGCGTGAGTGAATGCAAGGGAAGCCAGTGAACACGCCCAGCACAGGCAGACAAGAAGACATGGAAGGAAGATGGACTGGGTAACTCAGTCCAAGGAATGTAACAGTACCTCCCTCTCAATGCACGCCTTCAGGCGTGCCCCTTGGCCTGGGTTTGGATGGGTGGGCGCGGTGGAAGTCGTGGATGAGGGAGGGGTCGAGGATAAGGGATCTGGAAATCTAGGAGCGTTCCTCCGGCCCATAACCCTCCCAGTCCACCAGGTATTGAAAGCCCCACCCCTTGCGGCAGACGTCCAAGATCTTGCAGACGGTGTAGGCTAGGGTGTCCCCCACGATCCTCTGTGGAGGCGGGGCCGGGATGGGCGCACTGATGGGGCTGGAGGACACCCGCTTCACCTGACTGACATGGAAAACTGGGTGGATTTTGAGAGAGGCTGGGAGGTGGAGCTTGACCGTGACGGGGTTGAGGATGCACTCATTGGGGTAGGGGCCGATGAAACAGGGCTGGAGCTTGCGGGAAGTGGACTGGAGGGGGATGGAGGAGATGCACAGCCAGACCTGCTGACCTGGGGTGTAATGTGGGGCCTTAGTCCGGTGTCTATCGGCCAGGCGGTGGTTCCGGGCAGAGGAGCGGAGAAGAGCATCGTGTGCCGCTTTCCATGTCCGACGGCAGCGGGCGATGTGGCGCCTACTGACGGGACTGAGACCTCCTCCTCCTGGGATGGGAACAGGGGGGGCTGGTATCCCAGCGAGCACTCAAACGGGGATTTACCCGTGGCAGAGCACTGCAAGGAGTTGTGGGTGTACTCCGCCCATGGGAGAAACTTGGCCCAGGTGGAGGGGTCTCGGACAGAGACGCACTGCAGGGCGGCCCCCAGGTCCTGGTTGAGCCTCTCAATCTGGCCGTTCATCTGAGGGTGGTATCCTGAGGACAGGCAGGCGGAGGACCCCAGGGCAGTGCAGAAGGCCCTCCACACCTGGGAGGAGAACTGGGGCCTGCGATCCGAAATGATGCTGAGTGGGATGCCGTGGAGCCTCACCACGTGCTGCACTGGGAGTTCCGCCATCTCCAGGGCAGATGGTAGCTTAGGCAAAGGGATGAAATGGGCTGCCTTGGAGAAACAGTCCACGATGGTTAGGATGACCGTGTTGCCATTGGATGGAGGCAGGCCCGTAATGAAGTCTACCCCCACGTGACTCCAAGGACGACCCGGGACAGGTAGGGGGCGTAGGAGGCCGGCAGGTGGGCGGTGGGAAGCCTTGTTCCTGGCGCAGACGGGACAGGCGATGACGAAGGCCCGGGTGTCCTCCTTCAGGTTGGGCCACCAGAATCTTCTCCTCACCAGGACAATGGTCCTCTGCACACCTGGGTGGCGGGCCAGGCGAGAGGCGTGGACCCACTGGAGGACCTGGGAGCGGATAGTGGGAGGGACGAACAGGCGGGAATCCGGCTTGCTACATGCATCCGGACAGGAGGCCTGGGCGGTCCAGATGCGACTGGCCACCTTCTAGGTCACTGCAGCTACCACGCAGCATGGAGGGATTATGGGCTCAGAATTGGCAGGTCTGGACTGGGGGACAGGGCATCGGGCTTGAGGTTTTTGGATCCTAGAACTTAAGAGATAATGAAGTTAAAACGGGTGAAGAATAGGGACCAGCGGCCTTGGCGTGAATTCAGTCTCTTGACGGAGTGAATATACTGTAGGTTACGGTGGTCAGTCAGGATCAGCTCGGGTTCGGTGGTTCCCTCCAGCCAGTGACGCCACTCCTCCAGCACCATCTCCATAACCAGCAGTTCACGATCTCCCACATTGTAGTTCTGCTGGGCAGGTGAAATGCGACAGAGAAGAAGGCGCAAGGATGGAGTTTCCCATCGTCAGCTGCCCTTTGGGAGAGGACAGCACCAACCTCGGAGTCGATGGCATCCACTTCCGACACAAATTGTCTGGTCGTGTCTGGCTGGTGAAGAATGGGAGCTGAGGAAAACTGGGCCTTCAGGACTAGGAAGGCTTCCTCAGCTTCTGGGTTTCAGGAGAACGGAACAGAGGTGGAGGTGAGGTCAGTGAGTGGTCGTGCTACCTTGCCGTAGTTCCAGATGAAGCGACGGTAGAAGTTGGAAAAGCCAAGGAATTGTTGGAGGTTTTTGCGGGTCGCGGGACGAGGCCACTCCGTCACAGCGCAGATCTTCTTGGAGTCCAGTCTGATCCTGCCAGGCTCGATGATGAAGCCTAGGAAGGGGACTGAGGAGGCATCAAACAAGCATTTCTCAGCCTTTACAAAGAGCTTGTTTTCGAGAAGTCTTTGCAAGACAAGGCAGACATGGCGAATATGGTCATGAATGTTCTTAAAAAAATGAGGATGTTGTCGAGGTAGACGAATACAGACCAGTTAAGGATATCGCACAGGACATCGTTGACACGGGCCTGGAAGGCTGCGGGGGCATTAGTGAGCCCAAATGGGACCACCAGGTATTCAAAGTGCCCCAGGGGGGTGTTGAACGCCATCTTCCATTCATCTCCGCCCCGGACCCGCACCAGATGGTAAGCAGTGCGGAGGTCGAGCTACATGAATATGATGGCACCTTGTAGGGGTTCAAAGGCAGAGTTAAGTAGGGGAAGAGGGTACTTGTTCCTCACCATGATGGCGTTGAGACCACGGTAATCTATGCATAGCTAAAGGGTGCCATTCTTCTTGTTCACAAAAAAGAATCCAGTCCCCAGCGGGGAGGATGAGGCACGAATGATTCCGGCTGCCAGGGAATCGTGGATGTAGGTCTCCATGGCTGCTTTCTCGGTGCCGGAGAGACTGTACAGTCGGCTGGATGGGAGTGGAGCCCCGGGCAGCAGATCCACGCAGAGGTCATAGGGTCTGTGGGGAGGAAGAGACAGAGCCAGAGACTTGTTAAACACACGAGCTAGGTCATGATATGTGATAGGGACTGAGGACAGGTCAGGGTCTAGTGTAGGCAGCTCATGGGCTAGACCGGAGGGAGGCAGGGCAGAATAGAGACATGCTGCGTGGCAACCGGGGCTCCAGCTTTGGACCGAGGAGAGCTCCCAGTCGAGGAGAGGGTTGTATTGGCGCAGCCAAGGAGAGCCAAGGACTAGTGGACTATGAGGTGCCATGATGATGAACTGTCGAATTTCTTGATCGTGGCTGCCAGACACAACCAGGTGAATAGGAGCTGTGGAGTGGGTTATCCGAGACAGCAGACTGCCATCCAGGGCGAAGGTGTTGAGGGGTACCTTGAGTGTTTCCTGGGTGATGCCAAGGTGAGCGATGAGTTGGGCGTCAATAAAGTTCGAGTCAGTGCCGGAATCCACCAGGGCCGAGACAAGGGCAGACTGACCACCCCACTGAAGGACAGCCGGCAGGCGGAAGTGGCTCTGGGCCATAGGGTCACAGGAGACAGGGCTTACCAGGAGGCCCAGGTTCACTGGCGAGCCCTCTCTTTTGGCCCCCGTGGGGCAGGCCGCAATCAAGTGCCCCATCTGGCCGCAGTAGAGGCAGGACCCAGAAATAACTCGTTGTCGGTGCCTTTGTTCAGCGAGGGTAGTAGCCGGTCTTAGCTGCATCAGCTCTTCTCCCAGGTAGGCGGCGCCCGGGGGTGTCGATGCAGTGGGTGAAGGAGCAGGTGCCGGTAGGAGAAGGGGTTGGGACCGATGTGAGGACTGGCCTTTCTTCTCACGAACACGGGTCCTCAGCCGGTTATCCAGGGAGATGGCTAGTGCTATCAGGCTGTTGAGTGAGTCGGCGTCATCCCGGATGGTGAGCTCGTCCTTCAGATCTTCACTGAGGGCATTAAGGAACACCCCCTGGAGAGCAGCATCATTCCATCCAGACTCCGCCGCCAGGGTTCAGAATAGCACTGCCATCTCAGCGACGCTGCAGGCTCCCTGGTGAAGCTGAAGCAGGCGTTGGGTGGCGTCCACACACCAGATGATCGAACACCCTCCTCATTTCGGCAGTGAAGGAAGCAAGGTTTGAGCGCAGAGCTGGCTGGGCATCCCACACTGCTGTGGCCCACTCTCGGGCCCTGGCCACAAGACAGGCAATAATAAATGCCACTTTACTTTGATCCGTGGCGTAGGACAGGGGCTGAAGATGGAACACCAGATCGCGCTGGAGGAGGAAGCCCCGGCAGTCTCCCATGTTGCCCCGGTAACTCTCCGGCGTCGGCACCCGCGGCTTGTGTCCCGGAGTAGGAAGTTGAGGTCGATGGAGGGGGGCTGGCAGATGGCTGAGGTTGAGGAGGATTGGTAGCCAGCTGGCCCAGTACAGAGCCCAACTGGCCCACCTGCCCCACTATCACCTGTAGGGCTTCCTGTATTCCACCCAGGAGTTGAGTGTGCTGACAGATGGTGGTGCTCTGACAGGCAAGGGAGTGGCATATCTCCTCTGAGTCAGCTGGGTCCATTTGGCCAATTTGTTCTGTCATGTTCAGAGGAGTCTTGATCCCAAACGCACCACTGATACCCCTTTTCCACCGAGCTGGTACCAGTGCTGGTTTGGAGCCAGAGCCTGACTTAGCACCTGTTCTTTGGTATTCCACAGCCTAAGCACCAGCTCCTGGCTCTAAAAACCTGTGCTAGAGTAAGCACCAACTCCTTGCTGGTCCAGAGCAAGCACCGATTACGTGGGGTGGAGTTTGACCAACAAGACCAGCGCGGTCGCGGAACTATTTTGAGCATTCTGCCCGCAGTAAATGTTGGAGTAAAGAAGCATCTGTTGTATATCTGCATGATGCGTTAATTTTGCATTTTACTTTGTTGCTTCAGACATTTTTTTCTGCACTGCTGACGTCTATATTAAGAATTACGAATATGAGTTAGCTGGCTAGCTAGGGCGTACGTGAATTCTTACCATGAGCGAACTTGAATGGCATTTCAAAATGAAACTACCGTAGATCATTCAAACTTATGAAGTTGGAAGGAAATACGACGGTTGCTCATTTATTTCTTCTGCCTGCATCCTTGGGAAGAGAAACAATGGATAGCATGTTCCTATTATTACACGCTGTTGCTGCTTAAGGTTTCGGTATTACATGCATGGATAACAATGCAAGATACGTTACACATTTATTTTCAATATGTGATCTTAACTCAGTACGAGATCATAGCAATTAGGCTATATTCCTTTTCCCCACTAAAAGCGATAAAACCTAGGTGACAATAATAGTATTACTGAGCATAGAACACAAGCATTATTTCAGTTTTAAATTTTTCTCATGGTTTCCCGCAGTCCGTACTGTATTTCTGTATTGCCAGATGTTACGTGAGCGCTGCTAAGAGAGACGCAGGTCTCGAACAAAGTTTATTTTCTCCTGATCTGTTGGTCTTAAATTACAGTGAAGTAATCGCGTGGCTCTGAGTTGGCTCCTTGGCGATGGAAAAGCAAACAGGTTCTTAGGATGTTCGTGGGTTGAACCAACTAAGCACTGGCACTAGCACCAGCACGGCACTAGCACCAGGATCTTTTTGATGGAAAAGGGGTATCAGAGGCAGATATGCAGAAAAGCTCAGTAGAGCATTTATTAATCCATCCATCCATCCATCCATCCATTTTCTTCCGCTTATCCGGGGCTGGGTCGCGGGGGTAACAGACTGAGCAGAGAGGCCCAGGTGCCCCCCTCCCCAGCCACTTCTTCCAACTCTACCTGGGGGATCCCAAGCCGTTCCCAGGCCAGCCGGGAGATATAATCCCTCCAGCGTGTCCTGGGTCTGCCTCGGGGCCTCATCCCAGTTGGACATGCCTGGAAAACCTCTAAAGGGAGGCGACCAGGAGGCATCCGGACTAGATGCCTGAACCACCTCAACTGACTCCTCTCGACACGGAGGAGCAGTGGTTCTACTCTGAGCCGCTCCCGAATGCCCGAGCTCCTCACCCTATCTCTAAGGGTCAGCCCAGCCACCCTACGGAGAAAGTTCATTTCGGCCGCTTGAATTTGCAATCTTGTTCTTTTGGTCACTACCCAAAGCTTGTGACCATAGGTGAGGGTTGGAACGTAGATTGACCAGTAAATTGAGAGCTTTCCTTTTATGCTCAGCTCCTTCACCACAACAGACCGGTACAATGCCCACTTCACTGCAGACGCTGCAGCGATCCGTCTGTCAATCTCACGCTCCGTCCTACCCTCAATCGTGGACAAGACCCCGAAATACTTGAACTCCTCCACTTGGGGTAACACCTGACCCCCCACCTGAAGGGGACAATCCACCTTTTTCCGGGAGAGAACCATAGCCTCAGACTTGGAGGTGCTGATCCTCATTCCAACCGCTTTACATTCAGCTGCGAACCGCTCCAGTGTGCGTTGGAGGTCACAGCATGATGAAGCCAACAGGACCACATCATCTGCAAACAGCAGAGATGAAATCCTGAGGCCACCAAACTGGACACCCTCCAAACCTCGGCTGCGCCTTGATATCCTGTCCATGAAAATCATGAACAGAATAGGTGACAAGGCACACCCTTGGCGGAGTCCGACACCAACTGGAAACGAGTCCGACTTAGTGCCGAGAATGAGGACACAACTCCAGCTTTGGTTGTACGGGGATCGAATGGCTCGAATTAACGGCCCTGGAGCCCCATACTCCCGCAGCACCCCCCACAGGATACCTCGTGGGACACGGTCATAAGCCTTCTCCAAGTCCACAAAACACATGTAGACTGAATGAGCAAACTCCAATGACCCCTCCAGCATCCGTGCGAGGGTAAAAAGTTAGTCCATTGTTCCACGGCCGGAACGGAACCCGCATTGCTCCTCCTGAATCCGAGGTTCAACAATCGGGCGGAGCCTCCTTTCCAGCACCCTGGCATAGACATTTCCTGGGAGGCTGAGCAGTGTGATCCCCCTATAGTTGGAACACACCCTCTGGTCCCCTTTTTTTAAAAATGGGAACCACCACCCCAGTCTACCAGTCCATGGGTTCTGTACCCGACATCCATGCGATGCTGAACAGGCATGTCAACCATGGCAGCCCACCAACATCCAGGGCCTTCAGCATCTCAGGATGAATCTCGTCCATCCCTGGTGACTTGCCACTGTGGAGCTTTTCGACCACCTCAGTGACTTCCACCAGGGAAATGGGCAACGACTCGCCCGAGTCCTCTGTCCCTGCCTCCTCAATGGAGGGCATGTCTGCCAGATTCAGGAGTCCCTCAGAGTGCTCCTTCCACTGCCAGACGATATCCTCAGTTGAAGTCAGCAGTTCACCACCCCTACTGAAAACAGCCTGGGCAAAGCCCTGCCTCCCCTTCCTGAGTCGTCTGACGGTTTGCCAGAACCTCTTTGAGGCCACCCGAAAGTCCTCCATGGTCTCCCCGAACTCCTCCCAAACCCAAGTTTTTGCTTCAACAACTACCTCGGCTGCAGTCCTTCTAGCCTGCCGGTACCGGTCTGCCGAGTCGGGGGTCCTCGGGCCAGCCAAGCCCGAAAGGCCACCTTCTTCAGCTTGATGGCCTCCCTCACTGCTGGACTTCACCAACAGGTTCTTGGGTTGCCGCCATGACTGGCACAAACAACCTTCAGGCCACAGCTCGCAGCAGCCGCCGCTTCCACAATAGAGACTTTGAACAGGGTCCACTCGGACTCCATGTCCCAAGTCTCCCTCGGGATATGGGAAAAGCTCTTCTGGAGGTGAGAGTTGAAAATCGTCCAGACAGGGTCCTCTACCAAACGTTCCCAGTCCACCCTCACAACACGTTTAGGCTTCCCAGGTCTGGTCTGGCAGTCTTCCCCACCATCTGATACAACTCACCACCAGGTGGTGATCAGTTGACAGCTCAGCCCCTCTCTTCACCCGAGTGTCCAAGACATATGGCCGCAGATCAGATGACACGATTACAAAATCGATCAACGACCTTTGACCAAGGGTGCTCTGGTACCAAGTACATTTATGAACACCCTTATGCTCAAACATGATGTTCGCTATGGATAATCCATGACTAGCACAAAAATCCAATAACAAAACACCACTCGGGTTCAGATCAGGGAGGTCGTTCCTCCTAATCACTCCCCTCCAAGTGTCTCCGTCATTGCCCACATGAGCGTTGAAGTCTCCCAGCAGAACTATGGAATCTCCAGTAGGAGCCTTTTCCAGGACCCCACCCAGGGATTCTAAGAAGGCTGGATACTCAACACAAACAACACAACTGGATACTCAGCACAAACAACAGTCAGAGCATTCCCCTCCGCAACCCGCAAACGAATTGCAGAGACCCTGTCATTCCCTGGGATGGACTCCAACACGACGGCACTCAGTCGAGTGGACAATAGTATCCCCACGCCTGCTCGCCGCCTCTCACCTTGGGAAACTCCAGAAAAGGAGAGAATCCAACCCCTATCAAGGAGCTTGCTTCCAGAGCCAAAGATGTGCGTAGAGGTGAGTCCGACTATATCTAGCTGGTACCACTCAACCTCCCGCACAAGCTCCGGCTCCTTCCCCACCAGTGTGGTGACGTTCCATGTCCCAAGAGCCAGATTCCATGACCGAAGCCCAGAACGTAAGGGCCCTCGCCCCTGTCTGGCATCCGATCTGCAGTGCACCCGTCCCCTACTCCTCTCCTCACGGGTGGTGGGCCCTCGTGGAGGCAGCTCCCCTTCGTCTCTTCGGGCTGAGCCCGGCCGGGTCCCGGGAAAAACCTGGCCACCAGGTGCTCGCCTGGGAGCTCCCCTCCCAGGCCTGGCTCCAGGAGGGGGTCCCGGTGACCCTAATCCCGGCAAGGTTTGTATTTCCTTAAGGGAGCTCTTCATAGGAGACTAGGGAATCTCGTTTATTAAACAATAATAAACAGTCTTAGCAAGGCTGATGAGTGCAGAGCTGGACGGGGGAGCAGGCAGAGAAGCAGGCTGGACTTGAGCAGGTAGGGATAGGCGGGCAGGGCAGTAGCTGGGCAGGGAAGGAGCTGAGAAAACATAAAAACTTAGCCAAGGTTGAGCAGCAGAATTCACAAGACTTTCTTAAACACAACCTACAACAGACTGACACACAACAGAGGGCAAAGCAGGGTTATAAAGGGAAAGAAGCAGGTGAGGCGTGTTGGTCAGTATAATGGTGGGAGTGCAGGCAGGGCAGAGGCTGGAGTCAGTAATTGAGTAATAGAGTAGGATGTGGTGTGAGCGGGAAGAGTCAGTGATTGGATAATTCAAAGGAATGTTGATTGCGTGAGTGAATGCAAGGGAAGCCAGTGAACAACACGCCCAGCACAGACAGACAAGAACCAAAACTAGAGACAGTAGGGTTAGGGGACAACATGGACACAGAAGGAAGATGGACTGGGTAACCCAGTCCGAGAAATGTAACATCATGTTACATACATGTACTGTAAGTGTGAAATGAACTGAGAGGACCTTGTGAAAATATAATAATAAATTAAGGTAGCATTCCACAGTTTACATCATAATGCTCACCCCTAATGGAACTCTCATCCTGAGTTCATCTATTACATCTCCGCGACTGGCCACCCGTCCTGCTCTTTCTGCAACGACTGACATGTCCACAGCCTGACACATCTCTGAAATGTTGCAAGTGCAAGTCTATAGGCCGTCACACTCATAATGCAATTTTGAAAACTTACCCTTATGTAAATATCAATGTTTTAAATAGAAACTTTCACACAGCTTCCAACCCTTGACAAAAGAAAAGAGCGAGAAGTCTTGAAACATTGCTTTCGCTGCCACTCATGAGGAAAACTAGCAAAACTTGTGTGAAACTGAAAAATTTCTGTACTCGAAGGATTTCAGTTCCGCAAGAGAATCTCTTAAATCCGGGTTGATTGTGGAATGGGTCAATGACAAATAAGCCTTTTAAAAATTTTTTTTTTTCATAAATCTTTAAAAATGTACAGAATACATTTATTTGAAGTTGGAAGAGTGTGTTTAAACAACATTTACAGGGTTTTTAGTACAGTTTTAGACTGTATTTGCAATTTCACCAGCCAAAAAATGTCAGGTGGCGCAACCAAAAGTTTCTTGAAAAAAAAAACACATCCCTCTTTTTTCTAAGTGATTTTTTTTAGTAAGTAGACCTGAGAGTGTCTACTCTGCCTAAAACATTACTATTTTGTAGTTGAGCTGGGTATTAAAAGTAACTTATGGATTCTTTATTGTAGGGGGCGGGTATTTTGGTTTTCCAAACAATTTAAGAACAATTAAACTATTAAACTTTGTTTATTTGAAAGGTTTTCAATATAAAATATGCCCCCACATTAATATCATATTAATTCAGATTTTAAATTGCATATTTAATACATTTCACATACTGTTAACTTGCTCGGACGGTTGCACCACCTGATGTTTTGAGGGTTTGTGATGGCAAAACAAAATATATATCATTTTTATGATAAACTGGAAATATGTGCAAATTAAACAGGTTTTATAGAATAAAATGATGCTTACTATGAATCATTTAAAATTATTTTAAGCCAAACTAGTGCACTCGGACAATGTCATGTCATTGACCCGAATAATGACTGATTCGTGTGCCAGTGAAATATCACCGATCGCTTTTGGTACAGCGTCAGTTCATTAAAAAGTGGGAATCGAAGGATTGCTGATCCCTGGCATGAGAACATGATATGCCACTAAAATACCTAAGACTCACGCCATATACGTGAGAGTTTGCAGGTATGCTTTCAATAGTTCTTTCAAGAACATAGACTTTTGGATGCAGCCCGCCAGCACATAGGCCATGTTCAGCGTCAATAACATCCTGTGAGCCACCCTTCAAGTCACTCAGCCACTACGTGCCATTTTTTCTTCCAGAAGCTCCTGGCAAACTGAGGACCACGATCAGTGATCAACTCCTGGGGCACACCATGGAGACAACCCGGATGGCGTAATAGGACCTTGGCAGTCTCCGTCTGACAAAGGCAGTCCAGTAACGAAATCCATGGCAATACCGGCCAGTTGGGAACTTCCAAGGGCTGGCGCAGACCACAGGGACACTAATGACTGGACTCGGTGTGGGCACACACAGAGCAGGCCACGACAATCTTCCAAGAATCTTGGCCGCCACCAAAATCATTGACAGATGCATGCTAAGGTGCGTGAGCTAAGGTGTCAGCTAAGAAGCATGGGCCCATGATAGGATTCTTCTCACTCAGAAAAGAAGACACAGTTGGGTGAAGTGTCTGATGCTGGTAGATATGACTGCAACACCTCTTCAACCTGACACTCAATCTGGAGCTTTGAGCCAGCCAGAAGACATTAGCTCTAGAGGATGGTCTCAGGATGATCATTAGGCACAGGAGAGTAGACAAGGAGTCAGGCTTAGTATTCTTGGATCCGGGACAATAGGTCAAGACGAAGTGCAATCTGGTGAAGAAGAGGGACCAACAGGCAGCCTGGGTTTCAATCTTTTAACAGTTGAGAGGTACTTCCGGTTGCAATAGTCAACCCAGATGAGGAAGGAAAGACTGGATCCCAGCAGCTGATAGCTCTACTTCTCAAACGCCAGCTTCACTGCCAACAGCTCCTGATCAGCGATGTAATAATTCCTCTCTGCAGGAGGCAGCCATCAAGAGACGAGGGCACATGGATAAATCTTGCCACGGCCCCAGCACCCACATTGGAGGCGTCGACTTCAGTGATGAGCTAGCAATGAGGATCTGGGAGTATGAGGACAGGAACAGTGCTGATTAGTTCCTTAAGCTGGTGAAAGACAGAGGCAGTCTGGGGGGTCCAGTTGAAGGTGGTCTTGACGGACGTGAGTGCTGTTAAGTGAGCTACCACTGTGGAGTATCCTTGTATGAACTGCTGGTAGAAACTGGAAAACCCAAGGTACCTCTGCCAATTTTTATGGTCCTTAAGCCCAACGCCCACTGGTGGTGAAGTGAAGCGTCCCGTCAAAACGCCAAACGTTTTTAAACACCCAGTGGAAGCGTCAGTAGCATCAATATTGATATATGACAACAGGACCAAAAAGCAAGCCATGCGTGTCTCACTCAAAATATTCAACAAAACAACCTTTAATTTTGAAAACGCCTACCGATCAAGCATATTTTAAGTGATGGCAAAACGCGACGTTCATCGGTGAACCTTGAGTTAGGTTCTGTCTAACTGTAGATCGCTTAATAACTTAAATGCCCGCCAAAAATTAGATTTCCCTTCAAAAACCTCAACTTGGTTAAAAAGCGGTTATATTGGTTTCGACAACTACGTGAGGTTTCTGCAAAATGTGTGCCATTAATCTTGACAATGCAAAATTGTTAAATAACCTAAAAGACAAATGCGTTTCTATTGAGTTGACGCTCAAGAAATTGAGCAGTGGCGAAAAGTAAAAAACTGATGTGCGTTGACACCGCCAGTGGGCATTGCTCCATTGAAATGAATGGAACCTATTTTTTGACATGCGTCTCTCGCCTCCGTGGGCGTTGGGCTTTAGGGTCTGGCTAATCCCACACACCTTGCACCTTCTGGCAATCCATCTCCCATGTTTCCTGCATTACAGTGAAGCCCAAGAAACAGGCAGTGGTGCAATGGAATTCGCACTTTTCAGGTTTAAGATAAATGTGATTCTCCAACAATCTTTGAATTACCAGTCGAACATATTGGGGATGGTCCTCCAATGTTGGAGAGAAAACTAGAATATCGTCTAAGTCAACATACACAAACTGGGAGACCATGTCTCGGAGAACATCGTTAATAAGATTCCGAAACACAGCAGAGGAATTAGCGGGCCCCAATGGGATTGTCAGATATTTGTAGAGGCAGAAGGGGGCATTAAACGCTGCTTTCCACTCATCTCCTTCCCGCATGCACACAAGATGGTAAATGTTGCACAGGTCCAGCTAGTTAAAGGAGGCTGTAATGCTGAGTCCATCAGAGTAAGAGGGTAATATTTCTTGATAATAATGAAGTTCAGCCCTCAAGAATCTATGCAAGGACACAGAGATCCTTCTTTCTTTGCAACAAAGATGAAACCAGTTCCGGCAGGCTGTGAAGAAGCTTGAATGATTCTGGATGCCAGGCTGTGATTTACGTACTCCTCCATTGCTTTGGACTCATGTGCTGTCAGCGCGAACAGCTAACCCCTGGGGGGCAATGTTTTGGGTAGAAGGTCGAAGGCACAGTTGTAGCATCTGTGCAGTGGAAGTGATGTGGCTTGCACTTTACTGAATGCCTGACAGAATGCCATGATAGGTAGCAGGAACTTCTTCTACGTCCAGCAGGTCCTCTGGTGGTTGGAGGAAGGAGGAGCGACCGGACTGGAAACTCACTAAAGACAGGACTGAGAACAAGATAAACTCCACTCCACGATGGAACTGAGTGACAAGTCCACACATGGGTTGTGGCGTTCAAGCCAGGGCCTTTTCCCAACACAAACTAGACATGCGGTGACTCCATGATGAAGTATGCAAAATCTTCAGAATGGTTACTGGAGGTAAGCATGGTCACTGGTTTTCACACTTTAGTGACTTCAGGAAGGGCAATCCCCATGAGGGCCCAAGGGGTGCCAGCAGTGGCTCAGTCAGAATCTTCAGGCATGAAACAAGACTAGGATGGAAGAGGTTCCCCTCTGCCCCAGAGTCAACTGATGCCCTTTAGAAACTGGGCAACCCTGCCAGGTTAGGCGAATTGAAAGGAGTGGTTGGGAACATGAAACAGCTCCAGATGCCACCTTTCTCATTAGCGCTGCTTCAGTTTGCTGGAAAGGGCATTCAGCAAGGACTTGGTTGGCACTTCCACAATACAGGCAAAGGTCCTACTTGATACGACACAGCGGTTCCCCTGGGGGAAGTTTGTGAAGCCGAGCCCAGTTGATGGCCATGGATACTGAGGGAGCCAGATGGGCTGTGGCTCCGAGCAGAGCATCATAGCACTTCTGCAGGACAAGTGCCTGTAACCTCGCCCAACTATCCAACTGCCTCTCTTGCAGCCGGTTACCTATTTGCAGTGCTTAGTCGATGAAGCTGTCCAGGTCAGGGGGAGAAAACAGGGGTCAATTGGTTCTGGACCCACTCTGAGAAGTAAAATAGGGTGATGTCATAGAGCGCCTAGGAGTCCCAGCACGCAGAGAGAGCCAGTTGCCAGAAATCGATGGAATACTCTGAGACTTAGAGTAGTGTGCAGTGATGATTATACACTACAACTCTCGTCTAAAAGGGGTCCTAATGTATCACTTTCCTATAATTTTGGATTTATTTATAAATTTATAAATGTATTGAAAATGCTATTGTAGGCAATGAGAACAAAAAAAATCATTCCCGCAAGTATACTGAGGTAAAAAAAAAAATATGGGTAATAAACAAAAACACTGAAAACATCAATTTTTTATTACAATCAAAAGGTGTCGCAAATTTTTATTTTTTTGACTCTTGCATAGCCTGAATGCATGTTTGAAGGATCATTCAATGACTTCTGATGCAACAAAATTTGTTTAAACTGGTTTGAGGAAATATTATTCTGCAAAATTACCTTTTAAGGTTAGTTATTCCAGCACATAAGGTGACATGAACTTTGAGCCGTGTCACAGAGTTTAGCACGATGGCAGGAAAGAAGGAGCTCTCTGAGACTGTTCAAAACCGCATTGTGGCCTTAAATGTTGCTGAAGACGTTAAATGCTGCCATTGCACTGTCAGAAAGACCATCAAGCGTTTCAAAGAGACTGATTTGCCGAACACTAGTGGCAATAGAGGTGCAAAATGGAAGTTAAGTGCCTCTGATGTTCATTATTTGTGTATGATAAGTTAAAAAAAAAAAATCGGCGGTTGGCAACACGACAACTCCATGATGATATTAATAGTGCCAGACGTGAAGAGATGAAAGTATCAAGATCTGCTATTTTCAGATGCTTGTGTGAAAATGGTCTGATTGGTCGTGTTGCTGCCAAGAGCTGGCAACATCAAGAAAAGACTGGAGTTTGCCAAGGAATTCAAGGATTGGACACCAATGGACTGGGAACAAGTTCTTTGGATGGATGAATCAAAATTCAAAAATTTCCTTACCCAAACATAGAATTTATGTGCTCCATGGAGTTGTAGAATGACTGTTTAACCCCTTTAGTAAAACAGGGAGATGGTAATATTAAGTTTTGGGGTTCAGTCTGTTCGAAAGGAGCCAGTAATCCCATAAAAATCCACAGAATCATGGATCAAAAGAAATATCACAGCATCCTTGTGAGGCACGCATTGCCAGCTAGAAAGAGACTGATTGGTCAGGGATTTTATTTTAAACAAGAAAATTACCCAAAACATACACCTAAGTTGTGCAAGAATGGTCTCAGTCGGAAAGAAACATCTGGTGACATAAAAGTTATGACTCGGTCTGCTCAAAGTCCAGACCTTAATCAGAGGAAGTGAGGAAGTAAAAATATATGCAAAAATTATGCCTGAAAGATTAAATGGTGTAATCAAAGCAAAGGGTGGCCACACTAGATATTGACCTTTTCTCTCAAAAAGTCATCATTATTTTTGTTTTTACTATATATTGGTATATGTTTACTTATTTTTATCTATATGATCCAACGTTACATGAAATAAATACTTGCATAGTGCGTTGTTTCTGATTTATCTTCGTATTGTTAAGTGTATAATCATCACTGCACACTACTGCACAGACTGCCTTGGTGCAACTGGAGAAGTTACTGGGCAGTGGCATGACTGTCGCGGGACTGGTCAAATGAAGCCAAACGAAGGGAGTAATATAACTATGTATGCACCAAAGAGGAAAAATTCCGTCAGACTATATACTGCTGTCTGGGGACGCAGAAAAATTATCAGCAGCAACAAAATTCTCCAAATCCTCCCATCACTCAATCATGTCCTCACATACATATATGCAGGCGTGCAGGCATAAATATGCATGGTTACGTGCCCTCTTGCAGGTGCATGCAGGAATCGTGCGGCAGAACTCCAGAGGATGTCGGAAGCGACGGAAGGCGGAAGAAGCAGCGCAAAGAGTAGTAGCACAAAAACACAAGCAAGGCTAACAGAAATGTGCTATGATATCTGCAGGAGTAATATTCACCTGGTAACATTGTATTTGCTGTCTTGACATTACTTGAACACTGTAATATGTGTACCTGTCAAATTCATCATTATTCACTATCGTCAATCATGGCTTAACCTTCTGCAAGACGTTTGCATTTGTGTTTTGTGAACTGTTGGTTGCTACTATTTAAGTTGGCAAACACTGTCTGAGTCAATTTCTGCGATATTGTGTGTGCTTTGCTCAGATGATGATCATATCCCGGTTCTTCAAAAATCGCATTCATTTTAACTGTGCTTGGTCACAAAAAAGTCAAGTCTATTTCACCCACGCTGATCTTTGCGCAAGAACATTTGTTTTTTTGGGTCACGAGGTTGGATAATATGTCAGCAGTGTTTCACAAATGGCTGGTAAATGTTTATTTACGTCGTGACAAAGTTCTCCTGTCGGGTGTCAAGAGTTTATTCTAACCTGAAAGCAAAGGGTGAAGAAGAATGAACGGTAGGGATGGCAAATTTGAAGCTTCGAAACTTTCAAAACATTCAAATCATTGTGTCGAAATGTTTTGAAACATTTCAAAACTTGCTCGCTCAACATTGGCATCCATTGGCAGAAGTTGTCATTGCAGCCATTAATTATTATTGGTGTTGATGTGCTGAAGTCACAAATCCAAAAATATGAATAGTTTTGACACAGGCGTAATCAGTCAGTTATTTAGTTTGCGTACGATATGACTATTTCGTATTGTATGGCACTGTTTGAATATTCTGCAATTAAATGTTCTCATTCATTGAGAATGATTGTGTCAGGTCAGCCTTTTATATATAAATGGAATTTTCATTTGTTGGGGGGGCGGTGGTGGTGGAATTTGCGTTTAATTTCGTTCATTCATAACACATTACTCGTGAGGCTGTGAGCAGACAGTGTCAATCAATGAATCAGGGGGAAATGGCGACCATAAATGTATAACGCCATAAATGTATAACAATTAGGTCGCTTGTTAGACTTTTCTAACAAGCAACCATATTTTTAAAAACAAGCCCAGCCCAAAAAACCGCAAGCCGTAATTTTTTCAAGCGACTTCAGGAAAAAAAAGAAGCCCAAAGTCACTATTATTAGCGGACTTGGCAACTCTGCCTTCGACTGCTTTAACCGTTAACTAAAATAGGCGATAGTCCGAGGAACTCTAAACCTTGCTTAGCTGCCGACAACACTGCTCGCCCCGAGGTTTGGCCATTAATACCGAGATCACCATCGTTAAGCCTGGTCGCTGACATAGTTTACGAACCTCGGGGTAAGCACCGATTTTTTGAGTTAACCCGGAGTGGCTAAAGAGTAATGGCAACGCTTGCGCTGCCTCGGGGTAAGCCACGACATTAGTGATTTAGTAGTGGAACAGGGCTAGGTCAAGACTAGCGTTACATTGTATAGCTAAGTTATTTAAAGCCAATAATCTCCGTTGTTCAAGCTAAAAATACCTTCATTGCACCATTCTGTTCAATTTGGGGTACAAAATTGGCTGATTATTCCTGATAATGGAATGTCTATTCTGTTAAAATGAGGTATATTTCAGATATTACTGTTACTGAATTATACTTGTTCCTTATAAGGTGTGGTAAGTGCTTGTATAAGGTTGTGAGTTTGGAAGCGGAACCGCTGGCTTTTCATTGCAGGGTGAATGTTCTTACCGTTCAATAAGCAGTTCCTTTAATGAGTAGGGGAGAGCTGGTACGAAAGTTACATTTTTCACATGGACGTCATTTTAAAAGATAACGTTACAGACCGAAACAAAATTTGGAGCGATTAACTACTTTTTAGTGTGTGCTCTGTCAATATCAGGTGCTAAATCATCACCATATATATTGACTTCGGCATAGTTTGACGTCGAACGGAAGTTGCGGATTGCTTCTTTCGACCCATCCAGCCGGGATGAAAGTAATGCACGGGCAGGGCAAAAGTAACGTGATCAAATTTACTGGAATCTTTTTTTAAATTTCCCGTTAAAACAGAAGCAAAAACAGCCAGGCATTTGTTTTAAACATTTTAATTGGCTTCAAATGTTCCAAAAGTGACCGTGAACATGTTTAATGTGCAAGGTCTATTTAAAAAAATTATCCCAGAGAGCAAGCACCTCCGCTCCGGATCTGCCCGGCTCTGTGCCGACTCTAGCTGATCCGGCTCAGAGCCGGGGCAGATCCGGAGCGGAGGAGCTTGCTATCTGGGATGAAATTACTCATCACAGTTGTGACAGATATAATGAGTGGCACCCTCAGTGCATGCCTCATGCGACCACAGAAGACAAAAGATGCACCGCACCCACACTTCTCCAGGCAAAGATGAGGCAAATGTCTCCCCACAAACAAGACATTCCTCATCCTTGCCCCGAGAAACTGTGGTTGCAGTGTGTCCACTAAGCCTCGTTTTCTTTGGGAGTTTTGAAGAGGACTGTTTTCTCTGGCCCCTCTGCCGACTCTCCTCCTCCAAAGCAGCTTTCACCGGGGTGTCGGTCAGTATTGCTGTTGACCTGCAACATTCAATGAGATAATAGATAATAGTCAGAATCAGCTTGTTTTTATACAAGCAAGAGAACCAAGACGAGTTAAAAATGACGCTATGCTCACCTCTTACGGCCTCTCCTTTTATTTTATTTCCTCGAGCCAGCCTTTGGATATGGGCGAAGCTTTTCTGGGCTGAACCTCTGTACTGGCGTGCCACTAGATGTTCCTGGAACCACTAGCATACCTGGATAGATGGTATGCGCTGGCGA
Source organism: Gymnothorax javanicus (assembly GCA_029692085.1). Classification (NCBI taxonomy): domain Eukaryota; kingdom Metazoa; phylum Chordata; class Actinopteri; order Anguilliformes; family Muraenidae; genus Gymnothorax; species Gymnothorax javanicus. The sequence goes on along the minus strand of CM056199.1, from coordinate 422,773 downwards.
TGGAGCTGGCGCTGGTGATGAAGGGGGCGCTGGTGATGGAGCTGGCGCTGGTCATGAAGAGAGCGCTGGTGATGGAGCTGGCACTGGTGATGGAGCAGGCGCTGGTGATGGAGCTGGCGCTGGCGCTGGGGATGGAGCTGGTGCTGGTGCAGGACGGTCGGTCACATAAGCTGGAGCAAAGTCTTCCTCACCGAAAATATCTGGATTCAAGGGCCAGATACCGGTACACTGGAAACCAGACGAAATGCTGCTTGGTGTCGCAGCTTGAGGCAGAGCTTTAGCCACAAGACTCAGGATGTTGTAGATGGTCAAAGTTCTTCCAGGGTTCATTCGCATCCAATTGTCTGCTGCACTGTTAATGTAGTGCTTCAGAGGGCCAAAAACGCAACCGGTCTAGCGGCTGAAGACGGTGGGAGCAGTGGGGTGGAAATGACAGGAGTACAATGCCCTGTGACTTGCAAAAGTCAATAGCTACCACGGAGAGGTGTGATGCATGATTGTCTAAGAGTAGCAGCAACTTTGACTCCGGGGTCGCGCGGGTGTGTCTTGCAAAATGCTGTAAAAAAGGCCAAAAATCTGTCTCCTGCATCCACCCCGATCCATTGGCAGAACCAGTGGAGCCAGGGGGACCATCCCGGATGAAGTGGTCATGGAACTTTTTCCTTGGGAAGATAAAGTAAGGGGGAACAAAGTTGCCTTGTGCGTTGGCAGCAAAGGCAACGGTCACCAATGTCCCTCTTTCCCCTGAGGTCACAGCACCAACCTGGCGCTGGCCCTTGGTGGCAATGACTTTGTCTGGCACTTGAACCGTTGTGGTACCTGAAATAATCAGTGAAATGAATTATTGCTGGTGCAAATCACTGGTGCTTTTAAATTTATCATCCAAATATAAATTTTTACCTGTTTCATCCATGTTCCAGATGTCATTTACCTCAAAATTATAGCGGGTGAGGACAGTCTTTAGGTTGTTAAAAAACGCGGTCACGTTGGTCTTATTGAAGCTGGTGGAACGGGACATGCTGGTGACTTGAGGTCGACGGATGGACAGGGTTCTGTTGCGCTCGAGGAAGGAGGTGAGCCAATCCTTCCCTGCCATCTGGTTTTTCTTCCATGAACATTGAGTTTTGAGGCCAATATTTTCGGCCAGCTCATATGCAAACTTTCGCGCCTAAAAAAGCATAAAAAAGAGGTTAATTCCCAGATAGCAAGCACCTCCGCTCCGGATCTGCCCCGGCTCTAGCTGATCCGGCTCAGAGCCGTGGCAGATCCGGAGTGGAGGTGCTTGCTATATGGCGGTAGTGGTGTAGCTCTGTCTGCGGTGTTACTCGCACCTCTTTAGGACTCAGGCCAAAATATATATCGGCTGCTCTCTTTATATATGCCTGCAGTCTCTTCTCCTGTTCTTCTGTGAAGACTTTGTTGTGAGCCCTGTACCCCGGGGCCCTGGTCTGCTGCCCTCTTGCCTCTACCCTCCTCTTGCAGTACCTGAGCAGGGTGACATGACAAACGCCATGCACCGCTGCTGCCCTCCTTATACTCTCGCCTCTTCGGACATCAAAAAAAGGCCCTTGCGTAAACCTCTGGGTCAACCGTTCCTCTCTGGGTAGTTCTGACCCTAACTCTGGGCATTTTCTATCGGTAAAACATAACACGCATTTTTATGGAGCTTTTAAACACAAAATGCGGCCGCATTAGCAGAGAGGGACGAACGTAACTATTGCTACTTCAGTCCCGCGGTGACTCCTGACATTTGAGCGAGGATTACTTCCAAAGTGGAAAAATTCTGACATTTCAAACTGCACCATATGTTGCGGAACTAAATCACCGATCATTTCATCATAAATATGACACATGGAGCGATAAAGACAATCTTTAAATAGAAAAAGTTTAGCATTCGTCTGAATTTACTCACGCTGTGGAAAACAGTCTTCTTGGTCTTGTGCGCGAGGAAGACTGGGCGCCTCAAGAATGTTCGCGGTTCGGGGCGGGGCGCTGCTGCATGCTGACCTAGTATGACGATCGGCGTCGGATGGCTGTGAGTAAATCACCGTGTTACTTTCGTCCAGAGTTACTTTCGCACCGGCGCTCCCCTACCAGGGGGTCTACCGAAGTACGTGAGCTGCTTGCATTTTGAAGCAATGAAAACCTCGGCATTTGATTTTGTTGAACACGGTATAAATTCTAAAACAAAAAGCCACATTGAGCAAAATGCAAACAGAGTAGCAGTATAACCTTTATCATTGAATCCTTCCTCCAGAGACAGATGTATCGGGTAGAAAGAACCCTCCGGTCCTGTTTCATTCGGAATAATTCCCATTGACCATATCCGTACCTCATTTAAATCCCGTAAATGTAACCGAACACTTCAGGCTGGTTTTGGATGTCTTTTTTTCTTTGAAATCGCGTCATTTTCAGTTGCGCAACCATGCCCGACATTAGGAGAATACAACCGACCTTACTTTTACGCACAGGTTTGTATACTATTCTTATTGTCCAATCAATGTCTTTCAGTTACTGTGAAAAGTTTAAACTCTGGAATTGGATAAGAAACTAGTCAATCAATACATTATTACCGCGGAAGTTTCACGTGAGCGTGAGCTATAAGTGTGCATTACGGAGATGAGCCTTAGTGAATAACTGAGTGATTGGCTATCAACATGCAGTACTTAGAAGGATATAAGGGAGTGCTGAATTCGTCGATGGAGGAGTCTATGCGTAAATCCATGGTAGGGAACTAGGCGTTTTTTCATATGTGATGACTATAATTTTTCAATTCTCTGTATTATTATTTTTTTTTTTTACAATTTCAATGCTGAATTTTCATGAAGATTTTTTTGTGTTTGCAGCCCTTTTTCTCTACCAAAATCATGAAAATAAACTGAAATACGATGGAATTCTAAATGTTTCAAGTGTCCTGACTCAGTTGAGCCATTCCTTTCCTGTCTGTTAAGCTGCAATCTTGAATTATAAAGCCTTAAATAAGGTAACACATAAATAGCCAGATTTTGCTTGTGCGCAAAGGGGTTAGTATGTGATTTTGGACCATAGGGGTTACATTAAGGATCGGAAAAACAAATTATGTATAAACACCCAAATTCCAAATTCCTGTCAAGCTACCCATACTGTCAAACACTTCCATAAGATTTTGCGCAATAGTTTCCTTATTTTGCCATGACTTGTACTTGAGGTGATAAGCATAGACGATTTTGTGCAAAATACGGCCATTCAAATAAAAATCTATACATGAAGCACCATGAAATCAAATATAATCTTTCTAATATAGTGTAGTGAAGTATTGTGTGTGTGGGCGTGAGTGTGGGGACGCGATGACGTGGCTGTGCGCGCGTGTGTGTGTGTGGTGGGGGGGCTTTGTGGGGCTGATTGAATGATTGAGTGCACCTGGACAGTCATGAAGGGCAGATGGAGCAGTGTTAAAAAGGAGTCCACAAGCCATAATGGGTGAGTCTGGGGAGCGGCGTTCGGCTCCTGTTGTTTATGCCGAGTTAAGCACTCAACTTTTGGGGGGTTGGGTGCCGTTCGCATGCTGGTTAGGGCTGCCAGCGGCAAAGATAGCTAGGGGGATATACCTGCAGTTAAGGGAGGACTCATAGGAGTGTACTATCGCTTCCCAGCAAGGGTTCTCTGAACTCGCTTTAATGGTGGAGGCATCATTAGCGCTGGATCGGCGTCTATTGTTCTTGCTTCCCCGGGCCAACCAGCGCCAAAGCTCAGATCCCGGGGAGGGTCTCGAACCCCGGGAGAGTTACGTTTTAATCTTTTTGTTTTGATGTGTGTGTTTGTGCGTGAATGAATGTGGACGGTTGTAAATTTTAATAGTAGTGTACTTGGGCGTAGGAACCAGGGAGGAAGGGGGGGACGTGTCCCCTCCAATATTGACAGGCACATTTGTCCCACCCAAAAATTATACCGCGGAGGAGAAAAATAACGAATGTTAATTAAACGTGTTCGCCAGTTTCAACTAGCGCACTAAACCTGGTTTCTGTCACATGTTGGTTAGTAATCGGGTTGCTAGCCGTATAGCTAAATATAAGCCCGGTGGATATGTCAAATTATGAGGCGAATTTCAGTGGAGAAATCCCGCGACGGTGCCATTATTAATGAATTATTTTATATGCAGGAACCACAGCAGCAAGCTAGAGAAACAGAGCAAGCTGTTGGGGATACAGGCGTATCAGGGCTTCAGGTGAGGTCATAATTATGACTTGGTCTGTGGAATTATAGGGAAAGCATTAAAGTTAGTCTCATGATGTTCAGCAAATAACCTTTGAAAGTCAAAATGTCCGAACCAACTTTGGCTCAGTGGTGGAAATGAAAGAAACACGTAATCGTGAATTTAACATGATCCAGTCCGATTAACGCTCAGTTTGCGGCTTGTCCAATTCATAGTCGGTGGTCCATTTTGAGGTGTTTATCGCGGCTTCAATTGCGTTACCGCAAATTAAGATGCTTAATAGAGAGGATTGCGAGCTGGCTTGCTCACGTAGTTTTTATCCACTCACTTGGTCTCAATTTCCTGGGGCCTCATTTATCAAAAAGGGTGTAAAAGTGCTACTAAATTTTCACGTACGGCGAAAAGCCAAAAATGGCCTACACCCAAAATATTTACACCCTTTTCAGATCTATCAAACTGTGCATACGCACAGCTCTCCGCAATTTCCATTAATAAATCACACCGGACCCAAGAAAAGTGCGGACGTGAACACGCCTCATATCCCGCCCTCTACACGCCCCGACACAACCATATATGGTCAATGCAAATGAGCACTTGCATATAAAGTAGCCATGTGCGCTCTGGGGTTTTGTGGAGTGACGTCAGTGGAAGACGGTGAAGCATCGATGGGAAACGCGGAAAGAAACGAAACTTCTCAGAGAGTGGCTGCATCTAAGGCCCAATTCCAATCCGCCCCCTGAAGACTCAAGCCCTGAACCCTCACTGACTTAATTGACGTCAGCTGTAAGGGACTGAGTCTGAGAGTCTGAGAGGGCTCCAGATCCTATAAATTGGAATGGAACAGCGCTTACCCCCTTTCACGTTACCAAACCACATGCAGTTGTGACAATCGGCGTTAATATTTACACGGAAACTTTTTATTTCTTGCTCCTTCCATTACCTCGATCGGACCGCTCTTTGGTTTATTTACCGTTTTTTTTTTTTTTTTTTACATTTCCGGTATTCCGACGGCATCCCCCGTATTTGACTTCACAACGCTATGAACTGTGGGTAATTTCCTCACCCAAAGTCAGCATCGGTGCTGACTTGCGGTAGGGGGGCAGTAAGAGCTCATTCACTGACTTGATGATCTGACAATGGAACAGCCCTCACACACTCATGGACTTCCCGTGAACGCGCCTCTAAGTCAGTGAGTCCGTAAGGGGTCGGATTGGAATTGGGCCTAAATCTCCGAACTTCACCGCACTCGCAGACTCGCGGACTTTGCGGGCGCGTTCACGGGAAGTCCGGGAGTGCTGAGGGCTGCCCAAATCCACAATTGATCCAGTCCACAAGGGGCCTCAAGCGGAGAGTCCGCTTGGGATGCAGACTTCACTAGTGTAATTACCCATAGTTCATTGCAATACTGACGTGACGTTTTAATTTTTCCAAATTGCTGACAGAAAAGAAAGCACATTCACACACACAAAACCACATAAAATTATTATAAATTTATAATATTTAAACGTTACTTGAATAACGTAGGCCAGATATAAAATTCAACATCATGATACAGAAATATAGGCTACAGAGGTAATCAATATGCATTTGCACGGAAACGAGTGAAACAGACTCGAAGCCTGTCTATCAGCTCTTATTATAATTGCTGCAGACTCCTGCTCTTGCGGACTTTACATGATGACGGTGAAGACGTCACATTATGTACGTCTGAAGTCCGTGAAAGCTCTGTCTGCAAGTCCAGAGGGTGGATTCGGGTTCAGCCAGTGAGATACATATACTTGTTGTGGTGCTTCTCCACTACATGGTACCGGCTCTACTCTACTCGGCACCGGGTACTTTTTTGGTGTTGCTTTTCCATTAGAGGATAGTACTGCCTCCGTGGTACCTGCTTGTCGTTGCGATGCAGCATGTTACTGCCACGACGGCATCCTCACTTATATCAAGTTTACTTTTATTCCATCGATTTTGTTAAATATTTATGTGTTTAAATCAGGGCACGCGCACTACTGTCACCACGTTATGGCACTACAGGCTGTGAGTGTTTAATTGTAATTTCTGTTTGACATTGTCCTGATGCATATAGGATAGCAGCTATGGTGTTGTGTCCGAGTACCACCTAAAAAACACAAAGCAATGATATCCGTAAAAGGCATAGAGTATTGGTAGAAAAAGGCAATATATTCTCAAGGCATTTGTGTACCATCAGTGTTCCATAATGCAGTGGCGTGGCCAGCGGGGGTGCTAAGACACGTCCCTTTTTGACTGCAATTAGTAGTTCTCAATCATTTTCCTTTATTGACGCGATTTCTAATTATCTTAATTGGCAACTGAAGACACGGTTTCTCTCCATATGCGATCTAACAGCGATGAAATCATGGGCTAAATTCAGTACAGAAAAATAATTTAGCTACTTAATAGGCCAATGCTTCGCGATGATTGAACTGGTCCGCGTTCCAATGAAACGCAGACTTTCATTCTCGGTATTGTGTGGGTTAGAAAAAAAAAAGTGGCTCTCGGCAGTTAAATAGGCTATAAAAAGCCTGCGGCTCAAGCTATTTGCGTGAGAGTCGACAGGTATGCAATTTTGAATGACGTTGATTTAAATACAGCAAATACGCGTCCAGATGAATGATTGTCGTCTTACCTAATCGAGGAGAACAAGCAGCACCTGTTAACTGTGGAGTGCTCTCGGAGTGAACCTTCTGTTAATTATGAAAATGACTGAGAACAGGTCAGGACTAATAATTGTTTTAAACGGAAGTTTTGTGCAACCCAATTCTCTGTTCTTGTTCCGCAACTGTACTGAATTTAGTCCATGATTTAATCGTTGTTAGATCGCATATGGAGAGAAGCCTTGTCTTCGGTTGCCAATTTTGATAATTGGAAAACGCGTCAATAAAGGAAAATGATTGGAACTACTAATTGCAGTCAAGAAGGGATGTGTCTTAGCACCCCCGCTGGCTACGCCGCTGCCATAATGTAACTACAACCCCAGGCAAAAAAAATATGGAATCACCACACACCAACCCCTGGAAAAAATTATGAAATCGCCATCCACCGAGGATGTTAATTTACATTTTTTTCCTTCATAACAAAGAAGCAAATAACACATATGACAAAACAATTATTGTTTATTATATTGCCATTCAGGCTTCACGAAACATTTCACTTTGAAATTGAAGGCAAAACACGCAGCAAATGCGCAAATCGCAGGAGATGGCAGAATATTATTAGAACTGGGCGCGGCTATACGCACAGCTGCTGTGCGAATAATGTTACGGCCCATCCTTATTGGCACAGCTGCTCTGCACTGTGCATTGGCATAGCTGTGCGAATAAAATAACTTGACCCACAACTGGCACAGTGGCTGCATGAATAGCCACTCCAGCGGCGGAGCGAATGAAATAACTTGACCCACTATTGGCACAGCGGCTGTGTGAATAGCCACTCCGATTAGAATTTACCGCTTTACGATGCGTCATCTCATCTGATATAACGTTAACACAAAAATGATTCGTCAACACCCGTTAAGTAATTTTCTGCGTGATTTTCTTTATACGGGGGTAGCATCACGTAATTTTCTCAAAGGGAATTACTTAGGGGAGCATAACTAGACACAATACTGTCGCTTAATTTCGCCACGAACGGGATCACAGGCAAAAAGAAACGCATTTCATGAATGTACCAGCTTTGGTGATCAAGCAAAACCGTGTTTGAAAGGTAAGGCAACGCACAGTACATCGAACAAGTAGCCTAAAAAAATATAAGTCGATGGTCATAATAACTACGCTAATCATGAGACTCGTCAATCTAATTCGAATGAGATGTCCCGAGGTCGACAACGGAGTCGTCTTTCACTGTGACGATTCTCTCTGACCAATCAGTGGGCAGCAATGTTGCACGTCACATTTTAGTACCTACGAGTACCTGGTCGGCCGTTTTTTGGAACCCCAGGAGAGCAGGTACCAGAAAAAGTACCAATTAGTACCTGGTACCAGGTACTTTTTCCCTAATGGAAAAGCAAAAAAGGCGAGTAGAGTAGAGTAGAGCCGGTACCGTGTAGTGGAAAAGCGCCTTTTGTGAGGTGCAGGCGATTGTGTGTAGTGCCCTAAAGGGATGTGGTGTTAATTTTTTTAGCCTCCTTTGTATGATGACATGTTCTTACGGGTATAAGTGGTGGTTCGCTAAAGCACGTGAAAAGCTGAACAGGCCTATACTTTTTTTTAACCAGATCTGATTCGTAGCTACGTGAATTTTATTTAATAAAGATTGTATTTTTATTTTTCTAAGCTCTCGGCTGTCTTGGTATTTTAATCACTCCCCTTGGTATGTAATTCTGACGTGAGTTTAAGTTTACTGCAATATCCTTGTGTTTTAATGAATTTGTATACTATCATGTTGTTCAAGTGGAAAAGAAGTCGCTGGCTGCCGTCAAGTAAAATGTTTATGCATGAGATACAAATCGAGCAGAAATTCCATGTACTTGCGCAGCACTGGTATTGCGCATGCGCAGAACCGGTCGGGCAGGAGGGACAGATAGGGCACTGACAGAACCCCATTGACTGTGCATGGACGAACTATGTAAGTTGTTAGTTTGCAACTATGCTGTTAGGAAACGCACCCCTGAAGTCGAGTCTGAATCGATTGTGTCGGTAGGCTATACTTTTGACAGGTTATCAAGTGATGCAGACGTCTGTAATACTTTTTTTTTGCCGCAAGCTTACTATATCCGTTTGTTGCGCAGACAATCGTAAATTCAGTTTTATTCTCTTTTACAATTGGTTGTTTGGTTACGTAACGCCTCACTTTCATTACATGCGTGTGTATGTTTAACGTTATATATGCGATGGGATGTAAAATTTGCATTCTATTCTATTCTATTTTCTGTTGGCTTCGTAAAACTTATATTTGGTGGAAGTTAATGAGTTTTGCATTAATTGTTCTTAGTCTGTGTGGCTGTTTCAGTTCGAACTGACTATTCGCACTTATTTAAGTGCGTCCAAGCACAAAAATTGATCGAAATTAGACGCACTTATAAGTGGGGCCAAGATGCACATTGCATCATTGCCCACACTTTAAGTGTGCCCAAAGCTATTTTTTTTTCTTGGCCAAACGTATTTTAAGCGGTACTTTCTAAAAACTGGAATGGTCATCAACTGGCGCAGCGAGTAAGTGGTGCCAAGAAAAAAATTCAGCATTGGCCACAAGTATAAGTGCGAATAACATCGGCCGTTTCAGTTATCTTGTGCAGGGCACTTGGCCGAAGCTACTATCGCTCTATAGGAAGGCGACAGATGTTGGCCCTAATGCACAGTTCTGTGGATAATCGTGCTGCCAAAATTTTGGCGTTCCGTGTTCTTCCAGAAATTCTCCCGATAAAAATGAAGAACAAGCTCCCCGTCTTCTCCCTTTGGCAAACATGGATCAAAGTTACAGGCCTCGCCCAGTGCCTAAAAGCTGTGTTGCAACCGCTATTGTAATAACGGTCACTATTGTTATAAGTTATTACAATAGCGGGCGCGAATGCACGGTAAACTCAACCACTATTGTAATAAATTATTACAGTAGCGGGCGGAAATATTCAGCAAAATCAACCACTATTGTAATAAATTATTACAATAGCAGGCGCGAATGCACAGTAAACTCAACCATTATTGTAATAAATTATTACAATAGCGGGTAGGAATCCATGGTAAGCTCAACCATGATTGAAATAAATTCTTTTGTCTTGAAATTATCCTAAAAGAATAAAATATGACACACACTAGTATTTCATTTTCATATTTATAAATTCATTTCTTTTCATATCCGTTCCAAAAATGCATTTTGCCTATAATAGTACTAAATGAGTCACGGTATTGAATGTCACCTACAATTCTTATGGCTCTATCTTGCACTGTTTACATGATATAGCCCTTGGAATATATCGATGGCGTCATTTTGACGTCATCCTTTGCACTACATCATAAATATTGGTGCCAATCAATAGACCATGTATGATGTCCTATTCATCTTCAGTAGTAACAATGGCTTATCTTGCACCGTTTTGATGTTACAACGATTGGAAATTCTCAATTACGTTATTTTGACGTCACCCTTCCCTGTACGTAAAAAATATTGGTTCCAGTTGAAAGGGCATGTTCCTATTCATCTTCAATCATAACCATGGCTTTATCTTGCACCATTTACATGACGTTTACATGCTATAGCCTTTGCAAAATATAGATGAGGTCATTATGACGCCATCCTTCCCGCTACGTCAGAAATATTTATGCCAACACAAAAAGCATTCGCCTTCAGTAGTTACTATGGTTCTATCGTGCACCGTTTACAAGTTATGGCCAAGAATATCTAAAATGACCCGACTTCAAAATTTCAAGGTCACGTGAAACAGCGAAAATAGGTCAAATCACTTCTGGCGAGGCATCTCTTATGATGCCATTCCTGTGCAATCTCAGGAAATTTTTACCAAAGATTGAGGAAGGAGTAGGGTCTTTAAGCATTCTCTGACCAGTAACCCAGCTCTCAGATAGGTCAAAGGTCAAAACATTTGAAAAAAGAAAATAAGATTCATTCCCAATTTCGATGGCTTCAACAGTTTCCAGAAACTTCCCATAATGACAACTACAACTACAACTACAACTACTATTACTAGTTAACGGCACTGTAAGTTTACTTTTAGGGAAGGAGATTAATCCCAGGCCCCAGAACTGGTCAAAACCATAATCAGTCAAAATGTTTGGTAACATTTTCATTGTGAACTTGACCATATAAATATATAGCCAAAGCAGACGGACCTGTAGCCTAAGACAAACCGATGGATAGATGGACAGACTGTGACCTGGGACCGGGGGGGGTTGTGGTGGTGGCATGGCATAAGTTACCGTGGCCAATCATGGCATTAGTCACATACCGTGACTAATTAAGTACAATTATAGGCCAAATCCATTTTTGGAATGGATACGAAAAGAAATCAATTTATAAATATGTAAATGAAATACTAGTGTGTGTCATATTTTATACTTTTAGGATAATTTCAAGACAAAAGAATTAATTTCAATAATGGTTGAGCTTACTGTGCATTTGCCCCTGCTATTGTAATAACTTATTATAATAGTGGTTAAGTTTACAATGTATTCCCACCCACTATTGTAATAATTTATTACAATAGTGGTTGAGTTCACTATGTATTCCCACTCGCAATTATAATAATTAATTACAATAGTGGTTGAGTTCACTATGTATTCCCACTCGCTATTATAATAATTTATTACAATAGTGGTTGGGTTTACCGTGCATCGCGCCCGCTATTGTAATAATTTATTACAATAGTGGCATCTGCTATTGTAACAATTTATTACAATAGTGGTTGATTTTGCTGAATATTTCCACCCGCTATTGTAATAATTTATTACAATAGCGGTTGAGTTTACCGTGCATTCGCGCCCGCTATTGTAATAACTTATTACAATAGTGACCGTTATTACAATAGCGGTTGCAACAAAGCTGGCATATTATCATGTGTTTTCAACAGAGGTAAGGATTGAATAAAATAATAACGTGCTTGGCCTAAATGTGAGAAGCTTTGCCTGAACAAGCATTTGCGTTGGAGCCGATTGAATTAATTTTCCTTCTTTTTCGGTTTTCTGCTGAATAAAACTGTGCTGTTGAAAAGAAGGCTTTCGTGATTAATTCGGCTGTTTAATCTTTTGTCACTGGACTTCGACACTTAGTGGGAACATCTTTTCCTTGGTAGGATAAAAATCGCCACTTAAATGATCAACTGCTGTTTGCTATTAGACTGTACAAGCTGGACTGGCTGATTTAAACCGTTACCTTTTAGTCGGTTAACTAAGCTGCCACCGACAGGAGTATGAAAACCGACTGACCTAAGTCGAACAAGCCGCTCTATTGAGTCAAATCAGGAAGACCCCGAAACAGTCCTAATAAAAACAAGAGGCTCCTCAGAGCCTGTACTCGGGCCGGGTCTAGGCCTGGGCCAATCGCGAAACCTCGCGCACGCATGAGCAGGACAGTCGCGACCCCGAAAAAAAAAAGAAGAACGGGGCCGAAACTTAGACTCGTGGCCTATCGCCCGAGTAACAAAAGGCTCCTCAGAGCCTGTACTCGGGCTGGGTCTAGGCCTGGGCCAATCGCGAAACCGCGCGCGCGCATGAGCAGGACAATCGCGACCCCGAAAAAAAACAAGAGGCTCCTCATAGCCTGGGGAATATATTACAAAGCAAGATAAGTGGGTTAGCGAGGTATGTCGAGCCTAAACCTTGGCTTTTCAATGTCATGAAGGTGCCTCTCTTTTAACATGGCTAGATTACCATGGTAATTTACGCTGCGAGCTTAACCTGGTCGGGGGCAGGTTATGTGCCGAGTTTCGGCTGCAATCGGCTATACATGTGCTGCCTTATCACTAAGCACCTCCTTTGAAGTTGGCATCACCTTTCTTGAATAATCCTGTGGACTTTGGTGCCCAGCGTCTGTGATTTGTCTTGGAGGGAGACTGGCATGAAATGTTCCCTTTTTCTGACGATATTCTCTATGAACGCTAAAGATTGTCAGCTGAGGGAATTCGTTACTTATGCGATCTACTGGAGCCATATATTGGCAATGTTGCAAAGAGAGGCACTTAAGTTGCACGAACAGTATGCATAACGTTGTGTTTTTTTGTTTTTTTTTTTTTTTTGCCACAGGAACCGGCAACATTCAGGTGGTGATGCAGAAAATATGAGCAAGAATATTGTATGCCGCGCTATACATTTTACACAGTATACCATTAAAATAATTAAAATAATTATGAAAGCAAAGCAGCATAGGGTGTACTACTTTGAAAATGTTCTCATGCATTGTTTTAACTTGCTGCCATGTCTTCTTGACAGTGTTGGTACTGCAACTATTAAAGCCCATTCAACTATTAAATAGTATTTTACGCCACAGGACTACTGTAAATTTGCAATGGTGCAACTGGTTACGGTTAGTGGTGGAATACGATTTTATTAAAATCATGCTGTATAAAAGAAAAGCAGTGTAAAAAATACTTTAAACCAAAAATGAAGAAATTAGTAAAACGGAGTTTACTATTGGTATTTATCAGTCAGATAATATTCAATCTATAATTTAATTTCACTTTGTTTCATTTGGCCGAGAAACTAAAGTGATTTTCACTAGTCCTTCATCAGAGGACTTACGCATTTACACGGTCAGCAATTTTCCGCCAGAATTCCTCTCTGGTCTTATTACAACCAACAAGAATACATATACTGACATAAATCTCAATTACAATCTCCCAAGTGTCTATCCGAGTAAGCGCATGCATAATCGTGCAGTCTTTCAAAGTGTCCGACCCATCAGTGTAAAACTTCTTATGTCTCCCATTAAGCCGCTGGGGCGCCCCCTGGTGCCGTGGGGGGAGACATCCCGCAGTCTTCCTGATCCTAGATCAGGGATAGCTTCCTCGGAGGAACATTCAGCACGTGATCAGTCACTTTATGAAGGGAAATGTGGTAAATTGACATTTGGAACGCCCTTTAATTGAGAGCGCTCACGGCGTTAAAAGCACAAAGCCGAGGTTAACAAAGAAAGTTTATAACCACCGTTGTGATACCAATTATCTCTGATTGCGAGGTCAGGGTTTGTTGAACCGGCTTACTCAAATAAAGCCTGTCTATGTTGAACTTGCTTCATAGTATACCCCCCTCTACTCAGGCCGGGTCTGGGCCAGGGCCGATTGCGAAACCGCACGCACACATGAGCAGGACAGTCGCGACCCCGACAAAAAAAAAAGAAGAACAGAGCCTAAACTTAGACTCGTGGCCTACCAGCCCGAGTAATAAAAATAAATAAATAAATACATAAATAAATAAAAATCACAATTGCGGGAGGCCATTCCGGTATGTCATAGGTGAGATTCGTTTTAATATCTTGCGTCATTTCCTCAAGAACATTACGTACACTCATGAACCACACAGTGATAGAACTGGACACATCTTCTACTGATCAGTTCCATAAATTCCTATGGCAGCCCTTCATTGGTGGAAGATGTTAATTCATTGGGGCTGCTAGTGTTGATATGGGGCTTTTAGAATGTACAACGAGGACATTTTTGGTGCCAGAACATGTCCAGTGGATAACTTAAACTGAAAAAATCTCCTCCTTTCCTTTGTGACCCAGAAATGAATTTAACATAGTGATTTTGCTCATTGGTAATTACTGTGGAAAGTAAATGAAGCTGTTTCAGACTCTCTTTTTTGGAACCTTTGAGTCAGGAACCTTTGGAGTTTCCTATCAGGAAGTATTTCAATGTCACACCCAGACCATTGGGATGATGTTCATGATTGGCCCAACTCTGTAAGGATGATGATACAAGAAAACAACCATTCGGATTCTGTTCACTTCTGCTTCCTGCTATCACTTCCTTTCTTCCTTTCCTCACCTCCCCCACATTACTTCCTGATAGGAGAGAAGAGGACATGAGGGAGGAAGGTAAACAATGGGTAGGGAAGACGAACAGGATGCACGCCCAGTCCCTTGGTAAGAGCCCTCTCTAATGCACTTCCCTCTGTAGGATGTCCCGGCAGCTGAAAGTAGCTGTGGTGGGAGCCGGGCCGGCAGGACTTTGTGCCGCGCGTCACATCCTGTCCAGACAGGAAGTGTTCCTGCCCCCGGTGGTGTATGAGCTCACGGGTGCAGTGGGCGGGACCTGGGTGTACGAGGAGCGCGTGGGTTGCTATGACAATGGACGGCCCATCCACTCCAGCATGTACCAGAACCTCAGGTATGGACTTCCCAGAGCTAGCGAGAGCTAAGTATTGCAGTGAAATTGTTGCAAACCTACGGGACTATCGTGAAATCTACGCCTTTAGAGGCTGGGACACAACCATAGACTGTATAAAGCATGAACGTAGCCTCCGTGATGTCACCCATAGGTTTCTGAATATCCACTTTGAAGCAAATTTGGTTGCCATCTTGGCACTTGCTTGACTCCGCCTACCTCCCGGCGAATCCAAAAAATGGGCAAAAAGTTGGCCCGTTGGTGGAGCTGAGGTGGGCCCAATGGGCGGGCCGAATGGAGCCTGTTTGCTGGAACGCGCCCTTTTAGCTCGCAGCTTCCAAGCTTGCGTCGACTTCCATACTAGACTAAAAAGCTAACTCAGCTCGATGCTACCTGGTTCGCTAAGACTGAGATGTGGGGTCACATCTGTCCCGAGTTGCTTGCGTTGGCGGGTCGAACGCCATTTATATTCGTGAAGCGGTTGCGAGACGAACGTTGTTCGTATCTGTGAGGCAGTAGCGCGACGAATGCTGTACACCGCTTAGCTCACTGAGGCTTGTCTTAGCTGTTGTACGCACCTTAGTCAGATCCTTTTAACGGTAGTATGGCCAGTCAAACGATAACGTTGCATTACGTAAGCTTACAAACAAACCTGACGGATCTTTATTTTCCTACCTCACTCTCGCACATTCTGATCACAAATACTATTAGCCTACATTTTGACTTCAGTGAATGCTGAATTAATTAGTTACTGTTGACAGCATACGTGGGCTCATCAATGCTAACATATCTAGGCGTCTGGCTCCTAGGCTCCATGGTTATATCATCAGCTGCCCAGCTTTTCACTGACCTTTAAATTAGCTAACAATACCACTGCGACACGGAGCTTTTTTTTTTTTTAACGCGTCGTAAAATTGAAGGTACTTTCAGAAAAAAAGCCTTTACTCTTAGCGACACCGTATCCGAACGTGGCCAGTTAATGACACTTTTCCGTTGACGTTTGGCTTATTAGTTAGGTTTATGTGGTCAGCTAGCTTGCGGATGATGGACTTTATGAAGAAACACACTTAGTGACGGCTAGCTAGCTTGCTAGATAGCGTGGGATATGCTAAATTAGCTTGCTAGCCTTTCTATTTACAATGATACCGCATCAGTAATCGAATGAATCCATTGGTGGCAAAGCTGCGGCAAATGCAGTTCTATAAGATATTGCTGTGTGATTCTATTGAGTGTATGACTACGGCACTCTCCGGTCAAGAATTCCAAATACTCCGGGGAATCTACTAACGGGCCCCGTCATCTGGTAGTGTGCTATTATGGATCTAATGTTGTAGCTAACTAGCCAGCTACTTTGGCAACCCGTTAGGGAAGCCGTGATGGTTTTCCAACCGATTACGACACATTTTGTTCAAAAGTATGTTAACCCTAAATTCAGACATTTTAATGTTAGGCTATTACTTCGCTGCATGTCAGTATAATAACTGGCAGGCGTACACTCCCACCGGCACAGCCGGACATCTTGGGCAAATACTAACCGGGGGATCACTGTATTAATTCTCTGGCTAGTTAGCTTGTTAACGAACTAACGCTACTTCGTGTTGACGTACAATGTTATATGAAATAATATTAGAATTTCATCACCTTAGAAAATAGACCACAGACTCCAGCAAGACATTATCATCCTGATATTTTGATAAAAAATCTTCAGTGAGAAATGCGGCCAATGGATCAAGTTCCGTGACTCGAATGAGCCTAGGTAGGATGACAGCCCACAGATGACTAGAAAAGGCCAAGGGTTAACGGCTAGGCTAGCCGAGCTGAAGTAACCCCCCTCCCTCAGACAGCCAGGCTAGACCCGGGGTTAGCGGCAGGGCTTGGCGTTCCTACTCTACAGCCCGGGGCCATGTAGGCCTGTGCTCTAGCCTAGCCACGACATAACTGGATTAGACAACTCCTGTCCATAGACTGTGTAATTCAAGGTTCTGTCACTCAAAGTGGCCACGCCCTTAATTATGCAGAAATGTAAGCCTTTATATAATGTAAATAGTAGAGCGACAAAAAAATTCACTCCCCCCACAGTTTTCACGGAGGGGAAAATTAGCCATAGAGACCAAAACCGTATTTTGAACCAGGCTGTAAACATGTTTATTTTTGCTGTGAAATTGGGCTTTTTAACATGGGGGTCAATGGGGATTGACTCGTTTCTGCAGTCAGCCTCAAGTGGCCATTTGAGGAACTGCAGTTTTTGGTACTTCCGTATTTTCTTCGCTTTTCAGCCCCGCGGGTTGCCGCTTGGACACAACCTGTGAGTTCTGAATCAAGTAATCATGACTGGCAGTACAAAAGCCTGCTGTAAACTGTGTGGCATGAAATGCATTCTGATTCACTGTAACTCTCATCTGCATGGGTGAGATGGTACATTCATATGTTGCTACCTCAGACTCATTAAGGAAAGAGTGATGGTCAGCATGCTTGGGTTTTGGTCGCCACGGCAAAAATAACTGATGGAGAGACTGCATGCCTCTTGTTCTTGTGTTTGATGTGATATAACCTCCTTACCTCCTCTTCCTTTAGGACCAACCTGCCCAAGGAAGTGATGATGTTCCCTGATTTCCCATTCGACTCCGACCTGCCCTCCTTCCTCACGCATCAGGAAGTTCGGGGATACCTGCAGAGATACAGCCAGCACTATGGCATCACCCCTCACATCCGGGTACTGTCTCTATGGCAACACCCTTCGGAACTGAGTGCCATCGCTATGCCAACACCCCTCACATCCAGGCACTGTCACTATGGCAACACCCCTCAATTCCATATACTGTCACACTGACTACAACCCTCTGATCTTGGTGCCGTCACTGCTGCTACACCCCACACATCCGGGTACCATAACCATGGCAACAAACCTCATATCCAAGCACTGTTGCTATAGCACCACCCCTGACATCCAGTTACTGTCAGTTTGGCAACTCCCCTGATGTCTGGCTATCTAAACCACAGCAAGACTCATCATATCTGGGTATCCGAACCACAACAACACGCCACACATCCGGATGCTCTCACCATGGCATTACTCCTCATATTCGATTAATGTTACTATGGCAACACCTCTCGCATTCGGATACAGTTACTTTGGCACAACTCGTCACGTCCATGAACTGCTACTAGAACGACACTCCACACATCTGGGTATTGTAACCAGGGGAACACCCTTCACATCAGGTTTTCGTGACAGCAGCAACACTTCTTGCACCTGGATGCTGTCGCTATGGCAACACCTTCACACGAAGATAGTGTAACACCTCTCACAGCCTGGTAACATCAAATTGGTGGCTCCGCCCATATCCAACAATCGTCACCACAGTGACGCCACCCCTCCCCCCACCCCACATACACTCTAGCCTCCTGTCTTTTCGCCCACGTTTCAATCTAGGCCAGTTTTATAAAAAGGAATCTGAGATCGTGGTAATTTTATCCAACAATATAAGTGGTTGTGTTTATATATGGCAATTAAGCTTGAGGCGCACATGCGGAAACATCAGATATGACTAAACTCAGAACACTTAAAGAAAATAGATGGAAAAAATTAGGAAAAAATTGGTGGTATTTCTTTTTCTGCATGTGTGTCAGCAGAGTAGCACAAAAATGGTTTGATGAAATTGCACTACGTTTTCAGGAGAGGTGTGCAATGGTCCAAGGGTCACCTGATTAAATTTTGGACCTAACTGGGTCAGGGTCACAGTCACCGAAAAAGTGGAAATTGTTTAAAACATTTCCCTTGGACGGGGTATGTTGTGCTTGGCATCACAGCATTACAAAGTGGAAGGGGGATATAGGAATGAGTGTTGTGCGTCTGTCCTTCCGTCCGCATGTGCGTCTGTCCTTCCGTCAGCGTGTGCAACCGTTATGCTTCTTTTCCGGGCCAGAACTTCTAAACCGTTCAACATTTTTCCATGAAATCTGGTATCTAGATGCATCTTATTGTGTGGATGTGCCTTTTCATACTTCCCTCTGTCCTTCTGTCCATCTATCCGTCCCTCCATTGGGTTTCGTTTCCAGGCCAGAACACCAAAACCGTGGTGGGGGATCTGAGCATTTCATGTTCGTTTATGCTGTTTCTGGTTATGTCACGATGATAACAATAATTAAAAAAAAGACATTCCATGTGCACAGTTTGACACAGCGGTGGAGGAAGTGAAGCCGATCAGCTCGGAGACAGGGGTCGGAAAGATGACATGGCAGGTGACATCACTGAGCGGGAAGAATAAACAGATGACGGAGACCTTTGACGCTGTTTTCATCTGCAACGGGTAAGAGGGGCAAGACGTCCGTCCCTTTCTCCAGTCAATCTTGTAAAACCATAGGTGGCTGAAAACAGCCCCTATAATGGCCCCAAATACCCCGTCTGTGTCACTGGAAAAACAGGAACGGGTCCTTGAAGTGTGGCCGCTAATGATTTGCACAATACTGAAAGAATTGAGTAAATCAGGGACCATCAAATCCGACTCTTGAATCTGAATCTCGTCTAGGTTTTGGTTCCTGCATGCAGCTCGCCCTGAGATTTAATGCTAATGACACAAGCAAGAAAGTTTTCAGCAATTTTCCCCACCAGAATTTCCTTACCCTGCCTTGAAGTACCCTCCGTCAGTCACGTTTTTGTACAGGCTTCTCTCTTGTACTTCTGATTCAATGAAGAGCAGGGCATTGCTGATTGGTTGAGATGTAAACTGGACCATCTGAATGCATGAAAACGGGAAACTCTCATTGCTGTGGTGTCCCGTCATGTTTTAAACGGGCCGCTGTGGGTTCAAGTTCGTTTTGGCTTGGAGCTGTGACATCAGATTCTGTTCATTATAGTCTTGATCGATGGCCGCAGTTGGGTAATCAGTGGAATCAGGCCTCACTGTGGTGGGCGGAAACAAAAATTTGTTCCACCTCCAGCCTTTTTCTGATAAGGTCAGACACGGCAGTGTCTAATTTGATTCTCGTGTGTGTGATCGGAGAAGAAACTGGCAGAGGGTGTGTTTAAGAACTGGGTTGAGAAGCTCCGGACTTCAATAGCACCAGAGGTTGGCCTTAACCCATTCCGCTCATGAATATTTACTAGGAGCCAGCGAATCAGAACACTTAGCTTTAGCTTTGACAGAGACCTGAATTTTGTTGTTTGTGAATTTGCTGCTGACTTTCCATTCAATTCCTGTGATTCCTAGTATTCTTGTCCTTTCAGTGGTGCTGTTTAATTCTGACCTTTGACCTTTCTCCTTTTTTTTTTTCTGCAGACATTATTCTGACCCCTACATGCCCTCCATCCCAGGACAAGAGCATTTCAAAGGTACAGCTGCTCAGCTCTCTTGCTGTCTGTCTGTCTGTCTGTCTGTCTGTCTTTGTCGATCGTATCACACCTGTGTTTGTCCTTCTGTTTTTTTTATTCAGAATACTGTTTTACCTGCATGTTTCACCCGCTATCATGTTTTCTTATTCCCTCAAAACTTTAAACTTTGCCTCTTATCCATGAAGGATGAGAGAGGCAGCTGCCTGGAATTCACACCGGTCATCATTTTTTTAATCATTTCAAACGCTTGGACCACTTCTCACTCTTGCAAAAGTTGGTTTTCTGATGTGCAAGTAAACTTGCTGCCCTGTAAGTGGTTGTGAGTGCAGCCCAAGCTCAACTCGTTCCAGAAAATCAGTGCTCCGTAGCACGTAGTGCCCTCGCTGAGATTTTAAGATTTTAGGCACTCTGTCTCTGTCACTGGGGCTGAATCATATTTTCAGATGGTGAAGATTTGTTCCACACACTCCATCATTGCAGCGCCGCGTGATAGCAAAAGGGCAGCAAAAGCTATGGCGGCCTTTCCGCTATCGGACCGCTATCTTCTCCGCCATTTGAAGTCCTTCTTTATAGTTGGTCAGTTGGGTGTAAGCAGAGAGCTTGTTTTCTTGGTCATGGCCACACTCCTTCAGGCTTGAGGTCACTGGTTTTTCTTCTTTGGTGGCTGCAGAAAGACGGGGCCGCAGCAGAGTTTTAGTTTTGGTGGGGTATTATTTTCTGAAACCATTTCAGTTGCTTTTGTGTGGTATTCTGCTGTAAACGAATTTCAGTATCTTTAGTGTGGCATTATACTCTGGAAGGATTTTAAGAGCTTTTTGTGGCATTCTCATCTGAATGCATTTCAGCAGGTTAAGCGCAGCATTATCCTTTGGATGCATTTCGGTAGTTTTAGGCTTATTGTGATAGTATAATGATCATGATACCTTGTTTATTGTCATAGTTAAATGTTACTGTGCTTTATGTTATGTTCGTCGTAGCAGCCCACACCATTAATTGATTCTCAAAATGTTATAAATTATCATTCAGGTCTTCTGATTTCACTTTGCAATACAATTTCTGTCCAGCATTTCACCAGTAATGGATGAACATCGTCGACAGACTTAGCAATGCACTATGGGAGATCGAGGAAATGGAGAAATGCTCAAGATGGTAGTGCACACCAAATCAACACAGTTGATATAAGATTGTAACTGCGTAGAAATAGTTAGCCTTCCTTGATGAAGAAAACTCCCATATATCATTTTATTATAAAACCATAAATGGAGCAATACCTGCAGGGACTGAGTTTGGAGAAACCGTATAAGTGCCAGCTGGCTACTTTGAATGTTGAAGGTTATCCCAGCTGCATTCTCAGGTCTTAGTCTGACTGTTGGTAGCATTTTTTTTATTGAGTGGCTACTAAACATTTAAGTGTGGTTGGTATTTTTTATATGCATATACAGTCTTGTGCAAATTAATTGGATGAAGCAGGCTGGAGTGGGAAAAACCAAACAACAAAGGTTTTCAGAGTTTTTGTTACTTTATTAGCATCTACATTCAGCACTCAGTATGAGATGTGTCCTCCACGGTTCTTGATAAGCTGTTCCACCCGTTTCCGCATGGAGCTGACCAGGTCTTTGCAGGTTGCCTCGATTTCTTAATCGTGATGCCACTCCTGGACAACTGCATAGATGACTTTGGCTTTTGTGCTGCAGTCCTTTTGCTGCAGCCTTGACTTGATGATGGACCAGAGATTCTCAGTGGGATTGAGGTCAGGTGAATTACCAGGCCAGTCCAACACAGTTAGAATACTGTGCTGATGATGCAGTCACATTAGATGCATCATACAAGTCGAGAAAATTAATAAAATGTGGCTAAAAGGTACTACGCAGTGATCTTTGAGGTGGTTATGTAAAATGTCCATCACTTGGCACGGCTATTTGCGCTCAATTCAGCTCATTCAATTGACAAGCGCCTTTATCCAATTAATTTGCACCAGACTGTAGTATGAATAAAAAGTCTCTCTGCTTATGGCTGAAGTTGATTGCTGTGATCAGGGCCTGTGGCTCTGCCTCTCTTTCGCCCCCTACAGGCACAGTGATGCACAGCCACTCCTATCGAGTCCCGGAACCTTTTGCTGGCCAATCAGTAGTGGTGCTTGGGGCGGGACCTTCCGGATTGGACATCTCTATTGAACTGGCGGGCGTTAATGCACAGGTGACCCCATCCCCCATCTCAAAGATCTCCACGTTCTGGAGGAGGCGCCAAGACCAGTGGTCAGAAAGTGAAAGTCTGGCCATTTGCCTCTTCTACCCATGAACTTGAACAGTCAATCACACATTACCTCCTGGCCGAAGCATTGTGCCGCTTAGCAAATCCAGGTGATGGATACAGAAGACAGAGGAGAATATTCACTCTCTGATCCTGTGTTTTAGATCTTTTCACTCTGCTGCGATGGTACTGTGCCTGCAACTAATATTGGCACTCTTGGTTAATATGATCAAAGAGATTCTGGGTCTTGCCAATAAAGAGCCACATTTGTGTGTAGTGATGATTATACACTTAACAAAATGATAATAAATCAGAAACCAAGTACAATTCAAGTATTTATTTCATGTAATATTGGATCATATAGATGAAAATAAGTAAACAGATAAAAATGTATAGTACAAACAAAAATAATGTATTTTTGAGAGATAAAGTCAATATCTAGTGTGGCCATCCTTTGCTTTGATTACAGAATTTGATCTGTCAGGCATAGTTTTCACGCATTTCTTTTATTTCCTCTCTCGCTAAACCATTCCATATGATTTGAAGTTCATTCCAAAGAGATTCTTTCGATGTTGCAACAGCTTTGCTCAATCAGATTAAGGTCTGGACTTTGAGCAGGCCGAGTAATAACCTCTGTGTCACCAGAGGTTTCTTTCCGACGGTGATAATTCTTGCACAACTTAGAAGTGTGTCTAAGGTCATTATCTTGTTGAAAATAAAATCCCCAAACATTTGTTAAACAATTAAATATCAAGAGGACAAGTAATGACATTAAATTATTGCCACTTTCGCTCATATTTACCATGGGTGCCAATATTTGTGGAGGACACGTGATGTACATTTTGAGTGTTCCTCCTGGACCAGCCTAATGACCCTTGTTAAAGACTCCCCCCTCCCTTCCTTTTTAGGGACTGTCTCCAAATTCTCTCACAAGAGAAAATCTAAATTCAAAAACTTTGTAAGTATCACCATAAAAACATAATTTTTAAGATCATTCGAGCTTCCTTCACATTATTTGAGGATGGTAGGGTAGCCAAGGTGTAAGCTTGCTTGTCTGGAGCCCCTGATTGGACTTGGGATCCTGACTTGTATCTGGAGAGATGAAATCGTGAAGAACTGTGCCGTCGGGTCCTAGAGAGCAAACTGCTCCCGAGCTTTACTCCCGTTTCCCTGTATCCGTCCTCACTTGCATTTCTTCTATCAGCCATTTCTCCTTGGGCGTCCTTGAAAAAGCGATGTATGCTCTCAGTGGAACTTTCCCTGGTTAAATAAATAAATAAAGGGGAAAAAAATCAAAAATTTGAGGATTTTTTTTTTTGGATATTGAGAAGGATGAATCACCTAGCCACGCCACTTCACGAATCCCACGTCTCTGCTATTACGCACGATACCACCGTGACCTCACAGACTCCATTTTAAGGAACCCTCTCTCCCTCTTTTCTCCTTGCGTAACAGGTCATTCTGAGTCATGGCAGACCCCCCCTGCAGTTTCCCCTGCCCCCCCAGATCCGGCAGGCGCCCCCCGTGAGCAGGGTGCTGGATTCCGGGGCACTGGAGTTTAGTGACGGGACCGTGGCCTCCCCCCACGTCCTCCTGCTCTGCACGGGCTACAGGTTCGGCTACCCCTTCCTGGACCAAGCTCAACTGGGCCTTCAGATCCAGCCCCAGCATGTCGCCCCCCTCTACAAGCACCTGTTCCCGCCCGCCTTCCCCTCGCTCTTCTTTGTGGGTTTGTGCAAGATCATCTGCCCTTTCCCCCACTTCCACATACAGGTGAGGCTCCGCCTCCAGGTGGCGTCCCCTTCCAATGACAGACGGCTCAGAATTCCACATTTCTGCATGTGCCTGTATTCCCTCTACCCTTCCTGGCCATTCTCCATCCCTCCATCCGTCTCCTCCTCTCAGCCTCTTTCTTTGGTCGCTCTACTTTCCCATCACCCTTCCTCTTTTCCCTCCCTCCCTCCCTCTCTCTCTCTTTCTCGCTTTGTCTATTTTTCTGTGGTAGCGATAGACCGTGGAATACAGAGTGATATTTGCCACACGATGTGGCACATGGATCATCTGAAAATGCAGCTGCTGGAGCTTAACGCTGGAAGTGAGATGTCCTCGCTCCTTACCAAAGGGCGCATTCTCTCCTCGAAACGTGCTTCGTATTTTTCGACATTTACACACACTCTCTCTCCCTCGATCTCTCTCTCTCTCTCTCTCTTCACGCCCCCCCTCCTCTCACTCCTGGTTTCCCTGCAGGTGCAGTTTGCCCTGGCCGTGCTAGAGGGCGCTGTTTCTCTCCCCTCGCGAGCGGAAATGGAAGAGGAGGTCCGCAGGGAGACCGACAGGAAGTTGTCTGAGGGAGTGAAGCCGTCTCATCTGCTGAAGATGGAACAGACCCAGTGGGAGTACTACCGGCACCTGTCCGTCATGGGAGGGTTTCAGCCCCTCCCACCGGTCACCCAGAGTCTGTTCGATGAGGTGCGACAGCAGAGGTGCAAACACCCTCAGAAGTACAGGCAGATCAACTATCGACTCGTCAGTGACACCGAGTGGGTAGAGCTGGAACTGCAGCCTGACAAGACGGGAGAGGAACGAAAGAATTGAGATGCAGAGGATGGAGAGAAAGAGGGATTGAGCCCGAGCAGATAGATGGCACACAGTACTCTTAATTTTGTCCAAAAATTAGAAGGCATCATGTCCTGGAAGGGATTTTTGGCTCTCAGCTGGCCGCTGGCTTTCCGCTCTTCAGCGTGGGCCTTCCACTGAGACTTATGGCGACCATTTTGTTTCACAGTTGCTGTCCACTTATCAGTTACCGTGAACTTAACTCAATCTGCCATTGACATGCAGAAGCCGATAAAGTGGCAAGACTGTGTTGTTAATGTGGCGGCACTTAGCTCACCAACATCACTGACGAGCTCTGCATATTGGTGGCTTTGAAATGATGTGAGCTTAACTTTGGAAATGCCTACCTAACAACACAGCAAGGCATGCTCCTAACAAAATGCAAAATGTCAATGGATTATTCATGATCGCAGAAGCTTCAAAGTTGCAAGACAAAAAAACTTTTGGAGGGCATACAAAAAGCACTTAAAAATCAAACAAACATGGTCCAAACAGTGATAAAATTTGTTTTAATTGAAGGTTTGGTTTGACCCTTTTAATCCACTCGAGCAGAGTTTTGTGTTCAGAGGAACTCAGGGAAATTTCTGGAGCTAGCTTATTACATATTGATATCCTGTTGTGGGAGCATGAGAGGGAAGTGAACCATATAAGAAATCTGCAACGGAGGCTAACCAACACCAACATGTTGACAATGTTCTAGAGGAGGAATTTCTCCTGGTTTCTTCGGTGTTGAAGTTTTCCCGAGCACAAGTTCTTTAGCTACAGAGCAGCGCACTTCAGTCGACACTTCAGTAATTATATATTTGATGTGGGGCTGGTCGCTATCTGTTGAAAATGCCCTTGTGAAATTAGGCGTGCCCAACGAGATATGTAAACTGATAGCAGATTGATAGCTCATTGATCGTTCCCCCCCACAGAGAAATGAAAAACACTATGTACACGTCACTGGCTGGACCAAAGCGTTTGTGGCAGAATAGCTCCGCCATCTTGTGTATGTATAAATGTCCAATGAGGCACATGTAAGCAGTAGGCTAAACATGGGTGTCAAATTTTTTTTTATTTTTTTTTATTTTTTTTTTTACTGGGGAGAGACTTGTTTTCCGTGTTTTTTTTTAATCTTTTCATACTTAAAGAGGACACGAATAACGAATTGTAATTGAACAATAATATTTATGCTCCATTATTTGGCAAAGCTAAAGAATAAGCTCTACGATTGCCTTACCCTTTATATTATCGCTCAGTTAACTACGTTTTCGTTTCGTTCAACGAAAAAGCGTTTGCATTCAGCTGTGCCTGTGAGTCTGACTCAGGTCTATACCTGGAAGAAACTAGTCGTTATATGCATATATGAATTTATATGTATGCTTTGTGTATTACGATCGGAACAACTTCATTCTGAAGTGTTCATACCTACTTTGTTGTCTTCATTTAATCCGTCTTTGCCCTGACACAATAGTTAACAGGATGATATTGCGTGTTGCCCCAACTGGGATCAATGTAGAAGTCTCAAAACTCAAGTATGTAAATGAAACCGCGCCAGTTTCAGTTTCCGCGAATACACTGTTAATAAAATACAAATAAACTGAAGCCTTTTTTGCCAGGTAATTTTACTGGCACCTTTTTGCCAGTTATTTTAACTGTAATTTTACAATAAGTTTACCACAGAGTACGGTGCATGTTCAGTGTAAACCACAGTTAAATGTAGACCCTGCGTGCCACTGTGGGTGGGTATTTATAAATCTGACTTTCAACGTACACCCACAGAGGCACTGCTCGATCCATTGACTTCAGGCATACTTTTTACTTCTCGTCTGTAACTTTTCCCCAACTCTTGGATTAGAAACAAATCAAACGCACATACCTTCCTAGCTAAGACAGCTAGACTCAGCCACAGTACGCCCGGTAGATGCCTTTAATGCGGAGATATGAGCAAAAATTCCTCCGAAGCGACGCGGTTCTAACACTTGTCGCCATGTCTTCTAATGGGAATTCCCTGGCGTACCGTTGCATGTCGGGATTAGAAGATGGCGACAAGTGTTTGAACCCGTTTGAAATGCGTCTCTTCGGAGGAATTTTTTGCTCAAAGCTCCGCACGGAAGGCATCTACCGGCGTGTACTCACGGCTGAGTCTAGCTGTCTTAGCTAGGAAGGTATGTGCGTTTGATTTGTTTCGATCCAAAGAGTTGGGGAAAAGTTACAGACGTAGAGCGAAAAAGTATGCCTGAAGTCAATGGATCAAGCAGTGCCTCTGTGGGTGTACGTTGACCAGTCCTACTCGTCAGGCTGAAGGCATTGCTAATTAATATTTTATGCATGTTTCTGGTTCCATATGAGAGAAAGAGGCAGTTTTTTGTTTTGAATTGGGATTTCAATAAGAGTTACCATTGCTGTGTTCTTATACTTTGGCATCCAATACAATATTGTGTTTGAAAATTTAATTTATAAAGGAATCAATTTTGTTCTCAATCCTGAGTACGTGTTTCACTGTAAATTCTTATAAGTGCTTTCATCTGTAAATTAAAGCAGAATGCACTTAAGCATCGTCGACTAGTAGAGTACATGAGGTAACCTCTCGTCTACTTACGTTAAATAATATCTGAATAGCAACAGTAATATATTTTAGAGTGCAATAATCATAAACTGTGAGTATGATGTTAAGTTAGCTTAAAGAAGACTTTGAACTATACTTGCAGTTTAAAAAAAAAAGCTCCCTGAAAGTTTAGAACTAAATTTAAACTATAGAGGGCTTGAAATATAGAACTAGTGGACTGGTAGTCTACCTATAAGTTTACTTGCAGTATACTTCAAAGTGTACTTTCATGAAGTAAAAAATTGGCTTGAAGTACATGACAAGTAAAGTTGTAGTACATCTGAATTTACTTTCAGTATACTTCAAAGTATACTTTTATAAATTAGACATTATGCTAGAAGTATATAACTAGTGAACTAATAGTTCATCTTTAAATTTACTAGCAGTATACTTCACAGTATACTTTCGTGAACTGAAAAGTTTACTAGAAGTATATAATTAATAAACTAGCAGTATATCTGTAAGTTTACTTGCAGTATACTGAAAATTACACTTTTATAAACTAGAAATTGTGCTAGAAGTATATAACTAGTGAACTAATAGTTCATCTTTAAGTTTACTAGCAGTATACTTCACAGTATACTTTCATGAACTGAGAAGTTTACTAGAATTTTATAACTAATAAACTAGCAGTATATCTAAGTTTACTTACAATATACTTTAATGTATACTTTCATAAAATGAAAAATATGCTAGAGGTATACAACTAGTTAAGTCACAGTATACTTAAAAGTTCACTTGTAGTGTACTTGCAGTACTTAGTACTTATACTTAGATGTATACTAGATGGGTACTTTAAGTTTATGTTGCTTAAACTTGAAGTATACTTCTTTTTTTTGTAAGGGTATGTATCAAGTCTGTCAATACTGGAATAATTGTCAAATTTGATCGCAAATAAAATCAGACAAATGTTTATCTGTTTCTGTGTGGGTGAATAACACTGCATAATAATCAAGTTCAGCTCCACCCATGTGCTATTTACTCTGCTATGCTGCCCCAAAGCTGACTTGTTACTGCCAACGTACATGTGGAATATGTAAGTCCATGAGATAGTAAAAACTGAGTAAAAATATAGTGCAGTATACTTTAAAGAAGCCAAAATGTATGGTAAAAATATTTTAATGTGCTTATTCTTTTGATGGTAGCCTAACTGCAAGCCAGTATACTTGAACATTAGGCATGAATATTTTAATACTTTGTTATACTTTTCTTGAGTATATCTCAATCAAAAGTTTAGGTACAAGTATTAGCCAAATATACTTAGACTTTTCTGTGTACTTTTCAGTTTAAGCTAAGTATATCTCTGATAAGTACATCAAAAGTAAACAAAGTATACTCTCTTATTTTTAGTTTAGAAGTATACTAGTAGCACACTTGAATAAACTTCTTTTTCGTAAGGGATGTCAACTGGTTCACGCCGAACGAACCAAACCATAATTAAAGAACTAGAACCGTGTTTATCGCCATAGTCCTCGTGTCTATTTATAGAATTAAGCTTTATTTTCAGCGATCTTAAACCCTAAATATGCTCATTATAAAAGAACAGGAAGCATTTCTCACTATATTTTTGATCGTCAAATATTTAGGCATTTCTTGTCGTGTGTTAAGTGTACGGGTGAATGTGCTGCTATGCTGTAAGCGTGAACCACAGAGATATAAAAAAACGCAGTGGACATTTTGCCGTCTGACGGCTATGTTTGCGTTTCGCTATTTAACCGGCACTTCCGGTGGACATGCGCACTTGGGGTTAATACTTAATCTTGACGAAACAGGTGGCTGAAGTTCACTTTGCGAGTGTGGCTCGGGACAGGTGGCTCAGGTTCACTTTGCGACTATGGCTCTCTCCATAGGAAACGAGTTCGATTCATTTTCGGATGTAGAAAAGGCAATCAAGTCTTTTGAAGAAGAGCAGTTCATATCGTTCTGGCGCCGAGATAGCCGCATTATAGAAGGTGCTCAGAAAAAATTCAAGTTGATCGTGGTCGACGAAGCGGCGAAAGACAAACTTTGGTATCAATTCGTCAAGTTTACGTGCGTGAAGTTATGGTTCATTATACAAATCTAGTAATGAATATCGAGAAAACCTGCAAAGTATTCTTGCAAACGATGTTACATAATTTCTTTTTTACTTGTCACAGTGCACAAAGAAAAGTTAGTCTCCAATAAAATCTCAACTACCTAAGGAATATCTTCCATACGTGCTGCAATAACAGACAACGGCATGCGAAAAAAAATGACGTTGAGATTCGACTAGAAAAACCTTTGAGGGAGCTTAGCTACAGATTGATGCAAATCACATATCGGTAACTAAATTAACTGGCGAAAAATATTTTGGACGCATCGTCCTGAAGTTTTGAATGACGAAATTGAACTTTATTCCTGTTCTCCAATTATATGGGCCATGTGAGTTTCTCTAGACCCACAGTGATTCCGGTCAAATAGCTCTAAGGCACAAAATGCCAGACGCTGTGGACGGTAAAATATCCCGGCATTTGTATAGCCGTCGACGCCTCGACGTTGTAACCATTACATGATCGCAAGATAAGTTGGCCAGTGCCAAGTGCGCATGTCCACCGGAAGTGCCGGCTTAATAGCGAAACGCAAACACAGCCGTCAGACGGCTAAATATCCCCTGCCATCAGAAAAAACGAGTGGAAACGTCATTGGCTGGACCAAAGCGCACACGGCAGAATAGCTCCGCCATCTTGTGTATGTATAAATGTCCGATGAGGTACATGTAAACAGTAAACGTGAGTGACGACAAATGTTATTTTTTTGGGCGGGGGGACTTGTTTTCCGTGTTCTTTTTAATTGTTTCATACTTAAAAAAGGACACGAATAAGGAATTGTAAATCAACAATATTTATGCTCCATTATTTGGCAAAGCTAAAGAATAAGTGCTATGAATGCCTTTCCCTTTATATTATCGCTCAGTTTTTTGTTTTGTTTAAAGAAAAAGCGTTCACATTCAGCTGTGCCAGTGAGTGACTCAGGTCTAGCCTATACCTAGAAGAAACTAGTCTTTATATGGATATATGAATTTATATGTATGCTTTGAGTATTAAGATCGGAACAACTTCATTCTGAAGTGTTCATACCTACTTGTTGTCTTCATTTAGTCCGTCTTTGCCCTGACACAATGGATAACAGCATGATACTGGGATCAATGTAGAAGTCTCAAAACTGAAGTATGTAAATGAAACCACGCCAGTTTCAGTTTCCGCGAATACATGTTTGATAATAAACGAATAAACTGAACCCTTTTTTGGCAGGTAATTTAACTGGCACCTTTTTGCCAGTTATTTTAACTGTAATTTTACAATAAGTTTACCACAGAGTTCAGTGCATGTTCAGTGTAAACCACAGTTAAATGCGCGCAGGACTCCACTTACAGTTAAAATGACAAGGAGACAATGCGTTAATTTAACGGTTAAATTCAGTCAGTTTATAACAGTGTAGGAAAGCCGACCTTGATTTTGTTGCTTTGTTGCGACTGCAATATGTGCATGGTGCAAACCAGCTTGTCCGGTATACACGAGTGCTTTTGAATGGAAGTGCATTGTGACGGGACTGGACATTTTGTCCGATGTAAGCGAAAATCCATTAGCCTATATAAAATCCGTATTCGATGTTTATTTAATCGAAAAACATAACAGAAAAATCGAGACTTGAGCTGTTGTCCGGTATGAGCGATTTTCCGTTTTCTACGAGGAGGGTTTAGGCGAGTTCTACTATATTTTCCATTGAACGTCTGCCCGGACATACATACACAAGATGGCAGCCGTGTGCTGCCACAGAACCGAGGCGATTGTCCACTCTAGTTTTTTTATATCTCTGTGGGGTGAACCATTGTCAAGGAAGTGAGTGTTGACCAACACTAGATTGCTGATAGGGTACGCTCCAAGGGGGTAGGAATAAACCCGGAAGTTGAAGCTCAATTGAACGCTCTAGACGATAGCAGATGATCAACTAGCGGTAGCTTCTCCATTCACCCCCATTCATTTTGCCTGACTTTTGACATCAAATAACTTTACACTAAAAACATAATGAGCCTTCATGTCAGCGATAATATTTTCTACAGAGAAACTACATTTTGTAGCAGACGTCTTTACTTCGTATGAAGCGTTATGGTCTAATAGTAAGCATTTTTAGCCGATGGCACCAGGCTAGGCTAAAAGTGACGTGAAATGCCGGGCGACTTTCTGTCGCACAGGGACGAAATAACCGTACTGTTTAGACCAGAAGCCCATAACGAATCATAGACAGAAGACGATTGAGCCACATCGCTTACGAAGTGAAGTACCTATGAAGTAATAATTCGCAAAACATAATAACATCGAACGGAATCAGACTATACTGACAGACGCAATCGCTTGCTCGCTGGGAATTATGTGTAGGATACATCTACCAGACGAGTTACCACTTCTCAGGACGTTGGTTTACGTCAGCGAGCTGACTTCGAGCCTGCGCAGTAGGCGTGGTGCCCAACTGAAAACTCGTTCAAGTGAGCTTCACACTCTCCCGTTGAAAATAGCGCCATCCCGCCGTCCACTGCTTTTACTGTCTATGGTAAGCTCAAGTGAAGCATCTGTCCCAGGAGCACATACACCCGGAAGTAAACTTCGCTCGTAGACTCCCATTCATTTTCACCCACTTTAAAATTATATTTTCAGAAAGGCTTGCGTGCGAGTAGGTGTTATTTTGGTATCGTTGTGCAGAGCAACATATTGTCTTTCTAGATATGTGCTTTTTGGAGGATGGAAAGCGGCACACTTATGAGAGGGAAGATCGAAATGTAACTCGGTGTCAACGTTAAAGTGCAGCAGAAAAGTAAAGTTAATGTGACTGAGGCTTTTAATGACCCTCTGGTAAGATAATTGCTCGGAAGTTTTCGCCGTTATAAGAAACGTTGATGAATGTCCGTATACGTTATTAAATTACTCTCTGGTTTCCTCACTTCATTGTACCCTGGTTGACTATTTGCCATCAACCGAATTGTTTATATTGAATCATATGGCTCATGCCAACGTTGATAAAAGGAAGCGTAAGTGAACTCTGGCTACTCCTTTACTAAGCTTCATCTTTGCCCCTGTCCCGTTAAAACACTGCTCTCAAAAAATAATCACTGCACAGCACGGATCGAGGGGATAGAGAAAGGTTTTTTTCTCCTGATTTCGAACAGCCAAGCCTTTCTTCACTCCTTGTCTGTTGGAACTCTGTATAAACAGACAAAGCGACTTGTCCACTGTTTTAAATATTATGCAGGTAAGAAGTAATTGACAGTCAACGACAATAGTACAAGTAGCTAGCTTGTTAGCCACCTTGTTAATTTTATTAACTGCTGAGTCAATGAAGTCCCCGCAATGGTAAGGGTACCAAGGTAGCTCGCTGGTGACCGTTATCAATCACTAGCGTTTGCTTTAGTCAGCGGTCTGTTCAAGTCAATGGGACGGCTAATTAGCTAGCTAGCACGAAACGCGATTTTTTTCTATTAAAGTGACATCTTTGTGTTTATACGTTAACTTACGCATGAAACATTTCATTACAGCCCTTCAAATGAATATTGCTGCAAAAGGCAGCCGCACATCTCGGCATTTTCACGCTTATATCAACTTACTTGAAATTGGCCGCATAGGAAACCATTCATTTTTATGAGGAAGTTGGGTGTATCAAATATGGCGGCCGGGTGCTTCACTTTGGATAATGTAAATAGGACATCATCAGCAATCTAGTGTTCCTTATATATATATATATCTATGGTGTTGACCCCAGTGAGTGAAAAGTGACGTCCTACTTTTTCAGCGTATTGTCTTTGATGTAGCTGAAGCCTGAAGTTAGTTTGCTCTGAGTTCGGGGATTAACAGACATTGCTTATCACTCTGAACTTCTCAGCAGATTCCGCTACTCTTCATCAAGCCTCGGATGTGTGAGAGAAAGTTGACATGCTGCTCCGCATGACATTTTCTTTAGACCTATTTACGCAGTTGTCAAAATCCGCGCACTAAATCGCCACCTAAAAATGGAGGCAAAACTGACCTTTGCAAAATCTATGTGTGGTGACACTTCTTTGTGTCTTGACACAAGAGGCAACAAGATGTTTTCACCAATTTGACCCTGCCACTGGACGCCACCATGTTTATCCAGAAAAAATAAGTTCCGGCTGATGGCTTCCGCAGTCACACATCCAAGGTTTGATGAGGAACGAATCTGCCAAGGTTTGCCGAGTGATCGCTTATGCACCTGCGTGGTACATGTGAAGCAGAGTGTGCGCAAATTATAACAAGTAAGCAATTTATGTCGATATTCTTGAATGTTCCGTAAAATTTTATGCTTCGCACTTGTTAATAATCTGGATTTAGTCTATTATATTGCTTGTTTGGAAGTTTGGCACAAGTTGAGAAACACTTTGACAAAAGCACATAGTCACTGATAATTATCTGTACGAACAAATATGTCTAGGCGCACATAGACTGAATATTGACTGCAGAAGATTAACGGTATTATGATGTTTGATGTGGATGCATAATATTAGCGGCAGATTGTTTTGGATTGCTTATTGGGCCTTATGACCGTGATGTTGCTATTATGACGGCATAGCATTAGTACGGTCCCTCTTGTGGACAGTTTAAGAATTGCATTTCCATATAATTAATACATATTTGATTATTCATTGTGCTGATTACTTCAAGAAATATTATGGGATGTTTATGCTAGTTGGTATTGATGTTAATTTATGTTTATTTCTCATCGTACACCACACTCATAATTATGTAAAGATGTAACTGTGGAGATAAACAATGGAGCAAATAAAGTGTTATAGGAAACTAAACATAACATAACATGAGTGGCGAGACATTGATCCATCCTTGACTGGTGGCTGTGGCAATTCTAACCAGCAGTGTATTAACCTTCACAACACCATCATTGTAAAGTTGCCTGATTTCCTTTATGGTCTCATCCAGTTGGCTTTTTATTCTAGATAACTTTTCTAGTAAACGGTAGCATTCTGTACGGCACACAAACCGTATGCTTGAGGAATGTATAGCAGTATTTACAGAAAGAACACCTAGTATAATTGAAGGAACATGGAGTTAGCTTTTCCATATACACGTATTTTCTCTTTCTTTGATCCAATTCTTATTTTACAAAAAGACAAATGTCATTATCAAGGAATATTTTAGAGGTTGTTGTATCCGCAATTTTTGTGATTAGTATTTGACAGTGGAAACACGAAAGGACTATCATTTCACAAGCATTCTGAATGGCTTATTTCGCATGATGCCGTTCCGTCATGGAACACAAAACCTTGCTCAAGTGCGCAGACATTGGTGTGTGAGCAAAGCGAACATTAGACGTCTGCAAAAGAGGCTAGGGAGCTTGGAGTTCTGGTGTGTATCACCAGCTATTGTATGGCTAGGGGACCACATGGACAAGACAACAATTGGCTCAGCCTCACTGAGGATTTTTGGGTTAAGCCAGTCAAAATTTTCATGTCTCATTGGTCATTCCATTTCAAATAAGCCAATGGCAGTGTGCTCCAGAAATTTTAGAGTAGCCAGCTATTTGAGACAAGTAACCGGCTCAAAAAACGCGTTGCATCGGCAGACCTAGGGGGGTCTGGGAGAAATCTCCCCCCCCCCCAGGAAAATTTTGAATTTTCTATGCTATTTCATGGCTTCTGGTGCATTTTAACTCATTCCCTACGGAATATTTTTATATAAAATTGTCGCGTTTGTACGGAATACTTTTCCCGAAAATTACGCAATATAAAGTATTGAAGTACAGGTGGCCCATGACCGCGATCATCAACTGATTTCATGTTTTCACCGTTGGCAGCAGCTTGCCGTAGGGATTGAGTTAAACCTATATTTGACCTGTAACTAGACTAACATTTTTTGTCACTATTTCTTGTGTATAACCTATAAAATGTTTTATATTGTAGTGTACATGTATATACCAGTGTATGTGTGTCTGGCTTCTTAGTATCCCTCTGTAGTGTGCACACCTGAAAATACAAACATTAATAATTATTATTTCAAAATATCTAAAATTATTACTTTTTAAAAATATCTTAAAATGATCAAAATATTTTCAACATGATTAAAGATATTTTAATTTTGGGAGAATATCAGTTTGATGTACAAGGTACTATGGTTTTGCAGTCGTCGCGCGTCCACGTCCGTAGAGATTTTCTTGTGAACGCTCTACAAACTGCAATTCTCCTCTGATCCTTTTGATATTTCATATGCACGTTGATAGTGGTTAGAGGATGAAGCCTATCGATTTTGGTAGAGTTTCGTTGTGCAGTGTCCGGAATATTCTCAAAAAACCAACAAAGATTTTCCCATTGGAAAGAATGGGAGTTGAGTTCTCATTGCTAGAGTGCGTGATGTCACACCTAGAGTGGGAGCTGGGAGCACAGAGGCTGAAAAAAAATACTTTTCATATCGCTATAACTTCCACAGATTTGAATCTCTCTTCATGAAATTTCACAAAAATGTAGGAAAATTTGTTGTTGTCACAGCAGTATAGTTTTTGTAGCTGAGAAGTACATAGTTTTGGCTCAGGGAACAGCCAAAGGACATGAAGCATGTCGAATTTCTCTATCTTTTCCATTCAAAAATCACCCAAAAATTTTTGGGAGAACAGCAAACAGACAGAGTTTTTAGATCGCTGTAATTCCAACATTATATCACTCAGAGAAATAAAAAAGACATCCGCACACTCAGCAAAGTCTCGAGCCTTGAATGATGTATTTACATTTGTGACAGGATGAACGTTTTTTTTGCGTGAGAAGCAGGAGTTTGAGGTGTGCGCGAACAAGGATTTCTTTGACTAAGTGACTAGGCAATTCTCTGTGGGTGGGGAACCAGCCCTGGCATGGCCCTCTGTGATTGGCTGATTTGATATCTAACATCTCAGCTGAGTTTCCACGGAGATGATATGGTTAGAATAGGGCCGCGTTCAAAATGTACACTCACCCTCTATGTTGGGCATTATGTTGTGAATGTTCTACATTGAAAACAATATAGAGACAGTGAGTGAGTGTGCATTCCGTGTGTCATCAGCATCTGTTTGCCAGCATTACCATTAAGATAAGCTAACCCTCCGAGGAATATTCGCATAGATAGCTTTAAGGCTTTCTGTCCACCGGCCGCCACTGTTAGCGACAGGAGCTCTATTCCCCGTAGCTCTTTTCATAACGCATCTGCAAACTGTTATGACTTAAAAATCACAACAAAGAAAACCAGCAATGACAACTCAAACAAATTTATTCTTCACTGATTAAGTAAAAAAAACTTCCACAAATAATCCACTGTAATCTTATAATAACACTCTAATGCCACTATGTAACTCTAATGCCAAAACAAAAACTCTGCCTCCACTGACCAAAATCACAGCATTTATATAAACTAGCAACATTCTGGAAAGATCTACGGGATTCCTGGGTGATCTGGCCCCCTCCAGGCAAGAAGATGCCAGAAGCTTCTAGAAAGCACTAGTCTATTTCATCACAAACAAGTGGTATTGCATCAGATCATGTTTTTCTACAGACACACCACAAGAGGGTGCTAAATGATGAACAAAATAAACAAATAGCTGATCAGTAAGGCAGCACAAATAGTATGTAACAAATCTCCATTTACAAATGGTATACAGTGCTTTACATAAAACACTCATACATAACACCTCCCCTCTTCAAGAAAAGAAAGGTTTGCTAAAAGCTTTCTTTTGTTAAAATTAACACAGTTTTATAATCAGTATAATCTTGAACTTTACACAAAAGGTATCATTGATCATTATAACAATCATATACCTAACAACCAGTGCAATTTTCACAATCAAATAGAGAAGTAAAATTTACATGCGTGAAAGTGCATCTGGAATAACATTATCTTTTCCCCTGATGTGAGAAATATCCAAATCATACTCTTGCAAAAGTAAACTCCATCTCAGTAATCTTTGATTCTTGTTTTTGATCTAATGCAAGAATGTGAGGGGATTGTGATCACTGAAGACCTTGATGGAAGTAGCTGAACAAGTCAAATAGACTTCAAAATGTTGTAAAGCCAAAACAAGTGCCAAACATTCTTTTTCAATTGTTGAATAGTTTTTCTGATGTTTATCAAACTTTTTGGAAAAGTAACAAACAGGATGATCTACTCCATCAGTGTCTTCTTGCAGTAAAACTGCGCCTGCACCAATATCACTGGCATCCACAGCCAACTTGAACTCCTTTTTGAAATTAGGAGATAAGAGAACTGGTGCGTTTTTGAGGATAGCTTTCAGTTGGACAAATGAATTTTGACATTTTTCATCCCAAATAAATTTTGCATTTTTCCTCAGTAAATTTGTCAAAGGTTCAGAAATGACAGAAATTTTTACAGAATTTTCTGTAGTAGCCAGCCATCCCTAGAAATCTCATTAGTTGTCTTTTAGTTGTAGGCTCAGGAAATTCAGTGATAACTTTTACTTTTGCTTCATTTGGTTTGACTTGACCCTGTCCTACAATATGACCTAAGTAAACAACTGTAGCTTTACAAAAGTCACTTTTAACAAGGTTGATTGTCACACTCTGAAAGAAGTTTCTGATGTTGGTGAGGTGCTCTTGGAAGCTGTCGCTGGTGATGATAATGTCATCAATATAGGCCTCGCATCCTGGTAGTCCAGCAATCACTCTGTTTACGAGACGTTGGAAGGTGGCTGGAGAATTTTTCATTCCAAAGGGCATCACCTTGTATTGGTATAATCCATCTGGTGTGACGAAGGCAGAGATCTCCTTTGCTCTGTCTGTTAGAGGGATCTGCCAGAAGCCCTTGAGGAGATCAAATTTGGTGACATACTTTGACTGTCCAACTTTGTCAATGCAGTCATCAATCCTGGGAATAGGATATGAGTCCGTTTTTGATAGAGTGTTCACGTTCCTGTAGTCTGTCACCATTCTATATGTTCCATTGGGTTTCGGAACTAGGATGCATGGAGAACTCCAGTCACTGTTACGTAGTTCAACAAAGTCATTTTCAAGCAGATATTTGACTTCTTGTTTAAGGTATTTCTGCTTCTCTGGATTCATTCTGTAAGGATGCTGTTTTACAGGTTTGGCATCATCTTGTAGGATGACATCATGGTAAACTATATCAGTCCTTGATGGAACGTCAGGGAATATGTGACTATATTCAAATATGAGCTGCTTTAGCTGTTGTTGTTGAAAAGGGTCCAGGTGGGACAACTTGCTGTCAATATTTTGAAGAATGTCTGAATTTTCAAGTTTGGCTGGACCAGGTTCATTTTCCAAGGGCAGTCACAATCTTCTTCAGAATTTTCCAGTTCAATTGTATTTACCACATTGACTGGCTTTTGCTGAGTGTCTCTGTCAATGTATTCTTTCAGCATGTTGATGTGACACATTTGTTTTTGTTTTCTTCTTCCAGGGGTTAAAATTACGTAATTTAGATCACTGATCTTTTTGAAGACGGTGTAAGGGCCGAAATATCGGGCTCTTAGACGGTTTCCAGGCACTGGCAAAAGCGCAAGGACTTAGTCACCAGCTTTAAAACTTCTATCTTGGGAATGAAGGTCATATCTGGCTTTCATTTTGCCCTGAGCCTCCTTGAGATCAGACTTAGCAAAGTCACAAGCCTTAGAGAGACGATTACGGAAGTCAGAGACATACTGAAGCAAGTTCATTGGGACATTGTCTTCGGCCAGCAACTTTTCCTTCAGAAGCTTCAGAGGTCCACGGACTGTATGCCCAAAAACAAGCTCAAAAGGACTGAACCCAAGAGACTCCTGAACAGCTTCATGGGCAGAAAACAGAGGAAGATGGACACCTTCATCCCAGTCTTTCTCTCTGTCAAGGCAGTAGGTCCTTATCATGTTCTTCAGGGTTTGATGGAACCTCTCCAAAGCACCTTGACTCCCAGGATGGTAAGCTGATGACCTGTATTGTTTAATACCAAGCTCATGCATAACTTGTTGAAATATGCCAGACATGAAATTTGAGCCTTGATCAGACTGAATAGACTTAGGAAGACCAACAAAGCAGAAAAACTTGGTAAGAGCCTTGATGATAGTCTTCGCCTTGATATTACGAAGTGGAATTGCCTCAGGAAACCGGGTGGAAGCACACATGATAGTCAGTAGGTACTCACAACCAGATCTAGTCTTCGGCAATGGTCCAACACAGTCAATGATGATCCGACTGAAAGGTTCTTCAAAAGCGGGAATGGGCTTCAGTTGAGCGTTTAGAATATTCTGGTTCGGCTTCCCAACCATTTGACAGGTATGACAGGATTTGCACTACTCCTGTACATCAGACTTCATGGAAGGCCAGAAGAAATGATTCCTAACACGTTGAAGGGTCTTCTTGAAACCCAAATGACCTGACATAGGATTGTCATGGGCCAGACTAAGAGTTTCTTGACGATAAGATTTTGGAAGAACAATTTGATGGGTATTCATCCACTCTTCATCTGCAGAAACATCAGGTGGACGCCACTTTCTCATAAGCACACCATTTTTGTAGTAAAAACAGACAGGAACTTGAGTAGCCTCTTGTTCACTTGCAGCCTGTGGTAGAAGATGCGCTAGATCACGAGCTTGTTGTTGCTCCTGAATAAGTTGTTTCCGAGACAGAATGTCATTAGAATGACCTGACAAGGACAAGTCTGAAGATTTCCCAGACATCTCAGGACTGGAAGGTTCCTGATAAAAAGACTGCCCAATGTAGGTGTCAGCCAAGTTGAAGACCAGGTCAGCATCATCTTGAATAGCCTTTTTGGCCATAGAACGAGTAACTGCACATGAAGGATAGAGGTCTGGAATTTCCTCCTCTATAGAGTCAGATTCTTGATCAATCAAAGGAGTGTTAGTTACAACAGGGTAGGGCACAACCTTATCCCCAGCAAGATCATTACCAAGAAGCAAATGAACACCTTTGAAAGGAAGAGAAGACCTAATGCCAACAGTAACAGGCCCAGAGACCAAGTCTGATTTGAGATGAACATTATGGAGAGGTACACTTGTAAAACCACATTCTACTCCTTGAATAAGGACATTAGCCTGAGTCGACGTTTTGTCCGAAAAAGGCAGAATATCTGCAAGGATAAGAGATTGGGAAGACCCAGTATCCCTTAGAATTCGAACAGGAGCAGATGAGGAAAAATCATGTGAAAGTGAGACAAAACCATCGGTGATGAATGGCTCAAAACCCTCCACAACAGAATCAGACACAGAAGGTAGAAGATCAGACGAACTGACCTTTAATACAAGAGATTCTCTCCGATTTAAAGCAGTTGGCTTGGTTTCTTCTCGTTGTTGTTTTTTCTTGAGAGCATAACAATCAGAAATAAGGTGACCTTGCTTTTTGCGGTATTGGCAAGACACAGAAGGTAAAGAATCAGAGGATTGATTCTCATTGGAAGGTTTCCTCTCAGAAGTGGCCTTAGAATCATCAGTAGTGTTATTAGAAGAAGTCTTGGACTGAGACTTGCCT
The DNA here is from genome assembly GCA_029692085.1 of Gymnothorax javanicus. NCBI lineage: Eukaryota > Metazoa > Chordata > Actinopteri > Anguilliformes > Muraenidae > Gymnothorax > Gymnothorax javanicus. The sequence goes on along the minus strand of CM056199.1, from coordinate 381,515 downwards.
TGAAATTTAGAAAAAGTGGATATTTGGACAAAAGAAGACTTATGAGTCAATGCATAACTATCAGCTAGGGTGGAAACACCTTGCAAAGTATTAGCTTGTTTCTCCTCAAGGAAAGTCTTGATATCAGGCTGGATACACCTCTTGAATTCCTCAACCAGAATAAATTGCCTCATTCTGTCAAAATCTTTCTCAACTTTCATGGAATTACACCACTGATCAAACAACTGTTCCTTCAACCTGCCAAATTCAACATGAGTTTGACTGGCTTCCTTCGAGAAATTCCTAAATTTTTTGCTGTAAGCCTCGGGGACCAATTCATAACCCTTCAGAATGGCAGATTTGACAAAATCATAATCAGAACACTGTTGGACAGATAACTGGTTATAGATTCTCCTAGCTTTACCAGTAAGAACACTTTGTAACATCATTGTCCAGTGCTCTTTTGGCCATTTCAAATTTTCAGCAATTTTTTCAAAATGGGTAAAGTGTTGGTTTACATCATTTTCTAGGAACGGAGGAACAAGTCTGATGTGTTTAACCACATCAAAATGATCAGAAAGTCCAAAAGATTTTGTCACAGTACCTGCTTCTACAGTGCCTGACAAAAGTCTTGTAGCTTATCCAAGTTGTAGGAACAACAAATAATAACCTGACTTGTAGTTGATCAATTGGAATCAAAAATGGCTTATATGAAAGGCAAAGCCCTCTAGATTATGCGAAATATACCAAAATAGAGTTTTGTGTCATTGATTGAGTTTTATAATTTAATTTGTACAGAAAGGTCAGATTTTGGTTGGACAAAAGTCTTGTCGCATTGAAAAAAAATGTGGAAATTATACATACACTTTATTTTGAATACACAAATATGCCACTATAATATCAGAACATAAAGCCATGGTGCCTTGGAAAAAAAAAATTAATATTGCGTATGACTCCCATGAGCTTGGAGGACTGTATCCATACGTCTTGGCAATGACTGAGATAACTTGATGATGAAATCATCTGGAATGGCATAGAAAGCAGTCTTACAGGACTCCCAGAGTTCATCAAGATTCTATGGTTTCATCTTCCAAGCCTCCTCCTTCATCTTACCCCTGAAATGCTCAATAATGTTCATGTCAGGTGACTGGGTCGGCCAATCCTGGAGTACCTTCACCTTCTTCGCTTTCAGAAACTGTGACATGGAGGCAGAAGAATGAGAAGGAGCAGCAGTATAAGTAGGGCAGCAAGAACTTCTTGATATTTCAGGCTGTTGATGTTGCCATCCACTCTGCAGATCTTTCTCACACCGCCATGCTGGATGTAACAACAAACCATGATTTTTCCTCCACCAAACATGATTGTTTTCTGGGAGAATCTTGGGTCCATGAGGGTTCCAACCGGTCTTGTACGGCGACTGGCATGCAGTTCAATGGATGATTCACCAGAAAAATAAACTTTCAGCCACTTTTCCAGTATCAATCCTTTCTGCGAGCTGTGGGCCTTGGCAAATGCAATGCAGATTTTATGTTTTCCGTTTAATGCAGACTTCTGTGTACTAATTTGGCTATGAAAACCACTTTGAGAGAGAAAAATCGGTTTTCTGAAGCAAAAATTTGACATTTGTACTGTTATTCTTCTATCATTATCATCTATCTTCTATCATTTCCCTCATGCAGGGGTAGTTCTTGGCCAGGACACGGACGCGTGACGATCACAAATCCATAGTACCCCAATAATGTCTTTTTGTGAGAAAAAGTCATTATCTACGTTGTAGTTAATACCTGCAGTAGGGTTGACAGCATCTCGTTACTGAGTCTGTTCCTGAGCCTGTTTTTGATTAGCTTCACAGCACTTGCTCCCCGCTCCACTAAGGCATTGGAGAGTGGCTGGCAAAGGCAAATGATTGCCATGCATACTACAAAACTACAGTTGATACTCAGCAAGGCATGCTCCTTTACAATTTTCCTCAGGATATATTCATAGGGCCCTATGAAATCCGTTTTATTTTTTTTCCAAATTCCGTTTTGTTTTTTCCCAAATTCCGTTTTTTCCATTTAAATTTTATGGAATTCCGTTTTTTACCAATTACACCAATTTTACCATCAGAGAGAGTGTGCTATTTATGTTAATGAATAAAATGTTCATTAATTAAATACAAATAACCTTAAATTAGTTGATGCAACTCTCCATTTTCCTCAGTACTTTAAGTTAGAACAAGTACTGCATAATGACCCAATATAACATTGCACTGTGATGAAAGAATTTTTTTTTAACCTAAAATAATACTACAAAATAAAATTGTCTCTTTAAAGGAAGTGTAAGCTGCAGTCAAAAAGGCAGACAACGGCCGTACTGACATGTATTATTCTGACTGTCCCTTTTTTTTTTATATATATAATTTTTTGGGGAATTTTTCCTTTGACAGTTGTATAGTGTAGAGAGACAGGAGGGTTGGGGAGAAGAATGGGGGAAGACATGCAGCAAATGACCTGAACTGGAGTTGAACCCAGGTCGCTGCGGGAAGGACACAGCCTTTATGGTACGCGCGCTTAGACCGATGAGCCACCGGGGCGCCCCCTGACTGCCCCTTTTTAATCATTTATAATCTTTTGTTCAGTAATCCCAATCATGTGTATTACATCCTAGGACAAAATGTTCTTCAGTAATGATTAAACATGAACAAACTGACACAAATATGCATCAGCTATTATTTCACCACTGGGGGACGACGTTACGTCATAATTTGCATGCACACAATTCACTAAGTAGACTGTGAAAAGGCTGTTTAACGGATATATAAGTTGTTAAGCTAACATAAGATAACAAATGACGATATTTAGGACCCTGCAATCCCTGGCATCAGTGGTCTCGTCTACAACAACGAAAAACTTATTCCCACAGATCTTCTGTAGCACAGAAGAGATGTTTTGCTCGAACACTCGGGGCAGGTGAATTTGACGAAGGCTGCTCACATTTTCGCATGCATTCGCGTCTTTACATTGACTTTGAATGTAATCTGGACGTGCGAATATTTTGTTTAGCGTTCGGTGGAAATTTGGCTTAACTAACAGCATTTCAGTCAAATTATGTCGATTTCCGTGAAATTCCGCGTTTAACAATAGATTCCGTTTTTATTGGCCAATTCCGCGATTCCGTCCGCGATTCCGTGATCGCGGAAATCATAGGGCCCTATATTCAGTCGGTGACATAGTGTCCTTCCCTGTTCCCACACCAGAGGGCGCTGACCAGGTGGAGAACAGGTACTTACAGCTTGCATGGGTGCTCAGAGTCCATAATGTTACGGATTTCCGTATTTTAAAAATTTTCCTCCTTAAGAACAAATCCGGCACAAGTGGGTCATTCTTCGCTATTGGTAACATTTCAAGGTGTGAGGCTTTGGAAAAAATATAGTGAATTTTTGATGGTTTTTACATGTTATTATGTAAAAGACATGTTAAACCTTGAGGATTTTGTATTTTTAGAGCTCAAGCACCTAAGTGATAATAAATATGGGTAGATTGTTGAGACATGGACTGTGAATGTGTTCCACCCTGTTATGGACATATACATTAACACTGCAAAATGTTAATAATGTAAATATTCAACAATACTTACCTATGCTTATACCTTATGTGTCCCTTATTTCATTACATATGTTTTTTTATAATTTGAATAATGATTATACAGGAATAATTGTATAGGATATGGGCTTTTCATTCAGAAAATGTATATGTACACACCCAATTTACCCAAAATGCTCAACATTAATAGATATTTCTACAATAAAACACATGTATGCTGATCATCTCTGTCAGGGTTGCCAATAAACATAAGAACATGCAAAAAAAAATTGAATAGTTATTTAAGTATTTAAAAAGAAACTACGCTTAACAGGGTGGAAACAAGCGCAACATGGTGGAAAGAACTGTAACACGGTGGAATTACCAATAATCATAAGCTTTTTTAAAAATAACCGTATTTATTGAACATTTTCATTAAATCCACATACAAAACCATCAACAAATTAGTGCATTAATCTACACCCCCCCCCAAAACAAGAACACCACCACCACCACCCCACACCCATAGTACCAGTCAAAGTTACAACATTTTATAACATATTTAGGTTACTGTACCATACATTTAGTAATTCATTTTGATTTTCAATTGATTTTAATTTTCATAACATTTCATGACATTTTCATTAACAGAACATTTCATAACATTTTCATTTGATTTTGATTAACATATTTGCTGTAGACTAGTTCATGCATTTCATCAGTAATTCATTTTGATTTTCATTTGTTTTTGATTTTCATTTCATTTATAACCATGTAGTTGACATCCATTTATTTAGAATAATTAATTCAGAATTTCATGTTATGTTCATTTGTATTCAGAAAAATTAATGTATTTAGAGAGTATTTCATCCAGTATATCATTCAGTATTTAATTCTATTTATAATCAAAGAGTTGGCTAAGAACATACCGTCTGTCTCTGTCTTTTTCATTTTCTGTCTGTGTCTGTTTCACAACACTCCATCATCATCATCTCTGCCTCTCTCTCCATCTCATCTATCTACACCTCCCATATGGAAGCCCTGTAGCGACGCTGCCTGTCTGCAGCAGTTATTGGTGCCATTTCCTAACTAACAAGTAAAATTTAAGTTAAACATTAGTTTTCTATATTATCCTACATACATATTCAACTTCATAATGATTAATTAATTTATGATGCAATTACACAAGACAACGATCAATTTATGATTATGGCTAATGTGTGGCATAGCAAAATCATAAAGCCCCCCCCCCCCCACACACACACACACACACACACACACACTTCACATACACACACGCACAGGCACACACACACGCACACACTTCACACTTCACACACACGCATACACATGCACACATGTACACACTTCACACACACACACACACACACACACACACACACACAAACACACACACTCACACACAGACACACAGACACACACACGCACACACGCAATTTTCTGCCCTGTTACGTGTATGTTCCACCCTCAGGGTTCCCACACTTTTTTACCAGTGATTTTTCAAAACTTTTCCAAAACTTTTCTATAATATTTTACCTAATTTCCATGACTTAGTTTAAAATAGGTAAGGCCTATACTAGCGAACAAAGAGCACCATAATGAGCTTCTACAGTGTGCTATGCCCTAAGCAGTGTAGTACAAATGTAGCATGGAGAATGGAAGGGAAGTTGTGTCTGTCTACCACCTATCCTCATCACACAATGGCATATGGGCCTATGGCACCATTCTTATATTTTCTCAATTATATTTAGCAAACAAACAAAACAAACAACAATACTGCCCTACAAAGGCTAAGTGCAGTAACTACGCAATAATTTAAACAGTAAAAAATGGCTTTAGAGTTTGTTTGCTGTCCCAACAAATAAATAGTCAGCACTTCTATGACAGATTATGATTAACTGATTCACCATGGTATAATTTCTGTCCAAATAAATCCTGACCTCAATATACTTTCAGGCCCAAAACATTTTACCTAATATGTAGTTACTGCACTTAGGCTTTGTAGGGCAGAATAAATAACCAAGTGCTACATTTAAATGCTCAAGAAGGCAAAAACATTGAAGAGGTAACAAACAGATGGCATTTAATATTTTCTGAGACAAATGTTGAACAATTACAAATTATTATTTAGAGCAGTGGTTCTCAACCTTTTTTGAGCAAACGCCCCCCTGACCTTACCATGATCCTCAGATGATGATCTGGCAGATTTATTATAAGCATAGGAGACGTGCTTGATAAGAAGAAAAAAAACTAACATATTAAAATTGGCTGTAATAATTAATAGGTCTAATAGTAATAATAGTAGTATATATTTTATAATAGGCCTAGTATATTGTAATATTAGTTGTACACCTTTTGCTGTTCAGTACGAGAAAATATGCATTCATTTGTGTGAAATGGCGACCAATTTCACCAAGAAACATTCATCAGCGCCAAAAATCGAACATTTGCGCGTACCGCAAAAAGTCCACGTAAAGAAAGTAAAAATCCTCCCCAGAACTCTGTTCCAACCACCTGGATTTACTTTTGACAGGAGATAGAACCAATATGAGTGATCAGCTCATTCTGTGGGAGGGAGAAAAACCGAGCTGGATTTTTACTTTCCGACCCCTGGATTTTCCACCTCTGCAGCAGATTCAGTAACGTCATTGGCATTTTAATCACTTCTTTTTGGACTATCTTTAGCGTCATTCGGCACACAATACAGCAAAAATACTTTCATTTGCGTTAATATGAAAGGCATTAACACCGTCTTTAAAGTAATTTGCGACAATCAAGGAACACTAAAGTGCATTTAACATTTTTATCACACCGTTTGACTATCAATACCATTTCTGGACCGCGTTAGTGCGGATAACACAAATATTCACGCGACTGTGCAAACAATTGAACGTTCTTAACATCCAATCCACAAAAATCTTTTTTTTTTTTTTTCAATTGAACAGTTAGCCCACATTTTGCTCATTGTTGCACAGTAATTATCAAACTGAGAGCATACCTAATCTTACACCACACTGACGATGGAATAATGAGCCAGATGTAGGCTACTGTTAGATTGAAAAAAGATTTTTGTGAATTGAATGTTAAGAACGTTTGTACAATCGCGTGCATATTTGTGTTATCCGCACGAACGCGGTCCAGAAATGCTATTGAAAGTCAAACGGTGTGCTAAAAGTGTTAAATGCACTTTAATGCTCGCTGATTGTTCCAAATGACTTTAAAGACGTGTTAATGCCTTTCATATGAACGCAAATTGAAGTATTTTTTATTGTGCGCCGGATGACGCTAAAGAATTTCAAAAATGAATGATTAAAATGCCAATGACGTTACTAAATCCACAGTATGCGGGTTCGAGATGAGAGCCCGCATACTAAACCCTAATTTAGAGTGTATTATCCTTGCTTGCATGCATTGTTCCCAGAATCTGGGGGACGTCGTCGAGTTAGCCAAGTTGACGCTGTAAATGACGCTGACATGACATGTAACCATTAAAGACTGTAACCGAGGAAAGGTTTCATAGAAAAGCTAACGGAGGAAAAGTTTCATAGAATAGCTGTCTTTTGTGAGATTTTCTTTTCGTATGAGCGATATGCAAAATTGTCAGTGCATTCGTCTGTAGGAAGCCCAGTGCTTATCGCAGTAGGCTGCAGAAAAAATGTTTCTTACAAAGCTGCAAACTAATTGTTCTCATTAATGTGCACATACTTTTTTTGAGAATATTTTCATTTTATAATATCTGCACATCATACTTGCTCTGATGGAAAAATACTTGAACTGCCCTCAGAAAGTTTTTACGAAGTGACAATAAAGGATCCAGGTTTTGGCCCACGGCATAACGTATAGGCTACTTTTCTGGTGAACACGGTGAAATGGAAGCTTTCAGTGTAGCCTACATGTAAAGAGAAAAGTTAAGGTCGACGTCCACCTTTTGACACCACAGTAGCCGCTAAACTTGATATTATTATCGAAGTGACTATTCGCACTTATTTAAGTGCGTCCAAGCACAAAAATTTGATCGAAATTAGCGTTAGGCGTGTGGCTAAGATGCACATGCTCCATTGCCCACACTTATTTTAAGTGTGTCCAAAGCTAATTTTTTTTTCTTGGCCAAACTTATTTTAAGCAGTGCTTTTTCTAAAAACTGGAATGGTCATCAACTGGCGCACTTATAAGTGTGGCCAAGAAAAAAAAATTCAGCATTGGCCACACGTAGAAGTCACGAATAACATCGGCCTATTATTCAGTTGTGTGGGCGAGTCCTATCAAATTAAGCTATCTGTCAGTGACGTATGTTGCATTGCTACATTATATGAAAAGGAAATTTGAAAAAAAAAAAAAAACGCAAATTGGTGGAGTTATTGAGGTTTTTTTTTTCCCCAAGATCATCAAAATCACTTTGTGCAAGTTTTTCTCAAAGCGTAACAAATGCCACAGTCATGAACCAAAGTGTACATTGTTTAAGATGTTAGCATGTTCGTATAAAATTACTATTTTGAAATTTTGCGTGATTAGTGAAAAAATTAATAATGTGTTTTAAGCCAGAATTTTCTTAGAAAATCAAAAATCGGCGTTTATACGAACATGCATCGCAATAATGTCGAAACAGGCACGCTTTAAAAATACATAAAATATGTTATTTGGAATGAGAGAACTTGCAGGAGAATTTCAAAGCAAATAGTGAAGACATTTTTCGTACACTCCGTTCTGCCACAATCGGGAATCGGGTTTCTTTGCGGCCTAATCAATTTACGTGCATGACGTGTTCATCGAGCTGAAAAAAAAATCATTGAGTTTCACAAGCGAACCTGGGTAATCAAACTAACAAAAAAAAATGCCAGGATGGAAATGAAATATTTTTGAACCGTGTATAATGCAGGAAAATGACTTGGAGAGAAACCAATTGGGCCATAGATGGACGTCGAGCATAAATTTAAATAAAGTTGTGTGTTTGTATTGAAATCTTATTATATTCACGTTATTTCATTCATTATTCTGATTGACATTGATGCTATTATTACACTAAGGTTAATTTGAAGCGAGGCAGTGGGAAAATTCAACTGGCGTTATTAGAAAAACGGTGCCCTTCAGGGTCGCTGTGCAAGCAAATTTTTGGGTGGGCACAGCTTAGCTATACTGTACAATTACTGCCCTTTAAATTCCGGCGAACAGCGTACCAAGTAACCATGTGCATAGAGGGTACAGCATGCGCGTCAAAAGTTAAACAAAAGCATGTGCTTGATTCTTATTGGCTGTAAGCTAATAAGATAAAGTTGGTATTAAGAAGTCTGGTGGGGGAAAAAAAATCGCTGCCAGCCAACTAGCTGCATATGTAACCTACGCGTATCACGAAACGTCTTGCTAGTTTCAACGGTGTCGCGTTCGATTTTAAATAATAGCTTGTAGTTTTGCGGTAAACTCTGGACATCTTTTGGGGATTTAGCGAACATATTATAAGCATTAGGCAAACTGTATTTTTCCAAACTTTTCCAAAACCGTTAGTTAATTCCACAACTTTTCCAGACTGGAAAACAGGTTTTTCAAATTTCATAACTTTTCCAGGAATTTCATGACCGCGGGAACCCTGCACCCTGTTACATTTATATATGTAACAGGGTGGAACGTAACAGGGTGGAATATTTTCAACCAATGTAGGCTTCACTAGCTAGCACTCCAGCACTGACTAGCTAGCTATCCAGATTTAAACAGTACTTCAACAGGTATATCAAACATATTTTTACATTTTTCAAAAGAATATTGTTTTCTCTACAATTTAGCTAAACAGGGTGGAAATTTAAGAGTAGGACATATGGATTTACACTATAAAACATGCCAAAAACGGCCAGCCCTGTTAAGTCTTACCTCAGATTTCTTATTCAATTTTCCCGCCAAAAGTAGGCTTCTACTTCCTGGATGTTGCATCATGGGAACTGTAGTTTTATTTGATTTACTGGGCCAAAAATCACAAAGTAACAGGGTGGAACCCGATTCCAGGGACACTCAGTAAATTCATTGGAGTATCTAAATAACAATGACATAGCCAATTACATATATTAATAATAAAAGATATTATCTTAATGTATACAATAATTTAGATACTTTGGTAATTATTTATATTTTTAATGAAAAAAATCTTCATTGAAATATGAAAAATTGCCTTGGGGACATGGTGAAAATGTGTGTCTGCGCCTCAACAGGGGTATATAAATATACAAATACATGTTTTTTCAGGGAAACTTCTGTTTTAATATTACAAGGAAGATCTTAATCTGTTATAAAATGCCTTTCATAATAAAATTTGGTTTATTTTGAGTCAGATATAAGGGGCTCAGTTCCTGGGACAGGAATGTTACCGATAGCAAAGAATGAACCAAATACAAAATAATTTCGGGTACGTAAAAAACTACATTTCCCATAAGTTCGGTACAAACTTAAACTAGTAGCCAATCAGAGAGCCTTTTGTTTGTGATTGCGAGCAATGAGCACTGATTACTTCAGGGGCTGGGGGTAGTCCGCCTAAACCTGCCGCTAGGCCCTGGGGCTGAGAGGCTCTACAGGCCCCCGCGTAGCTGCGTTTATCTACAGCGCAAAATGTATTAGTTTCCCTTTCTGAGCCAGAAAAACCACAATATTCACATGAACAGGTGACCAATTTACTCAGGCCCATACTATAAACTCAAAATAAACTCAAATGTCAGTCTTATACAGAATACTTTTTTATAACAACCACACACACAGCGACTCATAAGTGATAGAGTAAACTGTTTGATTATATAATCAAGATGCATTCACGTTTTATTCCACTCCGTAACATGTAAACAACGAGTCAAAGTTTATAAAAATTGCCATTTCCTTTAAAAAAGATAAAATTCCACTTATGATTTAATTAGGTTTTTTAACTGTATTTCTTTTCAGTTATTTATTTTTTTAAAGTAAAATGAGCCTATCAATGAGAAAAAAATAAAAATCACAACTCGAGTCTCATAAATGTGATATCTCGGGCTCCAATTTATCCCTTAAATGTCAGCGAATGAAACACAGTGTATGCCTCTAGTTGGCGGTCTATTCAAGTCAATGCGATGAATAATATGCTAGCTAGCATGCTAACGCTTCTCGCCATTGAATTAATAAATTAAAGTTTCTACGACAAGTGTTACAAGTTTAACTTATTACTCTAATGGGGAAAAGCGGTCCCATGTTAGCTGGCGAATTATTCATCGCATTGACTTGAACAGACCGCCAATTAGAAGTGGTAACTAGCAAGACTGGTAGCCTTACCGTGGCGTAGATATTGGCTGAATAAGTTTGCCTATGAATGTAATCTGTCCAACTGCAACGCAAGAAAGCTGGATTACACATGTGTAATAACAGACATGTATGACATGGCTGTCGTAGACCAATTCTTGATATTTATGGGATAAAATATCATTCAATCATGCGAGAGACTACTGGTGGCAATGCGGTTCTGTCAGGATGGCAGCTACGATCGACTCGTGTTTTAGGGGTGGGCATATTCCACGCATCAATTTCAGCCATAAACATCGGTAACAAAGTTGCTTTCGGTAGAGGTTAGTGTCAATGTTCAACAAACATTTTATCTAATTTGGCACCCTACTGCACGGCAGCAAAAAGTTCCTTCTGTGCCGGGAATGAATGGGGAGGGCAGCAAGGTACTCAGCCAGCTGTGCAAATAGGATGCCAGTCTTTAATCTTAAATTAAGGCTGTTACCAACTAAAGCGTGTTTGGACTCCTGTCTCTGACAGATTTCTATAAGTTTTTAGCTAATTTGGCATGCTCTTCAGAGGAAAAATACGTTTGTTTGGAACATAATTTCTCCATCGGCAGAATTTCCATGCATTACCTGGGATTTCGTTTATGAATGCCAATTCTATGACTTGGCCCGCGATTCCGTGATGATGAAAAAATCGGTACACCTATATTTGCATACGTCACATGCCAAAACTATCCCTCTACATTCTGATAGGTTGTTGTGGTACTGGGCCGCCGAGGGTTACTCTAAATTTGACCAATCAGCAGCTACAAAGACGAAAATCAAGTGATGGACAGAAAATTTGTCCTGCTTGTTTGGTGCTGTCCTGCAAATACTAAATGACAGCAACTGAGTGAACATTTTAGATCTTATCTGACAAGTTGCTGTAAAGTTACGACATTGTGCCGAAGTCTAATTAGTCTAAGCTTCTTTTCCACCGAACGCGAGACGAATTTTTCGTGCGACAGGTTACATTCAAAGTCAATGCAAAGATGCGAATATTCGCGTCTTTGCATTGACTTTGAAAACAATCTGTCGCGCGAAAAATTCATTTTGCGTTCGGCGGAAAAGCAGCTTAACGTACCTAGGTAAGTAGTAAGGCTCCATTGTTTTCCGTGGCCATTTGGAGCATTGCTTTTATGTAGCTAGCTTGCTTGTGGATGAGATTATGGATATCTTTCCAGATCGTGGACATAATTTACGTCGCTTGGCAGTACAGGAAGTTGCAGCTGATGATGATGATGATGAGTTGTAGATGCCCTTATTACAATGATGTCAGGACTGTCTGTTACAGTTGATGTGGTTTTATACATGTTTCAATTATAAATTACTGAAAATTACTGAATTTCAGTAAAATTCTATAAAGAATATTTTTTGGGGCTGGCATCCATGATAATGTGTTAAAGAGGTGATCTAAAGGGAGATTTATAATCTCAGGTAGATTGTAATAGTTAGTGTTTCCAATCATTATATTTCCAATCATTATGTTAAAATTAGACAATGTTGAAATTTGCAATGATTTCATTTTTCAAGTTACCTCAAATGACAATTTTGAAAACTGGAGGATGGACGAGGGTTCAAAAATGTTCAAATATGTTCAAGAGGGTTCAAAGATATAAAAAAAAATGTTAGACTTTTTCAAATTTTGCGTTAAGTTTAAAGAGGTAATCTCAGGGTAGATTTGTAATGTGAGGTAGATTGTAATAAGTGTTTTCAATCATTAGTAAAAAAAAAAAAAAAATTCAATTTGGGAATGACTATATATATATATATATATATATATATATATATATATATATAGAAGTAAATATTTTCTAGTTTCTTAGTACAGAAGTTCAAGTTGTTTGTGTGATTTTGTTGGCTTTGGTGCCTGAAAAATTTCAAAATGGTGATGTATTATAAATTGTTCTTTTAGTGCTCAGAATGCACCAGAATGCACCATTTAAAGCCTAGAAATAGAAAATTGCTCCCCCTGACTCCTCTGCTCCACGAGCCGTGATGTCAATACTTCCTTATTTTTATATCCTACAATGTAGAATTTCCTTATTTAAAAAAAATCTCTGAGCACCCCTGAGCTTGCCCACTGCAATCCAACCTTCATCAACATCCAGGTGCAAATGTTTGCAGAGGTTAACTCCATTCTCCTTGAAGTCAGGGTCTGTCTTTTGAGGCAGCTTTGCTGGATTAAATATGGAGAAGCCATCTAGGATCGGGGAAGCATCTTTGAATCTGAAAAGAAATGAGGCCACTCCTTGACTTCGAGATTGAAAGCAGAACAATGGCAGAGTCGTCGCTGTGCAAGGACACCTCCATGTTCTTTTATACGCTTCCGTCAACGCTATGCATCTGAGTTGTACTAATTACTCACTTTGTGTTAAGAAAAATTAATGCCTCGCGTTGACTGCGCTACGTAGCAAACAGATATTCAGGCTATCCTATCACACATTTTTATGAACCACAGGGACTATCACAATTCGTCATGTCCGTCTCCGCTCACTCCCCAATATAAGTTAGTCATCAGGGAGAACCGGACAGGCACTTGTTGATAACTCGTTGATAAGTTTTGAAGTTATTTAATTTGCAAATTGAAACAGGGTCTCAGTGGGTCTATTTAACTTTTTCATCAGACCAGCTGATTGTTGATTGTTTATATGTATTATAGCCATGCTGGCGTTCACCCGCTTCCGAGCCCTGAAGGAGAGGCTGGGACTGAATAGCGACGCGGAGTTGGCCTGCTTACTGTTGGACAGGTACGAGCCAAACAGGGGATGTTAGCCTGCTTATTTAGCGACGTGCTTTGTAGTTTGTCGTGGAAGTATAAGCAGATTATGTACACACTAAGTCCGAGTATCAAACATTGCAAACACCTTTACATTTGCGCTGCTAACTTGCCCCCTCGCTCTACCTCTCCTTCAGCCTCGACCTCCGGTTGCTCGTCCTCTCCCTCGGGGCTGCGCTGGTCCGTAGCTGACATCAGAGTCTGTGTCAGAAGCTTTGGAAGCTTCGCTAAATTTTATCTGGGCATATTACGGTCATATGATAATTATCTGTTTTCTTGATGAAGGACGTTAACGCGGTATAACTAGATATTTTAATTACGTTATTATCAGGACACAAATACTTTTATACATTTGCAAACTGTCTGTTAGCAAGCTAGACTGAACATCTAAACTTCTACGGTCAATAATTAGCATTGTTATTAGCATAGCTGTTTATTCAAATGCACAAACAATATCATGTGGACACGATAAAACATTTGATACTATATTTGCAAGATACCTCGTCACTCATTCCTGCAGGTAGCATGGTGCACAGGTGGTGGTGGTGCTGCCAATCACAGGTTGGTTCTGGAATTTTGTGCGCATATGGCGTTAATATGGAACATCGGGTACCGCGCTGCAGAGATACCAATCTTAAAGTTCATGAAAACGGCATTATATCCGGTATAATAATATATGGGTCATTCCATGAAAAAGAGAGCCAAAGTGTGACATGACTGTTCAAATTTGAAACGAAGAATTTGCAAGAAGTACTGGTTCACTTTTGTTGGCGTTCCCATAAGTCAAAATGTAACACAAGTTAAATGACAAGATCTACTGTGGGATGTAAGAGGCAAGATGTTGAACGTTCAGTGTTGCCGATGAAACAAGGACACGAAACTAACACAAAAGTATGCAAGAAAATTTTCTTTTCAAAATATAACAAAGTCTCAACTTGTTCAAATAGTATAACAGAGAACAAACCAGCAGTTTGGCAATGCTCAGTTGTGCTCTAATAAGGTCTGAACATGTTTGGCAGGGCTTTGATAAGTCGCTCATTGGTCATGTTCATCTGAGGACGGAACAAATGCAATATTCTGGACGAAATATAAATGAGAAGGCAGCCCATGTAAGTACACATCAGCTCTGAAAATATTTTAGAGTGGACTAGTTGCTAAATGCAAAATTTGTCATCTGGATTGTACCACATGACAAATGTTGCGAATGTAACATGGACACGAAAAAATGCTCGACTTAACAAATGCATCACCTGTTTTCACCCTCGCCCTTTTTAATATTGGAAACCACTAGGGGTGGAACGGTTCACAAAATTCACGGTTCTGTATGTATCCACGGTTTTGGTGTCACAGTTTTCGGTTTGGTTCGGTATGTTTTTTGTACAGCAGGAGGGGAGGCATTGTCAATTTCAACATGCTTTTCATTTATATGGCAGAAAAGTTCACAACAAACAAAATTCTGGCAAAGAACAAAACACTTGACACATGACACACATTGTCAAAAAAAAAAAATTGAAAGAATTGGTTAAAGTGTCACTTGAACAAA
This sequence comes from Gymnothorax javanicus, assembly GCA_029692085.1. Lineage (NCBI taxonomy): Eukaryota > Metazoa > Chordata > Actinopteri > Anguilliformes > Muraenidae > Gymnothorax > Gymnothorax javanicus. Next base: position 366,362 of record CM056199.1, on the reverse strand, counting down.
AATTCAGCGTTACTGCCACCTATTGGACATGTTATGTATGTTCGGCACAAAAAGATGGAACTGAACTTGCGAATATTGCCTACTTGCAAATAGGCTATTGCCTACAAAACGCTGCACTCGACACTCATCCGCGCCAACTGTTCAGTTTCACTTTTATTTTTGCGGATGCCTTGAAACAAACAATACATACACGCCCCGAACCGTGACTAGCGAACCGAACGGTTCGGATTTTTTTACTTGAACCGTTCCATCCCTAGAAACCACTAATTATTCCGCCGATCAAAAACGATGCACCACTCCTTAAAACACGTGAAACGGCAGGCCAAATTATGAATCCCGATAGAAAACATACTTGTGTTGAAAATCGGTGATTTACTAAAAGATTTTAGTGATTGAACGTCACTTCATTCGAACGTAACTTTCTGGGACGCAAAAATACTAACCTGCCCAGCTTCCGCTGTGAAGACGATAGACTGGTCCCCGGATGTGAAGCAGGAGGTTCGGAAGGAAATCCGTATCTGTGACTACTGTGAGACTCCAAGGGGATACGGGAGATCGGACAGCGAGCCAGCGCGTGTTGAACGTAACTTGGTAAAATATGACGCGAAAAATTTTGCTCCACAGAAATAAGAATTTTATAAAAACCCGTATATTTTCATAGATAATATTTTAAATGGTTATGAAGCAGATTAATCTCTACACATTGGCACAAAAATCTAGATAATATATTCTGTTTCCTGGGTTTTCTCAGCACTATTTCAACGTAACTTTTTAGGACACCATGAGTTACGTTCACAACAATATTTTAAGCGCTAATTGCAGTGTTATACATCTGGATTTCCCAGTTAATTGCCGTTGTGGGTTAATCACTTGGAATTGATGTTTAGAACAAAAGCCATTTCAGCCAGACTTTTATTAAAAAATTCTGATAATTTTACATTCAAGTCTGAAGGCAATGAATGTCACAAATTTGGAAACTTTTTATCCACAAGTTTTTCAAAGACATGCAGTTTTTTTATTTCTCTTTCTCAGAAGACCAATTATACTGCCTGTGTTAGCTTTTTTATATAGGCCTTCATGCATGGGATTTTCTATAGGTGGCATCTAATTTTGTGAATCATATAGTCCTGTAAAAAATGCAGGGTCTCTGGCTCTCTATTTCATGGAATGACCCATATATGCTATATAGGAAGAAACTTCCCCATTAACTTGGCTACCTATATGCAGCACCCCTGACCTAAAATGTGTTCCCGCGCGCCTGACGAGATGTGAGTATATTGGTGTAAATGATGGGTTACATATTGGGGTTTCGAAATATAGTGTTCAAAAATTAATTTATAACTTCATAAATATTGAAATTAATGAATTTATTGACTCTACGTTTATATATATATATATATATATACACAAAACACAGCGGCGACTGGTCATTAGGGGCAGGTGGGGCACAGCCCCACCTGGTGTCACCAGAAAGGACCGTAGGCAAATTACATAATTAATTCTCAAACATGATTGTATTATCTGATTATTTGTATTATCTATAAATTTAGCATTTTCCTAAATTGCATGGAATTTGTGTTTGAATTTAAGTTTATGTTTATTGGTCTCTGTTTTGCTGCTTCAGACCGATCTCCTGATCCATGTCCGCATGAATGGGGCTAGCCCCCCTTACGCAATGCAATGTTAACGATACGCGTGAAAATATAAGTACGCATGCTCAGAGTGTTGGCTGTGTTAGTGGAGGTAGCACGAATTTGTTGGCATGTGGGGCTGACAGCCCCAAGCCCCACTACCGCGTCATTTCATCAGGCATCATAGACATATACGCAGACGTCGCATGAGTGGTGGAGAGGCGTGCCTACCGGGCGACCATGTTAGTACAGGGTTAGACTTATCAAACAATTTCTACAAATCATTACTCGGTGAATTTTCGACAACTTCGTATTCACAACAGTCGAGCGCTTAAACTTAAATCTACACCAAAGATGCCAGATTTTTTGCGCTGCATATGGATGCTGAACGAGATATCAATTCCAGATCCTGTGGAATTACCTTTCGCAGGTAAGATTTAACGATAGATTTTGGATGTATTTGTGTATTGTAACATTATGTTAAGAGCTACTGTAACTATTTGTCCACCAGCGAAATGCTAACGTAGCTAGGCTAGACCAGTGGTTCTCAACGTCGGTCCTGGGGACCCCATGTGTGTGCTGGCTTTTGTTCCTACCACAATTGCAATTGTAGAACTTTAACAAGCTGTGACTGTCTTAATTAGGTGCTTTTCATGTTCAGAGTTGTTAATATATCTCTTTAGTCAAATGTTACATAGGAACATCCATACATGCAATGAAGAATAAAACACCCTTGAAGATAGTGTGTTTATTACAATACTGCAAGTAATGTCAAGTAACATAACATGTCAAACAGATCAAATTATACACTGAGGAAATCAATAAACCCCAGATTAGGCTGCTGGACACAACTGTTTCAAGTTCTTTAAAAAAGCTTCAGGTGAACTTAATCAGATCAACATAACACAGAACTGGTTTGTTTGTGGACTACATTTGTCATGATGAGCCAAGTAGTTTTCACTAATTAGGAGCCAACTACATCATTAATTTGATTGGTTACATTGTTTTCTCTCATTTTATGCTGTTATTTCCGATATACTGCAATATGTGAATGGTATTTTTGAAATTCTTGATGGCAAATAGATATTTCTGTTAAGTTGTGGGTTAAGAGGGCAAATAACTGCTCTAAACATTAAATGCACATAATTAAGACAAATTAGCAGCTTGTTAAAATCCTACAATTGCAACTGTGGTTGGAACAAAAGCCAGCACACACATGGGGTCCCCAGGACTGACGTTGAGAACCACTGGGCTAGACTAGCCCTAGTCATGGAAGCTGAGGCTTTATATCAAATAAATCATAATTATAATATATAGTTATCCGGGTATTTCTCCACACCGCCCAATTCTATTACAATCCTATCTTTTCTTATGAACGACTAACAAAGAGGATGTGATTGCATTTCAAAGCTGGTTACTAAGGCTGCCAGGTCAGATCCTAACGTTAGTATTAAGTTTACAAGATTGTTGTTGGCCCAGATATTTTATACTGGTTGGATACAAGGAAATGCTCTTTTTTTCACAATTTCTCTATCATTTTTGTAATATTAAAAAGGCCTGAATCTACTATCATTTTTAAATGATATTAAAAAGACCTGAAAAAGTATGTTGCAGTTCATAGATATTTCTCATATCTATTTCAATATGTTGCAACATTATGACAGTAAGACAACAGTATACTAATGTATGATATCTTATGCTGGATCGAGGCTAGATGGTGATGGCAGTGTGTCACACATATGCAGGATAAGGTTGTTGTCATAATGCTGTCATAGAGTGGATCGATCCTAATAAGTTGTCTGTGCGTGCGGTTTGCTGTGGCACTTAGTGGTGTTGAGCGCTCTACTTTGTTTATAGCCTTGTAGGCTCTGAGCGTTGTGGAGCAACGGTGGCAGATGGCTTTAAAACAAACGTCGATCTCCGTATTGGCAAACTCTCACTCACTCACGTGCGCTCTCTCCATCGTCTCCTCCGTGTGTGTGCGTGTGTGCGATAATGTTGACTTTTAACTAAAAGCTTGTAAGGTAAAACGGCAGCAGACAAACTAATTTATCACAAATTGTTGCATAGAAATCACCCCATACCCCTCGTTTACTGTGCCGCCACCCCAGGCCTGAAATACATTCTTGCCCCACCAAGTTTTTACACTTAAAAACGCCACTATGTGTATGTATATATATATTTTTTTTTTTTTTTCCGGAGAAATACCAGCAGTTCGTTTTTACTAGACTCGTTTCAATTTCGGCGGATAAACACCCGACAGTTTGGTTGTTACGGTTTAGGAACGTCTTTTCCGCTATTGAAAATGAATGTAGACCATAACATCAGTGCGCACCATCGTAAAGAAGGTGAAGCGCAGACACATGAAACTGCGTGGTGAGTTGGGGGGTTTCTGTGTGGCAGGTTAAGATTTATCAGAATCAGACAACTTTATTTGTCCTAAAAAAGGCAGTTCACTTTCTCCAGTCTACCGGGGAAGGTAGACTGCAGCGGGTCGCACACTGAGAAGCGCCCCGGAAACTTCTCCTTCGAAAATTAAGGTTACAGATGCAGAACACAGAACAAACATATATTACATATATTGATGACATCAGACATAATACGCATCAGGTTTATAATACGACACGTTGGAAACGCGTTGGAATTTTTTCAAGGAATGGGGGGGATGGGAAGTGGGGGCAAGAAGGGGTTAAATTGAGAAGAAATGAGTGAGGAGGCAGCCTGTTGCGGAGGGAGGGGGGTGGGCGGGGAATGCACCAGAGTCAGTACAAGGTCCAAGTTCTTATCAAGGGCAAGATGTTCTGTCCTTGAAGCCAGAGGAGGGATGAGGGAGTGTTGTTGATAAGGACCGGCCCATGTGAGACTAAGACAGAGACGGAGGGGGGACGCGAAGTGGGGGGGGTGCCGATTCTATTCAATTTCGGGTGGAACAAGCAATTTCGATTAATCCGTATCCATGTTATAATTCTAGTTTTTTCGTGTACTTGGCTTCAGGGCATAAGTTCTCCTGTCGCCTCCTCCAGTCTTTTGCTCAAATTCACAGTCAAACGCAATAGCTCCCCACACTGACTCAAAACAGCGTCCATCTTCCTGTGTGTTTCTGCAGATGTTCCCAGGGTCTTTTTGAGCAGCTCTTCATTCAGTGATGCCCGTCGATGTAAACTCCACTGAAGCGTTCCATAATTTCGGTGCTAGGCAAGCGCGTTGGGCGTTTCCCTCGCTCCCAGCTCGCACACTTTGCGCTAGATCAGAGCAACTCCCATGCCAATTAGGAGAAATCCCGTCACCATAAATCCAAAGAGATAAATATCCTCCACGTCTTCAAGGGATAGTGCTGCCAGACAAAGAACTTGCCATCTCGACCACGCGTCCCTGGCGTAGCCAGCAGCAAAAGTCCCGTCAGGGCAGCGCGGTTCACCAGGTGCTCCGCTTCTCCATGAAAAAAAAATTCTGTCAGTCGCATTCAGGGACCAGCTAATTAATTCCATTTTTACTCGAAGAGTCTCAGAAGCAGACAGAGTATCCAAAAAAAAAAAAAAAGGGGGGGTAACGAGACGATACAGGACAAAGAAAGGAAACGTAGGCAGGAGCAGAAAAAAGTACGACTGCTCTCCCCGAGAGGCGGAAGTGGAAGGAAGTTATCTCTGATTGCTGAGAGAGATGAAAATTCTAATTTTTATGCTGTATATTAACTTGGCAACAAAACTTACACTGTGTATTTGTATGACGATAAGCTATATGTTCATTGCTTTTTTTTTTTTATTAACAACAGTTGATTTGTGCGACACTGTCCTCCCCTAAACTCGCGGTAAATTTTTCACCGTCGAAAATCGGTCACGCGAGTATACTTGCATCACGTGCCTGGCTCTTAGCGGTTGCAAGGGCAGAGAAGCCAGAGATGCTGATAAGATTTGTGTTACTCTCACACTTGTATTTATTCATGAACTTGACTTTCTTTAATTATTTTTATACATGAATGACTTCAATTTAACATTCATGCCCGTTTGATGTATTGCAGAGTGTAAATTTGATGTAAAAATCTCAAAAGAAATGCAATGAGACAAAGTGTAAAAGTATAATACAGGACTGATAATAGAATTTATCAGATTAACATGATAGCACCAAGTATAGAATTGTATTAGCGATTACTAATAACCATCACCACACATATCTACAATGCACACTACTCTACAATAAGCAGGGTGGGTCAAGGCAGTTGATACTACATAGGCACACCAAACCACATCTAGTAACCTGAAACAAAGGGCTGAAAAAGATAACTTAGCAAAAAAGGAAAGCAATGCATGAAGAACATAACACAAAAAGGATTATTGGTGCAACGTTTGTCACGTAAATTGAACGCTGTGGTATCGCGCACGGTATAAATGTTTATACGCAAGATGAAGGGGCCAGTAAATCTGAAATGTTACTGCCCCCCTGGGCCAGTAGCAAAAAGGTGTTAATGTCAACCCCTGAAAGTGGACTGAAGTATTTGTTTTTTTAAGTTTGTCAAGGTATAATTTTAAAAAAATCCACATGAATCACTCAGAAGCTCGCAAGAAAGTCTGCATTATTTGCTATAACAAAGGATCTAGATTGCTCAGCAAACTGGATGTTGATGCAATCCAAAGCCTTGTCATGGACAATTATGATCCAAAACACCTTGACTTTCCTTGTGCTATTTGAGGACCTGGTCATGGAATCCTGACAGAACACAGAAATGGAATAAAAACAAGATCACTTCCAGTGGCCGATGACTACAATCCTTGTATCCAAATTCTGACACGTTCCCAGCCAAATTTCTCTTGTCGAATTTGCCATGTAGCTAAGGCTAATGGATTAACAGCAAAGAAGTTGAAAAAGAAGCCAGGCAGGCCTCCCTCAGAGCAATCCATACCAGCAAAAAAGTTCAGATTCTGCCACAACTGTTTCAGTAAGCTGTATCCAGGATGTTCTCACAGTGAAGCCCAATGCTACAGCAAAAAACACAAAATAAAGAACACTACTGAGAATATTCTACCAGATGCAGGGTTAAAAAAATTGAGCAGATATTTCCTTGTACCAAATTTTGACAAGGCCTCCCCTTCATAATAAGCTGAAAATTAAAATATTCTGTTGGGAAAATATTGAGGGTTAGGAGCGCAATGTCCATTTATATGTCCATTTTAGCACTTTTGAGAAAACCCCATTTTAAACTTTGTGAATGCTGGATTAAATCAGATGTTTTCATAGACTTTACACATTCACTACTTATATGCTGGGCATTACACTTGTCTTTGAATACATATTGATTCAATTAAGTTGAAGTATTGCATAACAGCCAAAATTATCAAGAATGGACATACTACTTTTGTGCTCCAATAATCTTTGCACATTCGGTAACATAGCACAATGGTCAAATGTGTTAAGTATAAAGAATAAGGGTAACTTGGCTACAAATCAGATGTAATTTTATGTCAATCAATCCAATGGCTTTAAGGATATCTGGGCAACACAAAATAACTACTACTAAGTCTGGTTTCCTCCTTTAAAACTTTTGTGCCGAAACTTACAGAATCGTAGGAATTGTTAAATCTTTCCAGTCCACCATCAAGTTCAATTTGGAACATCTACAGTCATTATTCTCAATCACACTCATGTACATATCATTTCCTCAATTTCCTTTAGATCTAGTGTGTTGGTATGCCCGAAAAAGATGAAAGTCAATGGCAAGCGCAGTCGCTTACTTTCAATGAATCACAGCAAACACAGAAGTTAACATCGTAGTTTATCGTTTTGCAAAGTGAACAAAATATTTTTTCTCTAATCGTTGCACACATTGCATTAAGAAGAAAGCAGCGTGTTTTACTGCCGATGGCTAATTTTTATTCATTGGAAAACATGTTCATCAAGCAAAATGATTGACAACAGGTCAAGAATTTTTAGCGCTCATTTTAATTTAACAAGGAGAACTGACGACACCTGATTGTCCTCAGGATTTTTGGAGTTTATGTAAAGTCATTTTACATAGGCGTGGCAGCTTTTATTTTGCCGTGGCGGTGCGCCACAATCAATTACATGTAGCGGAAACCCTGTGATATGTCAACATCTACACAGGATACCTTGGAGCACAGAAGTTGTATGTCCGGACGTGTCACATTTGTGCTCCAACAGTTCAGTGCAGTTGGAGCACAAATGATACATGTCCGGATAGAGCACTTATGTGCTCCAAAGGTTTCTGCACTGATGGACATAATACTATTTCAAATTGCCAATTCTCCTGGAACTGAGCCAGCTGGACATATCACATTTGTGCTCCAAGGAAAAGCATCAGAAACCACTTGTTTTAGTATATAAATCTCAAATTTGAAATTCTGGACATATGACCATTGTGTTCCAAATCCTCAATATTGTGTTATGTACAGTTTTATTATCAGTGAGGCTTCTGCATACATGTTTTTATCTCATGTGTGAAAAATGGATAGTCTTACGGATATCCTTTAAAATGTAGTCTGGGGAATAGATTATCAAGACAAACAAAATAATGTAGTTATTAATAATAGCCTTTATCTCTCCACAAAATCATTACAGACCTCAAGTGCATATTCCGTAAATGTTCACTACATATAGTACACTGCCCTAAAACCAAGTGTCCATTTATATAACTAATACTTATGGCTTCATATCTTCAGATATGGTAAGAATTGAAATGCATCACAACTCTGTAAAATGTATCTAAATAACTTGTGTGGGATATCGCTTTGATCCGGTGGCTATTGAATAACTTGCGAAATTTGGAGTGACAAGTTTCAACCACCTGCTCAGAGAATCGACCCAAAGGCCTGTTGTGGTGCTCAGTGAACTCTGGAACATGGGGAATCATGATGTGGACATTGCTGGTAACTGAAATGTTCAAATCCTTGTATGTCCTGTCAAATCTGGCCACCTTCTCCTTGTGCAATGGGTCCAAGGTGAAACCTAGACATGCATTCATAGCATCAAAGAAGGCTGAGAAACAGTCATAAAAGGCCAGAGGAGAGTCTGGTAGTATCTCAGCTAACGTGTCCAAGTTCTCCAACACCTTGTTGCACTCATTTCCTTCATAGTTCTGCCCATGATAATCCTCTCTGATGAGGTGCAACTTCTTTGGCCAACCCACAACTCTGGGGAACAGCTGAAGAAGTTCATCAAACAGCTTATTTACCACACCTAACGATGTGAAGAGCAGGAGGAGGGCCAATATCCAGGACACGTGTTGTTTGACCATTCAGACCGGTGAAAAGGGGTTCATTTGAACAACTGTAATAGTCCTTTAGGGTGTCTTCCCATCCACTCTGTACTCCTTCCATGTGTGGTAGCTCTGTGCAATAGATTCCAAAGTCCTTGCAGGGGCATCTTCCCCAAAGACATTTTTGGTACCTTCACAATAAGGGCAGGGATGACGGGATGCATGTGACATTACACCAAGACAGATATTAGCCAACTTGAGATCAGCTGACAAGTGAAAGACTGTATCATTGATGATGCTCTTGTTGATAAATAATTTGCAGTTTTCCCAGTTCTCTGGTGTCTTTGGAGCAGCAGCTAGAATAAAGATTTTGTTACCACCAGTGTCTGCAAATCTTTTGCCACCTGTGATACCCTGCTTTACAGTAATCCTTACACTTTCTGAAGACGCTCTGGGCAAACTGTCATCTGGGTCATACACTTCAAATCCAAGCTTATCTTCTGTGCAATAGGCACTATTACCCCTGAGAAGACAGATATGATCAATAAACTCTTGGGTGTCATGACAAAACATAAATGGCCTTTGTATGGAATTTCCTTTACAGTCCTGAAAGTTGACCATCTCTTTGGAAAAGAGGTCAGCAAGAATGGTTTTCCTTTCAACCAATATTGATTTTATGTTACTTTCCACACTCTTCCTGCCAAACTTAAGGCAAATGGCTCTCAGAATGTTGAAGAACTGCCTTTCACTGAGACCTGCATTTGCTTGCATGGCAACAAGTTCATCAGCTGTGAGTTGAGGCTCATTACGCTGCTTTGGAGTCTCAAAAGAAACGATTAAGGGAGGACCAAGGGTGCTAAGTTGAACTTCTTTGACTCCATCACCCATGGCTTCCTTCAAAATCTGAGAGCGAACTTGCTGCATTGTTGTATCATCTGATAGAATATTCTCAGTAGTGTTCTTTATTTTGTGTTTTTTGCTGTAGCATTGGGCTTCACTGTGAGAACATCCTGGATACAGCTTACTGAAACAGTTGTGGCAGAATCTGAACTTTTTTGTTGGTATGGATTGCTCTGAGGGAGGCCTGCCTGGCTTCTTTTTCAACTTCTTTGCTGTTAATCCATTAGCCTTAGCTACATGGCAAATTCGACAAGAGAAATTTGGCTGGGAACGTGTCAAAATTTGGATACCAGGATTGTAGTCATCGGCCACTGGAAGTGATCTTGTTTTTATTCCATTTCTGTGTTCTGTCAGGATTCCATGACCAGGTCCTCAAATCGCACAAGGAAAGTCAGGGTGTTTTGGATCATAATTGTCCATGACAAGGCTTTGGATTGCATCAACATCCAGTTTGCTGAGCATTCTAGATCCTTTGTTATAGCAAATTATACAGACTTTCTTGCGAGCTTCTGAGTGATTCATGTGGAGTTTTTTAATTATACTTTGACAAACTTAAAAAAACAAATACTTCAGTCCACTTTTATACTGACTGCTAACCAGATCACCTGATCCTAGTCACCTGTTGACCACTCAGGCAGGACATTCTACTGGGACTCAATGCTAGCAATTCCAGGCAAGTGTACCAAGGTTCTTGTGTACCTGTATGGATTATCCTCTTGAAGTCTATTATGATTTTGTGGAGAGATCAAGGCTACTATTAACAGCTAAATTATTTGTCTCTCTAATCCAGGGGTCACCAACCCTGCTGCTGCAGAGCTACCATCCTGTAGGTTTCTGCTCTACCTCCAATTCAGCACACCTGATTCAACTAATTAGCTACTTAACAAGATCACCAGCTGGGCAATTAAGTAGCTAATTAGTTGAATCAGGTGTGCTGAATAGGAGATAGAGCAGAAACCTCCAGGATGGTAGCTCTCCAGGAACAGGGTTGGTGACCCCTGATCTAATCTATTCCCCAGACTACATTTTAAAGGATATCCATGAGACTATCTATGTTTCACACATGAGATAAAATCATGTATGCAGAACCTCACTGATAACAAAAAAATGTACATAACACAATATTTTCCCAACAGAATATTTTAATTATCAGCTTATTATGATGGTGGAGGCCTTGTAAAAATTTGGTACCAAGGAAATGTCTGCTCAATTTTATTAACCCTGCATTTCGTTAAAGCACACTGTGCTGTGGATACATAGTCCCTTTGGGGTAGATCACAGCATAAGTAAAATCTCAATGGTAGCATTTTCAGTGTAGATGATATTCAACATCAAATGTGAAGAAATTTCGCTCCCAGGAGGCGCTGTAGGCTGGATGCAAATTTCTCTTCAAATGGAAAGAAAAGGACATCAAATGCAGCAGCCAAGGAATCAAATTTGAGAAGCCACCCATCAAATGCAGAAAACAAACCAGAAATAGCAGGAAACTTGCCAGATATTATGGAAAATAAGCCGAAAAATGCCATCATATGCAGGGGACAAACTAGCTCATGTAAGCAACGAGACATCATTTGCAGGAAACAGTATAGCTAATGCAGGAAACAAGCTATAAAATTTGCTGGCTTGTTTTCTGCCCATGATGGTATGTCTCCAGCATTTAAGAGCTCATTCCCAGCATCTGATGCAAAAACAAACAAATACATGCAGGAACAACAAGTCAGAAAATGCAGCAAGTAAACAAAGAAAAAGGAAACAATCGGTTAACTAGTGCACAGAGAGGAGGATTGGAAATGCGGGAAGCAAGACAAAAAGTGCACGATTTGGTATAACAAATGCAGGATACAAGAGTGCAGGCCAGAAAGGCTGAAAACCCTGTCATTAAGGGTTGATGAAAAGGCCCCAATGCCAGTCATCTTGCATTTGGCTACCTCTGAGGAACTATCACTTGAAGTAAAGCACCAGCACGAATCTGCCTTTAGAAAATGCTACTTATTCGTCCCTGGGTGGGCTCGAACCACCATCCTTTTGGTGAACAGCCAAAAGCGCTAACCGATAGCTCCACAGAGACTGGCATCCATAATTTCAGAAAGGTGTGCTGTCGTTTTCAGGAGGACACTGGAAACGTTCCATAAAAAGAAGGAATAAGCCAAAACATGCAAAAGAAAAATAAGGAAATGCAGGACACAAGTCAGTACATGCAGCATACAGGGCAGCAATGGTGAGAAACACATCCTCAAATGGAAATGGAATGGAAGCTCAGGCGACAAGGCAATGTGCAAGAAACCAGTCATCAAATGAAGAAAACAAGCCAAAAATCGGGGACAGTCAGCAATTGCAAAAAACAAGGCAGAAAATGGAGGAATCGGTCCATAAAATGCAGAAAACAAGCCCGCTTATGCAAGAATCGAACCATGAAATGCAGGCATCAAATCAGTAAAAGCAGAAAATGGGCCAGAAATCGTAAAAAAGTAGCCTTCGAATGAAGAGAAAAGGACATCCAATGCAGGAGACAAGCCTTCGAATTTGAAAAGCCACCCATCAAATGCAGACAACGAACCAGAAATTGTTGGAAACTTGCCAGATATCAGGGAAAATAAGCCAAAAAATGGGGGAAAGATGCCATGTTTTTCCGAATCTCTCTTTTTTTCTTCAGTTTATTTATTGAATTTTCACATAACAAAATTAAGGAAAAAAATGTATTTATAATAAATATGTAAATAAACATATACATATCCAATCAATCTTCATATGAAATTACTTTCATCTGTAAACTGCTGCATGACTGCATGCTATATCTGCTTTTACATATCTTTCTACAAGTAAACATACCCCCCCCCCCCTCCCCAACACCCTCTGAAAAAAAAGGCACACTTACACTAAAGACACTTGACATATGAGAATCTAAAATTACAGTCATCCAGTTGAGCAGATTCAGGACCATATTTTTGCAAAGGATCCAATTATCCCATCCAAGGCTCATCCAACATGAATTAAATCATTGTTCTTCGTGTAATGTATAAATTGACCCAATACTCGATGAAAGTATTTGTATACGAGTGCAGTCCAGTACGAGCGTACTGTATGTGATTCTTCTATAGGTAAACGTAAAGATAATTCCTTGAACCACTGTGCAATGCTTGGTCTTCCCATCATTTTCTGTGTTAAAGCAATCGCCCTCTTTGCTTGTAAGATTACACACGTTTATAAAGATTTGTTCACTACGTTTTATCTTATGACCTATTGGATAAAGGCAGAGCAAAATAACTTTGGCTCTAGCTCTGGTCTGATTGATAAAACCTCCTGAATTATAAGTCTAATCTCTTCCCAATACTCCCTTATTCTTGGACATTGCCACAAGCAATGGAACAGTGAGCCCGTATCTTCACTGCATCTGGTGCAAAGATTCGGAAAATTGTGATTAAAATTATTAAGTTTTTCAGGTTTAATGTACACTCGCACCTATACGGTTCCAGCAAGAATGTACTGTACCTTATTGCCGGGAATTTGCAGCGATATTAACATTTACAAGCAGCTACTTAGGCGTGTTACAAGCTTATTTTCAGTACTCTTAACGCTGAAAATCATGTCATAAATTTGTGCTTCCGTGTTGCTGCTCGAGGTAGTGGGTCTGAGATCAGTGACAGCACAAACTTTTTGAGTGACACTTACAAGTACAACAAGCAGGAGCTTACAGGACTGTTACATAGGATGAATGGAAGAGGGGTGTCAACTGAGGAAACTATAGCTAGAGTGGCTGCAATCAGGAATTTTATCGGGCTAAGGCAATCATACAAAGGCACGGAAATTGTGGATATAATTTCTTATTTTTGTTCCTATTTGGTCTTGTGTGATTGCTTGCTGTGTCTAATTTATTGTTCTTTTGTTGTTATTTCTTGCTGTGTCTTGATTGCTGTGTACCATTTTGCTGTGCGTTGTTTGTTATGTATTTCTTGCAGTTTTGCTTATTGTGTACTTTCATGGTGTGTCTTGCTTGTTGTGTAATTTCTGTATGCTTTATTGACTACTGTTTATGTGTGATTGTGTGTTACAAGCACAAATCTTGTTTCCTAATGTTGAGAGGTTATATAATCATGTGCAGAAAACCATGTCATAAGATTATGCATAGTTTTCGCGCAACAGCTGGTCAAAGTTGGGTCTCTCAGTTCTCCAAAAACCGTTCAGTTTTTTGAGTTATCCGTGACTTTTAATATTCAATCATGCCCTAATCATATTTAAATGTAGTGAACACTGCTTATAATGGCCTGATATGTATCGTAGGACTATAAACCTCTTGAAAAATACAAAACATCTGTTGTGATGGGTGAATTAGTGGTCACAACACATCCATGAAGTTGGTATAGTTTTTGGGCACAGCGAAGAATTGTGCTTTTCATAAAAACTGTTCCCTGTTGTTTCTTGTAAAATCAAAATACCTTGCCCTATGCCCAAAATGGTTATTTTATGTCATAAAGCTATATGTCTAGTCTTTGCATACACAGTCTGGTGTCCCTACTCCGAGTCCCTGCTGAGTTATACAACTTTCCCTTCAGACAGACCTCAGATAACTCAGAAAACAGAAAAAGTCTGAAAAAAGAAAAATTTTCGCTGGTTGCAGTTTTATGGCTCTAACTTCAATTCTATCAATGGAAAAAGTTATCAAACATTGTTTTTAATGTAGAGGAGTGCTATACATGTGTCCTACACATGAAAAGTCAAAAATGTGATTGAAATTTTCGTTTGGCTTCTTGGAGGTGACCAGAAATCTTTCCGGATCCTGAAAATTAATAACAAATCCTGACAAACAATATTCATCTACTTGAATACACCTCTAAATAACTTAAATTAATTGTCTTTAACATGCTAGAGGCCAGGTTTGGGTGATAAATAGATTGCAATTTAGAAAAAATGAGTTTAAACTGCAGATATCTCAAAAAACGTGGATAACTCAAAAAACACGATTATCAAATCGGCACCTAAAACTGACCTAATAATGTCTTAATGACTATTTATTTTGTTAGAATTATGTAAAAATGTAAGCATTCTTCGACGTACCAGTCTCTGAAGATGGTAGATGGTGGGTGTTTAGTCTTGGTATGAGTCTTTAACTATACTGAGCCTGAGTCCTGCCACTACTGTTTGTATCCTATTGTTTGTATCCTATTGCAGATATAAAATAGGTTAACAGGCATACAAATATTTCAAACATACCAAAAAATTCCAAGAATAATGATGCTTTTCATGAACAATAATGCGTTAGGCGAAGCTATGCTTATCTCCATTGAAAATGAACAAGTGATTACATTGTTGCCCAAAATGTTTTTTGAGTTATCCGACCCTTCAGAGACACTTGAAAGAGCAAATCACACTATGAAACTGGATAAATGAGGCCAAAAACCATGCTAAAATGTATGCAAATATGTTGTCTAAGTGTATAATGAGCCCCAAGACCCAACCCCAAGCCATGACGACAGAATAAGCAATGCAAGGTGACATGGTGCAAATACAGGTTTTTTGAGTTATCCCTATTCAGCCACCCAGACATCACACAATATTAATGAATAACACTGTTATGACTCGAAAGGACATGCCCTTACCTGTCATTTAAGACATAGGTTTGGGATCTAACACAACACAGCAAGGATGACAAAGCATCTTTCAGTTTTTTGAGCGATCCGATTGTGTTTTGCATTATTGTATCAGCTGATCCACCTTTCGAACCGCCGGAGCCATTTTCGAACCGCACCAAACACTTTACTCGGTTTCAATCAACATTTTACAAGTATTTTCACCAAAATCACCCATAGTTTCTTGATTACAAGGCTCTCTGGATCATATTTTACGAGATTTCAGACGGAATGATGCAAAAAACCTACCTTGGTTTGGTCAAAATCAAAGAAAAAGTCGATCTTTCACTCTCGTTCGCTAGTGCCTAGCTCTCCGGTTGGGCGGAGGTTGATTTTTAACCTTTCCGTGGATGAAACACGCACCGGCATAAACTTGGAGAGAGCTACAATGTGTATTTTCCTACGGATAACTCAAAAAACCAGATAACTCAAAAAACGAGCAAAGAGGCTTTTGCTGGTCAAAGGCAACACCGTACACTTTAGGAATGATCTGATGATTCATATTTAGTCAAAATTAGGTATATTATATGGTGTAAAAGTTATTTTTTTTTTATTTAAGTCGTTCTTGAGAAACCCGGATAACTCAAAAAACATGCTTAACGTTGTCTACTGACCTTGACGAGATCTGCGACCTGTGAGTGGTTCCCATGTACTTCTGAGGTAAAATCAACTCTGGAATAACTCAAACTCTTTTTGCTGTATGCAGAGACAATTTTTGATCATATAAATGTAAATTTTCCCATCCTTGGAGTACAACATATGCGGATGACTCAAAAAACATATTTTCTGTGGACATTTTATTTTTGGCCACCTGGAATACACAAAAGGACCAAAGATCTAATAATACCCTTTTTTGGACACCCCACACCTATATATAGTCACAACAGAAACGCATTTTTGGTTATAGAATGTTGTGAATATATTTACATTCCCTTTTATTTGTACTTCTAAAATGGACATGGGAAAAATGGCCACTTCTGGCCATTTAGCCAACTTCGCCGGTGAATTTGACCAGGAAATATTCATCCGACATATACAAAGGTATGGTGTTCTGAGTTGCTCAATGAGCTCTATCCATTTATTCAGTTCTTCAAGCTCTAAAATATAATTTAAAAATCTCCTGGACGAAAGACATAAATTTGGGTGACTGGTTCCCACTTTGTGAGCCTGTAAAATATTTATTTATATCCTAGCCAATTGAACTACTCAAGTTTTAAACGTGTGTTAGCTGTTTGTTTTTGGGCTACTTTACATGCATTACTCCATTGCTCCCAGGATAATTCCTCCTGTAAATCAACTTTGCATTTCGTTGGGAATCTGTGGATTCTGGGCTGTACGTTATTCACAAGTCATAAATTGCAGATATGATACCTCTTCCAAAATGGCTTTTGGTTTTGACTCTCTCCAGTAAAGCAAAGGAGGAACAGGTTGTTTTAGAATAGTGCTGGTAAAAGTCCGAAGCTGTAAATATTTGAAAAATATTTACGAGGAATGTCATATTTTCTGACAAGTTCTTCAAATGATAAAAGACTCCCATCTTGTCCTCCAGAAATATCTTTAAACTACCCTATTCCCCTGTCAGCCTATAATTGAAAACCTCCTTCAATTCTGCCTAGCACAAAATAATTATTGCCCCAAACTGGACTAAAGCAAGAGATAAAAGATGTTTCCTTCAAGGACTGTCTTACTTTGTACCATACATGAATCATATTTCTAACTATAGGGTTGGAAGTTATCTTTTGGAGATTTTTGGGGTTATCCGAGTGAAAGTATGTAGGAAGAGGTAACTTCAAAGAATCTAGCTCAAAATATTTCCATGTAGGAGAGTTTTCTGCTGTGTAATAAAACATTACAGTTCTTAATTGCGCTGCCCAATAGAACCACAGCATGTTTGGACATTGTATTCCTCCCCTATGATTAGGCTAATATAAGAGAGATAAGTGTAGTCTGGGGGCGTCTATTATTCCATTTGTATTTTCTAAACTTTTTTTTTAATGTAGAAGAAATCTGGTGAAGGCGGTAAGGGAATATCCTGAAACAAGTAGTTTTGGGAGTACATTCATTTTGAGTTTATTAATTCTGCCAAGTAGTTTTGACCATCTATCAATTGTCTTTGATACAGATGTTTAAGCTCAAGTATAGTTAGTTTTCACCACATCTTCTAATATGGGGAAAATTTCAATTCCCAAGTAAGTACATAAAAGTATTCACTGTTTTAAAATGATCAAACATGGTTGGGTGGTTTATGTTTCTCTTCTGAATTAGGGAGCAATATGGAGGATTTTGAGTGGTTTATTTTGTATCCTGAAATGTTGCCAAATCTTTTTTATCAGATCCGAAAGGGCTGGGACTGACTCGCTCAAGTTTCTAAGAAAAAGACTCACATCCGCATAAAGAGCTATGCGATGTTCAAGTCGTCCTATGCAGATGCCCGTTATCCTTGCATGTTCTCTCACTGCGATTGTAAATGGCTCAATGGCAATTATGAATGAAAGAGGAGACAAAGGGCATTGTTGTCCGCACCATCTTCTAATCCTTCTCGGTTTTGATACAATGTTATTAGCAATTACTTCTGCATATGGATCATTATGCAAAAGTTTTACCCAGTTACAAAATTTCTCCCCAAAACGAAATCAATCTTGGAGCTCAAACAAACAGGGTCACTCCACCCTATCAAAGGCTTTCTCGGCATCTACTACCGAGACAGCTGTAACTGCCCCCCCCCCATTGGGCATGAGAATGTTTAGAACTCGTCTTACATTGTGAAATCCTAGAAGACTAGTCATAAGCCCATTTTGGTCTTCCTTTTCCTGGTAACAAATGTTCCAATCTCTTTGCCAAGATTTTATAAAGTATCTTCAAATCTGAATTTAAGAGACTAATGGGTCGCATATTTCACATTTATCATTTTATTTTTCAGGTTTGGGAAGGAGAGTAATCAGGGCTCCTCTTGGAGTGGGAGGGAGTATCCCTTTTTGAACAGATTCACAAAACATTTCCAAAAGGGGTATCCTTAGTTTTGATTCAGAGTTTTTATAGATATTAATAAGCAGACCATCAGGTCCTGCTGATTTTCAGGATTTCCCCTTAAATTCAATCTTTCTTCCTCTGAGATACTTGGAATATTAAGGTGGTTTAAAGACATTTTTTGATCTGGTAACTTTTGGTTTGTTTTTGAGCTATACAATTTTTTTTTTGTAATACTCTCTCATTGATTAATTTATCTGCACAGGATCTGCAATAATATTTACCCTATTATTTTTGAACTAAATGTTAGTTCTATCAATTTGGAGTTGTTTAATTTGCCATGCCAGCATTTTTCCAGGTTTCTCCCTTTGATTAGAGATGGTTTGTATATGCTTTAAGAGATTAGCCATTCCTTTAGCTGCTGACATTTCATTGTATTACGCCCTTAATAATAACAGGTTTTGGTGTAATTTAGGGCAAGGATTCTTAAAGTATTTGCTCTCTATAGCCATCAAATGCAAGAGAAAAGCTCTCCTGTGTGAAAGACTGGTCAAAAATGCAGAAAACAGGACAGTAATTGCCGAAAATATCCCAGCAATTGTAAAAAACAAACCAGAAAATGCGGGGAACAGGCCATCAAACACAGGGCACAAGTTCATTTAAGAAACAAAAAACAAGCCAGCTAATGCAAGCAAACAGCCATATTTCTTCCATCATGTGGAAAAACAGCTTGTTTCTTCCACATGATGGCTAGTCTTTTGCATTTTATGGCTTTTCCCCAAATCTCATGCAGGAAACAAACACTAAATGCAGGAAACAAGCCAAAAAAAATTGGACAACAAGTCTGAAAATATGGAAAATAGGATTTGTAATGTACAGAGGAGGACTGGAAATGCAGGAAGCAACGCAAAAAAGGTTTGATGTGAGATTAAAAATGCAGGAAACTGGAGTGCCAATGCAGGTTGGAGGCCAGACGATGCAGGAAATGGGCCAGAAAGGCTGAAATAACTGAGGCATAGTCCAGGTGTACATATGCCTTTTTACTATCATTTTCCAAATATTTCTGTCCGCACAAAGACACAATACCACGATTAAAGCCCTGAAAATATCATGCTAACCAACAGGTGGCGATAATGTAATTTAAAAGAGGACCACATATGCCAATCGCAAGCCTCAAAAACTGCGCACTTTCTAATGTCACAAGCCTAAAATTCAATTTTCCCAGTCCAGAACTAAACAGTCAAAACGATGGATGCGCTCAAAGGGCAGGAATTGAGGGACGGTATGGAGTTAAATTACTGCCAAAACCTAATATACAAACAGAACATGTTTTACAAATGCACAACAATTCACAAACAAACACACTGTGATTAGCAAATGCAAAACTGATTCACGTGCAAACAAAGTGTGGTTTGCAAATACAAAAAAGACTTGCAAACAAACACAGCGTGGTTTGCAAATATAAAAATGATTCACGTACAAACAGAGTGTGGTTCGCAAATGCAAAAATGATTTGCAAACAAACAGTGTGGTTTGCAAATACAAAACACCATTAACAAACTAGTATATTCTGTTTTACAAATAAAAACGTACCTCTCACGAATACACAGCACTTCAATTCGTATGAGAAAACACTTCCTACAAGTTTGTGATTTTTGGCAGCTTTCTACGGGTGATATCTACGGTGGTGCTGTTTTTCTCACTTGTGTCCTTAGGATTTGCGAACAAATGTCCCAGCTAAGTTATTTGCCCTCATCAACAGCAGGTGGTGCTATGAGTCCATTTCCTAGACCTCTAAACGGCACAATAACGAACACTGTCCTGAAAGAATAGGTCAATATCCCACCAGACACAGTGCAGAAATCAGACTAATGATTTTGACGGCAAAGGGGGGGCCTACTATTGATACTCAATATCACCTTATGCAAGGGTTTTTGACATTTTGCACTCCACTGTATATTGGCTGATGATTTCCCTTCTGTCAAAATTCCCTGCCAAATTCCACTCCCCCTCTCGTGTATACGCTTTCCGGCCACCTGACTTTGTTGGCATTAACGGCGACAAGGATTGCTTTTATTATGAACCAAAGGGCAGTGAAGATCCACAAAATCTGACAGGAACTGAAGTCACTCAGGAAGCAGTTCAAGGAAGCCAGGGAGGAACAGCGCCCCCCCCGGCAGAGTTGCGGGCCATCCTGAGGAAAAGGCTGATGACCCTGCGCAGAGTGGAATGGCACTGAAGGCGCCAGAAGGAGAGATGCAGGAAGCGTGCTTCGTTCATAGCCAACCCATTTGGCTTCACCAAGCAGCTGCTGGGGCAGAAGCAGGATGGAAACCTGGACTGCTCGAAGGTGGAAGTTGACCGGCACCTCCACAACACCAACAGTGACCTGTGCAGACAGGAAGAGCTTAGCCAGAGCAACATTCTTGTAGACCCACCACCTCCCACCAAGGACTTCGAAATTAGGGTGCTACATCTGAAAGAAGTCCAGGAGGGGGTGAAGAAGGCAAGATCCAGCTCAGCCCCGGGACCAAGATGTGTCCTGTACAAAGTCTACAAGAACTGTCCATTGCTACTCAAGTGATTCTGGAAGATCCTCAGAGTCATCTGGAGGAGAGGAGAGGTGGTGCAGCCGTGGAGATTTGCTGAAGGGGTCTGGATCCATAAGGAGAAGGATTCCAGAAGATCGACCAGTTCAGGATAATCTCCCTGCTGAGTGTGGAAGGAAAGATCTTCTTCAGTATAGTAGCAGGGTGGCTGGCTGACCAGTACAGGATAATCTCCCTGCTGAGTGTGGAAGGCAAGATCTTCTTCAATATAGCGGCAGGGCAGCTGGCTGACTTCCTGTCAAGTAACAACTACATAGGTACGTCGGTGCAAAAGGGAGGGATCTCTGGAGTGCTGGGGTGTCTAGAGCACACTGGAGTGGTGACTCAGCTCATCCGAGAAGCCTGGAAGAACAATGGAGACCTCACAGTACTGTGGCTAGACCTAGCTAATGCGTACGGCTCCATCCCCCACAAGCTGGACCAGACCACCATGACTAAACATCACGTGCCACACCACATTGCAGACCTAATCCTGGATTAATTATGACCAGTTCAGGATGAGAGTCACAGCAAGAGAAGTTACATCAGAGTGGCGCAAGCTGGAGGTCGGAATTATCACAGGTTGCACCATCTCTGTGACCTTGTTTGCCCTGGCCATGAACATGATTGTCAAATCGGCAGAGCCCGAGTGCCGAGGCCCCAGGAGCCAAACAGGAATCCGCCAACCTCCAATCAGGGCATTTATCGATGACCTGACAGTCACCATGGAGTCCGTGCCAGGATGCAGGTGGATCCTCCAAGGGCTGGAAAACTTATCCGGTGGGCTCGGATGGGTTTCAAACCAGCAAAGTCCAGGTCACTGGTGGTGAAGAAGGGCCAGGTCACGGACAGGTTCCGCTTTAACATGGAAGGGACACTGATACCAGCCATCTCAGAGAAGCCTGTAAAGAGCTTGGGCAAGGTTTTTGACAGCAGCCTCAAGGACTTTGCATCTGTTCAGACAACCTGCCAGGAACTGGACAGCTGGCTGAGATCAGTAGACAGATCTGGCCTCCCAGGCAAGTTTAAAGCATGGATATATCAGCATGGTATATTGCCAGGGATACTCTGGCCGCTACTTGTTTATGAAGTCCCCACTTCCAATGTGGAGACCCTGGAGAGGAAGGTCAGCAGCTGCCTCAGGAGATGGTTGGGATTGCCCAGAAGTCTCAGCAACATCGCCCTCTATGCGAACAACACAAAGCTACAGTTGCCCCTAAATTCTCTGGAAGAGGAGTTCAAGGTGACTCGGACCAGAGAGGTGCTGATGGACAGAGACTCGAGTGACCCAAAGGTGGCTCAGGCAGGAGTGGTGGTGAAGACCGGAAGGAAGTGGAGTGCCCAGGCTGCTATGCTGGATGCAGAGGCACAATTGCACCATAAAGACCTAGTGGGAGTGGTGGCTCATGGCAGAGTGGGCCTGGGGATTTTCCCAACACCACCTCGGCACAAGGAATGCAAGAGCAAGGAGAAGCGGAGGCAGGTGCAAGAGGAGGTCAGAACTGCATTGGAGGAAGGAAGAACGAGCAGAGCGGCTGGTTTGAGGCAGCAGGGAGCCTGGACCAAGTGGGAAAAGGCCATGGACCATAAAGTCACCTGGACGGACCTTTGGCGGACTGAACCGCAGCGCATCACCTTCATGATTTGGGCAGTGTATGACTTTCTACCTAGCCCAGCGAATCTCTTCATCTGGGGGAAAGTGGAACCCCGAATTGCCATCTGTGTTCAGCAAGAGGAACCTTGGAGCACATCCTGAGCTCCTGTCCAAAAGCGCTCGGTGAGGGCCGATAGACCTGGCGCTACAACCAGGTGCTGAAACCTATAGCAGAAGCCATCAGCGAAGGGATCAGCAGCTGCAGTCGAGTGCGTGATACCACCGGCGCAATCGCTTTTGTCAGAGCAGGGAGCAGCCACTGGCAGGACGCAAGAGGCCGGCAGCAGGGATCCTGTCAACTGCTCAGGATTAGCAGAACTCTGTAGATCTGGAGAAGCAGCTGAGATTCCCCCAGCAGATTGTTAGCACCACCTTGAGGCTAGATATCCTCCTGGTCTCAGAGAGCACCAAGAACATCATACTCATGGAGCTGACTGTGCCGTGGGAGGACTGGTTGGGGGAGGCTCAAGAGAGGAAGAGGAACAAATACAAGCATCTGGTCATCAGCTGTTGAGCGCAGGACTGGAAGGTAAGTTCTATGCCCATTGAAGTCGGCTGCAGGGGATTTGTGGGACACTCATTCCACAAAGCCCTAAGTGCATTGGGCATTAAAGGAACAGCAAGGAGCAGAGCCATCAAGAACACCACCGAAGCAGCCGAGAGAGCCTCAAGATGGCTCTGGATCTGGAGAGGAGAACCATGGGGACCAGCGAATGCCACCTGAACACAAGCCGTGGTCTGATCAGCCACGGCTGGGTCACCTGGGCCAGGGTGTCTGATGTTGAAAGACCCGAAACACCCGAGGACCCCAGGATACATCACTGATGATGTGTTCAGGTGCATCAGAAGATGTATGCAAAAACTATGTGATACAATAATACGAGTAATAAGAACGCCAATAAATAAATCACAATCCCCCGTAAAACATGTTGGCGGGCTATTTGTGCCAATTTATATCTTCCTTCCATGGTGGAATTTTATATCGTACTACACTGAAGTCATTTCTATGTTGGCTAACATTATAACCTCCGTGGTGGAATTTACGCATCCATGAAATGCAGCTCATTTAACTAAAGGCATCGTTTTTGAATATTTAACCTACCCGACTAAACCGAATAAATTGACATGTTCGAATTACCTACGTAAAAACCCTACGAAATAAATTTTACCAACAACAATAAAAGGAAATCATCGGCCAATATACAGTGGTGTGAAAAATGTCAGAAACCCTTGCATAATGTGATATTAAGTATCAATAGTGGGCCCACCCTTTGCCAGCAAAATCATTAGTTTGATTTCTGTACTGTGTCTGGTGGGATATTGACCTAACAGTCTCCAGCGTTGCGCCATTTAGAGATCTTGGAAATGGACTCGTAGCGCCACCTGCTGTTGATGAGGGTAAATAACTTAGCTGGGACATATGTTCGCAAATCCTAAGGACGCAAGTGAGAAAATCGGCACCACCGTATGACCGGTAGAAAGCTGCCAAAAGTCACTAACTTGTAGGAAGTATTTTCTCATACGAATTGAAGCGCCGTGTATTTGTGTTAGGTACGTTTTGTACTTGTAAACAGGGGTGCACATAACTTTTTTGGTGTGGTTCTCAAGGGAGCACCTGGAGATGCTCCCTGGTGCTCACTCTTTACGCAGCGCCCATCCTACAAGGTGTCATCATCGCAGCCGTCCTTTCCTGCAGAGCACTCAATACGCATGCGTTTTCGATGCAAATCAGCCCATAAACGAGGAAGTTGAGTAAAACAAAAAAATTAAAATATTTCTTAATGTATATTTACTTTTACTTAGAAAACAGTAAATTTTTCTTATGTTCAATTTCATCAAGCAAGAGGAGGATTTCTTCCTTTGTGAATGCTAACTTTCGTGTCCTTTTCCCCTCCATGACCGATTGTCAGACACCGTGTTGCCACATGCCAATTTATTGGAGCAATCAGGCTCTGGATTGTTTAACTGAACAATGAACTGAGCAGACAAAGGTTAAATGAGTTTTACGTCATTAATAAACCTTTTCTTAATTATTTCTATTCTTGTGATCTTTCGTTGTAATATTTCTGTAAGCTAATTTAATTAAAAAAGACTCTAAATCAATTTAGTCATACTAATGATGATGACAATGTGTTTTTAAAATATTGTATTTCAGTGTTGATTGGTTAAAACGAGGGACGTTTAATCTCACAGCATCGATTTATTAACAACTAATGCTTTAGCGAGGACTCAAGAAACTCTCCGCAAAATTCCTCTTTAGGCCCGTCTAATGACTGTGTTTGGGAAACCCACGTAAGGAGAATGTGACGAACATGAGAGAATGTTCCTTGCTTAAGAATCTCTGTGCCACGCTCGTTAATCCTGAGATCCAACATTATCGGGAAACCCACTGCAGAGCTTTAAACAAGCATCATTGCCAGTCAAAACAGCCTCTGATTGCTCTCAAGTCAAGAACACACAACCTTTAAACAAACAGCCTTTGGTCTACGGACGCAATCCTAGGGAACAGTGGATTGTTAATGGATGAGAATTTTTTTTTTTTTTTTCAGTGCGGGAAATGTAATACGTAAAATGTAGATATTTATTATAGAAAATTTCCAATTAGGCACCGGAGTTTAAGGTAGGATTACGAAGCTTCTGACAGGGATATGCATGCATCGGTGCTCTCGTTGAAATGGGGCAACGCATAAAAATCTAAGCAAAAAAAGTAATTACTTCGCTTGTACCATTGCGGAGATTTTCAGAATTTAATATGTGGTGTGCTTTGATGTCTTATATGACATTGTCGATCGTAGAAGGTATTTTCAAAGCTAGCTCCTGCGATTTTTGTCGCATTAAATTGCCCATGAACATAATGGAGGTTTCTGGATTTGGGCCAAGTTATGGTCCAGTTGCCTCCGGAACCGGGTCGGTCAAAAAAGTTTCTGATCAATAAAATTTCACAGAATCTAAATGGAAATATTAAAGATCACGTCTATTAGTTTTTAACAGTGTCTGACCAGTATTTGGTGTAAATTATAAGCCTACACCTTGAAAACGACCGTATGCTTACAACCGTTCATGAAACGGATAATGTGCGCAGATCTTAAAACTTAAAAGATAAGGCTTGTAAAACATAATATACTAGTTTGTCACCACGCTGTGTTTGTTTGCAAATCTTTTTTGTATTTGCAAACCGCACTTTGTTTGCACGTGAATCAGTTTTGCATTTGCTAATCACATTGTGCTTGTTTGTGAATCGTGCATTTGTAAAACATGTTCTGTTTGTATATTCAGCTTTGGCAGTAATTTAACTCCATGCCGTCCCTCAATTCCTGCCTATGCGCCAGTTTTATGCATGCATTAGTAGCCAGCAGATGGGGCTATTGCTGCATTCACATCATACCAGTGTTACCAAAATAAGGAACTGGCTGAAACGCTTCATACTTGCCGCGAAATTGTAATTCTCGATCAGAAATGCAGATGCTCTTCGACGTGTCCGGTATCTTCGACTTGTAGGTGAAAAAAAAACACACACACACACACACACACACACACACACACACACACACACACAGAGTATTTTAACTAGGATTCTGGGAGGAAATACGCCAATGAAGTCAGAAAGAAGTAATCAGAATAAAGGAAGGTTAAATAGTTGGCTGAAATAGTTGTCAGTATTTATGTAATATTTTACATAACAAACAGAATAGAGGAACTGTTTTTGTCTGTTTTTCCGATAAAATGTGGAGCTACATTTGTTGAAAATATAGAATAGAATAGAATAGAATAAATCTTTATTGTCCACCAAGGTGGAAATTTGTCTTTGGCTCACCGAAGCACACGCATGTAGGGACGTACAACAGTTAATAAAGCATATAAGTAATAAGACCATTTGACATTGTGCAATTAAAAACAGAACATGTCATGTCTGTGGCTTACATCTCATCGGTCACTTAACAGACTTGAGAATACTAATGGCACTTGGGACAAATGACTTTTTAAAAACATTTTTGGTTGCCAGAGGGACTCTATAGCGCTTCCCAGAGTTAAGAAGCTCAAACTGGCTGAAGAGAGGATGAGAGCTATCTCTCAGAATGCTCTTTGCCTTCTTTTGTGTCCTCTCTGAAAAAAGTTGGGTCATTGGTGCTGTTTTTGTCTGTCCATAGTTTATCATGGTTTGCCGTTACCTCAAGCGTCCACACTTGCATTCAGATATGTCTTTGCTTTGGTATGCGGGCCAACATGTACTTCTGTGCGAATGTACACTGCTAAGCAAGAGGACACTGTCGGCAGACTGGAAGTTTTTAGTCCTGAAGCTTTTCACAGTGCGTTGCCTACGAAATTATGCCCCTGTTTTGGGGTTTCTTCAAACGATTAACTTCAATGGACAGAGAAATCATAGCTATCAAGGAGGTGCAACAGTAAATGTGAATATTTTTAAAATATTAAGCAAATTGTGGAAGTCAATCCTTATTCCTTCTAGGTTATTCTCTAGTTTGGTAAACATAAGAAGTCCTTCTTGCTCATGAAACTTTGGAATTCAAAGGAATTTTGCGCCAGCGGTTTTTTTTTTTTTTTTTGATGATGATGATTTTTACTGTTTGTGAATCTTGAGCTTTTTTTTTCGCAAACATTTAAAAGCTATACCTTACTACTCTTTGGAATCACCATCTTCACATCAATTAACCTGTAACTTCTTCAGTCCAATCGCTCCCCGCGCAAAAATATTTATACTGCTGACGCGCCACTATAGAGTTTCTGTGAGAGTATATTGACTATATTCACGCTGCTCTTGTCCATTGCCCCAGCCGTTTGACATCTCATTTCATATTTCATTCAATTTAATGCATAAAAACACATATTAATATGGTCCATTCAAACCATAATTGGTAAATAATTAGTTATTATTTCATTCTCGCTGTAAAAAGCAGGGTGGTGGTGGTGGGTTATTTCTGAAGTACATGATACATACAAAGCATGAGTTACTTCAAGGCATGTGAGAAAAGTTATTGTTTGCGGTTCTCCAGTGGTTCATACAAAAGACAACGGCTGTACCTTCACCTATTGCATGATATATGGTTATTTCCTGTTGAAGGTAGGATGTAGAACCAAGAAATCAAAATTTATCCAACAAAATATACTTAAGAATTTGGTGAGAAAACGACAAAAAAAAACAAATACAAAATTTGAAGAAAAAGAGGAAAGAAACAGCAAAAAAATTATACATCTGGGAATTCACTAGTAGAGCACCTAAGTACTTGTTCACATTTCATTTATGCAGATTATGTTTATAGGTAATCCATGTACACCTTTAATGATAGCATACAGCAAAGGGAACAAGGGCGAATCAAGAACAAAGGGGATAATGCCACTAAATTCAAAGAGCTAATACCAGGGTCGGGTTCAATTACTTTTTTCAATACAATTGATTGTAATTGTAATTACAATTACTTTCTGGACAGAATGTACAATTACAATTACTTTTTGATAAAAAATTCAATTAAAATTAAATTACAATTACGAAAGTAATTGATTAGAATTACTGTAATTTTAATTGAAAAAAGTAATTGAACCCAACCCTGGCTAATACATTGATAAAATTGACCCCTTTAGCTTCTTTTTAAAACTCTTAAGCGAGACAGACCGTTTGATATCTTGCGTCATGTTCAACCAGTGAGTTGGCGATGTGTACAGAAAGCTTCGTCTAGCAACTCAGATTCGGCACTTTTGGATCACAACTATGCCTAGTTTCATAGATATAACTATGATACTCAAATAATTCAAGCAAAGACTTTGGGAGATCACCACCCACAAATCTGTATGTAAAACAACTTATGATGTAGACATACAAGTCAGACAAGTACAGGATGCCGCTTGCTTTGAACGGAGGACATGTGTGTTCATTATAAGCTGAGAAAGATATTATTCTCACCGCCCTTTTTTGGAGTACTTGCAATGGACGAAGAAAATTTTGGTAAGGATTACCCCACAACTCGATGCCATATAACAAATTTGGATGGATCAAGCTGAGTTATAATGTCCTTAGAAGTCTTGAAGATATAAGATGTTTCGATGCATTCAATGCATAAATTCCTCTACTTATTTTCTTCTGACAGTGTTCTATATGACAGTGCCAGTGGAGGTATTCATCTATATATAGTTTTGTTGATTTGACCATTTCAAGTTTTTCTTGACCTATGTGAAGATCAAGATCAGGTCTGGGCTGTCTTTGTGTCTGAATAACATATATTTTGTTTTCGATGCATTCACAGATAACTGATTTACACAAGACCAGTCATTTATGTTCGCAAGATCTGTGTTCAAGCACTGATATAGATGGCTTACATTTTCATTCATCATATATACAGTTGTGTCATCAGCAAAGAGTACGCATTAGTATGTGACAGCGCAGTTGGTAGATCGTTCATATATATGATGAAAAGTAGTGGTCCAAGGACACTTCCTTGTGGAACACAACAGGTGACTTCATGACGTTACGATGACTCTCCTCTGTAGCTGACATACATGGCTCGGTTGCTTAAGTAGATTGTAAACCACTGGTTGGCAATACCACTAACGCCATAATGTTTCAGTTTATCAATCAGCTTTGAATGATTAATGGTATCAAAAGCCTTAGATAAGTCTAGGTATACACTGAGACACGGCTTTTTTTTGATGTAGCCCGTAAATTACGTCAGAGCAGAATTTACTGATGCCATCTATTGTGCTATGTTTGGGTCGGAATCCAAACTGACTTTCATATAGTTGTAAAATGTCACATTTGACCAGAAAATCATGCAGTGTTTTATGGACCACTTTTTCCAATATCTTTGATATATTGGACAGGAGAGAAATTGGTCAGTAGTTGGAAAACTCCATTTTGGAATGTGCTTTATATATTGGCACTACCTTAGCCAATTTGAAAGCATCTGGGACAGTTGCTTGAACCAAGGACCAGTTAGCGAGCATTGATTTTGGTTTACTAAGTACATGACGCTGCTTTAATAGCGACATGCTCAGTCCGTCATCACCAGTACTCTTCTGATTATTACACTGTCCTGTAATTTTGTTAATCTCAAATGGGTCAGTTGGTTTGAAGAATATTGATTGTGGATTTGGTTCTCCCTTCATATAATGTTTATGGGTGTGAACCGAAGTTGGAATAACGTCTGCAAGCTTTTTGCCAACCCCTGAGAAATACTCCCCAAGACCATTCGCAATTTGCTTGGCATCAGTCACTTTATTTCCGTTTATAATGAAAATGTCTGATATAGTTGTTTTGTCGTATGCGCGACCAATTATTGAATTCATGACTTTACAAGTTTTGCGAATGTCCCTGGAGTATTCATATAGGAGGTTTTGATAGTACTAAGTCTTGGCTTTACATTTGATTGTGTTGTAGGGGAGAGCCGGTGCGAAAGTAACGTGGGACGAAAGTAATACGGCAATTTACTCAAAGCCATCCACACTTCGATGCGTCAAATTAGGTCAGCACGTGCAGCTCTCGACACTCTCCAAGCCCGGGAAAAATCTTGAGGTTTCATCACTTCCTCGCGAAACGAGACCGGGAAGACTGTTTTCCACAGTGGTGAGTAAATTCAGACAAATGGTAAACTTTTTGATTTGAAGATTGTCTTTATCGCTCCATGTGTCATATTTATGATGAAATGATAGGTCATTTAGTTTTGTAGCATATCCTGAAGTTTGAAATGTCAGACTTTTTCCACTTTAGAAGCAATCCTGGTTCAAATGTCAGGAGTCACTGTCGGGGCGGAAGTAGCAACGGTTACGTCTCTGCTAATGCGGCCGAATTTTCTGTTTTAAAGCTCATTAAAAAATGTGTGTATTATATACTGGACAAAGAAAGTTAGGGATCACCCAACTTTTCAATATTAAAATATGATATGGAAAAAAATACAAACTATCACATATTTCAAATTCAAAATTTGGGGTGATCCCTAACTTTATTTGTCCAGTATATTTTACCGACAGAAAATGCCAAGAGTTAGGGTCAGAACTACCCAGAGAGGAAAGGTTGACCAGCAGGTTTACGAAAGGGCCTTTTTTGATGTCCAAAGAGGCGAGAGTATATGAGGGCAGCAGAGGTGCGGGACGGAAGTAACAACGGTTACGTTCGTCTCTCTCTGCTAATGCGGCTACATTTTGTGTTTTAAAGCTCATTAAAAAATGTGTGTGTTATATTTTACCGACAGAAAATGCCAAGAGTTAGGGTCAGAACTACCCAGAGAGGAAAGGTTGACCAGCAGGTTTACAGAAGGGCCTTTTTTGATGTCCAAAGAGGCGGGAGTATAAGGAGGGCAGCAGAGGTGCATGGCGTTTGTCATGTCACCCTGTTCAGGTACTGCAAGAGGAGGGCAGAGGCAGGAGGGCAGCAGACCCGAGCCTCAGGGTACAGGGCTCACAACAAAGTCTTCACAGAAGAACAGGAGAAGAGACTGCAGGCATATATAAAGAGAGCAGCTGATATATATTTTGGCCTGAGTCCTAAAGAGGTTGGAGTAGCACTGCAGACAGAGCTACACCACTACCGCCATTTGCCTACATCAAAGTCATGTTCATTTTTAAATTAACTTGACATTATTTATGTCATTGACATTATTTATTTATGTATTAGAAGTGTATAGCTAATGTATAATGTATAGCTAGAGTCATACTAAAAGCAATTTTAAATAAATCCACATTAAAAAAAAATCAGATTAATTGTAGGAACATACTCTCAATTAACCTCTTTTTTCATGCTGTTTTAGATGCGAAAGTTGGCATATGAGCTGGCCGAAAATATTGGCCTCAAAACTCCATGTTCATGGTAGAAAAACCAGATGCCAGGGAAGGATTGGCTCACCTCCTTCCTCGAACGCAACAAAACCCTGTCCATCCGTCAACCTCAAGCCACCAGCATGTCCCGTTCCACCAGCTTCAACAAGACTAACGTGACAGTGTTTTTTAAAAACCTAAAGACCGGGGCGCCCCGGTGGCTCATCGGTGTAAGAGCGCGCACCATAAAGGCTGTGTCCTTCCCGCAGCGACCTGGGTTCGATTCTGGCTCAGGTCATTCGCTGCATGTCTTCCCCCATTCTTCTCCCAACCTTCCTGTCTCTCTACACTGCATAACTGTCAAATAAAGGAAAAATTCCCAAAAAAAAAAATCTTTAAAAAAAAAAAACCTAAAGACTGTCCTCACCTGCTATAATTTGAAGCAAAGGACATCTGGAACATGGATGAAACAGGTAAAATTTTATATTTAGATAAATTAAAAAGCAACAGTGATTTGCAACAGCAACAGCAATAATTCATTTCATTTATTATTTCAGGTACCACAACGGTTCAAGTGCCAGACAAAATCATTGCCACCAAGGGCAGCGCCAGGTCGGTGCTGTGACCTCTGAGGAAAGAGGGACATTGGTGACTGTTGCCTTTGCTGCCAACGCACAAGGCAACTTTGTTCCCCCTTACTTTATCTTCCCAAGGAAGAAGTTCCAGCACCACTTCATCCGGGATGGTCCCCCTTGGCTGCACTGGTTCTGCCAATGGATCGGGGTGGATGCAGGAGACAGATTTCTTGGCATTTTTACAGCATTTTGCAAGACACACCCGCATGACCCCGGAGTCAAAGTTGCTGCTACTCTTAGACAATCATCCATCACACCTCTCTGTGGTAGCTATTGACTTTTGCAAGTCACATGGCATTGTACTCCTGTCTTTTCCACCCCACTGCTCCCACTGTCTTCAGCCGCTAGACCGAAGCGTTTTTGGTCCTCTGAAGCACTACATTAACAGTGCAGCAGACAATTGGATGCGAATGAACCCTGGAAGAACTTTGACCATCTACAACATCCCAAGTCTTGTGGCTAAAGCTCTGCCTCAAGCTACGACAGCAAGCAGCATTTCATCTGGGTTCGAGTGTACCGGTATCTGGCCCTTTAATCCAGATATTTTCAGTGAGACAGACTTTGCTCCAGCTTTTGTGACTGACCGTCCTGCACCAGCACCAGCTCCATCCCCAGTGCCAGGGCCAGCTCCATCACCAGAGCCCCCTTCATCACCAGCGCCAGCTCCATCACCAGCGCCCTCTTCATCACCAATGTCCGCTCCATCATCAGCGCCCGCTCCCCTAAGACACCACCAACCTAGCCAGTGCCCATTTGAGCTGCATCCCCATGAGTCTGCCATTCCTGTAGATGGTGAGAGTGTGTGTCTTTAAATGTGCATGTTGAGCCTTGCCAAGCATTTTTTTTTTTGAAATATTATCTATCCAGGTATGCTTGTGGTTCCAGGAACATCTAGTGGCACGCCAATACAGAGCTTCAGCTCAGAAAAGGTTTGCCCATATCCAAAGGCTGGCTCGAGGAAAGAAAATAAAAGAAGAGGCAGAAAGAGGTGAGCAGAGTGTCGTTTTTAACTTGTCTTGATTTTCTTGCTTGTATAAAAACAAGCTGGTTCTGACTATCATCTCAGTGAAAGTTGCTGGTCAACAGCAATACTGACCGACACCCCAGTAAAAGCTGCTTTGGAGGAGGAGAGTCGGCAGAGGGGCCAGAAAAAACAGTCCTCTTCAAAACGCCCAAAGAAAAAGTTGTTTAGTGGACACACTGCAACCAGAGTTTCTCAGGGCAATGATGAGGAATGTCTTGTTTGAGGGAAGACATTTGCCTCATCTTTGCCTGGAGAAGTGTGGGTGTGGTGCATCTTTTGTCTGCTGTGGTCACATGAGGCATGCACTGAAGGTGCAGCTCATTATATCTGTCACAACTGTGATAATGAGTAAAGTAATTTCATAATTTTTATAAATAGACCAATTGCACGTTAAACATGTTCACGTTTACTTTTGAAACATTTGAAGTAAATGAAAAATGTTTAAAACAAATGTCTGATTGTTTTTGTTTCTGTTTTAATGTCATTTTTATGATTGAAATAAATAAATTCATTCATTTAAAATGAAATAAGATTTTTTTTAGATAAAGTGCATGTTAGCAAAGACATTGATTGATTTTTTTTAATGAAAAATGACAGTAATTTAAAAGATTCCAGTTAATTTGATCACGTTACTTTTGTCCCGCCTGTGTGTTACTTTCATCCCGACTGGAGGGGTCGAAAGTAGCAATGCGCAACTTACGTTCGATGTCAAACTATGCCGAAGTCAATATATATTGGGATGATTTAGCACCCGATATTGACAGAGCACACACGAAAGTAGTTAATCGCTCCGAAATTTTTTTTCGGTCTGTAACGTTATCTTTTAAAATGACGTCTATGTGAAAAATGTTACTTTCGTACCAGCTCTCCCCTATAAATTTATGTATTTAATACATTTTTGGTGACTTTGGCAAGTTTTTGCTTTACCAACAGACTTATGGTACAGTCGATCTCTTTTACAGGAGGACTTCCATCGTGCTGGTGTCATCCACGGTGCTCGAATAACAGAACGACTCAGGATATTGACGGCCCTTACTGG
This sequence comes from Gymnothorax javanicus, assembly GCA_029692085.1. Classification (NCBI taxonomy): domain Eukaryota; kingdom Metazoa; phylum Chordata; class Actinopteri; order Anguilliformes; family Muraenidae; genus Gymnothorax; species Gymnothorax javanicus. The sequence goes on along the minus strand of CM056199.1, from coordinate 332,336 downwards.
GGCATGGAGATCCAACATCTCTGTAAAACGATATGAAATTTTGCGTAACCGTTATTAACATCACAGTTACCCAAAAGTCTGCCCCTGTCAGTGTTCTGAAGACAATCTGAGATAGCAGAGATTTCATCAGGACCAAGTTTTCTACATGAAAACGAGAGAGAGCTCTTGTCTCGTTTATGGGTTTTACACTTCCCAATAAATGTTAATATGGGGAAATGATCTGATAGATCACTCAGCAATGTTCGAGATATAACAATGCTCTCACATGCACAATTTACATAGTCATTGTCAATCAGATAGCTGTACAATGCCTAACTCTGGTCGGGGTTGTCACTGTTGGCAAAGTGCCAAATGAAAAGAACACATTGAGCAAGTCGGACACATTTTTATTTGTGTCACATTTTACATGGTCAAAATTTTGGTCCTAGTGAGGTGGCTTAGTGAAATTATATTTATGTAAGTGACAAAAGTGTGATTTTTTCACCAAATGATCCTCTAGAATCACTCTTTTGAAAAATCTGTGGCTGCAAACAAAATTCAAAGTGTGATGCCATAGTGACGCCTTTTGACCTTTAGGTATGCTAAAATTCAGAATATCGTCAAAGTAAGGTTCCTGAACGAAACAATCATGATCTTTCTAACTGAAACACACTGTGTAATCATCAGGTTTAATAAGAAAATAAAAAAATAGTTACAATACTCAGGACTGAATGGTGGAAAAGGGACGAATACACCACCTCTCTTTGGAATTGCTGTGCTTTCTGTACGTATGCTTAGAGTCGCATGCCGAAACAAGCCATTTTACTTATTAATTTGCACCTGCTCCACTTCTGCCCTCTAACAAAAAATATCTTTTTCAGAGATACATGTATGAAGGCAAATGATGTCCGGAATTGATTGGATTCGGTGTATTATCTGTCAGTCAAACACCTCTGAAGAACTGAGACGTCCCAGCAAAAACACTTCAAAAGTTTACTCAAATTTTTTGCAGAATGTTGCTGAATTTGAGAGCATTAATTCGCTACCAGTGAAAGTTAACTTCGTGGGAGTGACATCTCAGATTTTATTCGAAAATGCGGCTCCATGGCATAAGTCTTGCCATCAGAAATTCAACAACTCCATGCTTGAGAGGGCCAAGGCAAAGAGACGAAAAGGGACGGTAGAATCAAAGGATGTTTCTCATTCAAAGCGTTGGATATCTGCGGTGAACAAGGATCTCTGTATTTTCTGTGAGGAAAGCAGTAATGAGAAACTCCATGAAGTTACAACATTCAACGTGAACAGATCCCTGAAAGAAATAGCCACAGAAATGTTAGACACAGATATGCTAGCAAAAATATCTGGTGGAGATCTGGTGGCGATAGAGGCCAAGTACCATTTTAGCTGTTTAACAAAATATCGCAACCGACACCGTTCCTATCAAACTCAGAAGTCTGGCGCATCTACATTGACTGGCACGTCGACTGGCACAATTGAAAAAATGGTTCGGGCCCAAACTTTTGCGGAAATTGTAACATTCTTGGAGGACTCCATAGAACAGGGGACGTACATGTTCGCCCTGGCAGATGTTCACCAAAAATACGACCAACACATGAAGGACCTGGGCGTGGATATCACTACAAACAGAACTCGTCTGAAGAATGATGTGCTTGAATATTTTGCGAACCGCGGGATCCAAGAGCAGACCGACGGTAAACGTGTATTCTTTGTGTTCCCTGGAGCAATGCAGCAAATGTTGCGCGATGCTTGTTTAGTTCGAGACTTCAAATCTGAAGCGTTACAGATGGCCAACATTGCTAAAGTCATCAGAAAGGAAATGTTTGCATCCAGTCCATTTAAGTTTAATGGAAGCTTCCCAGCCGACTGACAGAATGATGCCGTCCCAAGATCTCTGAAGATGGTTGTATCGATGATACTAACAGGGCCGGACTTGAAGACTTCCACTGTTGACTCACAGGCATGCTTAACCGTCTCACAACTGATTCTTTTCAATTCAAAGAAGAGGAAAGAACCAAATGTAACCAAGAACGTTCGACATTCGCTAGACCGAGAACCTCCTCTTCCGCTATATATCGGCTTGAATATCCATTCAAGAAGTCGGAGCAAAGAGCTCATTGAACAGCTAAATAAACTGGGAATTTCGGTTTCCAACGATCGAGTCATTCAGCTAGAAAACAGTTTGACCCAATCCATGTGTCAGAGGTTTCTAGCGGACGGAGTCATCTGTCCCACTAACCTGAGAAGAGGCTTGTTTGTTGTTGGTGCCATGGATAATGTTGACCACAATCCGTCGTCCACAACAGCTCAGCCATCCTTCCATGGGACTGGCATTAGCTTGTTTCAGTCTCCTACCAATGAACATTCTGGGACAGAAAGAAACACTTTGGTTGTTATCAAGGAAGCTGCATCCGTCATCTCGCATCTTCCAGAGACATATTGCACTGTGCCTGCTGTTGCCTTCTGCCCAGCTGCAACATCTGTTCCTGAAAGACCATCCGATGAAATCACTGGTAGACTTGCTGATGCTAAACAAGCAGAATGTAACTGGCTCATGGAATCGTCGGCATTACTACACACAGAGCTGGACAAAGTTCAAGCGATATCATGGGCAGCATACCATGCGAGTCAACATCCGGGGGCAAAGAGAATGTCCTGCTCTTACAGCTCTTCTCCCACTGTTTCACGATAAAGCCGATTCTCCAGCAATGGTCAGACATGCAATGAATGTCATTACGCAAGTGACTGCATTTCTGAATCCAGGACAAATTCCAGTTATGACATGCAATTGTCCCATCTATGCCAAGGCCAAATACATTCAGTGGACTTGGCCCGAAACTTTGGGAGGAGATAAGTTTGTTGTCATCTTGGGCGGATTGTATCAGGAAATGGCGATGTGGAATGTGCTTGGTGATTATCTTGAGGGATCGGGCTGGATTGAAGCACTTACAGAAGCTGAAATAGCTACTTCTGGTATGGCAGATAGCTTCCTGAAATCCGCGCATCTTACGAGAACACGACATGTGCACCAAGTAACTGCTGCAGCGTTACATCACCTCCAGCATGAGGCATTCATGCAAACAGATGGTCCACACACAGAAGAGGACTTTGAAGGTTGGAAGAAGGTGATGGTTATGAAGAGTCCCACCTTCCAGTATTGGGAAACTATACTTAAGATGGAAACTCTTGTACTCATCTTTGTCAGGGCGCATTGGGAGAGAGATTTCCCGCTGTATGTTGAAACAATGGAGACTCTCGTGGGGCTTTTCTTCGCCTTAGATCACTACAACTATGTTCGTTGGTTGCCTTTCCACATACATGCAGTCTTTGCCAGGCAATATCAAGGGTGACCTTCTGCGAAACTGGGTGGTTTCGAAGACTGAGAAGCGATTTTCCTGCATACTCATTGACCAGGCCCATGAGCAGGAAAACGCAAAGGTGAAGGGAGTAGGAGGAGTTATAGGATTGACAGAAAACCACAAAGCACTGGAGCGCTGGATGATAAGTGGACCTGAGGTGGCCAAACTCATTAGCAATTTTGAAAGTTAGTACATTTTCGATGCAGCTGAAGATACCTTCCATCACGACGAGGAAGGATATGCATCCCAGAACACATTCCAGCGACAGTTCAAAGCTCTCACTGATAGTATTTCTGACTTTGGAAACCCATTCCTGGATGACTGTCCAGAACTTCTGGTTTTAAATTCAAGAAACTGATCTGAGAACGGAGTCATCAAAACCGTCCAATCCATTGAAAGTCTAGTAGCAAAACAGTACAAGGTATACAAAGCAGAAGTTATCATTCAACGGACGAAATCAATTCACGACACAATTAAGAAGAACTCATTGCCACTCTTCAGGACACCAAAGCCCAAGCTCAAATCCAAATCGTCACAGTTGCTTGCAGCACAGCGTTGTAATGCTAGTCTATTTAGTCGACTCTACATTGCAAATCAGCAACGTGATGGAGATCCGGCAACATTTTTCTCTCACAAAAACCAAGCTTTTCCACCTTCCTTGTCTGATTTTGGCAAACTTCGACAAGGTCAGAAGTCTTCCCTTCTGAAGCATCTCGATTCGAGTAACCAGCCTGACCAACCCGAAGACTTTGACAGCAAGATACTAGATGGAGCAGCAATTGTTCACCTTTTGCCTATTGGATCGGCTATGACGTTTGCGGAGTACGTAAGCAATGTTTTTGTTCCGTTCTTGATCCAGCAGTTACAGAGGGCAAAGCGAGTTGACTGCATTTGGGATCGATATGATGCTTCGAGCATCAAATCCGCCACAAGGGAGAAGAGAGGCAGTGGACAGCGAACGAAGGTGTCTGGACAAACAAAGCTTCCAAGAAAATGGAAAGACTTTTTACGGGACTCTGTAAAGAAACAGGAACTGTTTACCTTCCTGACAGAAGCAGTAGCCAAAACGGATTCACCTGATGGCAAGGAAATATTCATTACTGCAGGTAAGTTCTGATCGTGGGCCGGTGGCTGCTTACCGTTGCAGCTTATTCAGCAATGCTATGTAAATCACTGTTGTTAACATGCAACGGTATGACATGTATAAATTTACCAGCTTATAAAAATCAATTTCAGGGAGAAGTGTAATCTGCAAAGGCACAGAACAACTGATGGATGAATGCGACCACGAGGAAGCAGATACACGTCTGGTGCTTCACATCATGGACTCGCTTCGAAGAGATACCCAGAAGATACTTGTCCGTACAGTGGATACAGCTGTAATTGTTATCATCATTGGCAAGTTCCACGAGCTGATTTCACATCATCCAAATGCGGAAATTTGGGTTGCCTTTGGGACTGGAAAGGATTTCTGCTTCAATCACATCAACACTGTTTGCGACCACTTGGGGAAGAATCGATCAATGGCTCTTCCGCCATTTCACGCCTTCAGTGGGTGTGATACGTCGTCATCCTTCTTTGGCAAGAGCAAAGCATCCGCATGGTCAACCTGGAAGTCGTACCCAGAAGTGACGGAAACACTGATGCACTTGGCTGAACACCCATTTGAGATGATCACTGCCGAATCTTCCAGTTTCCTCATCTTTGAGAGATTTACAGTGTTACTGTATGACAAGTCAAGTACAAGTGGTTCTGTGAACGAGACACGTCGAGAACTATTCAGTAAGAAGGGGAAAAGCCTGGAAACTATACCTCCAACTCAGGTATCATTGTGAGGCCGATAAAAATACATTGTTAATGATCCGTTGACTTACTGTTGTATGTTTGCTGGTTAAAAATGTAAATTACCCATTACCCATACATCTGTGTGTGATATTTTTCGTCAGGATGCCTTGCTACAGCACGCCAAGAGAGCAGTGTATCAGAGCGGGATCTGGACTAGAAGCCTTATTTCCATACAGGAAGCGCCGACACCAGAAGGGTGGGGATGGACTATCAAAGGCGAAGAAAACTGGACCCCTGCATGGATGACCATCCCTGAAGCAGCCAAGGCCTGTACTGATCTGATCAAGCGTGGTTGCAGGTCGCAACGAGGGTGTACTAACTGCAAGTGCTCCAAGGCTGGATTACCGTGTACTGATTTGTGTACATGTAAATGTGAAATTTGATAAAAGAGACTCACTATGTGTGTGACTTGTGCCAAGGATTGAATCAATGTGAAATAACTCTTGTGCCTGACTGAAGTGGTTCACAGATTTGACAATATCTGTCTTAATGTTTACATATACCAATAGTTTGTATGTAAACTGAGTGTGTGGTGAATAATTTAGTCACTAATAGGTCATGACAGCTCATAAAGTGAAGTAATTATATCACAAGTCACATCACAACATGTAAGAGATAGGTGGTTGCTAATTGTATCTCGGTGAAAATTGCATTAAACTGATGAAAATACCCAACAATAATTACTACTTTGGAAAAAATCTCAGTAAAAATCATGGGAGTACCCCATTCTCTCGCAATTGAGGGATTAATCCGCTGATTTTAACGGAGTACTCCGTTCAGTCCAACAGAGTAATCCGTTATATTAATGGAATTATTCTTTGTCTTTAAAGGAGTACTCTGTGAAATTCAACGGATTAATCCCTCAATTGCGAGAGAACGGAGTGCTCCCATGATTTAAAGGGAGTATTTTTTTCAGTGTAATTTGGTGGTCACTTTGTGCTGGACTACCTGTAATATTGTCACGGTATATTTTCTGAACATCCAAAGCATGTACCTTTCATTTGTAAGTGTTCACCATATGAAATTGGACCGCTGCAGCTGGTTGGTATTGGTTATTGCATTTTACTCCATTCACACCCCGCCCCACCTTGCAAATTACACTATAAAACCTACGCCATGTAGAGTTCAGCTTGCAGCCATAGATTTTCTGTGTCCTGGAACAATGACAAATCAGCATTAGAAAGATAATACTTTTGTCATAAATGTAAATAAACTACGTATTTATTACGGTAAGCCACTCAACTATCCGTTCCAATCAGTACATCACAGTTTGCGCAGCATAATTTAGTCAAGATATGTTCATAGCGAGAAATGAAGTCTCTCTCAGGTGTGTTTGGAACTCTGTGTATTTCAGGCACAAAGATTTTTCTTCTCTTCAAGGACGTATCAAGTTCATCTGCTAAAGATTCAAACTTGCCCTCAACATTTAGGCATAAATCAGGCCTCTTAATAAAGTGTTGTGTTTTGAAATGTATATGGCAATACCTCCACGCAGTCTTGTTTGGCTGTTTTGATATATTAAGTGTAACCAGGAATCTGGAACATATCAGCATTTATATCAAGCAAGAATGTTTCGCAGAATAACACGACATCAACATTAATATGAAGCTCAGAGAGGTTACTGATGAATTCCTTGAGCGCGTCAAATTTACCAGGCAGGCCACGGATGTTAAGATGTAACACACAAAGGGCAGCATTCTGCATTTCGGCATAATGTGTGTCATCCGTGATACTATCAGTATCACAGTACTGACTATTTGAATTCAGCTCACAAAGACGTTCATTGGTTGCTGCTGTATACATGAAGTGCACTAAATCATTATCGCTACCACTCATTCTGATAAAAGTTGGCTACACACATGCATAACACTACATTGTTATGAGACAAATTCTGTGCACCTTCAGGTGCAAGGTACCTGTAAACATATATTTGCTTTAAAAACAGTGCAGTGTTTACATCCACTATGAAAAATATCTGAACAGTTTTTCCAGATGGGTACGCGATCATAAACAAAAATACAAAAAACGACAAAGCAAAAACCAAAGATAGCAATTGTCTTTTCCGACAGAAAATCAACATTACATAGAAACAGTACAATACAGGGTGTGAAAGTGCTGGGCTTTTGACTAAGATTCCAGGGGCCTTATTTATAAAAATTTGCGTGGATTTCATTCCTAAATAATACATACGCACAAAAAAATAAAAATGACATTTTGTGGAAAATAACCTAATTTGTAAACCTATGGGTAAAATAAACTGCATGGAATTTTCATTTATTTATTCAGGATGGACTTGGAATATATTGACATTGTGCATAATCTTAATAATTCCCCTTTTTTTAATGTCAAGTTTATTTTTATAAATCAGAAATCTGCAAAGAAAGTGACGTACGTATCTTTTTTGTGCCTACGCACCGTTATAAATGAGGCCCCTGGTCCTGTTGTCATTTTTCATATACATATCGCACTGATGAGGCTTCTATGCGTATTGCGTATGAATTTCAGTCGAAATGCAGAACGTAATATATGGGTCATTTTCTAAAAGTGGAAAAAAGCAGCAGAACTTACGGAATACACTCCAACTAGATTTATTATTAGTTATTATATAAGCATACCTCATATACTTTGGGGAGGCGGAATTTCCGTTTTCTTTTCCGCGATCAACCAATAGCGAAATCGCAGAACGGAAACCAGGAAACCTGAATAAGACAAGGGATGCGTGCGGCCATTTTGAAATACGGCACCACTGAGGTAAGATGGTTGATTATGTGTTCTTGTTTGAATGCACACATTTCTCTCTGCGTTCGGATACCATTCACGGCCATGTAGATTATTTGACGGCAGCATAATACGTTTCAACTGAACCGTGAATGCGGCTGTTATATATTTTTCGGATACTAACAGTTAGCTACTCCACTCAGACTCGCCGACTAAAGCTGCTTTCACACCGGACGCGAAACGCTTTCAAAGTCACCGCGAATACACGCGAAACGCGTGTATTCGCGTCTTTGCATTGACTTTGAATGTAATCTGTCGTGCGAATACGCGTTTTCGTCCGGTTCGCGGCTTTAACTGAGGCCACCCGCTTCCCGGCCACGTTTTATTCATCGAGATGGTTTGGCGTAAGATCACAAACGACCGCGTCTGTGTGTCTCGGTTCACAGACTAGTTAGGCAGTTTAGGCGCAGACTAGTTAGTTGTTTTGAACGCTCATTCGCTTGTGCATGCTCCAGTGTAAGTCGTTTCAAACCCAGCGTTAAGTTTCCCGGTTGAACCGCTGTCACCTCCGGAAGGAAATGAATAGGAAGCACCCTAACACGGACTAAAGCCGCATTCACACTGGACGCGAAACGAATTTTTTCGCGCGACAGATCACATTCAAAGTCAGTGCAATCTTTGCGTTGACTTTGAATGTGATCTGTCGCGCGAAAAATTAGTTTCGCGTCCGGTGTGAAAGCAGCTTAAGTTGCTAATGTCACCGACGTTGGCTAGTTTAGTTTAGTTTGGTACCAGAATTAAAAGTGACGTTATGTTTTTGAATCTTATGAAGCATTTTTCGTGGCTACTTTGAGGGCGTATTTGTCGTTGAATTCTAATTTGAAGTTGCAATCTTTATTTTTACGGCGGTACATCCACGCTAATTAGCCAGGTAGCGTTGCTGCTGGCCCCTGCAGCCAACGCTAGGCTCGTATTGTTGATATGAGTAGCTGGCACATATTGCTAATACGCGCATAGCCTCGGTAGCTATTGCTGTAACCTTGTGCATTTGCTGTGAAATTTCCAAGTGTCGCAGACGTTGTATAGCACCATAGCTGGATCACCCTTTTGCTGATGTAGCTTTCTTGCTTGAATCTACAATGCGATGGCTTGCTAGCTAGCGCACAAGGTTGCAGCATGTAGCTAACATTAGTAGCTGGTCAGCTAGGCCGAAGTTTAAAGGTCCCCTATTTTGCCACCAGGTGTACAGCTAATTAGCCATTATGAGCCAGTTCAAAGTCTCCCCTTCCTGACATCACAAGGGGGAGTGATCCAAAATGCCAAAATAATGAAATCTGATTAACTGCTTGGCTGAAGTTGATCAGTTCCTCTTGCCTCTGGTTGGTTACTTCCCCATGTGACGTCAAGAAGGGAAAGATTTTGAAATGGCTTGTAATGACTGATTGGCTGTGCACCTGGTGACATAATAGGGGACCTTTAAGAGCTTACAGTGCAACTAGTGCGCCCACAACCATTCACTTTCACTGAAGATGGCTAGTTCGCTATCATCATGTATAATTTTGTTCTTTTATGGAGCTGGAATAATCTGCGGTTCGTGCTGGTGACTTTAGGCAGCGAAGTAAACGTTAGTGTTTTTGTTTACGTTCAGCACAGCACGGGCAAATTTATTGCTGTCTGCAGTTGAATTCAACTTTGCATAATCGCGATCTGGGCTTTAGGCACTATCCAGACCAAACGTCGAGACTCTCGCCAAGTTCCCCTCAGTTGAACTATCGTGAGGAAAACATAATTGTTGAAACCAACTTCCTGCAAATATTTAGCATTGACATACGGTAGTATGCACTATTTGCATTCGTTTCTCTACAGGCGAACTGGTGGCTGTATTGAATATTTCACGCTGTGAGGTGATTAAGTATTCTCCACGTTACTCGGACCTGTATTGATGTAGGCCAGGGGTGTCCAATCTAATCCACAAAGGGCCAGTGTGGGTGCTGGATTTTGTTACAGCCCAATCCTAACACATTTGATTCTACAGATCGAGGTCCTGGTTGAACTCCCTGATCAGTTAATTAGTGGAATCAGGTGTTGAAGCACAGGGCTGGAACAAAACCCTGCCCCCACACCGGCCCTTTATGGATAAGATTGGACACCCCTGATGTCGGCCAAGCAGATATTGAGAATGGGGTTTTGAAATGCTGCGCCACCACGCTGTGCCTCTCACAGCATATTTGTTTTTATATTCTGGCGTGACATTGATTTCCAACAAATATTCTGACAAGTTCATGATGATCCCTTCATATGTTCTGTTATTTTGCTGAGTTAATCTGGGGAATTTTACTGTAGTCTTGCAATTTCCTAACTGATCAACCCAGTGTAGTGCAATTCTTTTGAGGCTGTGTGGTGTTGTAATTTGGAGTATGCATTCTTGCCGCTATACTGTTACTTTTGCTTGCTTGCTACATAAGTAGGAGTAATTTGTGGTGACACCTCTGAAGTCACTACACCAGTGAAACCTTTACTACTCTCCCAGGGGCCTGAACTGCTGTTTATGACTGTCAGAGCCGTCCAGAAAAGGGCTGTGTTAACCTGCACAAAACAAATAAGGTATTGGTGCATCTAGCATTATTACAAACACTGTACTGTTTGCATTTGTTTTTGGAAATGCTTTTTTGTTTTGTTTCCAACTGTGATGTCCGTGGCACTTTATAATAGCAGGAGGCAGATCTCATTTCACAGCAGATGGCCTAAAACTAATGTGCATGTTTTAAAATAACAAGCCTCTACCATGTAGATTTTATTTTAGATTTGGAAAATAAATCATTTACAGCTCAGCAAGAAGAGCCTCCTGTAGTTGAAACATCTGATCAAAAAATCCATTCTGATTCTTTTAGGAGCTCTTTTTTTTTTTTTTTTAAATGCAATAATTGGTGTTCATAGCTGTTTTAAGTCACTGTTACACAGGTTAAACCACACTGTTAAGCCATAGAATTAAAACGCCCCAAAGTGGAATGTCCTAGGGTCCTTGTGATGTGCAATTCGCTGATAATGGGTGCCATCTTGGGTTAGACCGAATTCCTGTTTTGGCCTGTAGTAACATCATAATGGAAGCTCCATAGAATTCTGCTCAGGCAGGCTGATAGTAGCTGACAGCAGAAGTCGTTCCCAATATGGCTGACAGTTAATCACATCTATAGTCATGTCTGTTCTACTGCTGTGGAATTTTTTTGACTGTAACGCTCTTAATCTCCCGCCTCTCTGGCTCCTCGGCAGGTGTGTGCAGCTGACCCAGCCGTGATGGACAAGAGCAACACGGTGAAGCTCTTCGTGGGGAACCTGGCCCAGGACACGTCGCAGGAGGAGCTGTCGGCCATCTTCGAGCCGTACGGCGCGGTGGTGAGTTGCAGCGTGCTGCGTCAGTTCGCCTTCGTGCACCTGCAGGGCGAGGGCGCAGCCGCCCGCGCCATCAGGGAGCTGAACGGCCGGGAGTTCCGCGGCAGGAACCTGGTGGTGGAGGAGTCGCGGGGGCGGCCGCTGCACTCCACCAAGGTATTCGTGGGAAACCTCAGCGCCATGTGCACAGCCGAGGACCTTCAGGAGCTTTTCCAGACCTTCGGCAAAGTGCTGGAGTGCGATAAGGTGAAAGGTGAGCAAAGAAGTAGCGGTCAGCGGGGTTATTTAGGGTGAGAAACTGTGTGCGCACTAGATCTTTAATTGGCCGATTTTTTTTGTTTGTTGTTTTTTTTTTTTTTTGTGCCCGGACTGGCACCATGCGGCCTTACATTCACTCGACTGACTGACTGACTGACTGACTGAGTTATTGAGTTACACCATTGGTCGGCCGGCGGAGTGTACTTTCCTCATTGGCTGTCGCTCTTTCCAACTGGTATGGCACGAACAGTCATCAGGGGGTGTTTCTAGTGGATCAACATGGGAATCAACATTATGGACCATACCACTGACGACCCCTGTAAGAAATAGCCTGCAATTTGCGCATAGACCATGAACGGTCTGGCCATGTACTGGGTTTTGACCTCGTCTTGCTTCCCTTGGTTATTGATTGCTTTTCTAGACCCGCAGTGTCTTTGTCTGCCTGTTCGATACTTGGCTGTAATCAGTCTGTAGGAGGAACACTGGCAGGATTTTCACACCAGCTCACTGTCTCATTCAAGACCCTAGCTGTCTATTTATGTTTTAGTGGAGACACACGATAGTGTGCGCTCTTTGGAGTTAATGTAAGATGCTATTTAGTGTGGCATGAGCTCTTAGATGTGTTCGAATTCTCAATATTTCAGAGAAAGTGTGGAGAACTAGGATTATGATGCATTCAAAAGTAATGGTTTATTTTACCTAAGAGTTTTGATCGTAACGGAGCTGTATCTTCCTTCTCACTTAATGATTTCTACTGAAAATCGTGAAGTGAATTTCAGTACTTTGATGCTTTGCTCATATGCACGACATGGTAAATTGGTCCTCAGGGGCAGAGGGTGAATTTTGGTTGTGACGTAATTATGCAATTTGCTTCCCCCTGTTTTCTGTCATGGGTTGGTGGTTATTGGTTGTCTGTTTTAATGAGTGGAAACATCATGTAGCAAGGGCTGAATGTATGAATGCTTGGTGTTGTAACATTATGCTTTCTGCAAAATTTAAACGCCTGCTCACGCCGCGGCCAAATGTGAAACTAGAAATAATCTAGCAAACAAATTCAGGCAAATTACATGCTGAACAAAGCAAAGTTCATTTCTGCAAAATCATCATCCTCTACCCGACAATTGCTCTCACCCCTTTCCCATTCACTTTGCTCAATTTGCAATCAAACAGTTGTTTCGCTCGATTAACAATTTAAATTGGTAGACAGTCTAATTGGTCCAGGTGAGCTATTGCCATCACTTGGCGCCCTTCATCGTCTGTCGTTAACATTTTTCAAAAATCTTCTCCTCTGAAACTACTGAACTGATCTAGACTAAAATAATCCACAAGCATCCTTAGGATAGGCATGGGCAATACAAATGAATAAAATGACAACATTTCTTGAGTTGCTGAGAACAAAGTGTTTATTATTTTCTAATGATTTTTTGCAGGTAAGTACAGAAGACACAGACGAAAAGTTTGCCACAAGTCCAACGCCTGTACAGGAAAGGGTCTCAGAGCCACAGGGTCCCAAAAATGGCTGATTTCGGCATTTTTCAACAAAACCCATTGTGAAAATCGGGGTGAAGCCTGAGGGCATTTTTAAAAATACAGTCTATTCAGAAATAAACCAGGCCAAATTATCCATTAGGGTACCCTAACAGAAATAATTGATGCTAAAGTCATCTATCCCTTTTCTGAAGTACAGCAGCCCCCCTAGGCCCTTTTAATGGAAAATGCATTGAATTTCACCCAATTATGTTCAACATTAGGTTTTGCATTGATATTAAAAATGGTATGAATGGGTTGCCTGTGAAGTTTTTTTTTTTTTTTTTTTTTGATCAATGACCTGCAAAATGTCAAAATTATCGGTGGGAGGGCAAACATTAACGCTACTAAAATGCAGTAAAATTAATTGATGCCGGCAGTTGTTTGCCCTCCCACTGCTATTCCCCTTCAATAACCCGTGGTGATTTAAAAAAAAACAAAAACTTTGCACTGTTTTTACTATGTCCATATACCCTCCTCCCATGATAGTTTCAATGAGCTACTGTGAATAATTCATAGTAAAACACAGTGACGCAGCAGTCGGAGGTTAGTTTGGCGAGGCAGAAACCTCCCCTTTGCTTGATTAGCAATCAGACGATTAACTAGTTTAGTAAGACTATTCGGCAGAATGATGGGCCAGTTTAAGTTTCATGGCGTTATTACTCAGTACATCGAACTTGAAATGCTCACGAAACTGCAGATTTGCTAGTACTTCCTTAAAGGAAGCTAGAGGCGTGCCGTGAGGTGATGCAGTGACCCAAACTTTTATCACAGGATTTTGTGAACCTGTTCCCTCGTACTATTCCTGATTGACAATCAAAACAATTAAGGCCAAGCCTATAGGAAGCCCGTATACTGATAGGGGAGATAATAACAAAAATATTCATTCACGCTTCAATTCGAGACTGCAAGGATGGAAATCTGAATAATCAATTAGGAAAAATTCTTGGCTCTCGGTAATTCTGTATATCGTTTAAACATTGTTAATCGGATTATGAAAGAAGACTGAAAATAAAAACCTTTTTTTTTCTTTTCACGTGTAAAAGCGCGTATTTAAAGGAGAATACATTATATATTGATTAACTCTGCATAAGTCGAACTGTTTTAATATTTGTTGATGACATTGCTTCGCTTCCTGGAAGCAAGTACACGCAAAATCTGCTGTCTAAGCGAGTATTTCAGGTTCGATGTACTGAGTAATAACGCCATGAAATTTAAACTGGCCCGTCATTCTGCCGAACAGTCTTACTAAACTAGTTAATCGTTTGATTGCTAATCAAGCAAAGGGAAGGATTCTGCCTTACCAAACTAACCTAACCTCAACCGCCGCGGCACTGGTAGGACAATTTTTCACACACTGATGAAATCTGGTCGAAATCAAAAAACAGCCAGTTGAAATGGAGATGGCTTGTGTGACCAGATTTACACGCCTGGCGCCGGTTTATTCCTTGGTATATTTTACTGAAACTTCACAAATAGGGTCACAAGATATTCTGTCAACAAACTATGTAGGGGACAGTAAAAAATACACCCACCTTTCTTGCTATTGTTGAGAGGAAATCACGGCGGACTTGCGACGAACTTCACCAACTTCTGTCGAATTTATTTCACATCCACTGAGGTCTAGCTTGGGCTAACAGACTCGTAATTTCTCAAATTAAATGGCTTTACAGCAAATCAGGGCCGTAGCTGGGATAAGACGTCGACAGCGGGCTGTTTGAAATCTACCTCCTAAATGGTTATTTTTGCCACGCCGTGCCCTTGAAAATTTGTAAACACGGCGCAAATTGAGGTCACGATTCATCCTATGGGCGAACAATAGCTCTGTTCAAATCGCGTTTTTGGCTGTAATCGCAGAGTTCTTGTATGAAATCTTGGGTATCCTATTGAAAAGGTTGCTTTTAATCAAACCATGGTGTTCTTTTTGTATGAAAATGGTATTTACGTCATTTTTTTTAATAAGTTTTCTGAGGCTTGTTTACCGCCCCAGTTCAGCTGTTACGCATTCCATTAGAATGCAGAGCGTTGCCCATGCCTACTTAGGATGTCTACTTTAAAAATTCTGTCGATTATGCCCGCTGTCTGAATAACATGGCTGCTGTTACTAAAAAATAGAACATGGGGGTAAAACCACCTATTTTCAGCTCTATCTCAGGAACTAAAGCAGCGAGAGAAAAAACCGTTTCCTCAAAATGATCAGCAGATGAAACTCCACAGAAGCTGCCATAGGATCGAAATGCCTCCTTGTAGGAGTTATTGGTCTTGAAATTTCAAATTGACGATTTTGCTTTTTTTTTTTTTTTTTTTTGGCCTATGATGAAAATGATAAGAGATGGAGAAAAAACTTTCATTTGCTAAAATGATCAGCAAATAAAGCTCTACATAAGTCTCCATTATACTGAAATTGTACGATGGCTCTTTGTAGGAGTTACTTGCCTTAAAACATAAAATATGATGATTTTTTTGTAGTTCACTATGGCATCTGAATAAACCGTCACATTCAATTTGCTCATAAGATTCATCAGTTTTTACGATTAAAAACATTCTCGTAAGATGTCATTTTTGTTTGTCACATTTTGAAATTCAAATGACCCTGAAACATGACTCGCCTGAATATGTTTGCTAGATTATTTCTAGTTTTACATTTGGCCGCTGCATGTGAATGCGATAACAATTTACATGTCGCGTTCAATACTCTTAAACAAAATGCTTTCCACCTTCATTGTAGGCTATTTAGGCACTTAATAGTAACCAAAATCAAGAGCTATTCATTATTTTATTTCAAATTAATCTTGTTCAATTATCGCATGAAAAATGCTACAAATTTGCGGTACAGATTTGCCTGAACACGTTTGCCAAATCTTAGGTGCATTTGTCTTTTGCTTGCAATGCGAAACTAATTTCTCTCTCACGTTCAATATGCTTCACAAAATGTTTTCCACTTTATGTATATTTTTAAACGCTTAAAAACCAGGGCTATCTTAAGATGATTTTATTTTTATGAAATCTTCTAAATAATATGTAAAAATTCTATGATGAGAGGTGGAATTCAGGGGTCTGCTATTTATTCAGATTTTCAGTATTCAGTATAACACGGCAGCCTGGTCAGGACTGTCTGCTTCTCATTATCTCTTCTTAATGATTATTGGCCACATTTTAGTTTTGATTAGTCAGTTGGCTGAATAAATGGCTTGATTGCAAGTGAGGCAAAGTACATGGGAATTGATTTAAGGTAAGCTAATCATGCCAAGGCGATGGAGGCTTTCGAACCTTGCTGGTAATTAGCGGACTACAAATCGCAGTTTTCTTCCTGGAAGCATTTCAGATGGCCTCTGATGTTTGTTCAACACCGCATTAGGTATGCGTCATAGAAGAGGGAATAAGCAAGCTTGCCTGCTTGCCCCATAGCTTCTGTTACTTTTATTGTGCTTAAAATAATCGCGATTTGGTTAATCGCCCAGCCCTAATGCAAAACGCATTTTCTGTTGATAATGGCAGTTTTGCTATTGATAAGCTAATAAACCATGTTTTTGTCGTACGGTTTGTACTTAAAATTCTCAAACGCGAGGACTCAGAGTAGGATGTTGATGATAATGATCTGTGTGTGTTTGGTGATGCTTATGAATATGATTTGATTGCTACAATGATTACATGTTCGATTATGGTGCAGTTGTTAATGATGTCCACCGTTCTGACACAAATGATGTTTATTATGATGCCAGTAATGATCTGAATGTATATGTTGAATGTTGAAGTTGGTGAACATGATGGTTATGTCGATGATGAGGCTTATGAATATGATGACAAAGTTAACCATGTTGATGCTGATGCATTGATGCCTGGTCTAACTGCATTCCCACTACCCGTTGACAGCCAGGCTCTCGTCGGCGGCGGGTTACGCCTTCGTGCACATGGAGAACAAAGAGGACGCACTGCAGGCCATCGAGGCTCTTAACGGCACCTCCTTCAAGGGCCGGCCGCTGTCGGTGGAGCTGTCGAAGGTGCAGCCCAGCAAGCAGTCCTCCAGCAAGGCGACCTGCAGCACGTGTGGGAAGCAGGGTCACCACGCTGGGGAGTGTCCTCGCAGCAAACCTACCCTGGAGCAGTACCAGAGTCAAGCCGCAGTGCTGGCGGCAGCAGCCGCCGCCGCCGCCGGGCTCCCCCTGCAGGTGCAGCAGAGCGTCCACAACTCGGTGTACAACACCTCGACCTTCGACCCCACCTACGCCGCCCTGACGGGGCTGAGCGCCGCCAACGGGGGCGAGGGCACGCCCGTCAGCCCAGCCGTGTACGGCGCTCTGGCCAGCCAGGTTTACGGCACGGTGGCGTCCCAGCTGTACGGCACGGTGGCCGACCAAGCGCTGACGTCCGGCGCCACCCAGGTGTACAGCTCGCTGTCGGCGCCCATGTACAACACGCAGGTGTACGCGCCCGCCGTCGCCAACCCCGTGTACCAGGCGGCCGTCGCCGTCTCCGCCGCCAACCCGGTCACCACCGTGGCCCCGGCTTACGCGGCCGACCCCAACGCCCAGGCCATCTTCGAGGCAGCGCGAGCGCACTACTTTGCGCAGGGCCAGCGCGTCCTGGCCGAGCAGAAGGCGGTGACCAAGTCGGAGAGAGACCGCAGCCCCCTCCGTCGCTCCGCCCCCCTACTGCCTGACCCCATCCCCAAGCCCCTCCTCCCGCAGCGGCCCAAACGCAGGGCCCTCCTCCCGACCCCGCCCCCCCCAGCCACCGAGGCTCCAGCTGCAGTTGCAGTGGTGGCGGCAGCGGAGGAGGATCCCACTGCAAGGTATCGCGCCTCTGCTTAGTTTGAACACTCGTCTGCAGTTCACACTGCGCGGTTTTCTCTAAAAGGCAGACTTATTCTTATAGTATGCATCTGCCAACAGCGTCTGATGACCAAAATAATGTCATAGAGACACAAGAAATGTTCTGTCCCATGGTGTCTTGTACCTGTAAAATAATTTTAATGTCACGGATACAGTCGTTGGTTGTTTTATAGTTTATTGGCTGGATGGACCAAGAGTTTGGTGATTATCATCAAGGATATAGAAAGCTGATACTGTAGCGTTCCCAAACCGGGGCGCAATTCCCAAACGCGTAGTTGTTAACTAAGTCAGCAACTTACATAGTTTGTCCATTCACAGTCAATGGGCCCAACTGTGTAAGTTACAGGGCTTGGAAAAGTTTTTAGAGTAGGCGGCCAACAAAATAGAGCAGGTGGGTTTGGCTGGTGGCATGAATGCAAGTGCTGATGGCGTGAAGCCCTTCAACGGGTTTGTCGGAGACTCACCCCGAGAAAATTTTTGAAAATTCGAAGCTCTGTGGTGCATTCTAGGGTGCGTTTCCCAAAAGCACAGATGCTAACTTGGATAGTTGGAACCACAGACTGTCAATGGACAGACTATGTAATTTGCTAACTTACAATGCGAAATGAATTAGACGAGACAAAGCCGCAAGAACTCCCCACACGCAAGCTCTTAACACTTTAAAGAGTGTCTGCGTTTCCAATATCAGTACTGATTTATAGCTGGCTTTACACTGGATTTTACACTGCTTTGTCCTGCCAATAATGAAATGGGGTAATGTGTGACATAATCAAGGGGATAGAGAAGCAGAAATGTTAGATGTCTGGAAAAGATGACTTTCCAACGCGGGAAAGACGAACGAATAATCACGGAGCTAGTAAAACGCAGTTGTTTTTTTCTGATCTCGAAACATGACTGTACAAATATGCTAAAAATTTAACACTAAACATTTTTGAAATGAGCTATTCAGGCGTTTTTAATGCAGTTTATTAGCAAGGCTAAATCCAGTATTGACTCTGATTTAGCCAACTCAATAACAACCTTTGCAAAACCATCAGCACTTATGATTTTACAGTGAGAGAAGCTATGAGTGTCCCAATCAGGAAACATTTATCGCACAGCTAAATCACAGACGTTGGCGTCCTTTTGCCAACTCTGTAAGGACAACGCTTCTGTAAATGATTAAAACGATATCTAGATAGAGGGTTAGAAATAAGACTTTCCTTCAATACCATTGAATCGCCTGAAAACATGACGCAATATTTGTAGTTTAAGGGTAATTTCAAGAGAGTCAGAAAAAAAAAGTTTAGAAACAGTTCCGATTACGGTTGATAATCAAAACGTTCTACATGATATGATGGCTCTATTTAGATATAGACATACAACCCCAATTCTGAAATGGTTGGGACGAAGTGTAAATTGTGAATAAAATCAAAATGCAATGACTTTCAGATCACATGAGCCAATATGTTATTTACAATAGAACATAGATAACGTTTCAAATGTTGAAACTGAGACATTTTACATTTTTATCCACAAAATGAGCTCATTTCAAATTTTCTGGCTGCAACAGGTCTAAAAAAAAAGTTGGGACACAGGCAAAAAAAGGGCTGAAAAAGCAAATAATATATAAGAGAATCAGCTGAAAGAACATTTCGCAAGTAATTAAGTTAACCGGCATCAAGTGTGTAACATGATTGGCTATAAAAGGGATGTCTTAGAGAGGCTGAGTCTCTCAGAAGTAAAGATGGCCAGGGGCTCTCCAACCTGTGAAGGCATGCGTAAAAAAATTGTGGAATACTTTAGAAACAATGTTCCTCACGTCAAATTGCAAAGGCTTTGAAGGTCTCATCATCGACAGTGCATAACATCATCAAACGATTCAGAGGAACTGGAAAAATCTCTGTGTGTAAGGGACAAGGCCGAAGACCTTTACTGGTTGCCCGTGATCTTCGGGTCCTCAGACGCCAGTGCATCACTCACTGGCATGATTCTGTCATTGACATTACTAAATGGGCCCAGGAATACTTCAAGAAACCACTGTCTGTAAACACAGTCCACAGATGCCACCTAAAACTCTATCATGCAAAAAGGAAGCCATTGTTGAGCCATGCTTGATCCAGAAGCACCGCTGTGTTCTGTGGGCCAAGGCTCATTTAAAGTGGTCTGTAGCAAAGTGTCCTGTGGTCAGACGAGTCCAAATTTGACATTCTTGTTGGAAATCATGGGCGTTGTGTCCTCCAGGCTAAAGAGAAAGACCACCCCTCCTGTTATCAGCGTTCAGTTCAAAAGCCAGCACCTCTGATGGTATGGGGATGCATTAGTGCATATGGTGTGGGACACTTGCATGTTTTAAAAAGCAGCATGAATGCTGAAAGCTATATTAAGGTTTTAGAGCAACATATGCTCCCCTCCAGAGGACATCTATGCCAGGGAAGGCCTTGTGTATTTCAGCAGGACAGTGCAAAACCACATACTGCAGCTATTACAACAGCATGGCTTTGTAGTATGTGTGCTGAACTGGCCTGCCTGCAGTCCTGATCTTTCACCGATTGAACATTTGGCGCATAATTAAATGAAAAGTCCGTCAAAGGAGACCCAAAACTCTCCAGCAGCTGGAAGCCTGTATTAAACAAGAGTGGGATCAAATTCCAATGGCTAAACTCAAGAAACTTGTCTCCTCAATGCCCAGACGCCTCCACTTTGCGTTAAAAAGAAGAGGGGATGCTACACCATGGTAAACAGGCCCCTGTCCCAACTTTTTTGAGACCTGTAGCAGCCATCAAATTTGAAATGAGCTCATTTTGTGGATAAAATTGTAAAATTTCTCAGTCTCCGTTCTATTGTGAATAAAATACTGGCTGGTGTGATTTGAAAGTCATTGCGTTTTGATTTTATTCACAATTTACACTTTGTCCCAACTATTTTGGAATTGGGTTTGTAATACCAATATATAAGAAGGGGACCGTATTGAGCCAGGAAATTACAGGCCAATCCGTTTAACTGGCATTGCATGCAAAATACTGGAATCTATCATAAAAGACGGGCTGGAATTATTTCTTGAACGTAATAATATCTTGTGGGATAGCCAACATGGTTTCTGTAAGGGAAGGTCATGCCTGACAAACGTTATGGAATTTTTTGAAGAGGCCACCAAGACTTATGATCAGAGCAGGACTCATGACATCATATACTCGGATTTTCAGAAAGCATTTGATACAGTACCGCATAAGACACTAGTTTTTAAAATGAGCTCCATTGGAGTTACAGGAGGTATTCTGGAGTGGATTCAAAACTGGTTACAGGACAGAACACAAAGAGTGGTGGTCAGTGGAATCTCATCTGAGCTAGGTATGGTGGGGAGTGGCGTCCCCCAGGGATCGGTGTTGGGACCCCTGCTGTTCCTCATCTACATTAATGACCTTGATAGGAATATTGAGAGCAAATTAGTTAAATTTGTGGATGACACTAAATTGGGAGGTGTGGCAAATAGTTTAGAGTCCACTAAAGTGATTCAGGATGATTTGGATAGAATCCAGAATTGGGCAGAAATGTGGCAAATGAAATTTAATATAGCGAAATGTGAAGTTGTACATGTAGGTAATAAAAACATTAGACAGGATTACTTCATGGGAGGTTTAAAACTGGAATGTGCTCCACATGAAAAAGATCTGGGAGTGATTGTTGCCCAAACCCTCATAGGCTCTAGGCATTGTGCCGTAGCAGTTAAAAAAGCCAATGGGATGCTGGGATACATTGCCAAAAGTATTGAGTATAAATCCAAGGAGGTCATACTTCTCTTGTACAACACATTCGTCAGACCTTATCTGGAGTATTGCGTACAGTTCTGGGGACCATACTTTAAGAAAGACATAGAGGCTCTAGAAAAAGTTCAGAGAGGAGCCACTAAGCTAATTCCAGGTAAAAAAGATGAAAGCTATGAGAAGAGGCTGAAGATCCTTAATCTCTTTGGTCTTAGGAAAAGGAGACTCAGGGGTGATCTGATTGAGGTCTTTAAATATGTTAAAGGGATTAACAAAGTGAATTATGTAGGATTCCTTTGGCCAAGTTTTGTTAGTAGAACTCGAGGTCACAAATGGAAGTTGACCAAAGGTAAATTTAGCACTGATATTGGGAAATATTTTTTCGCCAAAGAGTAATTTCGATGTGGAATAGCTTGCCTGACCATATTGTTGATGCAGAAAATTTGGGAATTTTCAAGAGCAGACTTGACTTAAAGCTAGATACCATTGAGTCATTGAGTATTTGGAGTGATATATTCACAATAGTAAAAAGAAACTGGCGAGCCTAGTTGGGCTGAACGGCCTGTTCTCGCCACTCATGTTATGTTATGACCGTTTGTGCTGCAGATTGTTGTCCATCACTTAGTTGAAGCACATAAGAGTCTGTATGGTCCGACAGTTTTCGTAAGACGTCTGTCGACCTATGTCCCACAAGTATTTAGCTAGCCTGAGATTACACACCGCAGTCTATGCCAGAGGGTGGTAGTACAAAGCAAGATAAGTGACTTTGTGAGGTTCATTGAGCCTGAAGCCATGGTTTTTAATGCCATGATGGTGGCTCTCTTTTAACCTTCCATTGTGACTTACGGTATCTCGGATTGCGAGTTCAGGGTTTGTCAGACCAGCTTTAGCAAAAAAAAGCTTGGCTAATGTTGAATTAGCTTTGTAGTATACCCCCCAGAACTGAAATCACACACTTCTGTCAAGTCTGAACAGTACCAAAATTTTCTAGGGTTTTAAACCACAGTGAGTTTTCATGGAGTTTAAACCACAATGCATTCTCTGGAGTTTAAAGCGCAACGGGCCTCTCCAGAATGTTAATGGACATTGTGTTGAAATGTAGTTTTCGGTCTCCTTCAGCTGCGGATGCATGCTAACCCTCGCTGTGTGTGTGTGTGTCCGTGTCTCCCCACAGGAGCTATGCGGAGTACTACCAGCAGTACCAGCAGTATCAGCAGTACCAACAGTACCCCCAGTATCAGCAGTACCAGTATGCCTACCCAGCGGCAGCAGCAATGCCCACCGTTGCTGCCCACACGGTTGAAGCCCTCCCCACAGCGTACGAACCGCCCCTCCACCATAGAACATAAAATACTGCCCCCCTCCCCTCACTTCCACGCCCCCTCGCCACCCTTACCCTAATCCCCCCCCCCAACGCCCTCCCTTCCAATTCTCGCACCCCTCTGCAGGCGTGGACCTGAGGGAGTGTGGCTGTCTGTGTTTAGGGGCCAGGAGGGGTGTCTGTAGATCGCGCCCCAGGATCGGCCTAAAGTCGACACGCAGAGCAGCGCTGGGCAGACATCCTCGTCCCTTGGAGGCGTCGCTGGGATTTCGCAGGGCAGGAAGAGGCCAGGAGGGGGCGCGAGAGAGCCTCAGCACAAAGCCATAGTCGTCTTGCATCCCCCTCAGTCTCGGGTGCAGCCAGATGTCACACAAGTTTTTTTTTTTTTTTCTTCT
Source organism: Gymnothorax javanicus (assembly GCA_029692085.1). Taxonomy (NCBI): domain Eukaryota; kingdom Metazoa; phylum Chordata; class Actinopteri; order Anguilliformes; family Muraenidae; genus Gymnothorax; species Gymnothorax javanicus. Next base: position 308,951 of record CM056199.1, on the reverse strand, counting down.
TCTGGGACTGAAGAACTGCATCAACCTGTTAGCGGCTGGAGCCGGGTGTGGGGGGGTGGGGAGGAGGGGGTGCGGTGGTGGTGCTGGCTGGTGTGTTCTTCTGGGGTACTAGGGCAGTAGGGCCATCTCACAGATTCCATAACACAGCAAAGAGAAGCTGCTTTTGTGACGTTTAAGGAGAGAGCCAGAGGCCCGTCGGGGTATGCCGAGGACCAAGGACAGGTGTGTGTGTGTGTGTGTGTGTGTGTGTGTGTGTGTGTGTGTGTGTGTGTGTGTGTTCTGAGTTTTCAACCAAGGACAATGAGTTTTCAACCAACAAAGTGAAGTCTTGGGAAGTGAGGACATTTTAGCCGGTCCTCACAACTACAAAGGCAAATTGTGACTTATTAGTTAAGGTTAGGGGTAAGGTTAGAATTAGGGATAGGTTAGGGTAAGGGTTTGGGTTAGGCATACATTGCTAATTTTTAAGATTATGGAAAGGCTGTGGAGACACAGGAAGAATGAATGGAAGTCAATGCAGTGTCCTCACCAAGATATAAGTACAGGGATGTGTGTGTGTGCGCGTGTTGGGGTTTTGCGGAGGGTTGCTTTCGTGTACAAAGACAACTTGGGATAGCCTGCTGAGGAGCCATTTGCCTGGGATCTCGGCTTTGGCGTGGCCAAGCAGAATGGCAGAATGTGACATTTAAATTGGCAAATCACAGCAGTTCCTGTATCTACCTCTGCTGCTTGCAGAAGGGCCGTGGACTAATGATGTGTGGTCTGGGATTAGCCCCTCCCCCCATGCACAGACTTGGCATACTGCCTACAAGGTGCAAGCTGTAAGAGTGAATTATTATTAATCATCAATTCAGAAAGGGAAAGGGGGTTCATCAACTTTTTTTTTTTTAATTTTTAAGGACTTTCCAACCTGGAAATTTTACAGCCATGTTTTATTTCGTCTGGTCAAAACACAAGAAACAATTGAGGACTCAAAATGGCCAACTGCAGCTTCCTTAGCTCTGTAGTGCTGTGCTATGAAAGTTCTGCTGGCTTTTAATTTTTTTGTTTGTGTTATTGACAATGTTTGTGTTTTCAAAGCCAGGCCCTCAGAGATCATAAACTCCTACAGTTTATAATTACGATGCATTATTCCCGAGTGAACAATGCTGGCAGGTATTCCTCCATTTATGAACACTTTGAAAAAATTTTTTTTTGATAGAAAATTGAAAACGACTGATTTCCTCCTGTTTGGTGTTTGGCTGAGATTCAAGATACTAGTGGTTTTAGAAAGAGCTACTGTGTAGACAACCTGGGACAGTCCTTGAATTGGCTGTCAAAAGATCAAGCCAACTCCTAATTGATTAATTGCGCGCTACTTAACAATTTTAAAAAAGCAGCAACACACAACCGCAGTGTCAGATTGTTTCATCATTAGTTGAGTTTCACTGAAAGACTATGTCTCTGAGAACTGTGTCTGTATAAAAAAACGCATTTCGCCATCTTACGGACACATTTTTTATGGGCACCCGGCACACTACACATTTTCATTTTAATTCAATACTCCGAACTTCACAACGGCTTAATTTTGGAAAAAATTGTGGAGGGAAATTGGTTGCAGCGACGAATGTCGTCTTGGCTGCATTTGACAAATATTAGCCGTTTAACGTGGACTTGGCTGATGGACTAGCATCCTTAATCTGGCTCTGAAAGCACTTTGTTCTCAGTTGCACACATCCCTATAGCACCCAAACTTTACACCTTTTGTTGGATTGGTTGGTGGTTTCCGGTTACCTGAACAGCAGTTGGTCCTCCAATTAGATAAGGAAGTGTTGCCAACTAACTTTACCGACTCTGTGACCTTTGGTCTTCCGGGGTCCAGGGGTGGTGGGCCGACAAAAATTCCTCTGTGAAGTGATTTACTTTCTTTCGCCCAATCACACGTCAGATAATGGCGATGGTTTGTGGTGCAGGAGGTCTTGATTTGAAACTGGCTGAATTTTTTATGTCTGCATAGCGTGACACTGCTGGTGGTGAACGGAGCGGCCAGAAACATTGTTTGTGCAAAACTGTTTCACACTTGTAATTACCTCCCTTGCCATAATGGACAAACCATTTCGGCATATAACTATATTTTTACATTCGCTGCATGTATGGATGGTAGGAACGAACGTGTGCCTTGGTGCGCTCCAGTGAAGTCTCCGTTTGTGCCGAAATGAAATGATGGTCGTCTTTAATAAACACATGGACCACTGGAGCAAGAACAATGCATTTTCTGCGGTATTTTCCTGTGTCCGCAGTTGCAGTAGTTGGCTGTCCTTTCCTGTATGATGATGGGTGCAGATATCGGTCTGCTGCATTTGAATTGTGGACCTCCTCAGTTTCTGAAGTAGTTTTTCTCCTCACTCATTTTGCTTTGAATGTAACACAAAAAACACAAATGCTGAGCCTCACCCTATTTTTTTTTGGTAGTAAATAGAGGAATACCTCCGCATAATTGGAATTAATTAGTGCTGGAAGTAGTCTGGCCCTGTAGTTGGGCTGGACCGTTGGGAAGTCGCACATTGTGAAGCCTGTCATTCTGATGCACGTGTGCTCACACACGCGCGCTCACACACGCACACACACCCCATTGCTCACTGTCCATGCCCCCCCCCACTGCTCTGTCCGTTGATGCCCCGCAGCCATCAGGAGCCCTCGCACTGAACTGAATGGCCAGTAACATGGCTGTGTGTTAATTGTTGATTTTGGAGCAAATTTTATAACAGCTTTTTTAACCTTTTTATTTTTTTTTTTTTTATTTTTCATGTTTTCTATGTATCCCTAATAAAGAATGTTATTATCAATGCTACACATTTGGGTTGATAGTTTGTGCAATTCTGTTGAATGATTTTTTTTTTTTTGTTTGCTTGCCTGCGTGTGGGGCATATTGTAATAGTCTGATATGTACCTTTTACAAACCCCAATTCCAATGAAGTTGGGACGTTGTGTAAAACGTGAATAAAAACCGAATACAGTGATTAGCAAATCCTTTTCGACCTATATTCAATTGAGTATACTACCAAGACAAGATATGTAATGTTCAAACTGATAAACTTACTGTTTTTTTGGAAATATTCACTCATTTTGAATTTGATGCCTGCAACCCGTTCCAAAAAAAGCTGGGACAGGGGCATGTTCCCCACTGTGTTACAGCACCTTTCCATTAACAACACTCAATAAGTGTTTGGGAACTGAGGACACCTAATTGGAGAAGCTTTGTTGGTGGAATTCTTCCCCATTCTTGCTTGATGTACGACTTCAGTTGTACAACAGTCTGGGGTCTCCGTTGTCGTATTTTGCGCTTCATAATGCGCCACAATTTTCAATGGGAGACAGGTCTGGACTGCAGGCAGGCCAGTCTATTACCCACACTCTTACTACGAAGCCACACTATTGTAACACGTGCAGAATGTGGCTTGGCATTGTCTTGCTGAAATAAGCAGGGACATCCCTGAAAAAAGATGTCGCTTGGATGGCAGCACATGTTGCTCCAAAACCTGTATGTACCTTTCAGCATTAATGGTGCCTTCACAGATGTGCAAGTTACCCATGCCATGGGCACAAACACATCCCCATACCATCACAGATGCTGGACTTTGCGCTGACAGCAATCTGGATGGTCCTTTTCCTCTTTAGCCCGGAGTACACAACGTCCATGAATTCCAAAAACAATTTGAAAAGTTGACTCGTCAGACCACAGAACACTTTTCCACTTTGCGTCAGTCCATCTCAGATGAGCTCGGGCCAAAAGAAGCTGGTGGCGTTTCTGGATGTTGATATATGATTAAATTCCTTGCAATTGGACGTTTAGAAACGTTCTTAAACTGCCCCATCCTTGCTTGTGAACGACTGAGCCTTTCGGGGATGCTCCTTTTATACGTAATCATGACACTCATCTATTTCCAATTAACCTGTTCACCTGTGGAATGTTCCAACCAGGTGTTTTTTGAGCATTCATCAACTTTCCCCGTCTTTTGGTGCCCCTGTCCCAGCTTTTTTGGAACGTGTTGCAGGCATCAAATTCCAAATGAGTGAATTTTTCCAAAAAATAAAATTTGTCAGTTTGAACATTAAATATCTTGTCTTTGTAGTGTACTCAGTTGAATATAGGAGAAAAGGATTTGCAAATCATTGTTTTCTGTTTTTATTCACGTTTTAAACAACGTCCCAACTTCATTGGAATTGGGGTTTATACTTGTATATGCGCTCACCATATATTAGGATGGAACATTAGATATATTATCTGATCAAGTTTGAGCATAGCATGATTGTGTTGTATATAGTGGTAACAGCAGGGTATTCTCAGCCTTATGGGAAGAGGACCGGTGTGGGTGCGGCCTAATGCTGCGTTTCCACTGAACGTGAAATGAATTTTTTGCGCGACCAGATTACATTCTAAGTCAGTGCTGCTTAGACGCGAATACATGCGAAAAGATGCCAGTTTGTGCCGGTCGACGCGAATCATGCAGGAGACACGGTGCGACGCGACGTGAATGGCTCGTGCGAACAGCTCCACGTCAAAATACTCTTTTGCGAATAATTTGCGCGAGTTGAGTGTTCTGAATAGCATCATTGCTACTGGCAGCAACATTGGCTAGCTAGGCTACGTAGCTTCATAATGAAACTGCGGTTAGCTGCATTGCTTTAGAGAATGGGAACGTTAACTGCCTAGCTTGCTGTCTAGGTAGCTGTCGAGCTAGCTGTGCCAAATAATCCATGGATCTGTTTCACAAGAAACTGTGGTCTAGCTCAGCATTGGACATGACAACATCATCAGTTTTATTAATATTTTTATTCTCAATCAGGCACAGTATTCATAAAGTAAAAGGTTTGTAACGTTAGCACAGCAACATTAGCGTCGCCATCTTGTTGATGATTTTTGGAGATTGTTGGAGGTACCGTTTGCCCCTGAAGTGCAAACAAGGCTCAACTGGCACTGCTATTGGTCGTCGGTGCGAATTCACGTGTCAATCCTCTACCTAGTTGCTCTTTCATAGAAATGAATGTGATCTTGGTGCGAACAGGGCAGAAAATCTTCAAAGCGAAAAAAACTGATACCGCGGTCAGACCATAGACTGTATAAAAAGATGGACGCAGCACCCAGGACTGAAAAGTGAAGCCCATGCGGAAATCTCAAAAATTTGCATTATACTTAATGGCCAGCAGATGGTGACTTCGGTGGTTGCAGAAAGAAGTTTAATGCTATTGAAGTCTATGAGAAAATGACCCTACTTTGCCACCTGATTTATTATTTCAATAATGATTTTCCACATCATGGTATCTATCGCAAGTTTCAAGTCTCCTTCGATATATCGTTCTGTTCATTTTTGTAAATTATGGTCCCTAATAGACAAGAATAAAGGATAGAGCCAGAATATGCTTTAGGGGCGTGGCTATCCTCTGGTCCTCGTCCAATACGGTCTGATCCAGAGTCACGTTCCTCCCCGGATCTTCAATTCACGCTCTCGTCCAATAGGAATCACATCCGGTTTCAAAATGACAAAATGGTGCTGTTCAAATCGCCAAAATCGAGGCTTTGTAAATGGTATGCTGAAACCAATGGGTGACGTCACAGTTGCTTCGTCCATCTTTTAATACAGTCTATGGGTCAGACTCCTGCGAATAAGGTGAGGAGAAATTTTGCTTTGCGTTTGGTGGAAACGTGGCTAAACCGTTCTTTCCAGATAAGGTTGCGAAGGCCTGCATAACATCTGAGAAGTTGCTGCCCTCCGGGAATTTAGTTGTTCTGTAGTCTGTGGAGTTGGGGTTTCCAATCCAATCCGCAAAGGGCCAGGTATTGGAATCATAGTTGCTTGATGCTGGTTTTAGAATTTATTGTAGCCGTAATTGTTTTAGTATACCATCCGCTAGGATTTCTTAACCAATTCCTTTCATCGTACTTAAGGGATCACTGAATCTGGACCTCAAATCTAGCTCCTACCCTTATTTTCTTCAAAGTGGTTAACTGAACAATTATCAGTGTCTCTGATTGGCCAGACTACCAGGTAAAGGAATGTTACAAAGCCAACGGTTCCTTATCTCAGGGACCCTAATTTTATGGTCTCTGTCGTAAAGGTTCACTGCAGGGTCCAAGTTCAATTTTGCCTCCTCTCGCACTCAGGTTGACTGAATGCACTTCTGTTGAGAACGTTGCTCTGGATAAAGGCATTTTTTAAATGCTGGTAATGTGTGTGTGCCAGAGCTATGCAGGATGGCATCTTGGAACAATCAAAATGCTGATTATTAAGCAGTGTAGCTCATGGAATTGTGAAACAGTAAAATGGACATGACTACAGTGGGGTGCAAAAAATTTGGGCACCCCTGGTTTAAATGTCTGTTACAATTGATCTCCAAGTGATTGAAAGCAAACCTGAACACTAAATGCTACAAAGTTAAACATGACACATTTCACCACATTTTAAAGCAAGAGTCATTTTTATTTTTAACTTTTTACAGTTTCAAAATAATAAAACAAGGAAAAAGGCCTTGCGCAAAAGTTCGGGAACGCTGTCAGCTAGTACTTTGTAACTCCTCCTCGGGCAGCTATAACAGCTTGCAAACGCTTCCTGTAGCCAGCTAAGAGTCTTTCAATTCTTGTCTTTGGAATTTTTCCCCATTCTTCCTGACAGATCACCTCTAGCTGAGAAATATTCTTCGGCCTTCTTGCATTCACGGCATGTTTGAGATCTCTCTACAGATTTTCAATAATATTGAAGTCTGGGGACTGTGATGGCCATTCCAAAACCTTCATCCGTCTTTCCTGGACGTACTTCATGGTGGATTTTGAGGTATGCTCAAAATCTTTCAAAACTGTTTCTGACAGTAGAAATGGGTCGTTTGAAACATTGCAAGAGTTTTTTTGTAGTCCTCTCCTTGTTGGTGGAAGTGAATTATCTTGATTTTGACATCCTTGGACAACTGTTTAGAGGAAGACGTGGTTTTTAACACCAGACACAACAGCCACCACAGTCGGATACATTAGAAGGCATGGAGTTACTTCAGAATATATAGTTCATCCCTGAAATTATATTTACCTGACTCATTGAAGCCCTAACGAGTAAATCACCTGGGTCTGGGCCTTAGTAATCATCTTCTTAAAAGGTAACAAAAAATTATCCAAAAGGGCTCCCAAACTTTTGCACAGGGCCCTTTTTCCTTTCTTATCATTTAAAAACTCAGAAAAATTAAAATAAAAAGAAACCTTGCTTTTAAATTTGCAGAAAGGTGTCATGTTTAACTTTGTAGCATTTAGTGCTTGGGTTTGCTTTCAATCACTTGGAGATTAATTGTAACAGACATTTAAACCAGAGGTGCCCAAATTTTTGCACCCCACTGTATTACGTGGGTGTGTCCTGCCGGCATAGAATTCTACGGTCTTACTTTACTGAAGTCCCTACCATTCACAGTGACAGTTCCGTCTCGCCTAAGATGATGCCCGTTACGAGAACTTTCCAGATAACATTACCCCATGACCTTGTCCATTCTAATGTTTTAATTCCGTGACCTGGCCACAGTTGCACGCCATGTCAGGTTTCACTCCTATCAGCTAAGAGGAGGAGGGTGAAGTGACAGTACATGTCATCACGAAAATTTGCGGTGAATTCATGGATCCATCCTGTCAAGACAACTGTGCCACTTGTTTTGGTAGCGTGGGGAATGTTCTCTTATCACACAATTAGCTCTTAAAAATTATTTCAACGTAGCTGCATTCCTGAGGTTGCTGACTCTGTGCTCCGGTTTCCAACCACTTCAATGATTCTAGCAGGATAATCATATCACAGATCAGGCAGCTTCAGCTGGTTCCACAAACAGGACTATGACTGCTCTCCAGTGGCCTGCCCTGATGCGGATCTCCTCTCAAACGATAAACTTGGGGATGTGGTACGATGAGACATTTGCTGTGCTAATATGTGCGTAAATCGCATGAACCTAAATCCAAAGGAATGTCTCTGGCACCTCATTCAAATCAATTTTGAGAATTTAGGCTGGTTTGTGGATGAAACCAAGTCTAGTTTGGTATTAGGCTAGTGCACCAAATAAAGTACTCGGTGAGTGTATGTGGATGTGTTCTACTTGTAGAAAAAGAAGGCAGAGTACTTGGTCCCTGTTGTGCTTGGGAAGTGAACACAAGTATGTGTTTTGGAGGCATGCACTTGTATGCCGCCAATGCCATACCTCCCTGAAGGTCATTTAAAAGTAGTGACCCCTGATTCGACAGTCTCCCGCACCCGCACTTGATTCTGCATGGATTAGCCATGAAGTGCTGGCACACTATTCCATTCATTGTTGCATACAGTGAATGAGAGTCTAGTCGCCGATTCTTCGGGTGGTTGTGAAGCGATGACTCGTAGGCAAACGCTTACATGTAAGATAGCTTATCGATATCCATATTTTTGAAACGGGTCTGAAATGATGCGCTGTGGCACTGATAAAGCGCTAACAGGCAGACGCCATGCTTCTCGCGGAAACATTTCGTACTGAAAGTGCGAGACCCAAATATAGGGAGATTTTATGTATTTTATTTTATTTATTTATTTTTTGCAAATCTTGGGTTCGACATGAATCTGCTGAGGGGTCCCCAAACCGCTACCCGGACTCGATTTGCGTCACGTGGTCGTCGTGGGATTGCCCGAGTAAAGGAAGCCACTTCCTGAAAGCTTCACAAGCTCGCCCTGTGTCTCGGTGCGCTCGGCTTTTTCCTCCGTCTGTGACTGGGTCGGGTACCAAAAAAAAACGAACAACTGGCAGTGGAATGGGTCGTTCTGAAGAGCTGACCGACTTTGAACGCGGGACTGTTATAGGATGCTACCTTTCCAAAAAGTCAGTTCGTGAAATTTCTACGTTACTTTTGATCCCCCGGTCGACGGTAAGTTGTGTTATTTTGAAGTGGAAACGCTTCGGAGCAACAACAACGCAGCCGCGAAGCGGTAGGCCGCACAAGCTCACCGAACGGGACCGCCTGGTGCTGAAACGCGTAGTGACTGAAAATCGCTCCTCCTCGATGGCAACCCTCGCTGCAAAGTTCCGCACTGTGTCCGGGAGCAAGATCAGCGCCAGAACCGTGCGCCGGGAGATTCGTGAAATGGGTTTCTCCGTTCAGTGGACTCCGTTGCCGGACAGTCGCACACGAGGACGCTTGCTAACTAGCTCAGCTACCGAAGCTGAAATCTCAAAGGACTGAAGGAACCAGCCACCCGGATCCATTTAAAAGCAATCAAATCTAGACTGAGCCCAGCGAATATCCTGGCAGTAACTTGTGATGACTTCTGTTTATTCTCTCTTCTGAATGAGTGTGTCCTGACCAGCTTGTGTAACGTGTTACTGCCAAGTTACTATATCATATTTCTGCGTGCTGACGGCAACAACCACGGATCCCCACTCCGCATCCCCACACCGCTCACGTGGCTTACAGGCTCGCTAGCTGGTGCATTTAATAGTTTGGACTTCTGGCTGCAGTGTGTAGGAAGATGTGTCCGTGTGTCGATGTGGGAAAGAGGGATGACGTTGAGGATTAGTATAGTTTGTCAAAAGAGCGTGCGGTATGTTTTCACCGTGGGGGAGGGAATGAAATTGGTTTAACGGAATCTGAAAGACGGAAAATGGAGAGGGGGCGGAAAGGACTGGAGTTCAAGGGAAATGGTCTTGTGCAGGGGCAACCATGAGAGTGAAGGTGGAAAAAGTAATTGTGGGGAAAGAATAGGTGAAGCTAATTTGAAAAAGCAACATGACATGGGTATTGTTAGAATGGCAAGATAAGTTTTTTTTTTTTTTTTTTTTTTTTTTCTTCTTCTGGCGTTCATTGCGATGATGGTCATTTGTCCCAGGGACACTGATAAAACAGAATTAAAATGGTGGTGGATGGAGCTCGCGAGTTTTTGGGGGTATCAGATGTGAGGATAGGAGATACAGGAAATTTTGGAGAGAGGATGTGGTTGGGGTCAGGTGTCCAGGAGATGAGATTTGGAAAATGCGGGGATAGGAATGGGGGAGGGGGAGCGGGCTAGTTAGCTGGTGTCTTGAGTTTTTTTTTTTTTTTTTTAAGTTTTAAAAATAAAAACATTAGATGATGCATTCATAAGTGGTTGGTGGAAATACACCACATGGATTGCAGCTGCGACAGAACCTGAAAGAAGACAACCTGCATTTTCTAGTGATCCTCCTCCGTTTTTTACTGTGATTAGGCCCATCTTCAGATCGCAAACTTCAGCAACCCTGAATAAACGCCACGTTTTCTGTTCCTTGGCTATGCTTGTACCACGTGATAAAGCCTTTTTCGTACTTCCCTGTAAAATGTTCTTTGTTTCCCCCCTGAACCATGTGTGCTAATGAAGGCTCATACTGCGCAAAGCGCACTTTGATCTCTTTCCCACTTCCTCCCATAGTTAGAATTTTTGTCTGGAAGTGTTCGGTCAATAAATTCTATTTTACTGAACGTCATCATTCGGTCTGGTTGTTATTTGGATGTATTTCTGAGCCTCCCGGCTCAAAGAACTTATACATTTCAAGTTTGTGGTTATTCTAAACGACACCATTGAAATTTGTTATCGGAATTTTGGTTGCTGTGCTTTTGTATGTTTTATTGTGAAGACTTCCTTGGCTCTTGCACTTTGGCACTGCTTGTTAGGATATTGAGTTTGATGCCTCGTAGTCTAATTTGTTGAGGTATTTTCTGTACACTTCAAAAGTGGGATATTCAGATGTAGCCAAAGAAACCAGTAATATTGTTGGTTTCATTCATGCACTTGGGTGGGAACTACTAAGATAATGTCTGGGACACCAGCGGAGTAAAACCTGTAAGCAGTACATGGCATATATACCGGTGAGATGATGAGGCAGTGTGAATCTGATGATCCTGACCTGGCTCTTCAGCAATCTGCTGGTTCCTGAGGACCTCCATTTGTTGCATTTTGCGCTGGGAGGATTTTCTCCAGTAAATCTACTGCAGATGACCGCATCGTCCTCAAATGTATTGGTTGGTCTGGTCAATTAAGTATTTTTTTTTTGATCTGCAAATTGGAATGGGGTGCACACGTTTTGTTGACCAGTGAACAAGTGTATTACAATGACAAAATACTGCTTGTAAGCCAAAAATAAAGACACACCCTTCTCTCTCTCAGTGAGGACATGCAAAGGGAACTTATGAGTGAATTTTTCTGAGGTGGAAAAAAACAATCTCCAAATCAGTTGATTTTTTTTCAGAGTGCGAATGGTAGTGGTCAAATAAGGATGTTTCGCGGAGTTTATTCAGATTAACCCCTCACCTGCTTGGCGGGCCACACCCAAAATTTTAGGCACTTGTGAGAGCAAGCAACTTCTAATCATTTGGACAAATTATTTTTGTGGCACCTGGACGCACATGTGCAGCAGCGCTCCCTACATTTGCTGAGCACAGCCTATTTGGGCAACACGTATCAAGCTAAAACAAAAATCTGCATCAAGGTCCCATGAAACTTTTTAATGTTAGTATGTCTTTGCTAAACATAAATGAAGGGACCTCAGTACAGATGAGCGAAGGGGCCAAATACTTTGGCAGATAGATATGGTGCCTTAACTTTGGGGCTACACCTACTAAATCTGTATCAGGATAAAACATCCAAGAGTGTGAAAAGGTGCTTCAACATGTTGATGCAAATTAGCAAAATCAGTAAAATTATGGGGCCTCCTGTATCTAAGCTGTAATTAACCCTTTTCTACGCCATGTTTCCCCATGTCACCTGTACATTTGGAATGCATAAAATGTACATGAATGCATTATGTATGGTTGTGCACCTTCAACATAAAATGTTCATGTCAAGATACAGGGACCTGTTTTAGAATTAAAACACCATAATATTGTTTTAAAAAGATGAATTGCCGTTGATATTGACGACTGAATGACCCCTTCTCCAATTTTTTACTACATGCAAGTCATTTGTTGTAGCAGGTCACAACTTCAAGCATCCTTAGCAAGAGATTAGCAAGGTTTACTCACTTCATAATTTCTTATAGGTATGGAGCAGTGTAATTTTAGTGACAGTGCATTTGGGAAGTATGGAACATCACCAGGTTTAATCTGAACAAACTCAATGGAATGTTCTTATTTGACCACTGGATATTACACTCATGAAATATGGTTCATTTTGGAGAGCATGTTTTACAACTTTTGCCTTTTCTGGGCCCATCTTATGAAAATTCACTCAAGTTTTCATCTCCTTCCATATTAACTGGGCTGTATCAGTGGTGGCCAGCTGTCATCCTCGAGGGCTGTTGTGTTTGCTGGTTCTTGTTGCTCAGGACTTAATTGATCAGTGAAGGCAGGTGATTGTGTCAAACCTGCTTTACCTGTTTTCTTCTTTTGGTGTAAATTTGTGAGTGAATTTAAAAATCTGCAAAACCTATGGCCCTCCAGGACCAGGGGTGGCTGCCACTGGCCCATTTTATGTGTTCCTAACATGAAAACGTTATGTGAATATTTTTGGAGCACCTCCAGAAGAATATTTTGTGTTAGTATTGATAGTAAGTCTAAAGAAAAGAAAATAATACCCCTGTGGTATGTTCAAGACGGGGGAGTCCCAGGCCTCGGTCTCGTGAGGAAGACTCCCGTTTTTAGAACGATTCGCAAGTTCATGGATGTTTACCAACATGGCTGCCCACTGAAGTTTGCTCAGGTTCCATGAACAATACTGGCCGCCATCTTGAAAAGCAAGGAGAGACTTCGCAGATGTTCTCGCTTGTCTTCGCACGACCAAACATAGTTGAATTATTCAAGAGGCAAGAGTTTGTGGGCTCTCGCTTGACCCTGCGATCTCGAACATGCTACAGGTGGGTTTCCTCTTCTATGTGAGTCACACGATCGTAAAAGTGGTGCCCAAAATGACTTTCAATAGCTCCAGGGTTATTTGCAAACGGAAATGGTTCTGAGTTCTGAATGTGTTTTCTACAGTGGTCTTAGAAACATTCTGACTGGCACTATATCGCCACCTTAAGGACTAAGGTTTGTTAGCACCACTGGTTCATAGGACTGCAGGTCAAATATGTTCACCGGGGACACTCATTTGTGACAGCTGGGCAGGCGTTGTCATTTGACCTCACGTGCTTGTGTGAACGATGATTCTGCCCTAAAATGGCCAGTGTTAATGCAACTCTTGACTGAGGAGTCCAATTGGGATTATTTTATTCATACTTTAAGTGTTGGTTTAACAGTGAACATTATTGTGTCTGTGTGTATTTATGCCCTGATTGTTCAGGGTGTGTTCTTGCCTCTCGCTCATGTGATCGCTGTGATCTTCCAGCTTCCTGCATCCCTCTTCAGGATTAGGCGGGTAACAGAAAGGATGGATGGATGTACGCGTGGCTAAATGAGTGCTGTTGTGCGTACAGAAATGCGTGGGAATGTTTAAACCCATAACGCTGACCGTGAAATGCAGCTGCATTAATCGAACCTGTGGGCCTTCAGGCCGATTTTAAATTCTAGTGCAGATCCCAAGGTTTCCAACAATTCCAAATATGTCCCGCTGAAGAACAAGGAAATGCGTATAAAATGACGGTCTGGATATTTTCAATTTGATGTAATGCCGTGGCCATAAAAACATGGCATCCTGGGTCTGAATATTTCTCTCAGTATAAGTGTGATTTAATTTCAGTGTATGGCGTTGCAACCACCTGATGCAGAGCATGTGTGTCCTTGTCCTACAATATGAAAAAATGCCTTCTCTGACTTTGAACCAACATAAGGAGGAACTTAAGTGGAAAAGTTTGAGTGTAAGGGGTCTTAATGCTGCCTGTGAGGAGAAATACCAAATATTTGTAATGCAACTAACGGTGCTGTGGTGTTTATGTAAGACGCAGTGCTAAACTGCATAATGCAATAAACAGGGCTATCTTTAATGCTTGAAGTGCAACCACCTTTGATACTAGGACGAGTGGCTCTGTTTCTGTAATGCAAGGTGCAGTCCCGTGCTTCTTAATTTGACGTACAGTGCCGCACTCACTGGTATGTTAAGTGTAGAAAATGATGCTCGTGATCGCAGTTATATTCAGTTTGTTTCGGTACTTTAGAAGCACAGTGGGGTGCAAAGATTTGGGCACCCCTGGTTTAAATGTCTGTTACAATTAATCTCCCAAGCGATTGAAAGCAAAGCTGAACACTAAATGCTACAAAGTTAAACATGACACATTTCATCACATTTTAAAGCTAGAATAATTTTTATTTTTAACTTTTTACAGTTTCAAAATAATACAACAAGGAAAAAAGCCTTGTGCAAAAGTTTGGGAACCCTGTCAGCTAGTACTTTGTAACTCCTCCTCATGCAGCTATAACAGCTTGCAAATGCTTCCTGTCACCGGCTAAGAGTCTTTCAATTCTTGTCTTTGGAATTTTCCCCCATCTTCCTGACAGAACACCTCTTGCTCAGAAATATTCTTCGGCCTTCTTGCATGCACGGCATGTTTGAGGTCTCTCCACAGATTTTCAATAATATTCAAGTCTGGGGACTGTGATGGCCATTCCAAAACCTTCATCCGTCTTTCCTGGAGGTACTTCTCGGTGGATTTTGAGGTATGTGTCGGGTCATTGTCTTGCTGGAATACCCAACATCTCTTCAACTTCAATTTCTGGACTGAGCTTTGAACATTAGCCTCTAGAATGTTTTGATATTTGGCGGAATCCATTCTTCCTTCCACCTGCACAATATTGCATGTGCCCCCAGCTGCTACACAACCCCAAAGCATAATGGATCCACCTCCATGCTAAACAGTTGGCAACGTGTTCTTCTCTACAAATGCTTCACCCTTTTTCTCCAAACATACCTTCTTTGGTTGTGGCCAAAAAGTTCAATTTTGGTTTCATCAGTCCAAAGCACATTGTTCCCGTGGGCTTGAGGTTTCTCAAGGTTTTCTTTTGCATACTTCTGACGCTTAATTTTGTGTTGAGGTCGTAGGAAAGGCTTCTTTCTTGCAACTCTGCCACGTAGGTCTTTGTTGTTTAAGGTGTGCTGTATTGTTGTCCTGTGAAGAACTAGACCTGTGTCTGCTACTCTTTATTGCAGCTCTTTTGCAGTGATGTGTGGGTTCTTCTGAGCATTTCTCACCAGATCTCAGGCCATTCTATCTGAAATTTTTCTTGGTCTTCCAAATCTTGCCTTGACTTCAATTGCTCCATTTATTTTCCATTTTTTTACAATGTTTCTAACAGTAGAAATGGGTTGTTTAAAACGTTGTGAGAGTTTTTTGTAGCCCTCTTCTTGTTGGTGGAAGTGAATTGTCTTGATTTTGACATCCTTGGACAACTGTTTAGAGGAACACATGGTTTTTAACACCAGACACAACAGCCACCACAGTCGGATACTTTAGAAGGCATG
Organism: Gymnothorax javanicus; assembly: GCA_029692085.1. Classification (NCBI taxonomy): domain Eukaryota; kingdom Metazoa; phylum Chordata; class Actinopteri; order Anguilliformes; family Muraenidae; genus Gymnothorax; species Gymnothorax javanicus. Next base: position 293,592 of record CM056199.1, on the reverse strand, counting down.
GAGTTACTTCAGAATATATAGTTCAACCCTGGAATTATATTCACCTGACTCATTGAAGCCCTAACGAGTAAATCACCTGGGTCTGGGCCTTAGTAATCATCTTTTAAAAGGTAATAAAGAATAATCCCAAAGGGTTCCTAAACTTTTGAACAGGGCCCTTTTTCCTTTTTTATCATTTAAAAACTCAGAATAATTAAAATAAAAAAGAAACCTTGCTTTTAAATTTGCAGAAAGGTGTCATGTTTAACTTTATTGCATTTAGTATTAAGGTTTGCTTTCAATCAGTAGGAGATTAATTGTAACAGACATTTAAACCAGGGGTGCCCAAATTTTTGCACCCCACTGTATGCAGTTGTGTGCACCACATAACACCCTTGTATTATACTAAACGCGCAGATGTTGTGCCTTGTAAGGTGCTAATCAAAGCCTAGTAAAGGGCATAGGTACCTTTCTTGGCCTTATAAACTAACATTTACGCATAAAATGTGGGCCTTGCCCAGAGGACAGCAGTGGCATCAAACAGTTTGCAGTTTTATTATTTAGAACTGGTGCGTCACAGCCAGAGTCGAAATATAGCTGATGGCTCGCCATTATGTGACTAAATCAATAAGTGGGCGGCATTCAAATTGCCACTAATTACTTGAACACACCGTGGTTGTTTTTAAATTGAAGGCAGAGGGTTGGAGCAGAGAACATGGCTTCAGCTGTAGAGAGTCCCATTGAGGTCACGGTCGCCGTTTTTAGCTGGACCTCTACACGTGGAGCCAACCCGACAAACACGTATGTCCATGACTGACTGAGTAGCTAACTAATGGAGTTTGCGCAATGCTAGTTCGTAATGGGAATTCCCATTAAGGCACTAACGGAATGTAGCTTCGCAATGGCGATAATATTCACGGTTCAGCCATTTTGACCTTCCTGTCGTGTTGACTGTGGTACGATAATGGTCAGTTCTCACTGGTCTTTTTCGTCCTCTGTCGGTTTGCTTTGCTGGTCCCTAGAATAACAGGCAAGTGTCGTTTATGCTCTCAATGGCTCATGTAGGAGTCAGTGTGTCATCTTTAGCGAGCCCCTCAGCTGGTGTTCCTCCTGCCAGGAATGTCTGCTCATCTCTGAGGGGCCGTGGGAATTCCTTCACTATGATAATATTCCAGTTTTAATTGGCCTAATTACAGTGATCACCACCTGCTTATTATTCTTTTTATCAGGCCCTGGGTAGTGCTTAATGTAGACACAACCAGCTCAGCAGGGTTTTGCATTTCTAGGCAGGTCGAAAGAGCCAGGTTGGGAATTTAGCCATGACACCGTGGAACCCCCTACTCTTGTCGATGAGTGTCATAGGATCTTTCATGACCACAGTGAGTCAGGACCTCGGTATAACGTCTCATCCGAAAGACAGCGTCTCCTTCAGTACAGTGTCCCCATCACTGCACTGGAGCATATCCAACCACAGGGAAGATCGCCACTTGCTGGCCCACCAACACCTCTTCCAGCAGCAACTGATGTTTTCCCTGGTCGTCTCCCATCCAAGTACTAACCAAGCCCACACCTGCATAGCTTCAGCCATGTAGCTGCAGCAGATGGAGTAGTGGTATGGCTGCTGGCAAACATATTTCTTTATCTCTCCTCTCCTCACTTCATTTCCTTGTGTCCGTCCACCCATCCCCGGTGAGATGAGGACGCAAGTGAGAGAAACGTGGATGCAGTTGAAGGGAGGGAGATGTATCCACGGATTTTCAGCAACTTGTTCCACCGGCTATCCTCTTTTACATTCAGTCTTAACAGCTACTGTCTTATATGATAACTAGGCAAGACAAGAGCGCACCCCGAATGCAGAAACACTTTCTCACTCACCAATTTGTGCAGCAAGGCCTTTTTAACCCTTTGATGCATAGAGTACATACAGATGCCTTGGACCATTTGTTGGGATTTGGTGCAATATGTTGTGTGTGTGTGTGTGTGTGTGTGTGTGTGTGTGTGTGTGTGTGTGGGGGGGGGATGCAAGTGGGTGGTCTGAGTGTCCATTATTTTGGACAGTATGCTTGTGGGATGCACACTGCCATCCAGTATTTTGGACATTATGCATGCGGAGTGACAGAAATAACGAGAAGTTGAAGAAACCTGGTCATTGATATGCATGATGATTGATCTGTATTCTGGACATTGCTTATTTGAGCTATTTACTCGGCATGCATAATGTCCAATATTTTTTATATTAGACTCAGATGTATTCCAACACACAGACATGAGTTATATTGGTTATGTGTTTTCAGTTTGTGCTGTATAATGTATTTCCATCCCCCAACAGAAAAAAGTCTGATCAAAACTTGAACAACATAAGACTATTTCTGACTTCTGTCAACTTACCTCTTACTTGTGGATGCAGCCATTGTGATTGTTTGTGGTAAATCATGTGACTAATCAGAGAGGCACCTATTGAGGAAATTATTATCTGGAAATGTCCAGCAAAATGTACATTTTGTGTTTTCAGGGTATCTATGAGCCTAGAGAAAATAAACCCCACTTAACTTATGCCCAAAATATTGGACAACATGCAACAAAGGGTTAAGGCACTCTCCGTACATTTTGATAGCCCATGAGCTGAATCACAGCTACCCCTTTTTACCAGATTTTTGCTTGAATTTCCACTTCAGTTAAGTTCATATTCAAAAAAAGCATTTTTTTCTATATTGTAGGACAATGTCGGATACATATTCTGTATCTGCCTGTTGTAGCGCTTCACGGATGAACATCACACATTGAGAGAAAAATTCCAACCCAGGATGTCATGTTTTTATCAAGAATATCAAGAAGAGCTTAGCTAGATCTTATACATCATTTAATATTCATTTCCCTCCAATTCAGCAGGACACATTTAGGATCTTCGAAAACCTTGGGATCTCCACTCGAATTTAAAATAGGCCTTAAGTTGTAGGGCTCATAGGTTTAAAGAAAACGGAGATCGAGACTACTTATTTTATTTCAGATGGTTCAAGCACTGAAGGTCACCAACACTTAAAACTGCAATCAAGTTGACATGATGATAAAGCCTTATTACAAAAAACAGAGATTATAAGAAATCAATACAAGAGCGTATTCAAAAGTGTTATACACACACTTGTTTTCTGTGGCGATATAATAAGTAAAAGCATCACAACCTGTAGCCACTTAACGCAAGGAGAGACACTAGCATTTGCAAAAATAGTAACACCTTTGTCACACCAGGAAGCTTGGAGCAAAGAAATTCAGAATGTATGGTTTGTTTATACAGACGTGCGTGAAGCAAAAGTATTGCATGTACGAGACAATATTCTCCTTTTTTTGGTGATCCTCAATGATTGTCAGTCAGGCTGTTGTTATAGGTTAAAGATTTCATCATGGCTGACATTTATAAATGGAGCCACTGTTGTGTCAGACTGGATGCCGCATGCGACGGACTCAATGCTGCGTGAATGACACAAACGTTCTGGTTCGGTTTATACTGTAGCTGACGGATCACAGGTAAGACAACAAATTAAACAGAACAAAAGCAAAAGGCATCATTTATAAATCTGCCACAGAGGGAAACTTGTTTATCTCACAGAGACAAACTTATCAGGCAAGGAGGGAACAGCTCAGGGGTAACGATGCTACGCAGAAACAAAGAAGAAAACACATTCATGGAATGTGTCCTGTATTCTCAGATTGTCAAATGAAACAGGATTAAAATCAGCAGCAACACTTGTAGCGAGGAAATCACATTTGACAATATTTCTTATTGAGACAATTATTCAAAAGACTCAACATTTAATGTAACAGCACTCGATCACAGTAACAGAAAAGCTACTCACTCTGCACGTTTCAAAATCAATACGGCAAAAGTTTTTTGGCAGTAGAGAGCCACTCACTTCACAAAAGTCATTTTCGGTTTTGAAATAAATCCCCTGTACTCAAAAAATTATACGGTTGTTTTCTTTGTAACCAGTGACTCATTCCTTGAAAACGTCGGTGAAACATTGGACTGACCGTTTGACGTACACGCTGTGGTATTGGACAAGGACTGTGGAGGGTGGTGATTCAACCCCTAGTGTAGCTATTATAACACAAGTGCTGCTGTAGCCCTGTGAGTTCGGCTCTTGACCCCAAATTGTTTGAGAAGGGATCTGGCCCCTGCCTAGTCTATTCAACATTAAATTCCTATGGATTAAAAGAGTCAGATAAACAATGATTTAATATGGTCCCCCACAGCGTAGTTTCGGAGCAGTCTGAATGTGACCTCTGAGCGAACCCATTCGCTGCCGAAAATCTTCTCAAAGCTTTGTGATCTTCACAACGGATGGAGCTTCACGGTGATGTCGGTCAATGACTAACATCAATCGTGTATCAACCAATCACTGACCATTTGAAATCAGCGGAGGAAAATTGTAGCTCCCCCAGCCAATTGAAGCTTTGCTCTCACATCACATATCTCAATTGAAACAAATCATTGCCCTCCCCCTCCCTCTGTCCTCCAATACCAACACTTCTGCTTGGCGGCCATCTTAAGAATAACAGATGATTTTTCAACAATACTGAGAGCTTCTACAATGAAGACGGACTAACTCAAACAATGTCTGAGCAGCAGCATAAAATGGCAAAGTACTTGACTGTTATGACACTGCAAGTTCAATAACAATTTAAATCCTTAAATACTTAAAGTAACACGGAGAAAATAGACTTCCTGCCTTATTTTATTGATTTAACCTACACTTGACTCTGCAAGGGAGGCTAGACTAGACTGTAATGGATGTAAATGTCAATTTTACACAGTTCTCATAATTTATGAAGAAGTGAAAGGCACGTTCACCAAAGACTAATACGGCCATCTATAGTTACTTCACCAATATGATTTTAAATGATCAAAAATACAAGAGGCACTGAAGTCCTTCATTTCTCCAGTGGTGCCGAGGGCTCAGCGGAAGATCCATCACAAGTCACGATGGTATAAGTTAGATTTTTTTTTTTTTCACTGTCAACAGGCAAGGTACGGGAGCACAAACACACTTATAACGACTTGCCGACGATCAACAGCCAAAACCCATTCAGCATCCCCAACAGCATGTATGGTCACTGTGTCCCCAACACCAGACGAGTGGAGTGACATGGGTAGCCACAGCAATAGAACAACCACACCGCAGCAAACAAATAGAAGAAGACAAACATGGTAACTTAAAGACAAAACAAAAACATGGATCATGTAACAGATGAGGGCCAATGGGCTTCCAGAACTACCTCTCACACCATTCCTTTGAAAAACAAAAGCTCAGTTTATCCCTTTTTTCTCTCCAAAGATTTGAGTTATGTCTTTGGTTCTAGCTGGTACTTTACTTCCGCATCAGTACAAATCAGTGAAGGCTGCTGAGCTGAAAACAGAGGAGGCACAAAATATCCCACCAAACAAGTGATTCGTTGAGACCCATTTTGAATCATTCTCTACAAACAACTGTGAGTGAATTACAAAAACACTCAACACTGTGAGGTGTGGCCAGTTCTTCTCGTTAAGGTATGATGAGAAATAAAACGCTTCATTTGGATGCAAAATTGCATTTTAATCAACGTTACTCAAAATTATGTTTTCACGTCCTTATTCTTTGTTGCCTTTATTGTAATTTAAACAATCATGCAGCACAGGTCACATAGCCTACACAGCAATGTGCTAAAAGCCAATGCGGAAGTCAGTAGTTTATCTTACTTTGTCGTGCATACTTAATCAATCAGGACAGAATCTACTATTTAAGATGGAAGCTGCGTGTTTTACTGCCAATGAATTATTCTATTCACTGTATAATTATTGAAAACAGGTCAAGATGAATCATTAGTTTAAAGGGACGTTTTGCGCTGCCTCCAATTTCAGTTGAGCAGTCGCCTCTGGAGCAGATGCCATTGCAATGCACAGTAGCTTTCAACATTCTGCCTGTTTACCTAGAAAAAAACATATCACGCCGATTGCGCACTGAACTAGGGTCTCCCCACACCCAAACTGAATCTTGATGTCAGTTCCCACTTAGATCCTGATCAAGTCTACATATTTTATTAGCAAGTAACTCCTCTTCAGTGATCGATAAGCCATTGTGTAGCCTCACAATGTTTACACTTTTCAGTGCAGTTTACCGCACAGACCGAGCCCTATAGAATAGTACCAGAGGGTACATGTAGTCTTCGGCACTAACTGGGTGAATTATCTACTTTTTATCCCAGGCCAACATTTGAGAGAACTTTCTGGAAATCTCCAAGTAACAGGAGTGCCATCCATCAGCCTGCTGGAGTAAATTATTTATTGCTCTCCTTATTGATCGTAGGGTTCGTTCGTCTCGTGAACGGGAGAGGAAACCTCATTATCGCTTCACTTTTTTGTGCCGAGTCTTTCAGATACACACACTCTAGCTCACTGAAGAGGCCTTTATCATTAACTAATTCATAAGTTCATGAATTAGTCAGTGGGGCACTGAAATGGTGGAGAACTGTTTTTGATACTAGACTTTCTCTGCACTCAAAATACAGCCTCAGTCTGGGTCTGTTGGTCTTAAAACACTGGGGTTTCTTTAATGCTAGTGATTGGGCCTTTGTTCAGATGCGGGAGGGCCGTCTCAGATTAGGACTGAAATATCCCTATATTCCAATGCACTGCACAGTGCAAAAAATATGCCAATCAGGTATCTTGAGCTTCTAATCTAGTTTCTTCTAGGTCTTTCATAAATAAGACGAAAAAAAATTGCCAGTGAGGCAAGACTCATTTCCAGGTTTGTCGATGTCGAAATGCTCATGTGTCAAGCAAACAGTAACTTAACAAACAAGATCATATATTCTATTTGATCGAAAAAATTAAGATGTTAAGCACAAGACTGGAACACCAGATTATTTTTTTCCCTCGTGTATTCAACAGTTCAACAAGGACTCAGGTAATAGCACCAAGGTCCAAGTTAAGGATGTACGTGCTAGTTAAGATGTGTCTAAACCAGTTTTAGCGTTTTAATCAGTAATACAGCCGAACATCTGCGATGCGGTAAAGTAATGACTTTGACAAAGTCAGACCTCATGCTTTGGGTCCAGTTCACCGAGACGTTCCGCACATCTGAAACCTTGTGGCACATGCAGACCAACAGCTTGGCCAGCGACTGGTGCAAAACAAGTACCCTGGCGAATCACCAGCCCTGTTATAGGTTTTGCGTATGCTAAAAGGTGTTTTACAGGCCAAGAACCTAGTAAATCCAGTGCTTTAAGACAATAAAAAAAAGATGGCCGTTTTTTAAGAATATTTGTCTATCTATTCTTGCTTTCTTCCTTTATTAGAGTCGCAGGGGAGCTGGAGCCTATCCCATCTGACTCTGGGCAGAAGGCAGGGACCCACCCAGGGCAGCTCACCAATCCATCGCAGGATGCACACACCGCTCACTCATACCTATTGGCAATTTAGTGTCTCCAATTAACCTGATGCGCATGTCTTTGGAGTGTGCGAGGAAACCAGAGTGCCCGGAGAGACCCTATGCGAACACGGGGAGCGCATGCACACCCCACACAGAAAGGCCCCAGGCCCAGTTTTGAAATAAGAACCGAGTCAAGAGAGCAGTTCAGAATTCACTTGAAATGGATGTCCATGAATCACAATGCTTCCATTACCCACTTTCCAAGACCATAAACTTGAGGAGGCAGTCTTGCCAGCATATTGTGTAAACAGGATCACACTGGCATTAGTACATAATGACACTGAGGGATGTTCTGTTATTATTCAGCTGTTCGACAGACTTTTGATTATTAGTCAGACATCAATACATATTCAGGGATGTTTACCAATACGGTGTCAAACATAGAGCTTTACCAATGCAAGTATAACACAGAGGTCACTAATGAAGCCATACATTACAAATCACATGTATCTATTATTCACTTAACAATAATGGTGGTATTGTTAGTTGGGTACAATTTATGTGGATGCCTGTAAAATCTTCAATAAATACTCATTTATGATAAAATGAATCAGCTCCAGTAAGTGCTTTAGTATTGCGTGAGCTGAATTCTGATTGCACTAGGCCCAGGATGTGGAAGGACAAGACCACACCCTCAAACAACAAACAACCAAATAACACCGACTCGGTGCAAAGTTTTCACAAACAACAGTGCGATGCAGTGACCTCAGCGCAAGCGCCTTTTTATGTGCTTAGACTTTTTTTTCACAACATCGACAAAATAGTTTGGTCAGTCCGCTGTGATTCAGCTCTCCCCTGCGTCAGTTCAGTGTCAAAACAAAGCGCTTTACTCTGCAGTGCCTTGAGTAGGGGAGCCTTCTCTGAATCGCTGACCTTTGACCTCTGACCTTAGGTTGAGGCTCAAAGTGTTCTCAGTCTCCGTTCCACAATTGGTTACCCCAATCTTCAGTTCTTCTCAGTTTCCTTTTAACCACACCAGCTATTTCACTTCCTGTAATAATATTTCAGGAATAATAATCATATTTCAGTCTCTGGCTGAATGGAACCGGAACAAAACAAAAACCGATAAAACTGTCCATGCCTCCAAAAATAAAAACAACCAAAAATAAACTCAAGCAAACTGAATCTTGGAACTTATTAAAAAAAAAAAAAAAAAAAAAAATCAACAAATACAAACAAAAAAAGAAATAAAAGGAGAGGCCTGCCCCCCTGATTGGCCCCGATTTGCTTAGGGAGCTCCGATTGGTCACGGCAGTGTGTGATGGCTGCTCATTGGCTGAAAGCGCTCCCTAGGAGGAGGGCTTGCTGTACCCGTACAGTCCCACTGGCAGATACTTGACGTGTGTGGGCCACTGCGCAGCCAGCTGGAAGAACTTCACGTCGTTCCACTCAACCCCGTCCACGGAAACTAGAGCACACACATACACACACACACACGCACGCACGCACGCACGCATACACGTATACACACGCGCAGGGAAACATCATGGTTTAGAGCAAAGGCAAGAAACATGATACAGATTTACATTCATATCAGTCAACCTTCATTCAACAATGAGAGTCCAGCTGAACCAACACTCAGATCCTCAATCAGCCCACTTCATCTGTTCAAGCAGCACTTTTTTCCTCCCTCCGTTCCCCTCTCTCTCCCTCTCTCTCTCTCTCTCTCCCCCTCTGTACCTTTCAGAATAGTTTGCTGTTGTTTGGCGGAGCAGATGAGCCTGGTGATGCTGTCGATAATCTGGCTCTTGGAGTCCACATCTTTCTCCTTTGGCTTCTTCCCCAGGAAGATGGTGGGAACTGTCGAGAGGGCGAACTGCGTCACACGCCGTTCGCGTCGCGTTCCACAGAGTCAGGCGCGTGCACGTTGCGCGAAACGCATCACACGTCACCGAACATTACACAGCATCATACCACAGAAGAGCAGACAGCCATGAAGAAGAACTGCATCCATAAGCCTGCAGAAAAACTAGGAACCTATAGCCTACTGGCTAACGCACTCGAGTCGGACTTGTAAAGCTGCTGGTGCTGGCAGAGTGAACTATGTAACACACTCCGACATCAAAACACGACAACCACACACCCTAATGTCACGCAGCAACCCTGAGACGCTCAAAAGACCGACACACTAAGACCGACGTTGAGGACCACTGACCCAGGCGATTTAGTTCTTCCCCTACAGTTTGGAGAAGCCCCTTGCTCGTTTCAACATGACTGCAGCAGATGAGATCTTAAAGGGGAACTCAAGGATAATGCATAATGCTGTTTTATACAAACATAATTAGTACAATTTATACAAACATAGCTAAAATCACATATCCGGGATGATATACCTGTCATCTGCTCAGCATCTGATATAAGTAACAGAAGCAAACCGTTAATATTGAAGCAACCCAGCGTATTTAAGAAAGTACTCAACACCATCTTGTGCAACTAGCCAGTGGGTCATATTGAACGATCTTTTGTCATAAAATAATGGACTGGGACAATCACACTATCCAACACAATAACAGCGCATACCTCTGGGCGAAGGGCGACGGTTCGTCATTATCACGCGACCGTTGTAGCAGACGACAGCTAATTAGGGGGAATAAAATCTCATTTATCTAGTCTTTGAAAACAAAAATTCCACATTTTTGTATTTTACAACATTTATTTACTAATTATGTTTGTATAAAACAGCATTATGCATTATCCTTGAGTTCCCCTTTAAGTAAATAGTGCTGTCAATTACGACGAGAAGAACGTGATTCGCCTGGACAGATCCCTGACCTCAACCACATCGAGCACCTTTGGGATCAGTCAGACAGCCAACTGCCCAACATCAGGTCCCATCCTCACCAACACTCTCAGGACAGAGCGGGAGCCCTGCTGCAGTGCTCCATCATCTAGTGTAAAACCTTTCCAGAAGAGTTGACACTGTTGTGACAACAAATTCCGTATTTATGCTAAATTTCGATGGGATGTCAGGAGTCAACAACTTCACCTCAGATTTGCCGGCACTTATATTAGTTTGTTAATTATACAGGCTAATACAGCATTTCTGCTAATTTTACATGTCGTCTGTTTCCTGTGTTGTTTTCAACAGTGAGCAATCGCTTCCTCGTCGTAGTGAAAATGGCTTTTCATCTTGGTGCCAGTGGCCTTACGGGATAGCGCAGTGTCCATCGGTCACATACAGCATAATACAGCCAAGTGCAGCAGGACCTCCGGGTATCATTCGCAAGCAGTTTGATCCATATGAAGATTTGAGACTTACCATATGGTGCGCGTACGTGTTTTCGCCTGCTGTATCGTAAATGTGCATGGGTATTCGAACGCACGCATACTTTTGACCATCTAGCGCCTGCAGCTATGTTGCCGACTGTTGGCCCACACTGCTCACCCTTCTTGTTCTTCTCCTTGGTGACGACGGTCATGGCCATGGTATTGGCCAGTGCCTGGGGCTCCCCGGCTCCCCCTCCTGGCAGCCGGCTGACCTGCAGGGAGCGGAAGGCGCACTTCAGGGTGTTTTTGGAGCCCGTGTCTCGCCGCTCGCCCTCCCGCCGCTTCTCCGTGCCGGACGCTACCCAGTAGTCCACCTGCAGCCCGATGGCGTCCACGCCATGGGACATACTGGGACTCCTGGGAGAAAAAATGGAGGTCCGTTAGCAGCATTACACATCCGCGGAATCGTCCTTAAAAGGAGTCAGTCATGCAGCGAGTTCTGATACGTCTCTTATGTCAGCTGGCGTTAAACCATGAGTAATATTTACAGCAGACACTTTCAAGAGTAACTGTGGTTGGATTCCAGATCGGTTTGCAGACAGTAGATCGTAAGGTCCATAAGTATTTGGACAGTAATTGGGCTGTGATTTCTACGCAGTTTTTGCGATATGGATGCATTCAACGGTCACAGAACCGAGTAATTTATGCCAATAGTCTTTTATCAAATTTATCATGCTGGAGAAATTATGAGCAACTGATTGTACCACGGTTACAAACAAAAACCAACATTGAAGTCTGTGGCCCCACTGGTACCAGGAAAGAGACAGCTAGTTTGGGCACTTAGAAATTTCTACCGTAACAAAGTGTGCCGTTCTTTACAGCAAAGTTCATATTGATTGGGCACAGAGATATAAATAAAGAGGAAAACCAATGAATGACTTAAGCTAGTATCTCATTGAGCGGCGAATGCTTACGAATGTAGCGAATTTTGGATTCGCCAACTTTTCTGACGAAAGTTGGCGAAAATCAGGATAGACCTAGGTGTGTCATTAGCGACATTTAGCAACGTTTAGCGTCAGTTAGCAACATTCGCGTAACTGTTTGCGAAAGAATAGGAAATGGCTTTCTAGAATATTGCGCGGCGAATGCTTATGAATATAGCGAATTTTGAGTTTCGTCAGAGTTCATAAAAGGGCGCAAAGTAGTTCGCTAAAAGTTTTTAGGATCGCGAACAGTTTTTCTTCTCGCAAAGAAATTTTGAGCATGTTCAAAATTTCTTTGCGAATTTATTTTCTCACAAACAGTTGCAGACGGTTGTGAAAAAGTTGTAAGCGTTTGCAAACGGTTGTAACACGTGTCGCTAAAGTTCTTTTTGGTTCGCGAAGTATTGACCACTAAACAACAGAGCTATGAATGCTGACGAATATAGACGAATATTGGGTTTCGTGAGGATACCATCAAGGTTTCGTCAAGATTGCAAAAGAGTTTGCAAACGGTTTTTAGGGTCGCAAAGAGTTCATTTTCATATTCTAGAAAGCCATTTCCTATTCTTTCGCAAACAGTTACGCGAATGTTGCTAACTGACGCTAAACGTTGCTAAATGTCGCTAATGACGCCTAGGTCTATCCTGATTTTCCCCAACTTTCGTCAGAAAAGTTGGTGAATCCAAAATTCGCTACATTCGTAAGCATTCGCCGCTCAGTGAGATACTAGCTGAAAATGAACTCTTTGCAACCCCAAAAACCAGATTTTGCAATCTGGAGGAAATCTTGATGGTATCCTCACGAAACCCAATATTCGTCTACATTCGTCAGCATTCATAGCTCTGTTGTATAGTGGTCAATACTTCGCAAACCAAAAAGAACTTTAGCAACACGTGTTACAACCGTTTGCAAACGCTTACAACTCTTTTACAAACGTCTGCAACTGTTTGTGAGAACATAAATTCAAAAAAGAGATTTTGAACATGTTCAAAATTTCTTTTTGCAAAGAAAAACTGTTTACGATCCTAAAAACTTTTAGCGAACTGCTTTTATGCCCTTTTACAAACTCTGACGAAACTCAAAATTCGCTACATTCGTAAGCATTCGCCGCTCAGTGAGATACTAGCTTTACAGAGGAATTTGGAGGGAAATTCAAATGATAACAATGGAGGGGGATCGCGGGCAACGTAAGGTACACATACAGAATCATGAGGGAAGAGAGGAAGGCTTCCTTCCTCCATATATCCTCCAATTAAAGCAGTTTGGTTTTGTTCCCACCAAAGAGGACCCAGTGAGTACTGCTGTTCATCAGAGTTACAGGTAATGTCCAATCAGCTGATCTCTACATGCAAAGGCCTCAAATCAAGAACGGCCTATTCACGTAAAAACACAACAGCAGAACTCTGTGGCACTCCTGAGTGATTCTTTGATAAATAACAGTATTTACACACTGAAGTTTTGGATTTGCGGTTGTCGGCACAGCGTACCCCAGCACAGACAACCCGCTGCTCATGGAGGGGGAGGAGGGAGGAGTCGCGGTGACGTCTTTGGCCCCGCCCGTCGGTGACCCGTGAGAGGGAGGGGAGGTGGATGGGACAGCCAGGCTGATGGGTAAGCCCTCCTCAGTATCGCCCCCTACAGGAGGCCGGACGGCACGTCACAAAATTTCCACAAATCGCTCCAATCGTTATCCTAGTAGCAGGCTACAATATCCACAGTGTAAAAACTAATAAAAATCATACTAAGACACCTTTTCGGCATTAACACAAATTATCACAAGTAATTGTGGCAATAATACAATAATTCTAACTGAAGAGCGGAGTTTTGAAAGCGTGTGCCGCTGGTAAACACTTAAGTGTGTAGTATTAGGCCCTATAAAAAATATTAGTTTATCATCCTTTCAATTTGAAAAATGCTATGTGGCAGGCGGATTCATTTTTTATTTAGTAAATGTTATCAACAGTTTACTTGTCTGTTCGTGATTTGATTTTCTAGGTTTCTAGACCCGTTTATTTTCTGGTACTCAACTGAGAACAACACAAGAACATAACTTTTTCGATTAAACAGCATAAGTGTCCATCCTTGGATACAATGACACTACTTGCTAAGAGCATTCTGCCTGTTTTTCAATAATAAATACACTAGAAAAAAAAATTGACGCAACCACAAATTCCGATGCTGGCTTGGATGATAAACCAATATTTTTTTATGGGGCCTTATACAACTGCTCCTTGACTGAATTTCTTTTTTATTTCAATTTCAATTTTTTATTTCAATAAAATTTCAATTAAAAAAAAAACAAATTTAAAAAAATTTCCAACTTACCAGTAGAGGCTTGACTGGGTTCAATTATTCCAACTTTAACGACCTGTGAAAACAGACACACCAATCATCCATATTCCACTATAACCCTCCATTACCTCCACGTCATCGTCACCAAACATAGCCGTAACCCAGGAAGCTATTGTACAGTTAGGGACACCACAAAATCCCCACCATCTTAATCTAAGGGGATTCCATGATGGTCCTATAATCCCTCAGTATTTTTTCCACAGTCTTATTCAGTGACATTTAAGAATATGACATTTATACAAATATTAATAATACAAAAGAATGACGGGGCCACTTACCCCAATAAATGGAATAAATTTCTGGTAGGAGTCTTCATCCAGGCTGTGGAGAGAGAGAGAGAGAGACAGAGAGAGAGATGAGTAATACTGATGAGTGAGCTACAGAAGATGGAAACACTGAGAAAACCAATTAGAATAACCTATATTTTGGAAAAGAATACATTATTTATAATTATCTTTTCTACACAGAAGTCTGCACAGGCATGAGTTCTCGATTCTGGCTAGGGTGTCCTGAGCCTTCTGCAAAGCTGCAAACTCCACGCTCAGAACCGCAGTGGGAGATATTCCACCCACTTCCCATCGACTGTCTGAATACTGATTTTTTGGGCGAAAGAGACACAGGAAGTGACATCACTGCGCAGCACGGCCTGTGTTAAGCCCAAGGAGATGTGACATCACTCACAGGCGGTGCTTGCAGGTCAGCATGGCCTCAGCGATTGGCAGCTGGTGCGTTACCGCGGCACCACTGATGTACTGACTGATCCGGCCGGCCACGTCCAGAACCTCTACAGTGGGGGAGGGGCAGAAGGGCTGGTTATACGATTGAAGATCCCGGTGCTAAAAGCACTCGAGTTACAAAATGTCCATTTAGAGAAAATGGAGGCAGTGGACTTGGGTAACTAGGAAATAACGTTTTCCCATCCTTAACTCACAGTATTTGAGAATGTGACTCAAGTACTTTTAGCGCTAGGCTCTTCAACCGTCAGTTGTGTCATTCAGCTGTAGTTCACTTGACTTGGAGACGCCATCTATTCTACATTTAGCTGTTAATGACAGGGTTGTCTAACATATTGTATGAACCTTATCCAACCTTTTGTACAGCTGCTACAGTGGATTTCTGTGCACACTAAATGTACAGTACCAGTCAAAAGTTCGGACGTACCCACATTTTTCTTACAACACATGTTAAATAAAGAAACAAGCACTCATTATTCTGGAAAAAAATATCTAATTCTTAAATCCATCACACTAACCAGCACTTGTTGTCGTATCTGCTGAGCATACTCACAATTTTTTTCTTATAAGGACAATCTTATGGCTATAATGAGTTTGCTGCTGAGCGGCTGTCTAAGTTCCCTTAGATGCGCTGCACTTGCGGTTTGATTTTAATCGACCTTTTTGCCCAATAAGTCCCAAAACAGCTCGACTTTAATTGAGCCCCTAAGAACCATACCGGGCCATCCCGCACTTTTGAGATCTACGTTTCCTAAATGAGCCAACCCAATCTACCCACATGGATTGTTCAAACAAGCAAACGTCCTCTCTGCCACTGTACATATGCACTGCACTGCCTTAGCCATAGTGGACCATCCCACAACTTTTCCATTATTCAATGTGAACATGGCGGCTCGGTATCTCACTGATGAGGAACTGCTTGCTATGATTGATGATGATGGTGAAGTGGAAGATAATGGAGACCCAGAGTTTGTCCCAAATGAATCAGAAGATGATGGTTCTGCTTCAGAAGGAGGTACCTTTCACTTTAAATGAAACAGAAGGGCATCCAAAACCGACATAAAAAGTGCATAACGTAATTTTACATATCTTGGGTTTATAACATAAGCAGTGTTTCTAGTTCCCAGATACTCTAGATGACACAGGAGGCTGGCAACTTTAAGTCCCATTTTCTCAGAAGTTCCCCAGCATGGGTTGGCCCAGTATGGCTCTTAGGGGCTCAATTCGCCCATTGAAAAAATGGAAAGAGCTTGTCTGTCTGTTTACTTTGCAAAATATGGCTTCTTTGAGATTTCCAAAACTTTGAACTCTATTCAAGCAAGTAAATTATTCTCTTTATATTTCCGAATGTTCACCTCTCATGAGATTCCATTTGAGATTATAAAGAGAAGTTAAGCCATTTAAATTTCTCAAAAAACAGAGTGCTGTAACATTAGCAAAGTGTCCAAACTTGACTGGTACTGTAAGTCACTTTGGACATCAGCATCTACAAAATAAGTTTTGAAATGTGATGCAACAAAACAGTTTTATCTTGGCAGTACGTCTCTGAATGTGGCTGATGACGGAGGCCTGAGGGCAGAGCTCAGGGTGTGTTATGTGCGGAAAAATATGCAGCAACGTTTCAGTCTAGTTATGAGCCTTATGACTTGATTTTTGTCTCTTAAGTTTTGTGTGTCCGTTTGGACAAGACTAATTCTTCCCACCAAAAGCAAATCTTGATCTGGATCAAACCATCTAATGTCACTGAAAATAAGTTTGTATAATTTAGCAAAAAATATGTGAAGAAACAAGATTTTTTTGGTTTTAATATAAGATCAAAACAAGTCAGCTGGTTTACCATTTTTCCCCTGAAATAAATACTTTTCCAAAACAAAAAAACAAGATTCCAACTATTTCCAGTGTTCAAAATGGCCTGGTTTTGCGCAATCAAAACAAAATTGCTCCTATTCTTGAGTTGGCGCGACTCTCTCCATCTAAGGACTCTACCGAGAGAGTCAGCGCTCTGCGCTTGAGGGGGTGACCATTTCGGATCAGTACCATTCTGGGGCGGCTCCAGCCGGCTGAACAGGTCTCTCCAGGCGCCATCCAGGAAGGACGAGCTGTAACGGTTATCCAGGGCTCCCAGGTGTTTGGCTACGGGATGCGAGCCTGAGTATTAGGACAGGGGATTAGATGTACATGAGATCAGAACATCAAACGCTCAAAACATCGATATCATCATGCAGATACTTCACTGAGGCAGGAACAGAGGCCCAAATCAAACAAACTAACCAATTAGGGCCAAGCTACTTTTCAAAGTGACAGCAGTGCGTCACGCGTTTGTATTCTTTAAACACATTTTAAAACACATTTTTAAACTGTCTAGGGGTCAAAACAAACCAAGCCATCAGTGCCAGACTACTTCTCAATGTGACAGCTGCGCGTTACGTGTTTAAATTCTCAGTTGTCAATACAACGCATTTTTACACTGTTTACGCGGCCAAAAAATATGATCCAGGGGCCTGTTTCATAAAGCAGGATTGCTGAGATAGCCAGATAACTGCTCAAATTAAAGCCTGGATCAGCTCTTTTTACTCCAGGTTTTTACTCCATGTCCATTTTTAAGACTTGATTGGTTTCCAGGTTTTACTCTGTGCACTTATCCGGCTAACTGAGTAATCCTGCTTTGCGGAACAGGCCCCCACTACTCCCACATGAATCACTTTTAACCACAGCTGTAGAGATTACATCAACAAAGGGAGATCCACAGACACCAGTGGTTATGTACCATCATGAGGTCACGTTTAGAGTAGTGTTATAATATCCCTAGCAATTTAAAGTGGCAATCCGTAACTTATCAGGTTTATCAATCTTGGTTACATCCTGTGGTCACTGGTGGTCCCTAAATTTCATTTTTAAACTCAAAAAACCAGTGATCCATTCAAATTTTAGAAAATTTCCCAATCTGAATCAGCCATGCAACATTCTGAGTGAGCAAAAACCTTGGCAAATTTCCAGCGCTCCAGCTAAGCGCACGGCATCAAATTTTTATAGGCGGCACCCAACAAAAACCTCTTAAAATGGCATATAAGGGAGAAATTCACCAACGCGAGCAAAGTGGATCACCACAAATACTCCATCAAATGGTTTTTTATCTGAAATATTTAGAGACGGACCCTTTAAATCTTACAGGAAGAGTTCACCAACACCGCCCCCGCCACCCCCAGCACTGACCCAGAGGCACAACCAGGAAGCGCATGTGCCCAATCCAGTCGGACGTCTTATTGGCCAGCTGGGTGACAAAGAAGCGCAGGATGGCCCCCAGATAGCTCTGGCCCCCGACCACGACCACCTTCACAGGCCGCGGTACCGTAGCGTTGCAGTTACAGCTAGAGAGATACAAGGGAGGAGAGGGAATTAGAGTCTTATTTACACTGCAAAAAGTGTCCATCTGTACAAGTGTTCTAGATTAATAATGTTAGATTTATTCATGAATCTGCGTTTGAAACATTTCTATTTTCTGGCCCTCATCAGGAGGCATATGGGGCGTTCTCTAATAGTTTGGTTCAGCACGTTACCCTTCCAGTTTCCACTGACAAAAACTTTGGATGGTGACAGAGGAAATTGAGCCAGGCATGCTGATTTTTTCGCTCCATTTCTGCCAACGTTACAAGCAAACAATGCCACACCAGTACGGTGAAGCTAGAAACAGCCCATGCCGCTGATCCTTTAGACAGAGTCGTCACTGAATTGCTACTTAGTGCGACAGAAGACATCATATGCCAACAAAACTTTCCACAACAAAGTTCAAAGGATTTTACCTTGTTCTTGCGTTTGATTAAAAAGATGTTAACTCGACTGTGGACAATAACGTCACTCTAGCTACATAACAATGGCCCTCTGGTAGCAACCCTCCCAAAATTTAGCAGTACAGGTCATCACAGTGTCCAGGGTTAGATACAGGATAGGTGGCGTAACCGAACAGCACCGAACCACACCGCAAAGAGGAGAGACGCCAATATTCTCATGCAGGCTAGGAAATAAGGCTGAATCATACATCAGATTTATGTAATCAAGTCATGACATGTCAATATGCATCTTTGTGACAGTCTCCGTGAAAAGCGCTATACAAATAAATTGAATTGAATTGAAATTGAGTTAAGTGTTTTAGTCTCATTGGAAGATTTAAAATCTTATTATCTCCTCACTCACAAATGGAAAATATGAGCTTATTCAAAGGAAGAGTGCTTGACAAGTGAAGAGATCATTTTCTTACCCCGTTGGCTAATCTAGTAATGAGTCAAATTATCTCATGTATTTGGCAGGTTTCCGTTTCTCCAACTGAGCAAAAAAGTGATCGGTTATTCCCTGTCGAAATACAAGACTAAAATTCTAGTGGAGATTAGCTGTACTTATGCTTGGGTTATAGCTGTCCATACAGATTTATACATGAGGGTAATTCGGTGTAGGCGTTTATCAGGGACTTACAACTTTTGTATTCTTGTGAGGACAGCGGAGAGAACAGCTTGAATCTCCACTCCGGAGCATGTGCAAACCACCGGAAGCTTCTGGGTCTGCAACGCTTCTGCTACATACTGCACAGACAGACAGACAGACAGACAGACATGCATGTATACGGCTCAATTTTATCTTTTAATTCACACATCTTTTTGATCCATAAAACATAACCTGTATGCTCCAATATATGGTGAATCGTGCAGCTTGAAAACAAGTATGTATACAGCTATAAAAAAAGCCTCTTCTACATGATTTGATTTGTGTGCAGGAACACCGAACAACAGCGGAGGACGGTATACCTCTCTGAGTCCTACATAACATCAGTGCTACAGAATGCTGTTAGGCCACTGTCATCTGCAGTGTGTGCTGAGGTCAGACATTACTAATCACCATGGTTGGGTCAGACATTAGTAATCACTGGGGTTAGGTCAAACGTTAGTCATCAGTATGCTCAGATCAGACATTAGTAATCATGTGCTTGGGTCAGACAATCGTAACTGTGCGCGTGGATCAGACAATAGTAATTGTGTGCCTGGATCAGACAATAGTAATCATTGCGCTAGGGTCAGAAATTAGAAATCAGTGAACAGGGGTCAGACGTCAGTGATCACTGTGCTTGGGTCAAACATAAGTCATCATGTGCTTGGATAAGACATTAGTGATTGTGTGCCTGGATCAGACAATAGTAATCTTGTGCTTGGATCAGACATTACTAATCGTTGTGCTTGGGTCAGACATTAGTAATCACTGCGCTTAGGTCAAACATTAGTGATTAGTATGCCCGAATGAGACAGTGGTAATCATGTGCTTGGATCAGACATTTGTAATCACTGTGCTAGGATCAGAAATTATTAATCAGTGAACAGGGGTCAGACATTAGTAATCACTTTTCTTGAATCAGAGATTAGTAATCACTGTGCTCGTGTTAGACATTCGTAATCACTGTATTTTCATCAGACATTTGTAATCACAGCGCTTGGGTCAGAAATTAGTAATCAAAGAATGCAGATCAGACATCAGTAATCACTGTGATTGGGTCAGACATAAGTAACCGTGTACTCGAATCAGACATTAGTAATCGTGTGCTTGGGTCAGACACTAGTAATCGTGTACTCGTGTCAGACATTAGTAATCGTGTGCTTAGGTCAGACATTAGTAATCGTGTGCTTAGGGTCAGACATTAGTAATCGTGTGCTTGGGTCAGACATTAGCAATCACTGAGCTTGGGTTAGACATTCGTAATGAATGAATGAATGAATGAAACTTTATTGTCCACCAAGGTGGAAAGTTGTCTTTAGCTCATCAACACAAAGGACAAACAGTACTAAAATACAGAGACACACATCTTTGCATACACACAATAAAAAGGCAGTACAATAACCTGCATCAAAATCAATAAATAAATTATCAAGAACAATTAATAAATAAGATGAAAGTAAGGTAGATCAGATCACTAACTGTGGATTAGTCATTGGTCACTTTGTAAAGTTACGGATGCCAATGGCATTAGCGATAAAGGACTTTTTGAAGACACCTTTGGCAAGAGGGGCTCTGTAGCGCCGCCCAGACTTCAAAAGTTCAAACTGATTAAAAAGGGGATGAGAACTATCTGCCAGGATTCTCCTAGCTTTCCTCCTTGACCTTTCAGCATAGAAGTGGATAAGAGACTTTTGGGGTTTTCCCACAATTTTACTTGCCATCATCACAATCCTGCTTAATTTGCTCTTGCAGTTGCAGCTTAAATGACCAAACCAAGCTGGAAGATGAAATGTTAGGACACTTTCTATGTGTGCAATATGCACAAGTTCTAGGATCTGTGGCTTGACACTGAGACAGCTCAATTTCCTAAAAAGATGGAGTCGCTGTGAACATTTTTTACAGAATTCTCAGAAAAGTTTATCTGGCTGTCAAGATATTTAAATGTTTCCACAATTTCAACAGGTTGACCATCAAGTGAAACTGGCTCTACTGTCAAATTTTGTTTAGTGTAGATAACCAGCTCCTTTATTTGAGAGAGATTGATTTCTAGCTGGCTGTTAAGACACCATTCTTCAAGGGACTTAAAGGGACTATGTCAGCTGGGGCACATGCGTAGTAGAGTCCAGTAGATAAACACCTTCATACATGCAGTGCGATATCAAGGGAGCAGAAATACAAACCCCAAGCTTATTAGAACATGTGTAAAGCGTACCTTCGTCGCTGTTTTAAATACAGAAGACGGCCTGCAAACGTGGAGTTGCTAGAGTAACCGCATTTATCTCCACCGAAACCCATGGAGAATAAATTATACTATCCATCCATATTTCTTTGGGCGAAAACACATTGAAAGTGTGAGGTAAGGTAAACCTGTGAATTCGTGGTGGAGTTTCAATCTGATTGCATCGCGTGCAACCTTGAGAAGTTTGGGGAATTTGTTATCAAGCAACTGTCTTTAATGTTCGCTGAACCTGTTTGTCGCAACGTTTTGTCTGACATGCAGCTGTCATAGATCCAATCAACGTAGGCCAACTTAAAAGCAATGATAACGCTACAAAAACCCGAACTATGACAAACTGATGCTGCGAACAGGCTCTACGATCAATAAAGATAGTTTTCTGGTAAAAATTTCAAACTTCTCAAGGATGAACGCAATATAAACAGATTGAAAAATGCTTACACAAATCTCCGATGAACTTGAAATAGTTGTCCCAACGCTTTCAAGAAGTTCCACTTTGTCACATGCATGTGCCCCGGCTGACATAGTCCCTTTAATGGGAGCGAGATGGGTCTCACCAGAGGGGTCAGTTTCTTGTAACAGTCCGACTAAGGCCATGTCATCTGCATATTTAACCATTTTAAAATTAGAGTCATTGAGTGAAAATCAATCAATCATACATCACTGTTTGCATCAGACATTTGTAATCACAGCGCTTGGATCAGAAATTAGTAATCAAAGAATGCAGGACAGACATCAGTAATCACTGTGATTGGGTCAGACATTAGTAATCGTGTGCTTGGGTCAGACATTAGCAATCACTGAGCTTGGGTCAGCCATTGGTAATCGGTGAGCTTGGGTCAGACATTAGTAATCAGTGAGCTTGGGTCAGACATTGGTAATCAGTGAGCTTGGGTCAGACATTAGTAATCAGTGAGACGGGACCCCAGATTTAGAGAGAGGAGTAGAACAGGCATGCAGAGGGCAGCCCTGGGTCCTCGGGTAGTGATGTACCTGACCCTGCCAGTCACTGCTGTTCACGAGGATCAGGCTCTCAGGTAAGGCTGTGTCAGAGAGGAGGATCTGATTCAGCTGGTCATACACCGCTTTCCTGGGTACCTGCGCGCATACACACACACACACACACACACACAGGAGAGAGGCATCACAAGGTTGTTAAAGATCATTAACCAGTGCAGGTACTTATATTGCAGTCAGTCCACGGAAGTTTTACCAGCCGCGGCAGGGAGGCCAGCCCACACACCGCCGGTGTCTAATTAAGCTCTGTTTGGCTGCTACAGATTAACCACAGAACACAGCAGGGTCCTGTAATGCAGTCAACAAACCAACTACTGCACTTCTTCCCTGCGCCCGACTGCATCAGCCTGAACATAAACCCATCGCAAAATGGAGAACAGACACAAACTTACAGAGGTTACACTATGAGATTCAATTCAACAAAAAGCTGCAAAAACAGTTTGTCCAGGCTACATCTTGCTAAAAACCACATACTCAAGGCTGCAGTGTTCTGGGAAATATCTTGGACTCGTCCAGTAGACCCTCTTCCAGGAGGTTTCTTAGGTACTTAGCAAGAAGCTTGCAGCTTACAAGAAACATGCACAGGTAACAGTAGCGGTGGGGTGCATAGAAGCTCAAGTGAAAGTTTCAGTGATTAGATGCAGTATCTGGACAGTGTATCTCAGCTCAGCTTATGTTTCCTCGGTTGCAGTACCTGTGGGGCGTGTGCCAACTCAGGAGAGAAGGACTCAGTGATTGGATAATGATTTTGAGTGATGTACGTGAAATCTTCATTGATTGGGTAGAGTAACTGAGGTGTTTCCCAGCTCAGGTAAAGGCTGCAGTGATTGGTTACAGTTCCTGAGGGGTGTATCCCAGCTCAGGTGAAGGCTGCAGTGATTGGTTACTGTACCGCTGGGGCGTATCCCAGCTCAGGCGAAGTCTGCAGTGATTGGTTACAGTGCAGTACCGTTTGCGAAAAGACGGAAGTTTAACCAGTTAGCTAACGGTATTATTTTGATATCCTATCAGGTTAGTAACTATGGCTAACTGGGTTTTCACCAAGGGGGGTCTGCTTACAGTGACGGATTTTTCACGGAACCAGTCTTCATCTATGGGTGATATTACCGCACTATATTACTATTTATATTAGGACTACCAAAATACATACGAATTCAAGCAGAAATGAATTCAGAAAAAATTAGCAAGAAATTAAACAGACCTCCAAGATCATCACGTCGATACATCTTGCAAGACCATAAAAAGCTTCAAAGTCTTACAAAACTGGGTTGGAGTATGAAATAGCAAGTGGAATGTGTGAACTGACGTAAAGATTCGAGAAGTGAAAGACAAAGTGACTACATATCAGTGATTCTGCTTTAAATATCCTAAATGAGTGAAAAACACTAATTACAGAATATACATGCAAAATATATACCAATTTTCTTGACACAAAATATCATAACACGGACTCCCCAAGTAGCCTATTGGAAAAGTATCGGTCAGACATTTAATAACATTGTGCTTTTGACGGTGCTGGTTTATGTCAGAAATGCAAACGTAAGAGAGCCAGCTCGAAGTGAAATAGTAAATTTAAGCTTGCGGTCCACTCATGTATATTAATTTTTTAGGATTGTTCTCGCCATAATTGCACGTTTCATAACTTGGGCTCTTTCTCCATTCGGCTGTTTTCATCTCCGGTGACCAGTGTTTACCAAGGCTAGTATCTGACCCTGTAAGGCTACACAACATTACTATTGAGCTACACGGTGTACTAACACAAGGTTAGACTCATGCAGACAACAGGCGGAGAGCCTTGCACCGGACTACATGTATACATGAGCTGCTCAGCCGACCGACCAGTCCCTAACCATTACTTTATCCTCACGGCCCTGTAACTAGTTAGATTTCGTGTATCCCAGCACAGGCAAAGTCTGCAGTGATTGGTTACAGTGCCTGTGGGGTGTATCCCAGCTCAGGCGAAGTCTGCAGTGATTGGTTAGAGTGACTGTGGGGTGTATCCCAGCTCAGGCGAAGTCTGCAGTGATTGGTTAGAGTGACTGTGGGGTGTATCCCAGCTCAGGTGAAGGCTGCAGTGATTGGTTAGAGTGACTGTGGGGTGTTTCCCAGCTCAGGTGAAGGCTGCAGTGATTGGTTACAGTACCTGTGGGGTGTGTCCCAGCTCAGGTGAAGGCTGCAGTGATTGGTTACAGTACCTGTGGGGTGTGTCCCAGCTCAGGTGAAGGCTGCAGTGATTGGTTACAGTACCTGTGGGGTGTATCCCAGGGGTGTGTCCCAGCTCAGGTGAAGGCTGCAGTGATTGAAGGCTGCAGTGATTGCAGTGATTATGCCTTGTGCACAGTACCTGTGGGGTGTATCCCAGCTCAGGTGAAGTCTGCAGTGATTGGTTACAGTACCTGTGGGGTGTATCCCAGCTCAGGTGATCTCTACTCTATGGAAGAGATCCAACACAAACCTAGTATCAGTTTAGCTGTTTGTTCTCTCACTGATAGGTTTGGAGAGTTGACCGCCCTTTTGAGGGTTTATGTATTCAAGCTTGCTTTTATGTTACTTCAACTGCTCAGTGGGCTCAGTGTGTCCACCATCCAGCCTGTAACACACACACACACACACACACACACACACACAAACAATGAGTCAGGAGAAGCGTCTTTGTGTGTGTGCGTGTGTGTGTGTGTGTTACAAACCTGGGAGAGGGGAGGCTCTGACTCTTCATGGGCGTCCTCGGCTTCTCTGAACAGAAACAGTGATGCTGGGAGCCATGTCTCCAAACATCTCGTCCTCGTTCAGCTCCTGCACACACACACACACACACACACACACACACACAGAAAGCAGCGAGTTATTATTAATCACCGTATGCCACTCACAGTGTGTTTATCACAACACGTCTCACAGCCCATCGCAGCGTAACACCGACAGCCTGACAGTCAGTCTCACCAGCGTGTCCGTCTCTGAGATGTTATCATCCAGATTGCGGCTGCGGGATCTCTTCATCTTGTCTGACTGAGGCTGCTCCCCCTGCTGGATAGACAGAGGATGGCAGCTGATGCAGACTAAATCCCTACCTCTGCAATAATGCACTCCCATCTAACCCCTTCATTTTTTCTCCATCTTATTTCCTGCATGTTTCCATGCCATCTCCTATATTCATAATGCACTCTGTTCAGTCAATATCTCCCATTAAAGTTGCTCATTTTTAATATCAACAGGCTTCGCCCACATCCTTGACCTTATGCCCGAAGTCCTTTCTCCCAGACCCCGCACTGCATCTTCCTAGAGCCCGCCCCATCTTCTCTCAGGCCAAACACCCTCTCCTTAAAGCCCCACACCTCCTCCACCAGACCCCACCCCTCTCCCTCAGGTCACACCCACTCTACCTTAGACCTTGCCCCCTCTCCCAAAGACCCTACCCCATAATCATCAAGCCACGTCCCCTCTCCATCAAGCCCCACCCTGCTCCACCGGACCCCACCCCCTCTCCAAACAGGCCACACCCCCTCCTCATCAGATCCCGCCCCTCACTGCGACTTACAGGACTCAAGATGTCTCGACTCAGGCTTCCAAACTCTGTTTGTGAGCTGGACTGGGAAACGCCCTCAAAGAAAGGCCTGTAAGACATACAAAACACACACGTACAATACAAAAACAAAATGTAAGAAGAGACTATAGTTGATGTCCAGTAACGGAGACGTTTCGGGCAGCACCTGAGGTGAAGCTGACTGAAGGTGAGCAGTGAGCATCAAACAAAACGACGTTCGTCTAATTTCCTAACATCACAGGTGCTTTGAGTGTATATTCACTCTCTGAGAGATCGTAAGAGAAGGGTCCGCCGAATAACAATTTTGAACACAAATTGATAATGTCACTGTCAGGGTTTTGGACATCATTTCAGTTCCTAATAATATTAGTATTATACTCTTAGTGCACTGTCAATTGAGCAGTCTTTGCAATGGAATGAAGAACACTTTTTGACATTAAAGAAGTTCTGGACGGTCAAAAAAAAACGTTTGAAGTTGGGTATCAGTCACTCGTGGACGAGCCACTGCATAAATTCACCAGTAGAGGGAGCCCATCAATTTTTAAATGTCCCCAGGGCAGTGTGGTCTCCTTTGCTACATACTAAATTACCAGCCTGTCGAAGCCAATGGTCAAAACAGGAATTTTCAAGGTACTGAAAAAGAAGCAATAAAGACATGTGCCTTGTATTACAGCTTTAAATATAGCTTTAGAGGAAAACAAATTAACGTTATATCAATGACAGAATAAAAAGTTCTTTCAGTGCATTAGTTATTTAGCCGAATCTTTCACCTGATGGGCCTTGCAGTTGATTAGATGAAGCAGGGGCCAACCCCCACCCCCGCCCCCCAAATGTGGGGTTAAGGGCCTCCCCCAGGGGCCCAACAGCCACCCTGATCATGTGCAGCAACACCGGAGCCTGAAAAACCATCTGCCATGGCTTGCCAGATCAAGCATGTCAGCCACTAGACTACAGTCTGACCCACACATCAAAACAAGGCAGACGTGAGAGAGTGAATAATACTAGCGAGAGAAATACTACAATGTGTGATGAAAGTTACTGGCCCAACCATAAACAAGGTACAACTCCAAGCGAAGCGTTGATTGCTATGCCTCTGCCGGGCCCAGATATACTACTGACCTTATGTGACCTTGACCTTTGACCCAATGACCTCCAAAACCAAATCAGTTCAGCCAACTTCTGCGGGTTGGTATCATGTCTGATTTGGTGAAAATCTCTTCCCTCCTACAGTAGTTATAGCCCTGACGAAATTTGTGATGGACGGTGCGCCGGACACGTGCACGAACGGACAAATGGAAAACGGTATGCCTCCTTCTGTCCACTCTGCATCAACAGTCATTCTGCAGAACTCCTCATTATGCCTTCTCCTTTACAGCACCACCATCTTCTCAAATCCTCCCATCTCTCTGTTCATCCTGTTTCTCCCCTCCTCTTCCACTCTCACTCTCTCAGGTCCAAAGTCCCTCTCTTTCTCTCACTTTGCCACAAGTCCCCAGACCTAACAGGATGGTAGATGATGACATCCCCAATTTCTTTGCAATTTTTCATGGAGAAATGTTATTCATAAATTGTTATATTCTTATTCACAGTCACAGAGTGGTGAAGCCCTCATCATCTTTACTTCTGAGACTATTTATGCCAAGTCACGTTACAGACCTGTTGCCAGTTATACTAATTACGTTGTAGTTGTGAGATGTTCCACCAGGTGTATTTTTTTTTTGGCATCATACAACTTTTCCTGTCTATTGTTGCCCAGGTCCCAATTTTTTGAAACGTGTTGCTGCCATAAAATTCAAAATGTACACATATTTTCAAAAAACAAAAACACTTCTTCGTTTCACCATCTGGTATGTTGTCTCCGTACCATTTTCAATTAAATACAGAGTATCAATGATTTGCGAATTGTTGCATTCCATGTTCATTCACATTTTACACTGCGTCCTAACTTGTTTGGTAACGGGGTTGTAGCGCAGCCGATCTCGGTGCTGCTAAATTGTGACCGAAAACACCGCTGTTACATTAAAGCAGTCTTATCTCGAGAGAGCAGGCATCACCCCTCCCCACAGACAGCCCAGCCCTTGAACGTGCCCAGCTATGGAGTCCTGCTGACGTGCTATCTGTCAGGGAGCTTTAGCCAAGCCACATAATCCAGGCCCTCAGTGCTGTGTGGAAGAGCCCACTAATTTACTGCAGACACACCAAACAGCTCAATCCTCCGTGAAACTCACCGAAGCACAGAGAAATCTTAAGCCGACAATAACGAAACGGCTTGCAAACAATCTCTAAGGACAGGGATATAGGGATCTTGCATAAATGAACTCTGAGCTGTCCGTTTTTGTTATTTAGGTTATGAAATTGAATAAATGTTGTATTTGCACTTGTCAGACGTGCTGGGCTGGGCATCATGGAGGACTAAGGACTACAGTAGAAATACGCCTGTGGGCTTTATTATGTATTTTACTCCCTGACCGTTTGTAAGTGTATGTGACAACCATCTTCAGCCGAAGAAGTATTATAGGTATTTTATGACAGTCAAATAAATCTATCCATCCATCCGTCTATCTATCTGTCCATCTATCTTCCCATCTACCCATCCATTAAAGTCAGCACGCAGAATATTTGCAGACATCTTGTGAGCATAAAGGACACGTTTCCCGGGTCGTCACTCGCATGCTTGCGTTTTCGTTTGACATAGTAGCTTAAATGTGAGACAAATTAAATGTAAATTAAAAAAAAAAAAAAACCTAAAAATAAACCAACAATGGGCAGACTCCAATCCCACTAGTTCCCACTCTTCATACACTTCCTCAAAAAGCTTATTCAGGATGCAAAATGACTTGGTATTTTTCAAAGTTTAAAACAACAAAAAAAAAATCTTACACTTTGAGCAGCATATAGTTTATGAAACAAGTTTTATTACCATCGTCATCATCGATATCACCACCATCACTGCGACCAGCACCATCATCATCTGAACTCAGTCTTCTGGGACAGTAAGATCAACAGGCTACTGATTCAAAAAGGAATATTAATGAGCTCCAGCTAGCTTTGCAACAAACCACCAGAAATTGATATAAATAGGCATGGTCACAGTTGGAGCATGAATAAAATAAACTTGAAGTAACAACACCATTAGACATGATGAATAATAGAAGAGATCCTCGTCACCAGAAATTCAAAACAAAGGCTGGCCGTGTTAGACACAACAATAAAGCCAATGAAAGCAGTAAATGAATGAATGAGTAATTGTTGCACCTATGTTTTCCTCACTAAGACTAAAAGCACTGACAAGAGATTAGTGGGAAACTACACTCAAACAGCACAATTGAGGTGGACCTATCTGGGTGACGCTCGGCAGCCATTTTGCGCCAGAACGCTCACCGTAGGTGAGATAGAAAGGACTGGGATATTTCTCAGAACCAATGAAATCAGGGGAAGATTAGGTGCCGGACTGTTAGAGCCAGGCTGGGCATTTAGCCAGGACACTGGGGAGGGACTCCCCTGACTTTTTGTGAAGAGCGCCATGGGACCTTTAATGACCACAGTGAGTCGGGACATTGGTTTAACGTTACATCCATACAGCGTCTGCGACAGATGTGTCCCCGTCACTGCACTGGAGCTCTGGGATTCCCCCCCACCACCACACATGCATCCAAACTGTCTTAAAACAGGCAGCCTTTTATATTTCCTCTCCATTTTTCCTTAACCTCGCCAGAAAACATTTATTTAGTTTTTACTTATGCGTTATTTTTTAATCAATTAATCAATCAATGAAACTTTATCATCCCCTAGGGGCAATTTGTTGTGTAGCAGCAGTGCACACATTCAGATAAAACATAAAACATAAGTTAAAACAATAAATAAAATAATACATAAAACCAAAAGAACAATAAAACATCAACCATAAACAATACCAGTCCGCAACAACTAAAAAACTAACACGCATCGTTTAACAGGCCAATGGCCGATGGCACAAATGAGTTTTTAAGCCTATTGGTCCTACAAGTAGGCAGCCAGTATCTGCGACCAGAAGGAAGCAGCCGGAACTCATAGTGCAGGGGGTGGCTAGGATCGGATAAGATTCCCTTTGCTCTGCCAAGCACCCCAGCCCGATACAGAGCGGATAGATCATTCAGGGTTAAGCCTGCAGTTTTACTACATGTCTTGACTAACCCCTGCAGCCCGGTCCTGCATTTCACTGACAGAGAACCATACCAACAAGTAAGAGAAAAGGTTAAGATCGATTCAATAAAACATGAATAAAACATCCTCATAAAAGTACAGTCCACAGTAAAATAACGAAGTTTACGATAAAAGTGCATTCTTTGGTGGACTTTTTTGCGCACTGCGTCTGCCTGAGGTTCAAAGGACAACTTGTCATCCACCACAATCCCAAGATATTTGTAGCTCTGTACTCTTTCCGCAACCTGATCATCAATAAGCACAGGAGATAAAACTGAAGGATTCTTCCTAATATTTAACTGGGGAAGTCCCTTCGAGATTGAAATCTCTTTTTCAAGGGAGCCCTGGGGCTTGAGGTGGAGAGGGAGAGGACAAACTGCACAGCCAATTAGATTAGGGGATGGTTAGGCGGTGAAAGAGCCAGGTTGGAAATTTAGCCATGACACCGGGGAACCCCCATAGGATCTTTACTGACCTCAGTTTGACATCTCATCTGAGAGACGGCATCTCCTTCAGTACAGTGTCCCCATCACTGCACTGGGGCATTGGGGATTATTCCACCAGAGGGAAGATCACAACCTACTGGCCACCAACACCTCTTCCAGCAGCAACTTGGTTTCCCCAGGTGGTCTCCCATCCAAGTACTAACCAAGCCCACTTTAGCTTCAGCCATGCGGCTCGAGCAGATTGGGTAGTAGTATGGCTCATTACATGAGTCAAGGGAAGATCGCAGGAAGATTTTGAAGCAACCTTGACACAGGTTTGAGAAAAATCAGATGTCCTGAGGTTGACAAAGATAGATAATGACATGACTGATTCAACTGGAAAACTACAACAATCCTTTCTTTCAAGGTTGGTCCTTTGTTTTCTTGCTGGAAAGAAGCAGTTAACAACAGTTAAGATGGTCCTTGCCATTGCTGCCAGCCAAACTATTTCCAGTTCATCTTTGCTATTAAGGAAGGTTCCTTTGCTCTTTCGAGAATTCGGATGCACCCCTTGTTTACCAAGGTGGTCTCCCATCTAAGCACGGACTTGCTTGGCTTCAGTGACTTCATGCTACAGTAAGTGGGCCTGCTGTGGCAACTAATGAAAGCACTAGCTCTTCGTACAAGGACGTGCTGAGTGGACCAAGTTCAAATTATGAGCACGCCAGTCCTGGCTATTGCCAATCATCCCACAGCCAGGCCTGACTCATCAGCCTGAGAAAACTGCATGGGCCAGTACTGCGTGCAGCCCAGGGTACCAACGGCTCTGTACATATTCATTCCACATTCACTTTACATTCAAATTCCAGCTGAGCAAAACCGCAATCAGTATCTCTGAGGAACGGACAGTCAATAACATCTGAGGGATAAATGATGAACAACTACTTACTCATCATTGTGCCCCTGTCATTTCTGAAGGTCGTATTATTGTTACACCAATGTCTCTATCCATCCCTGGCTTAGTTCATTTGCCCTCTGAAGTTTGTCCTCATGAGTTATTGCAGCAAAACAGCCAAGGTCTGTCAAGCCAGAAAAGCCCATTTGCATTTCAAACACAGCAATCCAGGCTGAGAATATTTTCAAAGGTCAGGTAACAGCGAGAGGATAAATGTCTCAGTTTCAGTGCCGAACATACCGATGCTACAACGACCAAAATGTTCAATTTTAGGTCTCAAGTGACAACAGCACCTACCCACGATGAAATATAGAGACTAATTAGTGAGGTTTTGGGGCTGTTTTTGCTCCAGATGTCCAATGGCAGTGTTCAAAATCAATGGCTTAATGGATTCCACCTCCCATCAGGCAATTTTGGCAGACAATCTGGGTGCCTTTGCCGGATGGCGGAGATGAAGTCATTGATGGACTTTCTAGCAAGGTAATACTCCAAACTTAACCTCCAAATCTACACAGAATTGTTTCACAGGTCAACGAAACATTCAAAAAGCACAAGGCGAAACTACACATGCAATTTCAAAAGACCACAGTCAACACTGTCGGTGCAGTGCTCCAGAAACAACAACTGGACAGATGCACGGACGGACAAGGCCTAAATCAATAATCCCCCGAGCAACCATTCGGGTGGCAGGAAACTAATAATTTCAGTACTTTCATTGAATCATCAAGTACAGCATTTCTCACATTGATATTTTGGAGTTTATTCCAATAATGTTATTATCCATTTGTTTTTCTAGTATTTTAGTGCATGTCCAGTCATGGGTAATAACCATTCTGTAGACCTTTGTATTTATACATATTGGATGTAAACTGCGATAATATACAATTTTAGTTTCAACTACCACAGCAGAGCCACGATTTAGTGCGTAAAATACCAGGGCCTCATAGCCAAATTTGGAATTCCCTGAGGTGAAGGAACAGAGTTAGCTAGGACTAGAGTTTGAGTTTAAAGGTGTGGATGATAATGTGTAAAGCTCTAACTAGAGTTTGAGTTTACAGGTGTGGATGATAATGTGTAAAGCCCTTACTATAGTTTGGGTTTACAGATGCGGATGATAATGTGTAAAGCTCTTACTAGAGCTTAAGCTTACAGGTGTGGACAATAATGTATAAAGCTCTTACTGTTGTTTGGGTTTGCAGGTGCGGATGATAATGCGTAAAGCTCATACTAGAGTTTGAGTTTACAGGTGTGGATGATAATGTGTAAAGCTCTAAGTAGAGTTTGAGTTTACAGGTGTGGATGATAATGTGTAAAGCCCTTACTATAATTTGGGTTTACAGATGCGGATGATAATGTGTATAGCTCTTACTAGAGCTTAAGCTTACAGGTGTGGACAATAATGTATAAAGCTCTTACTGTTGTTTGGGTTTGCAGGTGCGGATGATAATGCATAAAGCTCATACTAGAGTTTGAGTTTACAGGTGTGGATGATAATGTGTAAAGCTCTTTCTCGAGTTTGGGTTTCCAGGTGCAGATAATAAGATGTGAAGCTCCAAGTAGAGTTTGAGTTTACAGGTGCGGATGATAATGTGTAAAGCTCATACTAGAGTTTGAGTTTACAGGTGTGGATGATAATGTGCAAAGCTCTTACTATAGTTTGAGCTTACAGGTGTGGATGATAATGTGTAAAGCTCTTACTAGAGTTTGAGTTTACAGGTGCAGATGATCACATGTAAAGCTCCAACTAGAGTTTGGCTTTCGGGGTTCTGATGATTAAGTGTAATGTTCTTACTTGAGTTTGGGTTAAAGGGTGCTAATGATACTGTATAATGCTTTTTTTGAGTCTGAGCTTAGGGGTGCGGATGATAATGTGTAAAGCTCTAACTACCGTTTGAGTTTACAGGTGCGGATGATAATGTGCAAAGCTCTAACTACAGTTTGAGTTTACAGGTGCGGATGATAATGTGCAAAGCTCTAACTACAGTTTGAGTTTACAGGTGCAGATGATAATGTGCAAAGCTCTAACTACAGTTTGAGTTTACAGGTGCAGATGATAATGTGTGAAGCTCAAAGAGTGTAAGTTTGACTACAGTTTTTTACAGGTGTGGATGATAATGTGCAAAGCTTTGAGTTTACTATAGTTTGAGCTTACAGGTGGTGGATGATAATGTGCAAAGCTCTAACTACAGTTTGAGTTTACAGGTGTGATGATAATGTGCAAAAAACTTGAGTCTGGGTTCAGGGATCTAGGTTGAGTTTACAGGGGTTTAGGGGTGTGGATGATAATGTGTAAAGCTCTAACTAGAGTTTGAGTTTACAGGTGTGGATGATAATGTGTAAAGCCCTTACTATAGTTTGGGTTTACAGGGTGCTAATGATAATGTGTAAAATGCTCTTACTAGAGCTTGAGCTTACAGGTGTGGACAATAATGTATAAAGCTCTTACTGTTGTTTGGGTTTGCAGGTGCGGATGATAATGCGTAAAGCTCATACTAGAGTTTGAGTTTACAGGTGTGGATGATAATGTGTAAAGCTCTTTCTCGAGTTTGGTTTCCAGGTGCAGATAAGAAGATGTGAAGCTCCAAGTAGAGTTTGAGTTTACAGGTGCGGATGATAATGTGTAAAGCTCATACTAGAGTTTGAGTTTACAGGTGTGGATGATAATGTGCAAAGCTCTTACTATAGTTTGAGCTTACAGGTGTGGATGATAATGTTTAAAGCTCTTACTAGAGCTTAAGCTTACAGGTGTGGACAATAATGTATAAAGCTCTTACTGTTGTTTGGGTTTGCAGGTGCGGATGATAATGCGTAAAGCTCATACTAGAGTTTGAGTTTACAGGTGCGGATGATAATGTGTAAAGCTCATACTAGAGTTTGAGTTTACAGGTGTGGATGATAATGTGCAAAGCTCTTACTATAGTTTGAGCTTACAGGTGTGGATGATAATGTTTAAAGCTCTTACTAGAGTTTGAGTTTACAGGTACAGATGATGTGCAAAGCATTGACTTTAGGTTGAGTTTACAGGTGCAGATGATCACATGTAAAGCTCCAACTAGAGTTTGGCTTTAGGGGTTCTGATGATTAAGTGTAATGTTCTTACTTGAGTTTGGGTTAAAGGGTGCTAATGATACTGTATAATGCTTTTTTTGAGTCTGAGCTTAGGGGTGCAGATGATAATGTGCAAAGCTCTAACTACAGTTTGACTTTACAGGTGCGGATGATAATGTGCAAAGCTCTAACTACAGTTTGAGTTTACAGATGTGCTAATGATAATGTGCAAATGCTCTTTTGAGTTTGAGTTTACAGGTGCGGATGATAATGTGCAAAGCTCTAACTACAGTTTAAGTTTACAGGTGCGGATGATAATGTGCAAAGCTCCAACTACAGTTTGAGTTTACAGGTGCGGATGATAATGTGCAAAGCTCCAACTTGAGTCTGGGTTCAGGGATGTGGGTGATAATGTGTAAAGCTCTAACTTGAGTTTGAGTTTACAGGTGTGGATGATAATGTGTAAAGCTCTAACTACAGTTTGAGTTTACAGGTGCGGATGATAATGTGCAAAGCTCCAACTTGAGTCTGGGTTCAGGGATGCGGGTGATAATGTGTAAAGCCCTAACTTGAGTTTGAGTTTACAGGTGTGGATGATAATGTGTAAAGCTCTAACTACAGTTTGGGTTTACAGGTGCTAATGCTAATGTGCGAAACTGCAACTTGAGTCTGGGTTCAGGAGTGCAGATGATACTGAGTAAAGCTCTTACTTGAGTTTGAGTTTACAGATGCGGATGACATTGTGAAAAGCTCTTACTTGAGTTTGGGTTTAAGGGTGCGGATGATGATGTATAAAGCTCTTACCTGAGTTTGGGTTTAGAGGTGCGGATGATGATGTAAAAAGCTCTTACCTGAGTTTGGTGGTGCAGATGATGATGTATAAAGCTCTTACTTGAGTTTGATGGTGCAGATGATGATGTATAAAGCTCTTACTTGAGTTTGATGGTGCGGATGATGATGTATAAAGCTCTTACTTGAATTTGATGGTGCAGATGATGATGTATAAAGCTCTTACTTGAGTTTGGGTTTAAGGGTGCGGATGATGATGTATAAAGCTCTTACCTGAGTTTGGGTTTAAGGGTGCGGATGATGATGTATAAAGCTCTTACCTGAGTTTGGGTTTAGAGGTGCGGATGATGATGTAAAAAGCTCTTACCTGAGTTTGGGTTTAGAGGTGCGGATGATGATGTAAAAAGCTCTTACTTGAGTTTGGGTTTAGAGGTGCGCATGATGATGTAAAAAGCTCTTACCTGAGTTTGGTGGTGCAGATGATGACGTATAAAGCTCTTACTTGAGTTTGATGGTGCGGATGATGATGTATAAAGCTCTTACCTGAGTTTGGGTTTAAGGGTGCGGATGATGATGTACAAAGCTCTTACCTGAGTTTGGGTTTAGGGTGCGGATGATGATGTATAAAGCTCTTACCTGAGTTTGGGTTTAGAGGTGCGGATGATGATGTAAAAAGCTCTTACCTGAGTTTGGTGGTGCAGATGATGATGTAAAAAGCTCTTACCTGAGTTTGGTGGTGCAGATGATGATGATGTATAAAGCTCTTACTTGAGTTTGGGTTTAAGGTGCAGATGATGACGTATAAAGCTCTTACTTGAGTTTGATGGTGCGGATGATGATGTATAAAGCTCTTACTTGAGTTTGGGTTTTGGGGTGCTGAGTATACTGTCGGTCTCCTCCATCTCAGGCCCACTGTCACTGGGGTTGTACATCTCCAGGCTGTCATACAGCTCATCAAGATCCTCCTCCACGTCTTGGATCTGCTCTCGAGAAACGTGCTCCAAACCAAAGCCCACCTGGTGTGGAGAGAAACATTCTTGGACAGTGATCATACAGGAACACGCACACGCACGCACACACACACACACACACACACACACACACATAGTGGCACAAATGTAGGCACATACCAAACTAAAATAAGAATCACATTACAAACCTCTACAATCAGATCCAAATGAAATGGTACAGGACTGTGCACAACCACATTGAAACAGAATTAGAGGAAGGGGTAGGGAGGGTAGGACAGAGAGGAATTTAATTCAATTCCACTAAAAATAAAACAAATTGAATTCAAGGGATGAAGGCATGGCTGGATAGAGAGACAGCTCTGACTGCAGACTGCTGTACTAGCTCATCCCTAAAATAGCATGATTAGCAGCGAACCTCGTATACAATCCTACCTACAAGATGGATGCCATTCTGCTGTGCAACAGTAGGAGGAAGGGAGTTCACTCATATACTTTGCACCTATGTTGGGCAGCAGCAACCAAGAACACACAGCATGTGGCTGGCAGGAACGACTGAATTGTGAGTGCGAATTTAACCCCATAAAACCTACAGACTCATATAGGTCAGTGAAATGCAGCTGCTCTATTCGAACTTGTGGAACTTCAGGCGTATTTTACATTCTAGTGGAGATTCCAAGGTTTCCAACAATCCCAAATATGCCCTGCTGAATAAGGAAATAAGAACAAAATGATGCACAAGATCTAAATATTTTCCATTTGATGCAATGATGTGGCCATGAAAACATGGTGTTCTGGGTTTGAATATTTCTCTGAAAATAAGAGCAATGTAGCTTCACTGAGGCGCTGCAACAAGCAAGCAGAGTATATGTATTTCACATTGTCCTACAATATGAGTTTGAACCTACTTAAGGGAAAAACGTAAGTGAAAAGTTTGACCTTAAGGGGTCAATAAAATAAAGAAAAATCAATCAAATGGACAAATTACCTCATCTGACACCTTAAACCTCTTCAGGAGTGCCACGAACTTCTGTTTGATGTTGGGCTGCTGAGGAGACAGAGTGTTTGGTTAAGACACACAGGACCATACCTAGCAGTCAACTGACTCCAAACTTCATACAGTAAGTGCCATAATTCATTGGACAGTGACACATTTCTTGCTATTTTGGTTCTGTTAGCCAAGTCAATAACCGCAGCTGAAAATTCTCCATGCTGAAGAGGGTACTCAAAGCAAAATGGCTCCCGAAGCCAGTCAGAACTCAAGATGCAACAGTACAGGCCCGGCAGAGCATCACCAGGGAAGACAGCCAGTGTCTGGTGATGTCCATGTTTCACAGACTTCAAGCAGCCATTACACGCAAAGGATATGCGACACAATATTAAGAAATAATTACTTCATACTACATTATGTTAAACTTTTCTACATGTACTGATGCACTCAGCTATTGGGGGGGACTTTGTACAAAAGCTGTTGCCACCTCTAAACAGTTCATTCGATATCGATGAAAATACGCAAAAATTAAAGTTGACAGTCCGCTATCAGACTCAAAGTGCTAAATTATAGACCAATGTGAAAAATATGTAAATGTCCAGTGAATTATGGTGCTCACTGTACATGTCAGTTCGGTCACTGGAATGTAGCAGAGACAATCCCAGCTAATGTGAATTATTCTCCTAATGTTACTGCAATATTCTGAAAATGTTACTTGAGTCAGCATGGATGCTGTGTATTGCAAGAACGTGAAGTTCGGTCTCCAGTTTCTCAATGGTGCTCGCTGAAACGAGCCCAATAATCCCACACACACTTTTTATAGCACTCTACTTGCTAATAAACTGATACGGTGCAACTGGAGCCACGCGTATACCAAACACATCAAATCCAACACTCGTCAACCATGCTAGTCTCCGCAGGCTGTAACAAAAATACCTGCATGCGTTCCACTGCACTGCGTGCGTGTAGGAGTATACAAGAGAAAAAAAAAAGCATGTGTGACTGAGTTTGTGTGTGTGAGCGCGCATGTATTTCACTGGTCCATTGCTTGTGTAGGCGTAAACAGCAGAATGCAAAGATGATTATACACCACCACTTTCATCTAAAAGGGGTCCTAATATATTACTTCTCTCTAATTTTTTGGTAAAATTGTATTGAAAAATACTATTGCAGGCAATGAGCACAAAAAAAATAATTCCCAAAAGTACACTGAGGTAAAAATATGGGTTATAAACAAAAATACTGAAAACAATTTTTATAGCAATTGAAAGGTCGCAAATTTTATTTTTTTGACTCTAGCATGGCCTGAATGCATGTTTGAAGGCTCATTCCAAGATTATTGATGCTAAAAAATTTGTTTAAACTGGTTTGAGGCAACATTATTCAGCAAAATTACCTCTGATGGTCAGTTGTTCCAGTATATACGGTGTCAAGGTGACATGAACTTTGAGCAGTCTCACAGTATTAAACACGATGGCATTATGAAAGGAGCTCTCTGAGATTGTACGTGGCCGCACTGTGGCCTTACATGATGCTGAAGATGTTGAATGCTGCCATGGCACTGTAAGAAACAAAATCAAGCATTTCAAAGAGACCGGTTCGCTGAAAACTACTGGCAATAATGGTGCAAAACAGAAGTGGCTCTGATGTTCATTAATCGTGTATGACAAGTTAAAAAAAAAAAAAAAATGGCAGTTGACAGCACAACAAATCTGTGATGATATTAATAGTGCCAGAAGTGAAGAGCTGAAAGTATCAAGATCTACCATTTCCAGACACCGGTGTGAAAATGGTCTGATTGGTCGTGTTGCTGCCAAGAGCTGGCAATATAAAAAAAAAAGACTCTAGTTTGCTGAGAAATTCAAGGACTGGGCGCGAGTGGACCCATTGATCTGATGAATCAAAATTTGATATTCTCTCACCCAAAACATTAAAACATGGAGGTGGAAATATTATGGTTTGGGGTTCAGTCTGATCGAAAGGAGCCGGTGATCTCATAAAAATCAACAGAATCATGGATCAAAAGAAGTATCACAGCATCCTTGTGAGGCAGCATTGCCAGCTGGAAAGAGACCATTTGGTCTGGGATTTTATTCTCAACAAGATAATGACCTTAAACACACTTCTAAGTTGTACAAGAATTCTCAGACGGAAAGAAACATCTGGTGACATTAAATTTATCAGATGGACTGCTCAAAGTCCAGGCCTAAATTCGATTAAGCAATTCTGTTGCAATATTAGAAGAATCTCTTTGGAATTAACTTCAAACCATATGGACTGGTTTAGTGATCGAGGAAATAGTAAAAAAATGTGAAAACTATGCCTGAAATGTTGAAATCAAAGCAAAGAAAGGCCACACTAGATAATGTCTTTTTGAGAGGAAAAGTCAATATTATTTCTGTTTTTACTGTACATTGTTATCTGTTTACTTATTTTCATCTATATTACATGTAATAAATACTTGAATTGTACTTGGTTTCTGATTTATCTCCATTTTGTTAAGTGTATAATCATCACTGCACACTAATTTACATTAATCCAAACATGAGTGGTGTCTACGCATTAAAGCAACTAATTACTGTAATCAGATTACATTTATCAGTAACGCAGTAATGTAACGCATTACTTTGATAACTTAAGTAATCGTACTACAGTTACTAACAAATAAATTATCTAGTAACTTGCATTACTTTAAATTCTTCAACTATCAGCAGGACGGGAGGCCAGAGAAAAGTGGTCGTCTTCTTCTTCTTCTTCTTCTTCCTTTTGAGTATGTTGGCGATTGAGCCCAAGGACAGGAACACAAATCAAACATTCTTTTTCATGCGCGTTTATGCCAGTACTGTAGCCTTGTACTTGACTCACTTTTCTGTGAAGTGCTGTTTGGGCTGATTTTTACAACTTTGCTGTTGGCTTTGCTGTATTAAAGAGCATGAAAGAGAGATCTTGTGTGTGTCCTCTTTACAAGAATAAAGATTTGTGCTGATCTGGGCATATGCCAGGTTTAAAAATGATGTGCTTAATTAATTAAGTTATGGTGAATTTCAGATGATGGTGCTGAGTAATCCAAAAGTAATGTAACTAGTAGTGTAACTATTTACGTTGTACTTTCAACAGTCAGTAATTAAATAAAGTAAGGGATAACTTTTTTCAAAAGTAACTAGTAATGTGTAATGCATTACTTTTTTAGATTAACTACCCCAACACTGGTGTCTACGTATGTGTAAGTGTGCACAGGAATACCACTGGAACACTATGTAAAGTATGTACGCTGACACATAAATCCAAACAGGAGTGAGCGAGCGAGCGAGCGAGCAAGCGCAAGGCACTGATCCAGTCAAAATTCTTTTTTCTCATTGCTCTCTACCACCCACTTCTGGTCGGCCAGGCGAAGGTCACCATACAAGCAAATTATACGCTGACTGCGTGATCCTCCGAAGGCATAGGTAGGGTGTGATTGGCAGTGCGATGGCACAGTTTAAAAGAAGCGAGGGCGAGTCGTCACATGAGGAGGAGGAATCGCATCTTCCTCCTGAGTCAATGGGAGCAGATCACTGTGGTCGACAAAACGGGGGTGCGTCTTTCAAAAGCATAGTCGCCATGTTAGCAACTTTCAGACTTCTCTCTACATGGCTCTGGTTCAAACTATGCTTTTAAGAAACGTCCCCCAGATTGACAGTGTCCACAGATATAGAGGATGTTACACGAATGGGTGTGTCCGATAAAAGTTACGAAACGAGTTGAGT
This sequence comes from Gymnothorax javanicus, assembly GCA_029692085.1. Classification (NCBI taxonomy): domain Eukaryota; kingdom Metazoa; phylum Chordata; class Actinopteri; order Anguilliformes; family Muraenidae; genus Gymnothorax; species Gymnothorax javanicus. The sequence goes on along the minus strand of CM056199.1, from coordinate 252,500 downwards.
AAATTTTGCGTCTGTTGCAAGCTCTAGCGCCATAATGGCAGCCATTTCCCATTATGTTAGCACGGAGCTAACGCCATCGCTATGATGGTCTGTAATTCACTGAGTCACAGACATTCGCGGTTGAACTAGCCATGGTTTTTAAATTCACGGTCAACTGAGTTGCAAGGTAGATCACAAACTAATGTTCCAAAATGGTTATGGAAAGGTGCTCCATGCACGCTCGCCAGCTAGCTCAGTAACAATAACTTAGTTATAAGAGGGGTACTTAGCTGGCTCGCTACAGTACTAAACCATACCTATTTAAAGGCTGTATCAGCGATATGACGTCACTATTGTTGACAGTTGAAACACAACAGGGCCACTCGCCCTTCCCCTTCAGAAGCTTGGAACATGAACGCGCTTTTCTTAAAGTGAAACTTCACGTCTTTGCATTGACTTTGAAAGTAATCTGTCGCGCAAAAAATTCGTTTCGCGTTCGGTGTGAAAGCAGCTTAAGAATGGCTCACTCGGCTGGGTAAATGGCCATGTACAGCTCGTTGTGGTAAAAGCCCGGTAGCAACAATGACGACCATTGCCAGACGATAAATTTACACCATTAGTGCTAGCTACAACAAGGTATCTGAAAAGTATCTTAGCCCGGCATTACAAAATGAGTATTAACAACGTCACATAGATCACTACTTTTAGCTAAACTTATCACGCGGTTATACATTCATCGACGAATTTCAACTCTGAGTACTAGCGAGAGAAAAAATGTTATTACACTAACACAAACTCTGGTTTGATCAGACAGAATTGGCAAACTCACTAACTTGCCAACCGAGAGTCAGCAAGGGTTGCTAACTTGCTCCAAAGAGGAAATATCGATCTCTCTACTGTTTGATTCATTCTGACCAGCGTGATCCATGCAAGATAGCCTTACAAAAACAATACACGAGCTTCCCTCAATTTTGCTTGGGATGACAATTTACAATTCACATCCAACCGAGTTAGCACCAGCTCTACTCACCTCAAGTAGAAACAAGGCGACCTGGGCGTCAGAATTAAAACCATTCAACTCCCAGAATTCTCTCCAACGTTGGTATGCTTTCCCTATGTTTATTCGGGACTTCACATAGCTGCGATCGCGTTCCTTTTTCCTCCACATGCACTCGTTCGAGCGTCACTTTTTCGGTTTAGCTTCCACCATGCCTCACTCTGCCGCCTCGGTAGTGCCTTTCGTTGCTCAGTCCCACCCACTTGTCGTGCATGAGCACGGAACTGGCGCAGAAGACCCACCCCTGCCCTCCGATTTGTTGGAACACTTTTGTTGATGTTTGGGGGAGCGGGTAGGTCCCCACAAGTTTGTGTGTCTTTCTCAGTGTCCACCTGGCTGTAGGTGGCCTACAGAGACCGGAGTTTTTCTCCGCCCACTCATGAGAGGAGCTGCTAACAGTTCATGAGGAAAAATCTCCTGTACATGACGAATTATGTTTTGGCCCAGAATCGCTGATACAACCTTTAACTAACGTTACACTTGGTATTCAGTTTGGCTAAATATTAAGAGCGTCACATAATACAGAGGGATTTTTGTCCCCCCACGTTCTCAGCCAATGAAATTTTTGCAAAAGTGAAATATCCAAAATATGTCATGAGCTGGGCTATGGGAAAAGTACCACAGTTTTGTGATAAAGATGGATAACCCCAGCCCCCCCACACACACACACACACACACACACACACACACAAAGAAATGGAAATTAAGGTGGACTGAAAATCAGGGCATCAACTGAAGGACAAGCTAAAAAATCTCAGGCAGGTGTGAAAGAACTCCTCACAGACAGCTAGGATACACACAGAAAAACCCAAACGACACTGCAGTCAGCCTGCGGGGTTTGTCGACACTGCGGTAGTGGTGCATTGGGCCTCCGCGTTGCATCGCTCGGATGAAAATCACCTGCACGAACGAGGCGCTGCAAACCTTTTCAGAAAACTCGTCGTAAACGCCGACGCCTAAAGAGTGCAAAACGGCTCTGACAGATAAGACAGAGACTCGTAGGCATCGTGGACAGACGAAACAAGAATTGAAGTCTGGCTGGCCACAACCGCCAGAGATAAATTTGGAGAAGAAAGCAGGAGAGGCGTCTGAGGAGCTGAACAGCTGGGTGACTGTGGAGCTTGGGGGCGGATCTGATATGCTTCAGGGCTGCCTGGCAGCTTGTGGCACAGAAAATACTGCGCAGGAGGAAGAAAGAATGAATTCAGCTGAAACGTCAACAAATCCAACAGGCTACTGTCCCAGACTCGGCGAAGAAAGGCTGGACAGTTGAACAGCATCCATACATCATCAAAACTGCTTATTCCTGTGCGGGGGGACAGGGACCTATCCCAGCATGCAATGGGTGGCAGGCAGGAATAAATCTGGGACCGTGAGCCAATCCCTTACAAGGATCACACGCCATTCACCCGTAACTATGGGCAAATTAGAGCCTGAAATAGAGTGGCGTGCAAGGATTTGGACTACACTACCCAAGTACCCTGAGGAAACCTGTGCAAACACGAGGAGAGAATGCTAACTCAACACAGAAAGCCTCCAGGCTAGATTCGAACCCAGCGCTAACCCAAATATACCAAAATATCGTTCAATTTGAAAGGAGCAAAAGAGGCAGGCTTCGGTATGGCCATCACAGTCCCCAGACTTTATTAGGCGTTATCGAGAGCCTGTGGGGAGATGTGAAGCATATAGGGCAGAGTTTCACCTTATTATGCCTCCGCCAGGAGGTAACACGTTTCCACCATCACTCTTTCGTCCGTTTGTTTTTTTGTTCCTTCTTTCATTCATTCGTTTGTTCATTCGTCTGTTTGTCGGTTAATGAGCTATCTCAAAAAGCAATGGATGGATGTCAATGAAATATCGTGTGTTGATAGATACAGTGCCGAGGAGGAAAGGAAGATTCGACTCATATTCTCGATGAAATGAATTTCTACCTGCGTGAAAACGACACTGTCGGCACTCGTTTAACACTCACGTCCGATGATAATTCCGCCGCCAACGAATTGCGACCTGGAGGAGTTAATGCGCTCCCTGAGTGCCTCTAGTTCAGAAAGGGCTGCTGAAGATTCAGGCTTTCATTCCAACCAATTATACACCTGATGCCCTTAATCAAGGTCTTCAGCAAACACTCCCAGGGCTGATTAGTACAATCATGCCTGTAACTGCTTCATGGGAATGAAAGCCTACACCCACACTCGGATCTTTCCGGATAAGATTGAGAAGCCCTGATAAAGAGAATGCATGAAAATCAAGGACTAGTTCTGAACAGGATGCGTTCTACGCAAAACAATGGGGAAACATTAACATAAATAATGTATCCTATGCGTACCGTGACCCAGAGAAATCAGAACCCAGTTTCCACAAATAAGCTCTAGAAGAACACACATCGAACTGCAAATACAAATTTATCTTGGTAATGGTCCCAGCACTGTAATTAAAGAATGATTTCAAGCGTATGGCACATAACATAATTGTGTCACAGCCAGAGTCCTGATTGCGGAGGTTGATGAAAACGTACACAACAAACACAGATGTGAATTTTTGTACGTTCACTCATTCCAGCCGAATGCAGATTTGGCTAATTGCCCTTTCCTGGTTTTGAACGTACCCGTCACTCACTTGATTTCACCTGCCAGTCAATAATTTAAGCAGTTCACATTAACCTTCCTCTAAAGCAATAACATTTCACTCAGAGCGTCACTGAAAATTACCACATTAGTCTGTCTGAGTGATTAAAAACTCAAGGATGCGTGAATGTGGCATCTTTAATCTTAATAAATAGCGATTTCCAACACAGTGCAACTTCAGGAGGGTAAATGACTCGTCATGAGCATCGAATATCTAATTAAGAAGAATTAGAAGGTATTTATAATTTACAGGTAGTTGTAAGGGTAGGAATAAAAAAACTGCAAACACAGTGGGTCCACAGCATCAAGTTACAAACCCCTGTAATAAAGGACATGACAATGGGGAGATCAGAGGTCTGGCTGCGTCACAGTTCACAGGACTTAAACCCTTACGCGCCCGCGTGCGAGGTTTCCGTATTATACTAATTGACTCCTCTGCCTGGATACAAATTTTCTCGTGTTTTTTGATTGCTTTAGGGTCCTCAACCTTATCCAGAGAAGGGTGCAGGCTTTCATTCCAACTAAGCAATTACACACCGGATTCAACCAATCAAGGTCTTCAGCCAAGACTCAAATTCAAACTGATCACATATCAATGGCCTCGTGCAAGAAGGGCGTAAGTGACACTTTGGTCAAAAATGACTTTTTTGGTTGTTCTGGAATAACTGAGACTAGCCCATCTCCTGACCAAGTCTGGAGTCTCAATTCCTATCCTAAAGGGATTAAAATGCCTTTTTAAAAAGTCGTATCTGCAGGCACATTTTTTAACGGGTGGTGCTGTGGAAGTTTTTTGGCCCTCCAGCAAAATTTGTAAAATGTCACTTAGTTAACTTGGGCAGAGTAGTCATGTTTGGTTTTGTAAAAGCTGGGTGTCAAAGGGTTAATGAACAGATGCATGTATTGATGTCTTGAGAAAGGAGGCAGCCGTAGTACTGTTGTTTTCACTCCATTATGTCACTCCCTTTTGCTCTGAACCAATCAAATTTAAACCCAACAACACGGTAACAACAGAACGAGCCAATCGAATTTTTTCATTGGTTGTGCAAGCCGCGTAAGCTTGTAGGTCAATGGCAATTAACACACAGCCGAGAAACATTCACACTGCAAATATTGCGTGTGTGTGCATGCGTGCGTCCCGGTGCATGCACAAGTGTGTGCACGCACAGTAGGAGGCCATGTGCACACACATGCATACGCGTCTGAGTCACCATTCCGCTGCGTGGGATTACAAGCGACAGTGACTCATTCTGAGCGCATCCTTGGGAATTAACACCGACGGCTTCGCGGAACGTGCGTCCCGCTGCCTATTTCCAGGGAGAAGCGGATGGAGGAGGAGAGAGGGGGAGCAAAGGGAGTGCAGGAGAAAGTGAGGGAGGAGAGGCGTGGGGAGGGGGGGAGCGAGGGATGGTGGACTCACATTTACACGAGCGACGGACGCGGCGGAGGCCATCTTGCGAAAGGGCTTCTTCTTACGCACTTCCTCCTCCTCGTCGAACAGGTACTGCGACGCAAACCAGACGTGCTCAGACACACCCCCAGTGCAGCCCCACAAACATGTCACAGAATCCCCCCCCAATCAATTCTCATCAGGATCACATGGACTAGCATCCCCACCCACTCACAAACCCGCAGACTCCGCTGTTAAGCAGACGTGATGTAGCTTATGAAGGCCGCAGAGCCAAAGTGGTCGTTTCCCCAATGAAGACCATAAAACTACGGCTTTACCGCAGCAGAAATGGTAATATACTCAACAAAAAAAGTTAACGACCACTGAGTATTTTCTCAGTTATTTTCTCTCGTTCCGAGCTTCCGCAGATGCTGTCAAGCTGCGGTGAGAGCACATGTTGGTCACGCAAGATACTCAAATGACTCTGGACATTGTTTGACGTTTTTCGATTTAATGGTCTGGATTTGGTGCGATTCTGGTCTTCCCTGTGGATACCCTGTTTTGCGGTAATAAAGTCGTCCAATCAAATATTGTGGTGCATTTTGTCTTGAATTAACACGGGTGACGTAAACAACACTTGGCATTCACATTTGGCTTTAACACGTTGACTGCCAACTACGGGATAAGTCATAATGGTGGGTCAGGGCCAGCGCTAGACCTGAAAATTTGGGGGAAAATATCCATCCCTTTATTGACAACAATTAGTCCTGGCTAATTCTAGATGGTTTTCCTATATTAACAAATTTTCCAATTCAAGAAAAAATCAAGTGGCAATTGAAGACACGGCTTCTTTCCCCCATGCGATCTTACAGCAAATAATGGGCTACATTCAGTAGAAAAATAATTTAATTATAATTAGGTCTACGCACTGGCACTCAGCAACAGTATTTTTTTTTCCAGCGAGAGCGGCATTGCAGAACTCATTTGCGAATGAAGGTAATTCTGGTGACAAGTATACATGGTTTCCTCCGTTTACATTTTCCAGTTTGACAGCTGTCTATTTTTTACAGCAAGTTGCGTGACCATGCTGCAAAAACAGGTGTAGGTACTTGCCGAAATTACCTTCATTCGCAAATGAGTTCTGAAATGCCGCTCTCGCTGGGAAAAAAAAAATAACGTTGCTGAGTGCCTGTGCATAGACCTAATTATAATTAAATTATTTTCTCATCTGAATGTAGCCCATTATTTGCTGTTAGATCGCATGGGGGAGAGAAGCCGTGTCTTCAATTGCCACTTGATTATTCTTGAATTGGAAAACGTGTTTATAAAGGAAAACCATCAAGAATTAGCCAGGACTAATTGTAGTCAATAAAGGGATGGATAATTTCCTCCGAATTTTCAAGTCTAGCGCTGGCCCGGACCCGCCATTACGAGTTATCTCGTAGTTGGCAGTCAACGTGTTAACATTTCACATATCCGGGTTGAAATCGAGTGTTCCTTAACTTTTTTTGTCGAGTGCATTTTGGCGAGCCCAGGAGTTACTTTACTGATTTGCACAGACAAAGATTTTTTCATTTCCTATTCAATTCCCGTCCAATTTAAAGACGCCGCCATGCGTGACCCACAGTCAAATACAGAGACCCTCATGAATAGACTTCTCGCCCCAGTGAGCAGCGCCCGCAGGGATCTACAGAGAAGGAAAGAACAGGCCGTCTTCAGTTTGCCTGCTTGTCCACAGGCCCCCACTGCTCACCTGGCCTTGAATGGGGTCATCGCTCCCCTCCTGCTCCGAGGAGTAGCTCTCTTCCTCTTCCTCCGAGTAGTTATCGATATCTGGGGAGCGATCTGCGGGGGGGTAGGGATGGAGAGAGAGAGAGAGAGAGAGAGAGAGAGGAGGGAGAAGGTACAGACAGGGAGGGATGAGGAGAGAAGAGAGGGATATGGTGAGTAATAGAGAGGCATAGGGAGGGAAAGAGTGAAGTGAGAGAGGAAGAAAAAGAGGTAGGAAGGGGGAGAAGTACAGACAGAAGTACAGACAGACAATGACGGATGAGATGAGGGGAGAGGGGGATCATCAGGGGAGAAAAAGACGAGTAGAGAGAAATAGGATGATTGATAAAGGTTGGAAGGGAGAAGGAAGGATGTTTACAGAGAAAGAGGGATGGGAGAAAGAGAGAAGATGGAGGGATGGCCCGCTATGAGACGACTTAAATTCAATAACATAAATTCATGACTCATCTCTCCTCGCGTCAGACGCAATTACTTCAGCAGTGAAAATCGTTTCGGTAACGCAAAACTAATTCTGTAACGGCTCCCATTTCTGATAAGGCTGGAGAATTGAGAAGCAGCGTGATGTGTCCCAATTCAAGAATGTACAAATTTTCGCCTAATTTCTGTTCTGCCTCGTCAGAACGGTCCCTTTCATTTCTTCTGAAAAGCGTGAAATTCGTCCTCAGTATGCGAATCTCCTGCTCTCGAGAGCCCGAGAGCTTTCCCCTACCAGATTAGAGGTTTATGCTAATATTTCTATAATCACTGCTGACAGGAAGGACATCTTTCATAACAGGAGCAAAATGACGAGGCAAGTTTCATGTAGCATCATGAATTCAGTTCTGTTTGGACTGCATTTAGTGAAATTATGCTGTTAAATGAGCCCCTGAGAACAAAAGTGGTCTAACTCCTCACTTGTCTTTTTTAAGTTCAAATCTTAAAATGATTCCAAAGAGGTCAATCTGTTTAGTGCAATAATGGATTAACTCAGAATACTTCCAGCACTGTATAGTAGGTGGGGCATACAGTATATTCCTCATTTCAAGAACACAAAGTACTCTGTGCAATAGTGGTCCAAAATGAAAAATAAAAGGGGCTTTTGTTCTAAGGGGACCAAGTGGTAACATTTCATTGTTTTTCTGTGTTTGACTGCATCACTAAACAAAGAGGCCCAAACACGCAAATTAGATAATAAGCTGGGAAAATATGACAAGCATGAAATACTCAGATCCCTCAGAACGTGATAGCTGATATCTGGCCTGGAAACAAAACGTGGTAGAGGGATGGACGAGAGGACGGACAGAAGAATGAAAAAGCACATCTGCACGATGAGACGTATCCGTATATAGAATTTTGTCGAGAAATATTGAGCAATTGAGGACTTCTGGCCAGGAAAAAGAACGAGATTGCCGAAATCTGGCCAAGAAAGGCAGTGGAGGGATGGACAGATAAACAGAAGGGTGGGCGTGAGTATTCAAAGGCACAACTACACGATAATATGCATTCATAAATGAAATTTCGTTGAGAAATATTGAACAGTTTAGGAGTATAGAAAAATAAGTGTGAGAGATGTCCAGAGAGATGGAAGGACACACAGAGGGACAACACTCACTCCTGTATCCCCATCCAGCGTGTGGCACAGGATACAACACTCACTCCTGTATCCCCATCCAGCGTATAGCACAGGATACAACACTCACTCCTATATCCCCATCCAGCGTGTGGCACAGGATACAACACTCACTCCTATATCCCTATCCAGCGTGTGGCACAGGATACAACACTCATTCCTATACCCCCATCCAGTGTGTGGCACAGGATACAACACTCATTCCTATATCCCCATCCAGTGTGTGGCACAGGATACAACACTCACTCCTATATCCCCATCCAGCATGTGGCACAGGATACAACACTCACTCCTGTATCCCCATCCAGCGTGTGGCACAGGATACAACACTCACTCCTATATCCCCATCCAGCGTGTGGCACAGGATACAACACTCACTCCTATATCCCCATCCAGCGTGTGGCACAGGATACAACACTCACTCCTATATCCCCATCCAGCGTGTGGCACAGGATACAACACTCACTCCTATATCCCCATCCAGCGTGTGGCACAGGATACAACACTCACTCCTATATCCCCATCCAGCGTGTGGCACAGGATACAACACTCACTCCTATATCCCCATCCAGCGTATGGCACAGGATACAACACTCACTCCTATATCCCCATCCAGCGTGTGGCACAGGATACAACACTCACTCCTATATCCCCATCCAGTGCGTGGCACAGGATACAACACTCACTCCTATATCCCCATCCAGTGTGTGGCACAGGATACAACACTCATTCCTATATCCCCATCCAGCATGTGTCACAGGATACAACACTCACTCCTATATCCCCATCCAGTGTGTGGCAAAGGATACAACACTCACTCCTGTATCCCCATCCAGTGTGTGGCAAAGTATACAACACTCACTCCTATATCCCCATCCAGCATGTGGCACAGGATACAACACTCACTCCTATATCCCCATCCAGTGTGTGGCACAGGATACAACACTCACTCCTATATCCCCATCCAGTGTGTGGCACAGGATACAACATTCACTCCTATATCCCCATCCAGTGTGTGGCACAGGATACAACATGCACTCCTATACCCCCATCCAGTGTGTGGCACAGGATACAACACTCACTCCTATATCCCCATCCAGTGTGTGGCACAGGATACAACACTCATTCCTATATCCCCATCCAGCGTGTGGCACAGGATACAACACTCACTCCTATATCCCCATCCAGTGTGTGGCACAGGATATAACACTCACTCCTATATCCCTCATCCAGCGTGTGGCACAGGATACAACACTCATTCCTATATCCCCATCCAGTGTGTGGCACAGGATACAACACTCATTCCTATATCCCCATCCAGTGTGTGCCACAGGATACAACACTCATTCCTATATCCCCATCCAGTGTGTGGCACAGGATACAGCACTCATTCCTATATCCCCATCCAGTGTGTGGCACAGGATACAACACTCACTCCTATATCCCCATCCAGTGTGTGGCACAGGATACAACACTCATTCCTACATCCCCATCCAGTGTGTGGCACAGGATACAGCACTCATTCCTATATCCCCATCCAGTGTGTGGCACAGGATACAACACTCACTCCTATATCCCCATCCAGTGTGTGGCACAGGATGCAACACTCATTCCTATATCCCCATCCAGTGTGTGGCACAGGATAAAGAGGAAAACTTCAAGTCTGGACTCAGCCATGAAGGAGAGGCTGAAATCTGTAGCTGCCTTTTAGGCACATCTTTCATTAAAAGTCCTCTCTGAAACCAGTAGGGTAACACTGGGGATAAGAGCTAATGATTTTGCCACTACTCTAGTTGAAACTTGTCCCCGAGCGTGCCAACATGGTTCTTCCTGACAGCGAGTTCTGTTCGGCATGCAATGCTTCAGATCAGTGCTGGCCATTTCAGTTTGTGCTCACTGCAATTAAATTTCTGGCAGCGTGTACCATTTTCACCGATAATCTCGGCTTCGCAGGCCCTGAAAATGCAGCCAGCGAAGAATTACTGCTCAGCGCTAATGTTCCAAAGACACTCACTGGCACTCAATTTCCTGTTGATCCGCAACAGGCAAAGGAGACTGGCAGGTACAAAGAAACACAGAATGCAGGCAGATTAAGCAGTCATCTCTAGTGACTTAAGGTTGAATCGGGCGGAAACAGCTGGCCTACTGAGAAGTTCATTTTCTTGGGCCTGAATGAGAGTAGTTGCCTTCCCACAGGGGAGTTTTTGTCACGTCAACTACTTGCTACTTGTGGGTGCCATTCGCAAGTTTTTGCTCAATTTTGGTATCCTCTGTGAGCTCACTGAACATCTCAGGAAAAAGTTCATTACTAGTGAAATTGAACAGAATTCACTGTACAAAGGAACATTCTTTCTTTCTTGGCCAGTAACAAGAATTTAACCCATATTCCTCACTTTACACGTTCCTGCCCTCCCGGAAAGAAAGATCCAGTAAGATCTGAATGGATAAGATGAGACCTGATTGGATAACATCAATCAAGGTTACTCAAGTACATGATTCAGTTACTTAACGTTTCCATTAGTTCCACTGCAAGTCTAATGTAAATGCATCTCTGGAGCCTTATGCCTAATTTAGTATTACATTATGAAGCAGTTATTTGGCCAATGCATCCAAATCAAGTTATTTTGATCTCCCAGGGGCCACGGCCCCTGAAGCTACAGTAGGGATAAGGGCCTTGGTTAAGTGCCTAGCCACTGCACTGATATTTCTACTGTGGCTTGAACCAAGAACCAACTCAATTTTCTTCCAAAACCCTCAGCCAATCGGCAACAGGGTGCTCCATTATATGATTGGCTTTATATTTCGGGCCGTCCATCTGCAGCGAAATGATGTTCATTCATTAGGCAGACAAGAGATCCCCTGGCAGACTGGCTGGTTTCCATCCTAAAATGATGATGATTGGTAATAAATATGAAAGCTGTTTTCTTGCTTCTGTCGCTGAGACCATCACGCGCGTAACTGCGAACAGAAACTCCGCCAGCTGATGGCTCTCAATCAGCATCGCAAACTCTGCAGACGTGCCAGTGAACTGCGTGCTGTAGGGACCCCTCTCCTATTACGTGTTTTCACGGCCGAAACGTTTTTCCACAATGCGTGATGTATGAAAGATTGACCCGAGAATCGTTTCCTCTACAGCTCTGCCGCGTCTGTAACGGTCTATAACCAACGTCACTTCAAATCGATGTTTTAACCCCTTTGTGCAGAATACAAATAATGCCAATTTTTCCTGTTGTGCATAAGTCTATTTAAGGCTTTATAACTCAGTATTTGTGTCAGAGAGACTGTGGAAAATTATTCCAGTGAAGCAAGATGTTTGGAAATTCAATTACAGAATTATTTAGCAACTAAATTTAGAAAATCTACAGATGCTGCCGTCTATGTCTGCGCAAAGGGTATTCAGTTAAGACTTTGAAGGGATTTAATAAAAGGTATCAAGTGTATTTTTGGCAAAATGGAAATTCTCACTACAATGTCATTGATGATTCCGGTGAGTAATTTCCATTTTCCAGTGGGAAACAAGCCATCTTCAGTTTGAGACTATTTATATAGAGGGTTTTGTAACATGGTGGAACGCCAATCACCTGAAGCTACATATCAGCAAAACTGATTCAATATCAAACCAAATGTGAAATATGGTCACATCTCCCCTTCTGTTTCTGAGTTGTGGCATTGAATGATGACCAGAAAAGTGGTTTTGCAGAAAATAATGATGTCAAAGTGTTGACCTTTGACCTTTTAAATGTAAAACGTCATCAGTCCGTCATTTAATCCCATTCGAAATTTGTGTGAAGTTTTGTCATAATAAGCATATAAATGCTTGAGCCATGGCCAAAAGGGTGTTTGGAGAGGTCACAGTGACCTTAACCTCTAACCAGCCAATTCTGATCAGTTCATCCTTAAGTTCAAAGAGATGTTCGAGCTGGATGAAATCAAATTCCCTCCAAGCGTTCCGGAGATGTCACGTTTACAACAATGGAAAGGAAGTGAGGTCGCAGTGACCTTGACCTTTGACCTGTCCCTACAAAGACCTCATCGGTTCATTCTTCAGTACAAGTGGACATTTGAGCCAAAGTTGAAGAAAGTCGCTTAACTCCTTCAACCCCACAGCCCTCTACAGAGGGCTGACCAACATATTCCCTTCAACCCCAAATTCCTGTAGGGAAAATTCAAACAATCTGACTAATTGATTGGAACATATCAGGTTACATTTAATGGGATTCCAGAGATAACAGTAAGATACAATGTCCAGATAATGACCAGCTCTCTACAGAGGGCTGTGGGGTTGAAGGGTATAGTGATGCTAGAATATCTGGGGTTGAAAGAGTTAAGGGGTTCCAGAGAAATTGTGTTCAAAGAAATGCGATGGAAGGACGTATGGACAGATGAACAACCCAAAAAAATAACCCTTTCGGCCGCGGACGTCATTGGCATGGAGACAAAGACATCAAAAGCATTAAAATTCTCTCTCAGATGCATCAAATCTGAAATGTGCGTCAATGGAAAAGGACTGCTTATGACCGCTCATAAAACTTTGAGCAGGAATCGCACAGTTACTTTCAAAGTCCTAGTGATTATCGCCAGAATGTACCGTGCTCATAAATTTACACCGTTCCTTCCTCAGAAACGATCTACGGTCCTTAAAAATAGCAACAGTGAGACAGTATGTAAAGTAGCGCACCGAATTAATAGAAAGTAGAGCTCGTTCTGCGCGTCTTCACAGGTATCCGAACTCAATCTCAACCCTTGTAACAAGTGTCTTCAAATTGTATTTCTGACAATAGTCCCTGCTAATTTCGCCCAATGCAGCACCTAAGGTTTGCTTCTCAATCTTGAATCATATATTCTACCCAGCAGAAACCTGCACTACGAGGCATATTCATCTATCCATCCATCCATCTATCTGTCCCCTGTCCATTATCATCTGTCACCGGTCCATTATCAACTGTCACCTGCCCATTATCAACGGGCCACAGGAATGAACAATCCTTCACAAGGATCACACCTCATTGACATACTCATACCTACGGGAACTTTAGAGTCTCATATTAGCCAATCATTTATGTCATTGGGTTGTTGGAGGAAACTGGACTACCTTGAGAAAACCAACATAAACATGGAAAGAACGCCATAAACCCCACACAGTAAGGCCCAACAGAGTGAACGGGAACTCTCGAGTGTTTGGGAAACACTCTTTACATTTTTCACTCTCTACATTACAAGGCAGGAGCTTAGTAAACAAATTCATCCAAAGTGGCTTGTACAACTGATTAAAGGAAGCAGAGGCTAATGGCCCACGGGAGTAACGTGCGGTTCAGAGCCTCGCTCGAAGGGCTGACATCTGCACTGATTTTATGGTGCATACCCCTATGATAACCAACACTGGGTCTCGGGTCGTAGCCAAGCTCCTATCGCTACTCAGCTAATCCTGGCCTCGCTCTCTGTCCCTCTCCTCAACAGTCTTTCCCCTCAACTCCTCGATCGCTCCCCATTATCCTCTTCCTCCTTCCGCACAGCTATTCCCCCTGCAATGGAAACGAATGATGACCCCAATAGTCTTTCCCCCACACCATTTTGATGGACACATTTGTAGGGAGAAAAACAGAGCAACGGTTTCAAACAAAGAGGCGGCTGATGTCTGTGGCCTCCTGGCAGCTGAGACAAAGGCTCAGAACGGGCACTTGCAAGTTTACACCGCAACAAAGTGGGCTGTTCTTGACAACACAGATTGATGCCAGGAGCCATACCACTACTCAATCTGCTCCAGCTCCAAGGCTGAAGCTAAGCAGGTGTGGGCTTGGTTAGTACTTGGATGGGAGACCACTTGGGAAAACCAAGTTGCTGCTGGAAAAGGTGTTGGTGGCCAGTAGCTTGTCATCGTCCCTCTGGTGGAATAATCCCCAATGCCCCAGTGCAGTGATGGGGACACTGTACTGAAGGACATGCTGTCTTTCTGATGAGACGTTAAACTGAGGTCTTAACTCACTGTGGTCATTAAAGATCCTATGACACTCTTCGACAAGAGTAGGGCGTTCCCCGGTGTCATGGCTAAATTACCACCCTGCCACCTAATCATCCCCTGATCTAATTGGCTGTGCAACTTGTCCCCTCCCTCTCCACCCCAACCCCCAGGGCTCCCTTGAAAAAGAGATTTCAATCTCAACAGGACTTCCCTGGTTAAATAACGCAGAAATAAATAAAAATGTTGATTGGAAACGGAAAAATGAATGGAGGAGATCCCCCCCCCCCCCGACCCTATCCCTCCCCTCCCTCACCGGACAGTTTGGCTTTGGGCCCCTCGTGGTCGATGGGCTGGCTGGAGAGGGAGTGCACGCGGATCTCTGCCACAGGGACAGAGGTGTCCTTCACATTACTGTGAAGCCCCAACACCTGCGCTCCTTCACTGGGGTGCTGCATTACCTGCAGGGGAGAGAGACGGAGAGAGACGTGCTCGCTATAATGTTCATATGTCAATATGTTTGCGTGTGTTCTTGTCATTTCAATACAGTGAGGACCAGAAATATATTCAACCAACACAGTGGAGAGATTTTTGGAGAGTTAGGATATTTTTGCCTTTCCTCAGCAATACAAAGGCAAACTGACTTACTGGTTAAGCTTAGGGGTAAAGGAGCTGTGTCACGATTACTGCACATGATCACAACTTTCAAAAAAGTAAATCCGCTCAACTGCCAGTCAAAATCTAGAAGGTATTTTCCCTTCTTCTATGATTATTGGCAATGGCAACCAGCTTACATTCTTCATATCCCATGGCTAAAGCTTAAATTAGAGTTTTGAACCCTTGAATTTCCATAGAAAGCTCCTTAATTTAAAAAGCATACTGCCAGAGTAACTAAAGTACATACTTGTAAATACAATGCAAAACGAAGATGGATAGGCAAGGACAGAATCAGATTATGACTTGCAGTCAAGCAGATTCACTTTCTTAGGATGTAAATTCTGAGCATTCGCAGTAATCACGACACAGCTCCTTTAAGGTTAGAATTAGGAATAGGTTAAGGTTAGGGTAAAGGTTTGGGTTAAGGTTAGAATTAGGGATAGGTTAAGGTAAGGGTTTGGGTAAAGGTTTGAATTAGGGATAGGTTAAGGTTAGGGTAAGGATTTGGGTTAAGGTTAGAATCAGGGATAGGTTAAGATTAGGGTAAGGGTTAAAGTTAAGGTTGGAATTAGGGATAAGTTCAAGTTAGGGTAAAGGTTTGGGTTAGACATGTGTTGCTTATTGTTAAGATTTGGGAAAGGCTGTAGAGACACACAAAAAATGAATGGAAGTAAATGCCATGTCCTGAGGAGCACAGAAGGGCAAGGATGTATGTGTGTGTGTGTGTGTGTGTGTATGTATGCTTGTACAATATGTGTATGTGCACATCTGTATGTAAACATCTCTGTGTGGAAAACATTATTTGCATGTATGAGTTTGTCAGTGCATGCATATGCAAATAACAGATGGTGAAATACCCACTCATCAGTTCCCTTTAAAACCGCAAAAATCTTCCCCCATGAAAAGCCTTGCAAAACTTCCACAAATGCCCGGCCGAAAATTTCAGCTTAAACCAGCCAAAGATGATTAGCTAGTCACAAGCTAATCAGCCAGTCAGAGTCAGCTGGTCCACCAATTGACCACCACATTGCTCTACGACTAATTTCTACTTGAGGCATATTAAACTGAAATGTGTAAAAGACATACTATGCACATGCATGCCCTCAGGAGCTAAAGCAAAATTCTACCTTACCTCACCTTTTTACTCCAAAGAGAACAGCCTCAATGGTCACTGGTAATCTTTCTTAAAATGCGTAGAACGTCTGGCCATTAGTCAAACAAGGGGAAGCTAATGGTTTAACGCAGTTGAAACCATTTGAATCAATTCTAGCACATCAGCAGAGGCACAGATATCTGCTGTACAGCTGAACACAAACACGGCTGCCCCAGCGGGAGGCTGATTAGATTAAAGGCCAGCGGTCCTGTTACACCTGCGGTTTTCATCTGAAAGCATCGCTCGGCTGTATCAAACTCCCAGCAAGCAGTCGGCCCCTCCTCGTTCGAGCACGCATTCCCTGCAGACTGCGATACCTTTCTTTTTTTATACCCTGATGATGTTATTTTCCTGGGATCTCGGCAACACCTGCTCCCCACCATCTTTATTTTACGAATCCCTTTGGGGAGTAATTTTTTTTGGAAAGTGTTTTCATTTTATGCCCACGTTCTAGTGCTCTATTCTGACTCAGACCTTATAAGAACATTCATTTATTTATCATCCATGTAACACAGACGGACTTTAATTTTTAAAATGTTAAAAGGGTGTCCGATTCTGACTTCATTACCAGTAGTGATAGTCAGATTGTCGAGATGAGAACACTTATAATCACATAATTGCGATCTCATTCCTCAGAGAGACATACTGTATCTGATACAGCTCAGTCCAATGCCAATTCAAACACCGTCGTCTCAGCCAATCAGGTGCTGGGGAACAGCAAGCAGTAGGTACTCTTAGGATGCAATAAGATTTGTGATAATGATGTTATTATAATGGCTCATGAGCAGCTATGGACCATCCAGAGCTCAAAAAGTACATGCCCCGCCCAACGTTTCCACCCCCCATAAATGCAGCCAGGGGAATTACACTTATTAGCTCTACCTTCTGAGTAATGAACTCGCTAAAGAGCTAATCCAGGCATTTGGCACAAATCCCAAGGACATTTTAGTTTTCTGAACCTTAAATCCCGCAGTTCTGCTCTTGAGTAACTAGAAGGCTCTGAGCTGATGCTAGATCTCGGAGAAAATCAAAATTAACTTAAATTTATTATTTGAAAGGGAAATTGAGCATAATATGCAGTAAAAATATTTGGCTGCGAGTGTGAGAATGTTCTGCTGTTGAAGAGAGCAAGAGACTCACAGACACAGTGTTCATCTCACCTCCGCCATATTAATCAGGCCCAGCGCCAGCGTCTTGTAGCCCAGGATGGTGCGGTTCTTGTACCGCTTCCGTCTCTGAAGCATAATCTGCAGCTTATTTGCATCTCTTTTCAAAAAGTGCGGGTACTGGCGAAAGTGTGGGGCAAGAGAGGGGTTAAACAACTAGTTAGACTAACTAGTAGATTCACTAGTAACACTTTACAGCTCATATGAATTGGCATCAACTACAGCGGTTGTTAACAACCATGTACCGAAAGTTCATGGATTAGTAAATGGGTAATAAAGTATTAGTTTCTCAAATGCTTTGTGGATGGAAACAATGATTAATAAAAACATTTATTATAAATTAAAGAGACATTAACAAATGATGATGAGGTTATTTTCATAAGTATTTGAACATCGTTAACCAATGTAGTTTTCAAAATAAGGTAATGTCAGTTCATGTGACACTATAAAGCATCACAGAATAACAAAATACATACAATTCATTTGTAAGCACAGCACGGATTTGTCCCTCAGAGAATCCTCTAACAATATGCCCTGGTAAAGAGACCGTGGCAACATTCCATTACCCATAATGCTTCAGGGATAATAATCCATCATGGCTCCCTGTGGCCCGGGGGCAATTTTATTTGGCTTTTTTTTTCCTCACCTGTAGAGAGAATGTGAGCTGCAACTCTGTTTCTGTCAGTCCGGCTGCAGACAGCAGTATTTCATTGGAGCGTAAAATACGCTTGGAGCCCTGGGACAGAGAGGGAGGGAGGGAGACAGACAGAAAGAGAAAGAATAAGAGCGAGACGGCAAAAAAGAAAAAGAGCAAGGGACAGCAAGAGAAAAGGATGGAAAGAGAGAGAGAGAGAGAGCGAGAGAGAGGTCATTTGCTTCCAATCTGCATTTCTCAAATTGAGCCAATCAAATGCAAATCAAATCAAATGAAGATGAATTCTTTCATCTGTCTGGTAAGAAAAAAAATGGACAGATGAAACGATTGCACAGCCTTGCGCTGTCCTTGTTTTAAGATGTCCGTGACCTTTTGTACCAGTACGACTACAGAGAGCTTTGAAAAACAGCAGAAACCATGCAGCAGTAACACTCAAGTATACAGGACTAGATTGTGATGGTTTTTCATCTTAGCCTTTTAGGTGAGTCACTCGCAGTTTCTCAAACATAAGGGTTGAACACAAATTCCTTGTGATCAAAGTTCAAAGAAAAACACGCAACCTGACCTTTTATTCCCATATACTAAATTTACCTGTTTTTCAACAGTCGATGAAAGGGCTCAAAATTATTCTTATTCAAAGCACTGTTATGGCAGCGCAATACATTTGCATTAGGCAATCTGACAAATCACAAATCACAGCGGTATTTTCCGTCAACGGAAAAACCGTTTCAAAATGAGCCATCATGAAACAAACATCTGAAAGCATTTACTTCGCGGTCCTCATTATGCGGAAGACTGATTCACGCAACGCTCGAAAACAAATAATCAAAACACATCTATCACTCTTCGATGTTTAGATCTATAATGGCCTGCCTGCTGTACACAGTAAAGTGACACACTCACGTACAATTATATTTTGCACTTCGAGACCCAGAATTCAATTACCCTAATGCAAGACTAATCGCCTCACAACAAAAATGTGCATTAAGTCATTTTTATTGTAATAAGCCTATAGATGGGGAAGCCGGTCATTTTTTCTAACTTTCACAGCGCCATATTAGTAACATCAAATAAGAGGCCTGTCGGCCTAGAGAGCTCCGCTGAGGATAAGTGGAATGTCCTTGTCAAAACTTAATTTCAGAAATCCTTGAAAACTATTGCAATATTAACACATATGACACATTTGGTAACCAGAATATGCTGTGAATCAGTTTGGTGTCTCAATTAATGTAGTATTACAATATAACCACACTGCAAATTGCAACCATTTGCAACCAACAAATTGCAATCAATAACCTGACCTAATCTGTACGAGGGGGGGTGGGGGGTATTTATTGGTTGTTAGTATTGCTTGCTGGTAAGATGATTGAAGTAAATGATTGCATTTTGTAGTGTGGTTCTACTGTTATACTACATAAATTGAGACACCAAACTGGTTCACAGCATATTCTGGTTACCAAATGTGTCATATGTGTTCACATTGCAACAGTATTCAAGGATTTCTGAAATGAAGTTATGACACGGACATTTCAGTCATCCTCACCGGAGCTCTCTAGGCCCACAGGCCTCTTGTTGAGGTATTAATGAAAGACTGAAAAAACGAGCACAAACACTGAATTTCTAAGTCCAAAATGCTGAATTTCTCAAAAACCGGGACGTAGAATTTTCAAATTTTCGCAGGGGATCATTAGAACATCATAAGGAAGGCTCACAACAAATAAGACAAAAAAAAGTTATCAGACAGTTTTTGAGATATTAATGAAAGACAAAAACTTCGCACAAACACTGAATTTCTAAGTCCAAAATGCTGAATTTCTGAAAAACTGGGACGTAGAATTTTCTAATTTTCGCAGGGGATCATCAGAACATCATAAGGAAGGCTCACAACAAATGAGACAAAAAGTTATCAAACAGTTTTTGAGATATTAATGAAAGACTGAAAAAATGAGCACAAACACTGATTTTCTAAGTCCAAAATGCCGAATTTCTCAAAAACCGGGATGTAAAATTTTCTAATTTTCGCAGGGGATAATCAGAACATCATAAGGAAGGCTCACAACAAACGAGACAAAAAGTTATCACAGTTTTTGAGATAATCAAATGTGAAGTGAAAAGTTGACGCTGGACAGACGGACGGACGGACAGACGGACGCCGGACAACTCTGCATTAGGAAAGCTCCGGTGACTGCTGACTATCATCACAGCGGAGCTAAAAATTCAGTCTTAAAACATAAGAATCTTTTCAGAGTAGGTTGCGTTTTATCATTTTCAGACCCAAAAAATCTAAACTTGCGACAACTTCAGAGGAACATTGCTACAACTCTAATAAAATTTCATCACATGAATATTCATTTGAAGTTTCTGTAAAAAGTTTTTTTTTTTAATTTCTTACATGGTTAAAATTTTACAACCACCTTTAAAAAATGCAAGATGCAAACAAAATCAAAATGGAGTGATTTGAATAGTCCACTCACCCTTTACTATATTGAAAACACTACACTGATAACTGCAACAGACTGTGAAAAAAATCAGTGCGAGGGCATTTTAGGATGTGACAAGTATAAAGAATAATAAGGTGATGTGAAACAGGAGGCGTTATAGTAAAATGTCATAGTAAAAAAGGAGCCTTCAGAACAGGCCCAGGCCCTCAGGAGCAGAAATGGATTGAGGCCCACCAAATTTGGCAACGGATGTATAAGCTTATAATCCAACACTTTGAGAACAACATTCTCCAAAGGCAAATCAGAATGTTTTTTGGCATTTTACCCTTTACAGTCCATCCCTTATCAATCCCGCTTCTTGCTCACTAGGGCTGCACGGCAGCAGGAGCCAATCCCAGCTGACTATTGGGAGAGAAAGGGACACACTAGCCAATCCATTGCAGGGCGCACACACCAGTCATGCACACACTCACACACTCATGCCTACAGGCAATTTAGAGTCTCCAATTAGCCTGACAATGCATGTCTCGGGACTGTGGGAGGGAACCGGAGTACTCATGCGAACACAGGGAAAACACGGGGAAAACATGCAAACTCCACACAAAAAGGCTCCAGGCTGGATTCAAACCCACGGCCTTCTTGCTATAAGGCGGCCGAAAAACAGTTCTGAATGCTCGCAATCTTCAATCCCAAAGACGTCACTGTCTTTAGACCCGTCACACGACAGTGATTGACATCACGTCAAAAAGAAATACTTTTGTAAACCTGTCAGTCAGCGGTGAATCCACAGATGCAAGTTAAAGCGTTACTACGCAAAGCCGCAGCCGTACATTATCACTGTTCAATAGAGCTGCCAACTTCTCTGGGCTCAGCCTCATCGGAAATGGACAGCAGAACAGTGGAAGTATGTTTTGCGGTCTTTTGAGTCATCATTTGAAGTGCCTTGTGGAAAAAGCTGCTGCCATGTTGTCTGGACTCAAAACAACAAGGACAACCACAGCCGTTAACAGTGCTAGGTTCAAAAGGCAGCATCTGTCATGGTGTAATAATGCATCAGTGTGCATGGCACGGGTGACTCACACATTTGCGAGGGCACCATAAATGCAGAAAGATATGTAGGAATTCTAGAGCAAAACATTCTGCCATCTAGACATTCAAGGTACTTCTGCATTTTTAAGCAAAGCAACGCCAAAGAACATTCTAAAAAGATTACAAGTGCAAGGCTGCATAAGCAGAGAGAGTGGGTGCTAGACTGGCCTCCTGCAGTCCTGACCAGTCTCTGATTGAGAATGTTTAGTGCATTATGAAGCGAAATATACAGCAATGAAAGCCCCTTACAATTATGCAGCTGAGTACATGAATATTGGAGAACTGCGGGAAAATTCCACTTTCTAGACCTGATCAACTCGTCTCTTAAGTGCCCAAAAGCTTTGTTATGACTTAAAAATCACAACAAAGAAAACCAGCAATGATAACAAATTTATTCTTTGCTGATAAAAAAAAAAAACTTCTACAAATAATCCACTGTTTAATCTTATAATAACACTTTAATGCCACTATGTAACTCTGTTGCCAAAACAAAAACTCTGCCCCTACTGACCAAAATCACAGTATTTATATATACTAGCAACATTCTGGAAAGATCTACAGGATTCCTGGGTAATCCTGCCCCCTCCAGGCAGAAGATGCCAGAAGCTTCTAGAAAGCACTAGCCCATTACAAAGAAGTGAGGTTACATCAGATCATGTTTTGCTACAGACACACCACCAGAGGGTGCTGATGAACAAAATAAATAGCTTACCAGCAAGGCAGCAAAAACAGCATGTAACAAATCTCCATTTACAAATGATATACAGTGCTTTACATAAAATACTCATACATAACAGCTTAATGAAGTCAGACGGCTCAGCGATGTTAGACAGCAATAAATAGTCAACTGTGACAACATTTTTGGACTTTGTTGCAGTCATATTTTCAAAAAGAAATTAAATTAACATGTTAGGACACCACATAATGTGTTGTGGCAGTGTTTTCAATATCAGTCCTTTTTCATTGTATTTGCATTTTCCAAACTTTTTCGGAATTGGGGTGGCAACACATTTATGCAAAAGATGGCTTTACTAGAAAGAGCTGTGGAGGTGTAATCCGCTTTACTTAAGTGACTCCCGCGGCCATTTTTGATCTGTGCATTCCGGGAAAACAGACTGTGTCACTTATCCCGCTGTTGTCCATAAGGAGAGAGATCTGTGAGAAGTAATACCTGGAGTTTGACTGCGATAACCACCGAGGTGAGGTCTTTATCCAGCTCCTTCAATATCGCCAGCTTCTTCAACGTGAGATTAAAGAGCCTGAGAGAGACGTGGGGAGAGAGAGGGACAGAGAGAGATGGAGAGAGTGAGATAGAGAGAAAGAGGACGGGGGAAACACCAAACAAGGGATTCCACTTCAGTTACACTGCATGCGGGCGACCACAAACAAAACCGAGGCACCAATTGAAAAATTAAAGATAAACAACATCAAGAAAAACAAAACAGATCGATTGTGAGCAGTATTGCTTTTTCAACTACACTTAGTCTGAAGAATGAGGCTGGGAATACTCTAATACAAATTTATGTGAACTTAGATCAATAGATCAATTGTTTTACAGCACTGAGAATCCTTTCAGAGGACCACCTTGAATCAATCACTCAGCACACATACTCAAGTTAAGCCACCTCTGCCATCAATTTTTAAACACCCAGCTCCATCGGCAAGTAAAAAGAATGTATAAATGGACATGATTATTGGACAGGAACGAGAGGTAGAGATCATGGTGATGTCTGAACCCACAACCTTAAACAAAACCCTCTCAAGTCTGGGAAACAAATTTTGCAGGCCCTGAAAGGCAAGGGTTCGAGGCCCCGGCAGTAAACTACCGATGACCCTGTACGTGCCTTAACCGGGTAGACAGGTAGAGCAGAAGAGGATGAGAGGCAAGCGATCTCGTTGCCAAAAGGGAGACGTGCATTTGGAATGTTAAGCGCTAGGTGATAAATCACCCGTTTCCCGAATCAATGTACCCAGACGTCGCCAAAGTTTAAACGGGGACGCCCGCCAGATGGATTTCTGGGCTTTGCGACGGCCGGCTGGATATCGTCACAGAGACCGCTCTCTTTCGCTCTCCCTCCCTCAATCCCCATCTCTCTTTCTCCACCTCTCTCGCAGAAACGCACAAACAGAACACCCACTTGTAGATTTTTATGTTCAGATGTCGTGGGGGCATCTCTGGACACAAGAGGCTGGCTTAACAAACACAGATTAAGCCTAGTCTAGGACATAACTTGATTCAAAATGGGGATTTCCACATAAAACTCGAGGATTAAATGTAATCAGTGTCCATGAAACTGGCCCAAGAACTTTTGAAATTCACAAACAGCAGAATGATGAAGAGGTTCTACACGAATGCAGAGCCAAACCCTCACCCCCCCCAAGACATTCCCACCATGGACATGTGACCATATTCCAGCTTCACCCAACCGATTCCTTCATTCTAGTTTCCTGTGACATTTTTTCCTGCCCATTTTATTTTCCCCCATCCTGGGTCACACAAACAAACACTCTGTAAGGGGAGTAACCAGCGACTGGTCTGCGGTAGGATCTCTAATGCGCCTTGACCTTGCCGATAGGGCGATCTCACCCCAAACCACAGATCGGAGGCGAGCGAGGACAGCGCTGCGTCGATGTACAAGCACTAGCAACTTGACTGCTTATGGCTGAAATGCGTCCGTTTCTTCGCCCGTGATAAACGTAAGACTATTACACTGCGAGCCTCGGTGTGCAGTTTCTTCACACCTTTTCATCTTCCTATCAGCACCTTCTGTAATTTAAAATGAGCCGGAGAGTCAGGGGTTTGCCAGGGGCACGTTGAAGACCAATGGGTCTTGCGAGGGAAAGACTCTTGAGTTTTGAATGACTTTTGAGTTCTTACATGTTTTCCAACATGGCTGCCGGCTAGGGTTTTGTGTCACTTTGTACTGAACAAGCTGTCTGAGAGTGTGGGTAGCTATGTTGACAATACTGGACGCTATCTTGAAAAGCAAGGCGAGACTGTTCGCAAATTGTCTCGCTTGTTTTTGCAAGACCAAACATAGCTTGATCGTTCAAGAGGCAAGAACTTGCAGGCATTCGCTCGACCCCGCAATCCTGAATATGCCCCATGTCAGTCAGAACCCCTGTCCCCCCAGGAGGAGGGAAGGGTTATACGTGGCATGAGTCACGCCAAACGGCCAGCATTGTTTAATTAATTCTGCGTGTCTCTTGGCAAACGGAGATGCCACCACCCCAACCCCCCTCCCTCGTCTCACCGTCAGGGAAGCGCTGTCCTAGAAATCGATTTCGGCGCAGCAACATCGCAGTAGGAGAGCGGTCGGGTCAGGGCCTCCGACGACGCGCGAGAGGAGTCGCTGCTATTAGCATGCGACGCACGGCAGCAGCTAATCTGGCACTCGCCACAGAGTCCTTAACACCAGCTCCGCCCTTAATGAACCTGACGCTTTTAGTGTGAGCGTGTGTGTGTGGGAAGGTGAGGAGGCTTCCTGCTTCAACCAAAACATCACACATCATCCCCCTCCCCCCACGAAATCCACACATCCTGTCATCTCTCCAATCCCCTTAACCACACCACCAGAGGGAACGAGACTAACCCCTCAGAAAAGCACACACACATATTCAGATAGGCACAAAGCACACAAAGACTCGAGCAGGTTCTCATAAACACAAACACACACACAAACACACTCACACACACACACACACACACACGCGCGCGCGCGCACGCACACACACACAGGCACACATACCAAGGAGTCATAGACACACATTACCACAAACAGACACTCCTACAAATATAACACAGATATTTGTCATAGGATGCGCTACTGAAGAGGACAGTGCGGCGACCTTGTCGTTCAGAAAACACCCACCCTGTTCTCGGCGATAACGCTGCAGTATGAAAAAGAGGCACAACAATAACAGAGTCACAGTTTCTGTTTGAGGACCCAGGGAGAGCGCAGATGTTCGATTTGGACCCAGTCGGAAGGAAATAAGCAGAGCTGTCATATCAATAGCATTAGCTGCTTCTCCAAAATATGCTTTCATTTTGCTGAAGAGCCTGGACAGAAGTAAAAAAAGCACTTATCTGCCTGCGAGTCTGCAGTTATTGTTAGCCTTAAGGTAAGTAGTTCAGCTGTCAATTTTATTTTGTCTTTGGCAATACTGCACCAACAATCACGCACCAGAGGCAAAATAATGCGCGCATGCCGTGTTGAATATGAAATAAAGGGCCATTCCAACGACCTCCAATTCCTCTTTTGCCATTTACCAGCAACAGGCATGCTCCACCTCACTGATGGCGATATTCTGTCCCTTCCTTGATCGGAAACATATCATAAAAGGCAGCCACCTTTAACTTGAAGGCAAGAATTTGATTCTTATTTACAGGGGTCATAGTCTCAGCTGACGAAAAGCCGCATGGCAACAGAAGATATGAGGAGCCTCACTGCCGAGTACAGTCAGCGTCACTGAGAGAAGTTGCGGCTCATTTGAAAACAACACAAGCAGCTGCAATGGTCGTAACTAGTGAGAGCAGGTCTTTCTGATGTAGCGCCCTAGAAGTGGGTTTTAGCACTCCAGACATTTGA
Organism: Gymnothorax javanicus; assembly: GCA_029692085.1. Taxonomy (NCBI): domain Eukaryota; kingdom Metazoa; phylum Chordata; class Actinopteri; order Anguilliformes; family Muraenidae; genus Gymnothorax; species Gymnothorax javanicus. The sequence continues at coordinate 226,347 of CM056199.1, read as the reverse complement.
ACATTCATTGAGACTAATCCCAGAAACCATTCCCAGTGACTTGGCTCTTTTCTGTTTCTTGCCAGCAAAGATGTGGCTTGTTATTTTTGTCCAGCATTCACTGAAGTATTACTTCTAATTATTTAACCCTGAAAAGGAATTAGTTTTTGCTCACAGGTCAATGCATTTCCCATCACATTTTTCATTGAGCTGCAAGCTGATGATCTATATAAGCAGATGCTTCCATCATTGACAATAGATTAGTGCTTATTGAATGCAAGCCCTGTAGAGTCAGGTTGGAGATCACTGGTCTTCCAGTCAGAATTCACCCATTTCCCACGCACAGTTCAAATTCATTTTGATTACTATCTATTGATCCTAACTTCGCCTTGCATATATCTGCTTTCTATAATCTTTGTTGAACACTCTTTTTCAGTTGGTTTTCGATTAATGTCCCACGTACTAACACAAACATGCAAGAACTAAATTCTAAACACACTTATATAAGCTTGATGGATATTTACCCAAGGTAGAACTAATTCTAATCTGCATGACTCATAACATAAGTGGTTATGATATAGTCATACGGAAAAGCATCAGCAATCTTACTGACCAACCTACTAGAATAAAGATTAATAAGGACTGATTGCGCCTTAATTATACAGATATTCTTACTAATAAAAACATAACGCATTGCTGAATACCCCTCGGCCTGTGCACATCTATGGGTCACAGAGAGTTGCCATGCCAAAATTGACGAAGCTACCATCAATAGATACTGAGTACTGGGCCGGAAAAGATTTCCACGGTGAAGGTCACAGCGCTAAGGTCAAAGGTCAAATCCAGTCAAAACCCTGGCATTGCACATCTATGGGTCACAGTGAGTTACCATACCAAATTTGGTGAAGCTACGATCAATAGTTACTGAGTGCTGGTCTGGACAAGATTTCCTGCATCAAGGTCACAGCGCTAAGGTCAAAGATCAAATCCAGCCAAAAACCTGACGTTGCACATCTATGGGTCACAGCGAGTTACCATACCAAATTTGACAAAGCTATGACCAATAATTACTTTGTACTTGGCCGGACAAGATTTCCACTATGAAGGTCACAGCGCTAAGGTCAAAGGTCAAGTCCAGCAAAAAACCCGACTTTGCAAATCTATGGGTCATAGTGAGTTACCATACCAAATTTGGTGAAGCTGCGATCATTAGTTGCTGAGTGTTGATCCGGACAAAGTCATGGACAGAGGACAGACGACAGACAGACACGCAGGTGACGACAATACCCCTCTGGCCAAAATTTGGCCGAGGGGTAAAAAGCATGGTGCAAAACATGTTGGGCCCTGATTTGATGACATAAACACAGTCAACAAACAAGTGCTAACTGTATTGCACATCAAAACTGGGTATCTCAAACTTCATTCTTGTAATTTGGTGACAGGAGGCGACAGCGCAACTGTGGCACTGTTGTCGAAAGGGTTGGCCTATGACAGATCAATTACCTGGCCCTCCAGGGGCGGGGGGGATTTTGTATCATTAAGGGCAATCAGAGCAGTCCGTGTTATTCCCTTTAAAGCTAATGCGCTCACGCAATCGCAAACTGGCAATTTCGTCAGGTGACGAACAAGTGCCTAGCTTGTGTAAGCAATGCCTCTTTCGGTCCTCCAAGAGCCACACTCCAAAGTAACAAACAGTTCAATAATGTGCGAAGAGGAAAGCGAAAATAAGTGTCAAGCAGGTGAGAGACCAAATCTACTCGAGGCTGATATCCAACAGTGAGGCCGTCTCAGCTGTGTACGAAACAGCTGCCTCTACCATCCCCACCCAGTGTGTGGAGGAGTTTGGGGGGAAAATCAATTCACCAGGCAATGCATTCAGTTTGGAAAAAATGTGGGCCATTTAATCCGCATACAAAACAGCAGTCATGGCATGAAAAACAAGGATGAGACTGAACTTAATTATTTGCATTTCCCAAAACACAGGGAGTTAAAATACAATTCAACCTCGCTTTTCCATTAGACTCCAACAACATTTTGCAGGTATAATTTACAGGGTACATAATGTAAGTGAAAATTAACAAGGGAGGGAAAATGATATGAACGATATGCATATATTTGTGAACACCTTTGCGAGCTGGGCTTCCGTCCAAAGAAACTACCAAAGAGCGACAGCGTTTGCGTGAAAATGCAGTCTGGACGAGTCAAAACGCAAATGAGGTCTGTAGTATGGAACTTTGTATACTAACACACCCCCAATGCGCCGTTCAACCCATTGCAATGTAAACGCTTGATTTCGGAGCACAAAATAACCAAACTGGGTGAAGGTGATCAGTATGCGGATTGCGACAGAACAAACTGCATATCGTTGCTGCCACATGCATTTCTGTTTGCAAATGGAGCCCATTATTAGAAGTATACTGGTTGTAAAATCCTTTCATTGCAGTCCATGCACACATAGAGAGACAAATAACGTGAGAGGGAGATATATGAGCTCTAAAAATGAAAACAAACACACTGTACATCTAGAAGTATGTTAACATCCTGAGTACACCAGGGAGGGTTAAGACCACTGATGGATAATGATAAGTTTTTTTTTAAAGGGGGAGAAAAATCTGTCAAACTCAACCTCAATGCGAAAACCATTTGGCAGCATAAGAGAAGGACACATCAGGATGAGGTAACGTAAATATGTACTCAGTGAAGAAGAGAAACTGAAATCTACAGACTCTATCTGCTTGGGGCCAACTTAAACACCAAATTTGATATCTTTTGCACTGTTTGAGTGGAAGTTGTTTAGCAATGCTTCACAAATTTTGGCAGCCTGTCTGTTCTTCAGTTTTCACAATCAAGTTTAATGCCTGTATACTTAATATACGTGTACACACACACTCACGTTCACAACTGTACACACACACGCGCATGCGCACACACACACGCACGCACACGCACACACACACGCACAGGTATGGAAGGGGAAATGGTCCACTCATACCTTCCATTGTCCTTGCTGGATGACTTGTTATTCAGTGTTCAAAACTGCAAAGTAGCACCACATGATTTTATACGCCCACATAAAATGACATCATGAGATTTCGCCCTCCCAGCTAAAACTGTATCAACTGACTTTGCTCACCTGCTTTTACTGGAAAATGATTCATCTGATGCACGGCAAACAATATATGATTTTAATCGCCCACTGAACATTACATCATGGCAGTGCTAACCTACTGAAAAAACTGGTTTTTCCTCAACTACATGATGTTTTTTTTTTTACCCAACCTGATAAAATTACATCATGATTTAGCCCACCAAAAGGAAAACATTATACAACTTCAGCCACCCACCTAAACCTACATAATATGGTTCTGATCAGTTGCAGAAACTTTAATAATGTGGTTTTTCTCAGTTATACGCTTTTGTTTCCTTTCCCAGAAACGCTGCTGACGAATCACCTCCCGTACAGCTTTGCGTGTAGGGAACGCAGGACAAAGACAAAACAGTGGACAAATTTTTCACCTGAACTGTGGCATCAGTGCCAACCTGGAGGAGGAGAGAACCCTTGAGAACCCCTGAGCTGCTGCAGCAGGTACAGGGAGGTACTCCAAACCTCGTCTCCCAAACCTCATTGACCCAGAAGACACAGAACCAAAGAGAACCCAACACAGAAAGCCACGCGCGCCCTGCAGATACTACAGATCCAGCCTCCGAGCAAACAGGTCTTCTCGGGAGCACACTAATGTATCCTGAGTTGCAAAAGTCCTTAATTGTGTTTCCGCTTAGTGCACATCAAACTTTATGAGCCATTGCTCCTAAATTTTGAGCAGTGTATAGTCCCAACAGTACTTTAATGTATTCATACATTCAAATAAAGCTGCTGCTGGAGACTGCTGAATATTTAGTATTCATTAAACTTTGAACAACCGCCTTTTCAAAATGACGAGAATGGGGAAAAATGCTTAACAAAAGCATCATTCCCAATGCCCCTTGTACCAAACCGTTTGGGCAGGAATAAAACTGTTGACTGTGTTTTTCATTAAAATGCATAATGCAATAGCCCTCTCGGTCGTTCTGCCAAAGTGCGCAAGATGCTTATCGAGCTACAGGGGCGTTACCTACAGGCGGCTATGGAGGGAGACGGAGCACGCGGACGAACCGTCACGTACGTTCAGGCTGAAGAATGTCAGCCGCTAGCTCTACAGGTGGTATGGCAACTCAGTGCCCAGCCATAAAATGTACATCAAGAATATGAGTTGGATCTTCACCAAAATGTAATAACTTCCTCCTTAGCGCCCAATCTATCAACAGAAAATTTCATTCACATCCATCCCTTACTTTTTGAGATAGCCCCTTAACTGAGGAAAAAATGAACAAACAAATGCCTGTTAAAAAAAAACATACAGCAGGGATACTCTTTTCCAGAATGAGCCGATGTGGGTGCAGGCTTTCATTCTAACCACGCTGTTTCACACCTGATTCTACTAATCAAGGGTCTAAAAGCTTTAAGGATTGATAAGTAGAATCAGAAGTGTGACTCGTTAGTTAGAACGAAGGCACGCACCCACATCGGCTCATTCTGGATAAGAGCGAGTATCTCTGACACGCAGTATTACCCCCTGGCGGACAAATAATAATTCAGTACTTTTATATGCAAGTGTTTATTTGTTACATTTTGTTTTCCAAAGTTAGGAAAGCAAGGTTTAAGTCAATCCAGAAGGGGTTTACACATATCAGAATGATTCCAGCCTCTTTCACAAAGTGAGGCATAAAGCTTATTAATTAAACACTGGTATCTGCACTAGGTATCAGCTAATACCCAAAGCAGCACAGGTATTGGCATCGGGACTGAAAAGGTTAGATCGATGCATCCCTGAAGTGACATTGATATGTCCACACTGAAGGTAACTGAAACAGTAATGCAACACAAAAGATGATCCATACAACGCCATCAGTCAAACTCAAGAATGAGTTGACATTAGGAGACAAGCAAAAGAATCATTATATCAACAAACCGCCCAAGCAGAACAGGAAACGGATCAATCACAACACAAATACCAAGGTATGACACCCCAAGAAAATTAGCCGTACTGTAACAGCCCTGAACATCTTTGCTGCCCCTAGTGGCGGGGAGAGTGTTTTTCTTTGCGTCTCGTATTTATCTAATCGCAGGATTGGAGGCGCATGGATGACCCCTTCATAAGGAGTTTGACCACAGAAGGGTGAGATGACAGCCAACTCTCCATACAGCAATCACCTGATGTTCCATCCTGCTCTCGTTACAGTTTTCGGCCAATAACATGTTCGTTAATGTGGCTTTTGTAAATGAATCATAAGCTTTGATAAACACGTCTCCCCATTTTATATCGCGATCAGTCAGTGGGCAGGCCGCAACACATCTCAACCCTGATATTTTCATAACGGCCCCTGAAAAAGTTGGTAGGCAAGTGCGAGTTGACGGTTGATTGCGCCAGACCAGACTGGTGCAGCGCTGTCCGGCCAGGTTCATATCCAAAGCAGAAATGAAACCGTCGCCTGTGGCTTCAGCAGCAGACGTCTCTCCAGAGAGCAGTTATTGCAAGGCCTCACGGGCTGCCTGTGTGTGTGTGGGTAGAGAGATTTATTAATATGGAGAGGTGGTGCGGGGTTAAGAGTAGCGCCACAGGGAACAGATACTCCTCCTGAGTATAGAACAGCTCTGGTGTAGTCAAAGCCCCGCCCCCATGCTGTGCTCAATCTGTCAATCACAGCAGGACACTGTGGAGAGAGGCTGACACACACCCATTGTACTATAATGTCAACACACACACACACACACACATACACACACACACACATCCTTATACTTACATCTTTGTGAGGACATTACATTGACTTCCATTCATTCTTTCTGTGTCTCTACAGCCGTTCCCAAATCTTAACACAAAGCAACGTATGCCTAACCCAAACCCTTACCCTTACCTTAACCTATCCCCAATTCTAACCCTAACCCTAAACCTTACGCTAACCTTAACCCATCCCTAATTCTACCCTTAACCCAAACCCTTACCTTAACCTTAACCTATCCCTAATTCTAACCTTACCCAAACCCTTACCCTAACCTTAACCTATCCCTAATTCTACCCTTAACCCAAACCCTTACCCTAACCTTAACCCATCCCTTATTTTACCCTTAACCCAAAGCCTTACGCTAACCTTAACCTATCCCTAATTCTAACCTTAACCCTCACCCTAACCTTAACCTATTCCTAATTCTAACCTTACCCCAAACCCTTACCCTAACCTTAACCTATCCCTAATTCTAACCTTACACAAACCACCACAGTCCTGGACCATACCATATGAGGTCCCAGCAGGGAGACCCATTGTTTCAGACTGCAACAGTGAATCCTACAGGATCGCTGAATATATAGACTATTTCCTCACCCCATTATCCACAAAACACAACAGCTACATTAAAGGACACATATGACTTTATACACAAAACAAAAAACACCAAAATAGCACAGGAAGCCATCCTGTTCACAATAGACATAGACAGCTTGTACACAAACATAAACACAGTGGCGGGACTAACAGCTGTAAAAGCCTGGATGGAGAAGTACCCGGACGACAATCGCCCGGACACACCTCTCCTGCAACTCCTGGAAATCAGCCTCACCAAGAATGATTTCGAATTCAACAAGGACTTCTTCCTGCAGATCAGTGGCACAGCTATGGGCAAAAAATTTGCACCAGCATATGCCAACATTTACATGGCACATTGGGAGGAGACTGTTTTCAAAAATGCCCCAAACTACCAACCAATTACTTTAGATACTTAGATGACATATGGGAAACATGGACACATAGCCTAGAAGACTTCAAAAACTTCATTCATATCCTCAACACACACCACAGAACAATCACAGTTAAATACACCACACATAAAGAAAGCATAGACTTCTTGGACACCACCACATATAAAGGACCCTCATTTACCCAGACTCACACATTAGACACAAAGGTATTCTTTAAATACACAGACACACACGCACTTTTACACAAAAACAGTCTATCCAAAACACACTTTCAAAGGATGATCAAATCACAATTGCTCAGGTACCACAGAATTTGTATGCAAACAACAGATTTTGAGGAGGCTACCCAGAGCCTCTTCAAAGCACTGAAACCCAGGGGATACACTAGATCTTTCCTCAGATAGATCCAGAGGAACTTTCTGACCACAAGACCACAAGATCCGATGAAAATAATCCCATTTATCATCACCTACTCAGCATTTAGCCAAGCAGCAAACATTAAAATTAAGCAGAATCTAAACAGAACCCTACATAACAGTGACATACTCCAGGACTACAGAGTCATCTCAGCTTATAAGAGAGGCAAAAACCTCAAGGACCATCTGGTAAACAGCAAATTACCAGAAATTAACACGGTACATCCACAAGACCCAGTATTTTACAAACAAGCCACAACAATCAGGAACAACACAACAAACACAACATACTTAATCAAACAAACACTCACACTCAACACAAAAAACTGCATATATGTCATTAAGTGTAACCACTGTGACATAAAATATGCAGGAGAGACAGGGAACAAGATCAGGAGTAGATTAGCACAACACATATAAAACATTAGAAATCACAGGGAGACAGACACACACCTAGTTGCTCACTTCCTTCACCATGGACTTGAGGCACTAGAAATATCCGGGCTCCAGACAAACAACAACTGGACACCAGAGGACAGACGTAGGACAGAAAAACATTGGATCATAAAATTAAACACTTTGTTCCCAAGAGGACTCAACAAACGCACTTAAAACTACAGCACAAGAGGGACCAAATTCTTCCTATATAAAGGCTCCAATACACTAAATGGCCTGTGCAAACTTTTCTTTCCCAAGGGGCCCTCATAAGGGGAAACTTGGGAAAGGAAGATAGTCTTCCTAAACTTAACCTATCCCTAATTCTAACCTTAACCCAAACCCTTACCCTAACCTTAACCTACCCCCAATTCTAACCTTAACCAAAACCCTTACCCTAACCTTAACCTATCCCTTATTCTACCCTTAACCCAAACCCTTACCCTAACCTTAACCTATCCCTAATTCTAAACTGAACCCAAACCCTTACCCCAACCTTAACTAATAAGTCACAGTTTGCCTTTGTAGTTGCGAGGACACACGAAAATGTCCACTTCCCAATAATGACCCCACTCTGTGAAAAAAAATCAACATTTTTTGGTTCTCACTTTGTAGCAAGTACAAGAACACGAACACACACACACACACACACACACACACACACACACACACACAACATGATCACACATGCACATAGCAGGGCAATTCCACATGAGAGTTGCTATAACAGCAATTTTTAAAAAGTGTTCTATATTAGAAATATATAGGTTTTCATGTAGATGACTCATTACCAAATCAGACACTGAAAACCGTTTTGAAATATCTTTGACGGTCTTCTCAAAATTTAGATTTGAATTCTGGAATTTTTTTTAGCTCCAGGACAAGGATCAAAGGTTATTTTTCCAAAGCTGACAACTCCTAAAAGATATTTAGCCATTTCCTGGTATTTACTGTATTTCCATACATTGGTAGCCAAAGTATTTGAGACTGTAAGTCATTGCAGGAAATTGAAACACACAATTCCAGTGGCTCCTTGTGAAATTTGTCATTTTTCAATGTAATTCCTTTACCGTAATTGCAGTATAATTCTCTTCATCATCTTATTTCTGCATTTATTTTATTGTTATTAAGAATTCTCTTCCTTCTTATGTCTATACTGAATTTCAGACATTAACCACTCTAATACTTAGCTGTAATCCTGGAAAATTTGTGGTAACGGAATTACATGGTAACGGAATTACACCAGTAACGGAATTACAGAATTAATCTGAAAGCCAGTGAAAAACAGAAGATAGCACAAGGTGGCATGAGGACTTTTTAAAGCATAGTGGTTCATTGTTTTGACATCTAAAGTTGAGTGTTTCTTCCTGTGAGTTAAGTTTCCATAACCAGCGCATGATTTATACCACGGCCTAGTGGCAATTGCCATGGTTGCCCCCCTGTGTGGCCGTCATGGCCGACTACCCAAACGGCCAGTTTTGCTTGCCCTTTTTTCAAGTGGCCGGGGTGCCCAAAAATTACCCAATGTGGCGATTTTCGACACAGCAGCTGAAGCTGTACGGCTCCCGTCGTCACGCTGTGCTGGACTTCTGAGCGCAAAGAGCCACAGATTGATAGAAGGGACAGGATTACTTTTGTATAAACAGTGTTTGTCTACTGCCAATACTTATGGTTCATTTACTAGTGTTTAATGTTAACATGTTCATTTTGAGTTTGCAAGTTTCAGGAGTTGAGTAATTGATATTTTATACATTTTCTTTTGTGTGAAGAGACTGCCACTCATAATTCAGAAAAGTTAGAAAGAATATAGATATTGCAATCAATGACATATTTGAGATTTGCACAGTGCTTTTGACATTGGCTGTGTTGCCGTAATTCCGTTACCGACCTCATTACTCACAATATTTACCCCTTGAATGATGCTGGAACACTGTTACAAAGTAAAAACAAATGTTTCAGGATCCAGTCAGTGAAAGAACAATTTTTATGCATGTGACCTCTGATATTCATTATAAGCTCACATTTTGGTTCAGAAATGAGTTATTTTCATCATTATCATGTATTGCCTTCCTTTTGCCCAGACTTGTTGATCAAAATTTTGGTTCAACAGGAGGTAAGCAACACAAACATCATTTATGATACCAATTTTCAATTGCTTTGTGGTTTTGAGTATAATAAATTTGGTAGATTATCAGAAAATGTAATTCCGTTACCATTTTGTAATTCCCTTACCGCTGTCTCTTTCTCATAAATGGCATCCTACAAAATATCTGTGAACATACCAGTCAATATAAACTTACCATGGCCTGGTCAACATCCTAGGCCACCAACTTAAGCTTAAACCTACTGCCTATCATTGCCAGATTTCAGAGAAATGCCTGTCAAAGTAAAGGCAAAAATAATGGCATTTTCTCTGCTGTAATTCCGTTACCAACACTTTCACCTTCATATAGCCTTCTACAAAATAGATTACCCCAAACTTTGTGTTATACAGCTCAGTAGGCATGCCAGTGGAACTGATAAAAGCACAGGCAAGTAGCTACTGCATTAGAGTAATAGATGGCAGGTAAAAATGACATGAAAATTACTCTGGATCGTAATTCCGTTACCGTGGAATTGCCCAGATATACGTTTAAGAGACACAAAGACGCATACAGATCTAAGAAACCCACACATTTACTCATACAACCACAAGCACATACACCACAAACTCACATGTATACACATACAGATTTATATACAGGCACAATCTAATACACACACGCATAAACACACCAGACACACATATACACAGACACATGCACACACGCACATCACACATTCACAAACAGATAGACACACAAGGACATGCTCAAACACTCACACATAGACACACCAACACACACGCACACACAAGCGTACACAAAGAGTTGGGCACGCGCCGGCACACACATGCACAATGGACACACGATCACACTAATGCATGCAAAAACACACACACGCAAATACAGGTTGCCACACCAACAGCATCACACCACTCAATCTGAATTTTTAATTCTTGCTGTAATAAAGACGTCCTCATTAATCTCCTTACATCAGCATGCTACAGACACACACAGCAAGACTACCACATCAACTAAAAATACCCGTCACTAATGTTTAACCCCATAAAACCCACGGGTCTGTCTAATGCAGCCACTGTACTCAAACCTGTGGAACTTCAGGCCTATTTTAAATTCTACTGGAGATCCCAAGGCTTCCAGCGATCACAAATGTCCTGCTGAATTACAGGCAAATGTGTAAAATGATGTACAAGATCTAGACATTTTCCATTTGATTCAAATGACCATAAAAACATTCCCTCAATGTAAGTGGGATGTAGCTTAAGTGAAGAGCTGCAACCAGCAGATACAGAATATGTGTGTGAAACTGTCCTGCAATGTGGAAAAAAAAGCTATTTAAATGTTGAATCTACTGAAGGGAAACCTAAGAGAAAAAGCCAGAGTCTAAGATGTTTATAAAAACACACATAAAACACAAGGGCCAGGAAAACTGTGCACAGACTGCAATCCCTGTTTACCACATTAGCCTTACTAAATACCCTCGCCAACCATTTCATCAAACCTCACTGCTGTAAAAGCCATTGCACTCCCACGCACATGCATATGAGCGATTACAGATACCGTCTCGCAGCAAGGAGCACAAAAAGAGCAAAACAATTCCCCGCGAAATCAGGGTCGGCTCTCTGAAGCCGAAAAGCGGAGAGAGGAGCTGTCGAATTTCAGAGGCGAGATGAGATGCACTTTTCAACAAGATGCATTTTCACTCGAGTGAAAATCAGTTGGCGGCTAAGCAATCACACTGCCGTGCACCCCTCTTGAGCGAAACCACCAACGCCAAGCAGGTACTAGCTGGGCTAACATTTGAGAGCTGAGCAGCGAGGTGTCCGTCGGGCTATTACACTACCGCTCAGAAGTTTGGGATCACTTGGAATTTTCTTGTTTTCCATGGAAACACACATGAAATTAGTCTGAATAGGAAATATAGCAAATGAACAGAACATGCTGACATTGTCTGAGTTAGAAATAATGATTTTAATGGAAAATGATGAATATGTACTTCAAACTTTGCCTTCATCAAAAAAAAAAACCACCTTCACTGTTGATACTGAAACTGGTGTTTGACGGGAACTATTCAGCGCAGCTGCTAGTTGACAACCTGTGAGGCGTTTTTGTCTTAAACTGCACACTCTCAGATATTTGTCTTCTTGCACAGTTGTGCATCGGGGCCTCCCACTCCTTTTTTCTGTCCTTGTTAGTGCCAGTTTGTGCTGCTCTCTGAAGGGAGTAGTTGACAGCATGGTAAGAGATTTTAAGTTTTCAATTTCTCACATTGAATAGCCTTCTTTTCTAAGCACAACAATAGACTGACAGGTCTCTAAAGGAAGTTCTTTCTTTCTGGCCATTTTGAGCCTGTAAACAAACAAACAACTGCTGATGCTTCAGGTACTAAACCAACCTCAAGAATGCCATGCTCCGTTTTGCGCTTCCTTATTAGTTCAACGGTTTTCAGCGTGCAACACATTTGCAGAAGGGTTTTCCAATAATCAATTAACCTTATAAAATGCTTAACTTGGATTAGCAGCCATACCAGGAGATTGATGCAGAGGACTGACAGTTGCTGATAATAGGCCTCTATGCAAAAATGTAGATCATTCTTTGAAAATCATCTGATTAATTTTAATTGTTTGTGTAATTGAAAAAAATGTTTGTGAAATGCATGAAAATGTATTTTTGTTTGGAAAACAAAGAAATTTGCAAGTGATCCCAAACTTTTGAGAGGTAGTGTACGTCTCGCCCATCCTGCTGAACTGAGCTGCACATAATGCCCCCCTATACGGACGGTATCCACAAAACTTACAGCAAAGATCCAGGATCACTCTGCTTCTCCTAAAAAAGCAGATCTTTTAACCCAGGGTCCGAGGCAAATTCTCACAGAACCTGATAGCCGAGCATGCCCTGACCACCAAACCCACCCCCATACAGCTTTCTTGCCGCAAAATCACCTGCATTTCCTGATCAATTTGCTTCCTGGGAACGTCAAATGAAATGTCAACTGACCCAACTGCCTAGGTTATGGAGTTTAAAGTACAGCGCCAGTGGTTTGAAAGGTCGATTCACCCTCTACTGTACTGAAAACACTACGGTACCCAATATTTCAAGCTTTAACTGAATTACATTCCCATTTATTGAAAATACACGCATGACTGCAAAAGACCCCAAAAAAGTTGGTGCAGGGTGATTTGATTCAGAACCAACCAGAAGACAATGTCATCGATACCACCCGCCACTATGAAATCCTGTTTTCGAACCGCACCATAGTCATGACTCGTAATATAGACACACATAATTTAATTCATCTGTGTAAAATGGTTTCTGAAAAACTGGTCCCTACTGATATGGACACATGGATGGAAGGTCAGACGAGCTCCATGGCAATATTGCCCTCTCCACGTTGTAACGGGAGGTTTATAATAACGAGACAAGTTACAACAATAACAGGATGTGAAACAGCTACTGTAAGTAAGACCACTCATATCCAATTCAGATATGCTTCACGTTTTTATTAAATTCTGAGTTAACAATAGCATTTTGTGGAATGAAATAGTAAAATTAAATGTTGTTTATACACAAGTTGGACGCATTTATTTACAGCAGAATGCAGCAGATTTTACATATCGAGAGCAAATATTCAGAGGCAAATGATCAGTTTGAATTTGAATCTTTGCTGAAGACCTTGATTAGTAGTGTGGTGTGTAACTGATTAGTTGGAATGAAAGCCTGCACCCGCACCGGCCCTTTCAAGGACCCTAAGGCTATCGAAAAACATGGAAAAATCCATGTTCGGGTAGAGGAGTTAATTAGCATAATATGGAAATTTCCATATGCAGGTGCGAAAGGCTTAACAAGACAAGCTTATTGTGTTATAATATTTGAGAGGCCTGAAAAAAGGCTTAATCCATCTAGCTGTAAGGCTTTTCGGTGCACACTGTTGCACACCGAAAAAAAAGGTGAAGGCAAGAGGATCCAAGTGCAAAGATAAAAAGGCTTTTTTATTATGACTGAAGCAGTGTGTCAGACATGCACACAATAATTCAAACAAACGAGGAACAACAATCCCAAAATGCAAAAGAACAGCGAGACTAAATACAAGTCTGCTAATACAGAATATAAAGTCGAATGCAATGCCTACACTGGCAAGGTTTATCAGACTTTGCAACAATACACTCAATAGTATGGATATATCTAGACTTAATTAGATAATTGTACAAAAGGTGAATGTGGTTGAGTGCTGGCACTGAAGCGGGCTTGAAATCAATACTCTAGTGATGCGGACCGTTGTGGGCGAGGCATGGCACTAGTGCAGAAATGGTTCAAAGCTCACCCATTAGCCAACAGATGTGTACAATCCACATCTATACCTTTAGTAAAGACTCCAGGGGTTGATTAGTAGTATCAGGCGTGTAACTCGGTTAAAATGAAAGCCTGCACCCACACCGGCCCTTTCTGGATAAGGCGGAGTAGTCTTCCTCTATAAGTATAACAGAGGAGGAGGATAATGTGCCAAATAAACACCTCAAACAACCTGTCGCTGTGTGGGTACAGTGCGCGCGCACGCACGCACACGCACACACTCTCCCTTCCGCACAGTAACAGTACAACAATAAAAGGCCAGACGGTAATAGAAGTAAAGCCCCTTGTCAGCCTTACGTCACCCATTGTGCTCTACACTTCAAAACGGATCTTCTCAACTTTTCATGTCACATTATCGTGCGATAATGTTCGGTACTAAACGGTTTTGTGTCAGTATAAACAACTTTTCTTATTATGAGTAAAATGTTTTCCTGTTTTGGATGTGTGTGAAAGTTCCAGTTTCAGGATAAAAGAGCCAATCAAAGCCCATTCTCTGGCGACTACGGCAAAGGCCCCTGACACCGAGTAACTGAGTCAGACCACATACTGGAGCAACCAATCAAATTAAGCCCTGATATTGAAGCCTACACGCCCACACATGAGCAACCAATGATCTCACTTCCCCTCTCACAATAGTATGATATGACTGGTAATCACTAGCATTCCAAGTATAATGGGATAATAATCGAATATTACATTAACATACCATAATGAAATATAATAGGATAGTGATCACTCATTAACTTGATTATATAACTCAATATATGACGGAGCAAAATTTTTGAACTACAAAATTATAATAATATTATTTCACCATAAAAGAAGCATGAAATACTCAGAACCCCAGCCATGGGATGGCTGGTATGAGGCCTGGGCACGGGATGCAGTTCAGGGACGGACAGACGGACAGGAGGATGGATGGAGATATGAAAAGACACATCTACATCATAAGTTGTATCCATATATAAAATTTTGGTGAGAAATATAAACAGTTTAGGAGTTCTGGCCCGGCAAAGAGGCACGACTGGCTGACAGATGAATGGACAACACTTATTTCCATGTCCCCATCCACTTCCTGACGGGGATAACAATGTGTCCAGTGATCACTAACCATTTCAATATAAAATTTATGGGCCAAGTGATCACTTACCATCTCACAATAAGGTGCCAGAGGACAGAGATGGTCATTACATGGCCTCTCAGTACATTAGGATTGGGACAGTGAGGACCGGAGGGACTCCAGATCTCCAGCACACTCGAATTAGCGAGCTTAGTGAAGTACTTGCAACAAATGAACAAGCCCGAGCAGGTCTGCCAGAACCTAGCCGATTCGCCGAGCAAACACTCCGATCCATTTCCACCAATCGGAAGAGCAAATTACCCATAATAATGGTGGGACTAGCACTGACAGAAGCCTGCAATGTTGTTTAATGTAGTGCAGCCTCACATCATCTGTATTCTGTACAAAAATGTTGATAAAACATCCCCAACACACATCCCAAATAATCACTTTGGCTCCTAAACCTGACTGCCAAAAAACAAGAAGTGTAATAAATCTATTTCAAAATAAAATAAGAAATAATGGGAAGGAAATAATGGAAGACGGAGTTCAATATAGCTTTGTAATGGAGGTACAAAAAATTGAATACTGGCTATAAAAAAGCGTGTTCTTCTGAAAAACAAAGCGCTTATGAGTGTTTCAACTTCATTCTCCATTCTTGCGAGGTATGAACAATGTTCACCCAGAACCAAAGTGCTCTGGAGAGTTTTACTTAATTTAAAAGCCTTGATTTATTGTTCCACGATATCAGAAATGTATTTTTCCATCTGGGCATACATCCCTCTCTTCATTTGCTAAAGCAATACAATGAGTTCACTATTCACAGGGGTGCCATTTTGGCCGCGTTCCCGTGAGTAAAATATTCTCTGGCAAACTTCAAATCCAAATTACAGTTGAGAGGAAAAGATGACCTCCATCAATGGGACTTCACCCCTCCTAAGCATAAAAGTTTTGCGACTGAAGCCCAAAGAGGCTTTTGGCATGAGCCCACTCCATAACAAAATGTCAGTCTCTCGCCGCACCATCTCCCAAAATGGAAATGGCAGCAGACTGAGCTAGGAAGACCTCTGGGATGGACTGGGAGTCTATCCAGGGGTACCTTTCCCAAAATCTTACTTGCTAACCATGTTAGCAACTTCCATAATTCGACCATACGAAGAGTTTCATAGCAAAACGAGACATATCCATTTTTGCTGTTTTGAGAAAAAGGCCTTTTTTCTTCCAGACAAAAAAGTTTTCAGGAAAACCAGTTATTTTTTATTTCTCAGTCTTGCTCTTGACTTACCAAACATATTTAGCCAGAAAATGGAAATCTAGCATCACTTTGATTATTTGGTACTGGTAATGCGTTAAAATAGTTTGAACTTTTTTTTACAAAACGAGATACATCCATGGATGTCTCGTTTTGCCAAAAAAATGAAATGGATATGTCTCACTTTGCGAAAAAAAAACCCCTAATTTCGGCATAGTGAAATAAGGGGTTAAATCGGCGTTTGACCCGAAACGGATACTTGGACATGTGCCGCTATCCCTTGGCTATGTTTCTACTATCACTACTATAAAATTTTGAATTTGGTGCATATCTCGTTTTGCGATGAAGCTCTTCATATACAGTCAAAATTTCCAACTTTGTAAGTTAGCCACGGAGCTTTTGGGAAGCATACCCCAGGGTGTGTTCCTGCCTCTTGCCCAATAGATCCCAGGAGAAACACGATCGCCCCCACGATCTAGACCAGCAGTGAGCAGATTAGATCATGGATGGATGGATGGATGGATGAATGAATGAATGGATGGATGGATGGATGGATGGATGTCGCTCTGCAAAGTAGGAACTGGGCCGCTTGCTTGGCGAGTCGCAGCCGGCACTTAAATCGAACAGCAAATCTGCACTGAACTATCTCCGGAGACACGGAGACGATTCTCAGCTTGAGGGACTTCCGAGATCCCCGCTTGGATAGCGATTTACTCTCCGCCGACAAGCACGCCGTTTGCTGTCCAGATTTGACCGAAGGCGTCCGACACTAATCTTCTGCTCGATTACTTTTCTGCGAGGTGGAATTTGCCTTGTGCTGGTAAAGGTGCCTCTCTTACTGAGTGGCATAAGAGCTGTTATAACGACCAGCCTGGAATCCCGTTTAACCCAAGAAAACCTGCAAACCCATATGCCGTTTCCTCAAATGCAGCTGCTTCATTCAAAACTGTGGAATTTTGGCCCTATTTCACATTCTTGGCGAGATCCCAAGGTTTGCAACAATCCCAAATATGTCCTGCTGAATTCCAGGGAAATGTGTATAAAATGATGTTCCAAGATCTAGATCATTTCAATTTGATGTAATGCTGTGGCCATAAAAACATGTCGTCCTGGGTTTGAATATTTCTCTCGTTGTAAGTGTGATGTAGCTTCAGCGAAGTGCTACAATCACTACTGCATACGTGCATGACTTTGTCCTACAATATGAAAAAAATGCTTTTACTGACTTTGAGAAAACTTAAAGGGATAGTTCACCCAAATATGAAAATTCACTCATCATCGTCTTTCAGTCACACTTGAATGTCGGGTCTTATGGACACTTGGATTACGCTGCATGAGCAGTATGGAGGCATTTTGTGTTTCTTAAATGTGGGTTTTTTACGCTTGAAAGAATGGTCACCAATGACTTCAGCTGATTTGGATTTGTCTCCAATGCCGTTTTTCTTTGAAACTCCAAAAGTGTTTTGAGGACAAACAAAGTTCACGGACCCTTCAATTAGTCTTGGGGTGAGTAGATGATGAGTGAATTTTCATGTTTGGGTGAACTATCCCCTTAAGGGGAAACTTAAGTAGAAAGTTAGAGTTTAAGGAGTCACAGTGCATTTAGTAGCCCAGATTAACCAACCATACCTAACCCAACTTTAATTAGTGTCCAATACAATACGTCTAATGCACCTGTGCACCGACCTAGAAGCATGCCCCAAATGCACCCGTGCCGATTTCCTCTCTGTAGGGCAACCATCTTCCCCCGACTGACAGAAGCCCCCAAATGAGGGTGGGCGGGTTCAGTCACCCTTAATGACCCTTCCGAGCTGTGATCCCTATCTATTGGTCGGGATGAAACAAAGATGAGACACACTGGCTGCCTGCTTTTAAAAGTACTCCCACGAAAACAAATTTAAAACTTTGAAGCTCGTCTAGCAATAGCCTACACCAGGGCTATTCAACATTATCCTGAGAGGGCCGGCGTGGGTGACGGCTTTCACGTAAACCAAGCAGTTACACACCTGATATTACTAATCAAACTCTTCAGCAAGGACTCTTGAGGTTGATTAGTAGTGTCAGGTGTGTGAGTGCTTGGTTGAAAAGAAAGCCTGCACCCACGCCAGCCCTTTTCAGGATAATGTTGAATAGCTCCGACCAACACCTTTATTTCACCAAGTAATGTGAAACGCCACAGCCCGTTATACGTCATGGGGAGGTTAGGAGGCTTTACAGGCCCGTAGTTTTTCTTTGTTAGGGATTAGCGTGAGGCTTTCTAGCCTGCTTGGTCTTTAGTTATCACCCGCTAGCAAGAGGAAGAAATCCCTCTCGAAAAGCCTGCAGGGCTTAGTCCAAAAGTATTTGCCAGCTTCGTGTTTCAACCTTCAATAATAAGAAAACATTCTGTTCTGTGGAATACGGCATCCCGAATTTAAGAAACCACACCCCCAGGCTAGTCCATCGATCGAGAAAACAGAAGCGCAATGTCCCTGATTCGCAAGCATACGCTCACGCGCGCACCCACATCCGCACGCTCGCAGCACGATGAGACGTCCTGACAGTGAACAGCTCCTGGCCCGATCCTCCCTTTCATCTCGGCCCCGGAGCCTGCAGTTTCTCTCAGTGCCGGAGTGCAAATTACCCGCGCCGCTCAGATACGGTGACTCATTCCTTACCGCTGCAGAAGAAGCTCAACGGTGCTATCGGGAAGCTGCACTTCAAATTCAGACGCCAAAAAACGCACACATACAGACTCTACTTGTCCAAACTCATTTGGAACTTTCTAATATTTGCTCATGAAATGACTGAATAGACGAACCATCAACCTTCCAGCTCCCAGTCAATGACTTTAGTCCTCAGATTCAAGATTCAAGATTCAATACTTTATTGCCATGTCAACGTTGTCGATTGGAATTTGTTTCAGTGGGCCGCACATGCTGACAAACAAACATTCATTGACCACACTACACAAAAAAAAATAAACCAAAAAGCATAATCAATCCAGATAAAATCCAATGAAAATATAAAATCAATCCAACAATAAAAACTAACAATAAGATAAAATCAATCTAAAGGAAATAAATACTAAAGATTTTACTCCTAAGGGCAACTGACCCACCAAATAAAAGAATCCAGCAGCTGAAAACAGCAAATAGTAGGTTGAAGAATGGACAGCCAACTTCAGAAAGCTTTTACAAGGTAAGACGGCATGGTCCCATACTTTAAAATGCAAGTTGCCCTCAGAACTGAAGTATGTGAGTGCTTTTATTATTGCCGCAGAAAAAAAAAAAAAATGCTCTCCGAAGCAGTATAGTCTGTCTTTTATAAGTCAACACTTCATGCCTTTGTTACCAGCACAAAAAAGATTAATAGACTACTTTCAAGCTTCTTAACCCTCAGCTAGAGTTCAAACTGTGTAACAAATTCCCTGACGCTCACCAGCCCGTCGTGCTCTCAGCGTAGGCCACAAATTTTGCGAAGAAAAGAAAGAGGCAAATAGAGTAGAGGGACAGCAATCTACAAAATTGAAATTCGTAGATGGAAGCAGATGGCACTATGCTCGTTTTTCATTCCATAATTGAAAAGACACACACGAGGGCTCTCAAATGCTCATTGACGCCAAAATTGAAAATGGGGAGAAGCACTTTAAAATGCCATCATCCTGGAGATAGAAACTGAACGGCGGGGCTTTTCAAAAATGGCAGCGTGACCACTACAGTGATCGTGACGGCCGTAGAAAGTGGGGCGTGAGCAGCCATATAAATGTATGGGTAACAAAAAAAACCTGTTGGTTTAAACCTTCGAATTGATTTTCGCTTGAATTTCCACTCAAGTACTTTCAGATTTAGAAAAGGCGTTCTCCCCCTGTTGTAGGCAACATCATATTCATATTCTCTATCTGTTGACTGAAGCGACATCACGCTAACACTGAGCGACGTACTCAAACCCAGAACGTCATGATTTTATGGCAGCAGCATTACATTAAATAGTAAATATCCACATATTGTGCATCATTTTATACACATTTCCCGGTAATTCAGCAGGACATATTTGGGATCTTCAGTAACCTTGGAAGCTCCATTAGTATATAAAATAGGCCTAAAAATTCCAGTTTTGAATAAGGCTGTGGCTTTTGAAGAACCAAGACAAGGGTCCGTAAATTTTATGGGTTAAATCCTTGTGCTGCAGGAACCTAAAGCGTGTGGACAGAGTAGTTCATAGGTATTGGACAAAGACCTTGGATACAAAGGGCAGCACTTCCTACACATTTAAGACAACATGGATGCATCCACAACTGCCATATATTAATGCTGACAGTCCGAACAATGAGCAACCCATTATTCACCGTTTTTAAACCCAAAGCATTGGGAGTTATGGCCAATGGGCAAAAATTCACCACAGCATCAGTGTGCAAGTACGTACGGGCATGTACTGTAAGTACTTTGAGTGATTCAATGGACCCATATGCACCGTAAGAAAAGCTTCGCATGTTGCCCAGGGGTAAGAGTGTAGGCCACATCAATAAGTAATGGAAGACTTAATGCACAGTGAAGTCCAGTCAACCATCCGTGCAATGCACCCTGGGATTGGTGGGCTGCCTTTGCCCTTGGGGGGGGGGGCTTCAAATGAGAGATTCTGTTCACACCGATCGAGATTAGGATGGACAATGTCAGCTAGAGCTGTAATGATGAATCAATTAATTGTTCAAACAAATATAAGCAGCCAACTATTTCTATGATCGATGAATCGTTTCAGTCATTTTTGAAGCACAGACAGCTGTCAAACATTTGCTGGTTCCAGCTTCTTCAACGTACAGACTTTTTTTTTCTGGAATGAACGATTAATTATGAAAATAATTGGCAGATTAATCAAGAATGAAAAGAACAGTTAGCTGCAGCCCTGACTCGGCATGACTACAGGTGGTTCACATGGATAAAACAAATATTACATGATTTTTACCGAATACCTTGATATCGATACTGTGGTGATATTGTAGGCATAAATATTGGTGCTTTCACAAAATATTTATATCGATGACTTTTTTTTTTTTTTTAATAATCAGCCATTAGTAATGTGGATATGACAACCAAGCAGGTACAGGCCACAGCTGGAACAGTCAAATAAGTGCAGAAAACTGTATTCGTTTACGGTCATGCAGCCTTTAGACCAGGAAAGACAACACTTTTGTGATATCACATTATTTTGGATATCATCATATTACTTTAAATCGCAATATCGATATAATATCACTGCATTGCCCAGCCCTAGCATGACCATAAAAGATGATTTCAAAAGAAGAGAATGTAAAAATGTAATCCCATGACGCAAGTCCTCTTTTATCAAAGAGCCCAAACATTCACGAGGAAAGAGCCGTGAAAGAGCGACTCATGCCTTCAACCATAAATGAACCCATTTCAGCGAGGCCCTGTCACTGGGTTAGAGAGCTCCTTGGGTGCAAAAAAAAGAAATAAAACCTCCTCAGAGTTGTAAACCCTTCTGATCGCTGGTATTAATAACAATGAACTTGTATACTTAAACTACCTCATTCCACTGGCAGACACTCTCATCCAGAGACTGCAATAAACACAAAAAGCTTTCCAGATAAACATATCGAGCCTAAATCTTTCATAACTGTCTGGGTCCTGAAACAAGTGTGTATCTGAACATTTTTCAGTTCATGTCCTAAGCGGTTTGCCGAAAATTCCCACTTAAGGAGCTGTGTCACGATTCATACGCATGCTCAAAACTTACACGCTAAGAAAGTGAATCTGCTGGACTGCAAGTCATAATCTCATTCCATCCTTGCCAATCCATCTTTGTTTTGCGTTGTATTTACACTACCGCTCAAAAGTTTGGGATCACTTGGAAATTTTCTTGTTTTCCATGGAGACACACATGAAATTAGTCTGAATAGGAAATATAGCAAATAAACAGAATATGCTGACATTGTCTGAGTTAGAAATAATGATTTTAATGGAAAATGATGAATATGTACTTCAAACTTTGCCTTCATCAAAAAAAAAAAACCAACTTCACTGTTGATACTGAAACTGGTGTTTGACGGGAACTATTCAGCGCAGCTGCTAGTTGACAACCTGTGAGGCGTCTTTGTCTTAAACTGCACACTCTCAGATATTTGTCTTCTTGCACAGTTGTGCATCGGGGCCTCCCACTCCTTTTTTCTGTCCTTGTTAGTGCCAGTTTGTGCTGCTCTCTGAAGGGAGTAGTTGACAGCATGGTAAGAGATTTTAAGTTTTCAATTTCTCGCATTGAATAGCCTTCTTTTCTAAGCACAACAATAGACTGACAGGTCTCTAAAGGAAGTTCTTTCTTTCTGGCCATTTTGAGCCTGTAAACAAACAAACAACTGCTGATGCTTCAGGTACTAAACCAACCTCAAGAATGCCATGCTCCCTTTTTATTTATTTTTTTTCCCCCTTATTAGTTCAACGGTTTTCAGCTGTGCAACACATTTGCAGAAGGGTTTTCCAATAATCAATTAGCCTTATAAAATGCTTAACCTGGATCAGCAGCCATACCAGGAGATTGATGCAGAGGACTGACAGTTGCTGATAATAGGCCTCTGTGCAAAAATGTAGATCATTCTTTGAAAATCACCTGATTAATTTTAATCGTTTGTGAAATGGAAAAAAATGTTTGTGAAATGGAAAAAAATGTTTGTGAAATGGAAAAAAATGTATTTTTCTTTGGAAAACAAAGAAATTTGCAAGTGATCCCAAACTTTTGAGCAGTAGTGTATATATTTTAGTTACTCTAGCATTGTGCTTTTTTTATTATTAAGGAGCTTTCTATGGAAATTTGAGGACTCAAAGTGCTATTTTAAGCTTTAGCCAAGAAGAATGTAAGAATGTAAGCTGGTTGCCATCAGCAATAATCACAGAAGAAGAAAAATACCTCCAAGACTTTGACTTGCAGGTGAACATATTTACTTTGTTTAAAGTTGAGGGCATGCGCAGGAATCTTAACACAGCTCCGTTAACCAGTGACCAAACAAGTCATTCAACCAATCACGGAGACATAAGCACATGCAGTTAATCACTGGATTTAGATCTCGTTTGTCTGCTATCCATAAAATCTTTTTTTTTTTTTTTTACCACCAAGAGAACACAATCTACACCACTCGGCTAAATGTTTGGCCAAAAACTCATGAACCCAGCTGGATGTTGACATGTCAACAACGGCTTTCTAATGCTGGGCTTTGAGGGTCTTTAATTTAAGACATTAAGGCGTTTTCATGGAAAGTGCAGCTTATTTTCAGTGAGGTTTTGGGCTCTCCATTTTCCAAAATGAAAAGAAGTGGCTGGCAGCAAACCTGATTTGATAGAGGGAGGCCAGGGTCTAGGCTTACAGGATACACTTAATCTCTCTTTGGAAAACCCAGTCGTGCGCATGAGCTCCTGGTATATCTCATATAAAATCACAAAGCTTCACAGCAGAAATACTTTCATAAACTGCACCGGAAACACCACAAGGAAATCAGTCCGGAAAACACCTAATGGCACTGCATTTGGGTTAAAGGCCCATATTATACCATTTTAAACAATTTAATGTAACTCTCTGGAGTCTATACAATGAGGTTTTGAGAACTGAAGGAATAATAACATAAATTCAGCATTTGCAGTCAATTTCCAGAATCTCATTTTCTTCCCTCGGTAACTATTCACTGTTCTGAGTCAGAGGTGAGACCGTGAATATGAGGCTCGGCTCTGATTGGCTGCCGCATCGCAGTGGATAATGAACAATGACTGCTGAATACAAAGTACGGGCTACACTGGGTAATTCTATGCAAATGAGTCCCCTTGTGATGACGAAAGGGGCACATAATCACAACAGGCTGTTCAAGAACATGATTTCAAAGGGTTCCACAATCAGGTTTCACATTTTGTCAGATCTTAGGTAGAGCGAGGACCAAATTATATGTCCAAGCGCACAGAACTGTGTATAATTTTCATAAGGGGACATCTGAGGTAAAGTTACAGCAGTTAGCAAGATATTAGTATGAGTCCCAGTCCGCGGGCAAATATGTAACCAGCCATTAGATTTTATTCAGCAGATTGATAGACTTGGGTGCATCTGTTCTCACTTACCACATGAGCTCATTGCTTTGTTAACTGATTAATGCCACAATTCAAAGAGACAAATGGTGAGAGGGAAACAAAAATCGATAAAAGACTACTTAGCCCATGGCTGTGTTAGACACTGTGCAGTTGCCTTATTTGTAGTAGAAAAAAAGCCATGCTAAAATCTCCGCCTTAATCAAATTTTCTTCATTGATTTTTATTCAGAAGATTTGTTGAAGTCATTAACCTTGTCTGATTCCACTGACTATGGCAAGTATCATGATCATCTTCCAAAACATTAAAGGCTTGTGTGCACATCAGGTTAGGTGAAGTAGTCATACTACAGAATAAAAAGACAGATTTCTGCACGGTGGACATTTCCTTGAAGTTTACGCTTCCCGTGGTTGCGTTTGCCTGACGAAGATCTTGCTGATCGAACAATAAAATTGTGAAAGCAAAAATATTCAGTGTGTGGACATAGCCATGTCCTTAACGTAATAACCTCTGTAGCAGCACAATAGGTGGTTAAGATTACTGTTGGTTCCTTGCAAAGCTCAAAGACATTCATGCTAAGCTAACTGGAAACTCTGAATTGCCCATAGGTTTGAGGGCACGAGTGGATGGAGAGCCTGCCCAGCCAGGAACTGGCTAACTGCCTGGGGTGTGTTCCCGCCTCCCACCCACTGGATGCTGGGATAGGCTCCAGCTCCCTGCAACCCTGATCGGGAGTATGTGGGCAGATAATGGACGAGATGGACAAATGGATAATATCACCCAGGGGGACAGATTTTTGGCAAACAGGCATGACTGAATACCATGATTTAACATTACCACCCCCCTCTCCCCCTGCCAACAGTAACCCCCCCCCCACAGTCAGCACTCAATGGTCAAGGGGTTCCACAAAACCTCCCCAGCACCCCCTCCTGTGCAGAATAACCACCCCCACCCCCCCTACCAGGACCTCACCGGGGCACCAAGCCCCAAAATGAGGTGCATTTACACAGTCAGCTCAAGCACTTTGCAGGTCTCGGCCCTCATTCCAGAATCCCTATAATCTGTGGCCATAAAACAGCCTTACATTTGCAGGCAGCCTTTTGGTGACAAACACCCACAGTTGACAGCTGACAAGGGCCCCCCCCAGTTAACTGTACAAATAATTGCTCAACACTAACAGCGCGTCACTATTTTTCCATGCACATTTTTACTGGGGCACAGAAAAATATCAGCGGAGGTAGGCTCCGCATCAAAATGCCAGGTAATAGTGGGGCACTGTGTACTCTGCGTGATCTCCGGCGGTGGATTCTGACGCACGAGGATGTACTCATACACTCCGTGAGGTCGTTTTCGCCCTTTCCCAAGGACTCAAGTGGAGGCAGACGACTCCTCTTGAGAGAATTATGGTTTATTGTACGACAGCCAAAGGGGGGGGGAAGAGAGAAAGAATTGCAGGCAGATTGTAGCGTGCAGTGCTGCCAGCAATCTCTGGAATCTAGCCGCTGGGTCATTTGTGGAGAAGGGTTGATAGAAGCGGCAGGCAGCAGGAGACGATTGGTTTAGCTCCCCAAAGGGGCACCGGCCAACCAATTTAGCGAGAGTTTGTCATTTCCCTCAGCTGCAGATGCCACAAAGGTGTAATGTCAGCAACAAAATGAACATAAAACATCAATACATCTGTGACACTGATAAGATGGTGTTAATAAAACCTGAAAAGCCAATTAGCACGCCAACACAAGCTCGCATACAACATGCAACACTGAGCTGATCAACGCAACACCTTCCATACCACACCCCCCCAACAGAATTTCCCTCTGCGCCAATCAGACACCTCCCACACATTAGATTGCTATCCATCAAATCAATTATCGCACCACGAGTGTTATTCGTTCCGCTGTACCTCGTAAAAAAAAAAAAAAAAACGCAGGTACCACTTGAGAAAAGAAGCAGCAGTGCTTGTGAACGCAAGCAGGGATCCGCCCACACCGTGACCTCAGACCAGTTCCTCTTCCCCAATCTGCTTTAGAGGCCTGATAGATAGAAGACACTTCAACTCCCACTCATCCTGACCTGAGATCAGTGCTCAACTGGATGTAGTGCCCAGAGTCATAATGAAAGTGCTCATCAAATCCATTAGAAACTTTTCTGCAGGCTACATTTTGTATACCAGCCTGTACTTTTCTAAGGCTGCTTTCACACCGGACGTGAAACAAATTTTTTGCACAACAGATTAAATTCCAAGTCAATGCAAAGAGGCGAATACGAGCGAAACGCGTGTATTCGCGTCTTTGCATTGACTTTGAATGTAATCTGTCGCGCGAAAAATTCATTTCGCGTCCGGTGTGAAAGCGGCTTAAGGTTAGGACGGTGTAACCCAAAATGAAAATTTCCTTAATTTTGAATAAAGACTGGATTTAAGGTTTCAATGTTGATGGCTATGACGAAAGAAAGCATTTTTATAGAGTTTAAGTAATTATGCTAATTAGGTCACATGATCCAAGATGGCCTACACCCGATATGTACAAATACACAATTCCATTTTTCTCAAAAAACATTTCATGTATTGATTTGAATTTTTATACACACTTTATGGACATCATATTGAAGGTTTTGAGCCAAAGGTTTGGGAGATTTGACAACAAATAAAAATTTTACGGGGTCTAGAAGGGGACCTCAAAATGTGGTCAGGCTTGAAAGCATATGCTGAGGTGTCTAAGACACCCCAACATGGATATTACATGGATATTCTTTGGCTCATAACGTAGATCAGAGTGAGATCTACTCACTCACAAAATTTCACGCAGATATCTTCACTCGTTCTCGAGATATCTGGATTTATGTGGCGGAAATTCCCTTACAGAGAAAATCCGTCTCAAAGTTAGATGAATGTTTTTTTCACCAAGTATCAATACCCACCAGATATTGTCAATGTTCAGTTATTTTGCCTTCAAAAGCCACCAGGAATGTATTCTGAGAAGTGATATTGAG
Organism: Gymnothorax javanicus; assembly: GCA_029692085.1. Classification (NCBI taxonomy): domain Eukaryota; kingdom Metazoa; phylum Chordata; class Actinopteri; order Anguilliformes; family Muraenidae; genus Gymnothorax; species Gymnothorax javanicus. The sequence continues at coordinate 198,914 of CM056199.1, read as the reverse complement.
AAAAAAATGAAAAATTATATTTTTTCAAATTTTGGTGAATTTTAGGGTCACACCTAACCTTAACACTCTTAAATGTCAATGGATCCCTTATCGGGCCCATTGTTCTTCCACAACAGGATGTGCAGTAATCTACAGGAAACCTCTAACTGAGAGGAGACGAGTATTTGCAAACATTACACGTAATGCGAACTGAGGAACACAGAGCAGTTCTTTCAATTAACCTGTGCATGAACAGGCCCTAATAAATTACTCCAACTTTAGCAGAAGAATTTACATTTCAGTTGTGTCGCACCTGATGAAAAATTAAGTCAACCAACAAGACGTGAAATGCGGAACAACATGAAAACCTTCAGCAACTTTGTGTTTAACAGGTAATTACCTAGAACTATGGCTGGCCACACACTACTAGATGATTTTAGGCCCGATTTCACCCGCCCAACGATCCTGGAGGCGTGGCCTGATTCGAGGCTTATCCGACCAATTATTCTTCCAAATTTATTATGTTTTTTATTTTACCTTTTATTTAACCTGGGAAGTCCAGTTGAGGGGTGCGTTTCACAAAATCACAAATGCTAACTTACATAGTTGGACCCATTGACTGTGAATGGACGAACTATGTAAGTTGCTACCTTAGTTAGCAACTACGCTTTTGGGAAACACACCCGCGATTGAGATCAATTTTTCAAGGGAACCCTGGGGGGTTGAGGTGAAGAGGGAGGGGACAATTTGCACAGCCAATTAGATCAGGGAATGATTACGTGGCAGGTTGAAAGAGCCAGGTTGGGAATTTAGCCATGACACCGGGGAACCCCCTACTCTTGTCAAAGAGTGTCAAAGAATCTTTCATGAACTCAGTGAGTCAGGACCTCATTTTAACATCTCGTCCAAAAGAAGGCACCTCCTTAAGTACAGTGTCCCCATCACTGCACGGGGGCTTATTCCACCAGAGGGAAGATCGCAAGCTACTGGCCCACCATCAACTTGATTTTTCCCGGTGGTCCCCCATTCAAGTACTAACCAAGCCCACACCTGCTCAACTTCAGCCAAGCAGCTGGAGCAGATCATGCAGTGGTATGGTTGCTGGCTAATAATCTTCAAGTGTGTCGTGTCAACAAGATATTTATCTGCTCCCGGTCGAGTCGGAGCCTCCCTGATCTCAAATCGTAAATATGAAACGTTTGATATTAACGATTCCAGACAGGGCTGCCTGGATATATCCGCAATAGTCAAGCGCAATGCCACACTGTATTGCACATATAGAGAGTTCACAAGTGTTCACAAGCAACTTCCAGTGAGATCTCGTGCCTGTGGAATAGCCACTGCGGAACTGTTAGAACAAACAGCAGGTGTGTGGTCTAGAGGTCTGGCCGTATCGTTAAGCGTGTGCATTGGGAGAATTTTAATGATCAGAATCGATGGAAACTGTCCTCGTGTCTGTGGTCTCCCAAGTTTTTAAAATCGGTTAAGATTTGAAAATCGTCCAGTGTGTAGCAAGCCTAAAACAGCAGGTATACGCATTTCGCGCATAGGGGAGTCCAGGTTTCATTTTTCCCAGTTAAGCCGATTCGAATATAAAGAAACAAACATACAAACAAATAGGGCATATAAAGAGGTCTAACAAAGATGGTTGACACAGCAATCACGAGTTTGTGATCCACCGCAAAATAACGGTCAAAACTGTTATTTTAAGGCTACTCCGTGTGGGCATAATTCGTTTAAGCCGGGCATGCACTGTACAATATCGGCCCGTTTTTGACCCGATTTTCGAGACGCACGACTCGTTTTGAAGTCGGGCCGACTTCCAGCTTCATCGTGCGTAGTTTGTCCTGCAGTGTACAAGGGAGATCGAGGGCTGATATGCTGCCCCCCACACGCGATCTGATGATCGAATGAATTTCTCACATGTTTGAAATTTTGGTCGGCTCTTGAGAGTCACTCGTACAGTTGAAGCAGAGCCGCGAGTCGATTCGCCAATGAGAGCTTTTTTTCTTCACGCTGCGCATGCGTGAACAGAAGGAGCGTCATAGCGCCCTGAAGGTTTTTTCCGCAATAATTACCAATTTTCCGTACCTTATCCCGCTTATTACACGGCTACTTACCAATGAAATAAACTAGTTGACATAAAATATAATTTTCATATGATTTTATTTATTTAAACGAGTGACTAGGTGCAAACCTAGAATATGGCTGGGCCGCACATAGTGCGTTTTTCTAACTAACGTTAGCTCATTGGTGTATAACTGTCTTGGGTGCATCTCAAAGCGTAGCCCACAACCTTCAAAGGCTGCATTTTTAGGGGTTGTCATGTACTTACATCCACCAAACTCACATCTGCGGTTAAAGACAAGAATAAATTTACTGGATGGGTTAGGTTTGGGGCTAGGTTTAGGGTTAAAGGTTAGAGTTAAGGTTAGGGTAGGGAAACCAGAGACGACTCACTTAAACCAAAGCTGCTCAACAGAGATGAAATGATGTCGTGTCAGTTTGGCGGATGGAATTAAGCGACGGCCCTCAAAAAATGCAGCCTACGAGGGCTGCAGCCTACGCTTTGGGATGCACCCTATGCTTCTTCTACTTCTTATGGTCATCTTCTGCGCCTCCGTGCCTTCAAACGAAACTTCATTGACAATTGTCAATAGCCAGAACAGTCCACCGGGACTGACTAGACATGCAGTGTGAGCTCTCAAATTGTGGCAGACAGTCGGACCGTTCAGTGCGAGCACCTCAATTGTGAGTCTTGGCTTCACAACGCAGACGATTTAGGCTACTCGTACGTGTGAGGTGGAATAAACAACACGATTTTTACAGTCGTAGTGTATGCCCGACTTCCCTTTCACGTTGCGAAGCTCTTTCGCTGAAAAACGCGCGCCTCGTTTTCTGTGTTGGAGCGTGACAACTGTGCCCGTCATCAACACAGCTGTAAATCTGACCCTAACTGGGAGCGCGCATGTTTCTCCATGCGTCCATGGAGACCAGGCAGCATGAGCTCATAACTGCATTAAATCCGATGCCTCGTTTTATTCATAACGTAAATAAAAAACAAGTCGTCCGCTTTGAATCATCGTTTATCATTCTGACTCGCTGCGAAGGTCCAAGAAGCATTACCTTTGTAACGGCCTACTTGCGCTCCGACAGTGAATAAGGCATTACTACTAAACGTGATATGACGGACAGAAGCACGGCGTAAAAAATCCAGAAGAAAAGTCAATCAGCAGCCAAATGATGATTCGTAGCTTACTTGCTGCAGACCTGCAGATAATGCGTTATAGGCCTGCTCAACTCCAAGTGGAAGTTCACGGTCGTAGAGTCAGTTTAATCTTCTTTGAAATTTACTGAATAGGGCCAGCCATGCAGTCGATAATTCATGCATGCTCGCACAAGTATCTGAGATGGTGATCCTGTGGTTTTCTGTAATACATGTTTTCAGCAATTAGATCACGCAGTGTTTCCGGGGATCAGATTATCAGAGCTTCGGTATTCTCCACAAACGCTGATCGTCCGCAGCGGAGGGAAGTGAACTGTGTTAGTTAGGCCAGCCAACATAGGCAGAAGGCATGTTGACATCTATAGCTCTGATGTCTGCCCATTAACAATTAGGAAATGGCCAACGTTGGTGTGGGAAAGATTTATGACCAAGTCTTATCGACAGAAAAGTCCTGATTTTCGCAACGAGTGGACTAATGTGGTGCCCTCTTTGAAGACAATCAAAGCCCTACAATAAGCAGTGAACAGCGACATAATTACAATATGATGTACCAGAACATGTCAACTTAAAGAAAATTGGCTGTAAACTCCAGAAAGCAGCCAACATTTAGGGTATACTGAATACCACGAACTGTTCTTGAAACCCTTGTATAATGTTTTTCACCGACGTTCTCTCGATATGCAAACTTTTGCAGTTTGATAACGTTATGATACGGTTGCCTTAAAATGTTTGATCCATTTACATTTCAAATGAATTTCCATTCCACTTCAAATAGCATAATATTCGATATACGGCAATAGCTATTGGACAATGACATCCATCAGTTTAGAGTAAAACGGCTAAATAAGTAAAGATGGCCGGTAACGTAATAGTGACCAAAATACCTTATTATAGGGTACGCTGCTCACCTGGGCACACAGCTTGGTGAAGAGCGGTCCACTTCCCATGTCGCGAACAGGTTCATCTGCACCGGTCGATTCGACGAAATCGTCACCGGTTTTGAGGGTTGCAAGTGCGGGGACGGAGCACCTCCACTCCGCGGGAGCCCGCCTCTCTCCGACATGCTGGAGACTTGACAACTAAATCTCCAGAGAACGGCTAATTATTCTCCGGCTTATACAAACTTCCCTTGCAAATGGTTATTCTTGCAGCCTGTATGTTGACGCAATCCTTCGACAATCACAGGACGACTGGCTATATCTAAGACCGTATTTCCCTTCTCCCTTACCGGTACCGTTAATTTGAGCCGTTGGGACAGCTCGCAGATGCTTTGCACTAGGATCAAAACCGCAGTCAGCGTCTGTACACCTTTCAGCTGTAACTTTAACATTAAGCAGGAAGCGGAAATTTCTCCCCGGAGGCGCACATTCGGGGAGCTACGCCTCTGATTAAAGAGGTACACATCGCTGCTGTCCTCATCTTCTTCCGTGTGAGCGAATATGTGTGTTTGTGTGTTCGTGAGGGGAGAGGGAGAGAGAGAGAGAGAGAGGGAGGGAGAGAGAGAGAGAGAGAGAGAGATGCAGGTGTGTGTGTGTGTGTGTGTGTGGAGGAGATGGTGGTGGTGAATTGGTCGTTATATGTGAAGCAAGATATTCATTGGTTTACCACGAGGTTTCAGATGGATTCATTAAGAAAAAAGTTAATGATACAGTATTCTCTTCCAAACCTATACGTACTGAATAAGAACATTCTCCCACACTAAAAAATATTATTATTATTATTATTATTTCAGCTGACTGCCATACTGCTTGTACCCTGCTCATGCCAAACACCCGCCACACAGGCTTGGTCAGTATTTGACAGGTGGACCTCCAATGAAGACTTAACTGTCAGTGGGAAGTGGTGTTGGTAGCCCAGCTGGAGGCGATCTTCCCTTTGGTAAAATTAACCAGAATTCCCTAGTGCAGTAATGAGGACAGTGAAAAGATATGATCTTTAGGATCATATCTCTTAGCCCAGGTCCTGACTCACCGCGGTCGCTAAAGATCCCACAACAATCATTACAAAGAGTAGGCAATGGATACCAGCCTGCTTCAAGAGATCTGCCAGCTTGTTAGCTTCTTTTATAGCCCAAACATGCCACACCTCATTTAGCATTTAGAGATCTACATTGAGCAGCGAAGAAGTAGAGGCAGGTGTGACAAATTAGGGTTGAGTTGAAGACCTGCGGGACTGCAGATCTCCTGGAATAGGGTTGGGGACCTCTGGCATAAAGGGTTTCCAGCCCTGCTGGCAAAATATGGTACATGGAACACTGTCAACCTGCTGTCGTCATTCCCTGATTTATTAGGTGATAAATCTGCTTTCTTTCTCTTTCTCCAACCTTCCACCTCAACTGATGTGTGATGAGCATTCTGCCTCAAAAAAGGCTGCTGTGCATGACACGTTACACATTGACGTCACTACTGAGTTTCTCCCTCATCACTGGAAAGTGCTAACGAGAAAAGTGGTGTATACCTGTAGCTATCTATTTGCATCAACACCCCTACTGCCTACGAAGAATGTATTGTATATTTTAAAATTCTACCGAGCCCAAAGCACATCTTAGGTGGAACAGTCTATGGCCTTGAAGTCAGACACCAAAACAGGTTGCTGGCAGTTTATTGTAGAGGTGCAGCATTTGCTTTTAAGGAAGATATAGAAAACCTTGCAGTTTAACAAACTGAATAAATGCAACAGTGTCAACTGCAGGAGCTAAGAAACATTTCAATGTACCTAAACTTGCAAAAATGTAGACTGGTATGTTTGATCAAGAACATAACTCAGAGTCAATCATTATTAACCCTCCTGTTATGTTCCGGGTCTATTTGACCCGACTCAACGTTCAATGTCTCCAAAAACATGGTTAACATACTTTTTTCAGCTAGATTCATGTAAAACATGAATTTAACTCAAAAAAATTGTTTTATGTTCTGTCAACACGTTATGTGCATCAGTGTTGTTTGGGTCAATTTGACCCCAGGATCAATTATTACATAAAATCATCATGTTGATCTGGTTTTTGTAGTGTTGCCTAAGACTGAGGGCATGTTCAAATTAATTTCTCATTCATTTCTCTTTTGATCTCATTCATTCTGCTATAATCATGTAAAATCGATGCTTGACGTATAAGGGGAGGATGGGGGAGTCTTGTTTTATTTACTTGGCCATTAAAATGGTCAATAGAAAAGCATAAATAAGCTGAGAGGAGACTGGGTAACAGTTTCAGTTAACAAACATCTTAAGCAGTTTTTCTTTGCGGGGACCAAAGTGACCTCAAACCAAAAATGGTTTATTAACTCGAACATAATAGGAGGGTTAAATGGGGAGGATGGAAATGTTTCATACGGAAATATTTTATCATATTTGTTTTGATCTTATTTGAATATTGAAAATCTGTGGGAAGATTTAAAACAGCGCTGTGTTTACATGAGTACGTTTTTATATCGGCCGAGAGGGAACTAGCCTAATTCAAGGAATTCAAACAAATATTAAAGAAATTGTCAGCAAGCTACAAGAAACAATTTGGAACCTTGAAAGTTGGCAACTGGCACAGTACCTAAACTTACGCACATGCCTCATCTACGATTTTTTTTCACCACCTTCAGCAAATAGAAATGATGTGCGTGACCGCGGGGAAGTCACGATTATGTTCATACCCCGCAGAGTTGGCAATTTATACTCACTCAACGTAAAATAAATAACTAAATAATACGCTGTAAGCCCTGGCGCCAAAGTTGTGCGTACCGCTGGAGTTAGGTTATTCTGTTTATTAAGAATTGACGTGAAATGAAATTCTGTACGATGAATTCAAGGTAACTAAAGGCCGAAGCCGAGGCAGTTGATTTAAGCATGTGAATAGGGTGGTAAAATGAGCACTGGGCTTTTTAATATGCGTTCAGCTCGAGTAGCTCACCGCAGCCTTCCATTTGAATAATGTTAAAAGGACTGCTCAAAATAAGGATTAGCCGTCAAGTGCTCTGAGTGCTGAATATTCTTGAATCGAAGCTGATATTGGGGAGGCCGGTATGGCTATCTGGACACCCAGTGGGACTGCGTACAAATGTGATCGCCCAAGCTCGAACCGGTTATCTCTGTCTAACAGATGTGACGGTCTCACAAAAGCGGTTGTCAGGGAGCCAACGAAAGTGTGCTCACAAGTGACTTCCACTGCTTCGGAAAGCGACGGTCATCCATAGACCTATAAACCAATTAAATACTCTCAGCAAAATGATTGCGCTTTGCAGAGAACAATAGCAGACTATGAGACAAAGCGGAATAATTAGCGGGTTAAGTACATTGAACTGCAATAGGAGAGCCAAATAAACAACGCCGAATGTTGCCATTTTAATTTTCGCTGGTCTGTAGAACATGGTAGATGCGCGCAACAGTCGAAACAGGCAAATGAATTACTCAAAATTATGTTTTTAAATTATTTATCTTCTAATTTTTGCGGCAGAGTAACCGTCAAACATGGGGGTTTTTTAAGGTATAGTCAGGACCATAAGTATTTGGACAGGGACCCAGTTTTTATCATTTTGATTCTGTCCGCCACCACAATGGATTTGAGTCACTCACGATGTGCCTGAATGTTAAGACTTGAAGGTTCAAGGGTGTTTCCATAAATGTTGTTGTATCCTGTAGGAGCCACAACCATATTTGAACAAATCCCCCAGATTTAGAAGCCCAAGAGTATTTGGACAAACTAACAAAATGTTGTTTTTTCTTCCAATCTTAACTGTAGGATTTTAACAAGGTGTTAATTTTTCTGAATTGGGTGCATACCTATCATGTTTAGAGCAGTTATTTATTCTCTTAAATTAAATTGGATTGTCATTTTAATTCTTGAGAACAAGTATTTTGAATTCCATGACAGCCTTAAATCTGGTTCCCAAAGACCTCACCAGATGCTGGATTGCTCTACCCGGCCTTCACTGCAGCTCTTGCTTTTCATGGGGCATTTTGCCTACAGCAAGTAACCCAAACTGCTTTGGATTCAGGACAGGTAATTGACTTGGTCATTGTGGTACATTCCACCTCTTAGCCGTGTGTGTGTGTGTGTGCGCACACACAATGTTTACCTACTTTTGTGGGGACCAAATGTCCCCATAAGACATGGAATTCCAGATTTCTTTGTACTTGTGGGGACATTTTCAGGTCCCCACAAAAAATTGAGCTATTTTAGGGTTAGCGGTTGAGGGTAAGGTTGGGATAAGGTTAGATTTAGGTTAAGGTTAGGGTTAGGGTTAGGTATGCACTGTTGAGGGTTAAGATCAGGGAAAGGGGATAGGAAATGAATGGAAGTCTATAGATTGTCCCCACAAAACATGAAAACAAACGTGTGCATACATTAAATTGCAATCACTGGGTTGAATTATTTGCGTGTGCTTCATTGTCTTTCTGCACTGTGCTGTGGAATGGAATGAGTTTTTACTGAGGCATGTAGCTGAGCCTGAGTGGACAACATATCCCTCCAGAACTTCAGAATTCACCCTTCTGCTTTTGTCAGCTCTCAAATCATCAATAAATGCAATGTAACTGGTTTCACTGGCAGCCATACTGTTCATGACCATTCATGCCCATGCTTCACAGATGGGGTGGTGTGCTTCCAGTTATGAGCAGTTCCATCCTTTCCTCCCTTCCTCCTCTACCCATCATTCTGGGACAAGTCCATTTTCGTCTCGTCTGCCCGTAGAATGTAGTTCCAAAAAGATACAGACTTCATTAGAATTGTCTGGCGAACATCCTGATTTTGCTTCTTACCAAAGTATTTTATAAAGTGGTAAACCCTCAGTATTTGCTGTCAAAATCTTTCCTAGATTGTTGATATTCGCTCATATATTCTCACCTCTTGAAGAGTGCTCTTTTTCTGGCCAACTGTTGTAGAGAGACTTTTCCTCACCAAGTGAGGGAATTCTGTCATCCTCCATATTGCTGTCTGTGGTCTTCTGGGCCTTTTGGTGTTCCTGAGCTCACTGGGGAGTTCATTGTCTTTAAGAATGAACCAAACAGTTGGTTTGGGCACACATGATGTTTTAGCTATTTCTCTGAAGGTTTTGTATTGATTTTGCAGCCTAATGAAGGCTTGCTTCTCTGGAAATGGCGGCTCTTTGGAATTCGTATTGAAAAACTACCAATTCCAAATGCAAATGTCAAACTTTAAATCAACTCTGAACATGTTGTCTGCTTCATTTTCGATTAAATGATGAGGAAATGATTCATACCTGGTCAAAGAACAGCTGCACAGCCTTGTCTGATCACTTTTTCTCCCTTAAAAACGGGGGTGGAGCCGCATATAAAAACTGCTGTAATTCTGACACCATTCGCTGATTTTGGCAGTGAATGCCCATAAATTAAAACTCAAAGTTTGTTTTCCTTGGCCTGTCATGATTTAGTTTCATCCTGAATATGGTGTGGTAGACCACTAAAATATCAGTAATGTTGTCAATGCCTAAATATTTATAGACTTTACCGTAAGCCCTCTGACAAATAATATGGCATATTTCAAGTTCCCTTCGGCTCATCAACTATGGGATACAGCACCAAATTTATGTTTTTTCCTTTACATTTTATTCCATGATTTAAAAAAAAAAGTAAGCGATCCAAAAAGTAGTCAATCAGAACCAGCAGGCTACAAGTACACCATCCATCCATTATCCATACTTCTTCCTCACTCAGGTCATGGAGGAACTGGAGCCTATCACAACTGATCTGAGGCAGCTCGCCAATCCATTCCATTCATATGCCATTCACTCATACCTATTGGCAATATGGCGTCTCCAATTAGCCTGCCATGCATGTCTTTGGACTGTGGAAGGAAACTGGAGTACCTGGAGAAAACCCGCAAGGAGAACATGCAAACTCTTCACAGAAAGGCCCCAGGCCGGATTCAAACCCACAACCTTTTTGCAGTACTACCTACTGCACCACATAATGGGTATACCAATATTCTTATTTTGGAATCACAGTAATTCTGAAAGTTGTCAATACAATGTCTTCCACTTGCATAGAGGACAAGGAATTGAAGTGAACAGACCCCTCATTTCCATTCATACAGGTTCATAAACAGGCTTACACTTGAGTGATCTGCATATTTTGGAGATTTCACAGCTAGAGGCTCTACCGCTGGTTTTATTTGGCCAATGTGACAAGCACCTGTGATGGAATTTGCCTATTGCTTGAATGACTTAACTATATTACACATATTAGTATTAAGAGTTTCACAGAAAATAAAGAAGTGTTGTGTTGTTCCACACGGTGGACAGGGAAAGAGGAACTGTTTAACTGCAGAAAGTCCCAAGCAATAAATAAAAGTGCAACTGGTTCATGAGACATGTGCGAGCAACGCTTAAGCAAGACAAGCTAGACCACAGGCATCCTGTTGGGCATAGCGCTGAAGAAGTGAGAAAGCTGTCCTTTTTCTGACCTGAGGGCATAAGATGTTGTCTGTTCAGAAATAGGTCTCTGGGGGAAAAAGTCACCCAGTTGTGCTTAGCATAGCATATAAGCTGCTCGGCTGCTTGCCAGAGAATGTTCTTGAAGTCTCCGCCTAAAATGTTTAAATGTCCGGTGATGATGATCCCTCTTTGGAGAACTCTTCCTGCATTGCTGGGAGCCACACCCTGTGTTGCTGGTTGAACTGTTTTCCCTTCTTGCAAGAATAAAGGACCATTGCATTTGCAACTTGAAGAAACACCTTGTTTTCATTCCTCGCCGTATATGCAACAAATTTGAATTTCCACGATACTACTACATTGTGGTATTTTACCCGGGGCATAACCTAACCCCCAATGGCAGAGAGAGACTATTGGCGAGAGTATGAGCAGGTCTGTTGGCTGTACTTTTTAAACCCGCATTGCAATAGCAGTTGTGCGTTTACATCATTCTATAAGCCTAGAAAATTACAGGAAGAGACCTGCAGCAGTTTCTATTGCTCATGAAGAGGGAATATGGTTTTTCTGCCCTTTTAAACCTCATCATTAAATCCTAGCTAAATCCCTGCCTGTCAAGGCAGGGCAGGCTAACTCAGACAGTCATGAAAAAAAGTCCATTTCATAGTGTTGGATTCACTCATCATCATTCTTGCTGAACATGGCACAGTGAATGCCATCTTTCCCAGCTATACATGTTGGTAGAACTCCGCAGTAAAATTGTAATTGTTGCCAGGACATTAGGCCATAAAAAAGAAATAAAAAGTATATTAGCATCCTTCACTTTTCAGTTGTCAAGGGCAGTGTTTTCTATTGTTATTATAATAGTTTGAGATCCAAATAGTGCAACAAATCCAAAATCACAAGTGCATGCATTAAAGAATCAAATCTGCTGAACCCATGACTGGCGCAGTGACTGAAAGTCGAACAGATTGTCTGCTGCAGAGATTCTGAGCATTTTTCTCTTTTTTTGGGCACAAGTTTAACAGATTTTTTCAAAATATAAACAAGCCAGAAATACACAGATTGCTGCCACGGCATGGCTGATATCTGGCCTGCAAAAAAAAACGCAATGGAGGGATGGACAGACGGAAGTAAGAAAAGGCGCATCTGAAATTTCGTCAAGATATATTGAATTTTTGAGGAGTTCTGGCCCAGAAAAGAAGTGTGACGGACAGACAAATGTTCCTATGTCCCCACCCACTTTTACAGGGGAAATAAATAAATTGAAGGCAAGAGGCTTTTTCTGGGGCGGGCAGGGATACTAACTGACTAATTTTTTTGTTTTTTAAACAGCCGTATTTAGCGGACGAGAAGAGCTGTGGTATTTTGGACAGGAAATAAGAATAAGGGCACGACACTGGCACAAATCCTGCCTTGAGTCACTTACAGTATCGGAATGTAAAGCTGCTTTCACACCGGAAGCGAAACGAATTATTCGCACGACAGATTACATTCTAAGTCAATGCAAAGACGCGAATGCACGCGTTTCGCTCGTATTCGCCTCTTTGCATTGACTTTGAATGTAATTTGTTGGGCAAAAAATTCGTTTCGCGTCCGGTGTGAAAGCAGCCTTAGAAAAGTACAGGCTGGCATACAAACTGTACCCTGCAGAAAAGTTTCTAATGGATTTGATGAGTACTTTCATTATGACCCTGGGCACGACATCCAGTTGAGCACTGATCTCAGGTCAGGATGAGTGGGAGTTGAAGTGTCATCTCTCTTTGTCTTTGCATTGACTTTGAATGTAATCGGTCGTGCGAAAAATTCGTTTCGCGTCCGGTGTGAAAGCGGCTTAATAGTTTGTCAAACAGTGCTATTTTGGTCGGGAGTTCCAGTCACTATTTCACAAAAAGAAAAGAAAGCGTTTTAGCTCGATTCATGATGCATGAATAAAAAAGCTATTTATTACGGTTATTGCATTCCAATTTCTTTTTAAATTGCACCATCAACTGCAAGAAGCAATCAGAAAAAAAATGTATTTATTTTATTTACCTGCGCGCTGTGCCGGCTTTTAACTTGCGTATTTGGAACAAAAGTGCACAGTGGCATCAGGACCAATGAGGGCAGTTCCCTTAAAGACCCCTCCAGCCTCCTCTGGCACAGTGATAATGGACAATCAGAGGCTTTGAAGGGAGCTGGTTATTACAGGAGCTGGTCTTCTAGGAGAACCAATCATCTGGGGCCCTCGGGTCTCTTCTCATTTCTTCTGTCATTATCGAGGTAATAGGTATCGCGCAATCAAGTGATTCATCGCTCGCAGTGCATGTTAAAGTGGAATTCTCGTCAGACCAAGATCATGTCCTCATACGCCACTTAAAACCATCCTGATAAACCACTGGCTGCTGGCACTGCAGAACTGGAATTGCATCATGGGCCACCTTATGTGCAGGTCGGGTCAATGTGACAGAAAGACTTTGGTGACTTGATAAAAGCATAGGACTGTACAAGCATAGCATTTTTATTCTGGTCAACTTGTACGCTGAACATATGAAAACAAGGTAAAGGCAAGTTGCGACTTGACAGTCGTCCGCCGATAGGTCGACGTGCAGTGCATCCCTGGAGGCCCTACAGCAATCGCTCCCAAAATCGATAGGCTTCGTGACCTCACCTCACGCATGCACCCTGCCAAACGTGAGATGAATCCATGAAGAACTGTGACCTGAAGAGCGCTCACAAGAAATCTCAACAGACGCGAATGTAACGATCGCCGATCCACGGCAATCCCGAGTTATCGCCCGGGGATACAATTAGATGCAACATTCATAACATCTTTCAACAAATGCGTGGGAACTCGAAACACGCTTGAAGCTTCGACTGCAATGAAAGCAAAGAATTTCATTTTAAACCAAAATGATCTTAGCCTCCATCCATTGCAAAAGAATATTATTTCTATCCATTTCACAGGCCTGAAATGCCCTACAGATCTCAGTTCGGTGCTGAAGTGCATTTGGAAGGGATTACCATGTTGCTCACTCGCTGTAGCCGAGACATATCCCAGGGTAGCTAAATGAAGAGCTTTCATCGAGGTGCAATTAAGAGTCAATCAGGTGGAGGAATAACCCCTCTGTCTCTCCGGATCACTTCATTACTCCAAGGCCACCATCTTACATCTCCAGCGACCTGGCAGCTACTCCACTGTGCCAATTAAGGTCAATTAGGGGTGAAGGGCCTTAAACCATTATATTAATAGGTTGAATAAAGCAGAAGGCTGGACACATGAATTACTGAATGACATATTGAAGACGTGGGTGATCGGATTTGGATGGTGGGTTTAGCCGAATGGCTAACGTCGATCGGTGCAGTTGCATTGCAGTTGTTGGGTAAACCTCCATGTTCTGACGTAGTGTTGCGACATGAGGGCTCCTCATGATATGGTCATGGAGCCATTTTGTTTCCAATGTGTTATCGCGTACCGTCTCAAAGTGAAGCAGTTTTTCACCACCCGTTTTCTCATTTCTCAGGTCGGAACATTTTCCCCTCTCACACATGTCGATAACATTGGTAGCTGGTCTATCGTTTATCCCCCAGAATTAATGTTTCCTTTCCAAGAAAAGAACAAAAAAAATGCAACAATTTCCATTGTGATAAATGGTTCACTTTTGCTCATAATAAATAAAACAGCACCCATTCTGGAGTTGTTGTGACTATCTAGGGACTCCAGGTAAACCTTGCTGTGAGCCGGAGACATTAGCAACATTGCCATCAGAAGGCTAACTACTCATCTTAAGGTCATCAATGTGCAACAGATAGCTTATTCCATGTCTAACCTATAACCCTTGATAATGAGACCACAAATGCAGCAGACACGCAAGGTCAGATATACAAATAAAATGTCAATAAAATCTCACTGGGCAAAATAATGTTAAACATGAAAACATGAACTTGAGTGTCAGAGCAATACAAATGCTAAGGAAGAACCCAAAACACGCAATTAAAGAACAGACGCTGGTTCAATTAGCATAAAATCAACGCAGTACAACAAAGATGGGGCTTTCCTCCAAAGCGACATGATAGAGGGATATGAAATTACAGGATGCCTCTAGTCGCAGTAATTGGTGCTAACGTTAAAGGAGCCACCGTACTTTCACACAGCTGTTGGATGTTATTTTTTATGACATAAATGCAATGAAAAATTTTCTAACAGGACGTCTTTGTCAAAGATCTGAAACCATTAAACTGAATATTATGCAATCGTAGAGGAACTGGGGAAGAGGGCGATCATCACGAACAAGCTGATATGCGCCGATAAGAAATCGGCCATATTGAATTCAGTGATGTGAAGTGTGAGCATAACATTAATGCCCACGCATAGAAGTCGGGCCGTCACGACCTGTCAATCTCCATTAGAGACCGATATCACCATCAAAATGAGGACTCGAGTAATTTCAAAACTTATACGCGAAGGAGGGGTGAGGGGGAGTTTGCGGATTGTAATTTCTGTTGTTGTCGTCACTCTAAGGTCATGACAGATGTGCCTTTTCCATTACATTTCCCTCCCCCCAATGACACAGTTTTGGGTTTTGTTGACATTCCTCCGCGATCGCATATTTGGATTTTATTTGCAAGATTCCAACCCACATATTTTGTTTTTACTTGATTTCAGCCGGGAAGACAGTTTCAGTGAAAGCCAGTACAACCGTTCCATGAAGTAATGTTATTTATCTCAACACAATGACTGGAAAACAGCAGCAAGGTTTCACGGTCCCATACAACACTTTAATTCACTGCAATGTTTTTTCTTTATTTACATGAGGAGAAAGACTTGACGGGGGAAAAACTTGTAAGGTCCGAGAATACATCCATACACAAAACAGAATTCTAAAAACGGTCCTTAAGAAAACTCGTGCTCCTTTAAAAAAGGAAAAAAAAAAAGAATACAGTTAAACCGGAGACCACACCCTTGCCCTCTCATCCACTGGAGCGGCTGCCCACATCCCACACCCACCAGCGGGATTGGTCTAAAACTTGAACTCCTTGTACTTCTTGGCTCCTCCCCTGTTATCCTGGGGGGCAGCCTTTCTCTTCTTTTGCTGTAAGAGAGGACAGAGAACAGCACACAGTCAAACACACGAGCATCAACGAGAGCGAGGCACATCCCACACACTCCAGCGCCATCATGCATTATTCAGTCAGATACAAGCAAGAATGATTTAATGCGCCTGCTGAAGTTACCAGTGCTTGGTATAGGAGTTACGAGAGAAAACAATTTTCGATAAAAGTCCCAAAAAATAAAATGCATCTTTCACTTGTAGTATACTGTTGGAGATGGCAAGTGGGTGTACACTTGAGCTACCCTTGACCTAAATGGAAACCGGCAGCTACCTTGTGAGTGGCCTCAATTTCATGAAGCAATATCCAAATGCTTCTGCGTAATTTCTAAGTCCTGACGTAGATGGAGAGACAAAACAATTCACCAAGACTCCAGCTAACTTACAGGTAGCCTGAGATATTACCACTGGAATCATTGTTGGACACAGACCTGAGTTCTCCAAAATGTTGACCCATTTGTGTCGCCCATTAAAAGATTACCAAGAGTGCGATTGTAAAAACTGGCACAAAAAAAAAAAGATGAATGACCTCAATTTCTCCCGCGTATCGCAGAAATCGCACTCTATTTGCTGTGAAAAGGTGCAACATATTGTGCTGCATCACAAGTAGCTTTGAGTGAAATCAGACACATCTTGTGGCTTTGAATCAAACTTGTCACATCACACACTCCAAATATTGACAGCAACCGCGGAGGGTCAGGAGGTACATCACGAAGCAGAATTACAGACTTGGCTGGATATTGTCACAAAATAGACCCAGTACAGACATTGTAGCCCAGGGTCCAGTTATTGAGCTGCATCTGAAAATCCGTAAACCTGCCTAGGAATACAATAACAGTGGGTGTACTGTCAATAGAGAAGGTTGTGTATTATTAGGCAGGTGTAGTGTCAATAGAGAAGGTTGTGCAATATTAGGCAGGTGTGGTGTCAGTAGAGGAGGTTGTGCAATGTTAGGCAGGTGTGGTGTCAGTAGAGGAGGTTGTATAATATTAGGCAGGTGTGGTGTCAGTAGAGGAGGTTGTGTAATATTAGGCAGGTGTAGTGTCAATAGAGAAGCTTGTGTAATATTAGGCAGGTGTGGTGTCAATAGAGAAGGTTGTGTAATATTAGGCAGGTGTAGTGTCAATAGAGAAGGTTGTGTAATATTAGGCAGGTGTGGTGTCAGTAGAGGAGGTTGTGCAATATTAGGCAGGTGTGGTGTCAGTAGAGGAGGTTGTATAATATTAGGCAGGTGTGGTGTCAGTAGAGGAGGTTGTGCAATGTTAGGCAGGTGTGGTGTCAGTAGAGAAGGTTGTGTAAGGTTAGGCAGGTGTGGTGTCAGTACAGAAGGTTGTGTAATGTTAGGCAGGTGTGGTGTCAGTACAGAAGGTTGTGCAATGTTCGGCAGGTGTGGTGTCAGTAGGGAAGGTTGTGTAATGTTAGGCAGGTGTGGTGTCAGCAGAGAAGGTTGTGTAATATTAGGCAGGTGTGGTGTCAATAGAAAAGGTTGTGTAATATTAGGCAGGAGTGGCGTCAGTATAGAAGCTTGTGTAATATTAGGCAGGTGTGGTGTCAATAGAGAAGGTTGTGTAATGTTAGGCAGGTGTGGTGTCAATAGAGAAGGTTGTGTAATATTAGGCAGGTGTAGTGTCAATAGAGAAGGTTGTGTAATATTAGGCAGGTGTGGTGTCAGTAGAGAAGGTTGTGTAATATTAGGCAGGTGTGGTGTCAGTAGAGAAGGTTGTGTAATGTTAGGCAGGTGTGGTGTCAGTAGAGGAGGTTGTGTAATATTAGGCAGGTGTGGTGTCAGTAGAGAAGGTTGTGTAATATTAGGCAGGTGTGGTGTCAGTAGAGGAGGTTGTGTAATATTAGGCAGGTGTGGTGTCAGTAGAGAAGGTTGTGTAATATTAGGCAGGTGTGGTGTCAGTAGAGAAGGTTGTGTAATATTAGGCAGGTGTGGTGTCAGTAGAGAAGGTTGTGTAATGTTAGGCAGGTGTGGTGTCAGTAGAGGAGGTTGTGTAATATTAGGCAGGTGTGGTGTCAGTAGAGAGGTTGTGTAATATTAGGCAGGTGTGGTGTCAGTAGAGAAGGTTGTGTAATATTAGGCAGGTTTGGTGTCAGTAGAGAAGGTTGTGTAATGTTAGGCAGGTGTGGTGTCAGTAGAGGAGGTTGTGTAATATTAGGCAGGTGTGGTGTCAGTAGAGAAGGTTGTGTAATATTAGGCAGGTGTGGTGTCAATAGAGAAGGTTGTGTAATATTAGGCAGGTGTGGTGTCAGTAGAGAAGGTTGTGTAATATTAGGCAGGTGTGGTGTCAATAGAGAAGGTTGTGTAATATTAGGCAGGTGTGGTGTCAGTAGAGAAGGTTGTGTAATATTAGGCAGGTGCAGGGGGTGTGGTGTCAGTAGAGAAGGTTGTGTAATATTAGGTTGTGTCAATAGTTGTGTAATGTTAGGCAGGTGCAGGGGTTGTGTAATGTTAGGCAGGTGTGGTGTCAGTAGAGAAGGTTGTGTAATGTTAGGCAGGTGTGGTGTCAGTAGAGGAGGTTGTGTAATATTAGGCAGGTTTGGTGTCAGTACAGAAGGTTGTGTAATGTTAGGCAGGTTTGGTGTCAGTAGAGAAGGTTGTGTAATGTTAGGCAGGTGTGGTGTCAGTAGAGAAGGTTGTGTAATGTTAGGCAGGTGTGGTGTCAGTAGAGAAGGTTGTGTAATATTAGGCAGGTTGGTGTCAGTAGAGAAGGTTGTGTAATATTAGGCAGGTGTGGTGTCAGTAGAGAAGGTTGTGTAATATTAGGCAGGTGTGGTGTCAGTAGAGAAGGTTGTGTAATGTTAGGCAGGTGTGGGGGTGGTTGTCAATATTAGAAGGTTGTGTAATATTAGGCAGGTGTGGTGTCAGTAGAGAAGGTTGTGTAATGTTAGGCAGGTGTGGTGTCAATAGAGAAGGTTGTGTAATATTAGGCAGGTGTGGTGTCAGTAGAGAAGGTTGTGTAATGTTAGGCAGGTGTGGTGTCAGTAGAGGAGGTTGTGTAATGTTAGGCAGGTGTGGTGTCAGTAGAGGAGGTTGTGTAATATTAGGCAGGTGTGGTGTCAGTAGAGGAGGTTGTGTAATGTTAGGCAGGTGTGGTGTCAGTAGAGAAGGTTGTGTAATGTTAGGCAGGTGTGGTGTCAATAGAGAAGGTTGTGTAATATTAGGCAGGTGTGGTGTCAATAGAAGGTTGTGTAATGTTAGGCAGGTGTGGTGTCAATAGAGAAGGTTGTGTAATATTAGGCAGGTGTGGTGTCAGTAGAGAAGGTTGTGTAATGTTAGGCAGGTGTGGTGTCAGTAGAGAAGGTTGTGTAATGTTAGGCAGGTGTGGTGTCAGTAGAGAAGGTTGTGTAATGTTAGGCAGGTGTGGTGTCAGTAGAGAAGGTTGTGTAATGTTAGGCAGGTTTGGTGTCAGTAGAGAAGGTTGTGTAATGTTAGGCAGGTTTGGTGTCAGTAGAGAAGGTTGTGTAATGTTAGGCAGGTGCAGGGGGTGTGGTGTCAGTAGAGAAGGTTGTGTAATGTTAGGCAGGTGCAGGGGGTGTGGTGTCAGTAGAGAAGGTTGTGTAATGTTAGGCAGGTGCAGGGGGTGTGGTGTCAGTAGAGAGGTTGTGTAATGTTAGGCAGGTGCAGGGGGTGTGGTGTCAGTAGAGAAGGTTGTGTAATGTTAGGCAGGTGCAGGGGGTGTGGTGTCAGTAGAGAAGGTTGTGTAATGTTAGGCAGGTGCAGGGGGGTGTGGTGTCAGTAGAGAAGGTTGTGTAATGTTAGGCAGGTGTGGTGTCAGTAGAGAAGGTTGTGTAATGTTAGGCAGGTGCAGGGGGTGTGGCATCAGTAGAGAAGGTCGTGTGTCGCAGGGGCGGGGTTACCTTCTGTTTGGCGGCATGCTCGGCTACCATGTCACTGAAGTCCTCCTTCTCCACCTGGGCCTGCTGCTCGCGCACGTGCTCCTCGTACTTCTGAGTCATCGCCATGGGGTCCAACTCCAGCTCCTCAGGGGCCAGGGCCACCTCCACGCCCTGGGACTCCTGGCCTCCGCCCGCCTTGCGTCCCGCCAGGGCCTGATCAAAACAAAGGCACGGTTTTACTATCCGCACTTGAAGCCACCCTTTATACACACTGAACTCAACGCGTCACTCAAACTGAGAAAACTCATATGGGAGCCAATCAACACTAGACTTGAACATCACAAATAAGGCCATTTATACCTAAAGGCCGCATATTGCGCTCCATTTCAAAATAATTGAAGTGTTCAGTGCAAAAACGTCATTTATGCCAATTTTACAGAAATCAACATTTGGATGGTTTTGAATATTGCTTTACTTTATTCATGCAACAACAATCCTATCATCCTGACCAGTGCACAACACTGGCACATGGTGAAAGTATATTCAATGTAATACCATGAAACATGAGATTGACATTTGTCAAGTTATTGCACTGAACCCTTAAATTTAACCCTTTAAGGCCTAATGCAAAAATCCCAGCAGAGAATCATGCTGCCATGATTACCATAGTAACCTGTATTTGGGCTGAAGCACAGCTTCTGAGCTTTTAGGAACAGTTGGAATTTTTTTCTATTGCGCAAAACTTACAGTAATTACGGTACTTTCAAAATTACGCGCCTATCTGTGTCCGCAACGACACGTTCTTAAAATGCGCACATGCTGTCCCGGTTTAAATGGGTTAAAGCAATAACCCGGAATCTTTAAACAAGGGCGCTACAGCAACAACATCAAATCCATATGATGTCTCTTTTTCTGAGGTGTTGGATTGACGGGGACCAAGAGAACTAAAGTCTATGTCCAAGCCAGGAGAAAGAGGTATATGATTTTCAAAATGTGGGGCTTTTAAAATACAATTTGGTTCATTTTGGCAGGGGAACAAAAATGACAAATCATGCAAGACATAAAAACACTGGACACATTTCAATAAAACAGGACCAGAATAAAACATGGATTTGTCATTTTGTGAAACCTTTGACTGGCATTAACTCTGTTAGCACATGAAGCACCATTTCTCACAGGCACACCTGCTTTCTTTCTGCTTGTTCCATCACAATAAAAGCATTAAAAGCTCTTGCACTGGTTTACCTGCTGACGCATTATTTAGAATAGCAACAAAACCAGCAATGAATGAATCAACAGGTAAATGAAGGAATCAATGAAAAAATTGTTTTATGTTCACCTAATTCATTTGATTTTCTATCAACCATTTGCCTGGGAGAAGAGTTGCTCTGTGAAAACCATGCAAGCGATGAACGAGTATCGATTTTAGACCTGTTACAAAGGTACCAAAGCCATTTTATCCTGTTATTTTCAAGTCTGAACAAGGAAGAGAGATCATTCTCCGGTTTGCATTGCTCAACAGTGCATTTTTTTACACGCTAATTTTAATGGCACAGTACTGTGCTAAAGTCTCAGGAATCCAACACTTTTAAACATTTAAATCAGGCTTCAGGTGTTTACTTGTTGTTTTCCACACTGGTATTTCTGAAGATAAAAAGTATATTCGAATTAAGAAATGCCAATTTAAATGAATTTTAAGAACAAATGTTTGTATGTCATTAAAAACAGTTCATGCAGATGATAGTCTTGATAGAGCCCTGATTTCAGCATCATCATGTCTGTCGGCAGTTACTCGGAGGGACAGACGCCAGTGAGACAGTCAGTCTGCAGAAGGACGGTGGCGAGTTTTCCACTCTGCTTGGAACAAGCAAAAAGCAGATCATCTCCTACAAGAGCGCTCAGAGAGCATGACATCCCCTGCCAGATCACGAGTATCATCAGTCTAACTGCAGTATATGTGCACAGTTCCAGGGATGTCCTGTGAAAACTGTAGGAGGAGTTGATTTCACCAGCCAAGTACATTCTGATAAGGACAGACGGACGCACGGACTGACAGACGGACAAAATCTGCCTTTTGGGCTGTTGCCTGGCGGGGGATTAAAAACTATAGCACAACAGGACAGCGTCCCAAATTTTTTAGCTTTGTCACAGCAAATATTGGTTTGATTTAGTTTTTAACAGTGTACAGCCCTGTAAGCACATATCTCAGTTACTAGAAACTTTTAATTTCATAGTTTCTGCTAGCATGATAGCCTCACAAAATTGCTTTAAACGTGCCTTAGACTCGCGCACAGAACTGTATTCCAACTGCACGCGGCTGCTGCTTTGGTTACAGCGCGTCTCTACAAGCGCCTGCTGTTGCTAGGAGCAACACGTGGAGGTAAAGAGACACACAGCGCCGACGCAGCTACGGAAACCATCATTAATTAACCTGTCAACTGACCGTTTTCCTGGGTAAAAACCAATTTCTAACTCAAGTCTTCAACTGCATTTTTGTCGCTTTAACATTCACGTCAAACTGCAAGGACAGTGGTACGGAGGTCAGTAATCCAGGTAACAAAGATGCACTGCACATTTCGAGCCCAGCGTATCGCTTACTCGCAGAGAATCGTATAATCAATTTGTACTTTGTACCCTGACAGTAATTCTAGCCTCCCTGTTGTTCGTGTTGTTCCTGCAGCCTATATTTAATGCATCACACGATGTTATTCCTGTACCTCATTGTGGAAAAGAGCACATGCCCAATATTTAACAGTAGCAGCGAGGGGCGGTCGCCGCGTGCGCTCGATTTCTGAGGTTGCCAGGTTGTGCCCGGTCATGTAAAGTGAAACAGGGCACAGAAAGGGCTTGTCTTCGGGCAAAGTGCTCACACTGGTGTGGTCATTGCTTCTCGTTCCACTCTAATGGTGACCAGCAGGCGACTGGTCCGCAGACGGCTCTGTGGCCAGCGGTAATCAAGGCTTAAGCATCTGAATAAGAGCACTGGTGATAAATTAAGGTGAGCTCTGTAATGAATAGGGTCGTAGCCTCCAGATTTCCTGGAACGCGGTTGGTTGTTACCCGTCTCGGCCAATCGGAGCTGACGTCGAGCGCTTACCCCGGAAACGTCATAGATGTGAGTAGAGGCCATCATGGCGGCCCCTACTGAGGCCGTTCTCCTCTCCGGCAGCACCGTGAACAGCTGGGGCGTCTCATTTCTGCAGGAAGTGCAGGGAGTGTGAGTTACACATATACACACAAACACGCGCACACACACAAACACACAAACACTCGCACACTGAAACAAGCAGGCACACTGAAACACAAACACAAACGCAGACATATGCGCACACACACAGACACTCGCACACTGAAACGCGCGCGCGCGCGCACACACACACGCACACACACACACAGCGAGATGGCTTCCAGGACTCAGTGTGCCCAACACACAAGCACTACAAACATGATGCCCGTCCTCAGTGTTTTTGCTTCATTTTAAATTTAAAAACATTCCCTCGATTTTAATACACAGTATCAGTTTGTTTTCAATTACTGTGGGCTTAATGAGAGAAATTTTCATGCACCACAAGCAAAACGCGAAATTAGTCAAATGATCACTTCAATAGCAGATTTATCGTCTTCTAGTGCGAAAAAAGTAAAGATTTTAAGTCTAATTACGAGATAAAAATACTTGAAATTGACTGTTTATTCTCAGAAGGCATGTAGACAGCGCAGAAAGGCAGGCCATTAGTGCTCACAAACTTAATAAAAGTGAGATATAAAATATTGGGATGCTGCATTATTGCTGGGCTTGAGCTGAACCAACCGTTAGTGGATAAAAGGTTCATCTGTTAAATAAATGCCTTAAGTGGGAGGTGGGTGCCAAATTAAGCCTTGCAACAAAAATACATGGATATTTTAAGTGTTTTGTGGTCTAAAATGTGTTTTCTTCCTCTAGACAGATGCCTTTAGCCCGGTGTTTTCCGAATTTAGTACGTCGAGGCCCCGTATAAATTTGGGTAGGATTTTCCTCTGAACACAGCAGCTATTTTTTAATAATTAGCTTTTCATGTGTTGGTGTTCCCCCAGCTCTAAAGCCATGTCATCAACACCACTGCGCACCGTACAAACCAAACTTGCTTATCCATACCCACAGTGTATAATGCAGATGACGAAAAGACAAGTAAATAAGAGAAGTGAAACCAACCATCTCTTGGAGATGAATTCAAAGGTTCCCTACAGCCGACTCGTGGATATTTTCCTTACCATGGCGACTTCAAACTCAAATGCAGTACCATGCAAAATAATGTTGAGATATCGAACTGCAAACAGTTGAGTGAGTGAGTGAGCGAGTGAATCATTTGCATATCCGACTCTCCACAATAACTCGTTTCTGATCTTCACGTATCCACAAGTTACAAACAAAAGATGACGAGCCCGACAGCCATTATTCCAAATATGTTTCAGGAAAAACTTGCGAGCCTTAATGCGCGTTCAGCCGTAAACTGCGCAAAGACAGAGGCTGCGACGGGACCTAATGTAAACAGGGGTCCTCTGGGCCGAGTTTCAGAACCAGAGCTTCAGCCAGTCGGCGTGGAAAAGGCAGATTAGTCTTCGCTGTCCAATCTTTTCTGGCAACTTCTGTCCACCTCACTGATCTGCCGACTGTCTGTAGAGCACAGTGTGGCCACGAGCGTCGTGTCCCGATCACGTCCCAGCGTTTGCCTCCTGTTTCACTGAACTGCAGGCGTTCAGTCGGAACCAACGTTTATGGGGCCAACAAGTGAAAATTGTGTTAAATGTTTCCGCGCAGCGCTTCTGAAACACGTTACCACGGTAACACCCCTGTACGTAAGTAATGCTCATCAGAGCTCATCATGAAACATCAAGCCAAGGAAACAATGTCGTTTGGAGATGTTGGAGAGTATGGGGCTGTACAGGGGTTACACTCACTCAGTCGCTCACACACTGGCTCCCTCTCTTTCACACACACTCTCTCACAAACACACACACACACACACACACACACACACACACACACACTCTCTTACCCATCCATGGCTTCCTCTATCTTCTTCTTCCTCAGCTCAATGAGCTCTGGAGTCTCCATCCCTGCCGGAACCGACGAGAACCCTCCGGGTGTGATCAGACCACTGAGGGGAGGGGGGGGGGGAGGGAGAGAGGGAGGGAGGGGGGAGAGAGGGAGAGAGAGAGACACGGAGGGGGGGGAGAGAGAGAGAAGAGGGGGAGAGAGAGAAGAGAGAGAGAGAGAGAGGGAGAGAAAGACAAAAACAGGCATCAACTTCAATCAAATCAAACATTTATATCTCACTTTTCAAGCAGCAAAAATGCAATTCGAAGCACTTAGAGCAAGAAATAGTAAAATGGTGGGGTTATAAACACATGAAAGTACACATATTAATCCAGTCAAAGGCCTCTGTACTGTACAAGTCATTTTTTCATGTTTAATATCGTACTAACATGCCCACAGGGCAGGATTACGGTCTCGGGATTCGCCCGATACCTGTCGGCCGGCGTGAAGAAGCCCGTCTCGTCCGGCTTGTCTTCATCGCTCTCCTCCTCTTCCTCTTCCTCCGACGACTCCTCGTCCGAGGGCTCCAGCTCGCCCCAGGGGGTCCGGTCCACCTCCTCTTCTTCAGTCTTGGCCTGCGTGTCGGGGGAGGGGAGGTCATTATGACTAAAAGCCACCTCAGCATCTCAGGACATTTCACAGCAAGATCTTAGGGACACAAGTTATATCAGTAAATAGAAAATGTAAAGGATACAATAGATAAAACTAGAAATATAAAAATGCTTTAACGTATAACAATGCCTTCGCAGAGAAAGACAGCCAATCAAAGCGTGGTAATAGAGTTACTCTTCACCCCGACTTCTTGTCCCCAGATTTTTCATCCCCTAATGATAACAAAATGTGCCACCATTGCTGACAGAAGGATACAGACGGACGACAGACCATGATATGAGGCTTGGGTTTAGGGTTATAATACAGGAAGAGGGCAAAGCATTACTGGGTACCAACTAGGGATGTCCCATATTGGCTTTTTTTGATGATATCCGATATGCCGATATTGGCCGAATCTTAATTTCCGATTCCGATATCCACCAATACCGATATGTGCGGGCTATATTTCCCCCCAAACTAATTTTAGGTAACATGACATATCTCCTGTTGTGGAATTAACACATCACGTCAGCTCTTATCGTGATGCCCCATTGGATGCATTCACAAATGCAGCAAGGCTTTCCAAATGTAAACAATAAATAAGAAAAAAATAAGACAACTACTTCAACTTAAGTTATGGAAAAAGTGGCATATTTATTTTTTTTAAATTTTGTCTCAACAGTTTGGATCACACTCTCCCTGAGATAATCCTGACAATGCCCCCCACACCTAGGCAATTTGACTACTTCACAAATTTTAAAATACTGGACCAGTACAACTGTGTGCAGCAAGTAAGGCCGACTAAAATTACATGCAAGTGATTAAATTTTGGCATATCTAGGCCAAAGTACAGCTGAGATATAAGCCAAAGTTCAAATCCAGCTATGCTGGCAGAAATTTAGTCTTCCCAATGGGCCGGATTTCCAATCGGCGTGCTTTTAGGTTTTGCTGCCACCTGGCGGTGGAATGTAACAATACCCTACATCAGCCAACAAAAATAACTAATGCACAGAGTTGCTTGAGCAAGGCGGAGGTGCTGTGCTCTTGTTTTATCGGTTTTCATTATTGGCAAAAAATCTGATAATCTTTTCCAATATTACATTTTTATGCAAATATCAGCCGATAATATCGGTCGACATCCCTAGTACAAACAATCCAGGGACTAGGAGTCCTAGGGTTGGTAATAGGCCCACACTGCAGCCTTGTCGATGACATGTTATTTGACTAAAAATTTTCCACTGATCACCAAAATCAATAGGGATCCCCCTCATGTCACAACTGAGCCAAAAAACAAAAATGAAAAGAATGCAACTAAAACTGTAGTCTTTAGAGTGAGGACAGCAAGTTGTGGACGGACCGACGGATGGGCTGACGGACAAACGGACAGGGGCCACCGCAGTGAACGCCGATTCGGTGGAGTGGGGGTATAAAAATTCTTAATCTATATTGGGCATTTCAGTGATATGATTCTAAAATCCTAACACAGGGTCACCTAATGAAAAACATCGCTCAAAGATCTTTCAGAGAATATTTACTGCTGCCCAATCACAGTTCAGGGGCAGATAATTCAGTACAGGAGTCAGATGATGGCGGCCCAAAAGTGCCAAAAAGCACTCACATGCAACTGTCACAAGATCCCAAGAGTACCAAAAGGCACTCTGTGACTATACCCACTTTAACCAATCAGATCCTTGGAATACGAAAAGAAATATGAGCCATTGTAATTCAGCCAATGAGAAGAGATTATTACGAGCACAACTACTTTTTTTTTTTGTAGTGTTACCCTTGAAATCTCCTCCTGTTGAGAAATACCTAATTGAAAAGCAGTCACTATAAAAACCTTAATTTCTCGGCCAATCCCTATGGGCAGTATGGAGAGTCACCATGTACTAGGAACTCGGAACTTCACTCGGAGTGAAAGTGCTTTGTCAGAGCATGAGTGAAAGGTGCCTAAGGTGTGTCACTGTGACACTGAAAATAATGAAGTCCCCTCCTGTTTCCACACACTGCCAGGGAAAGGTCTACCATCTCCACTGTGCCTGCTCACCACCTCTCGTTTATGATCACTCCGCTGCCAGTTCGAGAGCACCACTCCTCCTGCAGTCACCCGTAAGGTAATGTGGACGGGATGCTCTCCGCCAATTTCACAGCAGGGGGATACTGGATCGTGGACTCCCATCCGCACGAACAGGGCAGGGTTATTTACGGTTGGCCGTACGACAGAAATGAATCACTCAAGTGTGGCACTGGGGGTATCGCAGCATTCTCACAGCGCGAAGGTCGTAGTTCTGAATGTGGCCTGGAGCGGTTCTGTATGCAGGTTGTATTTTCTCCCAATGTTGGTCCGGGTTTAAAGCAATTCTTACCTTTCTGGGATGTTGCACAGCACTTAGTAAAAATTTTAACATCAACAACTCCTCCTCCCTCCAAAGTCCCACCCTCTTCCCCCCTGATTCCCAGACTTCTCCGAAAAAAAAATACAACTAATAAGTTCGTCAGACTACAAAGGTAACTAAACGTTACGAGGGCATTTTATTTTATACCACATATAGAATTGAATATTATTTAATTACTGTTGGTTAGTTTTCACTTACGGTGCCTCTGAATCTGACTCCATTGACCCGTTTCACTCGCTGCTCACTTCCTCGCTGCACGCTATATTTTTTCGTAGGAGAGTGAAACGGGTCAATGGAGTCAGATTCAGAGGCACCGGTAAGTGAAAACTAACCAACAGTAATGCTGATATTCCATTCTATATGTGGTATAAAATAAAATGCCCTCGTAACGTTTAGTTACCTTTTGTAGTCTGACGAACTACCATTAACGTTATTATCGTAATTATAGCCATTTCAGCGCTCGTTTGTTTACAGTCAAATGCGTTGTTTTTTTTTCTGCCAGAGAGGCACGTGACTCGCAAGCGGTGACAGCGGTAGGCAACTGGAAGGGGCGCTGCAACAGATGACAGACAGGAAGCTTGGCAAAACATTTTATTCGGATCGAAGAAAATGATCGGTCAGACTTCTATCAGAAATATATGAGAATTGAATATTGAAGAGTTTCAACACCTGGTGGATTTCTTTTACATTTTAGTGTGCCATACGCTTATTAGGAGCATTTTAAGATTACAAAAAAGAAAAGTGTAAAAATGCCAGAAAGGTAAGAATTGGTTTAAAACTCTCCGGTTTCCTCAAGACACATGCATGTCAAGCCAGTTAGAGACTCTAAATTGCCCACGCGTGCTAGGGCTGCATCGATCTGATTTTTCAGTCCCGATACCAATACCTGGGCTTCCGATATCAGTCAATACCGAGTATCAATTCAATATCAGTGTTTCTAATAATAAGCATTGTGCGGAAGAGACTGGGATTATTCCTTTATATTTTAGAGAATATCAGGCCAACTTTCCTGACTTCGTAAAATAAAATGTTACAAATAAATAAATTGATAAAAATGTTTTCAGTAATAATTTAATTGATGGTTTCTGATAGCAGATTGGGTCATTGAGCACGTTTACATGGACAGCAATAGTCCGATATTAAGACAATGGCATGAATATGACGCTGCCATGTAAACAGCATGTTCTGATAACTTCAATCAGAATAAGATCATAGTCGGAGTAAACAATAATCGTATCAAGACGTGTGGAGTATTCCGATTTTATTTGCAAGACTTAAGTTCATTGCTGACATGTATACCACTTAATCGCACTATAGCGTCCTACTGGGAGAATTTGCAGCAGTTAGTGACGCGTACAGCAGTCAAACTTCTCGATTGTTTGAGAAACAGTCCAGGATGAGACCCTGCCTTTCTCCCATTATAATGTCGGGACGGGCTTCAGCCCCCTCCCGATGACCCGTACAGGAATGAGTCGGGACGGGCTTCAGCCCCCTCCCGATGACCCATACAGGAATGAGCACGTTAGATAATGGATGCAGGGATAAACCAGTCAGCCCTGGGTCACGAAGGGCGAATTTACACTGCCTGTCTTTATGACCAGGGGCCTTATTCATAAAAATTTGCGTGGATTTCATATCTAAATAATATGTACGCACAAAAAAATAATGAGATTTTGTGGAAAATAACCTAATTTATAAACCTATGGGTAAAATAAACTGCGTGGAATTTTCATTTATTTAATCAGGATGGACGTGGAATTTATTGACATTGTGCATAATCTTTATAATTTCCCTTTTTTTAATCTAAAGTTTGTTTTTATAAATCAGAAATCTGCAAAGAAAGTGACGTACGTATTTTTTTTTGTGCCTACGCACCGTTTATAAATGAAGCCCCAGTTCTGATTTTTTGACTGCCTGTTTTTACTTACATTTTAAAGTGACTCATACCAAATACCTCTGTTTACACTTCCGTAACACTTGAAACAATCTGCAAGCGAACGAGTGGGTTTGGTGACCGATACGAAAGTAAAACGTATTGCCATTTGCAATGGACGTAAAACATAACTGAAATAATCACGCGGGATATAGCTTTCTGAACCATCTTTACAGGGCCGTTAAATATCGGGCTCATTTTAAGGCGAAGATGATCCCGTGTTGCAGCCTGGGTGTATGCGGAAATGATCGCTCCCACATCGATCCAGAGAGACATGTGGATGCCAGAAATGACTCACGATTGGTGGAATGTGTTGTTGGAAACCAGGAACAGTGAGGAGAGTTGTTGCGCTAGTTGTGCACGTGACAGTGACGTCACAGACAGCGAATGATCGTGGGGTCTGACGGAGGGGCGGTTTTACCTGGAAATCTCCAGCGTTGGTCCCGAACACGTCTCCGTACAGGGGCTTCCCCATCTCATCTACAGGGGGCTTTCCCCAGCCTCCGGCGTGGTACCCGAACGAGCAGCCCTGGCGGGGGACGGGGGGGTTATGAGGGATCGACACACCACCTTCACATCCCCATGATTCTACATCCTTAACCACACACACTCATCACCTCACCCCAGTGACACACACACACTGCAGTGCGCTTAAAATGCGCAGCTAAAATCTTTCTGTTAGTGCAGGAAGTATTTATCACTGCAGATATTCAGCATTAGATCAGGAAAAGCACTGTATAAGGCATCCTGCTCCGATGCACACAGCACACTGTATCAGTACAGAGGAACACTGTCTGTATCGTCACAGATCCTGCATATTTAAAAGGGATACAACCGTTCTATAACAGATGAGAGCATATGCATGTGAGAGGGTGTGTGTTTGTGTGGGCACGGGTGTATATATGTGTGTGTGTTAGTGTATACATGTGTGGCTACGTGTGTACGCTCGTGTGAGAGAATGCATGTGTTTCGTGAGAGTGTGTGTTTGTGCACGCGCGCACGTGTGAGTGTGTATGTCTGTGCATGCAGCTGTGTGTGCAGGCGCGTATGAATGTGTGTGCGTGCGAGTGTGTGTGTGCATGCGTGTGTGCAAGAGTGAGTGAGTGAGTGAGTGTGCGCGCGCGAGAGTGCGTGTGTGTACTCACCTCTGGGATGGGCGCGTTGAGGCCGGGGATCTTGAGGTTGGGGTAGGAGGGCGGGGGTCCGTATCGCTGCATGGCGATGAGCCACGGTGGGGGAACTTTGTTAGAGTTCTGCAGGAGAAGATCATATTCATCATCATCATCATCTTCATCATCACATGACTACAGATCAGGGTTAGAGGGAAACAGACCTGACGCATTTCTACCCTCACAGCTGATTTCACTGATCATTCATCTCTGACCACTGTGAGGGTGTTTTTTAACCCCAGTCACATGACGAGGGACACCGCCGTACTCACCGGCCCCACGGGCATGCCCAGTGCGATCCGCAGCTCATCTGACAGATCCCCCGGCTTCTTCTCTTTCAGCCGAGTCTCAAACTCCTTACCCTGAGAGGGAGGGAGAGAGGGGGGGTGGGTACAAGGGGAGAAATGGGGAGGAGAGAGAGAGAGAAGAGAGGGGGGTATAGGGAGAGAGAGAGAGAGAGAGAGAGAGAGAGAGGGAGAGATGGGGAGAGAGAGAGAGAGAGAGAAATACAGAGAGGGGGAGGAGGGGGGGGGTCGGATGAATGAGAAACAAGGAGAGTGAATTTTAAACCCTGATGAAGTGACACTCAGTCAGAACATCAGCTGTCCTCACTGTGAGTAAAATAAACAAGTGAAAAGTGAGCACAGCCTTCTGCACCGACGAGATTATGGCATATTTACATATAAATTGGCGCAGCACCTCTGCATGAAGTATCGAATGCATGACTGAAATTTGAAAACAATTTGATGAGCAGTTTTCCAGAAACAGTTTTTTGCAGTTTTTACATTTTTCTATAACAGCATCATCTCCCCCTGAACAGACAGGGAAATCCAGCACATAAAATATCAGGCCTCTGACTTTCAACATAAGAGATGATGAGGTCTGTCAAAAGGCCAGATGTTTGAGTGACGATGGCGAAAATGTCTGCGAGGGCGCAGCTGCTGCAATCACACCCTCGTGTGTGTGAAACTGGAGAGGGACACATCGACACGAGCCTCCAGACACAGCTGAAGTCTGACATCTACAGACATAAATGATATTAAACTCAGTGATGATCTGTGATGAAGATCACAGCCTCAGAGCCCAGCTTCGCTCTTCACAGACCAGGCAGTAACACACAGTTCAGTCCATGAATTAGTACAGAAGTACAGTTAATGTTTCCAACTAATTCACTACCAAACTACCACACCGGTTCTGAAATGAACCAGAAAATATGAGGTTACAGTGCCGTCAGTATATCAAAATCGCACCTATTTAAATTCCTGTCAGGTGAGGCATCGGCAAATTTTAAGCCAAAATCACCTGAAAGTGGGTCAATGACAAGCCTTTTAAAAATATTTTTTAATAAATCTTTAGAAATGTACAGAATACATTTATTTGAAGTTGGAAGAATGTGTTTAAACAAGTCTTAATGGTTGCACAACATTTACAGGGTTTTAGTACAGTTATAGACTGTATTTGCAATTTCACCAGCCAAAAATGTCAGGTGGGCGCAACCAAAAGTTTCTTGGAAAAAAAAAAAAAAACAAAAAACACTTTTTTTTTTTTTTTTTGAGTGATTTTTTTAGTAAGTATACCTGAGAGTGTCTACTCTGCCTAAAAACATTACTATTTTGTAATTGAGCTGGGTATTAAAAGTAACTTATGGATTCTTCATTGTAGGGGGCGGGTATTTTGGTTTTCCAAACAATTTAAGAACAAACTATTAAACTTCTGTTTATTTGAAAGGGTTTCAATATAAAATTATGCCCTCCATATTAATATTAATTCATATTTTAAATTTCATATTTAATACATTTCACATAACGTTAACTTGCTCGGACGGTTGCGCCACCTGACATTTTGAGGGTTTGAGATGGCAAAACATAAAATATATATCATTTTTATGATAAACTGGAAATATTTTCAAATTAAACGGGTTTTATAGAATAAAATGATGCTTATTATCAATCATTTAAAATTATTTTAAACCAAAGTAGCGCACTCGGACAATGCCGTCATTGACCCATGTAAGTGTAAAATGTGTATTTATAGGTTCGGAGACAGGGATATAAATTAAAAACTGTTCTCATCACCTCGTAATACAGATCTCCGTGGATCGTGAGCTTTGGCTTAATCTGCCACTTAAAGAAGGCATCATGCAGCTTCTGGTAGTCGATGTCGATCTTGCCCATCTTAGGTCGGACCTTCTCCCTCATCTTCGTCTTCATCGTCTTGGCATCTTCCTGTCGATTTAAACAAAGCGTCAGCAGAACACTGACAGAGGACCGACTGAACCGTCACACAGTTTCGGGTAATCAGAAGGGCTTGGGCTACCATTATCCTGTCTGCGGTAACATACCGCTTCCACTGTGAGATGTTTATCTACACAACAGAAACCAACAGCCCCTTAGCACAAAAAAATGACTAAACACAGTTGTGGTCATACTGAAGAATTATTACAGAGATATAGTACCACTCAGAAGTTATGATACACTTTCCTGATGTCGTATAGCACTTCGTTTTTTGTGAAAGATAAAGCAGTTTAGCTTCTTTTAATGATACCAAATTGCACATGGTAACAAGTACAAGTGAGTAAAGATTAATTTGACATAGGAAAATTCTCACTGCATAGGTGTAAAGCTACCCTAGGCATTTTATGTCTACAGCAGTATGTTTTGGCATTATACCGCATGTTTTTATGTTGCTATGCATTTTATGCTTTCTGTAGCACAAATTACCCACTCAGGACAAATTATAAATTAAAACTTTGCGAGAGTTAAAAAAAAAAAAAAAAAAAAAACCTTAATTCAACACTGCAACCCCCGTAGAGTGCATCACCGAGCAGCTCCTGGAGCGGTCTAGCGGTCCCCTATTCCAGTGGGACTTCAGCACGCTAAACCATCGTTAGCACGTTAGCCCTCATCAGCGATCACTCTCTTGGCGGGGGCAAAAAAAAAAAAAAAAACCCTCAACATCCTGTTTTTTTCCGCTGCAATCACGGCGCCCACAACTGAATGCAGTTCAACTTCCTGCACAACACCGGACTAGTTAATGTCACTTCTTTCTCACCAGCCAATCAAAATAAAGAGGGCAGTACTTACAATACAAACAACAATGGCGGGGGAGAAACTGATGCTGGCAGTCGCAATCATGTTTCTAATCAAAATTTTGCTGGCTAGCTAACTAGCATTTACATTTGCTATTACAGTGGAGACCAACAGCTGAAGCTTGGTACTCTTATTGTTAAGGTTCCCATTTACATAGACCAGTTATCGAACATTTAATTTGCTCCGTTGCAAAGACCAATTGTGATTACTTTTCATTGTTTTAGCAAACCTTTCTAAAGGAACACTACACTGTAGAACCTTCACAGTCAACAGTGGAGTTCGAGAACACGGTTTTCGTAACCAAGCAACAGAATAACGCTTCAGATAAAAGCTCTGAAATTGAGGTAACTGGTGCTTCCGCCTGTGGACTGGACGCAGGCGCGAAAAACGCCTCGTCATTATTAAAACAGTTTCTCGCTCAGCTGCACCACGGCGTGGGACGGGTGAGAGGTCCCCCCTCTGAGCCCCACCTTCTCCTGCAGGGCCTCCCTCATCTCCTGGATGCCGGTCCGCTTGATGAACTCTGGCAGCTCGAAGGGCGGTTTCTCGATGCCCCTCTTGCCCTGCAAGTACTTCCTCTTAAAGCACCAGTGTCTCGGGACAGGGACGGTGTTCCTCGTGGCCTTCAGGTGCACCAGCAGCTTGGGCTCCTGGGCGGTGACATCGTGCATCTCCACCACATCCGGTCGCGCCACCAGCTACAGAGGGGTTTAACCAAACACACAAGTGAGACAGCTTTCGAAACGACTCCCTTCACGGAAACGGGGCTCGTGTTGCTCTTCATCTCTTTTATACGGCACCAAAATAAGGCAACTACCCAACTCCCTCAACCGATGCAAATTACAGTCCATTAGACCAAGAGCGGGCCACTCGCCTCTCGAACAAGTGTTGCCACTAAACATGTCCATGTCCCCCGCCAGGTCATGGAAATCGACTGGGGTCGGCGTATCACACTAATACACATTGAAGCCAAAGATGAATGAAATCGGTCAAACCGTTCTTGAGATATCGCGTTCACAACAAACAGGACGTGACGGACGGATGGAGCTGAATACTATGTCCCCCGCTCCGCTCGCTACCGCGGTGGCGGGGGATGAAAATGTGGGGTTAAAGGTATTTCTCAAGAGGCCAACCACTGCACGAATCATACCGTGGCTACACTGGGGCGTGACCACAGCTGTTCGTTATGTGTTCCAGTCCGATGTGCAAGCAACATGGCCATTGGGAGCCCCCTACAGGACAGTCATGAGATAAAATGCTACATTTTACTTTTCTATCCATAGACCTAATTTCATATTTACTGACAATACAAACAACTCTCACACCAACCCCTTTTCAAATTTCATAATGAATATTCTTACATGATGCTAGGATTCGCTCTCTCCTGATTGTTCGAGGTGAGCTCCGTCAGCCACGGTAAACGGTGATATTCACTGCGCGAAAGGAGTTCCTGACAGTGTCCGTATTTCGCATTGCTTCGTCTCTGTGAGGAGCTTTACATTTGAGTTGTTGCCCTTCTCTTACTTTATATTTTTAAGTAGGGACATATAATAAAACAGAACTATTGCCTTCAGCACAGCCTCGGTGAGTATCACTTGTACAAGGTGGATAAATCATTGGATTCAGCTCAAGTCAATAATCATACATTATCCACAGTTCAGCGTCCTGCAGCCTCTCCATAGAGACAGCAGTTCAGAGGAGCAGTGAACGGCAGAACTTCTTGAAACACCATTTTTTGGTATTTTTAAAGCAATTATTAGATGCGTCTTCTTAGCATAGAACATTTTCACCAAAACCAAATGAGCAGCTTAAACCTGCACTAATATCAACCCACAGAACAGTTTTTCCTCAAATCCAGGCCATTACGAGGATGTTAATATTGGCTCTCTGCTGCAGTACTAAGTTGTGTGGGTGAGAAACCTTCAGAAACTAGGACGATGCACAATTACGAATGTTTCCATCGTTGTGGAACCGAATGATTCAACCCGAGAGTCCTTTATCAAATTTATTTTGGTCGTCAAACTGTGAGGAAATAATTGAGTAACACTGACAAACAACAATAACCCAGATCTGCAGCCCCCTTGTACCAGAAATGAGCCCCAGAATGGGCACCTACAAATTTTACCAGAACAAAGTGGGCTGTTCTTTACAGTACAGTTCATATTGATTGGGCACAGAAACATAAATAGAGGGGGAAAACCAATGAGTGACCTACAGGAGGTTTTGGAGGGAAATTCAAATGATAATAATGGAAGGGAGTCCAGGGCACAGCCAGTCACGGACAACAAAGGATGGGGAGGGGAGGTGAGAAATGCTTCCTTACTCCACAGTTTACCTGGGAGGACATTTGCACTGAGAAGCAAAGAGTCTAACTTTATAAACCCAAATCTGGATGATGTAACGCCCACAAATGTACAAACCCCAATTCCAATCAAGTTGGGACGTTGTGTAAAACGTGAATAAAAGAATAAAATGATCTGCAAATCTCATAAACCCATATTTTATTTACATGGAGCAAAGACAACATATCAGATGTTAAGTGAGAAATTTTATGAAAAATTTCATTTAAAATATTAGCTCATTTTGAATTTGATGGCAGCAACACCTCAAAAAAGTTGGGACAGACCTGTGCCTACCATTGTGTAACATCCCCTCTTTTAACAACAGTCTGTAAACGTCTGGGAAGTGAGGAGACCAATTGCTGGAGTTTTGGAAGAGGGATTGTTGTCCTGCTCTTGTCAGATGTAGGATTCTAGCTGCTCAACAGTCCTGGGTCTTCTTTGCCAGATATTCCGTTTTATGATGCGCCAAATGTTTGCTATTGGTGAAAGGTCTGGACTGCAGGCAGGCCATTTCAGCACCTCTTCTACTATAAAGCCATGCTGTTGTGATGGATGCAGTTTGTGGTTTATCATTGTCTTGCTGAAATCTGCAAGGCCTTCCCTTAAAGAGACAGTGTTTGGATGGGACAATATGTTGTTGTAAAACCTCTATATACTTTTCAGCATTAATAATGCCTTTCCAGATGTGTAAGCTGCTCACACCATAGGCACTAATGCTACTCAATACCACCAGAGATGTAGGCTTTTGAACTGAGCGCTGATAACAAGCTGGATGGTCCCCCTCCTCTTTAGACCGCACAACATGGCGTCTGTGGTTTCCAAAAAGAATTTCAAATTTTGTTTCACCTGACCACAGAACATTTTTCCATTCGGCCTCAGTCCATTTTAAATGAACTTTGGCCCAGAGAAGACGGCGGCGTTTCTGGATTGTGTTCACATATGGCTTCTTCTTTGCATGATACAGCTTTAGCTTGCATTTGCAGATAGCATGGCAAACTGTGTTTGCAGGCAATGATTTTTGGAAGTGTTCCTGAGCCCATGCAGTGAATTCCAGTGCAGAATTATGCCTGTTTTTAATGCAGTGCTGCCTGACGGCCTGAAGATCACAAGCATCCAATATTGACCTTCAGCCTTGTCCCTTGCCCACAGAGATTTCTCTAGATTTTCTGAATCTTTTGATGATATTATGTACTGCAGATGGAGGGACATTCAAAGTCTTTGCAATTTTACATTGAGGAACATTTTTCTGAAATTGTTCCACTATTTCTAAATGCTATTTTTCAGATGGGTGAACATCTGCCCATCTTTACTTCTGAGAGACTCTGCCTCTCTAAAATGTTCTTTTTATATCCAGTCATGTTACTGACCTGTTGCCAATTAACCTAATTAGTTGCAAAATGCTTCTCCAGCTGATTTTTATTAGTACCACTTACTTTTCCAGCCTTTTGTTGCCCTTCTCCCAACTTTGAGATGTGTTGCTGCCATCAAATTCAAAATGAGCTAATATTTTTCATGAAATGGTACAGTATCTCACTATTAACATCTGATATGTTCTCTATGCTCTATTACGAACAAAATGTGGGTTTATGAGATTTGCACATCATTGTATTCCATTTTTATTCACTTTTTACACAACGTCCCAACTTCATTGGAATTGGGGTTTGTAATAATAGTCCACAAACATACATGATGTGATTTTCATGTTATATTTCTCATGAGGAACCATCCCTCTGTGGTCTTAAAATTATACTTGTCTGGTGCAGTCTCCCCCCTCTGGTAGAAAACAGAATCATGATCATAAACAGGTTTGCGGTTTCTGCCTGCTATTTTTTACTCTGCATCCAACAAGCGGTAATAAAAAGGTAACACTTGAATTTGGCACCAACATGGAGCAAATGACTTACTGCCAAAGCAAGCAGGGCCGCAGCGAGAACGCCGAGTAATGGAGTCTGCAATATGGCCCCAGTGTCCCTGAAAATAATGCTCAAGAAATCCACGGATTGATTGCCCATCTGTACGCGATTCTTTTAAATATTCTGGCTCTGCAAGTCTGACAGGCAAATAAATGTAAGAAAATGAAACCAGTGGAATAACACTAGAAACCAGCAATGGACAAATAAAATCTCTGCAGCATTGATGGCTTGAACTGCAAGCTCATATGCTATATCCTGCAAAATAATTCCTCGGGCACACAGGTGATCGATTGATCGGTCACGTCATTTATCTGTAGTTGGCATCAACAGTGAGGACCAGGGCAAACAGCGACATATTACCACAATACTGTACGCAAGTTCCTACAGGCAATGTTCAGAGGCTTGTTGTGGCAAAAATGGGCATCACAACAGGCCGTGATTGGTGGAAACAGAGTCAATATAAGCCTGAACACAGCCAATTATAGCATCACCTCCTCTTTGAAATATGCAAATATGAGGGTTAACTCCACCCTCTCATCGCTTATTGGTCGAGCATCATGTCATGTGCATAGTAGCAAAGTTAACTTAAGTCGGCACAACAGAAACGGGCAAAATTTCCTCACAGACAGAAGCGATTCCTTTTCTCCCTCTCGATTGGAATGAATGGAGTGCAATTTTATAACACTCCTTCATTAAGCGTGTGCAACCATGCCGCAAAACCAATATCCAAATGGAATGAACTCTGTAGAAAATGACTGCTCCCAAAAAATGAGTGCAACTGTCCAAATAAATATGAATCTCACTGTTCACGGGACTCCCCAGCTTCACCTGTTTAAGCTCCGCCACCGTGAGCCTGTTCATGCGCCTCAGCTTCTTCTTTGACAACTTGGGCGCGTCCGTCTTCGTCTCCTAGAAGAGGGAGGAAAGGCCAGGGGTCAGCGAGTGAGAGGTTTAATGCCAAAAGCTAAACATCGGGAGTCACGCACGCCCATATGAAGGATCGCAATTAAATTTCCAAACTTTTCTGCCGGTGGCGCTACTGCTATTCTTGCCAAATCCTTGCGTGCGATTGGCTGACACGCTGGAGGTTAAAGGTGGTCAATTCTGTGTCGGAATGAGCACTTCCGGTAAACACAGCAACCGATAGCCCTACTCATCACCAGCAATGCAACACCAGGTCAATGTAAGATATACAACAGCCACGGTTTTTGCTTTGCGTGCACA
The DNA here is from genome assembly GCA_029692085.1 of Gymnothorax javanicus. NCBI lineage: Eukaryota > Metazoa > Chordata > Actinopteri > Anguilliformes > Muraenidae > Gymnothorax > Gymnothorax javanicus. The sequence goes on along the minus strand of CM056199.1, from coordinate 159,675 downwards.
TATATCCGCAACAGTTCCAAAATAGTGATTCACTTGCATTGCCTGTCACATGACCATGCAAAGGAAATGACTGTTTAAGGTTTGGACATTTTTGCAATCCCTCGAAAATCAAAAATCAGCTTGAAATCTTTCTGTATGGACACCCACTTCAGTAGGTCTATTAAAAAATTAAAAAAACTAATTTATTGATTGACAGGGCACTGTGTTCCCATGGTTACAGACAGATGGTGCAAGAGCCCGATGTATTTTGAAAGCTTAACAATCGAGAATCTCAAACATAAATTATGAAAACCTCAGCCTTATCCCAGACGTTTCTGCTCACATGTTTGCAACTAAGGACGGAAGTTTCCCAGGAAACCTCAGACAGGATTTACAAAACAAGAGCTTCAATCAATGTTTTTTTCCTCATCTGCAGAAAATGAAAAGTTTCCTGCGGGACGCCCACCTCGTCGCTGTCGTCGCTGTCCTTCTTCTCCTCCTCGAATCCCTTCTTCTTTATGGCTGCTGCCTCCGGCTTCGCCGCTTTCTCCGGCTCCTTCTCCTTCTCCTTCTTCACATCGTCCGTGAGCTGGACACAACAGACAGCTGCGCGTTAGCGAGAGGGACAAGGGGGTGGATGGGGGGCAATTACCGTGTTACTGTTCTTTGACTTTCATTTTTTACCTCTTTTCAAACAGATCAATCACATCAGCACATACCACAAGCTATAAACACAGGCCACACGCTGGTGCCAATATCATTCAGCGAAGCCACATCAGGTAATGCCAAACAAGAGAACCATCTGAGACTGAAAGCTACATTAACATCCATTATATGTAGGGATGCACTCAATAATTTTTCAAAACTGATACCAATAACCGATTAATCAGCATCTCTCATGGCCGATTCTGATACCAATAGTCAGAACAATACCGACTGATTTGCAGATTAACTCCTTCCCGATGGCACTGCCCAATTCCAGTCAGATGTGACTGGCGAAAAAAGTAAAACGTTCCACGATGGTATCTCTTATTCCATTGGATAGCTTTATGCCACACATTGAAAGAAAGCAGAGAATCTGATCTTTCCAATGATGCCAACATACGGAAACATTCCGCTACTGTCTGAATAGTTCAGCTCCTCAAAGCACAAGACATCACTCTGTTAGTCTTCTGCGCACTTAAAAGTACATTTTTTCGTCCAATTTTGATGACTTTTGGATATCTATTAAGAGAATGAATTTTTGCTTGTTTTCACCCATATTCTCATCAATATTCATCAAAGCCAATTTGAATAATGTGTTATATAATAGGCACATTTTTTAAATAATCATACTCAAAGAGAAAGCCCAACTTCCAATGAGGCTTCATGAAAACACGTCGGACATACGTAATATATTCCAATGAGTCTGTGTAGCAGAGTCTCTCCTTAGCCGTTTTATCCATATGTAGGCTAGTTAGAAAAGCGTAGGAGCACCATTGATCGTACAAGGTGCCCTGCAGTGCTTGCAGCTATCACTGAACACCTGTGCAGCTGTGATTCAGTCCCAGACTACAGGGGCCAATGCATGCAGTACAACAGTACCATGACAGGAAGTACCACCCACCAGCAACCTTCTTCGACCAATCAACAGGCTACATCATCATTCTGAAGATGAGACAGATAGAGACCTTCTCGATACAGCAATGACACTCCGGTTTATGGAACAGACCAGAAGAATTAGGCACTCAAGAGGTCTGGAAATACTTGGGCAGTGATGCGACCTTAAAGGGCCGCAGTCCAAGTGTGGCTGACCCCAAATTAACAGCAGACTGTCAGCATTAAACAGAGGCCCGTCTACGGAGAATGACAGCACCATGAGAAACTCCGGCCAGTTAACCCTTACGTGCCCACTTACGGAAATTACTGTAAAACGCTAATTTAGTCCTCTGCCTAAATACAGATTTTTCCTTGTTTTTCAATAGCCTTGGCGTCTTCAAGCTTATCCATAAAGAACCAGTGTGGCTGCAGGTTTTCATTCAAACTAAGCAGTTACAAACCGGATTCTAATAATCAAGGTCTACGGCAAAGATTCATATTCAAACTGAACACACAGCTTTTAATATTTGCTCTCGATATGCAAAATATGCTACAATTTTGCAGTCAATAAATGTGTCCAATTTGCACTGAAATGTATCAACACTTAATTTTACCACTTCATACCATGAAATGCTTCGGTTAACTCAGAATTCAATAAGAACATTCAGCATATCTGATATCTGGTCTTCATTAACGTGGGCAGAGCAGTCGTGTTTGGTTTTGTAAAAGCTGGGCATCAAATGGTTAAAGTATCCGCTGTCCTAACGATTGCGGACCCCTCGGCGCACGCAGGAGACCGACCTTAAACGCCTCGAAGATCCTCTTGAAGAAGATGAAGTTGGGGTCGTAGATGTCGGGCTCCTCCGTCACGTACTCAATCTCTGGTTCCGGATCTTTCTCTCTCTCTTTCCCCTTCTCCTTCTCTTCCTCTCTGTCCTGCGCCCTCTTCTCCTCCGCCCGCTTCTTCTTGTTCTTCTTCTTGCGGTTCCTTCGCTTGCGGTTTTTCTGAGGGCGGGGTGGGGGAGGGAGAAGGGAGGGAGAGAATTGGCCGTTACTGCAGGATCACTTTCATTTAAATGACACTGCGGGAGGGTGCAAGATTACAGACACAATCGCGACAAATCACCCAAAATCGCATCTGCAACATCTCAGCAGCTATCCTGACTGAAGGTGACATGCTGGGCGATACTTAATGGCACAGATGAGAACTTTTAAATCCTTGCGTCGGCCGAAAACGGACAAATGCTCGCCTTCAAACCGTAACCAGAAAAAATGGTGGATTCCACACCACTCTCAAAGTGTGGGATGTTCCGAACCTGTTTTTCAGCATCAGAGATGAACCCACACTTTAATTCTGTGGCTTGCAATAAATAGTACATTCACCTGTGACAGCAGCAGCCCTTGCAGCGTACATTGCTGGATTCAACCCTGTAGAAGCCCTATAACAGCCCAAATCCCATTTAGCACTGGTTATTTTAACAACACTTCCAGAGAAGGTCAACTCCATAAAACCTATGGAGTACAGACCCGTATGTGAGTTCGTCAAATGCTGCTGCTTTATTCAAACCTATAAAACTTTATGCCCATTCCAACGATCCAAAATATTTATATAAAATGTAAGTAAATTGATGCACAAGTAGATATTTTCCATTTGATGTAATACTGTGGCCATAAAAACATGGCGTCCTGGGTTTGAATATTTCTCTCAACACAAGTGTGATGTAGCCTCAGTGACGCGTTGCAAACAGCAGATGGTGAATATACAGCACTTAAATGTATTAGACCACCACCCAATGAAGGTTTATGCCACAGCTGCCCTAAATTAACAGTGCTGGTAATTACCAAAATAATTTTTATGTTTCTGCAATGGTTAATCCGCCAGTATTCGCAAGCTCTTTAACTGAAATATTTTTAATGTTAAAAAAAAAATTATTGTTGTGATCCATGAATTTTCGAATTTACCATTCAACAAAAAAGCAGAAAAAATTATTTTTGATTAAGATGCCAAATACGTTATTTTTTGCATTCCTGAACATAAAAATTAGTTTTAGTGGTTGACTGCAAGAATGCAAGCTGTTATCAAGGCCAAAGGAGGCCATACAAAATAGTTTTTTTTGGTTTTTAACCGTGAATAAGGACCATTTAGTGATTTCAGTTCGTTATTTGCCAAAGAAATAACAAAATAATTTTTAGTTTTCAACAAATTTTTGACAAATTTCTTAAATATTGGTGTTTTCTCATTTTTTTAATGACAGGTGGTCTAATAAATTTGTTAAGCACTGTGCATGTGACATTTTTCAAGAATATAAGAAATGCATCCAATTTTTTCATCCCCCAGGTAGCTTCAAACAAAAATCAGAGTTTATGGGCTTCAGAACGGCAGCTGGAGACAGTCCCTGTCATCCAACACAGAAACACTCAGAGCTCAAACCCACAGTCTAACCAATGAAAGTGTATTAAGCCAGTTAGCCAATTTAGCCAAAGCCACATGCGTCAATGAAAACCTGCACGTGCATTAACACAGCGAGAGAGGTGGGAAGTCACCGCTGACCTCGGACCAGACCTGGTTATTAATTACGATCTGCGAGTTACATCCAAAGCAGAAACGCAGCAGGTATTTTGATGCAATCATTTTAACAGGGCGCTGAACACACAACCTCTCGTATGCATGACGGAGCGTCACTCACATCCTTCTTGGACAGCCCGACATCCTCGTCCTCTGTCTCTGAGAGAGTGGCAGCAGCGGAGGTCCGCAGCTCCATGTCGATACTCTCGTCCTCCTCTGGAGAACCGAAAAAACCACATTTAAAAAAATTCTCAATAGGGAGAACGTTAGCATTAACCTGCTGCGTTTGTACATCTCCAGTGACCAATCACAGTTAAGCCACTGAAAAAGGTCACCTTGGTGGCAGCAGTTCTCTAAGCTACCATTTGGTTTGGAACTGAAGGCATGTGTAGGTAGCAGATGTAGGTTTTATTCTCTGCAGTTCGGCCACCTCACCTGCGGGGGCGGTGCTGAGCTGCTCTTGTCGGATCTCCTTCAGCTGCAGGATCTTCTCCAGGGCCTGCGGGATCTTTGGGCCCATTCCCACTTCCTCTCCCTGCCACGCCTGCGGGACACGGAAAACCACCGACAAACCCTTGAGGCATTCTCAACCTTCTGCATTAAAACGCTTATCCGTAATTACGACACGATGAAGCCGACTTTAGGACTACATAATGAACACACGTTTTCAATTCTATGGTTAATGCAGGAAATATGCTGTAGGAACGCATGTACAGGGCGGCCTGCAGGTTCTCGTAAAGTGATGATTCTCAAAGGCTGTGGTTCCCCAGACAGACTTGCTCCATATGGATACTAAAAGCCTCAGATCCTACTGCAGACTGTTCCCCTTCATTCAAGAGTATTAACTGCACTGAATAAACAGTGTGGGAATTGTAGTCCTTTAAGCGTCACTATCCTTCAGTATGGACCTCATTGTAATCAAGCTGTTATTCTCGCATGAGTACCGCCTCTTACCTCACGCGCATCCTCCCCTGGGGGCGGAGGCACCCTCTGTCTTTGGCTGGATGGGGTCACCATGGAGATGCCCGGAGGAGGAGGGGCCCCAGAACTCACAACTGCATCAAAAACAGCAACAAGTTAATCACAAACACGTCCTGTAACGCATTAACCCAAACACGTCCAAGGAACCGGTTAACCCAAACACGTGCGAGGAACCGGTCAACCATGTGCGAGGAACCGGTTAACCCAAACACGTCCCAGTAACAAGTTAACCTTAACACATTCCTGTGACAAATCAAAGAGGCTGTAGGCGAAGTCAAACCAAACCCAATCCGGTAACAAGTTAACCCAAGCACCTTTCAGTAACATGTTAACCCAAACACAACCATGGAGCAAGTTAAACGAAACACGTCCAAGTTAAGCCAAACTTGTCCGGATAAGTTAAACCAAACACTTCCCAGTAACAAATTAAACCAAACGTCCCTGTGACACGTTAACGCAAACGCGTCCCACTAATACGTTAACTTTAACACATTCCTGCAGCAAGTTACGCCAAACATGGGCCAGTAAGTTGGCCCAAACACATTCTGGTAACAAGTTAAACCAAACCTGTTCCTGTGACAAGTTTACCAAAACACATGCTTGGAACAAGGAAACCTAAACATAAAAGTTAACTAAAACTTGTCCCATTCTGGTAACAAGTTAAACTAAACCTGTTCCTGTGACAAGTTTATACCAAAACACATGCTTGGAACAAGGTAACCTACACATAAAAGTTAACTAAAACGTGTCCCAATGACAAATTAACCCAAACACAACCCAGAAACAAATTAAACCAAACATGTCTTGGTAACAAGTTAGCCCCAAAATATCTCCGCAACCAGTTAACTCAAACACTGTTGGAGCAAGTTAACCTAAACGGGTACGAATAAGCCAAACCTGTCCCAGTAGCAAGTTAACTCAAACACATCCCAGTAACAAGTTCAACCAAACACGTCCTCGTAAAAAATTAACTCCAACTGGCCGCGTAACAAGTTAACTCATGCAGATCCTTGTCACCAGTTATCTCAAATACGTACCACATAAACATTACCCAGTAATGATTTAACCCATACAAGTCCTGGTAACAAGTTAACCCAGACACACCGCTGGCAATTTCATATCACATATGACCAGATATCATTCAAACCCGTTGCACAATGCTAAAGTATTCTGATCTGATATACCGTGACTGTGCATGGGCTTTAATCCTCAAGCATTTAATACACTGGGAATAATCAATTGAATGAACATTACAGCTACAATCAAAGCCAATCATCATCTCCGCTCTCCTCTCAGCGGTGAACCGTATCTCAGTGCTACTCTCAGGGTGTGTATAGATACCTTTCCATCTCCACAAACCTTCTCAGCCCTCACACTCCCTCAGGAGAAGTTCGCTAACAAGAGGCGACAAAAGCTGGAACAGGTTTTACTCCATGTGTTTCTGGACAGATATCCAACCAGCACCGTTACCCTCCGAGTACCATCTTCAGTGTCAAATCAACTCTTACCGAGTCCCTTTGTGTCCGTTCTTGCCTGTGTAGGCTGAAATGGGCTCTGTAAGAGTTGTTTTAACACTGCATACATCACTGTGCTGCCTCGTAACATCCCCGTGGGTCTGGTAGTCAGTAACCAGACAGCTCACGTGAGTGGAGGCGGGGCTTGGAGACTCACCCCCGATTGAGCCCATTGGAGGCAGGGGCATGCTGGGAGGGCGGGGCGTGGGTTCTGGAGTGCGAGGGGGCGGGGCTCCCTGCTGCATCTTTGCCAGCTCCTGCTGTCGCTCATGTTCCAGCAGTACTGCCGCCTGGGAGACACACACAGGTCACCGATGTCCACGTCATCAGGGGAAACATCGGTACAACCAGTGGCGGTCCGTCGGCAGAAATACAGGGCCAGCAATAACGTCACCTTTCACTGCTGAATGACCTAAACCTGTCCCAGTTTACCTCTCCCGATTAGCAACAGTTGCTCAGACTAATTGGTAGAACCGACGATAGTCTAATTTATTTTTGAAAGCCTTGTTATGCATTGCACTACGAAATTTACAGCATTTTCTTCCACACATCAGTGACTATGTAAAATATCAATGTCTTTATAATTTCTGCATTCGTGTAGCCAGTGAAACAGGACAGATTTGCGTAAATTAGTTTGCGAGGCTCATTGAGCAATAAGCCACGAGAATCTGTTCTACAGTCTGAATGTAGAGACAGCTAAAGGGCTTTGTTAGGCAGCCTACTATGCACAGCTGAGCGATGGCAAAAATAATTGCAGCAAAGTCAGCGACAGTTTCGGATTTTTTGCAGATTGTCATCCTTGCGGAGTCGGATCAATTATATCAACATGTAGCCGATAGGCTATCGCTTTTTCATTAGCATTTCTTCATCATTACGTCATGCATTAGCGGTGATTGTTCAGTTAATAAATTGTTTGATTGTTAATCAGGCAAACTTGATCGCAAACAGTTTTAGAGCCATTATGCGGGAAAGGGTGATGTTACTGAAGGCCTTCCTGACATCTGACGGCACGCCACTGGGTACAACCAATCTGAAACCTCGGTTCAATTGCAATGAAACATATTTCCAGTATTTCTGCAGGTGTTTATACGTCAGTTTGTGAACAAATCTCGTGAATACAATAGCATCAATTATTTTTCGAGCAGACATTTGCGGTTTCAGTGTCTTAAATCTAAATGAAGAGTCCTGGGTTCGCGGGCCGCTGGTTGGACATTAGGAGCGATGTGAATACGTCACTGTGGGCTCTGGTCAACAGTGATAAGCATTTTCCGCAATGTTTTTTTACACAATTCACAGACTAAATATTTAATCCATTAACCAAAAAATAATCGGCAGAATAACCCATGACTAAATTAATTGTTAGTTGCGATTCTCGTTCTGACAGGGTTCCTCCTTCCATCCCTCACCCTTTTCTGCTGCTCCAGAAGCTGCTGTTCTTTCATCTGTTCCTCCATGGCCCGCGGGTCGTCCTGAATGAAGGGCAGAACCCATGTTAACCTCACACGCATGTTCAGACTGTTAGAGCATGTATGTATTCACTCCCATCGCAGCAACACCATCAGCATTAACACTACTGATCATGCATAGAGTATGCATATTCACCTGCTGCAGCACCATGTGTGTTACTGTTCATACGGGTTATAGCTCATACATGTAGAATGTTCCAGGGCTCGAATTAACACTGTGCAACCCAGTGACGTGCGGGCAGAGGATAGTTTGTTGAGGCAGAATCCTCCCCTTTGCTTGATTAGCAAACAGACGATTAACTAGTTTAGTAAGACTATTCGGCAGAATGACGGGCCAGTTTAATTTTCCGTGGCATTATTACTCAGTATATCAAACCTGAAATGCTCACTAGACAGCAGATTTGCGCGTCCTTGCTTCCAGGAAGCTGAAGCAATGTCATCAACAAATATTAAAACAGTTCGACTTATGCAGAGTTCAATGCTTAATCAATATACAATGTATTCTCCTTTAAATACGCGCTTTTACCTCCAAAAAAAAAAAAAGCAGGCGTTTATTTTCAGTCTTCTTTCATAATCCGATTAACAAAATGTTTAAACGATATACAGAATTACCAAGAGCCAAGAATTTTTCAAACTGATTATTCAGATTTCCATCCTTGCAGTCTTGAATTGAAGGGTATACATGAGTGAATCTTTTTGTAATTATCTCCTCTATCAGTATACGGGCTTCCTATAGGCTTGGTCATAATTGTTTTGATTGTCAATCAGGAATAGTACGTGGGAACAGGCTCACAAAATCCTGTGATAAAAGTTTTGGTCATTGCCTCACCTCACCGCACGGCTCTGGCTTCCTGTAAGCAAGTACTCGCAAATCTGCAGTTTTGTGAGCATTTCAGGTTCGATGTACTGAGTGATAACGCTGCAGAAACTTAAACTGGCCCGTCATTCTGCCGAATAGTCTTACTAAACTCGTTTATCGTCTGATTGCTAATCAAGCAAAGGGGAGGATTCTGCCTCAACAAACTAACCTCCGACCGCATGTCACTGGGTCGCACAGTGTTAATTTTGGTCGGATATGTGACCAAAACGGTCGCAATTTTGAGCCCTGTGTTCATACATTACCTGTTTGACCCTCTCCTCCTGCTGCAGCACCATGGCCGCTCTCTGCTGCACCATCTTCAGCTGGTCCTCCTGCGAGATCCCGGGGGGCATGCCGGGTCCGTCCATGGGCAGGTGCAGCCCAGGAGGGGGCGCCCCTCCCATCATGCTCATGGCCTGCAGCATGCCCATGCCCGGGGGGAGGGGCATCGGGGGGATAGGGGGCATGGGCGGCAGGCCGGGCATCTGGGGGCATCAGACAAGGATGGGGGGAATGACTTCTCCGCGAAGCAAAATGGACACATCTGTTTTCTAAGACTCCAGTGTTTCCCCTACAAACGACAGCACTTCAGCACCACTAATGAGTATCTGGCATCATTGCGTCAGAGTTCCGCGGGAACTTTAAGCTCAGATAACTCTGTTCAACAAACCAGTAACCTAAGTTTGCAGCCATCACCTACATTGTTTTGCGCAAGATTTTTTCTGCAACAGTAGGTCATTCATCAGGACATTAATGCTTGTAAGATAGATGCTCCAATCAGAACCAGGAGTTAACCCAAGTGCTGATGAACCTGGGAGCAAGGTCAGTTTTGCTGGAGCACACACAGCAGTAAGTGGGGGATGCGCTAGCGCACTAACTCAGGACTGAAAGGTCATGAGTTCAAATCCTTGCCACAGCTTTCCTGATGAGTTCTTGGGCAAAACACTTCACTCCCACAGTGCCTCGCTTCACCCAGGTGTATAACTGGGTACTGCCAAACTGTCTGGGAAACCTGAACTGGATTAGCATCCCATCCAGGGAGGAGTAGCAATACTGCCAGTTGCTTCATACAGCCTGATGAGTCACAAGACTCAGAACAGACTTACTCTACTCTTACAGAAGTAAACCAGCCTGAGTACATCCAGACACAGACAGCATAATAGTACAATAAATATGTCACAGAGAGTGGAGCCCTTGCCTGGGATAGGGGCGCCTGTTTTTCATCCATGTTCGGCACGTTTGGCTTACTGGGCATCATTCCAGTCTGCAGTCGCAGGAAAACAAATCAAACACATACAATTACATGTTATTAAATCTTTACGACAAGGACTGCAAGACAAAAGGAATGCATCATTGCCATTTGTGACATTCTTAAGATACATACACACACTTTAGGGTTGAATTAGCAGTTGGTTTTCACCTTGTGCTGAATTGCCACCCGAAGTGCGCATGCATACCCTATATGGCCAAAAGAATGAGGACACCTGGTCATGCAAGAACTCATTCCAAAATCATGGGTGTTATTAATACAGAGTTGATCTCAGTCAATGCTGAAATATCAGCCATCACTCTTCGATAACGGCTGGGGCACTGATGCAGGCAACTGCTCCACAATTTCACCAAGGAAAGCCCAACAGACTTGGCAAAAACTAGCCTGAGATGATCCAAATGGTGCTTGAAGGGGTTAAGGTCAGGTATCCACGTAGGCCAGTGAAGTTTTCAAAACTAATGTTGATTAAACAAGTTTATAGCTTGTGCCCAGTCGCTGGAAAACTGAAACAAGACAAGACCTTCCCGAAAATGTGAGCACAAAACCTGGAAGGTTATTGTGTCCAACAGCAAAAAGATTTTCCTTCACTGGAATCTGGCGGACGTGCCCGGCCTAAACCTCAACAAACCAGGGATTGGCCGATAAAGTGAACACCACACTGCCCGCATACTTCTGGCCATGCAGTGTACATTGACATTGTACAGGGCACACACGTACATACATTTTTGGGAAACGCACCTGCATCACGTATGCCTTCAGTCTGTCGATGAGCTCCTCTCGGGGTCCTAATGGAAGTACACATGATGGTCAACACATAGAAAGCTTTCGGTATGACCCGATGTACTAGGATACGTGCTTTTCCCATCCAAACTTCAGAATGCTCAGCGCTAACATCTTATCGAAGGTACAACACAACATTTTAATTACACGACGAAAACCGTCTAGCCCTCAATTTTTTTACGATTCACGAATTAGACTGATGAGATATTAGATATATATTTGTGTACATAAAGAAGTTTAAAACCTTAATACGTCCCACTCACATCGCAAACGTCCAAAGCTGCTTTCACACTGGACGCGAAACGAATTTTTCGCGCGACAGATTACATTCAAAGTCAATGCAAAGACGCGAAACGCGCGCGTGTATTCGCATCTTTGCATTGACTTTGAATCTAATCTGTCGCGCGAAAAATTCGTTTCGCGTCCAGTGTGAAAGCGGCTTAAGGTCGATGGCTAGACATCGCTGCAACTGACCCGCTTCAGTGAAGGAAGACAGATCATCTTTGTCCAGATACATTTTTGATTTGCTAAAAGATCATTTCTTCCAATATTCCATGTTTTGGTCAGTTAAATAGGGTATATAGCCAACAATAACTTCAACCTCAACAAACTGAATGGTCTGGGGTTGCAGCCTGCCTCGCATCTAGCGCAGTTACTTGCTACGCAAACATTACACCAGCTGGTAAGCTAGCTAGCAAGCAAGCTAACTGGTTAGCGTGTTTCGCATAGTAATTCCAGCCCTTGCAGCCCAAAGGACTGCAGCGATATAAGATAACTAGCTAAATAATCTGCAAGATATTCTAGGATGTTAGTCACCAAAACCAATTTAAAAGGCCAATTCACGACCTTTAATCGGCCATATCTGGCCCGCTACGAGGCTAGCCAGCCAGCTGCGATTTGAGGCTGTTGTTGGGCTAAGTCCGATCCGCAGGCCCAGTTCCCTGCGTGTTATCATTCATTCGGAAGGTTTGCTGATCCAGCGTTAGCGGCCATGCGTACCCATGCTGGGAGCCCCGATCTCCGAGAGCTTGGCCTGGAGCTCCGAATTGCTCCAAGTGTTTAATGTAGCCAAAGATCCACCCAAATCGGGCGCGTTGGGTTCAATTCCGGGAGGTCCGTCGGTCGCCATGTCGCTGTTTTTCAGTGAGCGCAGACACAACCAGCGCAGAGGAAGATGACGAGAAGACGAACACCGGAAACGCGCACAGACTCATGGGAGTGACGTTTTCGCTTAAGATTCTTCTTCGTATTTGTTGTGTTAACTAATTTACTACCTTTGACTTATTACTGGCACCTACTGGAATAGCTCTGTCTCGTTTGCAAGGAAGCGTCCTAAGTAGATACCATGGACCTATAAGAAGAACTGGACAGACAACGAAGGCTGGAACGCACGCCGACATGGGCGTAGCGGTCAAACTGATATTGCAGGTCACGTGATGCCATGGGGGCCAAAAAGAAATTTCTCCATAGGGAATAATTGAAAAAGACAGGCTGATAAATCTGTGAATAAATTTTTTTGACAGCCAAAAATTATCGATACCGAAACTGTTTATTTTTCTCTTATAAATCATTGATGCCTCGTTTCTCGGGAAAGACAAAATGTTTTATTTATATCCAGGCTATGCGAACACCAACGGGTCCTCATATGTAAGTGCGTTCTCGTCTCCTCCGAATTTAGCACTGCAGCCGATGTGAGTGGGTGGAGCAATGGGCATTCCTTGCCGTCTGTCTGTGTTCAACATTAAAGACATAGCCAAGTCAGTAAAGTGAGCTGTGCAAATATATTGAGCAACAAAAGAAACGCAAGTTAATTAAAGACAGACCGGAAAATAAGTTTGCGCGTAATTATCATAGAAAATCAAATTTACTAATTGCGAGCAGATCTGGGCTGATCAGAACCGCGAGGTCCTTGAGGCTTTACCCGGGGCCTGTCATGCTTGCTATTATGCTGCCCAGATTTACGACGCCGATGTTGATGTGATTGCTAATAAGATGTTTCTGGGCCCGTAGCGGGTTAAATACCACTACTAAGGGTTGCTGGCCCTGTGCAGTGGGCAAGCAGGCTGCCCTCTTCCGTACTTGCGTTCCTCAGTGGGTAGCTTCTGGAGTGGAATCATGTAAAACACAAATCACCAGTACTAACACCAGAGAGGCTATCTTGAAAGGACCAGTGGGCTAACCCAAGCAGGGGCTGATCCGGGTTTTTTTTTCAGGGTTTACTCCCATAGATCCGCTGCGTTTTGCAATACTAGGGGCGGCGCTAAGAGCCACAGCATGCGGTCTTCGGCATGTGAGAGGCTAGGTGGTGCGGCCACTTGCTAATGATAAGCCGTATGTTGCGCATCACATGACGCTGGATATGGCGAGACCAGAAATGGGCATTCCTTTCTGTCCATCTGTGATCAACATTATAGACGTAGCCAAGCCGGTAAAGTGAGCTGGCGTTACGGTGCAAAAATACTGAGCAACAAAAGAAACGCAAGTTAATTAAAGGCAGAACGGAGAATAAGTTTGCGCGTAATTATTGAAAATCAAATTACTAGCATGTGCACATTTACACTCGTTTCATCAAACTTTTCTTTGTTTTGCGGTCACTGAGTCACCATAAGAGCACATTAACTAACTAGCTAACTTGCGTTTCTTTTGTTGCTCAGTATATTTTTGCCATTTTATTTTAATTGATGAATGGCCGTAATATGTAGCAACTCGATTGCCACACTTCATGTAGCGCAGCAAAATGTACAGTAAGCTAAGGCCGCTGTTGTGACATCCTAGAACCATGCATGCAGCCAACACTCACCTTACTTTTTCATATTAAAATGATATGGATATATCCATGAACTGAGTTGTATATTTCCATTACTTTGAATAGCACCAATTCACATTACTCTATTTTGATGCGTTATGCATAATGTGTCAGCTGAGCAGCATCTAACGGTTGTCCATATGAGTGCATTTATAGCACTACATAAAATTGCAGTTCTCCACTGCTTAGCGAACCATTTATTAACCATTCTTCTTTGTTAAATTAGTCCACAGACCTTCATGTTATGATGACACTAAACTTTTCAGCAACTTGACAGATGAGATCCAAAATGATAACTATTTTTTTTGTGCATGATCCAGACCTGAGTTTGTGGAACAATGGGCATTCCTTGTCATCCGTCTGTGATCAACATTATAGAAAATAAAAGTCGGTAAAAGCAAGCTGGCCTTACGGTGTTAATATTTTAGCCATTTTATTTTAATTGATGAATGGCGTAATATACTCCATTGCCACACTTCATTACTACATAAATTCGTTAGCAAAATGTACAGTACCATTAACCATTTATTAACCATCCTAGAACCATGTTAAATTACACTCACCTTTTTTTTTCTTGATTAAAATGATATTCATATATCCATGAACTGAGATCCATATTTCCATTTTGTGCTTTGAATAAACAACCACTGAACATTACATATTCATTATTTGTGCATACCCTTTACAGATTAACGAAGGTTTTGGTAGGAATCCGACAGGGGTCTAAATTCAGTTTAAACATGTTCTCAAACCATTGTTGTTCCTGTTTTGAAGAAAACATCCTTTCCTCCTTAATGTCTTGAATACATTTTAGACCTATTAATTTATGAGACCCAAAATGTTGCCCAGTTTGTTGATCCGAAAAATGGGTCCTGAACATACATGTCATTATTTGCTCCAACCACAATCCCTTATCCCAGAGTTTTAACAAGCTGTTCATTTTTTTAATTAGGTTGAAATCTGAAACATCTGTTGAAATTTACCATTTTGTAAATGACCCAACATGGGTATAGAAAATGAATGAATTTTGCAAAGCCAATTCATATTTTTGTATTTGAGTATTTTGTTAGGCCCATTTTGGTGGCAGCTATGTTTCATGTGGGTGCCCAATGTCAAGAGTGCAATTTTGTAATCTGGTGATTAGGGTTCTGAATGCAGGTGCTCAGGTTCTTTCCTAAACCAATCTTTATTCATAACAGGTTTACTCATCGTTTCTTTGTCTTT
This sequence comes from Gymnothorax javanicus, assembly GCA_029692085.1. Classification (NCBI taxonomy): domain Eukaryota; kingdom Metazoa; phylum Chordata; class Actinopteri; order Anguilliformes; family Muraenidae; genus Gymnothorax; species Gymnothorax javanicus. The sequence continues at coordinate 144,652 of CM056199.1, read as the reverse complement.
GAATTCTTAATTGCCTAATAATTGTTAGATGAGATGACCTTGGGTCCACAATTTTATCTACATGAAGCCCAAATTAAGATTCACAAAGTCATCAGTTGCATATTTCCATTTTTTCAAATTATACCAGCCAGTATTTTATTTAGCAGATATGAAATGATTTTCATAGCAAATTTTGACATGAGGTTTAAAAGGATAAATAATCCAGAAAATGAACATTTAATAGTGCAATCTAAAAATGAGCAACTTGTTAGCATTTTGAAGATTGGAGCTTCTGGTTGACACAAAACCTTAAACAGCATTGGGGACCCCAGGACCGAGTTTAGGAACCACTGGTCTAAAATGCTGGAAATTTTGCTCCTGCCTATGGATGAGGTTCAGAGGAACCAATTTGGTTTTTCCAGATGGAGAGGGGCGGGCACTGCAATGGCTAGTAATTTTATCTATGATATATGTAAGACTTTTTCACCAGTTCTGGTTCCATGGTATTTACATGTAGCTTAGATGCTCAAAAATAGATTTTGACTCTATATGGCATGATGGATTGTTCCAAAAATTGTATACAATATCCCCAATGGTAACTGGCTGTTGCTTTTTAAATGGTATAAAAACTTAAAAGCTGTTATTAAGCTCCATGATAAATTCAGCCATCCATTCTCTGTGGGCAGGGGAATTCGACAGGGCAGTGTGCTGTCCCCCATGCTTTTAATATTTTTCTTGATGGTTTGCTTTGCTCTTTGGCAGACATGGGCGATGGATTGCAGTTTGGAGAATCTCTCTTTAATTCATTTGCTTATGCAGATGATGTTACCTTATTTTGTGCTACAGTGCCAGGTCTACAAAGGTTAACTGATGTCTGTGTCTGCTACTCGAAAAACTTGGAGATTTACTTTTCGAATTAAGAAAACTTTTTGTATGTGTATTGGGAAAAACTTGTTCAAGTGTTCCCTGTGGGAACCTAGATGGAGCCCCCATCCAGAGTACTGATAGTTTGACCATCCTTGGTAGCGTCCTGTCTAATGACCTAAAGATGACTATGCATGTAAATGAGAGGGTCTCCCCTTTGCCGTTGACGTTAGATTTGGGCTCTCTTTCCTGTGGGGTTTAAATACCCTGGCCCCTCTCCACTAAAGCAAAAATGCTTCTGTGGAAGGCAGTCCTCTCTCGACTCTTCTTTTTTGAAATTGAATGTCAGGGGATCACTGATAATGATCTGAATAGACTGGAATCCACTCAGGGATCTCTTGTGAAAAGTATGAATGGCATTGGGGGTGCTCCCGTTTTCTAAACTCCTACTTGCCCTGGATATCCCCAAAATAACGGGCATCATTAGGAGAAACACTGTGTCTCTGTATGCCAGAATTTTTAAATATGATTCCCGGTTCGTCAGTTCAACATCACTGCCCTATCTAAGTATTTGTCTACTGGTTGAAGAGTTAAGGGCACTATTCCCAATCGTGTCCTTGGGTATGATCTCTCATAGAAATGGCATTGCTTTTCAGGGCGCCCTACACATTTACTGGGTGGCCACCACGATGGCGAGCATGGAGTGGTTGACTCACTGTATCTTTAGCCTGCTCCATCGCGCTTGGACTACCTAGCCCCTGGGTCTGTCCCACACCTGATGGCGTGCCAGCTGCTGAGAGTTCAATTCTGATAAATATGAAATCTGTTGTCAATTTTACGCTTACATGTAGCCTATTTTATGTGCTGTATTAAATCTTTCCCCAGTCATGGGGGTCAATAAATATTATTATTTTTATTATTATTAATGTTCGTGAGCAGCATCTGAGATCAACGGGAGTGATGCAGGTAGATTCGACGGTGTGGCTGATTTTCATCTGAACGAAGATAATACGAGTCCTAAAAAATGCAACAGTTGAGCATGAGATGAAGATCAAATAAATGTACAACCCCAATTCCGAAATAGTTGGGACGCAGTGTAAATTGTGAATAAAATCAAAATGCAATGACTTTCAGATCACATGAGCCAATGTTATTCACAATAGAACATAGATAACATTTCAAATGTTGAAACTGAGACATTTTACATTTTTATCCACAAAATGAGCTTATTTCAAATTTTCTGGCTGCAACAGGTCTCAAAAAAGTTGGGACACGGGCAAGAAAGGCCTGAAAAGGCTAGCCTAAATTACGCAGAGCCGGCCACTATCATAAAATTGAGTACCACAACTACAATTGATGTTAACTCGCACTTAGAGATGTAATGAGGCAGTATTCAAATTATAATCAAGACAGAATTTATTGGTCAGGGAATTGGGGGGGGGGGGTTGAAAGGCACGGCCTCCGGTTCTCTGACATGCAGAAGTTCATGGATGAACTGTTTAATGCACTCCAAGAGGCTCTGATATCTCTGGGGATAGACAGAAAAAAGGAGCTTTAAAACAAAGGTAAAAATAACAAAGTACAATGTGTGTAACATTTCACGGTAGACCCACATTTTACTATACTCCACGGAATAGTTATAAGTAGCGCGAAGCTAAGTTACGTTAGCTAAAAGTAAATTAGTTTGCCAGAATTGACAAAAGTTTAAGGCTCCTGACTTTAAAACATATCGGTTTATAAGGCACATGCAATGCGTTGTGTGTTCGGTTTATTGTCTTGAATCCGGAGAAGATAATGGAATGCGCACGCAGACGAGCAAGAATCGTCTGACTCCATTAATGTGGTTATTCATCATTTAACCAAAGAGGACACGAACCTGGGGCGCGTTTCCCAAAAGCGTAGTTGCAGCAACTTAAGTAGTTCGTCCATTCACAGTCAATGGTTCCAACTATGGAAGTTAGCATCTGTGATTTCGGGAAACACACACCTGAGCAATGTCACGTTACACAATAGCAAGTCAACTATTTTGCCGACATTTTTGAGTTGAAATCATGACTTCCCTGTTAAATAACAATCGTTTTAAACATTTGATATTGCATTTGTGTTTTAAAATTGAATCTCAAACTATGATTAAACCATTACCGGCTGCTATGTTTTTTTTTTTTTTTTTTTTTCGTTCCGCTCATACTTACATCAGGGTGCTGTCTGCAGTGGTCAGAATTCCATTTCCGGAGAAAAGTGATCGTGAACACGCACCCTGGGTCGGAGTTCCACGAGCGCAACCGTTGTCATGGACACCTCGGATACCAGCGCGTTCATGAGCCCCACACTGCGGCTGCATCCAAATGTCCGCACTTCACCGCACTCGCAGACTCGCGGACTTTGCGGGCGCGTTCACGGGAAGTCCGGGAGTGCTGAGGGCTGTCCAAACCCACAATTGACCCAGTCCACAATGGGCCTCAAGCGGATTTTCTGCGGACTTCCAGAGAGTCCGCTGGGGGTGCAGACTTCACTAGTGTAATTACCCACAATTCATTGCAATACGGACGTGACGTTTTAATTTTTCCAAATTGCTGACAGAAAAAAGCACATTCACACACACACAAAACCACATAAACTTATTATAAATTTATAATATTAAAACGTTACTTGAATAACGTAGGCCAGATATGAAATTCAACATCATGATACAGAAATATAAGCTGTAGAGGTAATCAATGTGCATTTGCACGGAAACGAGTGAAACAAACTAGAAGCCTGTCTATCAGCTCTTATTATAATTGCTGCAGACTCCCGCTCTTGCAGACTTTGCGTGATGACGGTGAAAACGTCACATGACGTACGCCAGAAGTTGGTGAGGGCTCAGTCTGCAAGTCCAGAGGGTGGAGATTTGGATTCAGCCAAAGTATGTGTGAGCAAAAAGTCACACAGCGCGTGTCCGCGTGGGTCCAGAAGCTTGGCCCCCATGTCGGCGTGCTGCGCCATTGAGCAATTTCCATTGAAATGAATGGGCGGCCATTTTCCAATTGTATATCCAGTGAAATATAAAACATCCTTGGTAGATACAGCATTTTTAGGAAATATGGCTGGTTAGGGCTGCCCATTTCAGCAGGAAGCATAGGAAACATCCTAGTTAAGGCAAGTTGATTTGGCAAAATTTCCCGTCAAGTCGTTCCTTCACAGCAAAGGAAGTCCACAAATGCCTTGCAGCAAGCTGGGGATGAGCTATTCAGGACATACGATGGCAACAGTAGGTATTGATACATTTCATGCATCATGTCATCATAAAATTCACCTTTGATAATCATTTTTAGGGGAGAAATTGACTTTGTAGATGTTGACTATCAGCTCTTTGGTGGGAAAGGATGTTGCATTAAAAATTTGCGCCAATGTTTTTGACGTGCTGAAGCTGTCATGGATTAGGCATGCGTTTGTTTGTTGGACCTTTCTTTGTTCTGTCGTCCAGGACGATATCGGATTTCTTTTCCACCGAATTCCTGGGCCAGCTGTCTGATTGAGCTGGGGCGGAGTTTTCCGGACTCTGTATATGGCCGGGGGTTCGCCACGCCTATCGCTAGAGTGTCTGTTTGTTTCTGGCACTTTGGCCTGAGAAAATCTCTAGTCAGATTTCCTAGTGATTTGTTATATTCCATTTATTGTTAGGAATTGCTTCTTTTAGAAATTTTCTCTCTTCTCTCGATGTTTATTCTCTCTCAAGCACTGCTTCCGTGTTATGGACTTTTATTAATCCTGGAAGCGCAAGCTTTTACTGGAGGTGTATACCTCTTTTGTGTTTGTCTCTTATCTGGGCTGCTCTCAGTTCTTTCTCTCGCTAGTTGCGGCACCTAGCGTCCTATCACTGCCCATTACAGTACACTCTAGCCGAACATGGAGTCGTCAGCCGTGGCTTCGTTAGAGAAAGTTTTGGCTGATCAGCTAGCCACACTCTCAGGCTATGGCAAGGGCTTGTCTACCCTGAACAGTCGACAGGCTGAGTTAGCGGAGCGAGTCCGCCATCAGGACGAGGCTTTACAAAAACAAGAGAGCGTCCTGTTAAGTCTCACTGAGAGTATTCGAGCCTTGTCCACTCAAATTACACAGAATGTTGCACAAACACTACACTCCCCCCGTGAGCCTAAGCTCCAGCTACCTCCACGATATGGAGGCGGGGCAGGGAAATGTAAAGACTTCATCGCCCAGTGTGAAATATTTTTCAAAGCTCAGCCTTCGCGTTTTGTAAATGAAGGGTTTCATTTATTTTGTCTCTGTTGACTGATACAGCCCTTACTTGGGTCGGGCCACTTATTCGATCTAATTCACCGGTTGTGAGTTCAGTGGAGACTCTCGTTAGGGAGATGGTTTCGGTGTTTGATCAAGATGTGTGTGGGCAAGACGCGGCTACGCGTCTAATGCATCTTAGGCAGGGTTCCAAGAGCGTTGCTGAGTTTTCTATAGCCTTTCGCTCTCTAGCTACAGAGACGGGCTGGCCAGAGGCGCCTCTAATGACTGTTTTTATTCATGCCTTGGCGGAGGAGGTAAAGGATGCTCTGGCTACATTAGAACCCTGTACTTCTCTGGATTCGTTGGTTCGCACTGCTTTGTGAATTGAAAATTGAATTCGTGAACGCAACAGAGAAAAACGTACTGCTTTAGCTCTCGCTGACAACGGGGCTAATCTTCCTCGTAGTAGGCATATAGCTCCTATTCCGTCCACCGAAATTTCCACTCCTGGGGAACCTATGCAGGTGGATGGCTCATATGTGAGCCGGGCTCGTAAGCCCATTCGTAAACCAATTATCTGCCATAACTGCTACAAACCGGGACATGTTCGCCCACACTGCCCTTGTTAGAAATCAGTGATTTGTATGCTTGTTTTTAGTTTCTAGTTTTTAGTATTGCTATTATTTATTTTATTTATTATATTTATTCATTAGAGCATGTGTGTTTCTGGATGATTGCTCTGTCTCTGGTCTTCAGTGTTTTCCTCCCGTTTCTGTCTCATGGCATCTTGTCTTTTTCATCACACTCTCTTCCCTGTAATTTCGGTTTGGTAATTCCTCTTCCTTCTCTCTTGCTGTTCTGATTGGACTATCCACACTTAGAGCAGTTCAGTTAGGCATGGGTGATTAGTTAGTTCAAAGTTAGGATCCCACCTACTTCCTCTCTCTCTCTCCTATCACCGTCCTTGCTTTTCTAGATCCGCCTCTCCTCTCACCTGTTCTGAGTTTAGCTGGGCCTCCACTTAATTTGTTTGTGTTTAAAAGACCCACTTTCCCGTAGTTTCTTGTCGACTCGTTTCTACCACAGCTCGTTCTTGGTCAGTCTCGTTTCTGCGCTATTCTGCTCGTTTTATTGTTGAAAGCTTCGTTTCTTGTGATTCTCCTGTAAGTTTTGTATTTGATTGTTTGTATTGCGTTGTGAGATTGCTATTTGAGTGATTAGTACTTCGTTCTCCCTAATTCCCATTTTGTATCCATCTGTTTAGTTTCTCCTGTGTTCTCCTTGTCCCATCCAACTCCTTTTTTCCTTCCCCTTCCATTCCCTTAGTTTCAACCCTCTTTGTTACTGTCTTTGTGCGGATTGATTATTCTGGTTACTGGATCTTTTTGCTTGTCCCCTGACTTCGATTCTGCCCATCCTGCATATCTCTGTTTGCCTGGCTATTGATCCATTTCTGTCTTGACCATGAGCTTTGTGAATCCCAATAAACGCCCTGCCGATGCTGAACTGCATTTGGAGTCTATGCCCGTTCCTTTCAGCCCTGATCTTAAGGGAAATGGGAAAGTCCCTCTAGCTCTATGGGGGGCACTAGAGGGACAGACCCAAACTCCCTTCCGAACCTTGATTCCTGTAGAATTAACTGTGGGTAGACAGATAATTCCTGTGGAGGTTTTTTTGGATTCGGGGGCCGTGGATTGTTTTATGGATGCAAAGTAGGCTGAGAGGCACTCTATTCCTATACGCCCTCTGCTACACTCACGCACTGTTAAATCTTTGGACGGTCGCCCGTTAGGTTCTGGAATTATAACTGAGGTCTCTGAAGCACTAACCATGTTCATTCCTTCGCTGCCATTCTGAGGAGGTCCGATTTTTTTATTATTTGTTCCCGTTTTTCCTGTTGTGTTAGGGCACTTTCGTGGTTTCGAAACATAAGCCTCACATCCGTTGGGGGTAGTCAGACTAGCCCTATTGTCCAGTGGGGCGCTAATTGTAGATCCCACTGTAGGGAGAGTTTGACGTGTAGTTCAGGGCATCAACCTAGGGGGGAGGCGGATGCTGTGAGTGATTCTGCTGAGTTTGTCTCATACAGCCCTCCTAGTTGGGAAGAGGAGGCAGAGGAGGGGTTGGAGTGGGATCCTCAATTTGACTGGCAGCAGCCAGAGGATGATTGTGATTTGGAGGATCTCTTTGACTGTGATTTGGTCATGGATATGGCGAGTCCTGAACAAGTGGAGAGTTTGGGGGCCGCTTTGAATTTTGATCTGCCTCCTAACGTTCCTAGTAATTATGCTGATCTCGCTGAGGTTTTTAGCAAACAACGAGCCTCGACTTTACCTCCCCATCGCCCGTACGATTGCGAGATCAATCTCCATCCTGGTACTACTCCTCCTAGGGGTTCGCTATACTCGCTGTCAGGGCCTGAGCGTAAGGCCATGCGAGAATATATTCAGGAGGCTCTTGCTAATGGTTTTATTTGGCCATCTACGTCTCCTGCCGGAGCAGGGGGTTTTTTTTGTGGGAAAAAAAGACGGCGGTCTGAGACCCTGTATTGATTATAGGGGTTTGAGTAAGATCACCATTAAAAACCAATACCCCCTTCCGTTGATGAATTCCGCGTTTGAACGTCTGCAAGAGGCATCATTTTTTACCAAGTTAGATCTCTGAAATGCTTATAACTTAGTTCGCATTTGGGAGGGGGACGAATGGAAAACGGCATTTAATACCCATGACGGGTACTGGGAATATTTGGTCGTGCTGTTCGGATTGGTTAACGCCCCCTCGGTCTTTCAAACACTCGTTAATGACGTCCTCCGAGAGATGTTGGAGAAATTTGTCTTCGTTTATCTTGACGACATTCTGATTTTTTCTTCAACGTTCTCAGAGCATAAACAACACGTCAGACGTGTGCTTGAGGCACTCCTTAATGCCAAGCTTTTTGTCAAGGCTGAGAAATATGTTTTTCACGCCAAGACTGTCTCGTTTCTTGGTTTCATTGTGTCGGAGGGGTTGGTCCATATGGACCCTGTTAAGGTGGCAGCGGTCAGGAATTGGCCTGCCCTCAAAAACGTTAAGGAGGTGCAACGGTTTTGGGGTTTGCCAATTTTTATAGGAGGTTTAGCCGTAATTTTAGCGCAGTAGCTGCCCCCATTATTGCGCTTACCAAGAAGAATTCCTCCTCGCCGTTTGATTAGTCCCCAGCAGCTGAGGCTGCTTTTCAGGAGTTAAAGAAACGTTTTAGCTCAGAGCCCATTCTTGTCTTGCCCGATACCTCCCCCCCGTTCGTTGTGGAGGTAGATGCCATTTTACTGAAGTTGGGGTGGGTGCCATTTTGTCCCAGCGCCTCCTTCGGGACAATAAGCTACACCCGTGTGCCTACTCCCGGTCATTGTCGGCGGCCGAACATAATTACAGTATTGGTGACAGAGAGTTGCTAGCCGTTAAGCTGGCGTTAGAGGAATGGTGCCATTGGTTGGAAGGGGCTGATCATCCGTTTGTGGTTTGGACGGATCATAAAAATCTCCAATACATTCAACAAACTAAGCGACGTAATTCCCAGCAGGCGCGGTGGTCGTTATTTTTAAATCGCTTTAACTTTACCTTAACCTACTGCCCCGGGTCTAAAAACACCAAGCCTGACGCCTTGTCGCGGATTTGCGACCGCTCTGGTCATGACCCTATGGCGGAACCGGTTATCCCGACTGATCAGATTGTGGCTCCCGTTCAGTGGGATATTGAGTCTGATGTGCGGGGGGGTCTTAAGGTCCGATCCCAGTCCTGGTGGGGAACCACCTGGTTGTTTGCTTGTTCCGCCTTCGGTACGCGCCCAGGTTCTCCAGTGGGGGCACTCTTCCCGCCTGGCAGGTCACCCGGGGGTTCATCGGACCAAACATTTCTTGGCCCGATGTTTTTGGTGGCCCAGCATGATGGAAGATATCCGGGAGTTTGTAGCAGCATTCGGCATCTGTGCTAGAAATAAGACTTCCCACCTCCCTCCCTCTGGTTTGTTGCGGCCGTTACCCGTCCCTAAACGCCCGTGGAGCCATATCGCTCTTGATTTTATTATGGGTTTGCCTAATTCTGAGGGCAACACTGTCATTTTGGTCGTGGTTGACCGTTTCTCTAAGGCCGCCCATTTTATTGTCCTGCCGAAGTTGCCTTCGGCGCGGGAGACGGTTGTGGACCATGTTTTCCACCTGCATGGTCTCCCGCAAGATGTGGTTTCGGACAGGGGCCCTCAATTCACAGCTAAGTTCTGGCGGGCCTTTTGCAGTCTGTTGGGGGCCACTGTGAGCCTTTCTTCTGGCTTTCATCCAGAGACTAATGGTCAGACAAAGCGGACCAACCAGTCTATGGAGAATACCCTTCGATGTTTGGCGGCTGATAATCCATCGTCATGGAGTCGTTTTTTAGCTTGGGCTGAATATTCCCATAATTCTCTGGACAATTCCTCCACAGACCTCTCACCATTTCAGGCTCAATTGGGCTATCAACCCCCCCTTTTTCCTGAGACTGAAAAGGATTCTGAAGTCCCCTCTGTCAATTATTTTATTCGATGCTGTCGCTCTGTCTGGGCCAGGGTCCGGTCCTCTTTGTTGCAATCTTGGCAGAGACAGAAGACCGCTGCCGATAGAAGGCGCCGGTTGGCCCCATCTTATCGGGTTGGCCAAAGAGTTTGGCTTTCTACTTGGGACTTTCCCTTAAAGGTGGAGTCACAAAAGTTGGCTCCTCGCTTCATTGGCCCTTTTAAAATAGTGCGGAGGATCAACCTTGTTATTGTCAGGTTAAAACTCCCTAAGTCCTTGCGTATCCACCTCTCGTTTCATGTCTGAAGGCTAAAACCAGTTAGCACTAGCATCCTGGCTCTGGTTGACAAGCCTCCCGTTTATACTGTGCGCTGCGAGAGGCGGGGTCGCGGAGCCCAATTGAGGGGGCCCGGTTTATACTGTGCGTCGCATTTTGGCCGAGAGGCATGTGGGTCGCGGAGCCCAATTTTTGGTGGACTGGGAGGGATATGGGCCTGAGGAGCGGTGCTGGGTCCCTTCAGTTTTCCAGACTCTATATATATATGGCCGGGGGTTCGCCACGCCTATCGCTAGAGTGTCTGTTTGTTTCTAGCACTTCGGCCGGAGAAAATCTCTAGTCAGATTTCCTAGTGCTTTGTGATATTCCATTTATTGTTAGGAATTTCTTCTTTTAGAAATTTTCTCTCTTCTCTCTTGTTGTTTATTCTCTCTCGCACTGCTTCCGTGTTGTGGACTTTTATTCGTCCTTGGAAGAGCGAGCTTTTACCAGAGGTGTGTACCTCTTTTGTGTTTGCCTCTTATCTGGGCTGCTCTCAGTTCTTTCTCACACTGATCGCGGCACCTGGCGTCCTATGACCGCCCACTACAGAAGCTCCACAAACTAGACTGACAGAAAGCTAACATTTCCCATGGAAACTGCTAACACTGCACTGCAAATTAACCCGCACTTGTCACATGACACTGCGTAGTTAGAGTGTTTCATTTCATGTAATCTTCTGTAAGAAAGGGTCCTAACCAAGTACAAAGGTGATAGGAGGCCTCCTTGCAAATGAGCAGAGCTGTTAAATAGTCTTCTTCTTCTGTGTTCTTTTATGGCAACCGCAACCCATTGGTGTAAAACCGCCAACTGCTGGATCTATAGGCTAATTTTCCAAAGTCATTACTCGCCGAAATCTGCAGGTACATCAGTCGGTTGTGTTAGACATCTCTTTGTCTGTCAGTTTGTTGGTAATGCACCTTTTTGCCATTTATCCTGCACCAATCTTGACAAAACTTTGAGACATGTTAGCACAGGTTACTCGCCACAGACCTATACTTTTTATAGCTTCTATGTCAAAGGTCAAGGTCAAGTTCACTCAAAAGGTCAAAAAAACATTTTGTTCCAAAACTTTGCTTTTAATTAAGCTAGAGACTTGAAACTAACGCTATTCTCTTTGTCAATGCAATGCGGCTCTAGCGGTTAGGGGCGTTATGACATCACTCTTGATGTAAATACGTAAATATGACGTCACAACTTGACGTCATTTCTTCGATTTTTGCCAAAATGATTTTTTTGATTCTGTTTTTTCGACAATATGATACATTTTCGCCTTTAAATTTCAATTTTGGAAAGTCGTCATTCTAAGAACGACCTTTCATTTCTCTATTCATGCGTATATATAAAAAACCCTCGCCCTAACCCACAGTCCTTGATAATAAAAAAAAACAAAAACATTCATAGCATTTAAGAACTTGATGTTTGGCACCCACCAATTCCTTTCTCCAAAATTCATTGAATTTCATCCCCTTTCACATTGGTTATTTCTAAAATCTCCCTGGCTGTGCATACCATCCTTATCCTCTCTGTCTTTGTTTCAATTTCGCTTGCACAATTGATCACCATCGCTATGAATGCTAAAAACCTTCAATACTCAAAAATTGTTTGTTGATTTTTAATCATAATCTCAGTTATGCCTTGCTTTTTCCTCACTGCTCTCTTTTCTTCCCTTACTTCTTTGTAGCCTCCGAATCTGTCCATGTTAAATTGTCCTTAATTACTACATCTTAAGAAAACACCCCATTTCTAATTTCCCTTACCTTCCTAGAATCAAATCCTCCAGACCCCTTTGCGGAAATATAATTGATTTGTTCACCCTTTGCATCAGAAAAACCTAGAATTTTCTTTGCTGCATCCACCAATCATTCTGCTATTTTTGAGTTTCGCTTGCTCAGTGAATGACCACTGCAATAAATTCCAAAAATCCCATTCTTTTTATATTTATGAATTCGTTATCACGCCCCCCTTGTTCTTTGTCAACTCTTTTTAATTTCTGTCCTTCCTGCTTCCTTTTTCCTCATGCTTTTTGCCGCTCGCGCACATAACACTGAACCCTGTGTTCATTCTGCCTCACCCTCTGTCTTCCTTCTCTCACACAGACCTGCACCACCTCATGAGTTCCCTCACGGTGAAAACCTTTATCCTGCTCTATATGTGGCTCACACTGTTCTTCATCACATCCATCTTTCTCGCACCTCCTACACCTGTGTATCCCCCTTTGGCAAACTGCTGCCATTCGCCCATAATCCTGACAAAACAAAAGCAACTCAGTGGATTCCGCTTATTTGGTTTCAGCCTGTAACTAACGTAGTCGAAGGACACCTGATTTGGTAACAGCCCATCAAATTCTAACATCAATAAATTCTCCTGTTCTTCCCCATTTCTGAGGCTTTTCAGCCCAATAGACTTCCTCTATTTCCAAAAATTATTCAGCACCCACTTATATCGGGATGCGCTCATTACTCCTTTCAAACAAATCCTCTCTCCCATCATAAAACACACAACTTTTGTCTCTTCGAATGACCATATTTTTACAGCGCTGTCTCTCTGCTTCTTTGATTGACATTCTGTGATTACCGTACCATCTCTACAGACTCACCAATCTCACGTCCCCAATTTCTGTTTTAACCAATTTTCCAACTTCATGGGCATCACTGAAAACTGTATTTGCTTCCCAAACTTTTACTCCCACTTTATAGCAATGAAATACTTTTCTTCCACATCATGAGTTTCGCTTCCCTTTTCCCTTTTTTCTTTTCTCCTTCCATCATTTCACACTCCATTTTTAAAGTTCATGCATCCGTGAACAAAATTCATAATCCAAAAAAACCATCCAACTATCAAAAACTACCTCCACTTCACTTCTGGATGGTTTATGGACCCTGCAGTTCAAGGCGTTGTCTTTCCAAGACCACACTAGATTTGACATTGCTGTATTGCACATGGCTGACTGAGCTTGCGCTCCTGGTTTGGGTTTTGGGAGCAGCGGGGTGTCTACCTGTCAGTCCCTGTGGGTGTGGCAGAGGAGGTACACATTGTTTGCTTCCCCTGAAAAGAAATTGCAAGAGGTCTTCTCGGGCAGATGAAGGGAAGAAGGACTAGTGACTGGCGTTAGAATGGAAGGGAAAGGGGTGGATGGAAGGGAAAAGAAAAGGAAATAAGAGATTGAAAAAGAGGTAGATGGGGAATTACTTACAGCAATAATGAAACTGGTTGCAACTAGTCAAGATACAAATGAAAGATCAGTCAGGCTGACTGATGTCTTGCCAAATGACCATTGGCTATGGCAACTGGCTCAGGCATACGTGTAAAATGAGAGGAAATTTTATAATTTAAAGACAAGAATATTTCACTTTCTTTGAAAATGCGACCCTATGGATTTAAGGTGAAGGATCAAATGGATGTCTTAAAGCAGCTAATGGCTTATGGGCCAGGTCAAAGGGCACATTATCACCAAGTTTCATGCCATTTATTCACAAATGGTGACCAGCAAAGCTGTTTGCATAAATGTGACCATATGTCTACCATGACCTAGACCCTTGACATAGAGGTCAAATTTTTGGTGCATTACACTAATACATCTAAATGTAGTTTAATATCCCCCAAAACATTTTCTTTCATGTCATTTTGACGGCGATATAAAATCTCTTGAAAAATCTTTATGACGTAATTGTGACATCATATGAGGTAATTTTGACAAATTGACATCATATCTGTGAAGTAATTGGTAAGGCTTTTAATTTGATATACTACTCGATATGGTCCATGATAGTGTCACAGTCTGCTCTGCTGCTGCCGTCTCTCCCTCTGCCTGGCCACACCCCTCCCACTGCTGGCCACACCCCTTCCACTGCAATTTCTCTCAGCTGACTGTCATTATCCTGCCAGTATTTAAGCAGCTCTGTTTCACTCACTCTTTGCCAGATTGTCGTTGCAGCATGCCCTACTCTACAGCCTCTATCTTCGGTCTGACTTCCTGCAATCGACTCTGCCTGCCTCTGGCGACGTCCTCTCGTTCCTGCCATGGTAAACCTGAAAGCCTTCTGCCTCTGACTCTGAGTTCTGCCTGTGTGCTTCCTGGTTCCTGTCTGCCGTCTCCTGTGCCCCTGTTCAAGCCATCCAGCTTACCGCTCCACTGCCTGCCTGAGTGGATTCTGTCCAGTTGGCCCAGCCTCAAGCCAGCCTGCCCCAGTGGCCAGTGGCAACTGTGCCACCTGCTGTGTGGGTGATCCGGGTTTGAATCCCGCCATCGGCGTCTGCTCCCTTGAGTTCCCTGAGGAACTCCTCTCGAGCTCCACGAATTCCTGATCCTGTCCCGCACTAAGCTACCATGTTCTGCATTCGGTTAACCCCCTGCTCGAATCTCATTAAAAACCAGTAAATCTTCACTCCTGTTTGTGTTGCATTTGGGTCCTGCCACTCCCTGTGACAGAAAACGTCACAGTCATTTTGAAGGTCAAATTTGACATTGGCGCTTAGGGCCAAGATCAATCTTTTTTTTTTTTTTTTCTAGCCGCTGGCTTATTTGCCCTGAGGACTAGTATGTTGCTATGAAGTTTGGAGGCAATCTGTTCAAAAGTGCAATCACAATATGTGATTTTATCTTTTTCATGATCTTGAGTGTGACCTTTGACCTTTGGTCATGAAACTTCATAGGGTCAAAGCAGAGGACTAGTAGTTTTAACATTTTGAAAACGAAAGTCAATCATGAAAGCTCTTGGCCTGTCACAATGTTTGAAATTTGAAAAATTGGTCTTACAGACAAACATAGAAACAAACCGACTAGCTAATAAGTCTTGCCTTTTGGCAAGACGATGTATTTTGTGACAGACTCCTTGGAAAATTTGTCAGTCAAGAAATTGAAGACATGAAAGCAGTGAGTGTGTGAACAGCCATTTTCGTGTTTATAGGCTGCACAACAAAGAGACAACGGGAAAAGGCAGTAAAACGAAAGAATTTGATTTCTCCGGGGTTCCGAACCACTGTCAAGAGAGTAATCAGCAGTATTTGTTCTCCATGAAATCTGACAACTCAACTTTGGAGGTGGAGGGAGTCTGTAAAGCCCTACGCTTAAAAGGTTACCGCATTTGAATGGAAATGGATCGCATGTCGGTGTTATAAGAGCTTAAAAAATTACAGACCAGAGTGACGAGAAAAATGTGGACTCCGAATTCCGGAATACAATTGCCAACCCCTGATGTAGTTTTATTTTCGTTTAATGACGTTGTAATTACGACTTTTCACCAGCAGATGAGACTGTTTTATTGGAGAAATCTCGGAATCTCGCAGGGACTGGCTGAGAGAGATTAGAGCGGAAGATTACGGCGTTGCCAAGGTCGATGTTTTTCTGCAGTGATTAATTTTAGAAGGTAGATCGGCTTTTTTAACAAAAGCAAATCATAGGACTTGTACTCAAAGCCTTGACTGGGGAGTTGGACGAAAGGAAATATCATTCATGTCGTTTTCGCAATATTCAGGACTTGGATGTGATACGTTTGGGCTCAAGGCATATTTGACCAGGTTGTAAAATAGCTCTGTTAGGAACTCTCGGTCAAAGGTTTTCTTGTTTTTCCTCCTGTTTTCCAGGAATTAAATTCGACATTTTACATCGCGTAGCCTACCGCTCTTGGCAACACACAATGCGCCGCTCTGCAACCGATTGCAAGCACCATTCTTGAACCTAATTAAAATCGTTGGGATTATTAATAAATACTGCCATTGTGCATAATATGGCGATGGCTTCAACAGCTGATTCCACACACAATGGTTTGGAAAGCGCATGCAAAACTGCCCCGTCACGAAAAACCTTTTGCGCAGGCTTACTGCGTGTGGGCGAATTGAAATGTCGGAGGGGAGGACCCTGGACGTTTCTCCAAAATTAATTTCTGCACGGTTCATTAGCTAAAACCAACTAAACAGCGAGTTATCACCACGTCCAGTTAAGCACAATATCTTCACTGGTAAGGCTCTTTCATGGTAATATGTTGCATTAAACGTTTGGATTTGCGGAGAGTTCATGCGCTTTCTAAATGTCATCTCTATACAATGCAGGCAATCCGCTTCTCAAATAACCTGCTCAGTATTTGCACCATGCAGCTCGTCTTCACGCCCTCTGGAAGCTTGTCAAATTTCGTCCATGTCTTCCATTTATGAAATTGTGTTGATTTTTATCGCAGCAGACATTGCCGCGTTGTTTTTTCATTTTTATATTCTTTTCTACGTTGTCAAATGACCTATTTGTCGGAAACGTGCTGCGAGCTATAAAAATTGAGTCTGCTGTGTTCCAGTGATCACGAAGCATGCATTTTGCTTGATTTTTTTTTTTAGCATTATTTTCTATCGCGGTCCATGCTTTTTATTTTAATTTCATTTTTGTATCATGCCTGCTGTAATTATGGAATTGATCTGAAGTATACCCAAAGGATCACGCGAACAGAACACGGTGTCTCAGTATGAATGATATCTGGAGAAGGGGCAGAGTGTGGTTTCAGTACCATCAACAGTTAGAGAGGAAGATGAAAACGGGCGAGAGTGTGTGCTCGGGGAAGACTAGCTTGTCGAATATTTTGCTAATTTTCTCCCCTCCGCTGCCTTTTTTCATTTTTGAATCGGTATGATATTGTTTGTGCGCGCGCGTGCTTGTGTGTGTTTGCGCTGCTATACGCGAACCAACTCTTAAGAATTCTGTGAGGACATTAGGAGTTGTGAGGACATTTTGCGTGGTGCTCTGAGAGACTTCGGATGATTATGGCGAACTGGTCAAAATTTGGGTTATGATTGAGGTTAGGGTTAGGGTTATGCATAATTTGGTTATGCTTAGGGTTTGGGAATGGATGTACAGAATGAATTTAAGTCAATACAATGCCCTCACAAGTAAAGGTATACAAACTTGTACATGTGTGTTCCTGTGGAAGTCCGTCATAGTATATCTGTGGATGGGGTCTCCTGATTTGCGCTGAATAACTGAAGGAGATGTATTCCAACCCTACATTACCTGGATCTCCTGCTGTTTTCTGGGTGGTCTGATGGGATTATTGAATTACACTTCCTTTGAGGACTTTGTTCTATATCAGATTATTTGAACTTTTCATCCATCCATCATCTCATCCACTGTCTGCTTGACTGATTCAGATGACATTATATCAGTTGATTAAAGGTCAAATGTGCAGGTTTTAACCTCAATGAAATTTTGATGCAGGGTGGTTCAAACTGAGTATTAAGCATGAAATTTCACTCTAATACGTTCTGGCAGGTGAATAATTTGGTGTGTTCAGCATATTTTTCACAGCTCCAAAAGTTCAACCTTTTTCCCGGACCCACTCAGAAACTATCGCTGCCTGACGTCACAAGTGTCAGACTGGGACTCGACGACAGCAGACTGAACAGGGCTTCTTACTCTCAGACTTGTGTCACACTTTGATAACACAAAATGCAAGGGTCTTTATCGGTGTCATTAATTTTAAAAGTCTAAATTTTCTGAATTCCAACTCCCGTATTCGCTTTTTTACCCAAATTTCTGTTGAATCCAATTTATGCTGTAGGCTACCACTTTTACAACAGTCAAGGTTGTAAACAAAAATCTGTGGTTTTTCATGAGAATTTCACGAACGCAGTTATGCAAACTTAGCATAAATTGTCCAGTCGTCTTTCTGATAACTCACCCGGTTAACTTTGAGTGCATAGACTTTCAGTGGCATGGCCAGATTATCCCTTTACAATTATTAGTCCTGGCTTGTTCCCAATCATTTTCCTTTATTAACACATTTCCCAATTATAATAATAATCCACTGGCAATCGAAGTCACGGCTTCTCACTCCAAATTGGCCACTAAATATTTGGCTAAATTCAGAACAGAAAAATACTGTACTAAAAAAAAAAGCCTTTGCTTTACGAAAGGCAGACTGCTCTGAAACTTCCACACTACCTTCTCCGCACATCAGGCGATTTGACTTGCGCTTCACGATCGTTTAAATTGTTGAAATGAAATAAATGACCATTTGAAACGTCTTTATGCAATTAAAATTGAATTTTGATTAACGCTGATTTAAATGCACCATATTACGCGTCCAAATGAATGATTGTCGTCTTACCTAAAAGGGGAGAGCTAGCAAGGCCTGATAGAGTGAAGTGTTCTCGGAGTGAATCTATTGCTAATTATGAAAATGATTGAGAACAATCAGGACTAATAATTGTTGTAAAGAGATGTTCTGTGCCCCACCAAATTGTCAGTTCTCAGTATGCCTCTGCAACCAACGCAATAAAATTAAGTTTGGGTGTAGTATGAGTAATGTCCCTGGCTGATTTATACAACATCCACCTTATGAAGGTTTCTGTAAATAACACATCCATCCTACCGCGAGATAGAGATGACTGGGCAATTGCATTCTCATGGTATATGAAGATCTCTTTTCAGAGGAGCTGGCTTGGCGAATATTTAATGCCAGTGACGTCAGGAGTGTTGCCACCTGGCAGTAGAGTGCAGCAAAACCCAAAATCAGGCCGAGATCGGAAAAGCATGCGAATTGGTTATTTTTTCTCTCGTTTTCTCTAATCCAAACAACAGTGAGTGAAATAACTTTTTTTGGCAGCTTGATAGACGTACATGCTTTTATCTGGAAGCAAAATCTTGAAAAAGTTGGAAACCTGTCTATTTGGCATTTAAAGGACATTATAGGGCTTTGATTGTGCACAGAATGAGCAGTAGGCGATATCAGCTTGACTATAGAGTTCTGTAACAAAATCAGTACAATTTCATCGAAACACTTGGCTCTTCAAAATTGTACCAATAACTGTTTTGAATGGACTGTAATTAGACTTCAAGCTACAGGTTTTGACTTGTCCTTTAAATTCTCATTTGACCGTGATTGTGTGCTCTCACCACCCACTGAGGCCCGAGACATCAGGTGAGGTCTGTTAACTGTAATTCAACTTCTTTAATTGTTCAGTTAGGTCGAGAGTAATAATTCTTACCCCCCACAGGACCTACATATGATTGGTGTCAATCCAACAAGTACAGCCCTGTGGTCAAAACCTTTTCTGTGCTATTCACGCAAGTGATTCCTGCTCCGTGATCCTGTGGCGCTGGTTTCCCCCGGCAGTGTTCTAAGGCCTGTGTGCTACATCACTAACTGAGGTGACAAAACAGCTACTAACCTCTCAGCAGGTATCGCCCATTAGTTCCAACTGTTTTCTGCTCTCATTGCATGTGTAACACTGTGGATCGATTATCTGACTCTATGTAGTGATGATTGATTGGCTGACTGTGTGAACTGTTGCTTACTGGGTTGAGTACATCACCCATCTGGACTGAAAAAGTGCCCTGATTGGATGTTTAATTCTGTAGATTGATTGTATCCTCCTCCTTATCCAGAAGCTTGCGTGCTGTTAGTTGCTGGGCTGGTCAGTGGGCGATGGAGCCTGTATTAGCCTGTGGGATGGCGGCCAGGTTGCGGAGCCAGTGGGATCGCGATGCGGGTTTGGGCCGGCACGATATGGCCGTGAAGTTCCTGGGCCAGGACTTTGAGGCTCTGCACGCCGAATGCCTGCGTAACAGCCGCCTCTTCGAGGACGAGGCCTTTCGCCCACAGGCCTCCTCACTGGGGTTCAAGGAGCTGGGCCCTCGCTCACCGAAAATACAGGGCGTCCGCTGGATACGCCCGACGGTGAGCAGCGCACCTGTCCCAGCCCTGACCCTGGCTTCTTATCCAATCCGCTTCGCACACTATCCATGAAGTGACAATTACCAATGAGTGTCGAATGCAAACTGACACCGCACCATCACACTGTTATAAACTTGCACTTTTTTTGCCAGTTAATTTAACTGGCACCTTTTTTTGCCAGTTATTTTAACTGTAGGTTTACAATAAGTTTACAACAGAGTTCCATGTTTGTTAAGTGTAAACCACAGTTAACAGTGCACAGGATTCCACTTACGGTTAAAATAACCGGGAAAGAATGTGTTAATTTAACGGTTAAATTCAGTCAGTATATAACAGTGTACCAGTTCTTTTTTTTCAGTTAAACTAGTTTCTTTCACTTGTATGCTCATGAACCTTTAGGCTCATCCATATATTGTGAGAAATTTTAATATGGGGATCCAAATTAGGAATGTGCTTCCTGTATTAGTACTCTCTCCAATGCACGTTCTAGCATAGCTGTTTGAACAACATACTGCTTCCAGAACGTGCCACATACACTCCTAATGACCCATTTTGAGTCCTAAAGAAACACTACCATGTTTCCCTTGGATTTCTTTCTAACTGCTACACTCAGCCTGCAGGAAATCTACCACACAGAAGTAGATCCAATAAGAAACACGCATGCTGTTTTTGCTTACTGCGCAGGTGGGAGCTCTTTGTATGCCTTCCTCCATCTACAGTTCTAATGCTCGTCCATATGCTCATACCAGCACTGATAGTGGAAACCTCTAATATCCATTTAGTTTAGGAGCCAGACTTCCTGATCGGCACCCGATTGCACCGTGGATAGTGCAGGTGCAGAGTTAGGTGCTGACTGAAACCGGAGACATTCTAAATAAAATATTTTTAGAACATCTTTCCTGAAACCAGCCCATCCCTGTTGGATGCAGTCAGCCTTTGGGCGTTCGCCTCCTGGGCTGTTGACCACCAGAGGCTCTCTTACTGTTTAGAAATGATACGCAACTGTTGGGCCTGTCAGTACACTAGAATAGTGCCTTATGCAAAGATCACAGGAGATGCCAGCTGCCAGTCAGTTCTACAGTCAGCGCATCTAAGACATGCATAGCTAATGGACTCAGTAGGAATGTTAAATGCTAAGGCTTACAGGATACATAGAAATGTCTCCCCTATAGCAAAACGATATCCAATGGGCATGGTGGAAATGTCGTAAGTATCGTGTAGCTATAGCTGATGGGCTGAGTTGAAATGTTTCAGGTTTACCTTTTTGTCAGTGTCAGATGAAAACCTTGTATATGACACGGTGGCCATTCTGAGATTTTCTTATCTGTTGATGCAGAAATAACCTCAGCAACTACAGTGAAAACATCGTAACAAATGGACCAATAGAAGGAGAGAAAAATGTCAGGTGACATCAGCTCAGATCTGGATGAGGACATTTTTTTTCTGAGGAAAACTTCATGCAGGATATTGTGTTATTTGTTGATGAAAAACTTAATTTTAAGTTTTCCAAAAAAAATGACAACCTTTCTGTCTTATAGATCATAAAAAGATGAAAGTCACCCCAAATAAGTTCAAAATAAGCAAGTTTTATCTGTCTCCAAAAAAACTCCCCAAATCTTTTGGTTTTCATCCGACACCAACGTTTTGCTGTAGCTAAAGAGCTCAGTAAACATGTCTGAGGTGTAGCTAAGCTATTGCCGGTGGTTTCAGTTAAAATTTCCGAGATGCAGCGAAGCTATGGCTAACAGGATTAGCAAAAATGTCTCAGGTGCAGTTAGGCTAATGCCTTTGGGCTCTCAGTAGAAATGCCTCAAGGGGTAGTTCAGCTTTAGCTAACAGTCTTGAACGGAAATCTCTTCCATGTAGCTTAGGTGGGTCAATAGAAAAGTGTGTAACAAAACCTGTCTGACAACTTTTTTGGGGGTTTTCTTTGTTGTTCCTAGGAGCTTTGCTCAAAACCTCAGTTCATTGTGGACGGCGCAACTCGCACAGATGTCTGTCAAGGAGCTCTTGGTACGTCCTGTCTTTTCCAGCTGTAATTTTGGTGCTATTGAGGGCACTGACCTGTGCAGGCTCAGCATAGCATTAGACCTTTAAACTTTAACCTCTCTGTTAAGTTTTCCCTTAAGTGGGTTCACAGTCAGAAAATGCATTTCTTTTTATATTGCGGGACAATGTGTCGTACATATATTGTATCTGCTGGTTGCAGCGCTTCACTGAAGCTGCATCATTCACATATTGAGAGAAATATTCAAGCCCAGGGGCCATGTTTTTATAGCCACAGGTCTAGATCTTGTGCATAATTTTTTGCACATTTCCCTATAATTCAGCAGGACATATTTGGGATCATTGAAAACCTTAGGATCTCTACTTGGATGTAAAGTGGGCCTGAAGTTCCAGAGGTTTGAATACAGCAGCTGTATTTGACAAACCCACATTCAGGTTAATAGTTTTTATCTGGTTAAAGCAGTATTTTCCCTACATTGAATATAGGGTTTAATATGCAGTTAAATACGTGTGTACTGGACACATTGATAATTGCATATTAAGCCCGATATTAACTTGCTTTTCCTGTGAGCTCAGGTCTCATTACTATTTATCTACAATTAACTGGCTTGAGCTTGGCTCAAATAGTGTTGTGTTATGCACACTGGAGCAAGCCAAGGACTCACGTATGACAAGGGCCATGATGTACATGACAGTTTTTTCCATGACTGATGAACTTACCGCTCCACAATAACCAGATATGACTTCAACCTTATTTGTCAGCACTGATCATACATGTGTATGATTGCCTCATAAGATATGCTGTACTTTAATATTTACTGTAATCACATTGAAGGCAAACGTCAAAAACTCGAGCAGCTGGCTTGAGCAGGGAGGAATCTGCCTGACAGCAATGGCTTTTGAAATGTAGTCACTGGTGGAGATAATTTCCTGCTGTGATGTAATTAGTCCTGGGTGAAGGCTGGTGCTGTGTTTTGATGAGTTGGCAGACTGTGTGATGTAATAGGTTGCTGGTGGAGATGGGCTGGTGCAGGATCGCTGCGTGATGTAATATTGTGTCGGTCTTGGCTTGCTGTGTGATGTAGTAAGTTGTTGGTGGAGGCTGGCTCTGTGATGTAATAACTTGTAGGTGGAGGCAGGGTCTGTGATGTCATAAGTTGTTGGTGGAGGCAGACTGTTATGTAATAAGTTGTTGGTGGAGGCTGGCTTTGTGATGTAATAAGTTGTAGGTGGAGACAGGGTCTGTGATGTCATAAGTTGTTGGTGGAGGCAGACTGTTATGTAATAAGTTGTAGGTGGAGGCAGGCTCGGTGATGTAGGGGAGACCGGGGCTGGTTGGAACATGGGGTTGGTTGAAACATTGTAAATATTCAATGACATTGTTAATTGATGATGTCACACATTTTAGGGAAAAACCCAGGCAAGACACCAGTTGTAGCCATATTGTTTTCAGAAAGATCAGGTTGTAGTGGTTAACTGAGGTAAGATTTTGCTAAAATTTTGGCTCTTGAGTAATTTTCATGGAGCCAAAACTTTTCCTTCTATTACCACACTGTGGAAAGATATCTTGCCACACAATTTTGTATATATTAATGCAAGTTTATCTTGCAATACACAGCTTTTTGTTGTTTGATAAATATCTTTAGTATTTTTTTGTGGTACAGCTATAGGTTATGCCTACGGGGTTGGTTGGAACACTATGGTCGGGGCAGGTTGGAACATGTTTCAACCAACCCCAGTCGGTTCTAACTTTCCCTGAAAAAATATTTGTTCACGTCCTGAATATGAAATGATTATATATAGTGATGTGTATTACATCTTTATTGCATTCTGTACAATTTTAGATATGGGAAACTACAAACGAAAGACAAACGGGGAAACTCCAGCACGTTATGATGCATACTGCAAATGACATTCTAGTAAACAATAAACCTTGCAGAGCAATTGCAAAAGATTTTAGCATATCCTTGACATACCCTAAACTTCATTTAGGAAGTAAGGCAATAACAGATATTATTAGTTATTATTTGGGGTTAAATTTACTTGGGATAGCAGCACTTCTATTGCTGAAATAAATGACATGTAAATTCTCATCTGTTAAGAAAACTACAAGAGGGGTTCCCAAAGTTGGTTGTGAAGTAAACCGGTCAGCTATCTACTATTTTTGTGGGAGTGTGTTGGCTGAGCAGATAGTGCAGCTTGCTTGGCGTGCTGGCGGTTGGTTCCTGACTCTGGGGTCGCTGGTTCGATTCCACTAGAGACAACAAAATGTCAGCAGTAGAATCGCTGCTATCCTAAGGAAGCGTAACCCCAAATAATAACTAATAATACTGAGATTGTGTTTTGAAATGTTGAATTCTTTGGTGCCATATTGTTCTTTGGCAAGTTTAAATAAAAAAGCCTCCAAAACTACTTCATATTTCCCATTTTTTATATAGCAGGTCTGTTTCAACCAACCCCAGGGGGTGTTCCAACCAACCCCATACCCGGGGTTGGTTGGAACAGAAAACCATCCGTTTTATTTTGCTTTCACAAAGTTTGGCTTTGGTTTTCTCAGTAATTAGTTAGTTGCTGCATACAGCCCTATATTGGAACTACAGTATGTACTCATTGAAAAACAAATTGTAACAAATGCCTGAAATCTCGCGAAGATTTTCACCAAAATGTTCAAACCAGCCCCGGTCTCCCCTAATTAGTTGTAGGTAGAGACAAGCTCTGTGATGTAATTAGTTCTAGGTGCAGGGTTGCTGAGTGATGCGCTGTAGGTGTATGGTTGCTGTGCAGCGTATTTTAGGTGGGGGCCATTTGTATGAATACATTTGATGCAGGTGGCAGATGGCGCTCTGATGTCATGTAATGTGTGGCAGGTGACTGCTGGCTTTTGGCAGCCATTGCGAGTCTGACCCTCAATGAAGACCTGCTACATCGTGTGGTGCCGCATGGGCAGAGCTTTGACCGGGACTATGCCGGAATCTTCCACTTCCAGGTGCAGTAACTTCCTCCTCTCCCTCTGCATTTCCTGTGCTGATCATTTAACATCCACACTTCCTGTCTCTCTCCTTACTTTAGAGTTTGCTACAGTACTCTGTATGTCCTGTTTCAGTCTTCAACCCCATATGTCCTGTGATTTTACTCCACAGTTTTTGCTGGGGTCTTCAGTGGTCAAAGACACTAGATGGCCACCCTTGAAAGGACAGAGGTGCTGCAAGTTTGAGGCTTAGTGTTGATCTTTAATTTTGTTTTGAAATATAAAAATTACAATTGCCAAGTGAATATATTAGGCCACCTAGAGGGAGGGGAATTGTTTCCAGCGGCATTTGATTGTGCGTTTGTCAGTGGTGTTGCACTAAAACAGTTTGCTCAAATCACACCAAAGGAAAGGTGTGCTGTGGTCCAAGGAACACCTAATTAAATTTTGCACCGAATTTGGGCAAGGTCATCAAAAAAGCAAAAATTGTTTTTTTCACAATAATGTCTTTAAATCTGCACTGATCCATTTCTAACTGGATTTGAAAAACTGTATTTTTCAATTCTGCTTTCAACCAAATTGCTACACTGAGGTGTAGTGTCATTAGGCTCATTAGTGGTAAGGACGAATGCCAACACTCTAAGCTGTAAGACGTCTCCCTTCAGCAGGGTATGTTGTGCCCGGCACCACTTGTTTAGGCTGTTATGAAACATTGGCCTTGATTCTGGTTTCTCAATCGCATGGTTTTGGAATATTTGGCAGAGATGCGATGGCATTGGTTACTCTCGTTCTTCAGTGCCAGCTTAGGAGCCTTGCCATTGCGTGCGAGCAGGGGGTCCTGACTCTGAGCCAAGGGGATAGCATGACCACTCTACCCTTATAACACAGCTGCTGCGTGTGATTTTCTTACCTCCCACTCCAAGTGCTCTCGGCTATATTTATGGCTGGTATTTATAGGACCACACAAAGTCTACCTCAGGACAGGGCTGGGCACTGCAGCGCTATACTGCCAAATTCCAGCACAACTTTTGAATCGGTTCAATCAGCTAAGCACTTGAAACCCTTACAGCTTTCGTGGGAGGAACATGAACAACAATGGTCTTCACAACGGGGGAGCTGAAGAAAAAATGGAAAGCATTTCAACTTCTAAAAGTTAAAAATGGACCTGTTGAACACATAGCTTATAGTTATTTCTTAGTAATACTATAGCATTTATGGCATAACTATAGCATTACCATAGTTTGCATAGTATAACGAGAGTAGTACTATAACCATCACATTATAACTAGTATTAAATTACCACAGTCAATAGTACCATGATGTCATATAGTCCGCACAACTGAATTGCTGTAGTTTTAATAACTATAGTATCACTATAGTAATACTGCACTGTGCTGGCAAAAATACCACCCATTTACCTATACCATAACTATAGTTTAGAACTATAGTAATTTCTAATAAGGGAATATTGGTCAATGCTGTCCCGCGATCCAAACTTAAGCTCCGAGAAGACCGCGCTTTGGTGTTGCGGCCCCCAGATTGTGGAACAGCATTCCCCACCAGATCAGATCTTCCTCCTCCAACGACTATTTTAAGTCCAGGCTCAAAATATACTTTTGTTCACTTGTGTTTGAATCCTGTGGTTAATTATTTTTACTTTTTTTTTTTTTTTTTTACTTGTGGCATTCCCTGTGTGTTGTGTGTTTGTGCCAATTCAATGTGTTACGTGATATTTGTGTTGATGTCCTTTGTATTTATGATGTTTATGGTGTTAGTTACCTGTTCTGGTCTGTACAGCACATTGGTTGACCTTGGTTATTTTAAATGTGCTTCATGAAGAAATTTGATTTGATTTGAAAAATTGATGAGAAGCTGTCCAGATGGACCAAACAAATCGGGCCACGGATTTCTCCCATCCCAGGTTAGTACACCAACAGTTAGTGCCGCCGATTGGCCTGACTACCATTTAACACCTGGCCCACAGGTAAAGGTTTGGTGGCAAAGTAGGAGTTCTCAACCCTCAAGGGCTGCGATTCGAGGACCAAGAAGATAGACCTTCACATGACTGCCCTGTTAAATTTTGCTGAAACTGGAAGTTTTGCAGTTGATTAGCATGTAGCCAGGCAATATCGAGGTAAAACGTGGGGATAACTAAGTCAGTTTATTTCAAAATACCTCTCAGTCAAGATTTCCATCTCTCTATAAGTCGAGATTCCGTTGTTTGGCTCACTGGGGACAGCCTGACAGATGGAGTAATGAAAACTGAGAGCGAAGGGACTGCGGCAGAAAGAGGAGTGGGCATGTATCCCAGCAGGCCGTGCGATTCTGCAGAGTGTGCACAATTAATCCTGCTCGCCCATGAGTGTGAGCTCTTTGGCACTGCTCTCTCCGCGCTTCCGCCCTCTGTCCTCACACACAATCCCCTCTAAAACACACCGCTCACTCACTCACTCACTCCGGTGAGTGTTGTTCAATTAATCAAAGTGTCTTTATATACTTGTTAAGAAATAAAGGAACATGAGCAATAATTTCAGAAATTATACTGTCCCTCCCTCTCTTGGAAGAGCTGTCTGACTCGTTTTTGACTGGTGCAATCAAATTGACTCCACAGAGCTGCCAGATAGCTCACTCGGTTAAAGCATCGCACTGCGAAGTAGAAGTGATTATCACGGCGCGGGTTCGAGCCCCAGTCGTACCAACCGGCAGTGGTCGGCAGCTTTTTCAGAAGTAGCGCGCAATTGACCAATGTGCTACGGGGATGCAAATTGGGAAGGGTCTGCCGGGAAGGGTAATATAAGTTCCTTTGTTCGTTGCTTAGGCGCCTCCTGTTGGCCAGACGGGCGCTCGTCAAGAAGATTCTAAGCGTGTTCATGTCCGGGTATCCTCTGCCCTCGTTTTGAACTTGCAAGATTCAACCAATGAGTGTATAAGAAGCGGTGGCGACAGGTGTGTGCTTCGGAGGAGAGCCGCAAACTGTCTACACTCTCCTGAGTTGGCAACAGGGGGTCGCATATGTGAAAGCCTTGCACATAGTTCCCCAATTGGACATTCCAGATTCGGGTGGGATTGGAGATACCAAATTGGGGAAAAAAAAAAAAAAAAAAAGTTTTTTTAAACTTTATTTTTACGGGGGAAATTCTGTGTTTCATTTTGTCAAGGATGCCCATGGAAAAATTTGGGGTGGAACAATTGCAAGTGAGGAGAGGAACGGGAGTAGAGCCCTTGCTGCAATTTTTGGGGTTAAGGGCCTCGTTCTAGGGCCCAACAGCAGAGTTCTTCCCAACTTCATCTCTCCAGATCAAGTCAGAATCCCCAGCCCCCCCAGCGGCGTGAACCGGCAACTCATCAGTTCCCAGTCAAACACACTACCTTTCGGGTACCCTGAGTATGAGTCACTCAGCTAGTACCTTTATCCTAAATGACTTTATGTTGATTTTACTATAGAGGAAATCATTCCCCTTGGAGCAATGCGGGGTTAAAGGGATAGTTCACTTTTTTTGAAGTGGAGTTGTATGAGCTACAAATTGCCTCTACGTACATTAGATGCAGCAGAAAGCTCCCTGATCTCCCCCAGTTAGCCGCACCAGCGCGTAGTGCTGGGCAGAGATTTACGCGATTCACTCTTGTGAACGGTCCCAAAGTAACAGCGTATTTTCACGGCCTAAAAGAGGTCCTACCTGAAAATAATACACCACTTTAATTGTACGCTATATTACAACAATTTACAGCGCTTCAGCTGCTCGGAAAAAACACAGTCGCTCTTGAACTAACCAACTGACGTATTCCATCGGAATAAACTGCGCGCTGTAGTGATCAGCTGTTTGGGTCACAGTCACTGCGGTTGCGAAGTCGGACGGTTGTTAAACTTGTGCAAACATTTCGAAAATGGTCTGTGTGTGTTGCTTTCCTTGATGTGAAAGCAAAGCTGTATCCTGGTGCGCTTACAGCTCCCACCGCATTCTTCTGCGGGATATTGGACTTCGGCAGCTGTGGCTAGTTGCGCTCAACATGGATATTGATACACCACCCGTATCCCTAAAAGAGCTCCGTGTTTGCAGTATTCATTTTTCCAAAGAGGATTTCGAGAGGCCATATTCCGGGAAATCTCAACAGTGCAGGCTGAAGACCACTGCTGTACCCATGCATCAGGTAAGAGAGTGAAACTCCTGTGAAAAAGTCTAATGTAACATTGCAGCACAAATTGATATCACACAGGGTCTACGCATACTGTGTATCTGCTGTGCTGGTTATAATAGGGATTTTTTTTTAAATTTGAGACGTAATTCTATGCCATTGAAATGCTGTCTCTTCCTCAAACCGCTCAGAGTCTGACCCAAACAGCTGATCGCTACAGCGCGCAGTTTACTCCGATGGAATACGTCAGTTGGTTAGTTCAAGAGCGACTGTGTTTTTTCCGAGCAGCTGAAGCGCTGTAAATTGTTGTAATATAGCGTACAATTAAAGTGGTGTATTCAGGTAGAAGCTCATTTAGGCCGCGAAAATACACTGTTACTTTGGGACCGTTCACAACAGTGTATCGCCTAAATCTCCATCCAGCACTATGCGCTGGTGCAGCTAACTGGGGGAGATCAGAGAGCTTTCTACTGCATCTAATGTACGTAGAGGCTATTTGTAGCTCATACAATCCCACTTCAAAAAAGTGAACTATCCCTTTAAGGGCTGTTCTCTACGGCCGAGCAACCATAATGATTTTACTGTGAATGTGATCAAAATGCAGCTTGAACCGCCACCGTTTCATGTTCCTGTTAAACACAAAACTGCTCCATGGTAAAGGCTGGCTCAGTATCTACCTTAATACCCCAGAGTGACCTATTCTCCTCAATCTCTTCCTGGCCTCCATATATCTTGAGCCTTGTACTGTAAATGTTAAGATTGATAACTCGAGTTACAATAAGCTACCTGTGAGGTAGCTCGAGTCTAGGTCTACTGTTTCATCTATCTATCTATCTATCTATCTATCTATCTGTCTGTCTGTCTGTCTGTCTGTCTCTGTTCAAATACTATTTATGACCATGGAGAATTGGAATACCAGAAGCTGCTATGTCGCCATGAACAAGCTTGGCACAAGGGCACTACCCCATTTCTATCTAGGTCAAGGGTAGCCTAAGTGGAGTTTCTACCTCGCTGCCTGTTTTTGAACATCTCAAGAGAGATGCTATATTTTTGTTGCTTTAGGATTTCGACTGATAGAGTCTGCCTCCCGGAGGCCATGGCGAACTGCTATTACTTGTGCCAAATGCAAAGACGGCTTGGGCGCCGACACAATCACAAGAACAGGTGATGTAGCCAGGTGCTCTCTCATTTAGCCTTCCATTCTTGACTGTGATATTGTGCTGCAGATCTGGCAGTTGCATGAAAGTGGGTTGACGTGGTGATCGATGACCGCCTCGCCCATAAAGGACGGAAGCGGTTACGTCCACTCCGCCCGAGGGGGCGAGTTTCTGAGTGCCCTGTTGAGAGAAGGCCTAACACGCTAAGTATGGAAGGAAGAGAAGGGATGCGTGGTATGAGAGAGAATGGGAGACAGAGAGAGAAAGAGATGGAGGGAGTGTGTGTGAAAGACAGAGTGGATATCAACACGGGGTTCCTATGTCTTGCTTTAAATCCCTGAAACCGTTGAATTTTTAATGCGTATGCTTTCAAGAATTAAAAGTGCTTGATTTTGAATTGCGTTTAAAACTGCTTGAAACTGTGATGCTAATTGCATTACTTTCCTAAAAAATTCGCTATCTGACTGAAGAGTTTGATAAATATGTAATTTACCGCTTTTTTTGCAAACAGCTTGAAATTGCGCCTTGAAAAGTGCTTGAATTTAGCTTTGGAAAAGTGGCAGGAACCATGAAACGTGGTGAATAACGAGACAGTCCGGTCAGCCGCGACCGCATGGATGCAGCCCCTGAAAGCCCGGTTCTCCCCTTTTTTATGCATTATTCGGCCAATACTGTCATCATGGCAGCCGAAATCGATAGGTTTTATAAGTGAAGTATATCACATGTCCATACCAAATATGAAAGTAATTGGTCCAAAATTGCAGCCTGTACTGTGTCCACAAGGAAATTTCTATGTTTTGCAACTAATGTGCATAAAATTCAGCCAATATTGTCGCCATGGCAAACAAAATCGATTAGTGTCATAAGAGAAGTATAACACAAGTACATCTCAAATATGAGAGTAATCGGTCAAAAATTGCAGCCTGTAGAGCGTCCAAAAAAAAGAGTGTATGTTTCAGCAGAAATTTTCATATTATTTAGCCAATACTGTCGCCATGGCAACAAAAATTGATAGGTGTCATAAGTGAAATGTAACACATCCATACCAAATATGAAAGTGATCGGTCAAAAATTGCAGCCTGTACTGCGTGCACAAAGAAATATCTATGTTTTGTCACTAATTTGCATATTATTCGGCCAGTACTGTCGCCATGGCAGCCAAAATCAATAGGCGTCATAAGTGAAGTGTAAGACATGTTCATACCAAATATGAGATTGATCGGTCAAAAATTACAGCTTGTAGAGCAGGGGTCACCAACCCTGTTCCTGGAGATCTACCATCCTGTGGATTGTTACTCCAACCTCAATTTGGCACTGCTGATCCCACTAATTAGCAACTCAACAAGGTCCCTGGTTGTTGAATGAGGTGAGCTTTGTTAAGGCAGGAGTGAAAACCTACAGGACGGTAAATCTCCAGGAACAGGGCTGGTGACCCCTGCTGTAGAGCGTCCACAAGAAAGTGTCTATGGACGCGGCGGCGGAGACGACACACGTGAATCCATAGTAGCCGCCCGACTTCGAACGGGGGCTGCAATTAGTGAGGACAGAGGAGAGGGTGGAATGTTGTGAGTGGTTGATGAGACTGTTTGTGCTTGAGAACAAGTGGGTCAATGACGTGACATTGTCCGAGCACACTACTTTGGTTTAAAATTATTTTAAATGATTCATAATAAGCATCATTTTATTCTATAAAACCTGTTTAATTTGAACATATTTCCAGTTTATCATAAAAATGATATATATTTTATGTTTTGCCATCTCAAACCCTCAAAATGTCTGGTGGCGCAACTGTCCGTGCAAGTTAACACTATGTGAAATGTATTAAATATGTAATTTAAAATATGAAATAATATAATATTAATATGGGGACATAATTTTATATTGAAAACCTTTCAAATAAACAAAGTTTAATAGTTTAATTGTTCTTAAATTGTTTGGAAAACCAAAATACCCGCCCCCTACAATAAAGAATCCATAAGTTACTTTTAATACCCAGCTCAACTACAAAATAGTAATGTTTCAGGCAGAGTAGACACTCAGGTACACTTACTAAAAAAATCACTCAGAAAAAAAAAGAGGGAAGTGTGTTTTTTTTCAAGAAACTTTTGGTTGCGCCACCTGACATATTTTGGCTGGTGAAATTGCAAATACAGTCTAAAACTGTACTAAAACCCTGTAAATGTTGTGCAACCATTAAGA
This sequence comes from Gymnothorax javanicus, assembly GCA_029692085.1. Classification (NCBI taxonomy): domain Eukaryota; kingdom Metazoa; phylum Chordata; class Actinopteri; order Anguilliformes; family Muraenidae; genus Gymnothorax; species Gymnothorax javanicus. The sequence continues at coordinate 112,625 of CM056199.1, read as the reverse complement.
CTTGTTTAAACACATTCTTCCAACTTCAAATAAATGTAGTCTGTTCATTTTTAAAGATTTATAAAAAAAAAACATTTTTAAAAGGCACAATTTGTCATTGTGCAAGTTTAGTACTCAAAATGAGGTCAGTGAGTATTTGGACAATAGCAGTTGACTCAGTATGGATTTAATCACCATCAGATAAAGGTACAGACTGTCAGCTTCGAGGGCATGTGGATTTATGTAGCCTGTTTGGGAATATCGAGCCTTTAACGTTGTATCCCTGTCCATATACTTATGGATCTTGTTGTAGATCGCCTGCCTGTGCACTCATGACTTTAACTCTGATGCTTCTGTGTAGAAATACTGTACATTAGTGTCCTGCAGACCATGAGGCCTGAATCCCAGTGTTCAGTGTTGCCTGCACTTGCAGACAGACAGTTAATGTGCTCATATCCCTAAAGTCCAGAGTTGGTAGGATTGCTCAGTACTGAGGAGTCCAAACAGCTGCAACTTTTGCCAGTCGTCAGCGGTGGGATTACCCAGCATTCATTGCAGTAAGGCAATATAAGAAACACCAAGGAAACAATTCGGGAAAAGAGTAACTAATGTAGGATCATTAGCAGATTGAGAACGGAAGACACGTCTCCAGTGTATAATTCATTTAGCCTAAGTGTTCTCTTTTTTTAATTAATTATTTAATTAGCTGTCCAGGGTGTGTCTCCGCCTTTCACCCTTAGTCAGCTGCGATAGGCTTTGGCTGCCCTGTGACCTCAGGGAGGAAGATGTGGTTTGGATGATTGATTTATTTATTTATCTATCAATCAGGGATTATTTGCTACCAAAGACCGAGATCTGAAGTCCAGTCTCTTTAGTGCATTTACTCTCGACGCCCCGTGCTGTTGCACGCCGCAGAGCACCAGTCTGCAGGAGGCCTAAAAGGGCCAAGCGTGCCGGTGCAGCGTGCGGACATTTGGATTCGGCCCACATTTTCTGCATGTGAAAGCACGCTGGTGTGTGCCAGACTCTCAGCTGTGACAGTGTGTGTGTGTCTGTGTGTCGCAGGCTCAACGGCAGCTATGAGGCCCTGTCGGGGGGGAGCACGTCTGAGGGCTTTGAGGATTTCACCGGGGGGGTGACGGAGATGTTTGAGCTGAAGAAGCCCCCCCCCGACCTCTACAGCATCATGGGCCGAGCCGTGGAGAGGGGCTCTCTGCTTGGCTGCTCCATCGATGTCAGTACCGGCTCCCTGTAACATACAACTGATTCTTTTCTCCAAAGTGATTACCGATTAATTAGGGTGTAGCAGGGGCCCCAAGTTCCCATGGAGCAATATGGCGTGAGGGGCCTCAGTCTGGGGCCCAAATCCTGCACTAATGTTACTGTGGCCTCAATGGGGCCGATGTTCTGAGTCCCAGTCAATATGTCTTCGCCGTAAGGCTATCGCTACTCTTCTATAGACAGGGATACTCTATTTTATCCAGAATGAGCCGGTGTGGGTGCAGGCTTTCATTCCAACCAATCAGGTACACACTTGAAACTAGTCATCAACCCCTAGAATTTTTTCTTAGGACTGTGATTAGTGGAATCAGTTGCGTAACTGATTGGTGGGAATGAAAGCCTGCACCCCGACTGGCTCATTCTGGATGAGAGTGAGAATCCTTGCTGTAAAACAATAGATCCAGTGAATTACATTCACAATAATATGTATAAAACTATCCCCACATTAGAGCTGAGAGAAAACCCAGTCCCATTCAAGCGACCTATCATATAGATTACAACTAGCCTGGATTGTGTTTCCCAAAAGCATAATTGCTAAGTTAACAACATACATAGTTTTTCCAATCACAGTCAATGGTTCCAACTATGTAAGTAAGCATCTGTGCTTTCGGGAAATGCACCCCTGGCTGTTTTCCTGGCAAGGTTCATATATTCTTGCTTTTTGATTGGCTCCTTGTCCCCATCTGCCATTCCAGATCACCAGCATGTTCGATATGGAGTCGGTTACCTTTAAGAAGCTGGTGAAAGGTCACGCCTACTCCATAACTGGGGTTGACGAGGTGAGCCCTCTGATTCGCTGCATGGCTAGTGATTGACAGTCAAAGCAAATGCTCATACCAGGCCAAGGAGCGGGAGAAATTGTGGGTTTTGCACGGTCGTAATGGCTTGCTGCTGCTGAATCATCATGAATCATAATGTTTGGTAATGTTTTTAAGGCTTATTATAATCTGTATGTTCAGGACGGAAGTGGTTTTTTTTCAGAGCTCCACTTGAAATGGGTCAATACTATTAAAGCAAAGCATTCAATGAGTGCTCCAATCCTGAAAGATGAACAGATTTTGTAACTGCAACCAAGTTGATGGTACTATTTCATGCAATCTAATGCTCTTCCCCTTTCATTAAAAGTCTTTTTTTCTGCAAATCAATCAAACAAGTTGCCAGTCCTTGCAAGGAGCTATATTCCATGAGATAACATGATCTGTGCTTCATTCAATGCAGTCCCCTCAGAGTCAGGCCACTGCCAATCAAAGTCCTTTCGGAAATTACACAAGAAGATCACAAACGGAAGACTAATTCCAGTGTTGAGTTGTAAAGGTTTGGGCTCAATCCCAAATCATCCGCTACACCCTAGCCCTACTCACTCCCTCCCTCCGTTTGCACGTTCATATGGGGGAACCGCCATGTGGAATTCTGTTCCAGTCCAATTAGGGGCAAGCGGGAGAGGACTATAAACTCCTCTGACGGCGAGTCTGCATCGATGCCAACTTTCCAAACACGCTCTCCCTTGTCAGAAAAAAGCTGAACGTTTATATTTATCAGATGCACCTAACATTAGCTATGGTGACGACTCCTTTTGTTTCCTGGGGGATTAAGGGCAAGTCGAAGTGTGTCCCAAAGTTCACGCGTGGATTTGTGCCCTCCGTCCTTAGTGAGGAGTGCCCTCCACTTTAGCGAGGGAGGCTGCACATGGCGCGACACTCAGTTCTGAAGTGCTAGAGGAGAGGGAACGGTTTGGCCTAGGGCCGTAGAGCAGGGCTCCCCAAATCTGGCCCCCAAATCCCAATCCAGCCCTGGTTTTCTGTCCATCCAGGCAGTGAAGTTAAAGGAGCTGTGTCATGATTACTGCACATGCTCAGAGCGTACATCCCGAGAAAGTGAATCTGCTTGACTGCAAGTCAAAATCTGATTCCATCCTTCCCAGTCCGTCTTTCTTTTGCATTGTATTTATATATTTTAGTTACTCAGGCATTATGCTTTTTATATTGAGGAGTTTTCTATGGAAATTCAAGGACTGGAAGTGCTATTTTGAGCTTTAGCCAAGTGATATGAAGAATGTTAGCTGGTTTTCCATCGCCAATAATCATAGAAGAAGAAAAAATATCTTCTAGATTTTGACTTGCAGTTGAGCGGATTTAATTCGTCCAAAGTTGCGAGCATGCTCAGTAATCGTGACACGGCTCCTTGAAGTGAACAGTTACTGCCTCTGATTGGCCAGACTGGCCTCACACCTGAACCCCAGGTAAAGGGAGGGCAGAACATCCGCCACTCTTGGCCCTCAAGGTCTGTGATTTGGGCAAGCCTGCCTTAGCGTCTTTTCAAAAACACGCGATAATCGATTGATGGGTATTTATTTGTAACTTAGTCCGGTGATGGTGATTTTTTTGACATAACATCTCAGGGTTTCCCCCAGAAAAGTTGTTAGCCCTGGTGGCAAGTATCTCTTGAGGGGGGCCAGCGACCCACCAGTACCCCACCGGCGGCCAACAAGTGTCGTTTTTTTTTTTTTTTTGACGGAGGCCCGACACGGGCCAGCAACTGACTGACGGCAGGGCCCGATAGGTAACAGACTCATGAATGGAGTAGTAGAGTTTAGAGGGTGAGATTCCACAGGGCCCTGCATTGAATCAGTGTTAGAATTTGACCGGAAATCTGAAAATATGCCGACGTAATCATGTGTTCTTATAAGACATTTATTCAACATATAAACATCAACTATAGCAGATTCTTATATATCAGTACAGTCTTGAAATGCTGTTTTTAACAACCACAAAAATAAATACAATTGAAATAGATAATATCAAGTGTTCTCACCAAAAAACTTGAATAAAGTCCTTATAGCAACTGAATCTTAAAACAAGCCTCATAATTCTGATCACATTTAACAAATTATAATAAATAATAAACAAAAGGCAGTGGATATTTTGCCGTGAACCGGTTTAACATTTCTGTGGCTATTTGGCCGTGACTTCTGGTACGCATGCGCAGTTTTATCATTTCCGGAGTTAGTAATACACTGGGGGGAACCCTGACATCTGGAGGTGGTAATTATTATCATTTAACTGTACATTTTTGTGCCAGATAAAAGAATTGCATCTTTGCTCTCTCTCTCTCTCTCTCTCTCTCCCTCCCCCTCTCCCTCCCTCACCACCCTCCCCCCCCTCTCAGGTGGTGTACAAAGGGAGCCCCACAAAGCTGGTTAGGATTCGAAACCCCTGGGGGGAGGTGGAGTGGACGGGACCCTGGAGTGACAAGTGAGGGAACCCATTCTGCGGCGGGGCGGGGCGGGGGGGGGGGTTACTGGGCATAATGCTGTCATGTGTCTCAGTACAGATCCTGCCTAATTAGTGACTGTGTTGTAGTGGAGTACTGATCTGTGCTGTCAGTTTATGCAAGTGCAAATGTCTCCGCAGACCTGTCAGATGTAGTATTCATTAAATTCCAGCCCTGGTGTTTTCTCCTTCCAGGCAATTAAGTTAAAGGAGCTGTGTCACGATTACTGCACATGCTCAGAACTTACGTCATAACACAGTGAATCTGCTTGACTGCAAGTAATCTGGTCCCATCCTTGCCAATCAGTCTTTGTTTTGCATTTTATTTATATATCATAGTTACTCAGGCATTATGCATTTTATATTAAGGAGCTTTCTACAGAAATTCGAGGATTCAAAGCACAATTTAATCACTTAAGCTGAGGGATACAAAGAATGTAAGCTGATTTGCCATTGCCAATAATCATAGAGGAAGAAAACTACCTTGTTCCTGTATTATTGACAGTTGGTGCACCAGTTTACATTCATAGTATCCTTCGGCTAAAGCATTAAAATAGCGCTTTGAATCCCCAAATTTCCTCAGAAAACTCAGTAATATAAAAAGCATAATGCCTGAGTAATTGTAATATATAAATACAATGCAAAATTATGACAGGTTTGCAAGGATCGGAGTAGATTTTGACTTGCAGAACTTCGTTCAAAGTTGTCAGCGTGCGCAGTAATCCTGACACAGCTCCTTAAGGTCTGGATTGTGCACCGGCATAGTCAGAGATACTGTCACACCAGCATCATGTGAAAGGATCTCCTGTGTGATGCAACGAGAGAATAATCTCGCTCTTGCATTTGTTATCCAGCCCAAACACTGTTCTTTACTGATGCAAATATCTGCTTAGCACATACAGTAGTTTGCACTTTCTGAGTGGGAACTATCAGCCTGTGTGTGCGTTTGTTTGCACCACTATCAAATTTGTAAAAACAAACAAATTCAGCTCCCTCCATGTCGCTTCTGTATTTGGTCACATTAATCCTGATTAATTTAAGATTGTGGTCCTCTACAGCTCTAAGGAGTGGAGCAGTGTGGACCAGGCTGTAAGAGCTCGACTGTACAACCGCAGTGAAGACGGCGAGTTCTGGTAAGAGTTCGCTGGCCGTCAGCTGTAAAACAAGTCTGTTCATCCTAATTATAAGTTGACCAAAACCTGGAGATGAACCACGAACATCTAAAAAGATAAATCTGATAACTTTGCTCCTGAAGCCAGAAAGATTAATGGGGCAATTGGCAAAGTTCACAAAAATAGTTTGACAAACTACTAAACTTTAGTGAAGGCCGCTTACATTCTCTCCCTCAACATTTTATATGTCATATATATTGTAGACTCCCAAGTGCTAGAGCTAATAAGAGTAACAACTTGGTTCGCCATTCAGTTGGATGAGAGTGTGTTTGCAGTACATCCTCACTCCTCCATCACTGTTGGTGTTTCGACTTGCTTGTGTTACGACCAGCCCACTGACTGATGGTAACATAAAATGGGGAGGCAACATGGCGATGAAAATAAATGATTTAATTTCAAAAAGTACAAGAACAGACAAACAACTGGCCCAAGACTACGACGAGAGCTGGCTGGGACATCGTGTGGTCGCTGCGGAGTGAGGTGGCCGTTGAACCCCTTTTGCACAGCAACAAACTCCCATTGAAGGGTTCTCTCTAGTGCCACCATTATCCTGCAATCAAACACGCACCTGACACACACAAAAAAAATCCTCCTGCCGCTAGAGGCAGTAGAGATATCTAGGGTAGTAACACTTGCATCAGGGAATATCCCTAACTTGGGAAGGTCGCACTGTCATGGTTTGTGAGGCGTGCGTGTGTTTTGGACTTTTCTTTGTGGCTCTCGTCCCGGGACGAGATCAAATTCCTTTTCAATCGAATTCTTTACCCAGCTGGCTGATTGAACTGGGGCGGCGCTTCCCCGGACTCTATATAAGCCGGATGTTCGCCACGCCTCCTTTGCTAGAGTGTCTGTTTGTAGCTCAGCACTATAGCCGAAGATATCTCTAGTCAGGATTTGTGTGACTTTATATCTTCCAGTTGCTTTTGGAGTTCCTTCCGCTTTAGGAATTTTCCCTTTTCTACTTTTGTTCTCTCTCGCGTTGCTTCTGTTTTTCAGACTATTATACGTCCTTTGGAAGCAGGAGTATTTTCTGGTGGTCTGTATAATTCTCTGTGTTTGTACTGTGTCCGTACTGCTCGATCTATCTCTGGCCGCTGCACTTAGCCTCTCAATTGTACCTGCCATCACACGCAATTCAAACACGACTGTCGTTCCACTCAAGTTATCCATATGAGGTAGGGCTCTCGCCCCTGACTGGAACTAAGATTAAGTTTAGGAATTGGCCAGCCGGTGAAAACGCTCTGCGAGTGTCGCTGTCGTCAGTTTTTCTGTGGTTTGTTTGACTAGTTGAGTCCAATGTAGCCACTTAGCTAGGGGCCTTGTTCATCTTCGCGGAAGAAGTTTAAAATTCACGATCTACCTACGGTGGCTGACGAGCAAATACGCTGCAATGGCCCTAAACATCTCCAATTGGAGAAACGTGCTGAAGTTTTGAATTTTCGTATTCACTGACTGAACAGCGCAATTACCCTCGTCGGCCACCGTAGTGAGGTCAACTTCTTTTGCGAAGATAAACAGGGCTCCTAGCTAAGTGGCTACACTGGAGATTAAAGCTAAAAACATGGTGAAAAGACGTCTTTACGAGTCAAATTTGTATGCCGGGGCTTACGGACACTTGGATTACGTCACACAAGCAGCATGGAGGCATTTTGTGTTTTTTAAAAGTTGTTTTTTGTACGCTTGAAAACATGGTCACTAGGGATGGAGAGATTCACCGCTGCGTATCGGTGGTCCGATACAAACGTTTGCGATGCGACTGCATCGGTAGCTTCAGTGTGTATCGGTCACACATGCCAGCTGATTCGCAATGTATCGTTCCTAACGTCCCTGTATCGGTAAAACATGTGGTTAACAAGATTATTTCAAGTTTTATTCCCCTCGCTCAGGTGTTTCCAAGGCGCCCTGAATGTAGGCGGGATTCCCGGGATTTGACCTCCAAACCATTTCCCGTTTCCCGGGAAATAGAAAAACGAGAAACCGGGAAAAAAACATTTAAAAAATATTCATAAGATAATGGAATATATTTAGAAAATATGTAGGCCTATTTTACTTTTTTAAAACATATTCAACAGCTGTGTGTGTGCGCAGGCGGAACAGCTGTGTGTGTGTGTATGCGTGCAGGGGAAGAGAATAGGCTACTTAACTTAATCGAACTGACTATTCACACTTATTTAAATGCGTCCAAGCGCAAAAATTGATCGAAATTCGCGTTAGACGCATTTATAAGTGTGGCCAAGATGCACATTGCTCCAATGCCCACACTTAAAATAAGTGTGTCCAAAGGTAAAATTTTTTTCTTGGCCAAACGTAGGCTATTTTAAGCGGTACTTTCTAAAAACTGGAATGGTCATCAACTGGCGCAGCGAGTAAGTGTGGCCAAGAAAAAAATTCAGCATTGGCCACACGTTTAAGTGCGATTAACATCGGCCTTAATTGATTAACAATCACAAAACGCCCTGAATTCAAACACTTCTGACCGTTAACGCAGTTAGTTAAGTAACTTGTGGGTCTATAATCTGAATTAGACTAACACAACACGATTTTTGACATCAGCTCTGAGTGGAAATACTTCATAATAGCCTACTTCAAAATATTTAATAATGAGGACGCGCTGCGCTGTCTGAGGGAGGGATCAAATGCGCAAGACTGAGGCTCAACTGTCGGCTCACTGCAACATTTAAAATCTCAGACAAAACTCCAGGTGAAAGCTCAAAACTACAAGAACACTGGATTCATACTTTATGCAAAACACTTCAGACAGAGATGCAGTGGGCTTTAGTGAAATGGGGCTCTCATTGAATAAAGAAACATCTCCTGAATCCATCTGAAACCTCCCACCCAGTGAGTGGATGCGTTTTATAACTTTGCCTTTTAACTTTGAGTGATCGCTGACTTTATTTAGCTGACAGTCTGACTCCGCAGCACACACCGTGCCGGCCACCCGCAGCGTCTGAATGCGAGCAGATTATGGAATCTATCTGAGCTCAAAACCATGACTATGAAAGCACCAAACTACTTGCCTTAACGAATTTCGTTAGTTTATAATATGAAGAATTGTAAAATATAATTTCCATGAGGCTGTTCAGTCAGACAGCGACAGATCACAGACGTTTTCTCCCTCTCATCTGGAGCGAACGTCAAGCTGCATACGGCTTGCGCAGTTTATATTGTTATAATATTGATTAATGTTGAAATTACGTTTTTGTGCCTCAATAATTATATACCACCAGATAATACATTAAATCAGTCATGTTTGGGACCCACTTGTCTCTTTGTTTAGTGTTTCCTGAACTATGACCAATGTTATATAACGGTAGCCAAAATGATAGGCTACCTTAAAAACAAGTGTGCTTCTTTTCCCGGGATAGAAAATGTCTCATTTTCGGGAAAAATATTAATCCCTACCTGAATGCACCACCATTACCTTTCGCCTTTTTCGGACGGAAGCCGGATAGGGATATGCAGTCAAACAAAATGGAGGGAAGCGACATAGACCAGGAGACCCCTGTCTGTACCATATTGAATTGCATTTTTATTTTATTTTATTGAATTTATTGGTTTGGGTAATAGAAAACAATCAAGTATTGAATACATCCCTGACAAGGAAAGAGAGAGGAAAGAATAATCGTGCTGGTGAGGTAAGAAACCAAATGTGGGCTCGTATCGAACCGAATCGCATCTAATCGTGAACAAGGGTGAATTGTATCGCATCGTATCGGCAAGGGGCTTCACTGTATCGTTACTGTATCGTATCGCTGGCAGCGTATCGAGATGCGTATCGAATCGGCTCAGTGGTGGAGATTCACATCCCTAATGGTCACCATTGACTTCAGTTGATTTGGATTTGTCTTCAATGGTGTTTTTCTTTGTAACTCCCTAAGTGTTTTGAGGACGAAAGAAATTCACTGACCCTTCGATTAGCCTTGGGGTGAGTAGATGATGAGTGAATTTTGATTTTTGGGTGAACAATCCCTTTAACCTTACAAGTAGTTGTTGAAAATAACAATGCTATAAAATGCACATCATATATTGTGAAAAAATGTGACAAACTGGAGCAGAAAGGGCACTTTTTTTGGATTGAGCACCCCAAGATTAGTTAGAGACAAGAATTGGATTTTAATCAGCAAAAATGCTGCAGGGCGGTGAAATTCAGTGATTGTATCGACCCATATGAGTATAGGGGCATAATATGGATCAGCGGTCTTTAGCTGCAGTAAAAATGTATTACAAATAGAAAAGAAAGTGGAAGCGAGGTTCCTTAATAATAATATTTAAGAGCTGAAACGAAAGAATAAACAGCACTTACAGGGTGGGGAAGCAAAACTTGCACGACATTTAAAGTACAAACAATCCCACAACCACTCCCCTGAATTTTGTGCACCTGTTATTTGAAAAAGCAAAGACTATAAGCTGTAATCTGAGTGTGCTTTAGTCGTTTGGTTGTAAAATGACTAAAAAGAATAATATACAATCTATGGATGGTGATTTATTTTGCAAATTTTGCTTCCCCACCCCGTAGTTCAAGAGTTACAGTTGCAATCAAAATTATTCAACCCCCACTGCAAATTGGGTTTAATAGCAAAATTTACAAACTTTCAGCTGTTTGTGATAAACAGATTAGACAAGAATATTTTAAAATGCTCAACACAACTAATATTACAATTGGTTTCTCCAAATTTAACAGAAAATGCCATTTTTAATGACTACTGCAGTCTCAAAATTATTCAACCCCCGGATAGAATCCGTCATAAGAGCATATTTGCAAATCAGGTGTTGTCTCAAGCACACCTAATGCAGCTAATCAAGAGCTTAATTAGTTGCATCAAGTTTGCTTGAGATAGAACACATCAAATACTTGCACTAGCTAGGGGTTTGTTGACAGTGACATTTGATTGCATATTAGAAATATAGCTGTAAAAAGATAAGATACACTTTTATTGAACCCCATAGGGTAATTTGTCCTCTGCATTTGACCCATCCTATAGTTAGGAGCAGTGGGCAGCCACAGAGCGGCGCCTGGGGACCAACTCCAGTTCTAAAGCCAGTTTGCCTTGGTCAGGGATACTGGTTGGAGTGTTCCCATGGTGCATGTTTTTTGTGGGTGGGGGAAACTGGAGTACCCGGAGGAAACCCATGCGAACACGGGAGAGCATGCAACCTCCACACAGAAAGGCCCCAAAAGAATTGTCCAAAAAGCTAATATCATTGAGATCATTGCCTGGCACAAACAAGGAAAAGGACACAAAAAGGTAGCACAGGCTCTGAATGTTCATAGAGATACAGTTGGAAGCATAGTTTGCAAGTTCAGAGTTCAAGGAAGAGAGGCTACAGTGCCAGGATGTTGCAGAAAGATGAAGCTATCAATGGCTGTCACCAGATTCCTGAAGAGACGGGTGGTCAAAAACCCTCGAGTGACTGCGGGAGACCAGCAGCAAGACTTGGAGGCAGGAGGCACTGAGGTTTCAGTTTGCACAGTAGGGCGCATACTAAACGTTTAAGAACTCCAAGACATACACCACAACTGATCCAAAAGCACAAGCTCCAATATGCTCAAAAGCATATAAGTAAGCCACAGAAGTTTGGGGATATTGTTCTGTGGAGTGATGAAACAAAAATGGAATATTTCGGGCTTATGAATCAGTGGTATGTCTGCAGGAGGAATAAAGAAGCATATGCAGAAAAGTACACCCTGCCTACAGTGAAGAATTGTGGGGGCTTTTTGATGCTCTGCAGCTGCCTTGCTTCCTCTGGCACTGGAAACCTGCAAAGTGTGGAGGGCAAGATGGATTCAGTCAAGTACCAGGATATCCAAGGAGAAACTGTCATGCCATCTGTAGGGAAGCTGACGCTTGGGCATCATTGGACCTTCCAAAAGGAAAATGATCTTAAGCATACCTCAACATCCACCAAGGCTTGGGTTCAGAAGAGGTCCGGGAAGATTCTAGAGTGCCCATCACAGTCGCCTCACTTGAACCCCATAAAAAATATCTGGTAGGATTTGAGGAAGACAGTTACAGCACGCAAACCCTAGAATATTAGTGAACTGGAGGCCATTGTCCATGAGGATTGGGCTAAGATTCCTTGGGAATGCTGCCAAAAGCTGTTGTCTGCCTATGCGTCACATTTCTAGCAGGTCATAGCGGAAAAAGGGTGCTCTACTAAGTATTAAAGATTCTTGTCATGAAGGGGTTGAATAATTTTGAGCCTGCAGTAGTCATTAAAAGTGGCATTTTGTGTTGAATTTAGAGAAGCCACTTGTAATATTTGTTGTGTTGAGCCATTTAAATAGTTCTTGTTTGATTTGTTCATTGCAAACAGCTGAAAGTTTGTAAATTTTGCCAGTAAACCTAATTTGCAACGGGGGTTGAATAATTTTGATTGCAACTGTATAATATATACACGCGATTCGCGGGAGATAAGTCTATACGAGACTAGAGATTTAATACAGGCTTGTGGCTTACGAGACATCACAAAGACTAAGTGCAAGGCTCGGTCTTAAATAGCACAAGACTACCACACAGTGGAAATGAACAACAGGTGCATGCAATGATTGCGGAGCTGAAGAATGCGGTCCGGGTCTTAAGACACCGGTGAGTGAGAAGGCTGGAGACGTGGCCTTACAGCGTTCTTTCCGCGTCCATATCCGATTCTGTCACAGAGATTTCCTTGTTACTGCTGTGCAGGTCGTAGTTTTTCCCTAATTGTTTTCAAATTTGGTGTTTACGTTTGGTATGATGGAAAGACAAAACCTAGTGGTTTTGGAAAAAATCGGAATAGTATGGGTGATACATCTGCAATCATGGGTGACCAAGTGTTTTAGTCTTGGATCACTAGAGTTTGTATTCTCCTTCCGCTGCAGCTTTCTTTTGTTCCTTTACTCGCACGCTACGCACACACACCCAGACACACAACAATAATACGTTCATAAGAAAACATTTTAAAGGTAATGAAAGCACAGTAAAACTAGACATCCGGACGGCCGCGACTGCATGGGTGTAGCCCTCAAAAGCCCGCTTCTCCCCTTTTTCGCGCATTATTCGGCCAATACTGTCGCCATGGCAACCAAAATCGATTGGTGTCATAAGTGAAGTATAACACATGTCCAGACCAAATATGAATGTAATCGGTCAAAAATTGCAGCCTGTACTACGTCCACAAGGAAATCTCTGTTTTGCCACTCATTTGCATATTATGCAGCCAATACTGTTGCCATGGCAACCAAAATTGATAGGTGTCATAAGTGAAGTGTAACACATGTCCATACCAAATATGAAAGTAATTGGTCAAAAATTCCAGCCTGTACTGCGTCCACAAGAAAATCTCTATTTTACAACTAATTTGCATATTATTCGGCTAATACTGTCGCTATGGCAACCAAAATTGCTAGGTGTCATAAGTCAAGTACAGCACATGTCAATACCAAATATGAAAGTAATCGGTCTAAAATAACAGCCTGTAGAGCATCCACAAGAAAGTGTCTACGGACACGGACGCGGCGGCGGAGATGACATACATGAATCCATAGTAGCTTCCCGACTTCGTCCGGGGGCTACAATAAAGCACAATTTAAAACCCTAATGAAAATTATTGTTCTCTTTGTAAAGTGCTGTTAAGTTTCTGTAAATAATTTGTTTGTTCAGTAACATTTTTTGGGATGGAGAAGTCTTGGATGCCATTGGCCATAAAGCTGGGGCCTCGTGAAAAAAGTCTGAGAAACACTGATTTAGATGACACTTTTATCCAAGTGCATATGACTAAGCAAGGGGTAATTCATACTATTCTGCTATTCTCTCTCTCTGTTTCTCTCTCTCTCTCTTTCTCTCCCTCTCTCTTGCTTTCCCTCTCTCCCCCTCTTTCTCACTCAGGATGTCCTTCAGTGACTTCCTGCGGGAGTTCAGCCGTTTGGAGATCTGTAACCTGACGGCAGACGCCTTGCAGTCGGCCGAGATGAAGAAATGGAGCACCATGCTGCACCAGGGCGAGTGGAGGAGGGGCAGCACTGCCGGGGGCTGCAGAAACTACCCCGGTACGGGGCAAAAAGAGCCGGGCAGGGGGGCAGTTGTTCAGACAGTGTAGGCTGCAGTTCCTGCATGGATCACTAGATATCACTGCTGTTACCCTCAAATTTGTGCTGACTTTGCACTTTGATAGCATATTTACTTTAATTTGGAGTGAGCCATGCGGGTCTTTTGCGACCCTTTAAAGTGGTTTCAGTGTCCAAACATGGCCCTTTGCTATGTGATGGAGCGGTAGAGCCTAGCATAAAAATGGGGCATTGTTAGCGAGGGAGAGGAGGAGGGATATCAGAGTAAGGAAATGAAAACGTTAAAACGCGATGAAAATTTAATTGTTGTAGAACTACAAAATAGCTTAAACTCTACAAACATATTAGTATTTGTGTTTATTATCTTCATGTTCAATGAGGTCGGTGTTTGGATAGTGGCCTTATTTTATATAGCTGGGGTTTCGGCATTTTTCACCCAAAACAAGGCTAGGCCAAAACCTAGTATTTGGCTGAACCGTTATTATTATTGCGATGCCGATTTCCAATAGCGCCTAAATGATAATTCCCATTATGTGTTAGCATGAGCTAACTCCATCACTTAGCTACTTCGTCAGTCATGGACGTTAGTATTTGATGGGCTGGCTCTCCTATAGCGGTCCAGCCAAAAATGTATTAAAATCAAATGTGGCAATCTGTGCGTGGATTTTAGGCTATTTACGTCTGTATGGTGTTTGGTGTATATGAAATCCCACATAATCCAGAAACTTGCATGTGTCTCTGAACATTCAGTGTATCTGTCCTCCCCCCACCCCTCCACCCCCCTCCCGCCCAATCAGCAACCTTCTGGATCAACCCTCAGTTTAAGTTGGACCTCCAGCACCCTGATGCCGAGGACCCATCACAGTGCAGCTTCGTGCTCGCGCTAATGCAGAAGGATCGGCGTCAGAAACGGAGGGAGGGAAAGGACATGGAGACGATAGGCTTCGCTGTTTATGAGGCAAGAGCTTTGGCTGCACTGCTGACAAACTCATGTTTAATGTTTGAAAGTATACTAGTTTTCCTATGAAAAATGAGTATAGACTCATGCAAAAAATAATCCCCCTCAGTCATCACTTATGACCCACTGGAAGTGTGTGTCTGTATGTGCAAAGACCCTGACGTCTGCCTGTATTCTCTTATTAAGTCATATCATTTTTGGCTTGGTTCCCATCAACGTCGGTGATTGTGTGGCCGTTCCGAAAGCTCCCCTGCGGGAGCTCTTTTATACAAGTTGCCACATGATAGGTTTTCAGCAGCTCAGGATAACTACATTTTTAATTCCTTGAAAATGTATTCGGCGCTCAAAGGATTAAAGCAGTTTCAATGGGGCCAAATAGCTGACGTCCGAATTTCAGTCATATTGTTAAAAAGATTATTTAAGGGTGCTGCCGGATAGCTCACTCGGTAAAGCATCGCGTTGCGAAGCAGAAGTGACTATCACGTCGCGGGTTCGAGCCCCGCTTCGTACCAGCCGGCAGTGGTCGGCAGCTTTTTCAGAGTAGCGCACAATTGGCTATAGCGCTACAGGGTTGCAAATTGGGAAGGACTGCGGAAGGGGTTACAATAGTTGCCTTGTTAAATCGCTCAAGCGCCTCCTGTTGGCCAGACGGGCGCTCGTCAGGAAGATTCTAAGCCTGGTCATGTCCGGGTATCCTCCGCCCTCGTTCTGAACTTGCGAAGATTCAACCAATGAGTGTATAGAAGCGGTGGCTGACAGGCGCGTGCTTCGGAGGAGAGCCGCGAACTGTCTACACTCTCCTGAATTGGCAGCAAGGGGTCGCATACGAGCAAGCTTTGTACATAGTTCACCAATTGGGCATTCCAGATTCGGGTGGGATTGGAGATGCCAAATTTAAAAAAAAAAAAAAAAAAAAAAATTATTTAAAGGGAATTAGGTTAAAAACGTATGGCATCATATGCCAAACACCAAGAAGAAGCAATAGCAAAACTAACCTGCGGCTTGGGGCAGACAACAGTTGGTGGTGCCATCCACTAGTATATTAGGGAATACTAGTGACCAAAGCTATGAAAAATGTAGCTGCTTTCATTCAAAATAATACTAAAAATCTAACCTTGAATTCAATTTAAAGCATGCGCTGCAATTATTGGCGCCCCTTGTGCATCTTATATTAAAAATCTCATTGAAGCATATTATTACCCCGCCCCACCCAAAGGGGGAGGGCAAGGGTATTGTTTTTGATTCGGTTTGTTTGTTTGCTTCTTTGTTTGTTAACATTTTAGCAGCAAAACTAATGGCCAGATTCACCCCAAATTGGGTTTAGGGATCGCCACTGACCCAGAATAGATGCCTATTGAGTTTAGGGAAGTAGATCAAAGTTCAAGATGCGTGAGGGGAGGGGTTTGTTGTGCCTGGCACCGCTTGTTCATATTTGATTTTTTAAAAGTGGATATTGATTTGGAAAACTTAAATGGCCACCCCATAACATTACATTTCCCTTGGGTGCAAATATGAGGTGCCACACTGGCGCAGAACTCTTGGTCCTCCATCTCCACAGTGAAGAAGACAAAATACAACAGAATGATATTGCGCTTCACAACTGTGAATAGTTAAAAAGTTGAAAATACCCCTTAGGACTATCAGGGCAATAATTAAGAGGTTATATTGCAATGTTAAAAATTTGCCTGGGAGAGGATTTGTGCCTCTTTAGTATGAATGTACATGCTGTGAGGAGGATGGTACAAGTGGTAATTAAAACTTCAAGGATCGCAGTTGCAGAATTACAGGCATTAATTATGGTTTGAGGTCTCCAAAACTATAATCAGATGCCATCAACTTAACCACAAGATGCTGGGGATGGTTGCCAGTTAAAGCCTCTGTTGCCATCAAAATAAAAACTCATGCTTGCAAAAGGGTCCTGGAACCTCCAATGGGACAGAGCAATATGGTCAGATAAGACCCGGTTGAGCTCTGTGGCAGCAAACTCCAGCAAGGGTCTTAGTGAAAAGACAAAGGTGCCCATTCTATAAAGAACGCCATCACCATTGAAAAGTATGGCGGTGGATCTTTGATGTTATGGGGCTTTTTTCTTTTTTTTTTCCAAAAGCACTGGACAACTTGTGGGGATTCATTTTATCATGGCGTCCATCAAATACCCGCTGATATTATATTTAAAACTGACTGCCAGAAAGCTTAAATGGCCCATGGCTGGATCTTCCAGCAAGATTATGATTCAAAGCACACGTCAATCAACCAGTGGCGGCTGGTGAACTGACCGCAGGGGAAGCTCAAACCCATCAGTCACGCTTTTCTTCACTCAGAGGTTGGAAGCAATGCATGTGTTTCATAATCATTTAAATTGTTTAAATGAAATGTGATCATTTGAAACGTCTTTATGCAATTCCATTGCTTCCAACCCCTGAGTAAAGAAAAATGTCAGAAGTCCGGAGTCATTATCAGTTTCCAATTACTAGTGGTGAAATCCACCGTAACGCAGGTGAAACTGATAAACCTCCATGCACAAGGACTTCAATTCTGCTCGAGAATCCCTCACACATGCATTGATTGAATAATTGCTGACTACAGCAGGGGAACGTAAATATGCCACTAAAACTCACGCCGAATGCGTGAGAGTTGACAGGCATGCGTTATTAATGAAAACTTGCCACACCTGATATTGTTCAGAGTTTTCAGAGTTTCCGTAATGGTAATTTAAATGAATGATTGAAAACAGGTCAAGAATTAGGCTATTCGTGCTCATTTTAACTTTAACTGGCAACACCTGATGGTCCTTAGGATTTTTGAAGTCAAGTAAAGTCAATTTCATTAAGATTGAAAACAGGTCATGACCAATCATTATTTTTAAGGGATGGTTTGTGCGTCCCCTGTCGCCAGTTCACCAGCCGCCACTGCAATAAACACAAAAATGATTAAACAAGGACTAAATCAAGGTTTTGTGGTGGCCATCCCAGTCCCCTGACCTAAACAAGCAGAAAACCTGGGGAATGAGCTGAGGAGGAGAGTCCATAAATGAGGACTCAGGAATTTTAAGCAGAATTACTATAGATATACTATAGTAATTCTGTAGTTTACTATAGTGACATTAAAGTAAATCACAAAAGTCAAACTCTATACTATTGTAAACTATAACAATGATATTCAATTACTATAGTATATTTGCAACAAACTATAGTTTACTGTAGTAAAGTGTAGTTTACTATAGTTTAAATCAATTTTACTGTAGTAAACTATAGTTAACTATAGTAAATTTTTAAATATAGTAAAGGGCATGGAGGGATGCTATCCAATTCCTGGCCTTACCGTCCCCTCATTACACACTAACGATGAAGACTCGGAGCTGCACAAAGCATGAAATGAAGGGGATCCAATAATTGTGAAACAGGTTTTGAGGAGAAATATTTGTTCCAAGATGGCAATAGTCATTTTCTTCCAATCACTGATTTTCAAATAGAGGTTACATTTTCAGTATTTTCACTTAACTATCAAGAGGATAGACAATAATGGCCCAAATTCATATCTGCTTTTGTTCATGTTTGCGAAGGATGCCAGCATTAGTGGAGAGCACAGTAGATAGTGAATATGAAGGCTGTAATGCAGCCTTAATGAGTAATACATTGGGACCAAACATAGCAATTTGAGGCATATGTCTGTGCCGTACCACATTGAAGTTCAGATGCCCAGTAAAAGCAGATGAGTACAATCCCAGTTCAGAAAGTGAAAATCATCCCCAGTATTTTGCTACAACCTCTAGGATCTTCCAGTTGGCACAATTCCTCAGACTAACCGCTGGCTCAGTGGCAGGTGTAGCAAAACAAGGTGGGACTTTCTGACCCCTGGATTTGCACCTCTGAATGAAATGGTGGTGTAACTGTGAGATGGGAAGTAAATGAAGCAGAACAGTCTGTCTGTTGATTTTTATTGTAGATTTTTCTTTCCGCTTCTTTTTCTCTCTTTCCCGTTCTCTTCATCTCCCTCTGTCTGTGCATCCCCAGGTCCCTGAGGAGGTAATAAGATGAGCTTTCAGTTTCTGTGGTGGGAGCGTGCATCCAGCACTGCGCCAATGCAAGTCACCAGTTGCCATCATTGCATGAAGCTGTGAAGATTGTGAGACCGATCATTACATGAAACTGTGCAGACTGTCGACCAGTATCATGAAGCTGTGTAGTCTGTAGACTAGTATCATTGCATGAAGCTGTGTAGACTGTAGACCAGTGCCATCGCATGAAGCTGTGTAGACTGTAGACCAGTGCCTTTGCATGAAGCTGTGTAGACTGTAAACCATTATTTGCATGAAGCTGTGTAGTCTGTAGACTAGTATCATTTGCATGAAGCTGTGTAGACTGTAGACCAGTGCCTCATCGCATGAAGCTGTGTAGTCTGTAGACCAGTGCCTTTGCATGAAGCTGTGTAGACTGTAGACCAGTGCCTTTGCATGAAGCTGTGTAGACTGTAGACCAGTGCCTTTGCATGAAGCTGTGTAGACTGTAGACCAGTGCCTTTGCATGAAGCTGTGTAGACTGTAGACCAGTATCATTGCATGAAGCTGTGTAGACTGTAGGCTGGTATTATAACTGAAGCTGTGGACTGCAGCCAGTGCCTTTTCATGAATGCTTACTAGCTGACTGTGTCTGGTGGCAAACTTACATAGTTTGAACCAGAGCCATGTAGGAGAAGAAGGTAAATTATTAACCTAGTTAGCTTCTAAACTTTGTCGGCTGGCAATCATTACATAGGCCTTGAACCAGAGCCAGTATTGGGATGTGCCTGTGGAAAAGTGGTATTAACCTAAGTTAGTGTCTAAACTTTGACCAGCATCATGTAGCTGTCATTACATGAGGCCTTGGAGACTGTCACTAGTATTGAATGTGCCTGTGGAAATAGTGGTCATTACTTGAAGCTGTGTAAACTGTTGACCAGCATCATGAAGCTGTGTAGACTATAGACAAGTGTCATTACATGAAGCTGTGTGGACTGTAGACAAGTGTCATTACATGAAGCTGTGTCGACTGCCTGGTCCCTGCCCTGTGAAATGTGGTGTGGTCTGAGGGCTGGTTAGCTTCATTGTACTCCTGTGCTGACACTGGATTGGAGACGCAGATTGGAACACTATATCAGTTCTGGTTCTAATGTCCAATCCTCAGTAACTCCCTTTTTTCAGTTCATGAGTAATTGCATGTAGATTATCCCTAGAGTATGTAACTTGAATGGTTAAAGACAGTTATGGTGGGTGGGGCAGCTGTAGCCTGTCCATTTCAGGGCACACATTAGGTTCACTTTGGACTGTGTGATTAGCCTAACATGCATGTCTTTGGACTGTGGGAGGGACCGGACCTGACGGAGGTGACCCGTGTGGACACGGGGAGAAAATCTCCACGCAGCAAGGCCCCAGGCTGGGATTCAAACCCACAACCTTTCTGTCAGTGAGCTGCACTGCACCACCAAATGATTAATCTGAATTACTGTATGATTTCAAGCGTTCTCTGGCTATGGCATTTCCGCTCCTCTCTGGCCTTGCAATATTTAAAGTAAATCATTATACCACTTGGTGGTTGTTGGTTCAAATCCAAAATCAGAGAACATCTGAATGCTTCGCTGCAAAAATGCTCTTAAAAACTGTTTTAGTCTTCCAAATGATACTAAAAAATCTTATTTTTTATCTCTCAATTGGAGTATATTGTGCATTTTCAAGTTACTTTTTGCTTGGCAAGTGGTAATTTTCTTGTCCCATTCGGCTAGTCTTTGCCCACGGGCAATATTATTGCCTATTTAGCAAAAAAAAATAAAAAAAATAGAAATTGGTTATATAGTGTAAATCCATACCTACGGTTTTTTTTCTGTGTTGAAGGGCAAGTCTTACCCCACAGGCAATTCTACAGCCTTATTTGGTAAAAAAGTCAGAGATTGGATATAGAGTCTTAAAAGATGACTAAAATACTTAAGAGCGACTTATATTTGCTGCGATGTTGTGCAGGAGATATAGCTGGGGTTTAAAGTCCTGGGGTCAGGAAGTAGAAGCTTTACCCCGTTTCTCCTGCCAGTGAACCCACATCAGCTCATTTCACCCATTGCTTTGACCTCCTGGCTAAAGAACTGCAGTCGTGTACAAATCGTCAGTGTCTGATGAAAACCTTGTGCGCAGATTTTGCACATTTTTCAAGAGAAAGAAATGACTGTTTTTTTTTAATTCCCTTATGTTCTATAAAATTTATTACATTATGAAAACACTTCCCCGATTGACATCATGTCTCTTATGTGGTAAGAAGAGATTAAAAGTTCTTAGGATCATGAAAATATTCTCATATGAGGTTACCAGCAAAACCTGGTAAAACCTGGTTTGCAGTAGTTGCAGTGGTTAGTATTTCTGCGTCGACTCGTATGAAATTCTCAAAATTGCCACACTGTCATAAGGAAGTTTTTCGTTTGACGCTGACGAAATCCTGGTGGTGGGAACCAAACACTGGGAGGACTTCTACCTTCTGAACCTGGATTTTACACTCCTGTCGCCCAGTAATGGCAGATGGTGACAGCGACTGTATGTGACAGTTTCTCGGCAGGACAGGCGTGCACCTGAAACGAGACTTCTTCCTGTCGCATGGCTCGAAAGCTCGCTCAGAGCTCTTCATCAACCTGCGGGAGGTCAGTTGTCGCCAGCGCCTGCCGCCTGGCGAGTACATTGTCGTGCCGTCCACGTTCGAGCCGCAGAAGGAGGCCGACTTCGTGCTCAGGGTCTTCTCTGAACAGCCGGCTGACTACCAGTGAGTTGGGGGGGGAATTTTCGAATAATGAAACTGAGGCTGTTGATTAGGAGTCTCTAACCTTGTTCCTGGACAGCTACCATCCTGTAGATTTTCACTCCAACCCAAGCGAAGACGCAACATCTCACAGTTAGAGATCTTGATGAGCTGCTAATTAGCCGAATTAAGTGTTCCTAACTAGGGGTAGAGCAAATACCTTCAGGAGCAGCGCTGGAGACCCCTGGTTTAGAGGGCAGGGTGGAAAAACTAAAAAAGGTGGGGAAAATGTGGTAGGAAGAAGAATGACAATGTGTGATTGATGATTGATTATAGTCAGTGGGAAAGAATGGATTCTATGGTCAATACAAAGAAAAAGCGAACTAGAAAACAGGGCTGGGAGAAGAGACGGTGAGTAGGAGGGAGTGGTGGAGAATATACTTCAGGACCGGAGAAATGAGAGTGGCGAAAGAGAGGAAGAGAGAGAAATTGGGAGGGATGAGACACAAGGGTGATAATTAAATTGATGAGTCTTACGTTGCACCGAGTGGACTGGGGAGGGAACAAGGACAAATGCCCAAAGATGCTGACCTGCCTTTCTATTCTACCAGGGAACTGGATGATGAAGTCACTGCTGATATTCCCGAGGAGGTAAGAGTAGACACAGGTCTTTTGAGAGCTTTTCTCGACTGAAAACTCTAAAATCATCCATTCATGATACAGATGGACTCAAAGCTTTGCGATCTGACTGGCTGTCTTTTAGGGCTTTTCCACTAGCACCTACTCAGCTCTACTCGACTCGACTCTAACCGGTTTTTAGGGTTTTCCATTAGGTGATAGTACCTGATACCAGGTACTTTTTTGGTATCTACTCGGCCGCGGTTCCAAGCGAGCTGAGTTGAGCGGAAAATGTGACGTCAACAGACTGCAGGCCACTGATTGGCCAGGGAGTGATGCTTGCTATGATGACCCCATCCACGTTGAGGTGGTACTCAACTGTAATGGAAAACGACCAAAACCGAGTAGAGACGAGTCGAGTAGAGGCAAGTAGTGCTAAAACTATGTAACGGAAAAGCGGCATTTGTGTGCTTCTGTCACAGCCCCTACTGGATGAGAGCCAGATTGATGAAGGTTTCAAGAATCTCTTCAGACAGCTTGCAGGAGAGGTAAGAGGAAGTAGACTGAGAAGTGGGGGTTGATGGTACTTGTAGTCTGCTCTGATCACCTCTTTTCTTGCAGACAATGCAGATCAACACAATGAAACTGCAGACTATTCTCAACAGAGTCACCAGCAAACGTGAGTTTTCCCTCCAAGAGAAGGTTCTCCTTTGCCTTTTATTCATCGGGGGGGACCAGAGATCACATACAGCCATGCAGCCCCCTCTAAAATCTGCCATTTCTTCTTTTATATTAAAAAATGTGAAACCATCTAAAGATGGCCTGTTTGCTTCACCAAATTTATCATCATGCTGTTTTCGCACTGATGGTTGTGGATGTGACTTTCTCACTGTATATTCAAATATGAAGAACAAACAAGAACGAGCAGGAGCGTATTATTACAAAAATATTTAAAATTAGTTCTGTGTTGGTCAGAATTATGTGCAATTTTATATTTACTGTTGGCAGCCCCTAGGCACTCTTCTCCCTTCAAAATACCGTGTAGCTGAGGGTAAAAATAAATAAATAAATAAATAAACGGTCCAAGTTAAAGCTTCATTTCAAATGGAACTCTGGTATTATGGCTGGAAAAATGAAGTCAGTCACCGAATCCCCCAAACCTGAAATTAAGGAATTATACTAGGGATACGGAAAGAAAATGATTGCTTTGTTCATGTACGGTTATGCAGTGTCCCCTATGTGTTCCTCTTGTGCTTCTCGCAGATAAAGACCTGAAGACCAAAGGCTTCAGTAAAGAGTCGTGTCGCAGCATGGTCTCGCTCATGGATGTATCCTTGACTTCAGCGCCCATCCCGTTTCATATGGTGTGTTTTTGTTGTTGAATTTCAGCTTTTTGAGCCTTACTCGCTCTCTGAAAAAATGCAACCCCAACTGAAAAATTTGGCACATTTTATGAAGGTTGCAAAGACAGCACAAAAGGACTGATTCTGGAAGTCCATCTAAACCCTGTCACACCTGAGCCTCAATAGGCCGCCTGGATTTTTTTGAGTTTGGCTGTAAAATTCTAAAAAAAAAAAAAAAAAAAAAAGTTTTTTACATACTCTGAATTAGAGGCAGTCACACTTACTTCATCTACACTGCCGTCCTCAATGCACCTGGGGGGTGGTTTACTCACTCTAGAGGATTTCCGTGACATTTTCTCGCTCATAAATACCTTGGTGACACAAAACCGTAAAAAATTTTTTTCAGAAACTCCATCAAAAACTCTAGTTTCTTCCTTCTCTCCATCTCTGTCCACTCATCTTCTAAGTGCGCTGAGTGTAAATGAGTGAAACACGGCTGGCAAATCCTCCTCTGCGATGGGCCGCAATTTCACGCATCATCTTAAACCTTACCGAAATAACCTTTATATGAATGGAAAGCTGTGATTCTCTACGTTCAGGAACCACAGATTTTTTACTATAATACAAACGATGTAAGAATTGCGGTAATTGAAACCGTGCATGTAGAATCCTGTCATCGGCGACATGGCCATTGTTGAAGTTTAAAAAAAACACCGTCTGCCCCAGTCTGTCTGTAACAGAATTCAGCACCAAATTCACTCATACCTCATTTTGACTTCTTGTTAAATGCGTCTCATGTTGGTGCACTCAGAACAAATGGGCAAAAACAATCGATGTCAATGTGAACACACCTCTATCTTGTAGTAAAGGATATTGCCTGTAACGGTGAACACAATTAATGTAAGAATGTCCCATAAGCGTGACTGTGTGTGTTAATGGCGTATGTGCCCTGTGATGGATCAGTGAACAATCTACAGTGTGTTCCTGCTGCTTGCTCATTGGATGCTCGCATAAGCTCCAGCCCCCTTTGAAAACCTTGAGCAGGAATAAATAAAAGATTTATGAAGAGCCAGACCAGGCATAATCTGGTGAGGAGTGTGCTCCGACTGCATGGCTCGATGGGCATAGTCTCCACTCTTTTGCGATTAACCTTGACGGTGCTCTCAAGACGACAGGCAGCGGCACCTTAGGCCTGGCGGAGTTTCACGTCCTGTGGGAGAAGATCAAACGCTATCTGGTGAGTCCAGTTCCCCAAGCTGTGAGAAAGCTGACCCAGCGATGGTCTTAATGCATCCTGTGATGATGTCCTGTCCAATGTTACACCGAGATATTCATGGTGAGGATTGTTGGGGAGTTTGTGGTCATCCCATGAGACCCATTCTTCTTCTGAGTCTCTGAAACTGAGTTAATCGGCATACATGAAATTCTGGCATTCTGGGGGCAACGGCTGGCCATTTGTATTTGTGTTGTGAAGGAAGGGGGCATCGTAGAATTTCCTCACAATAGACTGCAACTCCATGACATAGTTGGGATTACAGAGACATGGCTTAGTGAAGAGGATGGAGATGAATATAATGTAGAAGGTTATAAGCTCTTTAGGAAGGATGGATGCAATAGGCGAGGAGGGGGTGTAGCACTCTATGTGAACGAAAACATAAATGTGCAGGAAATTCCTGAAATTGAACATTCCTTGCCCTGTGAAGATATCTGGGTCAGGCTCACTGGCAAATACGAGACTGGTTTAAACATAGGTGTATGCTATCGACCACCAGCTTTGGACAGTACAGTCAATGAAATGCTCTTTAAGAGGATTACACAAGCTTGTAGAGGAGGAGGAGGGACTATTTTTATGGGAGACTTAAATTATCCTGGTATTGATTGGGATATGGTGAAAGGACAGGGTAGGGGGGAGGAAGAATTTCTAGATGTCATGAATGATAATTTTTTGGTGCAGTATGTTAATAAACCTACAAGAGAGAAGGCAATTTTAGACTTAGTGCTCTGTAATGACCCAGATAGAATTAGCAATGTTGAGGTACGGGAGCCACTTGGGACAAGTGATCACTCTACTGTTAATTTTGAGGTTTCATGGGATGTTAAAAAGGTGTCTCCAAAAACAAAAATTTTCAATTTTAGGTGAGCAAACTTTGACAGGATGCGCTCATATCTAAGTGAAATAAAATGGGAGACACTCCTGGACTGTGAGTCTGTAAATGAGATGTGGGAAAGATTTAAGGGGGTTTTACTTGATTCCCAATGCAAATTCATTCCAAAGGTGTCCAAAAGTAAGCTGAAAAAGCAGAATCCCCAGTGGATGACCGCAGCTATTCGTAGGAGTTTGAGGGAAAAGA
Source organism: Gymnothorax javanicus (assembly GCA_029692085.1). Lineage (NCBI taxonomy): Eukaryota > Metazoa > Chordata > Actinopteri > Anguilliformes > Muraenidae > Gymnothorax > Gymnothorax javanicus. The sequence continues at coordinate 86,858 of CM056199.1, read as the reverse complement.
GGAATCTTTATAAGATGTACATAGAGGATAACAATGAGATTACTAAGGCTGAATACTGTAAAATGCGGGCCGTGGTCAAAAAAAAAAAAAAGAGCTGAGGAATGGTAGAAGACTGTATGAAAGACAAATTGCAGAGGGGGCAAAAACTAACCCTAAGCGCTTCTTTCAGTACTGTAGCAGAAAAAGGAAAGTCAAAGAGCAGGTTAAGTGCATAAAGAATAAAAATGGAACGCTGCTATATGATAACAAGGATATTGCGGACACCTTAAACGGTTACTTTGTTGAGAATTTTACCTCAGAGCGGGTCTTTATTCAGCCAGAGGGCATGTCCAATGCTCAGGATTATTTAGCGGAAATTGAGGTTAGGGATAACGTAGTATTAGACAAGTTGCATAAACTAAAGGCAGATAAGGCGGCGGGTCCTGATGGCTTATATCCTAGAGTGCTCAGGGAAGTTAGTGAGATCATCTTTAAGCCACTATCCGCCATCTTTAGATGGTCTTTAGAAACTGGAGAAATACCAAATGATTGGAAACAGGGCAATATAATACCAATATATAAGAAAGGGGACTGTACTGAGCCAGGTAATTACAGGCCAGTCAGTTTAACTTGCATTGCGTGCAAAATATTGGAATCTATCATAAAAGATGAGCTGGCCTTATTTCTTGAACGTAACAATATCTTGAGGGATAGCCAACATGGTTTCCGTAAAGGAAGGTCATGCCTGACAAACCCTCTGGAATTTTTTGAAGAGGCCACCAAGACTTATGACCAGAGCAGGGCTTATGACATCATATATTTGGATTTTCAGAAAGCATTTGACACAGTACCGCATAAGAGACTAATTTTTAAAATGAGCTCCATTGGAGTTACAGGAGGTAATCTGAAGTGGATTCAAAACTGGTTGCAGGACAGAACACAAAGAGTGGTGGTTAGTGGTATCTCATCTGAGCTAGGTATGGTGGGGAGTGGCGTCCCCCAGGGATTGGTGTTGGGACCCCTGCTGTTCCTCATCTACATTAATGACCTTGATAGGAATATTGAGAGCAGATTAGTTAAATTTGCAGATGATACTAAATTGGGAGGTTTGGCAAATAGTTTAGAGTCCACTAAAGTGATTCAGGATGATTTGGATAGAATCCAGAATTGGGCAGAAATGTGGCAAATGAAATTTAATGTAGCGAAATGTAAAGTTTATCATGTAGGTAATAAAACCATTAGACGGGATTACTTCATGGGAGGTTTTAAACTGGAATGTGCTCCACACGAGAAAGATCTGGGAGTGATTGTTGACCAAACCCTCACAGGCTCTAGCCATTGTGCCGTAGCAATTAAAAAAGCCAATCGGATGCTGGGATACATTGCCAAAAGTATTGAGTTCAAATCCAAGGAGGTGATGCTTCTTTTGTACAACACATTCGTCAGACCACATCTAGAGTATTGTTTACAGTTCTGGGGACTATACTTTAAGAAAGACATAGAGGCTTTAGAGAAAGTTAAGAGAAGAGCCACGAAGCTAATTCCGGGTATTAAAGATGAAAGCTATGAGAAAAGGCTGAAGATCCTTAATCTCTTTAGTCTTAGGAAAAGGAGACTAAGGGGTGATCTGATTGAGGTCTTTAAATAAGTTAAAGGGATTAACAAAGCCAATTATGTAGGATTCCTTCAACCAAGTGTTGTTAGTAGAACTCGGGGTCACAAATGGAAGCTGACCAAAGGTAAATTTAGCACTGATATTCGGAAATATTTCTTCACCCAAAGAGTAATTTCGGTGTGGAACAGCTTGCCTGACCATATTGTTGAGGCAGAGACCTTGGGAGTTTTCAAGAGCAGGCTTGACTTAAAGCTAGATACCATTGAGTCATTGAGTATCTGAAGTGATATATTCACGATAGTATAAAGAAACTGGAGTGCCTAGTTGGGCTGAACGGCCTGTTCTCGCCATTCATGTTATGTTATGTTATTTCCATAATCTGACTGAAATCGTGTCAAGCCCAATCAAATCAACTTTACAAAAAGCAACTGTAGCTGGCGCTGGCATTCACTCGTGGGTAGAGCCACTGATCTCCCAAGACCTTCTCAAAGGTAAACCACAGGGTTGGGTTGAAAGGAAGGGGTTAGTGCATAAATTTGGAATGAAGTGATCGGCACTCAAACAGGTGATGTAGGGGGTATCTCCTAGAAAGCTCAAGGTGTGATAACCCAAATTCTCAGGCCATAGTTGGTTAGACGAGAGGGAGTGGCAGCAGGCGGGCACAGGACAATTAGGGCATTAAACACTAGTGCTGGGTATCATATGGATGATACGTTACGATATATCGTATCATATCATTGATACGATGCACGATATTTATCGCGATACATCAACATACGCAAACCTTTTTAGAACATAGTCTTTATTCAGATAATACACATAAATCCGTAAAAGTTAATGTCTTATTTCATTCTTTATTGTTTTATTCAGTAAGGTAAATCCAGAAAACCATGTTGCTTCATCTTTTTTCATGTTGCTTCGAATATTTGTTTGTACCTTTCAATTTTGAAGATTCAAAAATGAATAATTCATCATATTTGCTTTTAATTCTTGTTGAAAATCACCATAGGATTAAAAAAACACATTCATTTCTTTTTTATGAGGCCCAGCTGTATTATTGCCAGTATCCCCCGGAGACATAAGGGCTTAAATATTACTTACGTTCTGGAGTCACATGTCGACAAGCTAGCACAGTTGACTTCAGTTCAGAGTGCATCATTGTAGTCTGTTCTAAATATCTTTTGCTCGGATTAGTGCTAGACTACCGATAGAGGTCTTGATTATAGTACCGTGTAACAGTCTGACATTTCCCAGAATACTCGTTTCTGACAATATGCACTAGGGGAACTCACGATAGAAATTTTACGAAGCCGATTGTCAGAAAGAAAGTTGATAAACTCATCGTTATTGCCATGGGGAGTCCCTGGAATCAACGGGTTAGACAAAACAATTTTCGTCAAACCTTTATTACATATGAACCGGTTTTGTTATGAATGGTCACGACAGAATGGCGAGGCTTACCGGCTACGGACGGATGTGGCTGCACTTCAATTTTGTGTGTACGGCGCAGGTGGCTTGCGAGGTGACTTGTGTTTCCTCCCTTGCTTGAGACATCTTTGTCGCAGTGGTTGCATTTACCATCGAGATGAGTTTTTGCAAAGTGATTCCACACCTTGCTTTTGACGGGAGGCGGCATACTTGCGATCTTTGCGATTTGTATGATACGGAATGACACGGGGCGATGTGCAGTCTCGCCTTGTGGGAATGAATAGTAGGGGAGCCTGCTTGCAACCACGTGAATGCCAGGCATCCCAGGATTAGTTACACCGAGGTTTTCATCGGGGTATAGGAATTCCTCATGAAATGTTTCAAATTAAAATTCATATTGTCCATTATGTGGACTGGTGACACTATAGACTCAAGTATCGCTCCCATTCTCGAACGGGCGAGAGAACAGTGTAAAATAATTTCGATCGATGCCTCTGGAATAAGTTGTTTGTTGCGTTTTTTGCTTAATGACTCATGTGTCGGCATGCATAAATTAAGCGAGGCAGGGTTGGCTTTCACTTGGCTGTTTCCGGATCCGAGTTTCACTCATAGTTTTACCACATGGGAATTTATAGTAAACAGGTGAACCAATCGCAGTGCAGACAGTGCGCACCTCATTTGCATTTCTCCGCCCCCAAATTGGTTACCATGGTAGCGCATGACGAGGCTGATTTTAACTTCCTAATATGGTCGGGGATCCCGTAACAGCTTCAGCTTGGAAATGCCGCTTCTTTTGCAACAAAAGTCTCGTTTCTGGCGAGATTCACCGAGAGAAAAACAATGTATACGACGGCAAGAATGTTTCAGATGGAAGTTAGATTGAACGATGTTAAGTTAGTCAGTGTCATTGTGCACAGTTCAGTCACCAGCGTGGCCTGCAGTTTTTGGAAACTAGCAAACGGTAGGTGAGAAATGATTCGGTACGTGTATCGTTTCCACACGAATTTGACAACCGGTTATGGTATCGCAACGTCGGTACCGGTGATATGATATACCGCGTACCGGTACCCAGCACTATTAAACACCAGGATGAAAAGACTTATGCGCTCAAGTAAGGTTGTGCTTTGGTCTGGTTTTTGATATCCGGACCACTCAACCGTTGGCTTGGAGATGACCCAGACCACCCGAGACAGACGGAGCTTCCTATCCTGCCCACCCAAGACCAAACTGACACCGGTTTCAGAGTAGGCCAGACCACCCAAAACTGCAAAACCTCTCGGGTCGGACCACCCGAGACTGAACCAACTAATATTTCAGGTTCCATGTCTAGAGACCACCCAATCAACCCAAAATAAAAATTGATGGAACATAATACAATTGGGAAGATTTTCTTCATGATTTGCACTTTGTAAAGATCACAAAACATGCAGATATTCAACTAAAGTTGCAGCTAAATTAAACTGAACAGTAGTGTCTTGCAGAGGCAAAGAAGAAGAAACTTTCAAATATATAGATGTTTCCTGAACATCTATATATTTAAAACAAAAGTCGCAACTCTCTCGGCATCGTCAAAGTAAAGCATCAATCAACCCGAGACCAAACCGGTCAGACTAACGGTCAGACTGCCCGAGACCAAACCGGTCAGACTAACGGTCAGACTAACTAAGACTAAACCGACGTTAGTCTCAGGACCGGTCAGACCTCCCAACAGTCATCCAAAGGCCACCAAGACCCAAAATTGACTTAAGTCTCGGGTGATCTTGGTTTGGTCCTGGTTTAGAGTGGTCTGTGCTCACTAATACGCTCAAGCAGGCACCCCAGAGAGACAAACAGGTTGGAATTATTCTGGAGGGGCCAGTAGGTCACATTGCTGCAGGCCATTCTTTTGGGTTTACATTTGCTCCTCTGGGCAGGCAACTGGACAGTGGAAGGTAAACAGTGGACAGTAAGAAACATTTTGCTTTGGGGAAATGGAGTATATTTTTGGTTTGAATGACCTGTTCTCATTACAGGGGAGACTTGGGGTCCGATGAGCCACGAGGACCAATGAGCCTTATCGCCATTTGGTATATTTTAAGCAGTGCTGACATCTAATGATTACAAACAAGTGTTATGGCTCATTGGTCTCCACGCCTCATTGGATGTTTCCCTTACTATTATGTTGTGCTAAATATCAAGTGATACTAGAATATGACTGATCAAAATTCCCTTCCCCTGTGCTCTGAATTTGTACAAGTTTCCATTCAGTTTGTTGCACGGTAATACGAGTGTTCCCAACCTCCTGTGGTGAAACAGCGTCATTTCCTGCACCCTGTCCCCAGGCGGTGTTTCGAGAGTATGATGTGGACAAGTCCGGCACCATGAACTCCTACGAGATGCGCATGGCCCTGCAGTCGACTGGTACAGTTTTCCGCCAGTCAGTCAAACAGTCCATCCTGCAACATACGTTACTGAACGTACCTGGGCTGTGAATTACACTGATGGGTAGGAATGCCTGTGGTACTCGGTTCTGGCCAGGGATTACCAAGGTGATCTAGTATAATGCCAAGAATGGTAAACCCCAGCACCCATCTGTATGAGTGGGTACATGGGCACCCCAAAAAGGCTTCAGGGTAATTTGCCCACTGGGTGTAATATTGTTGTCAGTGATATCGTAGCGACTGCATTTTCACCTATCAATGAGAACAAGTGGTGCCAGGCACGACAAACCCTGCCCCTCGCACATACTTTGACATACTTTTCCTAAATTCAATAGGCTTCTATTCTGGGTCAGTGGCAATCCCTAAACCCAATTTGGGGTGAATCTGCCGTTAGTTTTGCTGCTAAAGTGTTAACAAACAAAGAAACAAACCGAACCAAAAACAATACCCCTTGCCCTTCCCCTACGGGCGGGCGGGGGGGTAAAAAGGGAATACATAAAACAGTATGTAGAAAAGGAAGGGAAAGCACTTCTCATCCTTCGGCGAAGCTACATAAAGCCCTGGAACACTAATAGATAACCCCCTATACTTAACCTCACATCAGCCAAAGCCATGTTCAGAGAGTTCCATAATTTTGGGGACAACTTTTTGGATGTTTTATTCTTGATTTGGATTTGTACGCTTCAGTTTGAGATTAGTAGTCAAACACAAATCAAGACAAAAAAAATGTATTCATCCCGAACATTATGTAGCTCGCCATGCATACAAGAGACGCCAAAGGACAACCACTGGACAACCCTCATCTCCAGCTTCTAACCCCATCCTCCCTCCCTGATTCTCTCAGGGTTCAAGCTGAACAACCACCTGTTCCAGCTGATGATCTTGCGCTACGCGGAGCCGGAGAACCTGAACGTGGACTTCGACAGCTTCCTCAACTGCCTGATCCGTCTGGAGACCATGTTCAGTGAGTCTAACCAGGCTTTCCTGAGACCAAACGCACAAATACAGCCACAAGCTTCAACACTGCATCTCTACCCAAGTCTAGCGGTGGAAAATCCCGGCCAGCACTTCGTTCCAGTCACCTTGATTTGCTGACCGGCTCGGCCCCTCAGACAGGAGATGGACCTAATTAGAGAAATGTGCCAGCTGAGCTCATGGCTGGAGGCAAAAAACATGGCAGGACTTCTACTTTCTGACCGCTGGATTTCCCACTGCTGTCAACAGTCATAGAAAGTCGCAGGGCTGAAGGACGTATTCCCATCCATGAAACTAAGCTTAGAATTGGGTGGAAATAAAAACTCAATTTTCCACACAAGCGCCAACTTTTTACATTTTTGTGTGAAAACCGCAGTTTCAGAATACAGCCTAGAGAGCGACTCTGGCCCAGATCTGTGTCGATTCTCGCTAAAAGGCGGCCTTCGCTAGTGCAGATAGAAATGCTGGTCGTGCCCAAAGTGCTAGCATTTTAACTGCTGCGATCAATAGCCTCCGAAGCTATCGAAGGGTGGATATGCTACAACACTACTGTCCTATCCATTGGAAATGTTTGAAAGAAAAACAGCAGTGTGCTTTGAATATAATTCATAGTGTGAACGATAGTTTAGGGGAATAACCCCACTCATTGGAACTATGGAAACGTGTATGTGATCATTCAGGTATAGACTGCATGTACTGTTAAATTTCTCAATCCACCATGCTCAATTTAAGTGAGCGAGTAAACCGCTTCGGACGTGACCTTTGGGTCGGCTGCCATCTTAGGATGGGGTGTTAAGAAAAGGCAGGACATACATGTGAAGGAGAGAGTTCATAAAAAAGGGGAGCCTGGATGCTGACGTGTGTTTGTGCTGTTCCAGGGACCTTTAGAGACTTGGACACGGACGCTGACGGACTCGTCTCTTTGGACTTCGCTCAGGTTGGTCCTCAGATACTCTCGGGGGAGGGGGGCATCGAGTCAATTTAGATCAATTTATGTACACGGTAGAAATCAAGTGAGGCCAAAATGAGTCCTATGTTTATCAGGTTCCTTCAAAAAAGGCTTTTTAACCAACGCCAGGTTTTGGAAATACACCACCCGTAGTTGAACTATAGCTTGTTTTTTTTTTCTAAAAAAGAAAAACAAAATCCTCATTATGTAGAAAGCGAATGCATGAATTTTTTCAAGGGTTAACTTCTCTTTGACCTGCCATGTACTGTGTTTTTAATGTCAAGATGCTACACGGGTGGTTAATTAGAGGCTATAGTGATGCAACATTCCGGAAAGATTATATCATTTTTAGATAAATGAACAGATATTTGTCTTGAAAGACTAGTTTGACGCAGGAAAGCTGATGTGACGTGTGTCTGCCTATGCCGACAGTGGATCACTCTGACCATGTTCGCCTAGACGGCCGGACTCACCTCCAGCCGGACTCACCTCCAGGACCCTCGGCTATGGCCCGCCTCCCACCCCGCCCACTGTGCCACGTGCCTTTGTTTTAGAGATGCTGACACCAGCCAGTTTACTCTGCTGGGGGTGCTATTAATTCTTGCATGAGTTCTGCATGGCCACCTTTACCTTATGTTTAGCAGTGAGATAAGCATGCCGACACGGCCCTCTTATAACCTGCGCCCTCTGGTGTTCGGGACCAACGTCTGCTGGGTAAGGACATTCAACAGAGATGCCAACTGCTCTCTTTCCAAGCTGAAGATCGAGCTCAGGGAACCAATCGAGCCGTTGTCCTGACAACAGGGGAGCGATGTCACTTCCTGTGAAGGACTCCAGAGTCTTTTTTTTTTTTTTTTTTTTGGAAGAGATCTGCTGCATAGATGCTTTTCTGTGCATTTTATACAATCGCATCTTGTTCATTTGCACACGGCCTTTCTGTATCGCTGCATTTACAGCGATTACTTTCGCCTGAAATGAATGAACCAAAGCTTTCTCCAGAATAAGAAGGTTTTTTTTTTTAATGTAATCTCACTTGGTTTACGTAAGACCACATTTCAATTATTAATACAAAGTAGAGTTTTCATAATCAACAACTGATGGAAATAAATAATGCATTTAACATACAAATATTACAATATGTACACAAATGGAATTGCAATCTACATTTACTTCCCAAGGAGTCTATAAAATAAGTCATTTATACAATAAACTTAGCTGGCGATGAAACAGGTGTTATTGCAGCTCCTGGATTTCAATCTCTTAAGCTGATTGTACGGTCATCCTATACTGCAGAAAGCTACTCCAATCACTTTTACACGGGGTTAGAACATCAGCCTCGACATCAAAGTTCAGTACAACTGGCTGATCGTGTGTGTGTGTGTGTGTTAACGTGCGTACGGTTAAGTGTGCATCTCTGCGTGTGAGCGGGAATGGCCATTGCCAACATTTCTAAGTGTTTTGTATGGCTGTGGGGTTGTAGGTCTTGAGTGTGCAAGCGTGTGTGTGTGTGTGTGTGTGTGTATGAGAGGAGAAATGGGAAGTAAATGACTTTAACAAGGGCCACATCGTTATGACCTGGGGTAGAGCATCTCTGAAGTGCTAAAACATCTGGGGTGCCCCTCGTCAGCAGATGTGAGTACCTATGGAATGAGTCACAACACACAGCGCGTCACACCCTGCTGTGTATTGCGCTTTTTAGCTTGCAGACCAGTCAAAGTGCCACATTCACTGTGGTTCACCTCTGAAAGTGCCCCGATGGGCACCTGAGCTTCAGAACACGACCTTGGAGCAGCTGAAGAAGGTCGCCGAGTCCAGTTAGTTCCATTTTCTTTCAAATGTGCTTCGGTGGGGTATGTGTGAACCAGTTACCTGGGAAGAGATGGCATCAGAATGCATTGTGGGAAGACGACAAGCTGGTGTAGGGAGCGTGATACTCTGGGAAATGTTCCGCTGGGAAACTCTGAGTTTGGGAATTCAGGTGACATCAGTTTGATGGAGCTGATTCGCTGCACAGGAGGGGACCTTCACTATATTAGGCAGGTGGTTTTAATCTTGTGGCTGGTCGGTGTAATTTGTATGACTGTGTACGTATGTACTCTCGTGGGTGTGTGCTAGTACTGTGATTAATGCTCAAGGACTCTTCCAGTGCGACACCTCAACAGAGAGCCAAGCCCTCACTGACGGGCATGTTAATGTGGGCCGTGAGCAGCGGAGAACTCTTCCCTTCTCTCAGCACAAACACCTGAGAGAGAGAGACAGAGGGAGAGAGAGGGATAGGGGGGAGAGAGAGAGAGAGAAAGAGAGAGAGGGGGAGAAGGAGGGGCAGGGAATGAGACAGAGGGGGAGAGATGGGCGAAGGACCAGCGGAGGTAGGAGGGAGAGCGAGTCATTCAGTACAGAACTTCAGGTGCCCACAGTTCACACAGCAGCTCTAGCACGCTGTATGCAGGACAATCCGGCGCAGGCCGAAGGCAGCAAACACACACTATACAGATGAGCCCCTTACCTTGATGATGTCAGAGATCCCCTTGTCCGACAGGCACTCCACGAAGGTGTCGATGGGGTAGTTCAGCCCTGGGACCAACAAGGGTATCTGAGCACAACAAGCAAAGACGTGATGTCATCCCAGGGTTTGGATACTGAGGGATGGGGGTAGTGCTATCGCTGGAGGTATGACCTGGAAGAACATGTCTTAGTTTTACTCTGAAAGCGAGGAGGGGGTAGGATTCTGTTTTACGATGGAGAGATGAAGATACTGGAGTGTGACAGTCGAAGAGAGTGAGTACGTAGGCCAATGTAACTGCAGGTAGATACATGTATGACCAGGAAGATGTTTGAGTTTGACCTCTGAGGGGTTTAGGTCTTAAAGTGGGTGGATGTGCGACCCAGAGGAAAAGTTTGGCACCTTAACCCATCATGACAGCAGGTGCACAGCCAGTGAGCCATTAAAAACCATTTCATTATCTGTTCAATTGTGACATGACATGGGGAAGTGACCGCCCAGAGCAAAGGGGGACTTTAGCCAACCAGATAATCACTTCCTTTACTAGAGTGCGTTTTTACTCGTAAACTAAAGTGACCCCACCAGAAATCCGTAAATAGCAAAAGGCACCAGCTTAGAACCCGATCAATTCACCTACAAAATTTGGTCGTGAAATATTCCACCATTCATTCCAGCGAATTCTATATTTTGATTGGTTAACACCAGGTATCTATTCACTGGTAAACTACCTAGCACTGGGTCAAGACCTCGTCATGATTACACCGACAAAATAAGGCTACAGTTTGCGTACAGTCTTACTCGCTAGCGAGCTAGTTGGCTAGTAGCGCGCCAATGTATTTAGCTACATAGCCAACTGGCTAGCGAGCTAAAAAGGCTGCAGTTCACTTTCATTGTGTAAACAGTCATACTCGTTAGCGAGCTAGTTGGCTTCCTAGCTAGCAAGCCAAAGTGATATCGAACTGTGTGTCATAGCTACCACGCCAATATTTTCGTAGGGGTGTTGACAAGAGTCATGGTAGAATGGAGATAAACCTACCGTTTTTTTCGATCACTCGGTATTTATCGTAGACTAGATACCTGGAAATTTGCATTTGAAACCTCGCGCTTAGAAATGAAATTTCCAGGTATCTATTCTACGATAAATACCTCGTGTTCGAAAAAAACTGTAGGTTTATCTCCTAATTGAGCTGTTCCTGAGTTGCAGTCCGGAAGTTCTTTGAGAACACCAAGGAGAACCTCTTGGGGGAGCGGGTGGACATATTCTGGGTGGTCTCTGCCCCTTGTGATGTCACAAGGAAACAGATTTTGAAGTGGCTTGCAACAGCAGATTGGCTGTGCACCAGGTCACATGATAGGGGACCTTTAAGCAAGCAGATGTCTGACCTGGAAGAGGATGTCTGACCTGGAAGAAGGCGTTCCGCATGCTGTACAGTGTCTCGTCGTAGCGGAAGCTGATGGCCAGGTTCATGATGGGCCTGCAGGCTGCTGTGTTCTGGATGTTCAACGTGAGCTTAAAGGACGGCCCCAGGCCCTGAACCTGATGGGGACAGAGGAGCCAATCAGCAAGTGAGGGCGGAGCCAAGCGCATAGACATCACGCATGAAGGCTTGCACTAAAGTAGGAGTACACATAAAAATGAGTCTGCACTTGGGTCGCACGGAATAACACCTCATGAGCAGTAATGCGTCAGTGTAGATACTGCATTCCTCCTCAGCAATTTGAAAAGCCCTAGGTTAACTACAGCTGCTCAAGTACTCTTCAACACAGCTGACAACTGGTGTTGACAAGAGTCATGGTAGAATGGAGATAAACCTACCGTTTTTTTCGAGCACTCGGTATTTATCGTAGGCTAGATACCTGGAAATTTACATTTGAAATGAAATTTCCAGGTATATATCCTACGATAAATACCTCATGTTCGAAAAAAACTGTAGGTTCATCTCCTAATTATATTTTGCTGTGTTTTGGGTTTTATTCTGTTTTCATTTTTTTTTTTCCCCAGAGAGAGAGAGATCTGGGGTGGGAAGGTAAGGGGGTCGCCATGGGGAGGGAGAGGGTGGGGTTGGTTGTTATTTGTTGTGTTTTAGTTTTGTATTGAATCAAAAACTGTATTGTCATTGTAATTTCACTTACATATGGAAAATAAAAATTTGATCAAAAAAAAAAAAAAAAAAAAGTAGGTTTTCCCAGCAGAGAAGGTTGTAAGCTTTTGCAATGTTTTTGTTATTTGATTTTAAAAGATTATCAAATCCATCCATCAACAGAAATGTGAAATATTTCTAACATTCAATAATGACAATGACATTCATACAAACAAATGAAGCGTGTGATTTTAAACCATTTTTGTAAAGCTCAGAACCGCTATGATGCCACAGCGACACTACAGACTCGTTCCAATGAACATGTGAATGGCATCAGACACCGCTAGCGCACGGCTACACCAGAAGATCAGTCTGTTTCAGTGGTTATTCCACAGAGTCCGCATCAGGCTCCACTGACAGTCTCCAGTACCACTTCCCCTGATGACGTCACCATGATCACGCAATCGCCTAACCTTTCCACTGAAATTTTTAGGGCCGTTTGTAAATCAATTATTTAATTCCAGTTATTGCCTCCATAACCCATTTTTAGGGGAAACCAATGTCATACATAAATTCAATGATACAGAATTGCCAAGATATAATCACGTGCAAACAATCAAGTTTGAGCAAGAAATATGACCTTTAAGGGCCTTGTTCAAGGGCCCCGACAGATGTACTGATCTCCTAGTGGCTACACTGGGACAGGAACCCACGACCTGCCGAGACCCAACCCAACACCTGCAGCAGGGGACACGGCGGCCCAGACGCGGCTGCTCACCACGGCGTTCATCTTGAGCGGCTCGGACAGGCTGGAGGAGACGGGGGCGAGGCTGGACTCCAGCGCCTTCACGTAGGCCCGAGCTACAGCCAGCCGCAGGCGGCCCAGGTCCATCTGGAAGGCCCGGTGCATCGCTGCAGATTCACGGGCACAGCAAGGACAACATCAGCCCCGTACAAACACTAGAGACCGTCCATCTGAAGACTCAACCCTCCTTTTATCAGAATTATTCACTTGTGAAGTTTGAAGGCTGCGTGTTAAAAGGTTGCGATGCTATTATGATCACAAGAATTGCACACAAACAGACAAACAGAAATATAAACACTTGCCAAAACGCCCAAAACAGCTTTCCTGGTAGTTTTACGGTAGTTTCAGAGTAATTTCTCAGTGGTTTGGCGTGATGACGCACAGACACACCGATCAACCGAAACCAATACCGATTTCACAGTCAAGGGCGGCTGATAAAACACCCTCCGCTAACAGCGCTAACCTGCGTTTTAGCAACCAGCTGCTTTTACTGTTAAAATTGACTTTGACATACTACGACAAATACGTACTAGAAGTAACAAAGAACTGATAAATATCCAGTCGTCTCTCGCGCCAAAATTGCAAACAGAACAAACAAACAGTAATTTGAGATGTCTCAAAGAATGCATTGCATGCGTTTAACACCAAGATACCGAAAGCACCCGCAGACGATGATGGGTAAGGTTAGGGATGGAAGGGCCGCGCTGAGTTCAGCAGAAACTCAGGATCAGTCCTGCAGCCGCTGAAGACGGGTCAGGAGGAACGGCATCCAATCAGAGGAGAGAAGCAGGGGCAACTGCTCCATTGAATTCACCAGTAAGAGATGTATAAAAAAAACTCAGTAAAATTTAGACAGCAAGGCATGCATGACCATGGATGATAACTAATCCTACAGCAGAAAGCCTGCAGGGATCTGAATTGGAGGCTGTGTTTGTGCGTTTGTGTGTTTGTGAGAGAGGTGGTCGGTGATGCTTTTGGGCGGCTAAGAGCTCGTACCCACGGCATTTTCCCTCTCCCTCATGGTCTGGTCCACATAGAGCTTGGTCTTCTTGGGGACGTTGAGACGGATGCTCTGGGCGAGGGGGGGACCCGGGGTCATGTCTCTGTCCTCAAACACAGCTGTCCTCTTCAGGATCTTCACCATCAGACCCCCTCCTGCAACCCATCACACACCAGTGTGTGCTCAGATAAGTGACAGGCCCATGGACTGTTTGACTGACTCACTGACTGACTGACTGACTCACTGCCAGACTAACTGACTCACTGACTAACTCACTCACTCACTGACTGACTATCTGACTCACTCACACACTCCCCAACTAACTAACTGAATCACTGACTCACTTACATGGAAACACACATACATGCAACCATCCACATAGTGAAAAACAAACACACATTCTCTCTCTCACACAGACACACACACACACAGAGACACATATGAACCCACGCACAAACACACACACACACTAACACACCTCACGCCTACATTTATGCACACGTCCACACATTTAAGTACCCGAACACAAACATGCTTGCTTGCCCACAGCACCCGGACATATTCACCTCGTTTACACTACCTTTAGTGGTCATTATGAGGGTTCCCCGTTTACATTACCTTTAGTGGTCATTATGAGGGTGCCTCGTTTACATTACCTTTAGTGGTCATTATGAGGGTGCCTCGTTAACATTACCTTTAGTGGTCATTATGAGGGTGCCTCGTTTACATTACCTTTAGTGGTCATTATGAGGGTGCCTCGTTTACATTACCTTTAGTGGTCATTATGAGGGTGCCTCGTTTACATTACCTTTAGTGGTCATTATGAGGGTTCCCTCGTTTACATTACCTTTAGTGGTCATTATGAGGGTGGTCATTACCTTTTAGTGGTCATTATGAGGGTGCCTCGTTTACATTACCTTTAGTGGTCATTATGAGGGTGCCTCGTTTACATTACCTTTAGTGGTCATTATGAGGGTGCCTCGTTTACATTACCTTTAGTGGTCATTATGAGGGTGCCTCGTTTACATTACCTTTAGTGGTCATTATGAGGGTGCCTCGTTTACATTACCTTTAGTGGTCATTATTGCCTCGTTTACATTACCTTTAGTGGTCATTATGAGGGTGCCTCGTTTACATTACCTTTAGTGGTCATTATGAGGGTGCCTCGTTTACATTACCTTTAGTGGTCATTATGAGGGTGCCTCGTTTACATTACCTTTAGTGGTCATTATGAGGGTGCCTCGTTTACATTACCTTTAGTGGTCATTATGAGGGTGCCTCGTTATGAGGGTGCCCGTTTACATTACCTTTTAGTGGTCATTATGAGGGTGCCTTTTATTACCTTTAGTGGTCATTATGAGGGTGCCTCGTTTACATTACCTTTAGTGGTCATTATGAGGGTGCCTCGTTTACATTACCTTTAGTGGTCATTATGAGGGTGCACTGTTTACATTACCTTTAGTGGTCATTATGAGGGTGCCTCGTTTACCCTTTTAGTGGTCATTATGAGGGTGCCTCGTTTACATTACCTTTAGTGGTCATTATGAGGGTGCCTCGTTTTACATTACCTTTAGTGGTCATTATGAGGGTGCCTGTTTACATTACCTTTAGTGGTTTATGAGGGTGCCTCGTTACATTACCTTTAGTGGTCATTATGAGGGTGCCTCGTTTACATTACCTTTAGTGGTCATTACCTTTTTACATTACCTTTAGTGATCATTATGAGGGTGCCTCGTTACATTACCTTTAGTGGTCATTATGAGGGTGCCTCGTTTACATTACCTTTAGTGGTCATTATGAGGTGCCTCGTTTACATTACCTTTAGTGGTCATTATGAGGGTGCTTCGTTTACATTACCTTTAGTGGTCATTATGAGGGTGCCTCGTTTATTACCTTTAGTGGTCATTATGAGGGTGCCTCGTTACATTACCTTTAGTGGTCATTATGAGGGTGCCTTTTACATTACCTTTAGTGGTCATTATGAGGGTGCCTCGTACATTACCTTTAGTGGTCATTTGAGGGTACATTTTAGTGGTCATTATGAGGGCCTGCCTCATTACCTTACATTACCTTTTTAGTGGTCATTATGAGGGTGCCTCGTTTACATTACCTTTAGTGGTCATTATGAGGTGCCTCGTTTACATTACCTTTTAGTGGTCATTATGAGGGTGCCTCGTTTACATTACCTTTAGTGGTCATTATGAGGGTGCCTCGTTTACATTACCTTTAGTGGTCATTATGAGGGTGCCTCGTTACCTTTAGTGGTCATTATGACATTACATTACTTTAGTGGTCATTATGAGGGTGCCTCGTTTACATTACCTTTAGTGGTCATTATGAGGGTGCCTCGTTTACATTACCTTTAGTGGTCATTATGAGGGTGCCTCGTTTACATTACCTTTAGTGGTCATTATGAGGGTGGTGCCTTTAGTGGTCATTTACATTTACCTTTTAGTGGTCATTATGAGGGTGCCTCGTTTACATTACTTTAGTGGTCATTATGAGGTGGTTTACATTACCTTTAGTGGTCATTAGGGTGCCTCGTTTACATTACCTTTAGTGGTCATTATGAGGGTGCCTCGTTTACATTACCTTTAGTGGTCATTATGAGGGTGCCTCGTTTACATTACCTTTAGTGGTCATTATGAGGGTGCCTCGTTTACATTTTACCATTTGAGGGTGGTTTACATTTAGTGGTCAGGGGGTGCCTCGTTTACATTACCTTTAGTGGTCATTATGAGGGTGCCTCCTCGTTTACATTACCTTTTAGTGGTCATTATGAGGGTGCCTTTAGTGGTCGTTTACATTACCTTTAGTGGTCATTATGAGGGTGCCTCGTTTACATTACCTTTAGTGGTCATTATGAGGGTGCCTCGTTTACATTACCTTTAGTGGTCATTATGAGGGTGCCTCGTTTACATTACCTTTAGTGGTCATTATGAGGGTGCCTCGTTTACATTACCTTTAGTGGTCATTATGAGGGTTCCCTCATTATGAGGGTGCCTCGCTTTACATTACCTTTAGTGGTCATTATGAGGGTGCCTCGTTTACATTACCTTTAGTGGTCCCAAAGCAGATGCTGGTCACCACATCCTGAAAGAAAAGAGACCAGCAGTTCTGACTGGTTCGAACCAGTCTGTGACAGACATGCTGCTGCTCTGCTTTAAATAAGCCATCATCATTTTTGCGTTCAGCCGATTTTCGGAAAGCACACGCGGCGTGCGCTCTCTCCAGAGATGCCTCTGAACATGTAACAAAACAAGGGACCATCATTGTGAAATAAAATAGTGAATACAGATTGAATTTGAACCTTGAGTTTTAAGGCTTTCAAACAGCATCTACCTTCACCAGATTCACAGACAATTTCACAGCGAGGAAAAAAAAAAAAAGAACGATGAATACAAACAAAAGCATTGCCAGGAAATATGCACACAGACCGTGATACAAGTAGAAAACTCAAAACTAGACCGCACATCGGAGGTGTGTAGTGCATGTTTGACCTGATGAAGATCCAAAAAGTCAACCAGTAAAGATGCACCGCAGATCAAAAAGTTATTAGATTCCAATACAAGATTTATACAGAGATCCAGGGCGCAGGTTTCTCTCAAATCATTCGCTCAAACATCCTGGAGCCACATGAGGAGTTAAAGGGGCGGGACCTACTGGAGTCTTAAAGGTGCTGATGAGGTTCTTGTCGCGGTACATCTGCACCTCGCTGGTGGCCAGGCCCAACAGGACGGCCTGAAAGCCCCTGCTGTGGTGGTCCATCAGGCCCATGGCGGTAATAGCGGCCGGCAGGTACACCGTCCACAGCCTCTTCCCCTGAAGCGCACAGGATGAAGGTCATAGGTCATCACAAACTTCAAAGCACACCGACAGTTGCTTTTCCCCAGCTAAGCCCTGCAGATGCACTGCTGGTGGTGCGGACTGAATACACTAGTGTTCCCAATACACACGGACCTGAACGCTGAATATAACAGCCCCCGCCCCAGTGTTTGGAGCAAAACGTGGCCGACGCACCCATTTGTCTTGAGATGCCGGTGCTCTTGTGCGACTGAATGACAATAAGTGCACCTTTAAAAGAAACGTAAAAGTTGTTATCCCAGGCAACTAATTACTTTCATACGCAATAATTGGTAAAGTTATTCAGTTATTTTTGAAAGAAGTGACAGGTAACTGAAACCAATAAATAATTTTCAGCAACTTGCACCACACAAACATTGTTATTCCCAAATTTGGTTAGCAAAAACATTGTTAAGAATTACAAAATTATTTATGCTTTAATTTTGGTTAGCACTAATAACCACCATTACACTACAAAGTTATTGTCATTTTCCACCATAACAGATCTTGAAATGACTGCAACTTAGAAAGCAAAGCGCATGTCTATTCAGGTCCACGAACATCAAGACACTGACAAAGTTATTGTCATTTTAGCAGTCCACCATAGTATATTATATTTGAAATGAAACAGTGAATGAGTTCAGTGTTTATAACCCAAACAGTCAGGTGTGCCTACAGGTGTATAACCCTGTTAGTCAGGTGAGTGTACAGGTGTATAACCCTGTTAGTCAGGTGTGTGTACAGGTGTATAACCCTGTTAGTCAGGTGAGTGTACAGGTGTATAACCCTGTTAGTCAGGGTGTGTACAGGTGTATAACCCTGTAAGTCAGGTGTGCTTTTCCAGGTGTATAACCCTGTTAGTCAGGTGTGCGTACAGGTGTATAACCCTGTTAGTCAGGTGTGTGTACAGGTGTATAACCCTGTTAGTCAGGTGTGTGTACAGGTGTATAACCCTGTTAGTCAGGTGTGTGTACAGGTGTATAACCCTGTTAGTCAGGTGTGTGTACAGGTGTATAACCCTGTTAGTCAGGTGTGTGTACAGGTGTATAACCCTGTTAGTCAGGTGTGCGTACAGGTGTATAACCCTGTATAACCCTGTCAGGTGTGTGTACAGGTGTATAACCCTGTTAGTCAGGTGTGTGTACAGGTGTATAACCCTGTTAGTCAGGTGTGTGTACAGGTGTATAACCCCTGTTAGTCAGGTGTGTGTACAGGTGTATAACCCTGTTAGTCAGGTGTGTGTACAGGTGTATAACCCTGTTAGTCAGGTGTGTGTACAGGTGTATAACCCTGTTAGTCAGGTGTGTGTACAGGTGTATAACCCTGTTAGTCAGGTGTGTGTACAGGTGTATAACCCTGTTAGTCAGGTGTGTGTATAACCCTGTAAGTGTATAACCCCCTGTTAGTCAGGTGTGTGTACAGGTGTATAACCCTGTTAGTCAGGTGTGTGTACAGGTGTATAACCCTGTTAGTCAGGTGTGTGTGTACAGGTGTATAACCCTGTTAGTCAGGTGTGCGTACAGGTGTATAACCCTGTTAGTCAGGTGTGTGTACAGGTGTATAACCCTGTTAGTCAGGTGTGTGTACAGGTGTATAACCCTGTTAGTCAGGTGTGTACAGGTGTATAACCCTGTTAGTCAGGTGTGCGTGCAGGTGTATAACCCTGTTAGTCAGGTGTGCGTGTACAGGTGTATAACCCTGTTAGTCAGGTGTGTGTACAGGTGTATAACCCTGTTAGTCAGGTGTGCGTACAGGTGTATAACCCTGTTAGTCAGGTGTGCGTACAGGTGTATAACCCTGTTAGTCAGGTGTGTGTACAGGTGTATAACCCTGTTAGTCAGGTGTGTGTGCAGGTGTATAACCCTGTTAGTCAGGTGTGTGTACAGGTGTATAACCCTGTTAGTCAGGTGTGTGTGCGGGTGTATAACCCTGTTAGTCAGGTGTGCGTGCAGGTGTATAGCCCTGTTAGTCAGGTGTGTGTACAGGTGTATAACCCTGTTAGTCAGGTGTGTGTACAGGTGTATAACCCTGTTAGTCAGGTGTGTGTACAGGTGTATAACCCTGTTAGTCAGGTGTGTGTACAGGTGTATAACCCTGTTAGTCAGGTGTGTATTCAGGTGTATAACCCTGTAAGTCAGGTGTGTGTACAGGTGTATAACCCTGTTAGTCAGGTGTGTGTACAGGTGTATAACCCTGTTAGTCAGGTGTGTGTACAGGTGTATAACCCTGTTAGTCAGGTGTGTGTACAGGTGTATAACCCTGTTAGTCAGGTGTGCGTACAGGTGTATAACCCTGTTAGTCAGGTGTGCGTGTTAGTCAGGTGTATAACCCTGTTAGTCAGGTGTGTGTACAGGTGTATAACCCTGTTAGTCAGGTGTGCGTGACAGGTGTATAACCCTGTTAGTCAGGTGTGTGTACAGGTGTATAACCCTGTTAGTCAGGTGTGTGTACAGGTGTATAACCCTGTTAGTCAGGTGTGTGTGTACAGGTGTATAACCCTGTTAGTCAGGTGTGTGTACAGGTGTATAACCCTGTTAGTCAGGTGTGCGTACAGGTGTATAACCCTGTTAGTCAGGTGTGTGTCGTACAGGTGTATAACCCTGTTAGTCAGGTGTGTGTGCAGGTGTATAACCCTGTTAGTCAGGTGTGTGTACAGGTGTATAACCCTGTTAGTCAGGTGTATAACCCCTGTTAGTCAGGTGTGTGTAGGTGTATAACCCTGTTAGTCAGGTGTGTGTACAGGTGTATAACCCTGTTAGTCAGGTGTGTGTACAGGTGTATAACCCTGTTAGTGTGCGTAGGTGTATAACCCCTGTGTCAGGTGTGCGTACAGGTGTATAACCCTGTTAGTCAGGTGAGTGTACAGGTGTATAACCCTGTTAGTCAGGTGTGCGTACAGGTGTATAACCCTGTTAGTCAGGTGTGTGTGTACAGGTGTATAACCCTGTACAGTGTGTGTACAGGTGTATAACCCTGTTAGTCAGGTGTGCGTACAGGTGTATAACCCTGTTAGTCAGGTGTGCGTACAGGTGTATAACCCTGTTAGTCAGGTGTGCGTACAGGTGTATAACCCTGTTAGTCAGGTGTGTGTACAGGTGTATAACCCTGTTAGTCAGGTGTGCGTACAGGTGTATAACCCTGTTAGTCAGGTGTGCGTACAGGTGTATAACCCTGTTAGTCAGGTGTGCGTACAGGTGTATAACCCTGTTAGTCAGGTGTGCGTACAGGTGTATAACCCTGTTAGTCAGGTGTGCGTACAGGTGTATAACCCTGTTAGTCAGGTGTGTGTACAGGTGTATAACCCTGTTAGTCAGGTGTGTGTACAGGTGTATAACCCTGTTAGTCAGGTGTGTGTACAGGTGTATAACCCTGTTAGTCAGGTGTGTGTACAGGTGTATAACCCCTGTTAGTCAGGTGTGTGTACAGGTGTATACCCTGTTAGTCAGGTGTGCCTGTTAGTCAGGTGTATAACCCTGTTAGTCAGGTGTGCGTACAGGTGTATAACCCTGTTAGTCAGGTGTGCGTATAAACCCTGTTAGTCAGGTGTGCGTACAGGTGTATAACCCTGTTAGTCAGGTGTGGTACAGGTGTATAACCCTGTTAGTCAGGTGTGCGTGCAGGTGTATAACCCTGTTAGTCAGGTGTGTGTACAGGTGTATAACCCTGTTAGTCAGGTGTGTGTACAGGTGTATAACCCTGTTAGTCAGGTGTGTGTACAGGTGTATAACCCTGTTAGTCAGGTGTGTGTACAGGTGTATAACCCTGTTAGTCAGGTGTGTATAACCCTGTTAGTCAGGTGTGTGTACAGGTGTATAACCCTGTTAGTCAGGTGTGCGTACAGGTGTATAACCCTGTTAGTCAGGTGTGCGTACAGGTGTATAACCCTGTTAGTCAGGTGTGCGTACAGGTGTATAACCCTGTTAGTCAGGTGTGCGTACAGGTGTATAACCCTGTAAGTCAGGTGTGTGTACAGGTGTATAACCCTGTTAGTCAGGTGTGTGTAC
Source organism: Gymnothorax javanicus (assembly GCA_029692085.1). Taxonomy (NCBI): domain Eukaryota; kingdom Metazoa; phylum Chordata; class Actinopteri; order Anguilliformes; family Muraenidae; genus Gymnothorax; species Gymnothorax javanicus. The sequence goes on along the minus strand of CM056199.1, from coordinate 65,256 downwards.
AGGTGTATAACCCTGTTAGTCAGGTGTGTGTACAGGTGTATAACCCTGTTAGTCAGGTGTGCGTACAGGTGTATAACCCTGTTAGTCAGGTGTGCGTACAGGTGTATAACCCTGTTAGTCAGGTGTGTATACAGGTGTATAACCCTGTTAGTCAGGTGTGCGTACAGGTGTATAACCCTGTTAGTCAGGTGTGCGTACAGGTGTATAACCCTGTTAGTCAGGTGTGTATACAGGTGTATAACCCTGTTAGTCAGGTGTGTGTACAGGTGTATAACCCTGTTAGTCAGGTGTGTACAGGGTGTATAACCCCTGTTAGTCAGGTGTGTATACAGGTGTATAACCCTGTTAGTCAGGTGTGCGTACAGGTGTATAACCCTGTTAGTCAGGTGTGTGTACAGGTGTATAACCCTGTTAGTCAGGTGTGCGTACAGGTGTATAACCCTGTTAGTCAGGTGTGCGTACAGGTGTATAACCCTGTAAGTCAGGTGTGCGTACAGGTGTATAACCCTGTTAGTCAGGTGTGCGTACAGGTGTATAACCCTGTTAGTCAGGTGTGCGTACAGGTGTATAACCCTGTTAGTCAGGTGTGCGTACAGGTGTATAACCCTGTTAGTCAGGTGTGTGTACAGGTGTATAACCCTGTTAGTCAGGTGTGCGTACAGGTGTATAACCCTGTTAGTCAGGTGTGCGTACAGGTGTATAACCCTGTAAGTCAGGTGTGTGTACAGGTGTATAACCCTGTTAGTCAGGTGTGTGTACAGGTGTATAACCCTGTTAGTCAGGTGTGCGTACAGGTGTATAACCCTGTTAGTCAGGTGTGCGTACAGGTGTATAACCCTGTTAGTCAGGTGTGTGTCAGGTGTATAACCCTGTAAGTCAGGTGTGTAACCCTGTAAGTCAGGTGTGCGTACAGGTGTATAACCCTGTTAGTCAGGTGTGCGTGTCAGGTGTATAACCCTGTTAGTCAGGTGTGCGTACAGGTGTATAACCCTGTTAGTCAGGTGTGTGTACAGGTGTATAACCCTGTTAGTCAGGTGTGTGTACAGGTGTATAACCCTGTTAGTCAGGTGTGTACAGGTGTATAACCCTGTTAGTCACAGGTGTATAACCCTGTAAGTCAGGTGTGCGTACAGGTGTATAACCCTGTTAGTCAGGTGTGCGTACAGGTGTATAACCCTGTAAGTCAGGTGTGTGTACAGGTGTATAACCCTGTAAGTCAGGTGTGGTGTGTATAACCCTGTTAGTCAGGTGTATATAACCCTGTTAGTCAGGTGTGCGTACAGGTGTATAACCCTGTTAGTCAGGTGTGCGTACAGGTGTATAACCCTGTTAGTCAGGTGTGCGTACAGGTGTATAAACCCTGTTAGTCAGGTGTGCGTACAGGTGTATAACCCTGTTAGTCAGTGTGTACATGTACAGTATAACCCTGTAAGTCAGGTGTGTGTACAGGTGTATAACCCTGTTAGTCAGGTGTGCGTACAGGTGTATAACCCTGTAAGTCAGGTGTGTATACAGGTGTATAACCCTGTTAGTCAGGTGTGCGTACAGGTGTATAACCCTGTAAGTCAGGTGTGCGTACAGGTGTATAACCCTGTTAGTCAGGTGTGCGTACAGGTGTATAACCCTGTTAGTCAGGTGTGCGTACAGGTGTATAACCCTGTTAGTCAGGTGTGCGTACAGGTGTATAACCCTGTTAGTCAGGTGTCGCGTACAGGTGTATAACCCTGTTAGTCAGGTGTGCGTGCGTACGGTGTATAACCCTGTTAGTCAGGTCAGGTGCGTACAGGTGTATAACCCTGTTAGTCAGGTGTGCGTACAGGTGTATAACCCTGTTAGTCAGGTGTGCGTACAGGTGTATAACCCTGTTAGTCAGGTGTGCGTGTACAGGTGTATAACCCTGTTAGTCAGGTGTGCGTACAGGTGTATAACCCTGTTAGTCAGGTGTGCGTACGGGTGTATAACCCTGTTAGTCAGGTGTGCGTACAGGTGTATAACCCTGTAAGTCAGGTGTGCGTACAGGTGTATAACCCTGTTAGTCAGGTGTGCGTACAGGTGTATAACCCTGTTAGTCAGGTGTGTGTACAGGTGTATAACCCTGTTAGTCAGGTGTGTGTACAGGTGTATAACCCTGTTAGTCAGGTGTGTGTACAGGTGTATAACCCTGTTAGTCAGGTGTGTGTACAGGTGTATAACCCTGTTAGTCAGGTGTGTGTACAGGTGTATAACCCTGTTAGTCAGGTGTGTGTACAGGTGTATAACCCTGTTAGTCAGGTGTGTGTACAGGTGTATAACCCTGTTAGTCAGGTGTGTGTACAGGTGTATAACCCTGTTAGTCAGGTGTGCGTACAGGTGTATAACCCTGTTAGTCAGGTGTGCGTACAGGTGTATAACCCTGTTAGTCAGGTGTGCGTACAGGTGTATAACCCTGTTAGTCAGGTGTGTGTACAGGTGTATAACCCTGTAAGTCAGGTGTGTGTACAGGTGTATAACCCTGTTAGTCAGGTGTGTGTACAGGTGTATAACCCTGTTAGTCAGGTGTGTGTACAGGTGTATAACCCTGTAAGTCAGGTGTGTGTACAGGTGTATAACCCTGTTAGTCAGGTGTGTGTACAGGTGTATAACCCTGTTAGTCAGGTGTGTGTGTACAGGTGTATAACCCTGTTAGTCAGGTGTGTGTACAGGTGTATAACCCTGGTCAGGTGTGTGGTGTGTTACAGGTGTATAACCCTGTTAGTCAGGTGTGTGTACAGGTGTATAACCCTGTTAGTCAGGTGTGCGTACAGGTGTATAACCCTGTTAGTCAGGTGTGTGTACAGGTGTATAACCCTGTTAGTCAGGTGTGCGTACAGGTGTATAACCCTGTTAGTCAGGTGTGTGTACAGGTGTATAACCCTGTTAGTCAGGTGTGCGTACAGGTGTATAACCCTGTTAGTCAGGTGTGCGTACAGGTGTATAACCCTGTTAGTCAGGTGTGCGTACAGGTGTATAACCCTGTTAGTCAGGTGTGCGTACAGGTGTATAACCCTGTAAGTCAGGTGTGTGCGTACAGGTGTATAACCCTGTTAGTCAGGTGTGCGTACAGGTGTATAACCCTGTCAGTCAGGTGTGCGTGCAGGTGTATAACCCTGTTAGTCAGGTGTGTGTACAGGTGTATAACCCTGTTCATCAGGTGTGTGTACAGGTGTATAACCCTGTTAAGTCAGGTGTGTGTGTACAGGTGTATAACCCTGTACAGGTGTGTGTATAAACCCTGTTAGTCAGGTGTGTGTACAGGTGTATAACCCTGTTAGTCAGGTGTGTGTACAGGTGTATAACCCTGTAAGTCAGGTGTGTGTACAGGTGTATAACCCTGTTAGTCAGGTGTGTGTACAGGTGTATAACCCTGTTAGTCAGGTGTGTGTACAGGTGTATAACCCTGTTAGTCAGGTGTGTGTTCAGGAGTATAACCCTGTTTGTCAGGTGTGTGTACAGGTGTATAACCCTGTTAGTCAGATGTGCGTACAGGTGTATAACCCTGTTAATCAGGTGTGCGTACAGGTGTATAACCCTGTTAGTCAGGTGTGTGTACAGGTGTATAACCCTGTTAGTCAGGTGAGTGTACAGGTGTATAACCCTGTTAGTCAGGTGTGTGTACAGGTGTATAACCCTGTTAGTCAGGTGTGTGTACAGGTGTATAACCCTGTTAGTCAGGTGTGTGTACAGGTGTATAACCCTGTTAGTCAGGTGTGTGTACAGGTGTATAACCCTGTTAGTCAGGTGTGTGTACAGGTGTATAACCCTGTTAGTCAGGTGTGTGTACAGGTGTATAACCCTGATAGTCAGGTGTGTGTACAGGTGTATAACCCTGTAAGTCAGGTGTGTGTACAGGTGTATAACCCTGTTAGTCAGATGTGTGTACAGGTATATAACCCTGTTATTCAGGTGTGTGTACAGGTGTATAACCCTGTTACTCAGGTGTGTGTACAGGTGTATAACCCTGTTAGTCAGATGTGTGTACAGGTATATAACCCTGTTAGTCAGGTGTGTGTACAGGTGTAAAACCCTGTTACTCAGGTGTGTGTACAGGTGTATAACCCGGTTAGATAGGTGTCTGTACGATGTGTCGGTTCTTGCCTTCTGTGTGTACCCCTGCAGAGTCTCGTCAGCACAGCCGACCACCACGTTCTTCCCGACCCGCACCAGGCCAACAGGATGTGAGGTCATCTCAATGCAGTACTTTGGCTTAGGGGATTCCCTGTTAGGAACCAACAGGAAGTGAGGTTAACTCCATGCAGTGCTGACCTCACATCCTGTGGGTCCACCGAGGTCCACTGTATCAGGATGAGCAGCACAGAAACAAACTTGTCCCATCTATACAACCTGTCAAAACTCAGCGGAGCTATCCTGATGTACAGACTGGTCTCAGTAAAAGCAGAAACATTTTCATTACATTTTTTGGTGAAGTGCCCATTTGAGATCGCTGACCCCGGGCCAGTGCCCTACCTGCGGAGGACATATATGTTGCCGTTGCGACAGGCGACCGTGATGCGGTACTCCACGTCAAACTGCCCCGTCACATCCATTAGGGTAGGAGCACTGGGGAGAGACATCTGTGTGTGTGTGTGTGTGTGTGTGTGTGTGTATATATGTGTGTAAGAGAGAGTGTTGGGGGGGCAAAAAAAATCATCAATCCTTTGTCCATGAAACCAGCTGACCAACAAATAACAATTTCTCATCTCCGCTAAAACCCAGCAACCGAATAAACAAATTCAAATTTGTGGCTAGCACAGGATTAAACAGGTACAATTACAATTAACTCCGCACAATCTCTCCATTTATCCTGGAAGTCGTTCTTTGTGGCTGCCTTAACTCATTTAAACCGGAACAGCATGTGCGCATTTTAAGAACGTGTCGTTGCCGACACAGATATCCGCGTAATTTTTAAAGTACCCTAATTACTGTATGTTTTGCGCAATAGAAAAAAATTCCAACTGTTCCTGAGAGCTGAGAAGCTGTGCTTCAGCCCAAATACAGGTTACTATGGTAAACACGGCAGCATGATTCTCTGCTGGGATTTTTGCATTAGGCCTTAAAGGGTTAAATTAGCACATCTGGCTATTATACACTAACGAACATAGATTTTCAGGCATGACACTCTGGAATATTTACTGACAAATTTAAAACCACTTTAACCCTGAATTTTTCCCATAAATTTATCCTCCCGGCATATAAAGCCGGGGGGAAACGGTCCTCAGTGCAGTCGTTCGCCCGTTTGTGGACATTTTGTTTCCCAGACAGAACTCGCGAGGTTTGAATACAGCAGCTGCGCTGTTTCATGGCGTTCAGGTTGGGCCCATCATTCAGGGCTACGATTGCAGCGCTGTGCGTAACCTGGCCAAACTGAAGGATGATAGAGGGAAAGAGAGGGACAGCGAGGAAGGGAAGAGGTAATGAGAGGGAGGGAGACGAGAAGAAAGTAAGTTGTGGGCTTGCCTTGGACAGGATAGTGAAAGCCTCGGGATCCAGGACGTAGACGTCTTTGCTCTCGGTACCGATTACCAGACAGCTCACTGCATCCTCTTCGGCCATGTTCTTCTTCAGGGTGCTAACGCAGGTGATGACAGTCTGCGGATACAAGCAGGAGCATCCGTGTGTGTGGGTGTGTGTGTGTGTGTGAGAGTGTGCGCACATGTTTTCAAAGGTCTTCAATTGCATTTAACCCTTTCAGCACTACAGGCAACTACAGTTGTCCAATGACATAAGATATCAAAATCAGATGCTGTTGAAAACCTATCATGTGGCAACTTGTTTAAAAGAGCTCCCGCAGGGGAGCTCTTTTAAACAAGTTGCCACATGATAGGTTTTCAACAGCTCAGGATAACTGCATTTTTAATTCCTTGAAAATTTATTCAGCTCTCAAAGGGTTAAACCCACAGTACAAATATGACTTGGCCATGAACTGGACCATATAAATTGATTTCAGGTACTGCAAGAATAAAGGACCAGAATATTCCTTGTGAAATCAACAGAGTTATAGGATGGTCACAGAATCCATAAAACAAGATCCAATCAGAACATTTTAATCGCCATTTATGATCTTACACCAAAGTTAAGGGTTAATTTCCATAGGGATACGGACGTTTTACATGTAGAAAATGCCTGGAAAAAAAGGGTTCAGCAGTTTTGCAGACTTTGCCTCAGCGAACAGTGCTTTTTGTTTGGTGAAAATTACAAACGCGATCGATTGCAAAGGGGCGTTCGGTGCCCGTGTGTCCCGCAGTCTACTCCTGAAACCGGCACTGCAGTCGCCCAATCACAAATCTCTCCAGTTGAGCTCATCTGCTTAGTGTCTGTGATGATGTAAAGAATGACTTCAGAGGGGCGGAGCTCCGGAGCGTGACGGCTGATCACCTGTCTGCGGATTGGTTGCTGCTTGTGTACGCTGACGAAAGCCTCCATCTCTGATGGGTCCAGCATGAGAAACCTGTTCAGACACAGGTGATAACAGCACCCTGATGATGATTATCTCAGTCAGTAACATTACTGCCGTAAGCTCCAGGAGCACGTTACATAAAGTTTTCAGTGTATTCTTAAAATAGGAATCCGTTATTTAATGGCGAGATAGCAAATCAAAAATGTAATCAGAGACAGCAATACATGATATTTATACACGAATATATAAATATAAATACATATTTTTAGAAGATATACTACCCTCTGCTGGTGGATTTGGAATTAATTCTCAGTGATAACCTACCCTTTGATGTCATTCACCAGGCAAATAACACATCCCCACAGAAATCCAATATCATCACTGTCAGAGTGAGTTTCATGTTAATCATAATTTCACATGGTCCAATAGCAAGCAAACTGAAAACTAGCAGTAGTCTTTTTCAAGGTGTGTAAATCACATGAGAAGTTGAGAGTTTTTACTGCAGAACCTACTCATCATTTTTGGTCTTCGAACTCCAGAAAAACTTCACATCCTGAAGTAATTTTTATCACCTTTTCAGAGATAGTTTCAAGTGACTCTTCCATAATTTTGCAGCAACTACATGAATACTTCATAACTTCAGATTAAAAGGTGATTAAAAGTAACGACTTCCATCTGAAAGCTACAGTGCCATTTGCAGCCAGTGTTAACTGAACTGAAACAGCACTGCAGGACACTGGTAATGTATTGTAGATAAAGTGTAATGCAGCCGTTTAAATGAGGGCCCTTGATAACCCTCCCTTTGCAGGGTTCTCCATGGCCTCACAGACTTACTTCAGGGATCGAACAGAGAGGGGAATGTCAGCCTTGTCCCTGGAATGAAGAAAAATAAATCTGAGTAACAAAAGCAAACCTCCACGTGCACGGCAAACAGGAAATCAGATTTAAAGGGGAGGGACCCCGTGCAGCATTAAAGGACAGCAGGAATCAGCAGTTTAAAAGGCCGAGCTGAGACAAAGGAACCTGCAAAAGTTTTAGGCATCCGACGTTTTTTTTAATACAAAATTTGGTGACGGGCGTTTGCTTTTGTTTTCCACATTAGTGACACCGTAGATAAAAAGCACATTTGAATCTTTCATATAAAACATGAGATGAGAATTTATCAAGTTATTGCACTGAACCCTTCAAATAATCTTATGAAAAAACTTTGACTAAATGCAGTCGATAGAAATAATATGCCATGACAGAGCCCTGATCTCAGCGTCATCGAGGCTGTCTGGGAATGCCCGGGGAGACAGACGTGAGAGAGACTGTGAGTCCGCAGAAGAACTGTGGCATATTCTCAAATATGCTTGGAACCACCAAAAAGCCAATAATTTAGTACAACTAATAAACTGCAGGGCAGTGTCCCAAATTTTTAGGCAAAGACTAGTCATGCTAAAGTTTGGTTTGAGTTCATTTTCAGCAGTTCACAGCACTTTGTATTACATTTTTCAATTTTTAGAAACTTTTCATTTCCTGATTTTCGGAAGCATCTTCACCTCACTAAATGGTTTTAAATGTGCCCAAAACTCTTGCACAGTACTGAAAACGAACACTAAAGCCGCTTTCACACTGGGCCTTGAAACAAATTTTTTATTTTTAAGACTACATTCAAAGTCAAAGCAAAGACGCGAATACACGCGAACGCGCGGTATTCGCTTTTTTGCTTTGACTTTGAATGTAGTCTGTCGTCTAAAAATTTGTTTTCAAGGCCCAGTGTGACAGCAGCTTTAGTGTCTCTGACTGTCCAGACGGTTTTTACACCTGACAAACAGGTACAAGGAGGGTGGAAAACCAGCAGTTATTGGACCTCAAAGGCCGCAATATGAGGACCAGGTGAGTACTTTGTACTCAGTGCGGAAAGTCTAGTCTTTACTTGGTCTCAAAAAGTGAACTCCCTCCTCAACCATTCTGTTCCAACCACCGAGGCTTGCTAATGAAAATAAGCCACATATAAAAAAATCTGTTGGTTAGCATCCCCGCCAGCCTCAGAAAAATCCTCCGCCTCGGTTTTTTTTTTTTTATTGAGGAAAAATATCCTTTAAAGTGCACCTATTATGGTTTTTCATTATTTTAATGTCGTAGTGAGAATCATATCGTTTTTATGCGCATTTTAAAAGGTGATGTCACCATTTGAATTTTTTGCGCCAAGTAGATAGTTTAGCCCGCCCTTGAATCAAGTGGGTTACGCCCACCAGGCTACACCAGATTTGTTTCTAAAGCTCATTTGCACTCTGGAGCGGAAATCTATTTATGGTAAAGGGTGTGACATTTCCCGACACACACGCGAACAGTGGACCAATCACAAGTGAGTGATCGAGTTGACCAATCACAGCACGCTTGGGTTTTCGGGAGGGCGTGGGCAGGACCTCAACAGATCCTTTCACAGACAGGTACTGTAGAAATGGCCAGCATGAGAAAACTGAAGTGTTTTTTTAACAATGACATATTCAAACCTTTTTTAGTAGACTTCAAGAATACAAGAAAGACCAATGAAAAGCCACATAATAGAGGCACTTTAATATCGCATCAAAAAGAAAATGAAAAAAATGCTCGGAGTCACTCTCCGTGCAGCAGATGAAATGTTTGCCTTTCAATCACCGCACCAGTTAGGGGTAAAGCAGATTCAACTGTTCAACTGAATACATTTACAGGTAGGTTTGGATAGCTTTTTCCCCTTAATAAATGAAATCATCATTGAAAAAATGTATTTTGTATTTACTCGGGTTATCTTTGTCTAATATTAAAATTTGTTTGATGATCTGAAACATTTAAGTGTGAAAAATATGCAAACAATAAAAAAATAAAAGAAATCAGGAAGGGGCCAAATACTTTTTCGCGGCACTGTACTCGTTACCTTGTCCGTGACAAAGTCAGCGGGGCGAGGTATTGTAATCCATGCGATTTGTTTGGTTGTCTGTTTGTGTGTCTGTGTGCTAACAATCTAGCGTCAACACGGTTGCACTAATTGACTTCAAACTTTCGAAGTAGGTGGGCAATGGTCCGTAGATTACCTGAACAAATTTCGGGGGTGATCAGGTAAAGGTCATCAGAAGTGTCAAAATGGTGTTTTTGTGATAACTTCCTTCAGATTTATCACATTGACATCAAACCAAAAACATAATGTGAATCTTTTAATTCTGCTTCAAACCACATGCTACAAGATGGGGTAGCATTGATAGTCTCTGTAGCAGTTGGGGGGTTAAATGTCAGGGGGGTCAAGGTCATCAGTGAAAATATATTTCCCATTATAGCTCAAAAACGGTTGCGGATAGACAGAAATGTACTATTATGAGCATATGGGAACTCCTCTGTGGGCTTTTATTTCAAACCATAACCTTTGATCTTAGGTGACCTTGAAAGCTCAAACTGAAGGTCATGGATTTTCAAAGGACTATACATTGAAAATGGTTGAGGTCACATGTAAACTTGAGCTCAAACACCAGAAAAATCTACAAAATCTGTAAAAATTCAGAAACAAAGTATGAGATACACACCTTGTACCAAAGTACATGTATAAGCAGAATTAATTCTGCTGAGCCGTTTTTGAAAATTGGACAGCGAAGGGAGAGCAAAACTTGACAAAACTGACCCGACTTCAAAATAATCAGAATTAAAAAAATTCAGGAACAAGGTATAAATTGCACACCTTTAAAGTCCCCACGAAGCACATGTGTAAGTTCAGTAAATTCTGTTCACTGGTTTTTGAGAAGAAGGAGATAGACAATACCCTCTATCGACATGATCAACCCCCATACGGACGACAGTGCATATAATAATGTACTGACGGACAAAGGTAACCTTTATGCGCCCCCAGCCGTATACAGCGGGGCATTAAAAAAAAAAATAAAAAAAACACCCGCCCACACCTGAAAATTGAAATGTGAAGGATGCTAACCAACTAATTTTTATGTGGCCTAATTCTTCATCAAGGACGCAGGCACCAGATGAGTGAAGTAAGATGTCGGAGTTGAGACGTGAAAGGAAGACATGGTGGGAGTTAACCTCTGATCCCTGACCTTTACACCTCTGATGAGTGCTGAACCCCAGTAGAAGCCAGCAGGGGTCGGGACACAGAGTGAGGAAGAAGCTGAAGGTACTTCTCACCTGATCCCCTCCAGCATCTCCTTCAGGGCCAGCGGGTCGATCATGTCCTGTAGAAGATGGAGAGGAGCTGAGGTCAGACGTGCCACAGCCTGAAAACTCACCTCTTCCAGCTCCTTCTTTCCCTCGGTGTAACTCTCCTTATGTCACCTGCCACGATGCCGGAGTCTCGGTTTGTTCACGGTGCTCGTATTTCTGTTAACTGTGCTGCTGGTTTGTGTTAACTTTGCTGGTTTCTTTCTGTTGGCTACGGTTCGTTTTAGTTCTAGAATTTTCACTGTTTCTTTTGTCACTTGATCTATTAGCACTTTAACTTATCGCTGTGGAGCTCAGCACTTTCGCACTTTGTAAGGCGCTCTGGAGAAGAGCGTCAGCTAAGTACATGAAATATATGCTGCGCTGGGGTGTGTACCAGCATTTTCACGGAGGAATGCGCTGGATTCACTGAGAACTCCTCCTGCATTTGGATAAAGTAGCGCTTTGTTCCAAACCACGTGCAACACGACCCACTGCCCAATTCATTCATCCTGTCAATCATCCACAAGTACGCCAAAATCCACACTGAGGATTAGCTGCTGATTTTAAGTGATGCCCTTCTGCAAATGTGCTTCAACGATGGAATAAGCAATAGTTTTGTTTGCGAACTCACCAGCTAGCTTACGTTCCAGTAGTTACACAGCAGGGCTCCCATCTGCATAATGCATAATGGATGACAGAGAGCAGATAATGGACTTGCAGATGTGGATTTTTATAGTACATGCACGCACCTCCTTGGCCTGGCTCCAGACCTCTTGCTCCAGGGGGTTGACCTCTAGGCTGGGCAGGGTGAACTTGAAGTAGGGCCGCAGGTTCTTGTAGACATAGATGAAGGGCCCGGAGGCCACAGCGATGGCGGGTGAGCGTGGCTCATTCTGGTCCATGAAGAAGGACACCAGACCCGTGGGCAGGTCCAGCAGGGTGTTTTCGCTGATCAGGCTGGTGCCGCGATACACCTTCAGCTTCATGCTGCACACACCTGTGCCCAGGTCCCCAACCACCAGCTGTGTCCCCACAATGCCACGCTCAGATCACACACACACACACACACACATGTGCACACACACATGCATGCATACAAACAGACACATGCACATAAACACATGCATGCATAGACACAAATACACACACACACACACACAAATGCATGCATGCGCATGCATGCATACATAGACACAGTCACACACACATGAGCATGCACACATACACACCCCCATGGATACACACACATGAAGACACAGGTCTTAGTAAATTTGGCCCTTATTCGTCTAACTGTTAAAGACATTGAGTCTTGCATCCAAAAATGGCAGTAATGCAGGAACACGGGTGCATCAGCTGGGGTAGGTCACTGGTTCGTGAACGGTACAGAATACTGATGATATGAGTACATTATTCCTCTGAACTCACGTGAAGTCTCAGAACTCTTTGATCACACCTAGTATAAGTGACATAACACACTGGGTTTATGGGATGTACTGCTCCCAAACTCTGCCTCTTACCTTACTCTCCCCATCGCCCTGCAGATCCGCCAACACTACGGGAGACAACATAACAGATACTGGCGATGAGCCACAGATTCATACAGCGACAACATCTACGGCCGGAATCACAGACACCCATTACTCTTAGCCAGGGACATTTGCATGGAGACTCTCAGGTCAAAACTGAAGTTTTCATTCATTCATTCAAGCTTTATCTTAACTTTTTACACTGAGGTAGATACCACATTTATAATACAGCCGAGTGAACAATACACATGATCCTGGATGAAAAGAGACATAATTACAAACATGAGATAACAAGCATGAAATATTCAGATCCCCGCAACGGGATGGCTGATATCTGGCCTATAAGCAAAACGCAATGGAGCGATGAAACAAACAAACAAGACTACGAAAAGGCACATCTACACCATAAGATGCATCCATATACTGATCATTGAGATATATTAAACGCCCGAAAATGTGAAAGGACAACACTCGGGGGGATAAAAATGGCGATGAAAGGTAGAAATAGTAAAAAGCCAAATTAGTGAAATAATGAAACCATTAGAGCAGATAAAGCGTTTAAAGACGCTTTCACGCCAGAGCTGTTTGGTCTGCTTTAAACAGACCAGAGCTTGTTTCCTCAGATTGTCCGCTTCGTTTGGGCAGGTGTGAAAGCTCATCCGAACTCTGGTGTGGACCAAACAAGCGAACTCTGGTCCACCTGAAAACGTGGGTCTTGGTTCGCTTGCAAGGGAACCCTGATGCGGTTCGCTTACAGTGGGAAATGCAAACGGACTATCCGGAAAACCAAAGAGAAGCTCGCTGCCTCGCCTGCCGCTCAAACTGGGCAGCTTCTCATGAAAAAACAATTAGGTTTGAACACCAAAGTAAAAGCAGAAACCCAAAGACTGAATAAATTTGGTGTTGCTCCATTGTTTATTTTTGTTGTGAATAAGCCAGCTGAAGGGGTTGGATTTCCATGTTCAGTCTCGGCCAATCAATGAGCCGGGTTTCCTTCTTCCTCATGCTTTTTTTCTCCCTGGTCAGTGCTTGTTTCGGGCAACACCGCCCCAAACGAGCAGCTGTTGTAACTGCATGACGCTGTCCAGGCGGTTTGGACCGCTTTCAAAAGTGCGGTGTGAAAGTGACCAAACCAAATGAAGGTGTGAAATTTTTCGGCATTCCCCGCCCAATCGAACCGAGTCCCTCAAACTATCCTGGTGTGAAAGCGCTATAAGACTAAAACAAATGAATCAGACAATAAAAACAACTGGAAGAGAAATAAGATGACGTTAAGTATTTTAACTGCTCAAAAGATAAATATGAGGTGAGCATCAGATTCAGTTCAGTGCTCGTAGATGCGCGTCTTCGATTTGCAGGGGTGGGACTAATGATAGATACTTGCATTCGGGTAGGTGACCTACATATTTTGTCTTTATTAGTTTAAAATGATTTTTAAAAAATTCCCGCTTGGCTCAGCCATTAATTTTGTTTCCTACTTCAAAGACACTGAACTGCGGCTCAGTTCATTGTGGATTAGCAGATTACTCACCATGCAAGGGCATCACCCCTGTACAAGAGGTATGGCGTACATGGGCCAAAATTACATACAACTCGCACAATCGGTAGCGTAATCCATTTTCAGTGCTTCATGACTTGTTCTTTTCTTAATTGAAAAGAATTCCAAGATAATATTTCTCAAAATCTGGTAGGACTAATTTACCGCAGTTGTCATGACAAGTGGCATTTTCAAAAAAGTTCCCCCAAATATCCACATATTGAATTTAAAATACAGAGGAAAAAGAAAAAGGCCACCACAATGTGACAAACATGTCATCTCAGAGAGTAAATCCGCAAAACCCTGAGCAAAATCTGCCCCAGAGACTCGGAGGCCCTTACCGATGCAGGGTGAGAAGGTATACAAGTTCGCCACTGGGTCGTAATGGGCATCCAGCCATTTGGCATTTGCTTCAGCACTGAAAAACGCAAAAATTACACGATTCAACTTCTATTTCATGCTGTAATGAGCCATGTGGACGTAGGATTAATTTTTCCACACATTGTTTTGGAGGAATATTAGCTCTGTAGCACAGTTGTCCATTTATTTCCAATGTGAAGAGGCGATGTCAATGTCAAACATACGTTCATTACCCAGATTTTCACTGATCACTTACAACACACAACATCGTCCCTTGTCGCAATAAATCCTACAGCTAATGGGCATGATTACGTATATAACCCAGTTAATAACCTAATAGGCATAAATGATGCCATCATTATGAGCTAAACCATATAACATTAACTTCTTTATCATGACTAACATGTCAATTGAACTCTCAAAATGAGTTCGTTCATTTCGAAAGCTTTCAGTTCGTTGGACCACTGTGTGACAACCGTGAGCTTCGATACTGCGAGCGATCGCTACCGAGTATCCAGGATTAAGCCGCTTTCACACTGGACGCGAAACGAATTTTTCGCACGACAGATTTAATTCAAAGTCAATGCAAAGACGCGAATACACGCGTGTATACGCGTCTTTGCATTGACTTTGCATGTAATCTGTCGTGCGAAGAATTCGTTTTGCGTCCGGTGTGAAAGCATCTTCAGTATAAGACACTTCTCTGGCCGCGATAGCTACCTGACAAGCGTTAGCTTAGTTAGATATCTAGTTAGTATTGTAAATTAAGAAAAGATATGTAAACTGTATATCTAAAGTCAGGCCAGCTGGTTAGCTTAGCTAGCAAAGTATTACTGCGTGTAACATTTCCATTAGAATTTGCCAAAGTAGCAACCAATCAATCGTCAGTCAGCAAAGTCATCAGATTATTTTTCATAACCAAATTCTGAAAAAATTCCAGTTACGTACAATTTGATTGGCTTATAGTTCCAGTTAGGTACAACCTGATTGGCTGAAGTGTGGCTCAGAGCGAAAGCGGTACCACAACATTGCCATGGAAAATACGCACGCCAGCTGGCTAATTAACCAAGGTAAAAACAGAAGCTGACTAGCTAACGTAATTAAAAGCCAACGAGCAACTGCAGTCACTTATAGTATGAAGTGCTATTGAAACGTTAACGTTTAGCTAACGGTAACGCCATCACTGGAGAGTTAGGTAACTAGCAAGCTAGCCAAGTTAGTTGGCTTGTTAGCTCAATGGTGAGGATAACTACCACACGGTGAGGCAGATGAAGACGCGACTTACTTTTCCTTCATCTCCGACTGTGCTGCAGACATAACGACATTAACAGTTACATTTAGCGCCGGCGTTTTATTATTTTCAATGAATAAATACCCGCATGCAGAACGGAGAATACAATGCTATATACCAGCTGCTTAATCCACGGATAAACCTTCTCGTTTCCATAGCACCGCAAGGTGGTCACAAAATCCTATGGAAAAGGTAGAAGGCCAAATGGTACGGAATTACGAAACGCCATCCTCACTGGGGTTATTTGCTTCCTTGCATTGATTCATTCAGACTTTTAATATTGGTGCATTGCGATGAAGAATGTTTCGTACTGGGCTTTGGGGGGTGAGGGGTTGTTATGACATTATAGCAATAAAATAAAGAGAGAAAACACAAAATTAAAACAAGGGTTTATTGTCTGGCTGTAAGGATACGTAATGTCGTCATAATTATGAGTGTTTAAAAAAAGAGAGCCAGTACAGTAAGGGTTAGGATTCTTGCACAGCAAGCTTCCTTTGGCATCTAGTTAAAGAGATTCTGAAATATCCTTAATCTGGAGTGTTATAGTTATTTTTCTGTGACATTTTGCCAAGAATCTGTTAACTGTGTGGCATTTTTTTCCTCATGGTTTAGGTCAGTTTCCCTGCATTTGCTTTGTTTTGGTGTTCATCTCTGTGTTTGTCTTTGTATGCCAATGTGCTTCTTTTTACCTTTCCCTCCTGTTTGTCATGTCTACCATCTCTGTTCATTAGTTTTTCCTGCATTCTGGCTATCTGCTTTAGTTTCGGTTTTGTTTCATTGACTGACTCCTATCATGCAGCTAGTGTGCTTTTATACGCAAAAACATGTCTCCCCCGACTCCAACCCCCCACCTATCTCCACGCAGACCCCATACTGTAATAATCAGCATTAAAGAAATCCCGAATTTGCAAAAGGCACCAGTCCACCACAAGATCTATACATATACCAAGATTCGTAAAAACACACTGAACGGTTGCAAACTATGCTCTGAAAACGATGGGAATGCTGACGCTGACAGGAATCAAACCATTAATTATTGTCGTGTTTCTTCCCCAAATTCATTCCTCGTGGCTCCTCCTCACCTGTTTCCCATTGTTGCTCATTTTCTGCGCATTTAAGTTTGTCATTTAGAGTAAAATATTGAGTTTATGGTTTTCAGTGCCTTTCCAGTGTAGTATGAGCCTTTACCCATCAGTCTTTCTGCCTTTGCTGACCAGTCCATTTTGTTTTTGAGCCTGTTTTGCCCAAGTACTGATTTTTGAATTTTCCTGCTTGACCACTGATCCTGTCCAGATTGTCATATTTGTCAGTCTGGGTCATTCCATGAAAAATCAATTAGTACTTTTCACCTGACCCCCTCAGAATCAATACTTTTCACCTGACCCCCTCAGAATTTTTTTGTCCCCCCCACTGCCGCAAACCACAGAGCAGGGGATATCAGCTTTGTCCATCTGTCCATTCATTTGTTCGTACGTACATACGTACATCCGTTCCGTTGGTGTTAACACGATATCTCAAGACCCAGTGGACTGATTTTGCTCATATTTACCACCAACATATACTTAGGGAGGTCCCGCGACACTAGTCCATTTTGGTGACCTTGAGGTCATTTTCAAGGTCACAGGGTAATTACATAGATTTTGCCTTTGTAAACCTTGTTTATGCAATATCTCAAGAACCAGTTGACCAATTTTGCTCATATTTTTTAGCACCAACATGTATATGTGGCGGGGGACACAGTCACGTTAGTGACAATTACTTGTTGTACAATGATTTTAGTGTTTAATAAAGCCAAGCAAAATTTCACCTTCATACTCTGAATATTTTCTGAGTCACAGACACTCCAAGTGCATAGGGGTGGATCAAAATGTCATACTTTTTAATTCTCATTTTCTGCATTTTTGAGGCCTTATAACTTCATCAGTACAGGAGATCGCTAAATGAAATTTTCTGGGATGAAATATCCATTTGAGCTCACTTTCAACCACTTCCTATTTTTGTTCTCATGATTACATATCAGTATGTTCATTTCATAATCAATACTAATGAATCAGTACCATTTTTTCAATGAGTAAGGAATGACTAAGTGGTCACCTTATCAAAAGTAACCTGTTTTACCTCTGATACTAGGGTTTGATGGTCCAGACCAGGAATCAAGTGCGGAGACAAACTTGCAATACAACTGGTGATTTATTGGCAGCAGTGCGGTAATGTCAGGGATGGGACCCTGGAGAGGATAGGGGAGGACGAACTCCCTGAGGTGAGGGGAGACAGTTCAGCACAGGTGTAACAGGCAATGCTTGGGTTGCTATCGCTGGCCAGTGGGTTCCATTGTGCTGCCAGATGTTGAATTGCCTGCCAGCACTGGACTGCCCACGAAGAGAAGGGCTGATGCACGAGAGGAATTCGGTCCCAGTCCTGGCCCAAGGTCAGAGTTGGAAGCTTTTTTCTGACAAACTTGATAAAGAGAGTAGACTTGCAAGGGTTAACAAGAACGCGGTCCCAGTCCTCGACCCTGATTAGGACTGGAATGTTGAGCAACATTGACATCAGCAAATCTCTCTCCTTGAGGATGATGGACACCAGTGCGGCCACCATTGAACTGGAGCGAGAAGAGTGACTCATCTGTGAACATTTTCTCTGTACACTGACCACAGGTCCGCCGGATATGACATCTGCACCAATCTCGGCGAACACATCGGTGACTGTTAGGAAGCGGTGGTTGGACTGCAGTACACCAGCATTGCAAACCTGTCTCACAGACGATTCCTGAAGGTCTGGCCACACAAGTTGGTGCTTCTGGCAGCAGTGTTGATCCCGAATACTATGTTGTGCGAGCACGAAACGCTGTCATAACACCATTATCATTAGGAGGCAGGCTTCTCGTGCTGTTGTTGATTGGGGTCTTCCAGAATGGGGGTAACGCTGAACAGCATTAGATGTCCTGAGCCTCAACCAGAGTCTGCCGATAATGTTTCGGCTTACATTTAGATGCTGAGCCACTGGTCTCTCCAGTTTGTCTTTAGTAGCCAGCCAATGGCCCTTCCCCTGTCTTGAATGCCGAGTTGTCATCTAACCATCTTCAAATTTCACATAATGATGAATGAGAAATGCTCAGCCCCTTCATTGCCAAAATTGGCACGCATGGAATGACATTCGTGCAAAACACAAGCAAATGGTGCAGGAAGTATCACAGTGGGTGTTTTGAAGCAGTTTGTAACTTAGGTCTGACTAAGTTCGCGCTTCAAATCCATGAAAAGGAAATCTGGGTTAATTTATAAATTTTCTAAAATTAAGTGCAATGATTGCATGTCCCATAATAACGTGATGTCTACAGTCCAAATGACAAACCAAAGGAGGATATTCTAGCCCTATCTGGCTTAAAAAGAAATAATTAAAAAATGTCCTTTGACCCTTAACTTCTTTTAAGTAGTTTATAAATGATGATACAGTGTATGACTGAAAAATTAGAGGCCAGATACAGGTACAGATTTACAGATGTAAATCACTCTACATTTATTTGTTCTTTTTGTTTTAGGAGTAACAAATTAGAGGTAAAAATGCGAATACAGATTCACAAAAAATAATCACTCATATTTATTTGCGCATTGCGTTTTACGAGTTGCGAGCACTTCCGAGACTGTTCTCACCCCATACTACTCCTCCTATGGAAAATGTTGAAGGTCCAATGGTATGAACAGTGAAACAGTATGCTCAAAGGAGCTTTTTGCTTTCTTTCATTGATTCATTCAAAAGCATATAGCAAATTCTTTTGTCTCATGTTGGTGCATTGCCGATGAAGATCAGTTCATAGTGGGGGTGGGGGTGATATGTAATGACTTTAAAGCAATACACTAAGGAGAGAAGAAACACGCAATGTGTGTGAGGCTTTATTATGCGGCTGCGTGAATATATAACGCCATCATAATTCTGAGTGTCTAAAAAAGTGAACAGGTACTGTGGAGGTGAGGGTTCATGCACAGCAAGCTGAATTAGGCTTCTGCTTGAACAATCCTGAAGATGTTGAAACCATAACAGATTCTCAAATGTGTTTATTCTGGAGGGCTATAGCTATGTAAATTTCCATCACATTTATATCAAACGATCATAGGTGATGCAACGTATCCGCTAATTGGTTTGCTTCATCACCTTTATGAAATATCATTGCATCCAGAGCACCAGAATATATATAGTCTTCGTTTTATTTTTTGTCTTAATTTCTTAATTAGACAATTAATTGCAAGCATCAACGTGCAAACAGTCAGAATAAAATATATGCAAAATTGAGAGTTCATAATTACACAACCAAATGTACCATTTCTGCAGTTCTGAGTATACATTTTACCAGTTCACTGGTATTACCACTCAGAACTTCCAAAAAACTGGAATACGACAAATTTTAACCTTTTAGCCATCAAAGGACCACACACATGCAAAGGATGGCGCGGAAACCATTGCGTTTGTGTTTTGCGAATGTAATTCTCATGTAATAATATTATGGTTCATAGAACCCATCTCTAGATATCCAACAAAAACCAGCAACCTAAACTTCATTTGCAAAACAAGCCACTGACTTTTACAAAAAAGGATGTTTGCTGTAGTCCTGTCTTCTGTTCATAAGCATTTCTGATAGGACCACTTTGTCAGAAAGAGAACATTTATTGAAAGCATACAGGCATATTAGCATACAAGCATACATTGGGTCTGGCGACATGGCTCTGTTCTGAGAGATCCCTGCCCGTCCAAGTGTGGAACCGAAGGCAGGGAGCTGCTACTAACCCCCCATCCATAGAACAGAGCCTACAGCAGCAATAACCTCAAAAGGAAGAGACATTGTTTTCTGAACAGTAATTTAGTCGCAAGAGAACATAATCAATGAATGCTATAAAAGACAGGTGGAGCTGGGGTGGAGGAGGGTTGTTGAGCTAGCGCGCCGAGGAACAGCTACTCGGGATTCACTCGGGATCAGAATTTCCGTCAAAGCTCCATTTGAGTTTGGCACATGGCTGCATCTCACAAAAATCGCACATTACCATCGCACACAAATGACTGGCCAGATGTCCATAATTCCAAAGGTACTGTCATGCGCTGTAAGACTATATGATTTATGTTGGCTTCCATGAACTTCTCTGATGTGTAGTCATCTTGTCATTTTGGGGCCTTGCACACCATACAGAGTTCTTAAAACAGTAATCTTACTGGCAGCCCTGAAGACCTTCAAAATGACCAATATCTTTCCATAAGTAAACACTTGCATTGTTATCCATTCAACTATTGTTTCATCTTTTTTGTAATATACCCAAAGTTCCCTCTCAGCAATGTGTTATTGTGAGCACAATGAGTATGCTTTCAAACTCAGGAAATACATCTGAAATTCAAAAACCATATTGTGGATAGAGGGAGAACATTTAATCTGAAAAGTGGAAATACAGCAAGATCAAAACTTTCCAATGAAGGATTTTTGTTAGAATGTTATTTTTCCACAGCAAAATGCACAGAATAATTATTTTACATTTACCCAACAAACATCATCAGCTCATCAGTCCCTAGAACATCTCAGTCAATAAACTTAGTTGGCGCAAAGGACTTGGTTTCATCCCCTAGATACTTCTTGAGGAAGGGCTGGACCTTAAAGAGATTTATGTGGAAATCTCTGGACTTAGCGGCATACTTTTTTTCTGGCAAAGATTCTTGATCCCAAAGCTGATGACACCAACCTGAGGAGATAAGTGTAGAAAAAATGAAATTAAATTGGAAATCTGCTAATTCATAATCTTGTGCAAATTAATTGGATAAAGGTGCTCATCAATTGAATGAGCTGAATGGAGTGCAAATGGCCATGCCAAGTGATGGACATTTTGCATAACCACCTCAAAGATCACTGCGTAGCACTTTTCAGCCACGTTTCACTGATTTCCTTGACTGGTATGATGCAACTAATGCGGCTGCATCATCAACACAGTACTGTCCTGTAACTGTGTTGGACTGGCCTGGTAATTCACCTGACCTCAATCCCATTGAGAATCTCTGGTCCATCATTAAGTCAAGGCTGCAGCAGAAGGACTGCAGCACAAAAGCCAAAGTCATCGATGCAGTTGTCCAGGTGTGGCATCACAAGCAAAACTAGGGTGCCAAGGGCCCTGAACGTTGCCAGCAGTTACAGCCCAAACAGGAGAAAAGTAACTAGCATCAGTCCCCGAATTCAACAGGAAGCGAACACAAATTCTTATGAAAGCAACACGTTGTCAACACAATACTGGCGTTAAAAAGCTCCAGCTCAGACATCCGCAAGAAAATTAAACCGGTTTTTTTTTTTTTTTTAAATTTGGCATCTCCAATCACACCCGAATCTGGGATGCCCAATTGGTGAACTATGTAGAAGACTTGCTCGTTTGCGACCCCCTGTTTCCAAATTCAGGATAGTGAAGAGGAGTGCTCCTCCGAAGCACGCGCCTGTCAGCCACTGCTTCTTATACACTCATTGGTTGAATCTTCGCAAGTTCAGAACAAGGGCGGAGGATACCCGAACATGAACAGGCTTAGGATCTTCCTGACAAGCACCCGTCTGGCCAACAGGAGGCTCTTGAGCAACGAACAAAGCTATTCTTTTATTTCCCTTTCCTGGCAGTCCCTTCCCAATTTGAAACCCTGTAGCGCAATGGCCAATTGTGCGCTACTCTGAAAAAGCTGCCGACCACTGCCGGTTGGTACGACCGGGGCTCGAACCTGCGGCATGATAGTCAGTTCTGCACTGCAACGCAGTACCTTAACCGAGTGAGCTATCCGGCAGCGAATTAAACCTGTTTAATATTTTTGCGAATTTCAACGGTGATGGCGAATCGTCCCATACCACTGCGAATCAATTCACGGCGTATACGCGCTTCTTTGCAAAACAAGAGAACTGTTTCATCCGCACACTTCCCCGGGTCAATGCAGCTCAGTGAGAAAGAGGTTTTAGTTACCATCATGGGGAAACTCGACTGAGCGGTCACACTCTTTCATGAGTGACAGACAGCAACATTTTTTTGTCAGGTTTCTGCCATTTAGCAAAAATATAATCTTTAAGAAGTCTAGATCATGAAATCCGATTAGATTTATTTCGTACCTGGACTTTCACTGTCGTCTGCTGTCAATTTGTGAAGTGCGCCATCTTCCCAATTCACCTCCGGTTCTTGCTCTGCTTTCAGACAATGATTTTTTTTTTACACAACACTGCCACTGAGTGGGTCTGATCGGTATTATTCTTTCTATTCCATGATGCTAATAGGAACAAACATCCAAAAATGGATTTTGACCAGTTTTTATTGCCGCAATTGACCGCGAAAACAGGTCGACCGTGCGGTTACAATGACCGTTAAAATTTTAATTATATATGGGTTGGTGCCTATAAACTAGGAAATAAATAGATTGATTTTGTCACCTGACCTTGACCTGGAAAACCAAAGTCAAATCCAATATGGTGTGTTTGATCAGCATACATGATTTGTCATTTGTCATTTGTTATGATTTGTCCAATACATGCCGATACATAAGATCTAAAGCCAATATTAAAGGACTTTTAGGCCATTTTTGTCATTACCTGGACCATATTGCCTAAGGTCAAATCCAATATGTCGAAAACAACCAGCATACATGATTTGCTATTAGTGCCCAATACATACATAAGCTCTAAAAACAATATTAAACAAGTTATGTGCCATTTTTTTGTCACATAACCTTAACCTTGAGGCCCAACGGCAAATTTGACTGACTGCCTAAGAATGTTCAGCATACATGGTTTCCTATAGGTGCCCCAAACATACCTGAGCTCTAATTGCCATATTCAGCGAGTTATAGCTTATTTTTTGCCATTTAACCTTGACGCCCAATGTCATATTCAACTTGCAGAGAATGTTTAGCTTACATGATTCCCCATAGGTGCCTCACACATACCTGAGCTCTAAATGCCACATTAAGCTGTTATAACACATTTTTGCCATGTGACCTTCGCCTTGAGGCTCAAGGTCAAATTCGAACAACCAAGAATGTTTGGCATACATGATTCCCTCTACCTGCCTCATACATATCTAAGCTCTAAATGTCATATTAAGCAAGTTATAGCACATTTTTGCCATTTGGCTTTGACCTTGAGGCCCAAGGTCAAATGCAACTGACTCACAATGTTCAGCATACCTGATTCCCTATAGGTGCCTCATACATACCTAAGCTCTAAATGCTATATTAGAGAGCTATAGCACATTTTTGCATTTGACCTTGACCTTTCGGCTCAAGGTCTAATTCGACCAACCGACAACGCTCGGCAAGCATGATATGCTGTACATGCTCAATGCATACGTAAACTATAAATGCAATTATAAGCAAGTTACAGCACATTTTGTGCCAAAACACCCCGAAAAATGATTAAATCCAGACATGTTGCCTTGGTGGCGCTATGAAGGAGCGATTCAATCAAAACGCCGTTTGCACCGTTGAAGCAGGTCATGATACTGATTCCATTGCTGCAATTAAAAAAAATTCATCAGACAGTCTTTGAGAAAATTGCACCTAAGTGCCAAAAATGGCCATTTTCGACATAAAAATGGCCGCCAAGTCTTAAACGAACGATTCAATCAAAAAAAATTTTTGCTCGGGCATTAACTTGATGACCCATTTGATCACATCCCCAAATTAAAAAAAAATTAATCAGACCGTTTTTGAGATACGGCTTTAAACGGACGACGCCGACAACACCGCTGGACGCAAAGTGATGACAATAGGTTACTGGCCTACGGCCGGCAACCTAAAAAAAAATCAAGGCAACCTGCAAAAACCTGGTCAGCTCCATGCCAAAAAAGGGTGAAACAGCTCATGAAGAACCATGGAGGACACATCTCATGCCGAGTTATGAATGTAGATGCTATTAAAGTAATAAAACGCCTGAAAACATCTCTTATTTGGTTCTTCCCACTGCAGCCTGCTTTATCCAATTAATTTGCACAAGACTGTACATTGCAAAGCTGAAAGGCGGAAATATCAGAGGTGAAGCATTCTAGTTTTCCCAGAGAATACATTTCAGAGAGTCACGTGACGTCTCAACCGCGATGCAGACCTGAAATCTTGTGCTCGCTCGTGGACTTACCCCAAAACCATCTAAATTCAATTTAATATCAGTTTTTGCTATCAAACTCAACGATGACTTCCATTCCAAACAACCCTGCTCCCAAAAAGAGAGCTCGGAATGTCACCGCAGAAGAAAAAAAACTCAAGGGAACAACTTCAATATCCACAGGCGACCTCGACGCAGCCATTTTGAGAGGAGTTAGCCTGGCACTTTTGGAACAACAAAAGAAATTTCGATGCCTCAGTTGCCTCGGCCGTTAAGGACGCATTTGAAACTGTGCTCACGCCCCCAACTAATGTCTGTGAAAGAGGAGATAGCTTTTTGCCAATGAAGCTATTCAGAAACTAGCCACGAACTAGACCACCATGCTAGCAAAGCACAACGAATAAGCTACAGTAGACTCCCTTCAGGCAGCAGTTCGCTCCAACAAACGCGACCTCAACGATATTACAATCAAACTGATTCGCCTCCAAAGCAGTTTGACTGAGATACAGGACAGAAACAGACGGAACAATCTCAGACTGGTCAACCTCCTGAATCAGCTGAGGGCTCCAGATCCAGTGGGCTTTCTACAATCTAATCTACCCAAATGGATACCATCTCTAGCTGGCCGTATCATCGAAATCGACCGCTGCCACCGTATATATGACCCCAACTTTGGGAAGACTGGCTCGGGAGAAACCCAGAACCATCATTTTCCGCCTGCTGAGATACTCCGATCGACAAGCTATCCTGA